>OY728159.1:1463520833-1465920833 GCA_963277665.1 Viscum album | reverse complement strand
GAAAATATTTTTACAAACCTCCTATAATATCCTGCTAATCCAAGGAAAGTAAGAATGATAGTTATTGTTGTAGTTTGATTCCACTCCTCTATAAATTGTTTCTTTCCAGGGTCAACTATGATTCCTTCATTGGTAATAATGTTCCCCAAGAAAGAAACTTGTTGTAACCATAATTTACATTTATGGAACATTCCAAAAATCCCCTCCTTCCACAGAGTTTGCAGAATATCCCTTAGATAATCCTCATGCTCCTCACAACTTTTGTAATATATCAGAATATCATTAATAAAAACTACCACAATGTTATCAAGGTAGTCCTAAAAGACTCTATTCATCAAATACATAAAAATTGTAGGTGCATTAGTCCGTCCAAAAGGCATAACAACAAACTCATAATGCCCATATCTTGATCGGAAGGCGGTTTTTGGAATATCTTCTTTCTTCACCCTCAATTGATGATAAAGAAATAAAATATCAATCTTAGAGAATAATTGAGACCCATCAATTTGGTCAAATAAGTCATCAATTCTTGGAAGAGGGTATTTGTTCTTTACTATGATCCCATTAAGTTCTCTATAATCAATGCATAGCCCCATCGATCCATCCTTCTTCTTAATAGAGAGAACAGGTGCACCCCAAGGAGACACACTTGGGCGGATAAACCCCTTCCCCAAAAGATCTTCACTACTAGAAATATGATCTACACCAACGGTTTTGGGAAAACTGTTGGTCTAGGTCACTTATTTGGACCTATTCCAACGGTTTGGCCAAAACCATTGGTATAGGTCCATTATAGAGACCCTATACCAACATTTTGGCCAAACCGTTGGTATAGGTCCTAAAATCAAATAATCTATAACAACGGTTCTCAAAATTGTTGGTATAGGTTTATACCAATGGTTTTGAGAACCGTTGGTATAGGTACCTGTATTTTTAATGGAATATTCTTACAAAGGACTTTAAATAAATCAAAATTTAAAATTCTTATAATAATACATATATATATATATATGAACTTATGTTCAAAAAAGTATGTTAGGTTAGTGGTTATGTCGTTCAATTACAATTAGGAGGTGCTGGGATCATAACCAAACAAATTGTTATTTTTTGAATTTCATATACCAAAGGTTTTATGGAACTGTTGGTATAGATTTTCATATTACTTATACCAATGGTTTTAAAAACCGTTGGTATAGGTATATACAAGGAGTTTTCCCAAAACCGTTGGTATAGACCTATCCTTGCGTCTTACATGGCAACGGTGCTCCAAACCGTTGGTATAGGGTATTTTTTCAGTAGTGCTTGGAGATGTTTCTTTAATTCCTCTAGCTCCAGATTTTCCATCCTAAATAGGGTCTTTGATATCAGGTGAGATCTAGGTACGAGTTCAATAGAGAACTCTACCTTGCTTTCTGGGGGCGGTCGAGGAAACTCCTCCAGAAATACACCAATGTATTCCTGTAAAATGGGGATATTTTCTATCCTCAAAATATCATTTCCTTTATCTTCTTTCATGATCAATTCCATAAAAAAGGATATAGAAGGTTCTTTAAGACAAATATCATGTTGAGTTATCTCTCCGTGGAAGATAACTATAGGTTTTCCATTCCAGACTATTGAGATTTCATTATTTCTGCATTTGATCTTCTCATGATACATTGAGAGCCAGTCCATCCCTAGTATAATGTCGAATTCTACCATGGGAATGACTACAAGATTTTCGATAAGATTGTACTCACCCAAGTAAATACTAGATTTTCTAATCACTGATGCTTCTTGGATAATCCCACTAGGAGTCTTGTCTAATAACTATTCTTTTAGAAATCGGTAGTTGATTCTAAATTCATTTAAAACATGGAGGAAATAAAGGAATATGTAAAACCAGAATCAAAAAAAGTACTTGATATCATTGAGAGAACAACACGAGTACCCGATACCACAAAATTTTGAGTTTCAACATTAGCTATTGTGGTATCAAAAGAATGACATTGCTCCCTTGGGCTTTGCTGAGGTTGATGGTGGTTCCCCTCCACTACCCTCATATTTGGACAGTGATTGGAAAAGTGACCATGTTGTCCACATTTAAAGCACTGGACATCAAGTAAGGCCTGCACTATCTTCCCCTTGTCGTTAGTGTTTGGAAGTTGAGTTTTCACCTGACTATGACAATTCCTCACAATATTTCCATCTCTTCCACACTTGTATCATTCCCCGCTCCCGAGCAGGAAGTTCCCCGAGTGCTTCTTCCCACATTTATTACGCATGAGATGTTGTACTTGCTTGCCTCCCCTTCCTTGATCAAGGATCCTCCCTAAGCTTGGATCTATTGATCCCTTTTTGTTGTTTGATTTATGAGACCACTGCATCTCACCAAACTCAAGTTTGACTATCATCACACTTCACACAATCTCCTTATAGCTGTCATAATCTCGGTTGGCAAGATTCTTCCACAAATGAGTTCTCAGACCACCGAAGAATCTATCACCGTTTCCATTTGGATCCCTGACAAAGCTAGAGGTGTAACATGAAAGCCTTGTGAAGTTCATCTCATAGAGTCCCACAGATTCATTCTCCATCTTCTTCAGCTCGAGAAACTTCTTCTCCATTCTTGTTCTCATAGATCAAGGGAAATACTTACTGAATAAGATCCCTCTGAACTCTTTCCACTCAATAGCTTCAACCTCCACTCTTTGCCTCATGTTCTAAATCAACTCCCATCACTGATAAGCTTCTCCTTCTAAGCAATAGATAGCCAGGGTGACATTCTCTTGATCTGAACAGCAGAGCATAGAAAATATCTTCTCGATTGAGCTGATTTATTGCTCTATATTCAATAGGCCAGTCGATCCACTGAAGGTTGATGGTCGTTGACACATAAAGGACTAAACAGAATGTTGTTCCCTTCGAGATTAGATTTATAACATCTCGACTTTTTATCACATAAAATTTCATTATATTATAAAAAATGAGGATCTTTAAGGTTTAGTGTCTTGGAAATCAGGAACTCAAAACATGAAAACATAAAACATTCTTCTTAAACACATGAAAGGCTTATCGTTATGTTCATCCTAGGTTCATTACTGATTATCATAACCTGGGAACATACATCAAAAGAAAGCTTGAGCAGAAGGCCCAGTAAGGGAAACAAAGCAAACATTTAACATGATAACATGAGATACATCAATAAAGTCAGGAAAAAGAACATTAAGGCGTGAGAAAGAAATCATGATGCATATCATAATAAAAACGTATTTCATAACTTGAAGATGTGGCTACAAAATTTAACATAGACAATCATTTCCTTTTAACCAACGTCCATCCCCAAGGTGTCATTAAAAATTACCAAGGTTATTCACCAAGGTATCAGTCAAAATGGTCATCTCTAGAGATTAAGTCTTTACCCAATGCATTGGAGCGCTATCAGGGCGCACCCTTAAATTTTCATTTAATATCATGTGACCCACATATATCATCACAAATCATTTCATAAGAAACCCATATATAAAATAAATGGGTTTCATTTCATAGTCATCACATTTTAAAAACTGCTTTAAAGACGCGATCTTTATGTCACTTTAAACCAATGAAAAAGGAAAGCGGGTTTCGTGTATGTAAATCCCAGAATATAAAATAGAAAATTTTAATATATATGTGAATAAACCTGTATAATAAAGAGCTTTGAGTATTCACTTAATAAAATATAATAATTTGAGAAAAAGGGAGAGGTATTTTGAGATGAAAATTCTGCATCATAAGAGCTATGTTACAGGGTTTTAGAAAACATTGAAAAGAGAGGGGACATAGGTAAACCACTCATAAATGATCCATAAAACAGTAGAGGGAAAAAATATAATGGATACAGGAACATGGTAATGAAATTTGAAAGGCATACCATATGAAATGAAAAACATTGAAGGAAGGAAAAAATGAGATTTCTCTTATGAAAATTCGGCAGCCTAACGGCGTCTTTTAAGACATCAAAAAAATGAATTGACGAGATAAAATAGGGTCTCTCATCATATGAACATAAAAGATCATTATGATAGATATAGATATCATAACCCAACATAAAAAAGGAACTTGAAAGACATGGCATGAAATTAGATCTTGAAAATGGGAAAAGTGAAAGAATCTGTTACAAAAATTCCGGCAGCCTAACGACGCCACTTAAACATTCATAAAACGAAATGATGAGAGTAAGAAGGGATATCTAATCATATTAACATGAAAAGTTAAGTAAGAGGAATATAAAAGAACATCCTCCAACATAAGAACATGGAGCATAAAATAAATGACGTAAAAGAGAGTATTTGAAAAGAAACAGAGAGGTTGGATCCCTTACCTTAAAACGTATCTCTTAAAACTCAATGGTTGGGACCTTTAAGGCTTGGGGAACCTTAGGAGGACTCCTTGGGATGTAATGAGACCAAAGCTTCGTTTTGGGAGAGTTGTGAGTGAAAACTAAGGAGGAAAGGGTGGGTATTTATAGGGAAAGTGAGGGGACAAGGCATTAATGGCCAAGGGACACCTCATTGGTCGTATTGGAAAAACCATGGGCTTTCCCATGGTATTTTCCCATGGTATTGGCCACTTGGGACACCTCATACCTTATCTTACTATTCATAAGACTACCATATTGATTACATACTTAATACCTCATTTAATGATGTCATTAAACACCCGTAACTTAAAAACTGTATTTTCACTATTCATCGAAAATTCAACTTTCGTAGAAAGATCCCAAAATTTCACCATAACCAAAAATCGAAGCTCTAATTTCAAAAATGAACTCCAATTTATAAAAATAATTTTCAAAATATTTTTAAATTTATTTTTAAATAAATACACTATTCACCCAAAATTCATTTTTTTCAGAAAAATCCAAAAAAAATTCCTTAACATAATATCGATGACCTGACTTTAAAAATGAAATCCATTTTATAAAAATAATTTTTTAAATATTTTTAATTTAATTTGTAATTAAAAAACACTATTCACCAAAAAAAACAAATACTTGTCTAATAATTTCTGAAATATTTATTTACCTTTTTTATTGAATCACATTACTTAATCAAGGTGCCTATATTACATTAATACTTTCTTTAAGTGAGATTACTAATCCATTTCGTCACATTACTAATCCTAAGCATAAAATCACTATTCATAATTTACTATTAATCAAAAATTATGTCGATCTTATTAGACTCTAAATTTCATACTGAACATAATTGTAGAACACCATTTTTTGAAAATCATTACATATTTTTAATTATTTAAGGATTACATAAACATTTTTAAAATATACTTTTTCTAAAATTCATCAACAATTTGCATACATTATTTATCCAGACATTTGAAAATTGACAAACTTCACCAGAAGAAGAGAACCCAATTTTATTTATAACAAAGGATTACACAACATAGCTATGGTCTCCTTACATAGCCCCTTATAACCCCAGCATAGAACCTAAGTGTAAGGTGTGCTAAGGTGAGAGAATTTGAGGGCGGCTCAGCCAACATCGCACGACTAGTAATTTCTATCAGTTTGAACTTCTCACGAAGGCGATTCCATTCTGGCTTCACACAATGAAGTACGACATGGGTATGGTCTAGAGCAAATCCCAGTGGTGCTACCTTCTTCCCAAGTTCTATTAGATGGGCTTCGATCGTCCCAAGGATACTGGATGAGGCCATCAAATCTTCTTTCTTTATTAATTAACCAAGATCACTTGTATTTAGAGACAATAATAGAAACATTTAGTTTCCAGCGGTCATATTCACCAACGATCATATAACAGTCAAAACCCAATGGTCTCGTTTTAATTGTACTCATGTTATCAAATGAAACAGTTTTTATGAGTATAAAATAACACACAAAATTAGGAAACAAGATTTATTCAAAATTAAGGGTCGTTACACTCTTCCCCCCTTACGAAATTGCGTCCTCACAATTTTAAAATTGGGAATGGAAATTTCATTGAAAGTCCCACATCGAAAAAAGAGTCAGAAACACTATTAATTTAAAAGAAAGAAAATGAAGTAAAATGGTCACCTGAGTTTTCCCATACTAGGATTCCATGTAGGAAAACATGGATATGGAAGAAAAAACAAAGGGTCAAGTTCTGAGGGAGAGTGATAGAAAACATGATTATGAGAAAGTTAACCACAAGAAAATCACAAACTTATGATGTGTGTAAATGGTCATTGATCACCCAGTAGGAAACTTAAACCAACAGCGTTTTTGTTTTACGTTCCTTTTAATAATTTTGAGGAATTCATTTACTACATAGAATAAAAACAAAAAAAAAATATATTTACCTTCAAGTAGAGTTTCATCCCTTAATATGTTTCTACTAAAACTAATCTTTTCTTCAAATGATGAGTATTCAAAAACACTTGGTCTCATCAAAACACAAGAATCATCTTCTAGAGAATCACATAATCCACCAAAGATTAACAATCTATTTCTTCTATTATCCCAAAAATTGAAAGGGTAATATAACACAACTCTTCAAAAAGAAAGAATCTCATAGGATGGAAAACTTCTTTAAATCTTCAAAATTCCACGGTACTACACAAAGTTCATCATAGACGATTCCAAAAATAACTGTCCTTAAAATTCCTCAAAATAAACCAAACTAAGATTGAAAACTAAATATAAGAAGGATTTGATAAAATAGTCTTCCAAGATAAACTTTATCTTTCATCTCCAAAAAATATCAACCACTCCTAACATCTTATAACAAAAGTAGCTAACCAAAACATATTTTCCCCAAGATAGGTTAATCATTTCCATAAGTAACCTATATTACCAGAATTTCACCTTACATTCGTCGATTCTTTAAAATATAAGTCAACCTTTACTCTTCAACGAAAATACCGTAGTAATCTATTTACCTCGATCAAATAGGGTTCCCAAAACAGTGAACGTCTTCCAAGATAATAATAATCTTTTAATCCCCTAATCATCTCTTCCATATTAATACAGAAATTGTCGCATTTCCTATCACATTGGTTGTTGGGACATGTTCTTACATTTACCGCCATTAACTAAGAAAATAAAGTAAAATTAGGGGCTTAAATACATAGCCAATAATTATGAAAAGGAACTTAAAGCATAGAAGGATAACTTGTAGAAGAAAAGTATACCCTAACTTGTGATCCCCAAGGTTCAAAACTAGGTTATCCATGATCATATATTCTTATGTGGATTTTTATTTTATTTTATCTTTGTTCCTTTAATAATGGTTCATACTAAGCTTTTGAATTTACCAAAGAATATCCTCCGGGAGTGTCGTAAACAAGAGTGCAGCAAGCCCTATTGTCGTGTACCAGTTCCTGTTCAAGTCTAGCTTAAAGTAGTGTTTTTGGGTTATACCCCTATGTACATCTGTACCAGAGCCACCTCTACCTGCACATATCCAGACAGGGATGTATTTTCTTGGAAACCCCTTACTCAATACTCACCAAAATAAAAAGAAGATTTCCTATATTTAATTTTTTCTATAGGATTATTCCTAAAGTTTTCATATCCTAATTTCCACAAATAACTAAACCATACGTTGATAATAACTATAACATCCCACCTTTTTATCACATAAACTTTCATTACATTATACAAAACTGAGGATCTTTAAGGTTTAGTGTCTTTGAAACGAGGAACTAAAGACATGAAAACATAAAACATTCTTCTTAAACACTTGAAAGTCTTCTCCTTATGTTCAACCTAGGTTCATTACTACATCTCATAACCTAGGAACATGCATCAAAAGAAAGGTTGAGAAGAAGGCCCAGTAAGGGAAACAAAGGAAACATTTAACATGAGAACTTGAGATACATCAATAAAGTGATGAAAAAGAACTTTAAGGCGTGAGAAAGAAATCATGATGCATATCATAATAAAAATAACGTATTTCATAACATGGAGTGTGGCTACAAAATTTAACATAGAAAATGATTTCCGTTTCACCAAGGTCCATCCCCAAGGTTTCATTAAAAATTACCAAGGTTATTCACCAAGGTATCTGTCAAAATGGTCATCTCTAGAGATTAAGTCTTTACCCAATGAATTGGAGTGCTATCAGAGAACACCCCTAAATTTTCCTTTAATATCATGTGATCCACATATATCATAATCAATCATTTCATCAACAACCCATATATAAAATAAATGGGTTTTATTTCATAGTCATCGCATTTTAAAGACTGCTTTAAAGAAGTGATCTTTATGTCACTTTAAACCCATGAAAAAGGAAAGTGGGTTTCATGTATGTAAATCCCAGAATTTAAAATAGAATATTTCGATATATTTGTGAATACCCCTGTATACGAATGATCTTTGAGTATTAACTTAATAATATAAAATAAGTTTAGAAAAAGAGTAGGTATTTTGAGACGAAAATTCTGCATCATAATAGCTATGTTACAGGGTTTTAGAAAACATTGAAAAGAGAGGGGACATGGGTAACCCACTCATAAATGATCCATAAAATAGTAGAGGGAAAAAATTTAATGAATACAAGAACATGGTAATGAAATTTGAAAGAAATACCATATGAAATCAAAAACATTGAAGGAAGACAAAAATGAGATTTCTCTTATGAAAATTTGGCAGCCTAACGACGTCTTTTAAAACATCAAAAAAATGAATTGACGAGATCAAATAGGGTATATCATCATATGAACATAAAATATCAGTATGATAGATATAGGGATCATACCCCAACATAAAAAAGGAACTTGAAAGACTTGGCATGAAAATAGATCTTGAAAACGAGAAAGGTGAAAGAATTCGTTACAAAAATTTCGGCAGCCTAACGGCGCCACTTAAACATTCATAAAATGAAATGATGAGAGTAAGAGGGAATCTCTCATCATATGAACATGAAAAGGGTAGTAAGAGTAATATAAAAGAAAATACGCCAACATAATAACATGGAGCATAAAATAAATGACTTAAAAGAGAGTATTTGAAAAGAAAGAGAGAGGTTGGATCCCTTACCTTAAAACGTATCTCTTAAAACTCAAAGGATGGGACCTTGAGGGCTTGGGGGCACCTTGGGAGGAATCCATGGGGGGTAATGAGACCAGATATTCGTTGGGGGAGAGTTGGGAGTGACAAATAATGGAGAAAAGGGTGGGTATTTATAGGGAAAGTGAGGGGACAAGGCATTAATGGCCAAGGGACACCTCATTGGTGGTATTTGCAAAATCATGGGATTTCCCATAGTATTGGCCACTTGGGACACCTCATACCTTAACTTACTATTCAAAAGTAGACAATATTGATTACATACTTAATACCTCATTTAATGATGTCATTAAACACCCGTAACTTAAAAACTGTATTTTCACTACTCATTGAAAACTCATCTTTCTCAGGAAAATCCCAAAATTTCACCTTAACCAAATATCGATGCTCTAATTTCAAAAATGAACTCCATTTTATAAAAATAATTTCCTAAATATTTTTAATTTAATTTTTAAATAAATACACTATTCACTGAAAATTCAATTTTTCATAAAAATCCCCAAAAATTACCTTAACATAATATCGATGCTCTGAGTTCAAAAATGAAATCCATTTTATAAAAATAATTTCCTAAATAATTGTCATTTAATTTTTCATTAAAAAACACTATTTACCGAAAAAACAAATACTTGACTAATAATTTCTGAAACAGTTATTTAGCTATTTTATTGAATCACATAAGTTAATCAAGGTTCCTATATTATATTAATACTTTCATTAAGTGAGATTACTAATCCATTTTATCACATTACTAATCCTAAGCATAAAATCACTATTCATAATTTATGATTCATCAAAAATGATGTTGATCTTATTAGACTCTAAATTTCGTACTGAACATTATTGTAGAAGACCATTTTTTGAAAATCATTACACATTTTTAATTATTTAAGGTTTACAAAAACATTTTTAAAATATCCTTTTTCTAAAATTCATCAGAAATATGCATACTATATTTACCCAGACATTTGAAAGTTCACAAACATCATCAAAGAAGAAAACACAATTTTATTTATAACAAAGGATTACACAATGTATCTATGGTTTCCTTACATATCCCCTTATAAACCCAGCATAGGACCTAAGTGTAAGGTGTGCTAAGGTGAAAGAATCTGAGGGCGGCTCCGCCAACATCGCACGATTAGTAATTTCTTTCAGTTTGAACTTCTCACGAAGGCGATTCTATTCTAGCATCACATGATGATGTTCGGCTTGGGTTTGGTCCAGAGCAAAGCCCAGTGGTGCTACCTCCTTCCCAAGTTCTGTTAGATGGGCTTTGATCGTCCCAAGACTACTGGATGAGGAAATCGAATCATCTTTCTATAGTAATGAACCAAGATCACTTGTATTTAGAGACAATAATAGAAACATTTAGTTTCCTGCGATCATATTGACCAACGATCATATAACAATCTAAACACAATGGTCTCATTTTAATTATACTCATGTTATCAAATGAAACAGTTTGCTGAGTATAAAATAACACAAAAAATTAGGAAACAAGATTTATTCAAAATTTAGGGTCATTACAAGATTGGTCTCTCAGCCTGATTCAAGATATTTACCACAACTTGAGTCAGTTGGTTCATCATTCACAAGAATGTTTCCATTCTGGCATCCATCAGAGGGCCGTCGGTGCATGGTCTATTGCGGTCTCCATTTGCACAGTTCCTCCTATTTCTCTCCATTTATAAAAGAATAAAAACATATTGAGAAACTTATTTCATTTATGAATCTTTTAACTATAAATGATTTATGTCTTAAAACTTCTTTAACCAATTAAATTTGTCTATAAATCCTTCATAACGATTCATAAAAATTTTATTATTAACCAAACATATCCCCTAGGAGTGTTGTAACCAAGAGTGCAGCAAGGCTCGTTGTTGTGTACCTGGATACCCCAGGTCAAGCCTAAAACTCCTTGTCGGAGTTTTCACTCCTAGTTACCTCTATGCCAGAGCCGCCTCTACCTTCTCAGATCCAGACATGGATGTATTTTATTGATAAACCACATACGTAATACTCACCAAAATACCAGGAAGTTTTCCTATATTTAATATTTTCTATATGATTATTCTTAATGTTTTCATGGAATAATTTCCATAAATAAATAAACTATCTTTGATACCAAATATTGCATCCTGCCTTTTTATTACATAACTTTACATTACATTTTACATACAGAGGATCTTTAAAGTCTGGTCTCTTGGAAATCTGGATCAATAAAACTAGAATACAACATAAAAAATTCTTGTAATCCACTTGTAAAAATTTATCATAAGTTCTTCCTAAGTACAATTACTACATCTCATATCTTGGAGACATACATCAATGGAAAGGGTGAGAAAAAGGCTCAGTAAGGAAAGCAAGTGAAACAGTTGACATGTGATCTTGAGAAATATTAATAAAAACATGATAAAAGTCATAAAGGCATGAGAAATAGAATAATAGGAATATCATATTAAAAATAACTTGAATCATAACTTGAATATGTGGATACAACATTTCATTTAGACATTCATGAACATATCACCATGGTTTAACCCAGAGGTGTCATAAAAATTACCAAGGTTATTCATCAAGGTATCATGAAACTTGTCATCTCTTGAGATTAATTATTTACCAAATGAATTGGACTGCTATCAGGTCACACACTCAATATGTATTTACGTTCATGTTATCCACATAGAACATAATCAAACATTTTATAAATAACCCATAGAGAATAAAATAAATTGGTTTCATTTCAAAATTGTAACATTTTAAGAGTGCTTAAAAATAAGATCATTATATCATTTATATCCCATGGAAGGGAGTGACGGTTATATTTATGTCAATTAAAAAATCAAATATATCATATTTATATAATTATGAACACCCATCGAAACGAAATAGGTCTTGGTATTCACATAAATAGAACAAGAGAATTTTTTTGAGAGAAAGAGATAGAAATTTCGAGGCGAAATTTTTGTAGCATAACGACTATGTAACATGGTTTTAGAAAACATTGATAAAGGAGGGGACAAGGGTCATACACTCATAAATAATTCATAATACAGTATAAATTTAGAATAACATGGAGATAAGTACATGGTATGGAAATTTGAATGACATACCATAGGAAAAGGAAACATGAATGAAAAGAGAAGTTGTGAATGACATTCTGGGTAATTATCTAGGTAATCACGAGAACCCAAAATGATAATCTCATTCTAAGACCCCGTTGTGAGAACCCATCATGTTATACCTTAGAAGTTAAATGATCTCATGATTATATAAAAATCATGTGACGGCCTAATGAAATCCTCAATTACGGGTTCCACGTATGCGACTTTTATAAAAAAAACTCCTAAATAGGTTCTTATAACCCCATTTTGTGATTCCCTTTGATCATACAAACTCTTATACATTTTTCATGTAAACAGTACCAAATATGTGACCTTGACATGAATTTTAACCCACATATATATATTCGACTTTCCATGACAACCCTATGATGTGTATCCAACACATGAAATATCAGTTTTCACCACTCTTTTATTACAAAAGATTGTCTATGAAACCTTACCATGACACCCTTGGGCATGCATCATCAACCCATGGTTGTGTGACCTTTCTTCATGCACATGATCTTGGATATGTTTCCATACCTCATTGTGAGTCACTATTAAGATCACATAATTTCATGACTCCTTAGCGGTCTTAGAATTCCCTCATGTGAATCATATTGTACATGTAATACTTAAGCATGATAAAGGCCTTGTACATGTTAGCATTTATCATGAAAAAATACATTGAAATGTAATTAATTTCATGTTGTAGCCCTCTAAAGTGCCAAATTTTATTAGAGGAAGATCACAAAACATTTCTGGTAGGCACACTAGACATGTCAGGTAGACACCTCAGATATGTTACTAACACACATTGGACATGTTAGGTAAACACACTAAAAATTTCATAAAGATACCTTGGACATATCATAAAGACACCTTGTGACATTTCATCCTTGTTCGGAAGTTACAGTTTATCATACTTCACATTAACCCCTAATAATGAACCTTAAGCATAGTACCCCCTATATAATGGAACTTTCTTTAATGGTTCATGGTTACACACTCATGAAACAATACTCACCAAATTCTCTTATAAGGTCCTATGTCCAATAACAAACATATTTGATTAACCTTTTATTGTCAGGGTCTCTATTTATCCATCATAGTGTAGAGAATGAACATGGAACATGAGTGTCCATACATGTATAAGTCCCTAATATTCCCAATACCAAGTGTTAATAATATTTATCTAATGTGTAATCACATATCCCGAATAATTAGAGGGTTGGGAGTTAATTGAACTTTGAGGAATCTTATTCCCCCTGAAATAGGATACATAGAATTCCTTCCCATGGCTCAATATCTAATGGCAATTCACCTTTGGGTAAGTCCATCAATATTCCCCATAAACCTATAAATCATTAGACCTGAATTATAATATGACTATACCTTTCTCCCCTACCCATCAATGGAAAATAAGTGGTATTATACAATTGAATCCTCTTATGTTAAATCCCCAACCATTCACTCAAATATGTTATACACATCATTAGTTTAGGGGCGAACCAAACCAAGAGAAATTAGATTCCTATTATAAACAAGATATGTTTGATATTCCTTCCTAAGGTTTATGATTCATACCATATTCTACATGATACTAGTAGTAATACATCTCTGAGGGAGGCGTCATTGAGTAATCCCCATGCAAATAATCTCTAATTCAAGGTGTATAATCTAATTAGATCTCTTTTTTCTCACACCAATCAGGACTTAAGACATCTTAAAAATCAGTGATGATTGTACCAATAGCATGATGAGGATAAACCCAATGTGGTGTATTTATTTGGATTTAATCCTAATTTCATATCATCTTCACTCAATAGGGCATACTCTCAATGAGGTAGTTTAAGAAATCATTACATTCATCTGTCCCACACAATGCCTTGATTGTTTCACCTTTTAAGAAACAAAGACTCATAAGATAAACTATGTGGAATATGATTCATTCATTTATAGGATACATTGGTATTCTCACCAAGGCACGAGCCTGATACTCAAAATTCAAATTCCTTCATATACACCATTATCTCATGATGCTAAACTACATAATGTAGTCCTATCACACAATCTTAATCGATTTAAAATAAAATATGTAGATTTAGATTTCTTTTATCACATGATAAAGAAGATACCTATATATGGTTCAATACAATCTCTAAGACACCAACCACATCATTGAAAAATGATTAACAAAATAGATCTATAATATGGTAATAAACTATAGTATTAAAAATAGACAAGAGAATAGTTCTGAACCCATTGTACATATATTTATTCCAATAAATACATGTTAATTATCAAGTCATTATCATAGGGGTAACACATACCATTTTTGAGCATAGTAAATATTCAAGAACATATATTAAATCTTCAATTGATTCCAATTTTAGGAAACAATTCCTTCAAAACGTTTGTGATTATCCTGACTTCTCATCCTTTTGAACAAAGTGATTTTCTAATTTTCATGGGATTTGAAACCCTAAATAAATATATTCCTTTTGAAATTAGGCCCTTGGATCATTACAAATGTGGAAACCATTGGGTGTTTCCATGAGAGATGAAAATGGTAAACATAATGGAATGGATTTTTGAACCCCACTTAATCACCCAAAATCAATATTTAAGAGAAAACTCCATGTTGTTTATAGAAATAAAATATTCTACCTGATGTGAAATACTTTAATCATGTCAAAATATTTATGAGTATGAAATAATAGATTGTACATTTCTCATCAGTATAGTTTTCTTCACATGTTTTACAAAAAAATGTGAGTTCTTCACAAATCCTTTAACGTTTCCACACATCTGAAAAAAATGATAAAAAAGGGCCGCCACATTATCATTTAACAATTGATGTAATTAACAAACCATGTACTCTTTTATATGATTATTCAATAATAAGGTTCCCTTTTCACTCTCCAGGATATTTTAGATTCATTAAATTTTAAATTATTTCCTATGATGTGACAATTGATCACTAGAAAACCTTGAAATGCATTTTAGGGACCTCAAGATAGTTTGAATAACGAGATATCATAACGACCATATGTGTCATCTGCTATGGAAACCCTAGACCATTCCCCAATGTATATTGTCACCAAATACACAACTCAAGTACATGTTGGTGAGAATCATGGTCCATGAGAACCATCTCAAATGCCCGATCCTGACATCGGATGCAAATATGAAATCCTCTAAAAGATGAAGCATGGAGTGCCATATTTCACATGAATATAAACAGAAGAAGAGTTGGACCTTCTTACTAAATTCAATCTCTTAAGAACCATATCCTTAGAGAATAGTATAATAAACCTTCCCTATCCCAGAGAGGTGGGTGACGATAACCAATACATCAACTCAATTTATGACTACAATTCCATAGGGATCTTTAGATGAAGTTGTGCCTATCATAGCCACCCAAATTGGGGAATCCAATGGGAGAGCCTGATCATGGTATGAAAATAGAGAAACTCTAGAGATGTTCTATTTCCCTATTACAATAACATATTTGAATTCCATCATCATGTCCTAAAAGTGGCCTAGAATCAATCCCATATCCACACTAGCCAGTAGCCTCTAACTTTATCACAATTATCGTTGGTGACAGTGGAACCCTGGGTGCAACCCCATCCCACACAGCTTGGGAAATTTTTATCAATTTAAACCTATAATCATCTTAATTATGGTAATTGACCCACCAAATGGTACAACAGATGTTGACCCAACAATAGTTATAAAATACACCATCACTCCAAATGAAAGAATGGGAATTGATCCATCAAAGGTGATGCACCATTGTAACAAAACACTAGCCGTCCTATTTCCCTCTCAATATGATATTAATTAAAATATAAGAATTATCATCATACCTGGATCAGAGCACTTATGATTAGAATAATTATACCTTTCTAAATACATATAAGTCAATCCTAGTTGGCCCACCTTCTATCCCAACACTGGAGAAGATGGTCTCAATAATATTATTCATGAATCTACCAAAGGAATTGTCAATTATATTTTAGTTTTAGAGTACTATGATGATATAGAATATTTCCAATATATGAATTAGATTTATTCCCTGGGATTCAATTTGATACTCCCATCATCATCATCCACCCACCATTACACTGATAGAGGAAAGTATATAATTATGACTTCTTTCAGTCATACACCTAATGATGACAATGCAATTTTAATGGAATATTATTTCTCCCTATACTATTGGTATAATGTGGATCTTTCTGAAATATTTAATATAATCATTCTAAGAACACTTTATCCAATTGACATTCCAAAACATGGTACATAGGTGCTCCTTGTAGTGAAGTGAGCCATCCCTCAATGAGGGGGTATTTTTATATCCTTCACCACCTCATCCGGAGAAATAAAGATATCGTTCCACCTCACCCCAGCCTGAAGGGCTTAGGAAATTTTCATTTTATCGAGACCCCAATCACATATGTCCATTGGTATTTTAATATTTTCCACACCCTCACTTGGTGAATTCTAGAAATAGTTTGACCTCGCCAATTTCCAAATTATCTCTAGGAGAGTTAGGTTAAACCAATTAGTGTGAAGCATCTACATCATCCAAGGACCCCATTACTTCATCACATGTCATCAAATAGATAATGAAAAGAGATTCTTATCCCAATATACTAACTCATCCATGTAACCGTTCCAATATAGGAATAGGTAACACATGGGGGATGCAATGTGGTCGCCCAACTCTTGATGATGGACATGGAAATGTATATTCATTCCCACCAATGAATGTGCCTAGCTATATTTATTATTCCATAGATGATGATTGGAAAGAGATACCAATAATGTGGAAGCTACATAGAAAATATTTTAATGTTCATGAAAATCAATTCCCCTAACACCAACGCGTTGAGAATAAAATATGGAGTTGATTTAAAATTAAGGAATTAATTTAGAATAAGATAGATGATGGGATTTTGGAGCCACCAACACATTAATCCACACTCCAGATTTATTAGTACTTCTTATATAATGAAGGTTTTGTTCAACAGAATACATTACAAAAATTTCCCACTGATGGATAACCATATCTCAATGTTAGATGAAACAAGGTATATTTTTTGAAGAAGTAGAATATGGTTGTATACATCATGATATATATAGACCATGACCTCCTTAGGTGATCATGGTCCAAGATACCCCTGGAGGAGGCCATCAATTATTAACTTAATTATTGTACTTACCATCATATCATGGATTTAGATGATTAAAAGATACTCTATCATAATGAATTGGATCTAAATGTTGATAAATGAAGGCTTGATAGAGTTAAATGATCCTAAAACTCATGAAACATGTATAAGAGTCATTTAATCACCATTATAAAAGCTTCCCTCCTGACATGTTTTTGAACAACTACATCCTAGTCATGGGACATTAATCTACACAACACTATGCTAGTCACCTCACATTAAAATTCACTAAAACCTCCTAGTCACGTGAGATTAAACTATATTAAAACATAATATCCACATTATTTTAAACTATATGACCACATCCTAGTCACATTACATTAAACCTCATGAAAACCTCCTAATTGAATGATGTTAAACTTTAAAATAATTCATGATATGAACCTACAATGAACACTTCCCTATCATATAACTATAATATATTCAACCACTCAATCTATAGAAGATATTTTTCGGATCAATTGGAAATTATTGTGTCCATAAAATTACAACAGATACAATAAAATATCTTTTCCAACAATATCAATAAAAAACTAATTCACCTAATTCTCCTGATAAGGTTTTTACCCAATAGGTCACATACCAAGACACTCAGATCAAGGAACCAAGGACATCTTATTGGATGCAGAAACCTATGGAAAAGAGGGAGAAATAGAATATACCTGCACCCACTAACAAAGCCTGTCAACATATTATAATAGTAACCAGAGAGTATTATTATATTTCTAATTACACAAACAATGTTTTCTATCATATTTTGGAATTTATAATGAGGTGAGTTTAGATCCAAAACCCAATACATATATCACAACAAAATGTTCTAATTGTAAAAAGAGGATAAGAGTAGGTAAACATTACCATTATAATCAATTAGATCATACCACATATCCTAGAAAATAATAACATACATGCTTATATTATTTCACATACCTGTTATATATTATAATACATTTCAGTAGTGGTAGAACAATCCCAATGCTATATTCCAATAATGATATAGGATTAGGAAAATATTCCAACAAAAATAGTTAGAGTAGTGTATCATCATGATAAACATGAATAGGTGTCTACTCCATAGTTAGACCAAAATATTCCCCCATCATGGTGGATAATTGACCTATTTTTGAAAATGATGAGGAACATGACTAAGATTATACACATGTTCATATTGGGGTGCATCCAATTATTTTTACAATCACCTCAGTATAGGTTCACATTCATGTAAAAAAATCCAACAACATACTCCAAAGGCACATGGTAGTGCTTATACCCCTACTCTAATCGAGGTATATTAACATTTTTTTATGTTACATTAGGGTATTCTCACATCCATATCTATGAAGATACATAGTATAATCCTACACCATAAAGGACCTAGATGACATTTCCACTATAGCTTAGAAAATACAAGACCAACATCCTTCATTATTTATACAAGAGGAGGCCCATACCCCTTCTATCAATCTGAAGGTTCATTAATATATCAAAATGTGGAATATATATTTGAATCGGGATAATGGTCTCAAATCAACCATGGTTAACCATCATATCCACACAACCTCCCATAGGTAGGGTCATTCCCTCCGGAAAAAGTAGAAGCTGGCTGGAATACTATAACAAATTCATATAAGTCGGCTCATATCCTTGTAATAGAAGATGGTTATCAACATAATCTGATGTCTAGCATGAAGAGGACTCAAAAACTAGCTCAAATCTAAAAATAATTTCAACATATCCCTCACATTATGAAAAATGAAGCTCATATCCCTGATCAAAATAATTCAAGTGTCCTTGAGTCTATACAAGACATAAATGCAATACCATAAGGGTATTTCTACCCATAAACCATAGAATAAGGTGATAAATACATCAATCGTACTTCTCCTTATAGTATAATGATGTATTGTGTGAATTTTAACATAAAAATACAATGTGAACAACCTCCCCAATGTAATATATTTTTTGGACTGGGAAATGCCCCATTTGTCTGGACACCTTTGTATAGGGAATTTCTTGAATCAATGGGGCTAATCATGTATTTTTCCCCATCATCAATCAGAATCACTTCTACTTGGATAGTAGGTGACCTAAAGAAGAAACCTCTATAGTCTAGAAAGGTTGAGGCATATAACAATGATGATGATATGTCTAAAATGGATATATGGAGGGAGTTGGCTAGAAACAACCTACCAACTATGTTTTTCCCTTAACTATCTATGATTCCATGGTCCCGTCGGATACAATTGAGGAGTGACAGAGTTACTTATTACAAAATATGTAGGCAATCCACCAACGGTTGAAGGCTAGATATATCCCTTATCAAGGATATTAATGAAAACTATAGATTATAAACACACTATGTTGTTATCTAGACATATCTGCATTCACTGTGGCTCAAGGCCCAAGATCAGAAAAGATTAAAAAACAAAAAAAACATGTTTACTTCTATATCATAACAACTCTCCAACAATTGATTTCCAAATACCCATCACACATTTCTACTCGAGTATTGAACGTATATGGATAATTTTACTCCACTATATCATAAGGATATAAATAATAACTAGAAATAGTATCCTACAATGATGTATCCATCTGAGAGATCATGGAACCGATGAACACACTTGATAGTTGGAAAATAAAATTATGTTATTCATCTTTGAGGATAAAAAGGCCTTATGAATAGAGAGACTGGGCACTGATAGACTCTTAGTCTTAGACTATCAAAAAAATTAGAACATATTTCAAACATGGAAGATGAATTTAGGAATTAGCAGATATCTTCATGTAGTTATTGACTCCAATCAAAAGAATCTCTTACACCCATCCCACGAATGATCAATATTGGTCCAAATTAGGTGAATAAAAATAGAATCCTTCATGGAAGCTATCCAAAAGTGAACCAATCACATATAGATGGTAGATTTTTTTCCACCTCCCCCACCCTTGGATTATTGAATCCAAAGAGGGCCCCGAAAAAATTTATGGTGGCTCTAAGCCAAAATCATACCACTGGGTAGGGATTTTTTATCTCATTCACTACCCTACTAATCATGGTAACCACAATAATAAGATCATATTGGGATAATGATATATCCAAATAAAATCCATCCTATTGGGCTAGGGGAATAGTGGTTACATTTGACTCTTGCAATGAAACCTTATTTATATAAGGTATCTTTCCTGTTAAATCCTATACATACCTCCGTAAAGAATTAAATGTACATGATCAGTATGGGTATTGTAGAATAAAATTTCCCCTTCCCTATGTGAGATTCAGATCTACATAATGGAACCTTTTCAAGTACTATGTGTTTCTTGATTCTTATTTCTATAAGATACGTAGGGATGTTTGAATCTCAAATATTTTTCAAATCCCAATATAAATCATAAAATTCCCCCACATATAGATCATAAAAGAATAAATAATTTCTTATATCAAGAATTATGTGTTTATTGATTCCGATTTCTTATTGATGTGTATTGATTCCATGATATCAAATATTAGTTCTATCCATTAAATAAGTGAAAAATGTCCCATACATGAATATGGGTCAGACTTTAATAGGAAAGTTACCATATGAGAACTAAGTGTGTCTTAATTCATGTTAACAAAAGATACATAGTTACTCCCAAATATCATAATGTGATCCCAACCAAAATATATATAAAAATACAACCCATCTTACATACAGGTTGGACATATGCAGTGAACATTATGACCAACTATATGTGGCTTGATTACACATTATACAAGATATGTAGTTATATATGGATATCAATTCATGGGTCTAACTGTAATTTAAATAGAAAAATACCCCTTCCCTATATATAGGAAAGACCTATGTAGAGAATTTTCCATTTAAGAACTATTTATGGATTGATTCATGTTACCTCTAGATATGTAGTGACACCCATGTCCAAAATCATGGTCCAAAACACAATATGTTAAAAATTCCCTATACCCACATAAAAACTTGAGAAGTGTGGGGGAAATTCTGAAGTAAGAATCACATGTGACTTTATTCATGTCACTATAAGACACATAGTAACACTAGGATCCTCTATCTCAAGAATATCCATCAGTTTCTAGCAACCCCAATCATGTCCCTTCATGAGATCCAAATCTATCTGGAGGCTCCAGTATATATTAAATTGTGAACACCTCCTAAAATTCCATTTTTATGCACTATCATACAACTCATTAGACTACCCAGTTATCCTATGTTTCTCATGCCATGCATGACTTACATGATCTTAGGGAATTAAGAAATATACTCTAAATTGTGATATCAAGATGCATAAGGGATAAGGAATTACATCCAAGCAATATGACATTAAAATTCAGGAAAAATTTCTAGTTTCACGACATTAAACTACATGGAAACATTGTAGTCACATGACATTAAACTTCATGAAAAAATCAAGTCACATGAAGTTAAACTAAATGAAAAAAATTATTCGTACTAAAGAGATCACCCCCATGATAAATGTTTATTAAAAAATTTCATTTTCCCTCTCATGATGAGAATGTGTTTAATTATTAATGTCAATTACTTTAGGGTTCTTGAACCCTTCTTTAATATTTCCTTATTTATAAATTACCTTTATATTGTAAAACCCCAAGCTTCTACGGTACACTTCTCTTTGAATAATGTGATAGTGTGTGTTGCACGCAACATCGAGTTCTAACACACCACAACCAATCAAACTAGCCGTTATGAATAGTAATACCTGATTTTTGAAATTATATATATTTTATTTTTTAAAATGGACTTAATTTTTGGATTCATAATATCAAAATTATCCTAAGTAGAATTTTTGGTATTTTTCTGAGAACTTCCAATTTTTATGAATAGTGAAAAATACTTAAAAACTACATTTTTGATCAAAATATTTTACAGAGATAAATTATATTATTTAGTGGTTTTAAATTATAATTAGAATAAATTTTTACCATTTTATACAATTGTGTTAATTATAATTAATTTCACTTTGAAATTGGACATAAACAATTGCCAATCCTTTGATATATATTGTTTCTTAAAAACACGCTATTTGTTGTAACATCAGGAATTAATTATAAAATTAATTAATTCAACTTATATATTTGGAATTTTGTAAAATAGACATCATTTTTGAATTCAGAATATCAATTATAGCTTAGGGTGAAATTTTGGCATTATTCAGAAAAACTTCAATTTTAGATGAATACTGAAACCACTAAGTGGTAGTTAAAAAATTGAATTTTTCATAAAACTTAATTTTAACGCTTCTGTGAATGGAATTTCGAAAATCCAAGAAACACGGTTAATATCAAGTGGTAAAATGTGGTTCAATGAGATGAAAATATTTTTTGATGAATAGTAACTTTTTACTTTTATTTACCACGGTTAAAAGGAAATAGGGTAATTAAGGGTAAAAAAGATATTAATATAACCCGAACACATGTCCTAATTCTATTGGATATGTTTATCTCGACCAAAAACAACCTTATGAATAACATATTATCATTTAGGTCCACTTGGATTAGATTAGGACATTTATTATTATTTAATTCAAAGAAGAGCTAAAAGAGTTAAAATCAATTTTTATTTACTAAATTTTTTTTAATATAGGGTTATACATAAGATAAATTTGATTTTAAATATTCATTAAAACCTAAAAAGATTTAATACATAATTATATTTTATTTATAATTTTTAGACATTAAATAATTTTATTTATTTATGGCATAATGGTGATGCAGTAATTACCATAATAGTAAAACATTAAAATGATTGATATTGTAGATACCCAAATAAATATAATATGAGACTCTTTATGAATTAAACTAATTTTTTAGGTTAATATGACATGTTAAGAATGATTTAATTAACTTTTTTCGAATTAATCATTACGTTATGATTTTTACAAAAATCAATTATTGAATAGTGTCAAAATTGACATAAAAGAGTTTTTAAAACAAATATTATATAATTAATTGATATTAAATTCTTAAAAATATAATGTTCGTCCAAGAGACTTATATCATGATATTTTTATCATTAACGGAACACTTGGGGGTCCCTTGGATGTATATAGTATGTTTATTAACCATATAATATAAAAATACGAAGAGACATCGTAAAAGTGAAACTAATTAACTAAGAGTTAATAGTTAATGATAAGGTTAATATAGTAACCCAAACTTGTCTAAATTCTATTGGTTGAGTTGTTTTCGACCCATACCCACCTTAACCTTTAAATAATCCCCTTTGGAGCCATTTGAACCCGAATATGAATTTATTATAAAATAATATTTCTAGCTTTTCCAATGGTCCCCTCACCCCTCTTATAAAAGGGAACTCCCCCTTCTCATTAATTAACACCATAAAAGCCTTTTGGCTCGGCCAAACACTGCCCAAATAGTCTCTCAACTTCCCTCACTTCATCCTAAAGGCCTTCCTTTAGTCAGAGAGAAAACCTAAGAGCCCTTTTGATCAAATCAAAAGGAAGAACCCGAAGAAGAGGTAATGATTTCCCCACACTTTTCCAAGTTCCTTTCTTCTTCCACTTCTTCCTTCTTTGTTATTACCATTATAAAATAATAAATCCAGTATATTATATATACCGTGATGTTATTTTAAATATGGTGCAACGATATTCAGTATTCTATCCATCCTTTTAATAACATGTCACCATACGTGCGTACGTACGACTTACCGTCTCCGCGTCATGGTGTAATTGTTATTCAATAAATTATCATTTGGATGGGTATAATAATGATGTGTAAATCATGTAAATAATAAATATAACATGATAATGATTCTTTATATATGATATACCATCCAATTATATATTATTTTAATATCAAAAGAATGATATTCTCGCTCGTGCGTACGTACGGACTACCGTCTCCACGAACGCGATGAGATTCATTCTCTATCGTATCCATTCAAGTATAATTATCATTTGATGATTTAAAAATAATGTTTAAGGACTTGATATCATTCTTTAAATGAATAAGATACAACATATCCATGACAAATATGACTTACGTAACAAAACATATAAAAAAATGAGTAAGTTAACACCCGAAACAACGATAATACTAAGATATTATTAAAAAATCAATGTTAAAAGATCATATATGATATCATATTAATGTATATGATTCTTGTATAATTTAATAACAATTATTTCACCATTATACAAGAGGTCAACCTACCCCAACCAAGGAAAAGTACAAGGTAAGGGTTTATTTCACAATCTCTTCATTATCCGAGGTTGTTTATACTTAATAATCTATTGGGATCTCTTTATCATTCACATCCATGTTTCTTAAAAATGTATTTCAAAACATTTTAACTATTTAAAAGAATATGGGTTAAAGTCATTTATACCCTTGTTTGACTTTTTATAAGAGATTTATAAAGGAATCTTTCTGTCGTTTTCCAAACAAGGTTCTTTTTATCCTTTTCGACAGAATTAAGGTAAGAATGTTTTATTAACTTATACGGCGGGTGCGGCTATTTTCTGCCGTTATGAAATCTTCGAAGCTTCCCTTAAAATATTATAAGAATATTTTCAAATAAAATGTTTTATTTTATAAATATATGACTCTTAAATGATTTCAAAATAGAAAGAGATATTTCTCTAAAAAGAGTTTTGATTTCTTCTTTGTCAACATCATTTAATGGATTTTACGCTTATTTGAAGTTGATTTATTATGATACAAAACTTCTATATTGTATTGAAGTTTTTGTGATATGTTTGAATGTGGATGTGTTACTTTTATACCATTAATGGTTTATGTATGAAGTATTTACAATTCGTATTCTAGTTTTAATACGAATGTTTATGTTATGTTTGAACCTTTTCATATGGGAATGCATTGGACTTAATATGTGACGGGTGGAGTGTTCTATAGCTCCTCGATGAATCGGTATGTCTCATGAGACAAACTAGTGTCTTGGAACAAGGATTTGACAAAATATTATTTTTAGTCTTGGCACGAGGCCTTGGCTATGTGGTTATGATAGTCTGGCATTATGCATTCCATCATTATGAAAGTGGTTATTGATATTGCATGTGATTATTCGATTATTAGAATATCCATGTGAATAAGTAAATGGAATTATTTCATTTTTTCCATTCTATGTTGAAGTTAAAGTTTAAAAGGCTTCCGTTTTAGTTATACATTGCCTTAAATGTTTATTCTTATTTATGAAAGTTTCCGCTATATTTTTATCCTTACTAGGCATTTGAGCTCACCCCTTTCAATGTTTTATTTTTCCCAGGATGTGAAGAAATAATTTATGAATGACCTATAGGGATAGTATGTGGGGATATGATTGTGGACTATGAAGAAAAGATGTTGTTGTAGATTTCATTTTTATGATGTAATGTAAGACTTATGAATATATCTATTGTTTCCAAAGCTACTAAACTAATCGGTCGTTTGAGATTTGATCTTTTTGTGATCATGCCAATGTTATGTAATAATGCACCGACTCTGGGTAACAGGGGTCGCGGAGTTACAGTTGGTATCAAAGGAAGTCTAGTCCAAACCATGGTAGCTAGATATAGATAAACTCTGATTAGAGCACATAGGCCTAAGATGGACTTTGAGGATTAGTATAGAAGAACATCCTTTAATTTTGGTATTGTAGAGATTTTGTGAGTTTTCCGATCAATACATCCCTGTCTGGATACGAGCAGGTAGAGGCGGCTCTGGCACAGATGTACCTAGGGGTAAAAACCAAAAACACCACTTTCAGCTAGGCTCGAATGGGAACCGGTGCATGAAAACGGGCCTTGCTGTACTCTTGATTACGACACTCCCGGGGGATATGCTTAGGATAACTCTCATTTTCTTTACAAATAATTATGATGGGTTTATCAGTATATACTTCCTCAAAGAAAACAATTTTATGAATATGGATTATATCTATAAATAGTTCAATTTATGTTAAGTGTTTTATAAGTATGGAATTATGTATTTTGATTCATAAACTGATCTAGTTTATGCCATTGTTTAGAAATGGGGCCTAGTGGAAGAAATGGAAACCGTATCAATGCACGCACTCCATGTAGGGATTTCCCTCCTTCTCAAGATAAATATAGTGAAGCTGGTGATGAAACTGGTGCCGATCAGCTAATCACCATACTGAGAAAACTCACTCAGGTTATGAATAATAACCTTACCCGTATGGGGCACCCTGATCCGCAGTGTGGAGGATCAATGTTAGATCGATTCATGAGGCAACAACCACCAACGTTCAATGGGAGTACAAATCCCTTAGTAGTTGAGAAATGGATAAATTCCCTAGAGAAAATATTTCAGGCTTTGAGGAGTATTGAAAGGGAAGAAGTTATCATGGTAGTTTACCGCCTCACTAGAGATTCTGATCAATGGTGGTCATTGATTCAAAACACGAAGGAAGATGATGAAGTATCAAATATGGAATGGAGGGAGTTCAAAGATCTATTTTAGAAAAATACATTCCGCGTTACCATCGAGCAGATATGGAAAGGAAATTTCTAAGTCTGAGAAAAAAGGAGGATGAGAATGTCGCCAAGTATGAGGCTTACTTTAAAAGGTTATCAAGGTATGATGGGGATTATATACGTAACCCAAGAAGTAAGATTGATCATTTCTTTGATGGGTTAAAACCATTTCTTCATCGATCATTAGTCTCACAATCCTTCTCGTCGTACGAAGACATTTTCTCATGTGTTATCAAGACAGAAAAGGAATTCTCTAAGTCTTATGACTTTAAAGAAAAGAAAGAGAAGAAGAGATCTACTGATCAATCTAGGAATGGAAATAAGGGGAAGAAGAGAAAGGGTGAATATTCAACCTGTGGTAAATGTGGGAAGAAACACCCTGGTACTTGCTTGAAGGGAATGGCTGTCTGTTACAAGTGTGGTGAAAAAGGCCACCAAGCTCGTGATTTCAAAGGGATTAAGGAAGATACCAATGTTTAGTGCTAAAATTGCAGGGATATGGGACATTATGCAAATGAATGTCCTAATCGTCAGGAGAACATACCTCAGAAAAGGCCAAGGGATCAAGACCAAGCTTTTTCTGTCACTACTGCTGTGGTAGAAGCTCCAAAAGACGTGGTGGCAGGTAATTTAATGGTTTCCTCAAGTTTAAAAAATGCATTATTTGATTCTGGAACATCGCATTGTTTTATATCTTCCTAGTTTTCTAAGAAAATTAGATATTTCCAATTTGATTTAACAAGGGAGTTTTCAGTTAAAACTCCTAAGGGAAGTATCATTGCAACAAAGTTTTGTGAATCAGTCCCCATTAGAGCTCATAAATGTTCTTTATCTTCTGATCTCCTCGTCATACCTATGATTGAGTTTGTTATAATCCTCGGTATAGATTGGATTTCAGACTATGATGCGATTATTTATTGTAAGAAGGAGGTTACGATTTTTGATGATGATGATAAGGAACACCTTATCTTTAGATCAAAATCGTCACCACCTAATTCTTATCTAGATCCACCCCCAATGGCTCAACTGAATTCAATTATTTTGGAGGAAGAGATTGAAATGACTATGGGTGAGGAAAGGAATGTTCAAATAGAGGATTTACCTATTGTGAAAGAATATGTAGATGTGTTTCTGGAAGATTTACCTGGACATCCTCCAGAATAAGAAGTTGAGTTTTCCATTGATTTAATTACTGGATCAAGGCCTATATCGAAGACCCCTTATAGAATGGCCACTGTAGAATTAGTTGAACTAAAGAAACAAATAGAGGAATTGAGTAATAAGGGATTTATTCGCCCTAGTGTTTCTCCATGGGTATCCCCTGTTCTTTTTGTTAAAAAGAAAGATGGATCTATGAGGTTATGTATCGACTATAGGGAGATCAATGCTATAACAATAAAGAACAAGTATCCCCTACCTCGTATTGATGATTTATTTGGCCAACTGCCTGGAGCTCAATACTTTTCAAAGATTGAACTTCGATTTGGATACCATTAGTTGTGTGTAAATAAGTAAGACATTCCTAAGACAGCATTTTGAACCAAGTACGGGCATTACGAGTTTATTGTATTGCCTTTTGGATTGACTAATGCACCCTCTATATTCATGGATCTGATGAATAGAGTTTTCAAGGAATATCTCGATGAATTTGTGGTGGTATTTATTGATGATATCTTGGTATACTCCAAATGATATGAAGATCTTGAAAATCACTTGCGCATTATCCTAAAGACTCTGAGAAGACATGAATTATATGGGAAGTTAAGAAAGTGTGAATTATGGCTTCAGGATATTTCTTTTCTTGGCCATATTGTCTATAAAGATGGAATCTCTATTGATCCTTCTAAGACCAAGGAAATCCAAGAATGGACAGCACCTATGAGTATAACTGAGGTATGCATTTTTATTGGTTTGGCAGGTTATTATCGGCGTTTCGTCCAGAATTTTGCCCGATTGGCTAACCCATTAACGAAGCTCACACGTAAAGGGGTTAAATTTGTTTGGACAAAAGAGTGTGAAGAATGTTTCGAAGAACTTGAGATAAGATTAGTCAATGATCCTATATTGACTCTACCATCAGGGAATGATGGGTTTGTTATTTATAGTGATGCATCGAAAAAGTACTTGGTTGTGTCCTTAAGCAGAATGATAGGGTTATTTCCTATGCATCACGACTGTTGAAAATTCACGAACAAAACTATCCTACTCATGATCTCGATTTAGCAGTTGTGATCATTGGTTTGAATATATGGAGGCACTACCTCTATGGTGAAAAATTTGAGATTAATACTAATCACAAGAGTTTGACGTATATTTTCTCACAAAAAGAACTCAACTTGTGGCAAAGGAGATGGCTTGAATTACTCAAGGACTATGATTGTACGATACACTACCACCTGGGGAAAGCAAACAAGGTGAAAGATTCTTTGAGCAGAAAAGATCACGGAGTTTTGAACAATATGATAATTTAAAGGGATTCAATTTTCATGGATCTAGTGAAGATGGTCATGGGAATAACCAGGGAAGGTGAAATATCAATGCTTTTTCAAATAGTTTCCAAACCATCTTTACTAGAAAAAATTAAGAGTTCTCAGACCGATGATGAAGAACTTCAAAAGAATATTAAAGATGTGAATGATGGGAGATTGAGAGACATTGTGTATGAAGATGGAATTTTGAAATTTTGGAAGAGATTTTGTGTTCCCGATATACCTGATCTAAAATTGGAATTTCTGGATGATGCTCATAGTTCCAATTTCTCGATACACCCTGGGAGCACCAAAATGTATACAAATTTGAAGGAACATTTTTGGTGGGACAAAATGAAGAGGGAGATTGCAGATTTTGTGTCAAGATGTATGGTTTGTCATCAAGTGAAAGCTAGAAGGCAACAGCCTGGTGGAGTATTGCAACCTCTTCCCATACCTGAGTGGAAATGGGACAATATTATGATGGACTTTTTCATGGGGCTACCAAAGTCTCCTTGAAGGAACGATGCAATATGGGTCATTGTTGATCGTCTTACCAAGTCAATGCATTTTTTCTTTCTATAAGGGAAGATTTACCACTTGAACGACTAGCAAGACTATATATTAATGAAGTTGTGAGACTTCATGGAGTACCCCTATTGATTGTTTCTGATTGTGATCCCTGTTTTACTTCAAGATTCTGGAAAAGACTTCAGAAATCCTTGGATACTGAACTTCATTCGAGCACTGCCTACCACCCTCAAACAGATGGACAATCAGAATGAACTATTCAATCCATGGAATACATGTTGATATCCTGCTCACTTGACTTTCAGGGTATGTGGGAACAATATTTACCTATGGTAGAATTTTCCTACGACAATAGCTTCCATTCGAGTATTTAGATGGCACAATATGAAGCATTATACAGAAAGAGATGTCACACACCAACCTGTTGTGATGATGTTAGTGAAAGAAAACTTGTAGGCCCAGAACTGGTGGAGGAAACGATGGAAAAGGTAAAGGTAATCCCAAACCATATCAAAGTAACTCAAAGTAGGGAGAAGAGCTATGCTGATAATCGAAGGAAAGATTTGGAATTTCAGGTCGGTGATCTTGTTTTCCTGAAGGTATCTCCATGGAAGGGAGTCATACATTTTGGTAAGAAAGGTAAATTGAGTCCCAGGTAAATCAGACCTTTCGATATTCTAGAACGAATTGGGGTTGTAGCTTACCGATTTGCAATGCCGCCATGTCTCTCCAAAGCTCACGATATGTTCCACTTATCTCTATTGAGGAAATACATGCCTGACCCAATGTATGTACTCACATATGAGGAATTAGAACTGGAACCCGATCTGTCTTATTGCGAAGAGCCCGTCAAGATTCTTGATATGAGAGAACAAGTGCTGAGAAATCGGACGATGCGTCTGGTAAAAGTTTTTTGGAGAAACCATAAGATGGAATAGGCAACGTGGGAGCCCGAGGAACTTATGATGAAGAACCACCCAAGTCTTTTCCTGCAGTAGTATTCTAGAAATTTCGAGGACGAAATTATTTGATGGAGGGGAGAATGTAACACCCCAAGCTTCTACGGTACGCTTCTCTTTGAATAACGTGATAGCGTGTGTTGTACACAACATCGAGTTCTAACACGCCACAACCAATCAAACTAGCCGTTATGAATAGTAATACCTACTTTTTGAAATTATATATATTTTATATTTCAAAATGAAATTCATATTTGGATTCAGAATATCGAAATTATCCTAAGTTGATTTTTTGGTATTTTTCTGAGAACTTCCAATTTTTATGAATAGTGAAAAATACTTAAAAACAAATTTTTTAATCAAAATAATTTATTGTGATAAATTATATTATTGAGTGGTTTTAACATATAATTAGACTATATTTTTACCATTTTATCCAATGGTGTTCATTAGAATTAATTTCACATAGAAATTGTACATAAACAATTGTCGATCTTTTGATATATATTGTTTCTTAAAAACACGCTATTTGTTGTAACAGCGGGAATTAATTATTAAATTAATTAATGAAACTTATATGTTTGTAATTTTGTAAAATATACATCATTTTTGAATTCAGAATATCAATTATATCTTAGGGGGAAATTTTGTCATTATTCAGAAAAACTTCAATTTTTGATAAATAGTGAAACCATTAAGTGGTAGTTAAAAAACTGAATTTTTCATAAAACATAATTTTACCGCTTTTGTGAATGGAATTTCCAAAATCCGAGAGAAAACGTTAATATAAAGTAGTAAAATGTTGTTCAATGAGATGAAAATAATTTTTGGTGAATAGTAGCATTTTACTTTTATTTACCACGGTTAAAAGTAAATAGGGTAATTAAGGGTAAAAATGATATTAATATTACCCTAACACATGTACTAATTCTATTGGACAAGTGTATCTCGACCAAAAACAACCTTAGGAGTAAAATATTATCATTTAGGTCCACTTGGATTAGATTAGGACATTTATTATTATTTAATTTAAAGAAGAGTTAAAAGAGTTAGAATGAAAGTTTATTTACTAAAACATTTATAATATAAGGTTATACATAAGATACTTTTGATTGTAAATATTCAATTGAAATATAAAACGATTTCCTACATAATGATATTTTATTTGTTATTTTTAGACATTAAATAATTTTATTTATTTATGACACAATGGTGATGCAGTAATTACCATAATATTAAAGAACTAAAATGATTGATATTGTAGATACCCAAATTAATATAATTTGAGACTTTTTATGAATTAAACTAATTTCATAGGTTAATATGACACGTTATGAATGATTTAATTAACTTTTTTCTAAGTAATAATTATTTTATGATTTTTACAAAAATCAATTATTGAATAGTGTCAAAATTGACATAAAAGAGTTTTTAAAACAAATATTAAATTATTAATTGTTATTAAATTCCTAAAAATATAAGGTTCGGCCAAGAGACTTATATCATGATATTTGTATCATAAATGGACCACTGGGGGTCTCTTGGATGTATATAGTAAGTTTATTAACCATATAATATAAAAATACAAAGAGACATTGTAAAAGTGAAACTAATTAAGTAAGAGTTAATACTTAATGATAAGGTTAATATAGTAACCCAAACCTGTCTAAATTCTATTGGTTGAGTGGTTTTCTACCCATCCCCACCTTAACCTTTAAATAATCCAATTTGGAGCCATTAGAAACCGAATATGAATTTATTATAAAATAATATTTCTAGGTTTTCTAAAAGTGCCCCTCACCCCTCTTATAAAAGGGAACTCCCCCTTCTAATTAATTCACACCTTCAAAGCCTTTTGGATCGGCCAAACTCTGCCCAAATCCTCTCTCAACTTCCCTCACTTCATCCTAGAGGCCTTCCTTTAGTCAGAAATCCATCCTAAGAGCCCTTTTGATCAAATCAAAAGGAAGAACCCGAAGAAGAGGTAATGATTTCACCACCCTTTTCCAAGTTCATCTCTTCTTCCACTTATTCCTTCTTTGTTATTACCATTATAAAATAATAACTCCAGTATATTATAGATACTGTGATGTTATTATAAATATGGTACCACCATATTCAGTATTCTATCCATCCTTTGAAAATAATGTCACCATACATGCGTACATACGGCTTACTGTCTCCACGTCGTGGTGTAATTATTATTCAATAAATTATTATTTGGATGGGTATAATGATGATGTGTAACTCATTAAAATAATAAATATAACATGATAATTATTCTTTATATATGATATACCATCCAATTCTATATTATTTTAATATCAAAAGAATGATACTATCATTCGTGCGTACGTACGGACTACCGTCTCCACGAAGGCGATGAGATTCATTCTCCATCGTATCCATTCAAATATAATTGTCATTTTATGATTTAAAAATAATGTTTAAGGAATTGATATCATTTTGCATATGAATAAGATACAATCTATCCATGAAAAACATGGCTTACGTAACAAAACATATAAAAAACGAGCAAGTTAACACCCGAAACAACGATAATACTAAGATATTATTAACAAATCAATGTTAAAAGATCATATATGATATCATATTAATTTATATGATTCTTGTATAATTTAATAAAAATTATTTAATCATTATACAGGAGGTCAACCTACCCCAACCAAGTAAATGTACAGGTTAAGGGTTTATTTCGCAATCTCTTCATTATCTGAGGTAGTTTATACGTAATAATCTACTGGGATCTCTTTATCATCCACATCCATGTTTCTTTAAAATGTATTTCAAAACATTTTAACTATTTTCATGAATATGGTTTAAAGTCATTTATACCCTTGTTTGACTTTATATAAGAGGTTTATAAAAGAATATTTCCGTCGTTTTCCAAACAAGGTGCTTTTTAACATTTTCGACAGAATTAAGGTAAGAATGTTTTTTTTAACTTATACGGTGGGTGCGCCTATTTTCCACCATTATAAAATTGTCAAAGATTCCCTTACAAGCTTATAAGAATATTTTCAAAGAAAATGTTTTATTTTATAAATATATGACTCTTAAATTATTTCAAAATAGAATGAGATATTTCTCTAAAAAGAGTTTTGATTTCATCTATGTCAACATCCTTTAATGGATTTTAGGCTTATTTTAAGTTGATTTATTATGATACAAAACTTCTATACTGTATTGATTTTTTTGTGGTATGTTTGACTGTGGATGTGTTACTTTTATTCCATTCATGGTTTATGGATGAAGTATTTACATTTCGTATGATAGTTTTAATACGAATGTTTATGTCATGTTTGAACCTTTTCATATGGGAATTCATTGGAATTAATATGTGACGGGTGGAGCCCGCTATAGCTCCTCGATGCATCAGTAGGTCTCATGAGACAAACTAGTGTCTTGGCACAATGCCTTGACAAGATATTATTTGTAGTCTTGGCACAAGGCCTTGGCTATGTGGTTATGATTGTCTGTAATTATGCATTCCATCATTAAGAAAGTGGTTATTGATATTGCATGTGATTATTCGATTAGTATAATATCCATGTGAATAAGTAAATGGAATTATTTCATTTTTTCCATACTATGTTGATGTTCAAGTTTAAAAGGCTTTTGTTTTAGTTATACAATTCCTTAAATGTTTATTCTTATTTATGAATGTTTCCGCTATATTGTTATCCTAACAGGGCATTTGAGCTCACTTCTATCAATGTTTTGTTTTTTCCAGGATGTGAAGAAGTAATTTATGAATGACCTGCAGTGATAGTATGTGGGGATATGAGTGTGGACTATGAAGAAAAGATGTTGTTGTAGTTTTCATTTTTATGATGTAATGTAATACTTATGAATATATCAAGTGTTTCCAAGGCTACTAAACTAATCGGTCTTTCGAGACTTGATATTTCTTGTGATCATGCCAATGTTATGTAAAAATGCACCGACTCTGGGTAACTGGGGCCAGGGTGTTACATATATCTTCGATATCTGAGTTGATAACAACTAGTCCCATGAGTTTATATCCTTCTATTGGTACCCCATAGACAAGGATCTGTTGTTCTCTTTTTCATCTCTATATCAAATTGGTAACTGGGAATGGTAATATGAAGGCACCAACTTGAATTTTCTAGTGAATAATGAAAATCATTCAATATTGTGCATAGAATATGTTTTAGTCCAATAGGATATCCCCTCCATTAAATACATGATTAGTTTTCATAATTCCATGTATTAAGGGATTACACAATTATTTATTGTTTTACTATAGTCATCGGTATTCAACTCCCATTAGATCTCATATTATTAGTTTATGACATACACTTCTCACAACCCAACTATTCTTCTAGATTCAGATACCCCAGATGTTAAACATCTGTGTATCGTAAAGATTTTTTAATCAAGATTAGGGCATTGCATTCTAGAGACCATTCAATTTGGGGTATGAATCCCCTATAAGAACTATCTTTTTTACCTTCAAAATTCCTATATAGACCACATTTTCTTCTAAACATACATCAGGCCTTGTTTTTTGGATTAAATCACTAGATACACTGATATGATATTCTCTTGAAATTTCATAAACCATGGTCCAACATCCTCCTAGTTCTCCTTTTTAGAATATTGGTAATTGGGTCTAACTGATCTAGAAGGAATCTTACTAGGATTTTCTGGTGAATCATGCAATTCCTATGGTTTTGTGCTAAGGGAATATTTTGGTTATTGAAGGGACAACAATAAGATTCAACGACAAATAAAAAAACTCCTCAGAGATATTGCCTATGGGAAATTTTTATTACTTAAGGGACCCCTCCTGGATTTAACATAACTCTTATGTTGTTATGCCTAGTGGATATTTCAGTCCCATTGAAAAGGATCCCCTTATTCCAATGTGATATTTGATTGATGGTGGGGTGTTGATCCCACCGATCATCGGAGAATCATTATTTATTTAAGAATTTAGAGACATTGTTTTCATTATTTGTTTTCTCATGTCCAAGAGGGATTATTACTACCTCAGTGTTTTGGGGCTTTAAATTCAATGTCCTGGTCAAAAGAATCTAAACTATATCTGTAACGCCCCGACCCCAGCTACCCAGAGTCGGTGCATTAATTACATAACATTGGCATGATCACAAGAAAGATCAAATCCCGAAAGACCGATTGGTTTAGTAGCCTTGGAAACACTAGATATAATCATAAAGTTTTACATTACATTTCAAAGTGAAAAACTACTACAACAACAAAGTCTTCATATCCACACTATTAACCCCTCATAATATCCCTGCAAGTCATTCATAAATTACTTCTTCACTACCTGGGAAAAATAAAACATAGAAAAGGGGTGAGCTCAAATGCCCAGTAAGGATAACAATATAGCGGAATATTCAAAATAAGCATAAACATTTAAGGCAATGAATTACTAAAACAAAAGCCTTTTAAAATTGAACTTCAACATAGTATGGAAAAAGTAAAATGAAATAATGCCATTTACTTGTTCACATGGATATTCTACTAATCGAATAATCACATGCAATATCAATAACCACTTTCATAATGTTGGAATGCATAATGCCAGACTATCATAACCACATAGTCAAGGCCTCGTGCCAAGACTACAAATAAGATTTTGTCAAGGCCTTGTGCCAAGACACTAGTTTGCCTCATGAGACCTACCGATGCATCGAGGAGCTATAGCAGGCTCCACCCGTCACTTATTAAGTCCAATGCATTCCCATATGAAAAGGTTTAAACATAACAAAAACATTCGTATTAAAACTAGCATACGAAATGTCAATACTTTCACCATAAACTATGAATGGTATAAAAATAGCACATCCACAGTCAAACATATCACAAAACCTTCAATACAATATAGAAGTTTTGTATCATAATAAATCAACTTCAAATAATCATAAAATCCATCAAAGGATGTTGACATAGATGAAATCAAAATTCTTTTAAAAGAAATATCTCTTTTTATTTTGAAATCATTTAAGATCCATATAAAATAAAACATTTTCTTTGAAAATATTCTTATAAGCTTGTAAGGGAAGCTTTGAAGATTTTATAACGGCGTAAAATAACCGCACCCGCCGTATAAGTTAAAAAAACATTCTTACCTCAATTCTGTCGAAAAGATTAAAAAGGACCTTGTTTTGAAAACGATGGAAAGATTCATTTATAAACCTCTTATAAAAAGTCAAACAAGGGTATAAATGACTTTAACCCATATTCTTGTAAATAGTAAAAATGTTTTGAAATACATTTTTAAGAAACATGGATGTGGATGATAAAGATATCCCAGTAGATTATTACGTATAAACAACCTCGGATAATGAAGAGATTGTGAAATAACCCTTACCTTGTACTTTTCCTTGGTTGGGGTAGGTTATCCTCCTGTATAATGGTGAAATAGTTGTTATTAAATTATACAACAATCATATATATTAATATGATATCATATATGATCTTTTAACATTGATTTGTTAATAATATCTTAGAATTATCATCGTTTCGGGAGTTAACTTACTCATTTTCTTTTATATGTTTTGTTACATAAGACATGTTTGTAAAGGATAAGTTGTATTCAAACCCAGAATGGTATCAAGTCTTTAAAAATCATTTTTAAATCATCAAATGATAATTATACTTGAATGGGTACGATGGAGAATGAATCTCATCGCGTTCGTGGAGACGGTAGTCCGTACGTACGCACGAATGCTACTTCCATTTAATTTTTATTTTAAAAGAATCGAATACAAATGATACATAGGTATATTACTATTCCAGTATAATATAATATTTTATACATGTTACTTAAGTTCATTAACACCATCCTTTATATGTTCCATGTGTGGTATGAACGAGTCATATCATTTTAAGGGGGCGGTAGTCCGCACTTCCTCAAATGAAATTATCGTATGTATATACAACATGAAACGAATAATGGTATGAAATAAAATGGAATTACAGAAGCTTATATATATAAAATATATATCATTAATATCATATTTAATTACAGTGCAATCATAATGGCCACCATGAGAGGCGGTAAGATGTATTTGAACAATCATCGTTTCGTGAGGCGTTAGTTTGCCATCCAAAGAAACATTATGTTCATCATCCATTAGATGGAGTTGTGTGTATGTGTAGTTTGAATCCTTCTTATAACAACATCCTAGTATATTGAGGATACTGGTGTTGTTACAAAAGAAAGGAAATAAAAAGATTTTGGGGTTGAAGAAGCAAAATAAATGAAAATAATTTAAGAGAAATCGTTACCTTTAATTTAGGTAACTCACTTTGGTTGGAACCAAAGGACTTCTTGAAATGCTTTCTGCCTAAGGGAAAGCTTCAAGGAGGAGGAGAGGGATGTGGGGAGCTTAGTTGGGCAGAGTTTGGACGAGCCAAGTGGCTTGAGAGGTGTGAGGAATGAGTAGAAGTGGTCTCCTTTTATAAGGGAGAAGAGGGGCTCTTTAGGAAAGAGTGAAAGTATTACTTTATAATATAATTATATTCGGTTTATAATGGTCCAAAAATCATTGAGTTCGAAGATAAGATGACTCATATTATAAATAACATCAACCAATAAGAATTGGACAGGTTTTAGATAATATTTTAATCATTATAATCTTATTTATTTAAATAATTTATTAATGAGGTAAACATTGCATCATTATTGTGTCATTAATAATTTAAATTATTTGATGTCTAAAAATTATAAATAAAATATTATTATGTAGGAAAGCTTTTTAGATTTCTAATGAATATTTATAATAGAATATCCAACATGTATAACCCTAGGTAAAAATTGTTCTTCTAAAAGATGTAAGCTTATGCCATTTTTATTTTTATTTTAACTTTATTAATATAAAGTGTCCCTACCACATACAAGTGGCTCCAAGGGGTCCCCAAATTGACCCAAGGATGATCATGGTCGGGTATGTGTCCACCAATAAGGTTAGGACACGTTTTAGGGTAATTTTGTATTATTATAATATTATTTTTTAACCCTTATTTACCGGATTTACCCTTAACCATGGTAAATAAAATATTTACCGCAGTAATTATTCAAAATGTCTAAAAATAAAAGTTACATATTTACACAATTTGAACATCCTGATTCCAAATATGGAATCCATTTTTCTAAATTCAAAACACAGAAGTGGCAGAAATTAATTTAAAATTAATTCCCGCTGTCAAAACAAAAAGCGTGTTTTTAAGAGATAATAACTATCAAAAGATTGACACTTGTTTATGTTCGGTTTAATTGTAAAATTATGTCCAATGACCAACATTATCTTAAATGGTAAAAATATATTCTAAATATACTTTAAAACCACTCAAATTCACAATTTATCACTATTAATTATTTTGATTAAAAAAGTTGTTTTTAATTAAAATTTAGTAATTTTCACTATTCATCAAAATATGAAAGTTATCCGAAAAGTACCAAAATTTCACCTTAGGCTAAATTCGATATTCCGAATCCAAAAATGAAGTCCATTTTGAAATATAAAATATATATAATTTCAAAAATTAGGTATTACTATTTATAACGGCTAGTTTGATCGGTTGTGGTGTGTGTTAAAACTCGAAGTTGCGTACAACACACGCTACTGTTTTATTCAAAGGAAAGTGTACCGTGTAAGCTTGGGATGTTTCATTTTAAATTTTTTTGATGTCCCCATTTAGTCAAAAAGTATAAAATATTGTATTTAAAAAGGTTTCACTATTAAAAGTTGATAAAAGTGTAATACTAAAAATGAATCTGTTCTTGCATTATGACTAAGAAACTCATAATATGGATTCTAAAATTATAAGGATTATATAAAGTTTAAAATTTAGTTAATAATATTCATAACCTCTTTTGAATGGATTTTTCCTTTGGTAATTCATGGTGTTATTGAACTCGGTGTTGCGTGTAGTGCAAGTTATTGAATTATTTTGAAGAAATAACACACTATGAAATCTTGGGGTGTTACATTCTCCCCTCCTTCAATAAATTGCTTTCTCGCAATTTGAAATTGTTCTTCGAAAATAACAGGTTGAAAATAGAAAATATCTTTGTGGTAAAACCCACATCGGAAATTGGGTTACTAAAATTTAGTCTTAATATGAGGAAAAGAGAAATGAGAGGATCACCACCAAATTATGATCTCGATTAGGAGAACATTGGTGGAAATTAGAGACATATAATTGGAGGAAAAATGTAAATATTTATAGGTAGTGATTGAGGTCATCAATCACAAACAATTATAAAATTGAGGTCCTTAAACTCATCATTCTATGATGATTTGAAGTACCATCGGTTCAACAAAATATAGGGTATTTGGATAACACATTTTTGACGTTTCAAAATATCTTAGTTGAAATCCCAAATCGAAAAATGAATTAATGAGGCCTCTATTTAAAATAATGAGTGGAAAGTATGAAGATTACCGAAAATAACACATACTAGGGTTCCATGTAGGAAAATTTGGATATGGAGGAGAAATCTAACCATCAATTATCTGATGGAGAGTGGTAGAGAACATGGCTATGAAAAGGACAAAAATCCCAAAGCCATAAATTAGTGATGATTTAAGGTACCATCTAGGACAACATTTTTGTTCTAAGTTCCTTTTATTAATGTTGAGGAATTTATTTATGAGATTGGATAAGATCATAAGGAGATATACTTACTTTATAATTAGAGTTTTATCCATTAATAAATTTCTACCACAAACTCATCTTTCACTCTAAAAGATAATAGAACGTAATTCTTTTGTTTTATTTATACTATTCGTACAGGGTTCCAAAATAAATGAATTTATAATTCATCTACCAGATCTTTTAAAAAAAACTACATTATTTAATCTAGGACATCTCTTGGGCCAGTGGTAGGTGATACACCCTTGTCTCCCTTCGGTTGCGGGTTCAAGTCTCGCAGCCTTGTCGGACGTGACGGGTTGCCGCCCGACCTCCGGGTTGTCCTTTTATGGCAATCCAAAATAATCCAAACTAGAACTATCCAAAATACTTCTGTCCAAACTCATAGTCCAACATTTATAAGGCAGGTAAGCATAATGTAGATTCTTTTTACCCCGTAATAGCATATGAATACCTTCATCATGTATTCTTTTAATACACTGAAACATCCTGAATTACCATATTCCTTATTGATTACATTCATGCTCCCTTATTCCATATAGAATGCTGGATATACTTCATTAATCCAAAAATGTTTTAAACCCCAACAATGATGGAATATACAAATCATTAATTAGTTCCAAGGTAGTCAAGAATATCCAATATAATTTATCCAAAACAATCATGTATTATTCCAAAATCACTACCTCGGTCTCAGAACTATATTATGGTTTATCATTCTCTCAACCATATATTTTCCAAAAATTTATCCTGCTATTGATTCACTTTTCTTTGTTCCACAAAATCTCAAGTCCTTAATGAAATAGTACTGCAGTACAATCCTTACATACTCCATAATTATTATAACAAGTAAATTGTTGATACACACTCAATTGACATAATCAACATAAGAACTCTAATCATTCATCTTTATCTGTGGTAGTATCATAACTTGATTATTATCCAATAACATCATTTGCGGCATAGTTTGATGACTGGGACATAGGTTCGCGTAGTGTCCAAACTCCTTGCAAATGAAGCATTGTACATTTGAAACCATTTTCTTACCCTTGCAGTCACGTACTTTGTGCCCTTTTTCTCCACACTTATAACAAACTCCCATTCCTTTCAGGCAAGTTCCAGTGTGTTTCTTTCCACAGTTACCACATATGGGAAAATTCTTCGTTTCCCTCTTCCCTTTATCCATCTTTCTCTCTTACATCCTTTTCTTCTCTTGCTTCCCTTCAAATCCATAGGACTCAGTAAAATCTTTACTTATCTTATCAACACATGATATTATTTCTTCATATAATGATAATACATGGGAGACTAATTCTCTTATAAATTCTGGCTTAAGACCATGAAAGATATGATCCTTCTTTCTCTTTGGATCATGTGCATTGCTGGAGTTCTCATTCCTTCTACTGGGCGCCATTTCTAAACAATGGCATACACTAGATCAGTTTATGAATCAAAATACATAATCCCATACTTATAAAACACTTAACATAAATTGAACTATTTATGGATATAATCCATAATCATAAAAATGTTTTCTTTGAGGAAGTATATACTCATAAACCCTTCATAATTATTTGTAAAGAAAATGAGAGTTATCCTAAGCATATCCCCCGGGAGTGTCGTAACCAAGAGTGCAGCAAGGCCCGTTGTCGTGAACCAGTTCCCGTTCGAGTCTAGCTCAAAGCGGTGTTTTCGGGTTTTACCCCTAGGTACATCTGTGCCAGAGCCGCCTCTACCTGCTCGTATCCAGACAGGGATGTATTTCTCGGAAAACTCAGAAAATCTCTACAATACCAAAATTCTAGGAAGTTCTTCTATACTAATCCTCAAATTTCATCTTAGGTCTACGTGCTCTAATCAGAGTTTATCTAAATCTAGCTTCCAAGGTTTGTACTAAATTTCCTTTGATACAAACTGTAACGCCCCGACCCCAGCTACCCAGAGTCGGTGCATTACTCCGTAACATTGGCATGATCACACGAAAGATCAAATCCCGAAAGACCGATTGGTTTAGTAGCCTTGGAAACACTAGATATAATCATAAAGTTTTACATTACATTTCAAAGTGAAAAACTACTACAACAACAAAGTCTTCATATCCACACTATTAACCCCTCATAAAATCCCTGCAAGTAATTCATAAATTACTTCTTCACTACCTGGGAAAAATAAAACATAGAAAAGGGGTGAGCTCAAATGCCCAGTAAGGATAACAATATAGTGGAATATTCAAAATAAGCATAAACATTTAAGGCAATGAATTACTAAAACAAAAGCCTTTTAAAATTGAACTTCAACATAGTATGGCAAAAGTAAAATGAAATAATGCCATTTACTTGTTCACATGGATATTCTACTAATCTAATAATCACATGCAATATCAATAACCACTTTCATAATGTTGGAATGCATAATGCCAGACTATCATAACCACATAGTCAAGGCCTCGTGCCAAGACTACAAATAAGATTTTGTCAAGGCCTTGTGCCAAGACACTAGTTTGTCTCATGAGACCTACCGATGCATCGAGGAGCTATAGCGGGCTCCACCCGTCACTTATTAAGTCCAATGCATTCCCATATGAAAAGGTTTAAACATAACATAAACATTAGTATTAAAACTAGCATACGAAATGTCAATATTTCACCATAAACTATGAATGGTATAAAAATAGCACATCCACAGTCAAACATATCACAAAACCTTCAATACAATATAGAAGTTTTGTATCATAATAAATCAACTTCAAATAATCTTAAAATCCATCAAAGGATGTTGACATAGATGAAATCAAAATTCTTTTAAAAGAAATATCTCCTTTTATTTTGAAATCATTTAAGATCCATATAAAATAAAACATTTTCTTTGAAAATATTCTTATAAGCTTGTAAGGGAAGCTTTGAAGATTTTATAACGGCGTAAAATAACCGCACCTGCCGTATAAGTTAAAAAAAACATTCTTACCTCAATTCTGTCGAAAAGGTTAAAAAGGACCTTGTTTTGAAAACGACGGAAAGATTCCTTTATAAACCTCTTATAAAAAGTCAAAAAAGGGTATAAATGACTTTAACCCATATTCTTGTAAATAGTAAAAATGTTTTGAAATACATTTTTAAGAAACATGGATGTGGATGATAAAGATATCCCAGTAGATTATTACGTATAAACAACCTCGGATAATGAAGAGATTGTGAAATAACCCTTACCTTGTACTTTTCCTTGGTTGGGGTAGGTTATCCTCCTGTATAATGGTGAAATAGTTGTTATTAAATTATACAAGAATCATATATATTAATATGATATCATATATGATCTTTTAACATTGATTTGTTAATAATATCTTAGAATTATCATCGTTTCGGGAGTTAACTTACTCATTTTCTTTTATATGTTTTGTTACATAAGACATGTTTGTAAAGGATAAGTTGTATTCAAATCCAGAATGGTATCAAGTACTTAAACATCATTTTTAAATCATCAAATGATAATTATACTTGAATGGATACGATGGAGAATGAATCTCATCGCGTTCGTGGAGACGGTAGTCCGTACATACGCACGAACACTACTTCCATTTAATTTTTATTTTAAAAGAATCGAATACAAATGATACATAGGTATATTACTATTCCAGTATAATATAATATTTTATACATTTTACTTAAGTTCATTAACACCATCCTTTATACGTTCCATGTGTGGTATGAACGAGTCATATCATTTTAAGGGGGCGGTAGTCCGCACTTCCTCAAATGAAATTATCGTATGTATATACAACATGAAACGAATAATGGTATGAAATAAAATGGAATTACAGAAGCTTATATATATAAAATATATATCATTAATATCATATTTAATTACAGTGCCATCATAATGGCCACCATGATAGGCGGTAAGATGTATTTGAACAATCATCGTTTCGTGAGGCGTTAGTTTTCCATCCACAGAAACATTATGTTCATCATCCATTAGATGGAGTTGTGTGTATTTGTAGTTTGAATCCTTCTTATAACAACATCCTAGTATATTGAGGATACTGGTGTTGTTACAAAAGAAAGGAAATAAAAAGAGTTTGGGGGTTGAAGAAGCAAAATAAATGAAAATAATTTAAGAGAAATCGTTACCTTTAATTTAGGTAACTCACTTTGGTTGGAACCAAAGGACTTCTTGAAATGCTTTCTGCCTAAGGGAAAGCTTCAAGGAGGAGGAGAGGGATGTGGGGAGCTTAGTTGGGCAGAGTTTGGACGAGCCAAGTGGCTTGAGAGGTTTGAGGAATGAGTAGAAGTGGTCTCCTTTTATAAGAGAGAAGAGGGGCTCTTTAGGAAAGAGTGAAAGTATTACTTTATAATATAATTATATTCGGTTTATAATGGTCCAAAAATCATTGAGGTAGAAGATACGATGACTCATATTATAAATAACATCAACCAATAAGAATTGGACAGGTTTTAGATAACATTTTAATCATTATAATCTTATTTATTTAAATGATTTATTAATGAGGTAAACATTGCATCACTATTGTGTCATTAATAATTTAAATTATTTGATGTCTAAAAATTATAAATAAAATATTATTATGTAGGAAATCCTTTTAGCTTTCTAATGAATATTTATAATCGAATATCAAACATGTATAACCCTATGTAAAAATTGTTCTTCTAAAAGATGTAAGCTTATGCCATTTTTATTTTTATTTTAACTTTATTAATATAAAGTGTCCCTACCACATACAAGTGGCTCCAAGGGGTCCCCATATTGACCCAAGGATGCTCATGGTCTGGTATGTCTCCACCAATAAGGTTAGGATACGTTTTAGGGTAATTTTGTATTATTATAATATTATTTTTTAACCCTTATTTACCGGATTTACCCTTAACCATGGTAAATAAAATATTTACCGCAGTAATTATTCAAAATGTCTAAAAATAAAAGTTACCTATTTACACAATTTGAACATCCTGATTCCAAATATGGAATCCATTTTTATAAATTCAAAACACAGAAGTGGCAGAAATTAATTTAAAATTAATTCCCGCTGTCAAAACAAAAAGCGTGTTTTTAAGAGATAATAACTATCAAAAGATTGACACTTGTTTATGTTCGGTTTAATTGTAAAATTATGTCCAATGACCAACATTATATTAAATAATAAAAATATATTCTAAATATACTTTAAAACCACTCAAATTCACAATTTATCACTATTAATTATTTTGATTAAAAAAGTTGTTTTTAATTAAAATTTAGTAATTTTCACTATTCATCAAAATATGAAAGTTATCCGAAAAGTACCAAAATTTCACCTTAGGCTAAATTCGATATTCCGAATCCAAAAATGAAGTCCATTTTGAAATATAAAATATATATAATTTCAAAAATTAGGTATTACTATTCATAACGGCTAGTTTGATCGGTTGTGGTGTGTGTTAAAACTCGAAGTTGCGTACAACACACGCTACTGTTTTATTCAAAGGAAAGCGTACCGTGTAAGCTTGGGATGTTTCATTTTAAATTTTTTTGATGTCCCCATTTAGTCAAAAAGTATAAAATATTGTATTTAAAAAGGTTTCACTATTAAAAGTTGATAAAAGTGTAATACTGAAAATGAATCTGTTCTTGCATTATGACTAAGAAACTCATAATATGGATTCTAAAATTATAAGGATTATATAAAGTTTAAAATTTAGTTAATAATATTCATAACCTCTTTTGAATGGCTTTTTCCTTTGGTAATTCATGGTGTGATTGAACTCGGTGTTGCGTGTAGTGCAAGTTATTGAATTATTTTGAAGAAATAACACACTATGAAATCTTGGGGTGTTACAATATCAAATTTATATCTAAACTATGTGTGGTATAATTTATTTTATCGCATGTTATGTAGTGATACCCAGATCTAAAATTTTGGGACCAACATTAATATAAAGGGAACATGAACATCCCTATATAATGTCATAATAGTGTAGGGAATATTCCATCTATGAACTATGTGTGGCTTGATTCTCATCCCCTCGAGACACATTGGGAATATATTATATTCTACAAGAGTAACAAATCTTTTCCTACCTAAGAACGAGTCCGATATAATTTTCTTTTAGAAAATGATCGGCATGTTCCTGGTAGTAATAGTCCGTCCATTCCCAACAAATGATTCAAATATTTGTTGGGATATTTCGAATAAGAAAAACATGTGAATTTATTCCCATTCCATGGGATATGTTGTGGCACCTAGATCATTCATTTTAGGACTAAACATAAGTTCTCATCACTCCCAAGAATGTACCTCGATGAAAACGAAATAGGTATGGGAACCAAATCTATGTGGGAGCCAAATTGGTGTGGTAACCAAATGTGAATAACCACACATATTCTATATCAGGATATCTAACATGGATCAATTGGAAACCAAATTTTCTCTTATTCCCCACAACGACAATGACTGTTGTGACATTAGGGTACTTGAGAAGTTACTCTAACCAACATGATCAAGGCGAATTCTATCCTAAGAGAGTGATCCATGTCATTATCACATAATTATATTCAACATGAAAAGAGGTATTTACATAGAATATATTATCCCCTATAATATTTGTGTACTTGATAATCACATGTTTTATCACTTAAACAAGGATTTTGTTCAATACACATTGGAGTATCCTTCCATGTGTTTGGACCCTTCTTAAATATTATGTTCCACATGAAACTAATCCATAACTTCTATATTTGAGTTGATGCCAACAAATTATTTGAGTCAATATCATTCTCTTGGAATCCCATGGATCTTGGGCTCCCAGACACTTGGTTCCACAATTATAAAACTGGTCATAATGATAGGTTAATCTAAATGGAACCCACTAGGATTCAATGGTGAATAATGCAACACCTTGAATCATTCAACATGTGGATGTTATAGTCCAAGATGATATCCCCACACCCCTAAATCCACAAGAAATTGTCTTAACTGTGTGGGATATGGGCCCTCCACCATTACTAATGGTTGGACCATACCCACCGGTATCCACTTATCGTTGTCTCAAATATTATTGGGTTGTGGTTTACAATTTCTGATGCCCAACTATTCATGTGGATTCAGATACCCTTGATGTTACACATCTATATATCATACCAATTAACAATGAACGATTATAATATTATATTATTATACACCTTCATCCAGGGGAGTGAATTTCCAATGAAGACACAATTTATCCAAGATATTCATTCCCCATAGTGATACATCCTAATTTCTTGATGTTAAACTACATGACAAAAACCTAGTTGAATGATGTTAATGTACATGGAATATGGTCCATCCTACAGGACCTATAATTTCTTAGTGTGTGGAATCCTATTGATAAATTTGTGATATATATGAATGATTCATCTAAATAAAGAACAATTTATGGAAATTCATTATCCTTATGCATGATCCTGATCTACACATTAGACCCCTTAGCCAACTATGATGTTGAGGCTTACTAAGGGAAGAATAAAAAATTCATATCCCTACATATGTTCAATATCTATATAGGGAGACTCTTTTTATAAGAGAATAATTTTGCATGATTCCTTTTCTTAAAATATTCATAGGTAAACCTTGGGGAGCCTAACCATAGAAATTGAATATTCCCTTATTCTTAGGGCCACCATGAAATACCTTAGACTACTTTATGATGGAAAAGTCATATAGACTCACTTCATCTATGTGTAAATAAATTTTATGTATGGATTTCTTTTTTATAAGATATATTTGTGTAGGATGGGATTTAGTACATGGTTACACACTAGTAAGAATGTGAGAGGATAAAGGATGCCTCCCACATCTAAATTCCCCCAAATGGTGAAAAGTGTGTTGAAGGATATCTTGAAAATTTTAAAATTGTCTCCTCTTTCCTTACCACATGACATGAAACTGAATGGAAGATATCCTCATCACATGATGCTAAAATTATATGATATATGTATCCCCACTATGTGATATTAAATTATACAGGCCATTATCCATCATCACTCCTTAACAAAGGACAATATGATCATGACCTTTGTTATCCAAAGTTATAGGATTCATCCATTGTATTTTAAGAACCTCAATCCATAAAAAAACTTATTTTATAGTGCTCCTCGAGTTAGATCAAACCTTATAAGTCCTTTGGTGAGGAGAAAAGATCACTATCATTGTCCATGTATTAGATGGATCTACATAAGGGTTGTAAAGTAATAAACTAGAAGAATATTGGCCCGGTTATAAGTGATTTATGATCCTTAGGTTCCATGACATCATCATGGTGGAAGTTATCAACATAGTTTGATTTGTGATCATCCTCATCAAGACTACCCATACCATTACTCATGACCCAAGAACCTTGATCTATGAATTACAACATTCTCATCTCCTATTCAATAGGATATTTTTGTAATCTTGACCTCGGTAACCCTAATTTGATTTTTGTTTAACACTCCCCAAATACTAGGTCCACATGAAACACAACATTATGTTGTATTCACATTTTTAAAAGTTGTACAACCATAATAAATTTTCCCCTGACATTCCAAATTGTAAGATAGTAGACATTTAGTGAAAGATAAATACAACTTTTCTGTTTAAAATCTTGAAAAGGATAACATGATAAAAATTCAGTTCTCCTATCTTTAAACTCCTCATCTCTAGAGTTTATTAAATCATTAGATAATTTATTAAAATGGAACAAATCTTGTATATACCATCAAGTGGACTTAGTTAAAGATGATCCATGATCACTGGAACTAATTGTTTGAAGAAAAATATTGAGTAGTTATTATCACATTTCCCTGTCAAGCTAATGTGTTAACTAGTTCGTGACATGACTTTCAGTGTGCTCACACACTTCTTGAATATTAGATTTGCATAATCCACCTTTATTTCATTGAATCATGATATGACTCTATTAATTACATGAGTTGATACAATTCTATTGGAACCCCGTAGCATTGATTTGTTTTCTCTTGGATCATACCTATAATGTATTAGTTACAAGGATATATTTTTTTGAAAGTTACCCACTTGGATTAACTTTTGAATAATTCAATCACCGAAAGAAAGCACTTATTGTATGTCTTGGATCCAATGGGAAGGCTCCCTCAAATTGCTATTAAATTATCTTGGATATGCATGATAGTAGTTTCCATCATCACTAATTGTTGACCTATATCAATTATCCCTTATTTTTAGATGAATTACATATTCGTATACCATGATTTATAATCCCCATGACTAGAATATTCGATTGGATTTAACATCATTGACATTACATCCCCATATATTATACCCATTATAAATAAAGGAACGTTATTTTCCATTCTCAGACCTTTTTATTTTTCTCACCGCATGACCAAAACCCACATGATGTAGGTCCCACGTTTTACAATCATTCCTATATACTAACCACATGGTGATATAACCCTCATTGGATAATCTCTCTTCCATAATAACTTCACTATTCATGTGTATAAATCATCTTAAATATCCCATGACCCATATAAAGGACTATATAACCTTGTCAACATATGAGTTGGATCAACATAAATGCATAAAAATCATCCACCAGAGGCATATTCTCCTTGTATTAAAACACCGTCAATTCTTCTGAGACATAGAAACATCATAGAGGAACTCGACACATCAGAGCAGTTCATTGTCATCCATGATGTGTCTTCACCATTCCACCACCATCTATTCAAACTCTGAGATATGTAATTTAACAACCCATATTCCAACTATCCAACATGATTTGGCTTCCCAAAAATTATGCCACCATACATCAAACCAAATTTTATAAAGGAGGAGATTTATTCAAACCCATCATGAATATACATTTTTCAATTTCTCAATAAATTTGTGTGGTTTATAAACCATTATTTCATAGCCATCATTCAAATAGGATTAATTCCAATCACTCAATCTGCACTCACATTAGCAATTGTAGATCTTATATGGGATCAACACTCCAAAGAAACTCAGAAGATAGTATTCAATGAAACGTCTCAAGTGCCAAATACATGAGTTAAGGGTATCTATTTCATGGAAGCTCTAAATGACATTGAGCTACCCAAATCGCCATCAACAAAATCTAGTAGGATCAGGAAATTAGAGGATGGTGGATTTTGTGTGGAAGCAGACCCAACAGTGATCCAGAAGAGAACTCATCTATGTAAGTTCTCTGTTATGGGTTGTGTCACATATCTTAAGGGGGATAAACCATGGTTCTTTGCTGATTTGAATTTTATAATTGGAGCATTCTGGGGTCTCAATAACTGGAAACTTGTTCCAATTAAGAAAGGTTACTTCCATATTTTTTTATCTTCACAAACTGATTTTGACCGAGTATGGAATGTGGGTAACCTATACTTGAAACCATGTCTCCTTGTACTCTTATAATGGGATGTTTCCTTTAATCCTAACGTGCATAGAAATAACATTGCACAAGTTTAGTTTAGGTTTTTTAATCTAAACTAGTTTTTTTGGCACCCCCAAATCCTTAATAACATTGCTGGCTGAATTTCACTCCTTTGAAAAATGACCATAGGACTCTTAATGGTGACCTTGGTTTGTATACTAGAGTCTTTATTGAGGTTAATTTGGAAAAAAACCTCCTAAATCCATTACATTATCTTTTAAGGATTACAAAACAATTGTAATTGTGGAATATGAGGGGCTCCCTCTATATTTTGAATTCTATAAGCTTGTTGGGAATTCCATTCACAATTACTAGAAAGTCCACAAACAGACTCCACAACCAAGTAGTTCGGGCTGGACTGAAGCCAAAGGAAATAGAAGAGTGAAAGAGTCCAATTTAGAGAAACCCAAAACTTCAAAAAATAGAGAGGAAAAATTGGTTGTAAAGTCCAATTCCTTTGGACTTTTAGACTCTGAAAAAGTTAAGTCATGGGCTGTCCTGATTGAGGAAGAGGTTGCTGAAAAAATTGAATAGGAAATTAAAAATTATATTGAATATTGAATCTTGGACATTTTTTCACACCCTCTGCATAACGATGATTTTTATGACCTTCCCCCTGAAACTGCTACACCTTTGGTCCCTAATATGCAAGATAAAAACTCGAGTCCTACAGTGTTAGGTTTAAAGATGAAGGAGATACAGGCCTCTTCCACTAAACATCCCTCACACGATGCTCCTATCACTGTAGATGACAATGTTTTGCATCAATCATCTAATACTATGGACAATAACCAAAAGGGTGGGCTGCGTTATAAGGCTTCCCTATTATCTTCACCTTCTAGCAGGGATTCGAGGAAGGAAAGTTGTGACACATCCCAATTATAACCTAGAGAGATGAATAATTCTCCTCATCGTCATTATCCTGAAAATAAAGTTTCTCAAGATTCTAACATGCTGTTTTTAAATAAGGAGCATCAAGCCCCTTTGGTCACACACATGGCTTTTCAGAGTAAACAGAATATTTCTTCAAAGGATACTACTTTTGGAGTTTCAACCAGATCAAAGGCCGCAGTCACAAAAAAATTGGGGTACAACCCAACAAAAAAGGGTTTAAATGAATATTTTATATTGGAACTATCAAGGTATTTCTATCCTTGACACTTTTAATGTTCTTAGGAGATTTATCACCACTCATAAACCAAAACACTTTGCTATTGCTGAACCTAAAATAAATTATGCCCCTAGATTTAAGCATGATTCCCCCTTTGGTTATTCCTTCCTAGGTACTTGTAACAATAGGATATCGTATGACTCTTTATGGATTTTTGCTCATTCCTCTATTCAAAATGATAATATCTACAATATTACTAACCATTTCATTACATGTGATTACATCTTTGAAAATGATCGTGTCTACAATACCTTTGTTTATGCCTAAAATAGATATCAAGATATACGATATCTTTCAAATAATATCTACGAGCTATGTATCACAATCCATAACCATTGGTTTTTAGTCGGAGACTTCAATGCTATTCTGGCTCAAAGTGAAAAAGTCGGTCCTCCTCATGACTCCATCTCCTCTGGGGAATTCAGAGCTTGTATTGAACTAAATAACATTACAGAAATTAACTTAATGGGTGCTAAATTTACATGGTTTCATAAACATTATAATATGATCGTCTTTAGAAAACTTGATTGGTCATTTAATAATGACCATGCGCCTGATAAATGGGATAATATCTCCAGTATTACCCTAGAGAAGATTGCCTCTGATCACCACCCTATTCTGGTTAGTTTTTCACATAACCCAAGTAAACCTAGGGCTCCTTTCTTATTTAATGACGCTTGGTCTTCTGACCCTAATTTTAGGGATATCATTAAATGTACTTGGGATAATATTCATGATCCAAATGATGCTTTTTCTTGTCCGGTGAAATTTTAAATGATAAAAAAGTCCTAAAAAATTGGTGCAAAGAAAAATCTAATGAAGTCGATAATGATATCAACTCTTTCAAAAAAGAACTCACTCAATTTCAAAATGAGAATTCCACTTTTAACTTTTCTCATGATATTCAGCATGAAAAAAATATTTCCTCTAAGGTTATCAATTTTCATAATTTTAATGATAATATTAAAAAGAAACTCTTTAACGCCAAATGGATGAATGATGGGGATAGGAATACTAAATTCTATAATTCCCTTCACAGAGTGAGGAAAGATTCTAGTCCCCTTTCCAACCTTAGAGATGGGGAACAGATTCTTGATTCTGAGGAAAGCATCGTCAATCACATTGTCTCTCACTTTTACAATATCTTCAATGGAACTGATATAGATAGGGACATCGAGCCGGATGTCATTCTGTCTTTGGTTACTGATGAGGATAACTTGTTACTTAATATCACCTCTCTTGATCATGAAATCAATGAAACAATCTTTATCCTAAAAGAGGATGGTTCCCTTGGACCGGATGATTTCAATAATGGATTTTACCAAAAACACTAGGATGTTATTCAGGATGATGTTTGATGAATGGTGAAAACATTCATTTCCAGTGGCACTCTTCCTCATGGACGTAATGCTCAATTTCTTGTCCTTATCCCTAAAAATGACAATGCTAATGAAATTCACATCTTCATACCCATTTCTCTCAAAAACACTCTCTTCAAGATCATTAATAAATTGATTTCCAATAGAATTATTGTGATTAGAAACAGAATAGTCTCTTGGAACCAATTTGGATTCATGAAGGGAAGATCCATCCAAGAATGTATCTAACATTCCTCTGAGTCCACTAACCATTTAAACATGAAACCTAGAGGTGGAAATGTTTCTATTAAGATTGATATTGCTATGGATTTTGATACCATTGACTGGAACTTCATGTTTAAGGTCCTTAGGCAGTTTGGCTTCAATGAAACATTCATTAATAGGGTTAAACTTCTTTTCAATTCGTCTCATATTTCCATTATTATTAATGGTTCACCTAGAAGAAACTTTAAATTTTCTAATGGTGTTAGACAAGGTGACCCTCTTTCAGCTATTCGTTTCTCTATTTTTGAAGAATACTTCAGTAGGTTGCTCATCCAATCTTTAGAAATCAAAATATCAAACCTATCATGGCTGCTAGAAACTTGACTTCCCCCTCACACCTTCTTTATGTTGATGATATAATTATCGTTATTCAAGGTGAAAAAAGAAGATTCAATAATCTTAAAAATATCCTCATCTATTACCAGGAAGTGTCTAGTCAACACATCAATTGGAATTAATCTTACATATATTTCAGTAATGATTTTTCCCCTGGTAGAAAACATAACATTTCTAGTTTCTTAGGGGTCAAAGAGGGTTCTCTACCCTTCAATTACCTTGGTTTTCCAATTTTCTAGGGTAGACCGAAATTGGACTACTTCATTCCTATCATTGATCAAACACATAGATAGATTTCCTCCTATAAGGGATCAAAAATTTTGATGGCTAGGAGAATTTGTCTGGTTAAGTCCACTATTTTCTCCAAATTGGTCAAATCTATGATGATTTATAAATGGACGAAAGGTATGCTAAATCACATCAATGTCACCATTAAAAACATTGTTTGGACATGTAGTACCTTTGAGAGGAAATTGGTTACTATCCCCTAGGATACCTACTATAAACCAATTGATAAAGGAGGTGTTGGTATTAAGAATCATGCTAAGTATAATGAAGCTCTCCAAGATAAGCTTACATGGAACCTAATTTATAGTGACTATCCCTCTACGAATTTTCTTAGAGCTACATTTCTCAATAAACAAATAAACAATAAGGTCCACTTTCTTACTTCCTCTTTTTGGCCTTCTATTAAAAACACCTTCAATTCTATTATGGCTAATTCCAGATGGATGGCTAGTAAGGACTCTAATTTTAAGATTTTGGTTTGAAAATTGGACTGGTGCTCCCTTGTTCTCCTTGATGTCCAATAAACACACTTCATTTCTCAATACTTATACCATAAAGAATGTCATGAGCATCCATAACCCTGACATTCATGATGAAATAAAACAAATGGTTGAGATCTACCCATTCACTAACACTAATGATTTCTTGATTTGGGAAGCTTCTCACAATAGAGTGCTTGATTCTAAAAACTACTATAATCATATGTTTATAAATGAAATCAACAATCTATCCTGAATTAAAAACATTAATAATCCTTGGATTAAACCTTCGATATTCACATTAATTTGGCGCATTTCTCATTACAGAAGCCCCCGGATGATTGCTTACAAACCATTGGGATTAATATTCGATCCAAATTTCAAATATGTAATCAACATAGAGAGGATATTAATCAACTTTTCCTTTATTTTGATACAACAACTACACTCTATCATTATATTTCTATCATAATTGAGTGCATATGGTTCCCGGATAGTTCTATTACTCTGCAGACTCAATGGTGCATGGACATTTTTGACTCCCAACAGATCAAAAATCTTCTCCTTGCAGCTATGTCAGAGATTCTTTATGTAATCTGGTATGGTCGAAATGATTTTATTTTTCATAATAAATAATTCTAGCTTAATGCATGCTAAATTAAAATTCTCATGGCTATCCGTGAGATGGCCTGGATTCAAAAGGATCAATCTAGCAACTCAGTTCATGATTTGGGGATCCTTCGTCGGATTGATGTGAATGGGAAATATCCAAGTCCGAAATCTACCTTTGAAGTGTATGGGCTTCCTCCTACCCCAGGAGGGATTAAAGTTAACGTCGATCATTCCCCAAAAGGAAACCTTGGCCCAACAGGTTGTGGTGCTATTTTCAGGAATCGCATAGATCAGACTCTTGGATGCTTTTATGGATGTTGTGGCACTACTTTTTCACTCTAAGCGGAGATTCTAAGTGTTATCCATGCTATCTCATTTTTAAGGCATCACAACTGGAACAACATCTAGATAGAGAGTGACACCACTACTATTTTCTAGGCCATTTGGAGTGGTACCATTCATCTTTCCTGGCCACTCACTACTCTCCGGATTGATTGTTTAAAATCTCTTTCTCAGATCAACTTCATTTCCACTCACACCTACCGTGAGGCTAACAGGATTGATGGCAGTTTTTCCTATATGGGTGTTTCTCATGATATGATTTGGAGGGATGATCTTCCTCCAGAATTACTCCATATCTATGTTAGGGATGTTAAAAAATTACTTATTTCAGACTTATGTAATCTCTTTTTTTTATCATTAAATTTTGTTGTTTTGGTCATTGACCAGGACACTACCTTTCAAAAAAATAATAAGGTCCAATCAATACAACCTAAAAGTACATGTTCCCATTAGTATCTTAAGACATAAATAAATATCCAATTGAGAGTGACACAATGCTCACTAGGTTGAATGCCCAAAAAAGGTACTTGGGAAAAAATAGCAAAGTCTGTATTTTTCTAGAATCACATGTTGTGTGATTCAAAAAAAATTGAGAATTTTTTAAATTGAAATGGAATAAAACTTATTAGGATGAAAATCCCATGATGGTAATCGGAGTCCAAGCGTACAAATATTTCCCTAAATTATTCTTATAATAAATTAATGGATAAAAAAGATAAAAATATTACATGAAGCATTTTTCCGGCCTTATAAATAATTTATATATGCTCACTATGACTATTTACCTGTGAAAAAATATGGGTGAATATCTATTCCTCAATACTTTTTTGTGGAACATAGTCTTGTCATGTCTTCCAACTACAAGAGACTTTGTCCACCCTTCAAGAACTCAAACTAATTGTAATTTTCTAATCTATGAAGCCTCAAATATTTCATGATATCCAAATATGTTCAATATCTCTACCAAAACATGGGCCCTTGTTGGTTATGCCCTCAAAAAGTGATGAATTTCACTTTTTTACATATGAAATAGATCTATGTTAGAGGACTCACTATTAAGTTCTTAATCCATGAACCTATATCCCCTATGCATGAGATTGATCAACATAGGCGTCTCACATCATTGAACTATGTATGGATAAATTCCCATTGATTTAGGATACTAAAGATATCTAATTTTCTTATTTTGGATCCATCTAAAAAATTTGTTTCCATCCCAATCCATTTTTCATCTTCAGATTTTTCTATTCCATATTTTACAACGTAAATTCCTCAATATGAGAATAGTCTTATAGGAATCCTAATTCCTTGAGATGTCTTTCCATTTATATAATTGAATGGTTTATTATTCTACAAGACCATACACCATGAGTCAAGATTCTCCACTTGGTGGTTCTCAAAATTCCTCCTCCCTCATAAAAAATACTCAAATGATGTTCATTATATAAAAATTCTATATGTTCAAGTAGATATAAATTTTATCTATTTTTACCTTAGAGTTGAATTCATTTCATTTTGAATGAATCCAATTCTCTCATTTGGGGTGGGTGAATTTGTTACCTCCCAAAATTGTGTATCAATCAAATTTTTATCAGATATTTGAGATGTGTGAAGCCTATGAAAATATATTTCATATTTTTAATAGAGGACATATAAAGAAGTTTGTAAGTGGTATTATTGAATAACGAATGCTTGTTATTGGGATTCATCTTATATGGTAACATATTATAACCCTTATTTCACACATATTACTTAGATTTGATTCTAAGTATTTTTCATATTCCTTTAGACAAAAACTTATCTGGCCATGAAAGCTAACTAGAGATCTCAACATGGGAATATATAAGTGTAACCTTATCCATGCATAGAAGATATCCAACTAGATGTCCTAGTTGTTAATTTTGGGAAGGTATAACACACACTGTGGGATAGCATGGAGAATACATGTGGTATATATGTGGGATGCATAATGGTGTGGTGGGGCTAGGGAGGGAATGAGTGTTGGTGTGTCCGGGTGCCGACCATATTATGATGACTAGATGAATGAATTTCGTAAGGAATAATATTTATTTCTCACTGATCGAGATCAAAGTCTATTCTTGAAAAAAAAACACAATATAGGTATTGTTATCCCATTAAAACAAATGTGTACAATGTATATTTCTCAATCCAAAAAATTGTAGCCATATGATCATTCCCCTTTATTGTAGTCATTTTTTTGCTCATCTTTTTCACTCATTGACACCTATGGATTATTTTCACGAGCCATATCCAATGTACACTAGACTCCACTAACCAATAAAATAAGTACCATTGTCTTCAACTCCACATCCTTTTACAACTTGTTTCTGATCCTAAGGAAACCGGGTTTGACACTCTAGTAATCGAAATTGGAAATTAATACTGCATGAAAGACTACACATGTTTTTTTGATCACATGAATGATAATGTATCCCATGATTATGTATCGACTGAGACACCTAGAATAGAAAGTACATGTTTCATGAATTTGTTTGTTCTAATGAATAGAATCCATAAATATTTATGAAAATGGATCATGTAACAGAATTATTGACAACCATAGACACTTAAAATGATCAGACGAGGATGATCATGTGATACACATGAGTCTATCATGTGATATTATAAAAATCTGATAAAAATTATGATGTTCATTTGAAGCCACACTGGAATCATGTAGATTGTATGAAAAACAATGTAAGATTTCTTAAAGAGAGGCTTCCAACTTTTATAGTTGTATTCATATGAATCAATAACATAAATAATTATGGATCATATGAAGAGTATTTCCATTTAGCATTTAATAAAATACTAAATCTTTCATGTCAAAATGATCGATAAAATTGTATGAATCCATCACATGTTCAGAAAATCTATTACCCTCAACCTAAAAATATTATAGGGATTACTTTTAAGGAGGTGTGATGATCCAATGGAATTGATTATTATATGGGTAAATCAACTAAATGAATCCATTAAATTACGATAAACCATCAAAAGGGTTTCTATGGATCGTGATATTATATAATTATGATCATGGAAGTCGATATAGAATCACATGGTTCACATGAATACAGTGTATGTTTCCTTCATGAGTGGCTTCCCAGATTTATAAATTTTCTTTACATTAATCCATCAATTGTTTTCAAAAAATTTTATGGACACGGTGAATAAAAATGCGAATACCTTGATGTCATTATCATGTATCGTATAATTCCACCATGTGAAGAATCAACGACAATGAAAATCACTAGAACCTTCCATGTGAAGCATTAGTGTTTTTCCAAAATTTTAGAATGTCAATCCATTATGTGATCACTTATGCATCCTACAAACAAGGCCATGACAATCATTCAACCACCTCATTTCTATGAATGCGGCATCTTCAACATGAAAAGTGGAAGAAATATTGGCTACCTTTAACTATATAAAATCATTCTCCTTTTAAGAAATGATAAGAGGAAGTGTAAAATAAGATATTAAAAAGAGGGTTTGAGATGAAGGATTGGAATATAGGAGGAAAGGGGATACTACCACTGTTGGAATTATCAATGTAATCATGAGAACTTATCATGAGAAACCCATTGTGAGAAGACATTGTGAGAACCTAAAATATGTTCAATTTGAGGTCACTTGATCACATGATGATATAGAAATCATTTGATTACCTCATGATAAAATCTATTGATTATTTAATCCATGTGGATTTTATATAAAACCCATGGATAGTTTTTCATAACCCAGTCTAATTACCCCTTTATGGTCGTGTGATCACATATATCATTTTCATGCAAAAACTCTCTGACATGAGACCTTGAAATTCATGTAACCCTCTAAAATATATTCCTTTTTCAATGAAAACACTATGAGGTGAACCCCTAACATGAATCCTTGGTTATTCACCCCACATGTTGTATAAATAATTTTATATGTGTCCTAGAATGATACCCTTGGGAATGCAACATCAAACTGTGGATGTATGCCATTTTTTATGTGCATGATCATGGACATGTTAATGATATTATGTCATGATACTCCCTTAGGATCTAATGATCTCATTACTTATCACTAGTATCACAATTAAATTATGAAAATAACCTTGTAAATGTTGGACTTAATCATCTGGAAGGCCCTAGACACGTCAGCTTCAATCATGAGAAAGGTCATGGACAAGGAGGCGTTGTATTTTTTCAGACCTATGACATGTAACATTTTAATAGAAAAATATCAATGGAAATGAAAAGAATACTCATTGAATATATTAGATATATAACCTAGACATTTTAGGATGACACCCTATATATTCCAGGAAGACACCCCCATACATGTCTGGTATACACCTTGGGACAAGTAAACCTTGTATGGAAGACACACTTGGACAGACACCTTTTATAACCCTGACAATTATCCATTTCTAGAGTTCCCCCTTATCATGGTAAGTGTTATTAATGGTTTAGGGTTCCTAACTCTTGGGACCCTATTTATTCAATTCCATCATATTTCCCTTTACATCATACCAAACTTATTCGATGGACCTATTATGTTCTTCATATTTCTATATCCATCAAAGGATATGCAATGAATATTTAACATGCGCGTTCATCCTGTTATAAGTGGTTATAATTACAAAAACCCCTTGACAATAATAATAATGTGGTTTAATAACCATTCCCAACCCATCAATGGGTTAGGAGTTAACTAAACTATGATTATTCTATATCCTGCCCAAATGGGATATGTAAGACGCCTTCATAGTCATTGAGCTCCAATTTTCATCCACCTTAGTGTATGTCTATAATTATCCCCAAAAACCTATAACTCATGGAACCCTAATTTTTATATGAGTTTATAATCTAACCCTTTCCATCAACAAAAAAGAAACAAGAATATACACAGATACCATCTTATGTGTAAGCCCCAACCATTTCTTTAATAATGTAAAACCCATCATTTGGTTATGGGAAAACTAAAACTGAGATGACACTAATTCCTATTATAAATATGATACATTGGATTACTACCTAAGGTTTGATATCCATACCATATTCTCCATTTTATTAGTAATCATTACTCTTTTAAAAAACATTGGTCTACATGCCCCTTGTTCACATTTTCTAATATAATGTGAACAATCATCCACTATCTCTTGTTTCTCTCACTGGTCATTACTCACATTGGATTATAGACTAGAAATGATTATAGGAATAACATTATGTGAATTCCCAAAATGTGAGAAAATTGTTTGGATTTAATTCCAATTATATATCATCTTCAGTCAAAAGGCCATATTTCTGATGAGGTAGTTTAAGGTGTCCTTACATGTATAAGTCCATATGGAGGCCTTGCCAGTGACACCTTTTACAATACATAAACCCAATACATGAACTAAATGGGCTTATATTCCTATCATCACATAATACATAGGAAAACTCACCAAGGATTTTCCTTAATAATCAATAATAAAATTTCCTCACTTATGTTCATTCCATATAACATTCAACTATACAGTGTATGCCTGTCATATGACCTTAAACTATGACAAAAAAACAACGTGGGTTTTGACTTCTGTTCTCGAAGGATATGTATGAATAATATTAAATGAACAATCCCATATCAAACACACCAACTACCTCCTTAGATATTTATAAAATCTAGAGTTCGTGAATATATATATATATTAGCCCATCACAAATAGATATGAGAATAATTGAAATCCTTTGATATACTGGATTTTTCCCATATACACATGATAATGAAAAATTAATTGGAACATGTCTAACCATTACCACATTATATATTTGAAAGGATTCAATAACATATGTTAAATCTATAATATAGTTCAAGAGTACAAAATAATTCCCTAAAAAAGGGTGTGACAAGACAGATCTCCCATCCACTATACAAATTTGGGTTCTTATATTTTATTATATCTGAAACCCCATGTTGTATATTTCCTTTGGAATGTAGGTCTATGGATAATTAAAGATGTGGGAATTGTTAAGAGATTACATGAGAGAGAAAAATTGTAGAATAGATATAAATGATTATAGAACCCCACTCAATTACCCACAGTTAAGCATCAAGAAATACCTTAATATGTTGTCCAGAATAAATATTGAAACATATTTTTTCATGAATATTTAGATTATTCGAGAGGATAGAGAGGGATATGTTGTCTATTGTGAAACATCCAATTTGGGTACTGGATCCATTATCATGCAAGTAGATCACATGGTGGGTTATGGATCTAGAAATATTATGCCACATGAGAAGAATTATCCAACTCGGGTCATTGAAAGATATCCTATGATGCGTACACTTATGTGTTATAAAAATGGCCTTTTTGGAGAAAGGTTTACTTTTTATTCTTTCCACAACAGATTCATTTATATATTCCTTAAAATATTTTTACCTTTGGCAGAGGCCTTGGGTGGAGTTAATATAGTCCTTTGATATGAAAATTACATACATACATTGTAAGGGTAATGTCATTGCAGATGCTTTGAGTTGGAAAATTCTATCCCAATATATTAATGAATTTTTAAAATGGTGCAATATGATGGCTCTCTATACACAGTTTTGTTATGGAGTTCAGTAAAATGTGTCCATGATTCTGCTGACACACATTCAATCATCCTCTTCACTTATTGAGATCATTCATTAGTAAAAACATTGATGATGGATACTATGGAATCATGGAATCTCTTTATAGTAGATAGACCATCGGAGAGTGGGCGTTCTTCATTAGGGCATCTGATGCTTCTAAAACCCATACACCATACCTTTTCTCATCAGAAAAACTATTATGGTGGATTTCGATAATTCCCAGTGATTATTGCACATGGTTACCATGAAAAGATTCAGTGACATATAGTGACGATCAAAGTGTCTAGGTATAAGAGGTTATGGGTTGTGATCAATATAATGGAAAAATTTGACATTGTTATAACCATTCATGATATAACTAATGTTTAAAACATGGGACAAAAGCATGTGCTTCAGGTAGTTAAATTTTATGGCATTTAATTTATTATTGTTTATGATAGTAATTCGTAATTCACAACTAATGTATAGGGATTACACCGTGAGGAATTGGGTTTCTATGTGATATTGGGAATTGTTTATCATCCTTATATGGATGGATAAAAAATTATCTATAAAAATATTGGAAGAAATGATATCTGTGTTAATTCTTAATTTTAGTGTAGCTTGGGATAGTAGTAAGGGTCTGATTTAGTTTTTCTAAAAAAATAGATACAAGTCATCCATCCTTATGATTACCTTTTAGGACTTTTATGAAAACCCAGATAAACCTCTATTATGTTGGTTTGATATTGGTTATGCATCGTTAGTGGGACATATTTTGGTCCAACAGAAAATGAAAGAGATATAGTAGATTCACCATATATAGTTACAGATCAATGTTAGCATAAATTGTATGATCGTCATCACAAATACCCGTTGGAGTTTTTATTTGGTGGCCAAGTGTTTTTGAGAGTTTTACCTTGGTTGGGACACTGATGAAATGAAAAATAGTGAAATCATGCATTGAGATATGTGGGACCTTTTTAGGTTGTGGAAAAAATGTAAAGGGGGAATACCATTTAGTGCATCCACATCATTTATTATCAATTTATAACAAATTTCTCAAATCATATATCAAGATGTATCTCTCTTACCCCTGTCATGATTTGATCCTGGAAGACGTTGATGTTGAACCTGATTTGTTTGTGATTAGTCATCCAGTTCTGATCAATGATTATGGGAGAAATGTTCTTTATACATTTTCAACACCTTTGGTTTGAGTGCTTTGGTAGCACCATTCTGATTCTCATGTAAATAAACCAAAACATTAAATAAATAGATATCACATTTTAATAGAAATATATTCATTGAATAATATACCCATCCTTGCAAGAATAGTATATATCAAATTGCTTTGGAAAAAATGACATTTAAACAATTGGTTTATAAAATAACATTATAATATCTCACTATATTATTTATAACATTCACCCATCTTAGAAATATCAAAAAATAACCGTTTTCATCATTTTATGGGAAAAAGTTCCATAAGAAAGGCTGATCTCATATGCTTAGTAAGAGTAATATAGGAATATATCAATGATGGTAGAAGCATAACATGATAAAACTGTTTGTGAACATGTCATTAACATTTGAAAATCATATAACTCCTTTCATATATCACACCCACGAGTCATAGAATATTTTATGGTAGGTTGTAATACATAAATAATGATGAAATCAAATATCATGGGCCATGAGTGACAAATAATGTTATAATAAATGGAATTGTGGCATACACATAAGTATATAAAATCATTTCTTTAGTATTCAATGAACATTTCCACGACCATCATTGTAGAACGTGTTCATTACAAAAACAATTATAGTAGTCAGTATTCACTCACATGACTATCTTAATGGAAAACCACAATTATATAAATGGGTTTATTCGCGATTAGGATCCTAGGTATATCATGGGATATCATTCATTAGCTAATTCATTAGAAGAATATATATATTCCACTTGTTACAAAATGAACATTTAATATATTTGTGTCACACAATCATAAATTATATATTATCTTAGAACCTATGAAAATAAATGGGTTTCATAATCATTTAATATTACCATAACCCATTAAAAATAATAGAGTTTTATAAACATTTTATCGTTTCATCAAATCATAAACTATGGAAAACAAATGGGTTTCATAAAAAAATGCATCATATTATTAAATGAATAAGAGAAATAATAATGATTAATCCTTGGATCATATCCCTAGTAATGAATAAGTGATTTTATAGGTAATTTTATTCAATGGATAGAAACACCAGTAAAAGATCATTAAATAGTTCCTTTGAAAAATAAACTTTCATGTTAAAATCACAAATTAATAAAAGAGAAAGTATAAAGGAATATATTTATATTTAGAAATATCTAGGTAAAAATTTAAATGTTTGTTGGTTGAAAAATCAGTCATGAACATAGGAAAATCCATTCATACCATATGAGTCAAAAACATTCATTTCACACTATTACAAAAGGGCTAATAATTACCTCATTTGGAAAATAACATGAAGATTCCATTCAAACCATTTTGTTAAAATCCAAATATGGGTAAATTCGACATTATCAAATAAAATTATAGTTGTAAAAAAATTCTAAAACAATTTTATAAAACATAGACATGGAATAAATAGGTTTTTCGACCTAAGAGAGAAATGTAGTAAATTAAAATAAAATCATATTTTTACGCTACTAAGTACATAAGATCAGAAAAATGAATGTTAAATATGTATTTTAAAAAAATAACCATATGAAAATAAAATTATTGATTATTTTTAGGGATTAATAAAATAATTTTATCTTTAGAAACATAATCATAATCAATCTCAATAAACAATGATATTTTAACATAAAACTTATACAACTTTGGTAACATTTGAATAATATGCCCGATCAAATAAATAAAAACAGATATATTTTTAAGAAACCATAAAATCAAAACAATGATAAGAAAATATATTCAAATTTAGTATATGCACCACATAAAATAAATAAGTCGGGAATATGACATGTGTCCCACAGAAATAAAACTAAGATAAAAATCCCTTACTTTACATCCATATTTCATAATAAAAATTGGAATCTCATATATATTAAATAATGATTTTTATACATTAATTATGGAACTATATTCATATATATCATGACATGTATGATTAACTTGAATCCTTTATCACAAATTTATTATAAATTCTATATTAAAATAACTATTTCTGGTGATATCTCCTTTATTTTTCACATATGTTCTGGTTCAGTAGTTTTGGTCTGTTTATTTGGATCATGGTTATATTATCTATTAAATTTTAATCATCAATTAAATATCATATATATTCATTATATACATTTTTATATTCATTCATAAATGTAGACATATAAAAAACTATAAATTCATGGAGTCGGTAGGTCATATGTACGCATGAATGTTGTTTTCATTATTCTAAGGATATAAAGAAATAAAGATAAATATTAATTAAAATTTAGAGGATCATTATTATATCATATATATCACCTATATTCAAAAAATTAATCCAAATTACCATCATTGTAAAATACATATTCAAATTGAATCACATAGATTCATGGAAATTTTAGTTCACATATACACATGAATGACATTATTGTTTCGAAATTATTTGAATGGTAAGATAGTATAAATAATATAATAATTAAAAAAAAAGAATAAAAATTTAAAATTTTATCATTACCATAATAATTACCATCTATAAAATATGATTATGAAAAATTAATTGTAATTATATGTGGAGAATATATGTCAGTTGTACACACGAGGGATACTTTCACATATAATTTAATGGTAAAAACATGTCTAATGATAAAATATGGATGATAAAAATTAAGAATATTTATGATACTTATGATATTTTTTATTAGAAATAATATAGATATTGACGAGGTAAATTATATTAGAAATGTAAGTGATCGGATAAGGTAATTAACGCTTCTTTGAAAGGACTCCATTAGATCTCATATAGGAGACTTTATGGTAGATATTCTAGGAGGAGAATAACCTATAGAACATGTCTAGGTAAGTGGATAAGGTAAATTTTAAGAGTTTTATCAATATATAGTGATACATTTTGTGTAATGAAGTAATGTATGGGGTACAATTTTGTAATTTAGGGGAGGGATAGTTTTGGAATTTTGCAAGAAATTAAATTATAATAAATTCATTCTCAAAACAAATGCCTCCAAATAGGATGGAATTATAAACAGAGGATGGATAGTGTTTTAATATTATCTAAAATTATAATATTGACATGTTATGGTGTGTTTTTAAACCTACTCACTTTGATTAACCATTAGTTATCCAATTTTGATTTTACCTATGCCAACAACATTTTCAATATTAATGCATTTATTTATTTAATTATATGGTCAAAATTGACCCAAAATGGACAATTTATAAAATTTAAGACAATATAATATCCTCGTGTCTCATTTCATGTTTTTTATGTTTTATAAATTATTTAATAATATATACTTTTGATAAAATATCTTTATTGTTAATTTTGATGCTATTCATTTAATTTAACTATAAATACAGCAAGAAAAAGGGTGAATTTGAATATAATCACTTAAATGTTCCCTACAATTTCAAATAGATATCTGAAATTCTTGGAAAACATTAATTATCTTATATAATATTTTTATATGGTTTTTTAAACTCCATTATTTTATTTTTCAATTAATTTAATAAACGTTGTGACAACATTGTACAAGAATTTAAGGTATTTACATACTACCTAAAAATTATAAATAAATTTTAAAAATGAAAATAAATATATTAATCAATAATTATTCAATTATATAATATCAATATTTATTTTAAATCATAAATATTTAATGATAAATTATTTAATATGTTATTTTTACTTTTCCAACCGTTTATAATCATTGGAAAAAAATTTGGATATGCCACTAGTATATGGCTTAAAATTTAGAATCTAACCATAAATAATGTATATAATAATTAATATATATTAAAATTTTTGATAAAGGAAATATTTTATCTCAAATATTGTTATTAGGGTACCAATTTACAGTGATGCACAAGCTCTACATTGACACTCAAATGGATTTTCATAATTTTCAAGGAGTAAATTGTACTATGTCTTTTATTTAATTAATTATATGTTATATTTGTATTATGTTATAAAGAATGATTCATTCCATATTATTTTTAAATTTTTATATATTATTTTTATGTCTTGATGATATTATAAATGATACCAAATTTCATAAAATCATATTTTTAACTATTCACCAAAAATTTAAATCCTTCATAAAAATGACATAAAAGATTATCCAATGAAATATTTTAATTTTTAAACCAAAAAATAAATTCAATTTCATATAATTCAACTTCTATAATTACTAGAAACTAATTTTAATATAAATCTATTAAACTCAAAAAAAATTAAATTTTAGAAAATAAATGTTTAAGTGGAAAAATGAAATTTTACAAACTCAACCATAAAATTGATTCTAATGAAATTAATTGGATTATTAATAATAAAATATCAATATTTTTTTCATTTTAAAAAATTTTAAACGAAATTTTAATTTTTTAATTTTTTAAATAAAAATACAAATTTTAATAATTATCAGAATTTTAAGTATTTCTTTTAATATCATATTTTTAGAAATCTCACAAAAACACCCTAAGGTAATTTTGATATGAATTTTTTATAAAATGAAATTATATTTATTATTTGTAGTATATGTTATAGAAAATAAATATAATATATTCTTATAAAAAGTAATAAAATCATTTTTGAATGTGATTTATTTCTAGAGCATAAATTAACAGAACTAAAACAAGAGTGATTATTTAGAAAAGAAAAAATCAGTATATTTATATTTCATATTAAATTTATATACATTTAATAATGTTTTTAATCATTTTTTAATCTTATAATTTAATGGATAGGTTATAACTGTCACATTAAATAATAAAAATTTGATAGCATATAACGTTTTTGTAAACTCAGTGTTGCATATAAAAGATGATATAAAATAATTTAAGATATTTAAAGAGAAATATTTTCTAATGTCTGAGGTTGTTACATTCTTCCCTCTCCCTTTAATAAAATTCATCCTCATAATTTATACTTGTGCTAGGTAATAAAAGGTTGGTTATTTAAAAAATCTTTTTTCCAAAACCCATATCATAAAAAGAATTAATACAACTTGCCTTTACAAGGTGGGAAATGAATATAATAAGGTTACTAGAGAAAAAACATTTCCAAATAGAAGAAAATGTGTGGGATGTGATAATATGGTGATGGATGAGAAAGCTAACACCCGAGGACTTATATAGAGTAATAGAGAATATTATTAGTGGAAGGTTAACAACTATAAAACCATAAAACCTTGAATGAGTAAATGACCATAAATTCATCAAAATTGATTGTTATTGGGAAATTTTTCTATTTTATAATCTTATAACATGTGTTTTGGCATTAATTTACCATCTATACTAAGATCGTATGAAAAAATTCTTACTTGAAATGTATAATTTCATCCTATAATAAATTTCAATAATAATATAATTTGATTCTCCAAATGATAAGTATAAGAGATAGAAAAATTTACACCTAAACCACTAAAATAAGTTTCAATGTATCAAAATGTTTTGTCAATATATTCAACCTATATTTATGCATTTACCAAATCCAGAATTTAATAGTAAAAGATAATTATCAAAATAAATAAACAACTATATGATGAAATATAACATTAATCTCCAAATACTTAATGACTTCAATAAAAAAATTATTAATGAATTTTTCTAATCTCAAAGACTATATCAAACCATTATTCTTACATATTTTAAAAAAATTAATTATTTCCATATAATATTTCATGTTTAATGACTTTTAATATCTAAGGGTTACATATTGTAACATCCTGTACCGTGTTGCCACAACAATTTGTCTAGATCCCAATTGGTCACATGGACTCAAACCCATAACGACAAACTCGAAAGGATTCCAACTAGCAGAGAGTTCCTATGGTGTGACTATAAAGATATCATTCCCTCTTATGAGAGTGTGACATAGCGGTAGAATTCAAAAACTTCAACAATAGAAGTAGTAAATCTATCATACAAATAGATAAATGAACTAGAGACAACTTTCCAAAGAAATTTATATACAAAAAAATCATGATGTAATATCATAAACACACAACTTTTAATTTAATGTGTATAACAAAGTAGAAATAGGTATATATACAACATAATAATTAATGTAACAAAATATCAAAAACACCAAAAACTATTCATTCTATCATCATCAGCCCTGACCAAATCATGTGTTCCCTTGATTGGAAGAGACAATCATAATCATATATCAGGTCCCATTCCTATATCTGTACCCACAGTCATATAATCTTCTTGGTTAACCAAGGAGGCCAGAGTAGGGTTTGAGATAAAATCTCATTATGACACCACATATGGTGTCAAATTTTTTCTAGTCACTAAATATTTAATAATGTCAGTCTCTAGGACATAATTGAATATGTAAAAGAAGAATTGTATGCAAACTACCCACAAAGGTAAAGGTTCCCATGGACACCCGTACTCTTGTACCTCGTTTGGGATTAGTTGGAATATCTTTTAATAAATATTTAGTCCTATCACAATTAATAATTATGTTCATTTAATTAAGAAGTATCCATTAATAATTAAATATCAAGACCTAGAAGGTATCCCAACATCCCCAGATAGATATGGGATCAATATATTCTTAATAAATCCAACCATACGGTGTAAGACACTAACCAAATCCAATTTCATGATTTTTATTGGATGGTGTGTCAAATAAGTTATTCAATTAATTAATCAATTTAGAACATCAGATAGTCATTGGAATTCCTTATTTGGAATCCTTGTATCACTCAAGGCATATCGTGAACCAGGAATTCTAGAATCCCATCCATGGTGATCCTATTTTTAACCAAGGTATCATTGTAGGTGTGGAATATTGTCATCGATCATTGAATCCACTCTAGGTAGTCCACTTAGAGAGCCCATGTGTCACCATTATATTATATAATCAAATAGACTCTAATTTTATCCTTGGTAGTCCATATAAGAAGTCTAAGTGTCAATCAAGTATAAAAAGGTTATGTTTCTATAACACCCACAGTAGAGGAACACACAAACCTCAAAGAACCTTCATGCTCATGTCAATGATAAAAATCCAATGCTAATAAAAGGACATATCGACCTGTAACTCAACCTCCTCCGGCTAAAAAAATTAGAAAACTCTAATTGATAAAGGTTAAGTTGTGATATGTGGAAGAAAACATTCATGGATTGGTTCTTATGAGCTAACTAAAACCAATAGGCTACCACCCCAACCCTCTCAGGAATCCCAAACATCATAACATATTGATGTGAAAGATTATGCAACCTCCTGCTCTATCTATGAGCTAGCCTCGGTGAAACAAATTAAAAGTAATCATCCCCAACCTCAATCTCTATAGGTATTCTATGGTGATAAACATATAATTTATGTCAAGACTGTATATTATCCATCAACATACCAATAAAATAAACATGATCCATAGTCTCTAATTAGAGATGGGGTCCATGCATAGCTTCATATACAACCTCTATGCAGCATGATGGTGATCAAAAAGGACTACCATACAAATCATCATAAGTTTATATCTGTATAGTCTCATGAAAAATATTTTTTTTGGATAAATAAACAATGGGTATATGCCTCACCCAAGATACCCCAAAACCTAGGATTCATGATCATATCATTTCCTCAAGCACCTATATCATTTTCTATCACCATCCATAAGTCTGAGGGAGGTATTTCATGCTCAGAAGAAACTATTTTCCAAGGAACCTCTATAATATCTACCGAAATATTATACTTAAACAAGGAGTCCCTATATGAAATAATAATTCTACGGATCTGATGAATTCACACTATCTCATTGATATACAAACTCCCATGATCATCTACTTAAATGTTCTACATGACAGGTAGGAAATGAGTTACCATTGTGAGCTTGTCCACAAAAGTAAAAAAAAACATCACTACCTCAAGGTGACGTGAAAAAATACTATCAAAATCCTTTATGAAATCATTCCATATACACTTGAGAATAGGTAACTAATGTAAAAGTTTGAATGGTCCCTGATGTTCCACCTTCACTCACTGATAGGTGGAACACATAATGAAAAAAATAGATACATCTCTCTTCATACCCAACCTCTTATAGTAGAAATATAAATATAGATAAATACTGGTAACTATATGATACACTAACCAAGATGAATCATGAAATCCCAAATAATATCCTCAAATATTCCCACTGGAACACAACACATAACCTTGGATATGTAGGGTCTCATCATCTCTTATAGTCCAACCAAGTGGGGGTCATCACTATCCATGACCTTCTATAAGACTATACCCTCAGAATCAGATAGATTCCTTATCCTAATAATATTTAGAAATGTAGAGGTCACAACTAATGAAGAATGAGAAGTATTCCCCTGATCATCCTACACTCTGAAGTGTATCTTATAGAAAAACATCCATAGGTTTCTACTCTTCATTGGACTGCTGAAAAGCATGTATATGAGTCCACATGCATAATACATCAGATACTACATTTCCCATCTTAAGAATATAGGCACTCTAAATTTTGATAATATGTAGGTACTCAACCCACCTACGCTTAGGTATTTTTATATTATACTGTGTAAATATATACTTGAGTCTCTTGTGGTCCATGGACACCACATAGTGCTCTATTGGTATATAATATCAACCATAACACAAAACATTGAAAAATATAGATAACTCAAGATCATGAATCATGTAGTTAATATCACATCATTTCAATTTCTGATACATGTATTCCATGACCCTATTACATTGCACTAGAACAAAACCAAGACTGATACCTAATGCATCATCAAAAACAATGAAACTCTTTTATAGATGAGGAAAAATCAGAATCAATTCTAATGTAAATCTCTCTTTCATCTCATGAAAATATTTCATATAGTTATCTGTTCATACAAACATCAGAACCTTCTTAGTACATCCAATTAGAGTTATTTCTAGGAGTTTGAATACCTGTATGAAACACCTGTAATATCCATATATCCCCTAGAAGCTCCATATGTGAAATACATTAATGGGATAATCCAAAGAAACTATAAATCTCCCATTCTTTTGGTCAACTAACACTTCTTTATTTGAGATAGTGTGACCCAAGAAGTTAATTTGATCCATCCAGATGTGGAATTTTTGACAATACTATATAACTAATTCTATCTCGTCGTATCCAAAATAATCTCAATATTTTTGGCATAGTTGTGTGTATTGTGAGAATACACCCATATATCATCCATGAAAACCACCACAAATGAATCCAGATAAGAATGAGAAACTCAGTTTATCAGTTCTATGAAATGTGTTGGTGTGTTCATAAGACCAAAAAACATAACCAAACACTCATATAGACCATATCTTCTATGAAATGTTATCCAATGTATGTCCAATGATCTAATACACACCTGAGGAAAACCAGATCTCAAATCAATTTATGAGAACAACCAAGGTCCACAGATATGGTCGAAGATATCATCTATATATGGTAGATGATACTGATTCTTAACCACTTGTAAGTTTAATTCCTAGTAGTCTACACATAGCCTACAGTTACTGTGTGCCTTTTTTGAAAAAATGATCTATAAACCCCACAGAGAAGTTCTAGGTCAGCTAAACCCATTTTCTTATAAATGCTCTTACTACATATTGAGATCATATAACTCCATCGTTGCCACCTTACAAATAGAAATGGATACCAGGGATTCTTATATAACAAGATCAATATATAACTCTAACTATCTCGTTTGAGGTTGAAATGAAATTTCATCTAAGAAAATGTCACTAAAATGATTAAACACTAGAGGGATGACTTCTTTATGTGTTCCCTAGTCATCGAGATATGAAAATGAAACCTGGAATTTCATCCCACCCAGCCCATGATGTTAAGGTCCATCTCAACCAACTTGGACATCCCATTCATTCTTATGAACAAACTCATCTCCCTCTAGTTCTGTAAAGGTTACCCATCAGTGATAATAATCAACGAAATCATAAAAAGAAACCAACTAGTCGATAATGAGAATAATATCAAGTCCTATCATCTTTAAGAAAAATATGCCCAATTTGAATTTACACAAACAAATCTCAAGGGTCACTCCCTGCACTAACATATGTTCTTTGTTCGAATCCCCAACAGAGTATCAAGCATCGTAACTCCATCTAAACATTAAATGCTAATCCCAAGACTCTCTATAATGTGAACATATATAAATCCATGAGAAGAACCTGCATCACATAGATATGATTTTAATGAAAAGAGTATTATAATAGTACCTCTCAAAGTAGAATTTCTGGGATCCTAGTTCTTAAGTTTTGGTTTCAGTACATATATTTGGATTGATCCATTACCTTTTAATACAGTTTTCTATCCTATGTTGATCCACCCTGATATCGGTATAAATATGTGGTCTGACTACCTCGGCCATGACTAGTACTTCGATCTAATCGGCCGACTATACTCTATCTCACTACCTAATGAGAATATATTAACCTCTCTCCATCATGTGGTGTAGGTGCAGAACTTCCATCACTGGATTCTAGAGGATAAGTTATAAAAAATTACATTAAATGACCCATATTTCCATTGGATTATCACTTGAATGGGTCTCTCATGCATTTGGTATTGTATATCCTATTCTACTAAACGGGTGGTACCACACCAGGATAGCCGTGTTTATGATTTGAATATTAATATCACCATTTTGAAGATCTAAATGGTTATTCATACTAAAAATTTGATGTAGTATCAGATCTGGGTTCCAAAACACAATTACCTCACCCCCAGCCTCTCTTAGGACACACTCTATTATAAGATCTAGATTCATTATTCCAAAAATATTAGTCATCCAATAGACATTCACCTATGATTAGATGTCATTCCGAGACCACACATGAGTCTCCTAACTATAGGCAGTCATTCACCCATAATAATATGTTTGAGGTATTAAATCTCATTAAAATGGGGATAAAAATCCATAACTGATAACACTACTTACCCCACGTGTATGAACACTTAGGTGCTATTAGGCCTCAACATTTTAGGATAGAATTTGTTATATAATGCAATATGAAAATCCATCTGAGAAATATTTCAATAATAATCTCTCTATGTAATCACATCTCACCATCTCATGGAGGAATCATGCAACATATAAATATTGATCATTACCCTCCTCTCAAGAGGTGTATCAAGATGCTCTAATATAGAAAGCTTGTGTAAGAACCCGAATCTTCGTTTTCATGTATGTATTTCCATTCCTTGAGTTTTTTAGAAAAGAGGGGTTTCTGGAAAATTTAAAGCACAAGATGTGTACTTTCAGAGTACACGCCATGTACTCCCTTTCCACGCATGACCGTGTGCTGGCTGTGTTCGGGCCACACACATTGTATGTAGGGGTGAATTGGATGCCTCTTAAAGTAGAGTATGGAAAAACAGAGTACACGCCATGTAACCATGAAGTACACACCCTGTATTTTCTCTTTTTTCATTAAAAGGACCGGGGTCGCGACTGACGGACAGAACACCTGTTGTCTAGGTCTCGTTCGTCTGAGAGAAGTCGTATGGCTACAGATCTTCTCTGAGCTCCATATCCTCCGTCCGTGCTCTGAATTGATCGTCTTCAATTGTGTTAGAACCACAGATATGAGTTCTTTCTTCTCCTAGAGTATTGTTTTCCAATTCCTCCTCTTTCTCAAGATATCATGGGTTGAGTTTTTTTGAAGTTTTCTCGGATATTCGACGTTCTAAAGAGAATCAATAATCGTGGTTCAAGTAAATCGATATCCTAGCATCGAGGTAGGTGGTTTGTGGCTTTCAGTAGGAATTATTTGAATATTTTGTACAATTACACCAATTTCCTTCAATGGGGTATTGTGTGTTTCCCATTTTTTCCCATGTTGTTTTCCTACTTTACTTGATTGCTTGAGTAGAGGTACTTTCTTGTGAATATGGTACTCTTTATTGTACTCTGGATGTTTTGACATGCTTGTTTTGATTGTTCGATGTTTTTCCAGTTGCCATGCCTAGTTGTAGGATAGTGGAACTATTTTACTGTTATGTTGTTGTTACTTAGAAGGATAGCCAAGTAGTTCATGAGGTTTACTTGGGCCGATACGCTGGCTATGCATATTTGTTTTACACAGGGCTGTGAGAACCTAGTGTAGTGGACTACAGGGTGAATAAATGTAAGGGCTTCACGAGAGTGTCTTTAATTTACGATGTGAGACCATATGGGGAATTCAAATTGAGTTCTTCCTTAGAGAGTCTGTAGTTCCTCGACACGAGCTACAGGGTGAATTGACATTGAGTGCTTCCCTAGAGAACCATTAGTACAATACGAGACTATAGGGGGAATTGACGGTGAGTGATTCCCCGGAGAGTCTATTCATAGCTGAACCAGAGGGGTGAGACTGTGTGTGTCTCCCATAGGGTTGCTAGTACTTGTAGGTTGAACCTTATGGGTTAGACTGTGAGAACTACCTAGAGGTTACCTTTTTTGTTATACTTTCTTGAGTGGGCGTTTCTTATTATAGATTACATGTTAGAACTGTGGATTGTTTACTATTGTGTGTTATCCTGTTTATTGCTTATTGTTTACTTCTTACTGTACATTTACCTACCATATATTCACTGACTATTAGGCACAGATATTTGGGTGATTCCCTACTAGTACCTTGTCTAACACCCTGTTTGGGCCATGCTTTTGGGCCCAAATAGATTATATTGTTACATGAATAGAAATTGGAAAGTTCCCTTCTACTTCCGGTACTTGACTTGTTGTGGAGCTGAAGAGCATGGGACCAAGATATGGCTAGCGATGCTGAGGAGTTTACCTGTTTTCTTTGGCACTTTGGTTTAGTATTGTATTCAAAATTGTGACTTTTTTGGCTTCTTTCCTAGACATATGTATCATGCATCATTTTATACACATGTGTGTGTGCTCCAGTTGTTTACTATGAGTCTTCTGCTGATTTTCATTTACTCTTGTATGGATGGTTATGATTTCTGCTATTATCTATTTGTTTTTCTTCTTTTTTGTACTCTGCCAATGAGGGCATAGATTCCCCACTATCACACCCAAGGCCCTCACTGTTAGTCGGCAGCCTCTGGCGTTTGGGGAAATGTGCTTGATACCATGTGACCAACTGGGTACGGGGCGCCTCTAGGTGGCTTCCGGAACCGGGAAGTTACAGCTTGGACTTTAGACATGAATCTAGAGACCTTGGTCAGCCATCCAATGAAAACATGAATATATTCTTTTGATGGAACTCATGTGTTAAATCTTCCATTGTTAAGGCCGGTTGCAGTGATCCATAAGAATTCTACTTGAAACAAATAAAGCCTTCGTAGAACTATGCCTCTACTAATATGTCTATTAACTTCACTGGTGCCTCATATGGCACTACTAATGGATATATGGGTAGCCCATGGCCTATCACCTTTAGACCAGGGTCATCTCCACCCTCCTAGAATGTGACATTAGGATTTCATGGTGACATATCTTAACAAATTCTAATCAAATGCCTCAGATAAAGACATTGAAACCACTTAAAGTGAAGATATTAAAATAATATAGGTCTAAGCCTTCTTATTTAAGAATCACACTCATCTTCAAGATCCTTGATTCAATCTGGGAATTGTACATATCATAAAGAAGTCAAGAATTCTACGTACTACCCACTATAATGGTCCGATATATGTCAAGTTCTCTCCTTTAATAAAATTCATTTTTGATTTCATTCTTATATTCATTTCACATTTATTTTAAAATTTTGAACCAAATGGTTCACCACTTATAATCCACAAGGACCAATAATCCTCCAAAATTGAAATATTGAAAAAAATTAATTCACCCCATAACATGCTCTATTCCATGTGACTCATGAACCAAAGCTCAATATGACACAATTTGATGCTTAGGGTGTCTAATCTAGCATGATCATGATAATAAATATAGGGTATGTTAGTAAATGTAATTTCATACCATGTTTTTTTAGTTTCATTCATAAAATATATATCACATAGTAGTTATATCTATCATGGAACATATCAAAAAATCATACAATCAATAAATGCATCCTATATGTAATGGAATTATGCATGTAATTTGGATTCTAACAGGTTCATATTATGATGGAAGAGATGGAATTCCATCATCTCATGATGTTTCAACAAAATAAAACCCATAATCATATCAATGATAACATAAAAAATCAATTTCACTCTTAATGGTGGAATCAAATGAACTGTATTTGTTAAGATCATAAAAACTATAAATTCATTTGAGGTAATATGGAATTGTCCTATACGAGGGTCATATTCTGGCAAAAACAACCCATCACCAGACTCCATTACCTTACTATCCCTATCTATTATTGCAAAATTTTAAAATAGATAAGAAATAACACCTATGATACCACTTTGTAATGTATCAAAACTCAATTCCATTGAATGTTTCATTGAGATCGGTAGGTCACATGGCCCCAAGACCATATTTCCAAATTCTAGAGGCTACAAACTAATATTTAGGTCCAAGGGTGTGTCTATAGGGAGACTATTCCCTCTAATAAGTGTGTGAAAAAATGGTAGGGTTAATAAAATTAAATAGCATAAGTAAGAAATCAATCATACCATAAATAACTAAATTTGAAATAAACATCCAATGAAATATTTACATACAATAATGCAAGAAGTTATCTCATAAACAGATGATATTTCATTTCATATCTACAATGCAACCAAAAAATGTTTCCATAAAACATGAAAATTCAGGTAAAAATACCAAAAGGTTAAAAAATATCCAACCTAGTATCAAGAGTCGCATACTGGTCTTGTGTCTCTACTCCTAAGAAGCACTCAAAAAACCTATAGCAGGTCTATCACCATTATCCATAACAAGAATCATATAATCTTTTCAAGTACCAAACTGGATTGAGTAGGGTGTGAGATGAAATCATATTAGGCCACCACCAATAGTGTATAATTCCATCCATTTATGTAATTTATAATATTTATAGTTGTGCATGTTGTAGTAGAATTTTTGTAATAAATGTTTTATGTAAAAAAATAAGGGTCCAAGTATACATGGACGCCTGTCCACAGCTACATGCATCATATGTTGATCGAATATCCTTTAATAAACTATTGTTCCTATATCACATAATAATTAAGTTCATTTAATTAATCAATCTCATTTAATAATCAAATCTTAAGATGTATAATGTAACTCATTGTCCCCCATAATGTAATGTGATCAAGAGACGCTTAACCAGGCCAACTATAAGGTGTAATACACTGACCAAATCCAAACTTGTGCTTTCGGCTTGGCAGACACATCGTATAAATCATTTCATTAACTAATTAATTAAGAACCTGTGAGCATCCTTTGAATTCATTATTTTTAATCCAAGTATCACTCCATGCATATCATGAACCAAACACCCTAAAAGACCATCCTTAGTGATCCTCATCAGAACCCAGTCATCGTTATAAGTGGGTTATAATGTCATCGATCGCTGAGTCTGTCCTTAGTGACCAACTAAGGGAGTCCAAATATCTCCCATGGAGTATAAAATCATCTACCCATTGATTATTACATTGGTAGTCCATATATTGATTCAAAGTTCCACTCAGGCATATAAAAATAAATCCTCTAAGTTCGTCCTTGGTATTCTACTAGAGAGTATGTGTGCCACTCATGTGTAAGCAATACAATAGCCAAATGAGTCTATATATGGTTTTTTAAATGAACTCATGTGTCAAAAAAGGCATTGGATAATTATTCAATCATTTTAATTTAAGTATACCCGCGTTCATGAAATTGATCATTTTAATTAAACAACACATCAAAATTTGGCTCAAATCAAGGGATAATATTTAAAGAATTAGCCTCTTAATTATCTCACTTGGGCATTTCAATATAATAATAAACTAATGAATAAGTGAGAAAGAATGTGGGAAAACCAAGGGACATGGTCTCCCATTCCCTTTTTTTAATCTATTACAATTATAATTATAATTCATCATTGAAACATACCATTGAAAGGGGTAAATGACACACTTAAAAGTTACCAACTCATAAACCAGCAATGGAGGTCCAATTAAAAAAACAACGCATCCATGGATTGGTTACAATTCAAGGTTATAAACATTTAATCAACTATAAATGCTTCTAATTAATTACATAAATCATACCTATCCATTGTTATCCTAGAATATATTTTATTTAAAGAGAGTCTCTCTGAAAATAATACACACGATACAACGATATATATATATATATAAACTCCTCAACATTATGGGAAAATCATCAGACCACCTACCATAGGTTGATAGTAGATTACTCAACTAGTTTTAGCTCTTCATTTGACTCAAACTAAGAGAAAAACCAAGAATGGATGATGAAATTGAAAATAGAGAATATTATATTGCACCTAAATAATTCTGTCGATCAAAAGTTAAAAAAACAAGAACATAAATTGAATTGATTACTCATCGGCATGGATCCAAAAAAGGATAACAGCTCTCAATTCCAAGCTCAAATGTTAATGATATATAAATTCCTAGCTTACGCTTCAATAGAGATATTTCAAACCTCACATATTACAATGATGAAAAGTGAGAATAAAATTTTGGTTATTAGATTAATTAATCGAAAAATGTTAATTTTCAAAAAAAATCTTAGGCCTCATGGTTTCCCCACATGGTTGGAAAAGCCTCTAACCAATTGTTTGCCCAATTCTATAAGGAGAGGAACCTCACATTGTTTTCATTCACAGTTCATGTCACCCTGATAAGACCATGTATCATCCCACTATCAACAATAATAGAGGCCACCACATGAGTGTGCACCTCCATCCAGAAGATTTGCAAACCCATGAGGGATCCACTTTTCATCATCTCAAGCCTCACTTAGTTAGTCCGACCAAGTGGCCTATCCAGTATGGATTCTACTAACCATGTGGCATGCCTATTTTTACAATAAAGATATGCTCTAGGATTTGAAAAAGACCTAGACACTCCACGATACCCGCAAAACAGAAATTGTTTTCACATTAGTCCATAAAAAAAATTAAACTGAAATTAAAAATATTCATACCTCATATAAAATGTCAGGATCTTACACATATTCCAAAAACCAATGAAACAACTCCCAAATATCATCAATCCCCCTGAAAAATTATAATATAATCTTATAATTTTATTAACTTCCCCAAATATATAATGAATCAAATTTAGATACTAACCTTAAAGTTAATCATTACCTTGACTATTAATACATATGAAAATATCACCCTATCAATGAATCACTTTTCGTACATCAAGATTTTATATATTCCACTATCTATTAGTTCCCAATTAACAAATTATAAAACCATATATCAAACCCAAAGGGTATTAAAACCTAAATATAGTATAAAAATTCAATCACGTAATCATTAAATGGGAGTGTTGATTCCCATTTACTTATAATATACCTTAAACTTATCAACCCATGATGGTATCCATAATATGTAAGTTAACCTCACCTAAAAACATATATTATTCAAAAAATAACATAATACTTATTCCTTATGAAAGATTACAACTATAGAATATTTTCTATAAATCTAAAAATGAATTAAACTGCACCAATGATAACATAAATCCCTTTTTATCAAATAAAATATCAAATTTGATGTCACCAATACTATCAATCTAAATCATCACGTTATATAAAACTAAACATAATTGACCAACATCAGACGCATATTAAGGTTGATATTTCACCTTTACCATGTGTTCTAAATAATATCACCTTACAACTAGATAACTTTTTTTGGTTATTAGCTCCATTAAAACAATGTTTTCATATCCGTAAAAAAATAATTCAGAACAATCCTATGATGTTTCATGATTTTATAAACAAAACATCATAAGTATAACAGTTACACAACATAATTGTGGGATCCAAATTCATTTGAACTTCAACCATCCAAAATCCTTCCGAGAACATTAACTATACGTTTTCATCTTATTCCCTAATACCTCTTTCATAAAAAATGAATTATTATTCATTTTGTAAGATTCATCAACATCAATTTAATCATTCTTATTACATATAACATAAAAAAATACTTTTAAAAAATACCATAATGTTATTACATCATTTTTCATCTCGTATTCATTATTGGTAAAACCAATGTGTGTATAACTTTACTGATACTTTTCTTGATCTTTTCCCCTTCAACCTCAATTTTCATAATGCGATAACTTTTCACAATTAAACCATTAAATCATTGAGGATACCCTAGGTTAACCACTATTATTATCCATTATGCTAATAAATATTTTCTTTTTTTGGGGCAATTACTTATTTTTGTCCTTTTCCAGTCTCAAAACAACTTCTTGTTCCTCTAATACATTAACATGAGTGAATATTCATAAATTCTAGAAATTTTGGAAGCTAAATAATATCTCCTACATAGTCTTTACAAAAACTCCATCTTTATCTTATTTGTTGCTTTAGAAAACTCAGTAAGTCGAGATTTTTAAAACAATAATGTGGAATATGATTAGGAATAATCACATGGTTTTATATTAAATCTCTTATTTCAATTGGTTTCTCAGGTGAAAAATTATTTCATTGGTTATTATAGTTAACATTAACATGATTTCTTCAGGTTCTATCTATTGACCAAAACCAAAAGGAACTATGTGAGAAACAATAATCATAGTGGGAAACCACATAATTATTAACAATAATTTTAAAGATATATAAATAATGAAATGTTATTTTATGAGGCCTTTTAATTAACCATGGTAATTCAATATTGTTACCAAAACAATATGATTTTATCAGATTCATAGACATATTTCTAGGGTTCATAAAAAATTTATCTCATTATGACTTCCAAAGGATAACTATAAATTTTTTTAAATAAACTACGGAGACCCATAAATTAAATACACATATATCACTTATTAACATATAATATTCATTACATAACATAATGATCTATTCCATAAACATATACATATAAACAATAGGTTCATAAAAGATCTATGTCATCTCTCACTAAGTTATTCATAACTGGTTCCCTTCTCAAACTTATCATAGATAATAAATTTTTCATTACCTAAGAAAAAAAATTAGAAAGGGTAATATTAGATGCTCAATAAATGTAAATAAAGATATAAATGATCATATAAGCAGAACATGAGAAAAAATGTATGAGAAAATGATCCAAACATTTTAAAATGAAAACTTTTATATCATAGATCATATTATTGAATCATGGAATAAATCATGGTAATTTTTTACACATGAATCATAAATAAATTTCTTAAATAGATATATGAAAACAAAATATTGGAATAAGAATTCAAAATGTGTCACACAAATTAAAATAGTTAATTATTTCTATAGTAGTAAATGATATTTTACAACACTATCATAGAGGAATGGGTTGATTCCCCAAACCATCATAGTAGTGAAGGTTAACTCCCAAATATATTATAATTTATAAATTCCATTACTCACCATTAAATTCCTATTTTTATCAAAAGGTATCTATATTTTCCCAATGCAATGGAGGGAGATAAATCACCCACAAATAAAATAATGAAAATTATAAATATGTGTCCCTCGCGATCATAAAGCATTCATCATATCAGAACCCATGAAAATAAATTTATTTCCTAAATATTAAATAATACCATAATTGATGGTGAATAAATGGATGTCATAAACATTTCATCAATTAATTATAGGATAACCCATGGAAATGAAACAAGTATTCCAAACATTGTGTCATAAAAGTTTTATGCCATTTAGAAAAAAAGGAGTATGGTATCCATTGTTCCCATCTCTATAAAAGTATAAATGAAATCAATATCTCTTTCCTTTAATGAATATAAATACCATTAATAGAGCATTAAAAATTTCTTTATGAAAATAACCTTACATTTTGTAGTCACATATTTAAATTTTATACAAATATAAAATATAAAATTTTATTTTCAAAGAAAAATTTGAAATTTTAATGAAACCTTAAAAAATATTCATTATGGTGGGAAAAGTCATTGATGCAGTGTAAGACTAAAATAATGCATTCACTCAATTAAAAGCGTTAAAAAGTAACTTATTCCTAAAATTGCGGAAATATTCCATTCTAACCATTTTTGTAAAATTTAAAAAATGGGTAAAATTTTCTTTAAACAATCATAGTATAATAATAAAAAAACTACTTTACTTTTTTTAGAAAATTTGGATATAGAATAAAAATAATTTCGATGGAAGAGAGAAATCAAGGAAATAATAAATTAAAAAATATTTTGAATATGTTGAGTATGTAAGATGAGGAAAATTAAATTAAAATATTTATTTTCAATAAATAATTAGAGATTAAGAAAATTCATGAAGATCTTGACTGTTAGTAATGTAATTTCTTCATTTAAAATATAATCATAAACAATCCTGATCAAGAAAATGATTGTTACATAAAACCCTTACCGCTTTGGCAACATTTGAATCATAGGACCCATGAAATAAATAACCATAGATATATATTTAAAAACCCATTAATATCATAATAATACCAATAAAATAAACTCATGTGTAGTATATCACTACTGGAAATAGCACCTATACCCACGGTTTTAAACCGTGGGTATAGCCCTTGAAACCGTGGGTATAGGATATAACCATGGTTTCAAGAACCGTTGGCTGCAATGCCGTCGAAATAGGGCTATACCCACAGTTTGCATAGAAATGTGGGTATAGATGAAGGAAAATTCACATTACCCACGGTTTAACAAACCGTAGGTATAGACATCTATACCCACGGTTTGAAAACCATGGGTATAGTGATTTAAATCTCGCCATATGTACCCATGGTTTGCAAACCGTGGGTATATTGATTTAAATCTCAACATATGTACCCACAGTTTGCAAACCGTGGGTATACTGAATTAAACTCCAGAATGTACCCACGGTTTGGCAAACCGTGGGTATAGACTTGTTCCCCAGGCAGCTGCAACTCCACCTCCCTACCGTTCTGCACCTACAAACCTATCAATCCTACCATTCAAATATATCAAAAATCAACAATAATATGAAATACCTACTCCGGTATATCAATACCAACATGATAATACAATGGAAATTAGAGGACCTCATCAAAGCATCTTGACTAAAAAATAGAGGAAGACTCACATTCTCACCAAACACCGTACTACTGCATGTACACCTGTGTAGGCTTGCTGCTGGAGTATCCCACTAAACTGGTGAACTTCCTTTCACCAGAAATAACATTCATATCTTTAGAGTCGACAAAGCCAACATGATGTATCTATTGAAAGGAAGAGAAAAAATTATCTCAAACCCATAATTGTGGTGCCATGAAAGGAGTAATGAAATGAAACGTGGTCAAAAATCAGCTAATAAATCATGTAGATGTAACGAGTAAATGAGCAAAGCACTGAGACTGGACATGCTCATAAAGTTTTTCACTTACAATTTAAGAAGTAATATGTAAAAGACAATGAATTTTTTTGTCAAAAGAACTTACAACAGAATTCATGTTAACAATTCAACTTAGAGAAGCTCTAATAAGAGATGGAAAGAGCAAAACTGTATGTAATGCTGGTGCCAAAGGATTCACTTGCATATGTTTCTCGTATCCATCCTCTAAAAACTTCGGTTGTTCTAATTATAATAAAATGTTATCTCATGTTGAGTTATTTGTGTAAGATTCCTCAACCCTATCACAACCTGAACCACTTTATGTCTAACCCAAACCTGTTTAAACTCATGTCATGTCCAGATATCATGTCAAGTTAAAAATTGTCACCTCCAATTGAGGCAAAGAGAAAATAATTTTAAAAAATCTAATACAGAAATCTGATTCCCCCATCAAACAGTATTGGCCTCCAACAATGAACATTAAAAACCTATGATCAAAGAACATGAAGGAATAATAAGTCATTTACCATTGGAATTCCCCAAGCCTTAAGATCCCCATCACCCATGTGTAACAGGGCAGCCATGTCAACCTAGAAAACATGAAAACCTGATAAAATGAAAACATTAAAATAGAAAAGAAAGAATGAGTAGACATGAGTTGAATTAAAAACCTAAAATAAATAACCCTCACTTATGGTTAACAATTAATAATGAAAATATTAACAACGTATTAATGAACTTATGTTAGTTTATTTCTCCGACCAAGAGAACTACATTAACCTAGGCAGAATCAATGGACATGACCATAGAGAAGTTCATGAATTTAGAACGATCTTGTAGCCAATTTATTCGACTTGTTCATGAATGAAAGGGGTGGGAATATCTTATTAAACATCCTTTGAAATTGATATCTCGCTTCTATGTTTACTAATTGTCTTTAAATATCATTTAAATTCTTGTTTTAAAATTCTGTTTGAACTGATTTTTGCTTACAAATCACCAAGTTAACAATTAAGTAATGTCAGGCTCTTGCAGATCACTCGTGTTCCTTGTGGGATAGACCTTGGACTCTCGTTGTTCTACACCTTATTAGTATAGTGAAAGATCAAGTATATTCATAAATTCTGAATGTGATAGTCAATTGAATGTAAAGACATCGGTCGGAGAGTCAAGTAACTTCACCCGTTTCAATTATAGAAATACCATTTTATACTTCAATAAATACTTGTACATCTCTTCAAGTTTCAAAATCATTGGTCTCATATTGGTACACAAACATGTACATGAAAATGAAGGCATTGTTCTAGAAGTTCCATAGAATCATCATGTTCTTTATTTAGTGTTTTAACATATTTATTCTAGAGTGACTGGGATGAGACCCTTTTCTTCTATCACCAGGCCTAGTGAACCAGGAGCTTCCAAGAGGAACCGGACCCATTTCAAAGATAGTTCTCTAATTTAAATTTTTTTATGGTAAAATACATGATCCTCCCCCTCCCCCCTTCCCAGCCCCTCCCCATCCCTCCCCACTGCCCATCCCTCACCCTCCCCCTTGCCCAGCCCTCACCCTGCCCAGCCCTCCCCATCCCTCCCCACTGCCCAGCCCCTCCCCATCCCACCCCACTGCCCTACCCCTCCCCACCCCTCCCCACTGCCCAGCCCTCACCCTCCCCCCTGCCCAGCCCTCACCCTGCCCAGCCCTCCCCCTACCCCAACCCTCCACCTGCCCAGCCCTCCCCCTCCCCCCTGCCCAGCCCCTCCCCCTCCCTCCCTACTGCCCAGCCCTCCCCCCTGTCCAGCCCTCCCCCTGACCAGCCCTCACCCTCCCCCCTTCCCAGCCCTCCCCCAGCCCAGCCCCTCCCCCTCCCTCCCCACTACCCATCCCTCCCCCCCTACACAGCCCTCCCCCTGCCCAGACCCCCTCCCCCTCCTCCTCCCCCTCCCCCTCCCCCCTACCCAGCCCTTTCCCTGCCCATCCCCCTCCCCCTCCCCCCTGCCCAACCCCTCCCCCTCCCTCTCCACTGCCCATCCCTCCCCCTAAATCTCCCTGCATGAAATATGTAGATGCATGACATGTTTTATTTGGATGCAGACCCAACCAGGTAAGGTACTGCAACTGTTAGAAAACATCCTAAAATTTTGATAAGGTACTACAAGTCACTGAATTACAGAACATATTATAACAGAAAACAAATCTAAAATTGGATGTCCAACTAAATATGTTCCCTTAAGGTATGTTTATTTAAGGTAATACAACTCACTGTAATACAAAACAGATTATAACACAAGAAATACCAGTCAAACTCATGAAGAATGTGATTATCACTGTATCATTTACTGCTTGAGTTGTAAACAATATAAATTTATATACATCCTATCCTGTTGATGAGTTGGGAAAAAAATACCTTCATCAATCCTCGCCGAGACATAAATGATACACATCTCTTAAGTATCTTCTCCATGCTTTTAAATCGAAGGCATTCATTCCATTAGCCCTTGCAAATTCACAAATATTTCAGTTTATCGCTATGCTGGGATGAGAACAATCAAAGTATGTCTAGAAACTCTTAGACATGACCCACAAAAATCAATATACAGTGGAGTCAATAGTGAAAAGATATCACCTGCATTCATATGTTGGATGAAAAGGAGGTTAACTCCACGATTTTATGACCAATAACCTGCATTCATATAGTGTGTAGATGAAAATGAAGAATGATGCATGGTGGGGAGGTTAATTCCACAATTTTAAGAAAACATACCTGTTGTAGAGATCTAGCACTTATTAGTGCAGGATTCCCTTGATCTCTTCATGTGTAGAGTGACTCACCTGCAATATATAAATAAAAATAATCAATATTCATCTTAAAAGATGAAGTGCGTAATAACGTATGAAAAAGTATTATGCGAAGGGAAATACTGAAAATTGTCTAGGAGATTATTTCAACGATTTTACGAGAACATACCTATTGCGGGGTGAGAAACACATTAGTCAAGATTCGATTGAAGTGGCTGCTCTGGGTGGTTTTGTAAACATCCACCTCACCCGTGCACTTGCTTTGTGTTTCCAGCGCTCCCTTCAAGAACACATTCAGCTTCCAGAATGTTGATTCACTCTGCATCCCACATACCAATTATGGCCGGCAACAGAGAGGAAACAGAGAATTTGTGCTACAATGAATAGTCGGAAATGCCAGGTTTAATGATAGTAACAAGAAGTGTTTACCTTAAACTGGAAGACAATGCCCCATTGATGATTGTTCAGAAGGCGCCGAAGAAAAGTGATGTCCTGGGAGTGTTCGATCCTCTAATGCTCCAAGGTAATCAACTAAATCAGCTGCAAATTCATTTCTGGGAGCACTTGAAGTCCTACTGCATCATATTATGAAAATATGAGTATGGGGTTAAATTGGATATTTGAGGATGTAGTTGAGTAAAAAGAAAACTTTTCATGATGTAAAAAATGGTGTGGTAAACCATACCTTTAGCGATGGTGGATAAGTCGACACCGTTTCCAGCTCCTCCCCCAGCCCCTCCCCCTCCCCACCTCCCCCTCCTTCCCCACTGCCTGCCCCCTCCCCCTCCCTCCCCACTGCCTAGCCCCCCTGCCCAGCCCCACCCCACTGCCCAACCCCTCCCCCTCCCTCCCCACTGCCCAGCTCCCCCTGCCTAGCCCCTCCCCACTGCACAGCCCCTCCCCCTCCCTCCCCACTGCCCAACCCCTCCCCCTCCCTCCCCACTACCCAGCCCCCCCTACCCAGCCCCTCCCCACCTGCCCAGCCCCTCCACGTCCCTCCCCACTACCCAGCACCTCCCAATTGCCCAGCCCCCCTGCCCAGCCCCTCCCCCCTGCCCAGCCCATCCCCCTCCCTCCCCACTACCCATCCCCTCCCCCTCCCCACCTGCCCATCCCTTCCCCCTCTATCCCCACTAAACAAGATATTTCTTTTGTGTTTGGAGTCTTCCTAAAACACACAAAACCACATTAAAAAATTAGAAAAAGGAAATCTGAAGACCACAAATAGCATATGAAACATCTAAATCATTTAGTCAGCTCTTAATATTCATATAACTGTCGTATCACATACCAATCAGTGCCTTTACATTTAAAGAAAAAGATCAGAATCAACTAAACCTTCTCGACGCCTTCAATAGATGAGCTCTTCTGCTTCAAAGTAGAGGACACAGTCATACTCACTTGATGAACATCCTCTGCATGTTGAGTATATGAAAAATAGATTACGTGGATGCAGCCCCCTCCCCTCCTAGCCCTCCACTGCACCCCCATCCCAACCTTCCCCTCCCATCCCCCCCCCCCCCAAACCTCCACTGCAGAACCCCATCCGAAGCCTCTCCTCCACTACTAAGGCCAAGATTAGATACCGAGATAATAATTAGTACACCAAACCATAAAAACAAAAATGGAATGTGAATATTACCTAACGAATTTTCAAATAACACCCCCGATGAATACATAATCCAAAATGCATTTCATTGCATAATGAAATTCACACACAAGAAGTCCACCAATACAAAAAAAATTAAAACTCCAACACAAGTCTCTCTGCTAAGTCAAAAATGGAGGGGATTAATATCCCCCCCCCCCCCCATCACCATCATCGTTATCCCCATGTCTATCATCATCATCATCGACAGCAACATCATCAGCATCATCACCACCAGCAGCAACATCATCATCATCATCATCATCAACAACAACAACAATCTCATCACCGACAACAACATCAACAACATCCTCGTCAACTCTATATCAACCACCGTCCTCGCCACTAGGACCCTCATGGGAATCACCCGAGGCATTATGTAAATAGAACATTGATGCTACACATGAATCAAAAGTGGCATCAACCTCTGGTGGTAGTGACTGACAGAACATTGACATAGCATTCATGAAATGTTCATTCATTAGCTTACTTTTTTCACGCTCCTCTAATACTATTTTCTTTGTCGCAGCTAATTCATCACGCGTAATTTCCAACTCAGAGGCCTTAGAGGCATTAGAGGAGTCTGATGATGACCAATACCTAGAGGGGACAATGTTTTTTCCTGGTCTACAATGGACTCTTCCTGGATGTTCCACACCTAACACCTGACTCAAATGATCATTTGGTCGTAAGTTGTCAGCTTCCTCATCCATGGCCTCAATGGCCGACTATTGAAATTATACACATATTAAATTATGAATTTCGTATAAATATTTGAAATATATATAAAAAAACTTACAATTTTTTCTTGTGTTTGTGAATTAACTGCAGTTCCATCTTTTCTTTTCCTACTAAAGTAGAATAATTTGGCACGAGGTACAGGACCTTCAATGCCCCATTCAGCTTGCTGTATATGAGAAATGCAAAAATTTGGATTACAACCATATATGATAAATGCAAAAAATTGGATTGAACGTACCAGCCGCTTCTCATGATCGGGAATTGTAGTGTTCCCCAATGTGTGCAGATATATCATTTCATCTTTGTTTTTTTTTTGTTTTTCGCTGACACTTCCTAAGAATCAATAAAAAACAATACAAGTAATAAGAATAAAATTTTATATAAAAACCATTAATGATGGGTAGTACCTTACACTATTCAGTCTTCCAATGTGCAATCATTTTTTGATATTTAATTTTTGGACAGTCAGGGTTTATGGGTACACCCTCTAACTCGGTACCCACTCTGCTCCTCCAACCAATATGTAACTCATACTTGTATGACCGCCAATACTATCCAAGATCACTCAACCTAGAATATTTGGAAGCTTCACCATTAGGAAGTTAAATCAACTCTGCAACGAAAATGTTAAGTCATATAAATACATTACTAATATAAATATAAATTTATAAAATTTTCGTACCCATATCTGCGCCCATGCCCTATCCTTGATGTCAGCACTGATATGTCTCCATGAGACCGGTTCCACCAGAACGATATCATGATATTTTTCTAAAGTAGCCATGAAACTTCTAAACCCCTTAGCATTTTTACCTACCATTTGATTTTGAGGATTGTAATCCAGCATAATATGAGTTTCGCGATTCCAGGCATCCTGCATTCGAGTGCGCCCAGGTCGCCTACTAGAAGATCCCACTAAATAAAATAAGAGGTGAAAAGAGAAGAGTTATGTGACAATACAATAAGAAAAAAGTGAAATGCTATAATTTTAAACATTTATAATAAAAAAACCTGATGCAGGATCCTGAATAGGTTGTGAGGCATCCGTGGACTGTGCTGGATCAACATCCTCCGAAGGAAGTATCTGTTCCACAGCATGCTCCGGCTGATCTTCATGGACAAGAGTGGAAAATGAAGGAATAGATTCAATATGTGTATGATGGATGGTAGGAAAAGGAGGTGGTGTAGAAATGTCAGAATATGCATAGTAGGTATTGGGATACATGAATGGATATAGAAATTGTGGAGGTGAGAACATCGGTCAAGTCGGCGTGGAAATGGAATGGGAAAAAGAGGGTAAATGGGATGATGACGGCAGCATGTATGGGAACAACCCATGGGTCTCAAGTGGAGGGCAGACATGTATGGTAGATGGGATGTCCACTGATGGGTCAGTGTTGGGAGTGGTAAGACGGGAGCTCCACCTAGGCCTAAGAGGATCCCTGCTTGGTCCCATACTAGGAAGTGGAATCTCTGATGTTATATATCCCTAAAATAAATTTGATCAAAAATATGAACATCATATTATATGTAATGCGGATGATAAATATTATAATTATTATATTCACTGAAGACAACTCACGCTCGCATCTAATAGGATCAACATCAAATAATCTTTTCTTGTGAGCTTCTGTAGTTTTCTTCATAATCTGTATAAGAATGAACTAAATATTTTTTAGCAACAATTTTTAAAAATCATACATACAACTTAGAAGCCAAAGAAGACAAAAAATTTCATAAAATATTTCAATAATGATAATTTACAACCAAGTTATACTATTTTTAAAACCACATTTTAAACCCAGTTTTTTGAATTGAAATAAATATAATTAAATGAAACGAAACCAAACAATACTAAAACAAACATATCATTCCAAAATAAAACTGAATTATAGTAATTACATTCATACCAACCTGACAAACTCACGTCAATGTAAACTGAATGAACTCTGAATATATATGGTTGCTTTTATATATTACCCTCCACAACCTCAGGTTCAACATCATCTCTCACAATGGGACAATTTGTGTCATAAAATACAATATTTTGGCTAACACCGATGGGGGTCTCAATGGCAAAAATTTCATCCCCAGCATCATGAAAAATATGTCTTGGTATTACTTCATTAATGACACCGTAATCAGGTTTCAGATGATCTTTCACATAAAAAACTTGTTTTTCCATTGATGCCAAAATGTATGGTTTATCGGTATGCGGGAATCGACTCGTGTCAATAACTCTAAATCCTCAATCATCAACAAATGTACCATGTCGCATCATTGAATCAAACCATTTACATTTCATCATAGTGACTCGACCTTGAGATTAGTAATCCAATAAAAATATTTTCTGAACCTGTCCATAATAATACACATCTTCATATCGAGGTCAACTATCTGATGCACTAGCATAAAAATCTATTCTAGCAGTTAACATAATTCCATCATGCTGTGTTTTCATTTTCACCACTTTATCAGCTATAACAAATTTATATCCATTGATTATTAAAGATTTGCAGTCATGAACCGAAGAATTGGGACCAAAATCCAACGCTCTTAATTCTTGAGAAATGAAGTCAGCAGGTAAACTTAGAACCTGTAATACATATGAGTAATATAATTAAATATATATCTATATTTTAAGGTATATAATGTAATGATCATACCTTTGATTTCAACCAAGCTGGGAACTCTTGGCTATGCATAGCCTCTCTCCCTCTCAATGGCAAAGACCGATGAACTATACTTATAACTTGTTTATGTTCATTACATAAAATGAAAATAAAAGTATAAGGTATATGTGATATGATATCGTATGAGATAATATATATATATTCAAATTACTTACTTGATATAGGCATCGAACAAACCACAACTAAACAAGACTGTTCGATGTGCCATATTCTGCTCTTCAAAGCTCAATGTAACCAATGTATATGACCCGACAATTCCACCTGTTTGGGGAAGAGATGGAAACGAGGGCTGAATTTCCTCATACTGCTCATCTTCATTTCTCATTGGTCGATTATGTCTTGTGCTCACATCAGACAAATACATTGAACAAAAATCGATACATTCTTGGTCCAGATAACTCCTCACAATGGAACCTTCATGATAATTCTTATTTCAGACATATGATTTCAAAGTGCGCATATTTCTTTTAGTGGGATACATCCACAAAAAAGTGACCGGCCCCCCAAGAAGTTTCCCAGTTGGAAGATGAACTGTTAAATGTAACATGCAAGTGAAAAAGGATGGAGGAATTTTTTTTCCAACTCCAACAGAATTAACGGAACCTCTTGCTGCATTTTTATCAACAATGATTTGGATAACCTTTTAGCACAAATGTCTCTAAAAAATGAAAAAACTGAATCACTACCACTCTTACATTATTGGATAGAAAATGTAGAATTGCTATTGGAATCAATTCATGAAGCAGGATATGATAATCATGAATTTTTAGGGATTTCAATTTCAAATGTCTTCTGTTGAATCGTTTAGATATGTTGCTGGAATAGCCATCTAGAACCTTGATATTCTCCAATATTTCCAGAAATTGATCTTTTTCTACTGGTGTCATCACATAAGAAGCACAAGGATCTTTCCATTTGTTTTCACCGATACAAACAGGATGTAGTTCTCATCGAATACCCAAATCCAATAAATCCCAATGAGATCTGAGGTCATATTTGGTCTTCCCATTAATATTCAAAAGAATTGAAAGCAACATTTCACATATATTTTTCTCAATATGCATTACGTCTAAACAATGATGTAACAAATTAGTAGACCAATATGGAAACAAAGAAAAATACTTCTCTTTTTCTAATTGTAAGTGACTTCAGTATCATCATTCTCCCCCTTTTGAGATTTCAACTGACCATTCCCTAATGAAAAGATGAAATCTTTCAATTCATCAGGCACATCACTTCCTGACATACGTTGAGGTGGTTCTTCAGTGTCAACATTATTATCAAACCTCCGACGATTATTCCTGTATTGAGGATCCATTGGAAAGAATCGGTGATTCCCCATGAATCTAAAACTACGATGATATTTAAGCCTTCTCGATTGGGTATTCTTCATTCAAACAAGACATGATATTTTTCCCTTTATGCTCCACCCAGACATCATCGCATAGGTAAGGAAATCATTTATGGTCCATAGAAGGGCATCACGCATCTGAAACGTATTCTTTGAAGAAGCATCAAATGTCTGCACACCTAAATCCCAAAGTTGTTTCAACTCTTTTATTAAAGGCTGCAAGTAGACATCTATATCATTACCAGGATCCAAAGGTCTAGATATCAGTATACTCAAGAAAGTGAAAGGTTTTTTCATACACATCCACAGAGGATGATTATAAACATGAATACAAACCGGCCACGTGCTATGAGTAGTAAGCATCTGACCAAACGGATTAAATCTATCACATGATAGTCCTAATCTTACATTACGCACCACAGCTGCAAAATCAGGATGTTGTGCATCAAATGTCCACCATGCTAATCCATCTGCAGGATGGACCAGCTCATTATTACCTTTAATTCTCTCAACATCATGTCATCGCATATTTACTAAGATTTATGGAGACATGAATATATTTGGAAGTCTTGGAATCAATGGAAAGTTCCACATGACTTTCTGTGGCACACTAGATGGTGTTCCATCTTTATTTTTCTTCCATCGAGATGTACCACATTCTTTACAGTCATTACGGTCAGCTGTTTCCTCCAAATAGAAACTTTAATCTTTCAGACAAGTATGGACTTTATTAGTAGAAAATCCAAGCATCTTAATTAACTTCCATGTCATGTAATGATTGGAGGGAATATCTGTACCATCAGGAAGAAAATCCTTCAAAAATGTAAGAATATAATCAATGGCGGTATTAAAAATCCCATACATTGTTTTTCCATGATATAACCACATTAAAAATTCCAACTTGTTCATTTTAGTACATTCTTGATATACTGGAGTTTTGGCATCATCCAATAAAATTTTCACTCTCTCAACATCATCGTCTTCAACATTTTCCTCGTGTGTACTGATATCATTGTCTTATTTCACCGGCATGTTATCTCTCTCGGAATGATGCACATATGGAAACCGATCAAATATCAAATTCTCCATGTCACTTTGTTCATTTCGTTTATGAACAGTCGAAGATTGACTCATCTCTCCATGGTGAAACCAAACATTATAGTTAGCTTGAAATCCAAATTTCGGTAAATGGTAACTAACTTATTCTCGTCTTAACCATGGTCTTCCAACACAATTATAGCAGGGACATTGTATACATCCTCCATCGGACGCATTGTTAAATGAAAAATCTAAAAAATTCTCCAAATTACTTTGAAACTCGGTTGAAATATGATCGGTACGATACATCCAACTTCTATCCATTCTATAACAAGAAAAAAAATTCTCATTCAATCAACAATGTAAATCATATTTAAAAAATTCATTACAATAAATTTTATTATTAAATTAATCAATGCATATTAGTAGCTAGCAAAACATATTTAATGACAAGAGGAGTCCATGATTGAATAAGTAGCAATAATAATAATGATCAGGATAAACCATATTTCCATATTTATTTCCCATGTAAATCTAGAAAGGATCACATTGGGTATCATTGTAAATCCTAAAACTGGATAAGAAATCCAAGATCTATTTCCTTTATAAGGATAATAAATAATATCTAGCAATAATAAGAATAACAACAATCAAATGATAAATTATATTTAAATCTGAAGGAATGATTAAATTCTATGTAAATGGTTTGGTTGCTTGTCTTAAAAATCATGCTCTAAACCATTACATGTTGTTCAATTCACCTTGAAATATAACATTAAAATGTTGCGTATATACATAGTAAAAAACATTAAATTTGAAAAAAAAAATTAACTAATTTTTTTTCATAATTTATGGGATATACATCATCATGATTTGAAGATGATTTCCATGTGTTACTGGTCATAAAATTTAGTATGTTAATTATGAATAATTCCATGATTGGTTTAAGAATTATGTATGTACTCATATAATTATGTTAAAATAAATTATAAATGGTGTTTTCAGATAAAGCACTATATATGATCATATTGTGTCTTATATAGTCTAGCATGCTTAAACAATTAATTGAGCATGATTTTCCAAATGCATTAAACTAAAATGATATTGTACCACTCAATACAATAATGAATTATTTTTTTTGAAATACAAATGAATGTTAATTTCTCATTATTTAGGTTTTTAAAAATAGGTCAATACAATACAATAATATTTTGGAGTTTATTTCAGCTTGGTGTTTAGTGAAAAGTAAGATATCCAAGAGAAAAAAAAATTAGACATAGAAAAAAATCTCAATGTGTTACAATGAATATTAAATTATTCCTCCCTATGTGTTGTGATCATTATTGGTTTTCAAATATATTCTTTTAGGATGGTATGATCTTGGTCTTCCTGGTTTCACATCGGATGGTTTGCAACAGGTCATGACCACATGGAATAGCCCCAAGAGATGATTTAGATCTTTCAGTTCATCTATACAGAGTTTTTTGGATTTGGTCATTTGAGAGGGTATGGCGCCAGCCATCGGATCGAGACTGTTCTTTGACATAGGACAATTGCTTGTTGAATCACTTTTCAATGGCGGAGAGCTTCATCACATTCAAATGTTGGGGAGGGGTATTTTTTATGTTGTCAATCTGGTTTTATTTTCCTTGACCCTTATGGAATTATTTGTCCCAATTCTTGATGTCTTGGGTTTTCCAATACATCCCTTAAAATGTATTCTTATCTTAATAAAAATTTGAAGGCCTTCAGGCCATTGGAGGAGGTATGAGCTCGGTCAAGTGTCTTTTGAGTCATCTATTTATCGAACATTTTTTTCCACACATAGTTAGTTTTTCATGATAGTCACACTCTTCTTCTGTTATGGGTAATGGTTAAATATGCCACCTATGTTGGGGCCTTCTCTAATATCATCTATCTATAATCAATTGTGCTCTTCAAAATGTCATTGAAGACAAATCAGCCTTAAACGGTGTGGACCAATCTCCTATAAAAATAATAGTAGACATGATGGATTGTGAGGTTGACCTCGTTAGGTTTCTTAGGTTTTTGTATGTTGATTATGTTATTTTCTATGTATGTAAGGAAATAATTGTAAAACTTCTCATTTAATAAGTAATACACTTTTTCCATAAGTTCCTCAAGTCATGGGTGACCCAGATCACTTTTTTCTTCAATTCAAGGGAGAATTTGTTGTTAATTCAAATCAATGGGAGGTGTCATGTGATTTAGGGCCTTCCTAGGTGATTGAATTCGAACTAATACTGTTTTTAGGGTAAGATAAGCATTATCTACCTTACTAGTCATTTTTCCTTATGTCATGGGTGTCGGCCAAGATTTGACCTAGGTTTTTTAAATGGAATCTTCTAAGCATTGTGTTGTCTCTAAAAACTCATAGAATCTACCTAGATATTTCATCAAGATAAAAGGTGTCCGTAGCTCATCCTAAATATTCCCATCACAAATTTTCATCCTTTTCTTTTTTGATAAAGGTATTCTTAGTGAATGTGTTAAACTTTTCCATCTAGCGATGAAGTAAGAAACTCTATCACTTTCACATTGTTTGCAATCTGTGTGGTCAAAAATTATTATTTTCATTAACATGGAGTTTAAATGATCTAGGAATTGATAACGAATAAATTTACATATCACAATGGATCATACCGAAAGGTTGTTTTACTAAAATAAGGTTGGTCCTACCAAATTACAAACAAAAACATCTTAGTTTTTTTACTCCTAATGATCTTAGGGGATCATCATAAAGTCTCTTTAGGACATGAAGTGTGTGAGATGTAATTTTGGATCTCCCAAAAAATCAAGGCTTTAGAATATAGTATTGTAAAAATTGGATAGGGTAAATGTTTTATCCACACATTTGGGATATAAGTTATTTTTTGGGTTGTATGGGGGTGTTCCTCCCTTCAATGGATTCCATTTTGGAATCTAATGATTAAGTGGTGTTTAGGAGTTCTTGAGGTATTATTGTCTAGGCCACCTTCTAACTACAGGTATAGGGAAAGTATTGATGAGGTGGCCCCACCTTCATATCTCATTGATTCTCAATCTATGCTAAGGCTGAATTATCGCTCTAATGGGGAAGATGTTGTCACCATAATAGAGGAAATTCATAATCATTCAAAACTTCTTCATTTATGTAAATCAATTTCTTGGATCTATACCCAACCTAACATTAAAATTACACCATTTAATGCATATTATCCCTCTCCTGATGTATGTGATGAGAGTGTTTTGTCTCTTTTTGAAGACGATAGCCAGCAGAAATATTGTCCCTGATAGTTCCTCATCGATATATCTGAGATTCTATATTACATTCTCTTATTGTGCTAGTAGATCCTCTATAGAGGTAATTTCAGTTCCCTTAGGTAGTGATTGGTATGTATCCACACATTTCCCTTTATCCTAGGCAGAGTTCCATCGAGGAGAGGGAAATTCCTCATTCGTAGGTTCCATGTTCTACATATTTCTCTGATTACGTGTATGTGTATCATTAGTTTGTTCATCCACATCACCAACCCATAAATGAACAGTTTCCACATCATTCCTCTCTATTTTTAAATCTTGGTTGACATCAATTTTTATATTAATTATGATTATGTTCACTAAGGTGTATCAAGTAATGGGATTTACCCCATCACTCTCCACGCAAAAGTGAAATTATCCACTGTTTACTCCTCCTTTGAGGGTTGCATTAGGGTCATTTATATGACCCTGGTCATATTAGTCCATTTTGTCTTATGAAAATTATGGTTTTTAACTTCCTTTATCATAAATTCCCCCTACCTTGGTCTATGAATAGTGACTATAAGGGAATTCCCAATCATACTTGTCGAGCAGACCCAAAAGGAATGAGGTGTATCTCATAGTGGTAGGAATGACTGGGACATTGACCATTGATAATTATCTTCAAAACTAGAGAAGTTAATTCCTTTAGGGGTGATAATAATGATAAAAATTACCCTGGACCTATGGAATGGGAATGATTTGGGGCTGTTGTTGGCACTTTTTGATCCCATTTTTTGAGGAAATAAGGAATCCAATCAAGGATTTTATGGATCCTAAGATGGAAATTGAGATATAAATTCCCCCATACCTAGATGTTGGTGTTTATATAGAGCCACCACTGATTTCTCTAGGACATAAGGAATCCAATCAAGGATTTTATAACATAAGATGAGTGAATTGTTGTGTCATTTCACACATATTACCACATCATGTATGGATCAAAAAATTTCTGATCTATCATTATCTATAACCCCATTTTTAAATCTTCCATCACCCATGAAATTCAATCTTAGAAGAGAATATTTTCTTCTTCCACACCTACCTATTGATTGAGAACCATTTACAACTTCACACTCCACATGTAGAGTACCAAACCAGTATCTCCATCCTATAACTAACATACATTTTCATATATTTTAATTTTATCATTAATTATAATATATTTATTTGTCTCATTGTTAATTTATGAAGATATGTATTCAGACATGATGGTTGTTAGCATACATAATATATATAAGTTGAAATTTATGATAACCCCAACTCTATCATAAATAATTCACAATTTTACTAATCTATAGAGATCTATGTGACACTTAAATCAACCAGTATCTACAACGTCAAATCCTAGAGGTTAATCATTACAGATGGTAACCCCTATAATCAACCAAGAATCATCGATATCCTCCCATAATATTAATGGATCATCACAAGTAAAATTACATTGTTTAAGAGATGTAGAGGTGGAGGAGAAGGCCAGGAGGTCCAGGTCGGGAGCTGGGATGCGGAGCCAGGATGAGGAGCCGGGATGCGGAGCTGGGAGGCGGAGTAGGGAGGCGGAGCCGGGACGCAGAGCCGGGATACGGAGCCGAGACGCGGAGCCGGGACGCGGAGCTGGGAGGCGGAGGCCAGGGAGGGGAGTCGGAGAGGGGAGGAGAGGGTCGGGAGGCGGTGGTCAGGGAGGGGAGGACATGTCCAGGAGTAAGGGTTGGGGAGGTAGGGTTGAATGGGGGGAGTGACGAGTGAGGAGGAGCCCGATACTTTGGACATGATGATGTTTTAATACCCATGGTTTTAATAAAATTGTGGGTAAAGATAAATAAAAACAACATATTCCCACGGTTTATAAAACCGTAGGAATATATGTGTGGGGATAAACCCCATTCCCAGTAGTGTATACACCATATAATTATATAATTGGTGAATATGGCATATGTCCCACATAAATAAAAATGAGATGCAATTTCCTTACCTTTGGTATGTCGTCCTTCATATGCCTTTGAATAACCTTCATAATAAAGATAGTGTTATTATAAATATAAAAAATTACCTTAATAATACATATCATACTATATATTATTTAATTATTATATTTTATAACTCGTTTATTAATAGTTATATATTTTAATCAGCATTTTGTGTGATATCTGATTCATTTTCCACATATGCTTTGGATTTTTAGTTTTTTTATTATATTTTGATCATTATTCTGGTATCTATAGATATTTAATAATTACATAAATATCATATATATTCATTATGTATATTTTTATATTCATTTATAATAGTATATATACCAAAATGAATTACCCCATTAATGTAGATGGTTGGCCATGCATACGCATGGAGACATTTTTCTTATTTCGACGGAGAGAGAAAAAAAGAAATATAAAAAATAATTAAAAATTCATGGATCATTATGTTATCATATATATCTTATATATTCATTAAATTCATTTTTATTATGATCAATGAAAATTATTTATGTTAAATGAAACACATTGCTTCATGGAGTTGGTAATCCACACATACAAATGAACGACATTATCATTTCCAAAAGCATTCTATGCCTAGAAGGTATAATAAATATTATCATAAAAGTATTAATATTTTTCAAAAAATATAATATATAAATAGTTTACCCATAATAATACCCATATATTAAAAATGTTGATGAAAAATTAATTTTATCGCAACATGTTGATGGTATGTTGTATATATGCATGAGCATCACTTTCACTTCACATTTGATGAGAGATTGGGTGTATAATGATGTTTAAATAATCATAATAAAATTTAATCACATATATAAATTTTATTTTTTTATTTTATGATAAATACCATATATTTAGTGGATATCCAGAAGACTATAAAATAATGTGACCGCTTTAGGAGAATACCGGTTATTTGAAATGACACCATTTGATATCCTTTAAATGGATATATGGTTAGTCTTTTTATAAGAAATTAAGCACTAGAAATTATCTATTGATTTTTTTCAGGGAAACTGAATGTGGATGGTTGAGAATGAAGGATCAATGTAATGTAAATGAGAGAGGGAGGAGGTACCCTTTTCTAATCGAGGTGAGTGACACTTTATGAATTCCTTAAAAGATTAAATTTGAATAAATTTATTCTAATGAAAATTGCTACCATACATCCAGGGTCAAGAAACTAAAAATGGTCAGAATTGTTATAATATCAACCAATATAATTTACCAATGTTTTTGTGCCATTTTAAACACTATTATTTTGATTAACCTATAGTTAATCAATTTTGATTTGAACTATGAAAACAACTAATTCAAAATTAAAGAGTTCAAATTTTTAATTATAAGGTGACAATTGGACCATAATGGGAAAGATTATAACATTCTAGACTATATTATATAAAAAAATTTATTTAAATATTTTGTGTGATTTTTAAATAATTTCATAAAATATTTTTTGGATAAAATATAATTATTTTAAATTTTAACACTATTCGTTTAATTTAATAAAAAATACATCAAGTCAATGGGTTAATTCGAATGTAGTACACTAAAATATTCTTATAATGTCCTATAGATTAAAAAAATTCTTCATAAGCATTAATTATCAGAAATTCTATGTATTTTAGTGTTTATAAAATCATTTATTTGTTTCTAATATTAATTAATTAAATGTTTCGTCATCATTATAAATGAATTTAAGGTTATTATTTAACACATAAATATTATAAATAAATTAAAATAATTAAAATAATTAAAATTAAATTTTTATTCTAATAATTAAAAATTATATTTGTTCAATATGAATTTTTAATAATATTTATATCATGATTAATTATTTAATATAAATTTTTTTCTTCTCCGACCTTATGCAAACATTGCCTAAACATTTGGATAATCCTAATGTTATATGACTAAAAAATAATCATCTTACCATTATAATGATATATAATAATTAATATTAAATAAGTTTTTTGAAGGACATAATCCACATAAAATATTGTCTTCATGGGACCAAATTTGACTTTTACATGGTACTTCAAGCTCTACGGTGGCACTGAAAATGAATTTCATATTTATCATAGACTAAATTATAAGTTATATTTATTTTACATACATGCGCATGATATTTAAAATTAATTTTTTTAAATTATTGATTGATAAGATTAATGATTTTTTAATATTATTTTCATGTATTGATGATATCATAAAAGATACTACATTTCTTAATTAATGTATATTTTACTATTCACCAAAAAATTATCTTCTTTATAAAAATATCAAAAAAAATTATCCATGGTTAAATTTAACTTTTTAACCCATAATTTATATTCAATTTCATAAAATTATGTTACTATAATTGATCAAAATTAATTTTAATGTAAATGTGTAAAACCCAAAAAAAAAACATATTTAAAAAAAATATGTATAAAAATGATTTACACCAAATTAAAAAATAATTTTATTCTTTTGTACTCAGTTGAATTATTAATATAATAATAGAACTAGTTTTACATTTAAAACATATTTAAAAAAATTGGTACATTTTAAATATTTGAAACAAAAATTATCGTTTTCAAAAACATTTTGTATTTTTCACTCTTCATTGAAATATAAAACATTTTAGAAAACTTTAAAAAATATCACTATATGAATTTTTATATGATTGTTTAAAAAATTATTTCATTTTAAATAAATAATTTTTATATTTTCCAAAAATTAATTATAATATTTTCCCTTAAAAAAAGTATAATCATTTATGATGAAGTTTTATTTATAGAGCATAAAACATCTTTTCTAAAAATTGATTGTCTATTTGTAATGAATTTCAAAATATATTTCAAATTATTATAAAATTTAAATACTTTTGATAAACTAGTTAATAAATTTCATATCCTCTAATTTAACAAATATATTATAACTTTCACAGTATATAATAGTATTTTAATAGTGAATCATGATTCGTTTATAGTTGGTGTTGAGTGTAACCCAGGATATTTAATAAATAAAAACTTTTTAAATAAAATAATTTAAAAATTACCATGTTGTTAAGACATGAGGTATGAGATGATTGGCCACTAATGATAAAATAGTGGCCTCACCTCTTTTATATGGAGTCTTCTAGACATGAATTATGGGGGGGAATTTTTTTTATGGTGGGGAGATTGTAAAACTAATTTACAGGCTTTCAAATATATTTGTCTTTCTAAAGATGTATTTCCTTTTTGGGTATTATTTTGGGACTTTTGGGAGTGTTTTTAAATTTTTAAAGAGTTTTGGCAGGTAGTATGAAATTCTGTAGTGGGATACGTCGTGGAGGATCTATGTTGCGGTGTAAACCATATGCTCTGTCGCATGAAGAGAGGTGTTGTAGTCTTGTTATTAAAGGGGTGGATTTAGTCAGATATTTCAAGTTTCACATCCTTAGAATGTAAAGGCGGGTTGTAGATTAAATTATCTCTAGAAAATGAATGTGGCTATAACATGGAATATTAGGATGTGGATTAGAGGATGACTATTCGAGTTGAGGCACTTCATCCATTTTAAGGGTACTTTTGGCATGGTGTCTGGAAGGTGCCATATATATTCCATGAGAATAGAGGATTTAAGGAAAAGATATACCCTGGATTTGGGGGAAAGATAGATAGGGTTGCCTAAAGCATGTCCTAGGGTTGATTCATCATTCTCATGGTTTATTTCAACCTTCTTCATCATAGTTATGGGAGCATACAATGTAGAATGTTCATTAAAAACATAAAATTCCTCTATCCAAGATTATTCAAAACATCTCCTACTCATTCTTGATTCTACTTTTTGGATTTTGAAGGCATCCAAGAGGCTTTTTGGCTCTTCAAACCTATATTCATCTCATATTGAAGTAATGTTTTAGGAAAATTATCAGTCAATAGGAAGTGTGGTCACATTGGTGTAAAATACACTACATTTATATATATATACATATCCTTATTTAAGAGTGCAAATTCTCATGATATTGATGGATTGGATCCTTTTTATGATGGGATGTGTTTTTACGGATTCTTTCCTAACCTTAATCACCTTATACTATCCATTTTTATTTCCATTCATGGTTTTAGGCCGATTTATCTCATGATAAAATGAAGGTGGTTCCATAATTATTTCCCAACATATGGATCCTTGTTTCCTTTATTGAAATGAAATTACATTTTAATGGATTTGTGATCTATGATTTAATTATTTCAATAATGTATGGATTTATGAATTAAAACCATTTTTCAATGTCTTTGATGGACTTCATTTTTTTTATTAAATATGGATTGAATTGTGAAATGATTTGATTATATGATTTATCTTCAAGAAAATGGATTAAAATTATGCTTAATTTATAAATTAATGCCATTTTTATATCTATGAATTAATTTGGATGTTGAAAAGGAATATTAGAACTTTAAAAACTAGGATACTGAATTTTGAAAGATTTATTGTTATGAATTGTTTGATTTTTCTATGATTGATTGATGGATTGAACCCCATGTTATACTGGGTAGTTTGTGGGTTATTAGGAAAATCACATGAGGACTTTGACTCCCAAGAAATTTAATCCGGATGAAAACTCTAGAAAACCTAGTAAAAAGGTTTTTTCATTGATTGGGTCTTTGTCTCACCAGTATGCATCGAGGGTAGTGTGCACACCTGAGTCGTGATCCCTAGTTGAGAAATGTGATGATTTTTAAAACATAAACTGACAACAAAAGGACTTTTGACATGGTTCTATTTTATGTTTTTATTTTACTTTTACATTACATTAATTCTAGAAATGTTTTATTTATTTTCTTTTTGTTTAATGAAAAATTTTCAGTTAACTCTATTTTGATATAATTTTCATTTATTTGACATGAAATTTTATTTGACAAAAATCATGAAAATGATTTTGAATTTTTTTAATTTTAAAATAAATTCGAAATTGTTTATTTTTATTTAAATATCTTATAGAACACATAGTCAGAACCTACTGGGATATTTTTTCTTTTACCATGACTTTTTCTTATAGAAATTATAGATTTTATAATTCCATGTCTATGAAAGGGGAATTCACCAATTGGATGAGGTATATGTTCTTGATTTATGGGACATTGGAGTGATAGAGGTGACCAGTAGATTTATGATTCACTTGTTACATAATAATTTTGAAACTATGTTTTGATTATTATCATGTTAACTTGAAAATGATATATTACTTTGGGATGTTTTTCTATTATCTTATGGTGTTTTTATCCTTGAGGAGTGTATGGTGTATATACTCCTTATCATTTTATCATTCGATCTTATAGATCAATGGTTTTTTATTATGAAAAAATAATTCCATTTTTCATTTGATATGTTTCCAGGTGTTGGTCGCCTACCTGTGGGAATTAAGAATACCTTTAGGTCTATGTTGGGATCGAAATGAGTATCACTATACCATGGTATTCATGTTGGTTTGTGAAAACCATGGAAAATAAATCTCCCATATGGGATGCCTATATTTCTAATATTGTGAATTCCTAGTATTTGGACTCTAGGGTTGATCCAATGTACTAAGATAGTGATTTTTAAAAGAATTCAACATGACATAGTTAGTTACTAGATACTGACATGATTGGAAAAATATCATATGGGAGGTCCCTAATTATTTATTTGTATTCCATGGAGTCTTGGGTCTATTATATGGGGAGGAAAAATCATAATGAAATTCATAGAAAGACCCATACACTATAATAATAAGGTATTATCGATTGAGGTTACGATTCTAAGGATTGAAAACAATGGAACATAGTAGGTGTGTTGGCACAACCAACATTACATGATCAAAGGCATTTTGGAATCACAATAATATAGATATTGTACGTAAATGGTTTATTTGTTTCAAAATTTATAATTTATTTTCTAAGAATTATTGATTCAAATTTCATAGCATTACATGTTATGTATGATACCACACTAGTGGTACCCTATTGAGATTTTTACACACACTAATCTTAAGTAGCTACATCACTTGGATACCTAAGCAACTCAACAATTTCTATGATCACAAGTCCGGTAGAGACCCTATGATTTCAATGATTGAAATAGGGAATATTGAATGTCATAGGAGGCATGGATATGGAATTAATCGATAACAAAATATGGTCGCATTATAATTTAATTTCCTCATTAATTTGTAAATGTGATCAGACCAGTGGAATATATTTAAAGCACGACTGTATGCCATGCATCATTTCAATTATTGGATATTATGCCTATTTATACATGTTAACTCAAATTATTAATCATTATTTTTTTATAAATATTTATTTAATCATCACTAGAAACTCTTATATAGAGGGTATAATCTCCACATCGTACTTTCATAGACCCATGCTGCTAGTCGGCCACCTTTGGCCTATAGGGAGGGGGTGCCTGAGGTCATGTGACGGTCCAATTTGGTTACAATTCTGGGTGATTCAATGTGTAATGTTAAAAAGTAATATCAGATAAGTTTTAAATTTCTTATTATATGGGATATGGAAAAATTTGAGACATTGGATAGTGTTACAACTTGTGATGCAACCTGGACTGGTGCGTCTTGAATAACTTTTTAGATGGATGTTCACTTTATCAGGGATGGGGTATAAGTTCTTTATTTTTTACTAAGAAATTATGATTTTCACATTGTGTGACTCACATGTAATATTAAAATTTATTGTTGATAATTTATTGGATTTTTGGCTCTTGTCTTATTATCATGAGACTATTTCTGAATTTTTATCTTAGAATGTAAAGGAAATAATCATATCTTACATCATGATTAGGTATGTTATATCTACATGATAATTATGAATTCCAATGTTAGATTTTTTTCACTAATGAGAGGCTCAACCATTCCATGTGTCTAAAACTTTTTTATATGAACTATTATATTATATGTACTTGGGGGAATTATACTCACATTATTAAACTAGTATTGGTATTTATTCATGATGGTAGTTCATGTGGATCTATTATAGAATAAAAATTGACTATGTTAATATCATTAACTAGTGTAAAATGTATGTGCATATAACATTGTGGGTTTCAATATGCACGTGTGGCCTAAGGAATAACCCCCTATGGGATTCTATATTTTTGGATGAGTTCCTCAAAATGTCAGTAAGAACCTATATAAAATTTTGCCATATATAATGGGATAAAATATTACTTATATGATCCAATGGGTGTGGGTTTTAATTGTATGGGATGTCTAGGATGTTGTCATTGGTCACGGTAGTGGGGATCAGTAAGTTCTAAATATCTTGGGAACTCCTCATGTGTTAATCCTCTAGATAATTATTTTAATATATATGAGTGGTTCACATGATATGCTTTGTGTTTACGCATCTGAAACCCTGGAATTTGTTTTTTCTCATGTGGGATTATGTGTTTTTTTAGATGGTTGTGTGGATGAAATAATGTCAATTTCGACCTTTTTGTGAGGAATTCATGATGGGATTGGTTTTTATTACTAGAAACCATGATATATGAATCAACTTTTATTGAATTAAGGTCTTTTCAATGATTAAGGGAAACCCAACACAAGGTTTGGACAAAGTTTATTAGTTCCTTACAGATGGGAATATTGGGTGTGTGATTTTGATTGAGTCTGATTCTTGATATGTGATCAAGGGTTTAAGGAATAGGAATGATGATTACATTAGTTCCTAATAATCCTCTTGAGTGATTTGGTATCATGGGATGTTTTAGAGTGTAGGGTCATTTGGATTCCCAGCCCTGTGATTCTTTAGATGCACATTTTAATATAGTTTGGGAATAGGTAAATGATCAAGGGTTTGGAACAACACTTTATGGAGTATAACAATTTTTTATCTAGATGAATTGATATGATGTAGAGAATGTTTAGAGGATTAAGTTTTCAACTATAGGAATTATGAGGTTGGAATCAAGGAAGCCAGATCCAAATAACATGACATATGGTAAAATGAGGTTCATGTGGGTAAATATTGTCCATTTTGTTAATTTTTAATAGCTCATGAAGCTGAACATTTATGACGATTAAATTATTAATAACTATTAGGATCATGAATCTGGATGTGTGATTAGGTAGAACCTGATAGTAGGACCATTGGTATGCATTAGATTATGGTATCACGTATTAGATACAAGTGATACTGATATGTTTCAATTTAGTATTTACCATGAGTGGGATAAGGACGAATAGAAATTCATTGTGTTTCTTCTGGGATTCATAGGCTTGGAATTTGATGAGTGTGCCTTGGGCGGAGTGATACATGTTTGATAATGTAACCTTTTATGGTTTCACTGAAGTACTAGTACTTGTCAAGTCGTATGGTGTAGAGTAAACCATTATCCATTTGTGGAGATAACCTTTGTTGTGATATGAATTTTGGAGGTTTATAAGCATAACATTCAAGTTACCTAGGAAGGTGTGAAAATTAATTTTTTTCATTGATGCTCATGTGAAACATACACATAGTAGCCTTACAACCATTTTTTGACCTCACACGTTGTATCTCCATATACCATTGTCCTATGAAATCCTAATCCACATCACACCCTGATCTAAAAATAAAAATATATATAAGGTTAGCATGTACCACATGGTTCCTAAGCAGGGAGTGAGAAAAACATATTAGTAGTGTCACTTGGGGTGCTCTTAGTATATGACAATACATATGTGTATGCATGAGGGAAAAACAATCAGTCCAGACTTGTGTCTGAATGTCATGTGCTAATAAAGATTCCATAACTCCTAGCACATTAGGTCAATGTGAGCTAACTTTTCCAAAATAACACAGGATCAAATTCACACTACCACCATTATGGAATCCACATCGTCATCTCATATATCTCATTCTATCATATTTATTCCCAACCCATTCTTAAAGGCTCATCATTTGGAGACGTCCCAATATTGATCTATTATCCAAAGGAACCATATAAGTTTATATGTCCATATCATGAATTATTACATTATTTACCAAGTTAGGGTCCGTTAGATTAATCTCACATCATACCCTATCCTAGCCCCATATGGATAACCCACTTCCATTACCAGAGACTCTAAATAAATTTCTATAATGAACACGAGAGGTACTCATACCCAACTACTTACCAGGCAGTCCGTCCATACTATCCCATCCCCATACACTCAGTGGATGTGACAAGCACACCTACATAGCCTTGACGTATATGGGGAGTTCATATAAAAATCATCGGGCCACGACCCACCACACAACTACCCAGATGATCTCATGTCCATTAAGCCTCATCCTCACTCCTAAGAAAATATCATATTAAAAGTATTGAAAAATAATTTTTCAAAATAATCATAACTAATTATAAAAAATAATTTAAATACTCATAATGATTCAAATCTAACTGAGTATAATCCACTTTCAACAATTTTGAGCAATGCGATTTTTTTCACTCATGATATGTTCTTGAACCAAAGACATGAAAAAATATCCAAATTATATGATCATTTCAAGGGATAATTTAAAAAAATACTCCAAAATCCTTATAAAAAATAACACATAAACATATTTTTGCCCAAAAATGTGTAGACACATTCATATATTGTATTGAGTAACCCATTACACATGCCGAAAAATTCCCATTGTTTTTAATTATGTTCAGTATGGTTCAATTGAAATAATCCAGAACACTAAAAAAAGATAAAATATGAACTTCCAATGAGTGGGACCATGAATAAAATGTATAAATCATCTCACCTAGAAAAACTATTGGAATATTCTAAAAACCATTCCCACTCAAGGGGGAAATGGATGAAGTTGTGAGCTGGTCTTCCAACATTATAGTCTTAATTCTTAATTGAGGAAAACCAATGGAGTTAGGGACCCAATTTTATTACAAAAAATCCAAACACATTTTATGGAGTGAACCATGGACTCAATCCCTAATCCTCTAATCTGGGGGAACATTACCTCACTACACCTGAATCTTCGTAGTGTGAATTGATGTTCATGCCATGCTTGGGCTAGTTCAACATCATTATACAATTCTAACAACCATCCCTTCCTTTAATGCTCTCATGAATCCTTGAGGTCTCTCTTTAATGCGTAGACATTTCCCATAACACAATTTATAGATGTCCAAATTCTCAAAACCTTCATAATAGTATCATTTCTAAAATAAATGATACACAAGATAAGAAAATTCAGGTTCTTTACAAAAAATAGGAGCCCATAAATATGTAAGATATTCCCAAATTCCCCCAGAAAACATATCATCCTTGAGAATATGTGGTTGTCCCCAAAGCACATCTCATAATATTCCTAAATTGTTAATTCATTGATTAATGACCATGTTCCACCTCAAAACTCCATACATGTTTCCTCTATAAAAATCAAACAATATGATTAGTTTTGTTGTATTTTCTCTAAAAAAATTTGATTAGATACGTAGAAGAACAAAACCATGAACCAATGGATAATAACAACATGGTTAAAAAAACTCCATGTCCAACTCAATGAAAATGTAATAATCAAACCTCCATTGAAATGATTTTCAAGAAAAATATTGATCACACGAGCTGATATGTCCCCAAAATAACCCTTACCCCCAAATAGTATTTTCATAAACTCCCACATGTAATGTCTTTCTCATTTTCAAATCCATAGAAAAATATCCTATCCCACCCTATTAATTTTAATTCCTACTAACAGCACCATTATGTTTCATCACGTGATTCACCCCTAAATCAAAAAATTACCATGGTTCCTCACCTAAACCCTTATGCCTCAAAAACACATATTAATCAGCCTCAAAACACATATAAAATCATAAATCCATATTCCTATGAACTGAATAAAACCAACACCCCCATTTAGATTTCAAATCCGATACTACCCAAGGAATTTGATATCAATGGATCTTACTTTACATTATCATATAGGTGTTATATATACCTTTCACTCATTGTTCTCACCACCTCCATGACGATTTTTTCATGAAGGTTGTTCACCCCTGACATATGATTCTCACCAACATATGTGTATCATTATCATTTCTCACCAAACTAAACCTATATTATCTACGTGAAACAACTTATCCATGACTAAACAAAATAAATATATTTTTACATTCCTCTTATACCTAAGATCCAATAATAAACATCAACTGAAACTTATTCCTTTATTATCGACAAAAATACTAAATACATAAAACAAGAAACATAAAAAAAGATCACATCCTCCAACTACCAATGGTGTGATATGTAGAACCCATGGTTGGAGGTATATGACCTTTTTTATACCTTTCTATGTATAATAAGTGGTTGGGAATGAGTTTAAAGAGTTTGGGAGAGTTTGGAATCGTTTTGGAAAATTTTGGAGGCCTTTTTAAGGCCTCAAGGTTTGAACATGATTAAAGGAAACCATGTGAGGATCCCAGGTAATCATGACATATGCCACTATTTAGATAGTAGAATCTTCATGGTTAGGGAACAATTTGTTAAACCGTACGCGCTAACCACGTGGTCCACTAAAAAACATTTTTTAAGTAGGTTTATATGGAATTTTCCCTAACTCACCCATTTCTTATCCCATATAAATCATATATTTGATTTCTTCTTTTAAAGGGCTAGGGATTCTATAACACTCATTTTGGAAGGGATTTTAAGGGTTTTCCTGGTGGTTTGAAGGTAGTTTATCTTGGGTAAGTCTTCTCTCTTGGTTTCTTTGTGGTTCTCCCTAGATATTCCCTTCCCTCTCTTTTGGTTTTCAGGATCTACATCTTCTTAATATAGATATAGGGTTATTGATGACTTAAGTGATTATATTAAAGATTTTGGATGATAATAAAGGATATTTAGAGTGGATTGGGAGGATCATTTGCCTATATATTTGGTGTGGTTGCTGATGGGATGATTTCACTGAAACCCTAAGGTAGATGGATTCTCTCTCAAACCCACATTACTTGACCTTGAGGACTTGTTTGAAATTAATTGTTTTTTATTAAATTAATGATGAATATGATGTGAAAATATATGTGGAAACCCATTTGGTGATGGTTTGAGGATTTTGGGTAAAATGGGATATTGTGTAAAAAAGGGGTATTGTTGTGTGATTTTAAAATGTTGATTTTGAAATTGTAAGTTGGTTAAATTTTGGGATATGTTTTATAAAAGATGAATTTCAATAAATGTTTTTTTTTATTCCAATGTGGTTTGGAATGGAAAATGTTTAATAGGCTTTTTCAATAAATGGGGTATTTATTGAAGTGATTTAGAATGTGTTTGAATTGTCTGTATGCATAATGTGCGGCTTTGGTGTGCTTTATTGTTTTTGGTTGGTTATGTATTATGGATCCAGTTTATTATGTTTGATGTGGGTCTGAAGTCTCACTATAAATGGTGATGGATAGTGGATGGAAGATCCAACATTAAGGAAATGTGATAGGGAAGTGCCACTAGATTTGGAATTTAATAAACAACCATGGATGGGATGTTCTACCATGTATTGTTATCTTTTGGGTGTTTTTATGAAAGATGGAAATGGTTGTTTTATCGGGTGATGGTAAAATGGATTTTTTCATGTTAGTGTGGATTTTACCTTGTTTGAAATGGCTTGGTAAGGGTGTGTTTGTCATATCACTAATTGTTGAACTAACAGTTGTTTTTTAGAATTATTTTATATTATTGTGTTAATTATTTAAACCTTGTGGCATGTGTAGGGATTTCATATAGGGAAATCCTACTAAGTATTATTACACACCCCAACTTTGGGACTTTTGTGCTCTTTCAGATGTTGTAATCCAAGACAAGGATAAGAGTAAGGAATCTCATTTTTCTAGTGGTTCTTCGTGATTCATGGTTGGTTTGGTGGTTCTTGGAGCATGGAGCTTGACGTAGAGTAATAGAGGATTATTTGGTTTACTATTGGTCTCTTTTTTAGTGTTCATCTTAGCGCATTGATTTTTGTTGGGTGTGGTTTAGATATATTGCTTTTTGGGAATTGTTATGGATTAGTTTTTCATTATTTTGGTATAATATTTTCTGGGTTTCTATGTTAACATGAAACATATAGTTTTGTTGGTAATTTCTAGTTTGGTTGGTTGGTTTACCTGATGGAAACATTATTCCCCAACATATTCTTGAAGCCCTCAGTATGTATTTTTAGCCTTTGGTACATTGTGGAAAACACTTAAGACTAAGTTTCACCTCACTGCCTTGTCAAGACAAAGAGAAAGAGGTGGTTTATTAGAAGTGGTATCACGTTGTCTGTTCCTTTGGCTTCAATTACCTATCTTGGTGTTGAAATTTTATCTTGTTCTATTCATTGAGTTGGGATGGTAGCATGGCGTAGGATTTTTGGAACATGGAATGTATAGAATAAAATTATTTAGATAACCATTTTATTATGGACTTCATGTCACTAGGGAGTTTGGTACCTACGTGTTTTGGAGACCCTTATAGGCATAAGATATCTCATTGTTGTGGGTGTATCCAATGAGATGAGCATGGAATGCATGGTAGAAATGAAATCCCTCTAGGATGCATACTTCATTTTGGTATAATGAATTATGTTATGTTATGAATATATGGATGTGTGGAAAACATAAAATTAATTCAAATGTGGGGATTGTAAATGTGAATAGTTGTGTTATTTTGAAAATTGTTTGATTTTAAAAACATGGTGGATTTTTCTGATAGAGCATCATGGGAAATGTGAACTTGTGGAAATCTTGGTTGTGATAGTTTTTAGGTAATTGAATTTGAATCATAATAATTTTCTTTCTATGGGTTTGGAACTTATAGTTGTTTTTTATTGATAGAATTGGAACCGAGTAGGCATCATAGAGACCAAATGAAGGAGGATGAAAAAAATATGGTTGTACCTGAGCCACAGGTGAACTGGAAGATAGTGAAGAGTACAGTTCAATCGTTCCAAGCTGTGGAAAATGGGAATAAAGTAAATGAACCAAATCATGTGTATTAAGTGGTTTAGTTTTAATGTAAGAATCAACCCATATTTTTTGGGGTTATTTAGATCTTTAAAGGGATGAAGCATGGATAAAAAGAATGAATAGGACAATTTAATTCTTTTGAATACCGTCCGAGATGAAGGTGATGTTAGCCACGCACATATTGGAAGTTCATTCCCTTGATTTGTGGGAGCTGGCAGTCTAGGCTGAGATGGACCAGGGTTGACATTGGAGGATTTTGAGGAATTTTCTAATAAAAAAATTCTACGCTAATACATTCAGAATTCAGTGAACAATGGATTTATTTATATTTAATTACGAGAAGATTTTGGTAACAGAATATGTGGGAAATTTTATGAGCATAGTATGGTTTTCACCAAATGTAGTAGGTAGCACATCTTTGAAGTTCTAGATTTTTTATGTTGGGTTGAGTCAAGAAATTTTTTCCAAGATAGTGGTGATGTGTTAAAATGATTACACTAAAATAGTGAATAGATCTTCAATGGTCACGTGAGATCTTTTGGGGCTACTGGAATGGGAAGTATGTTAGTACCCATGGTGAATATTGGGAACTTGAATGCTAGGTTAATGTAAAAGAGGGACACTTATTTCTAGAGAGGGAGTACGACATAGAATTATGATGGTAGGATCATTGAATGTTCCTCCAAAAACATAGATTAAACTTGTATGTTTCTAGTGTGGCACTACGGGACACATCATGTAGGATTGTGTGACATAACCCCGAGCAAGTCCTAACTGTAGGAATATTGGTAAACTTCAATAGTATTTCCATAATTCTCCAAGGTCATGTTTTTTTTGGAACTCCTTAGTGGTTATAGGCATCATATGCCTCAATGGGATGATGAAAGAAGCATACTCCTCATCAGTAGAGTTGAGTTAGTCAGGTAGATTCTAGAAATTCCATAACACCTCAATAGGATAATAAAGAGTAGAATGTGGAAACAAAATGGTTGTTTAGATCATAAAAATTTGTTATATATGATCATATGGGACCATCCATGGTGTGAGGTATGGTTGTTTTTAATTCCATATTGATGAAAACCTTGTTTGATATAGGTGCCTCCCAATCTTTTATTTCTTCTTGTGTTATTAGTTGGTTGGGTCTAACTGTAGAACTTATGCCATATTTTTTAAAACATCTAACCAGTATGGGAGAAAGAGAGTGTTTAGCCATCCTTTTTAGAGTGTGTTTCATAGTTTTGGACGACATAGAATTGATGTGGGATTACTCAGTTCTTGATATAAATGTTTATGATATAATTCTGGGAATGGATTGGTTAAAAAAATTTAAGGCCGAGATCGATTGATATTCACGAACGATTTGTTCTACAACAGAGGATTGTATTGGACACCTCTTTAGAGGGGAGAAGAATGAAAATATATATTCAATAGAATTTTTAGCACCATTTGTTGGCATGATCTTTAATCATTTAGTGGATTCATCATTGTTATTAGTTTATATTTTTTAGAAAATTTGTTTCTCAAAAGTTGTGGATCATCTTATGGATAACTTTCCCAATGAATTCTCAGGGTTTCCACTTGTGAGAGAAGTAGAGATTGCGATTAAACTCATTCTGTGGACTTGTCTTATCTCAATTCCATATTACTATATATAATCACCAAAATTGTAGTAATGATAGGTTTAGTTGGAGGGTCTAGACAACAAAAGTGTTCGTCCACCCTAGCATGTCTATTTGGGAAGAACCAAATTTGTTTGTTAAAAAGGTGGATAGAACTCTACTACTCTATGTTGATTATAGTAGAATTAATTAGGTTATGATAAATAAACAATATACACTTCGATGCATTGATGATTTGTTTGATCATTTTAGGGGATCTCAATTGTTCTCCAATAATGAATTAAGGTCATCATATCATAAAATATAAGTGAGAAAGAATGATATTCCCAAAAAATCTTTTAGAAGTAGATATTTCCATTATGATTATGTGGTTATTCTCTTTGTTCTAACTAATGTACTAGCAATTTTCAGGGATTTGATGAATGAAATATTTTAGAAATATCTAGATTCTTTTGTGGTGGTATTTTCTGATGATATACTGTTGTATTTGAGAATAATGGTAGAGCCTAAGCAGCACTTTCCAATTGTGTTGGGGATCATGAGAGATCATCTATTGTATTCCTAATTTTCAAAGTGTAACTTTTGGATACAAGAGGTTCATTTACTTGTCCATTTTATTTCTAATAAGGTGTTTTCAGTTGATTTAGAAAATTAACAAGTGGTTATCTTAGGGAAAAAACCAAAAAATGATCTATATATATGAATCTTCCTTGATCTAGATTGCTAATATCAGAATTTTTTCCCTAATTTATCACAATTGGACTCACCAAGAAAATCATTGACAAGTAATAATGTTCCATTTCAATGGGGTTAGCAGTATTAGAAATTTTTTGAAGAGATTAAAGGACTCATTACACCATAATCAATCTTGGTTTTTCTATAACCAGAGAAAGATAACATGGTATATTGTGACACATCAGGATCATGGTTAGGGTGTGTTCTTATGCCTTGGGATCATTTGAGTGAATATGGATCATGAATGTTGAGGTGGAATGAGAATAACTACCCCACACATGATTTGGAGTTGGGGGTAGTGGTTTATGCTTTGAAAATGTGGCATCATTTTCTGTTCGGTGAGAAATTCATGGATTTTACCAATCACAAGAGTATAAAGCATATTTACTCAAAAAGATATTTGAAATTGAGTTAAAGGAGATGGATGGAACATATCATGATGTTTTATTTTTACTTAATGTAAAACCCGGGTAAGGGAAATTCGGTGGAAGATTCATTATATTGAAAATCATATTCTCATGTGGTGAAACAGGCATCATATCAATGGAAGTTGATGTCGGTCAAAGACAACATGCGGATGGAATGTGAGGAACGGGGTGATAGAGTGGTCTCCATTCCCATTTTCTGGGTCTTGACTTGGTTGGTTTGGTTAAAGTGGCACATGCATCTGATTCTGAGTGTACGGTGATGAGGTCAAAACTCCAAGGTTGGGAGACCACTGAGGGATGGGAACTGAATAAGAATTTAGTTTTCTATTTTTGTAATGGATAGTGGTACCATGGGATTTTTAAGAATAAATTCAACGATCTTATCATCATTCTAGGTAGGATATCCTTTCAGGAATTCAAAATATATATAAGGAATTTCAATTATAGTATTAGTGGGTAGGTATGAAAATGGAAGTGGCTATGTTTGTTATGAGATGCTTGAATTTTTTGCAAGTCAAGGCAGAGAATTAGCATCCAGCGGGAGTGTTGTAGTCTTTTATTATTCTTGTGTGTATGTGGGAACAAATAGTTATGGTTTTTTTGATAGGTCTCCCAAGAATAATCAATAAACACCATGCCATATGGGATATTTTGGATCGACTCACAAAGTTGGTCCATTTCATCCCGATATATAAATCTCATATGGTGGAGTATCTGTTCAAATCATTATCTGGGAAGTGTTAAAGCAGAATGGTGTTCTAGTTTCAATTTTATCAAATAGAGATATGAGGTTCAAACCTAATTTTTTAAATCCTTGCAGCAAGCCCTTGGGAAATAGTTGATATTGAGCATGGTGTATCATCCCCAAACGGATGGCCTATCCAAGAGGACGATACAAACATTAGAGTATTTTATAAGGGCTTGTGTTATGGATTTTGGTGGTTCATGGGAGGATAAATTTCCATTGGTGGAGTTCACCAATAATAATAATTAATAGTTTTCAACACATATGGCTCTGTTTGAGGCATTGTATGGGAATCCGTGTCATTCTCTACTATATCGTGTGTAAATAGGGGAGACATCAATGATTGGACCTATCCTTGTCCAAGACACTATAGTTACGATAATGTAAATCATAAATAGGATGGATATGGAACAAAGTCATTAGAAATCATATGCTGACCATCATCGATGAATGTTTTCGTTCGAGGTGGGTGATCATGTGTTTTTTAGAATCTCTACTAAGATGGGGCATTGTTGGTTTCTAAAGAAGGTAAAGTTATCTACGAGGCTTTTTGGGCCTTCTAATATACATGAGAATATTGGATAGGTGGATAATCATGTGGCTTTTCCACCATGGTTCAATGTGGTGAAAAATGTGTTTCTTGTCTCGAAGTAGAAGAATTATTTCCCAGATTGTGACCATGTGATTCGATGGGATCTTGTTGAGCTGGAGCCAGGTGATTCTTTGGTTCACGTGCCAGTATGGATTGTGTATAAGCAAGATAAAGTCTTATGTGTTCAGAGAATTGATTTTTATGGTTTTTTAGCAGCATGGTAACATTAATGTGGAGACTTAGGAGTGGGAGAAAGATATGGACGAGCAATGTCCTGAGCTCTTTCAATAAAGAGATGGTTCTATAATTTCCGAGGATGGAGAGTCCAATGGTAGGGAGAATGTAGCACCCCTATTTTGAGGTATGTGACATTTTTTATGCCATTTTATGAATATGAAGTGGTTGGAGTGGTTTTGGAGAGTTAGGGAGAGCTTGTAATGGTTTGGGAAATGTTTGGAGGCCTTATTAAGGCTACACGGTTTGACCACGGTTAGGGAAAACCATGAGATATTCCCATGTAACCATGAAATATTCCACTATTCAGACAGTAGAATCCACATAGTTAGTGCATAGTTTGTTAAACCTTGTGAGCTAACTATGCGGCCAAATAAAATTAATTTTTTAAATGATATTAGTTGGGGTTTTCCCAAACTCACGTATTTCATTCCTTATATGAAGCCTATGCAGTATTTATTCTTCTCAAGTTAAAGGGGTGATATCCCACTAATTTTGGAAGGGATTTGAAAGGGTTTTTTAGTTGTTTTAAGGTGGTTCATCTTAGTGAATTATTCTCTCCTATTTTTTATTTTTCTCTCCAATCCTTCTATTCCCTCTATTTTTCTTTTCTAGATATACAATTTTTTCATGTAGATATTGGGTTTTTGATTCCTTAAGTGATGATATTAAGGATTTATAATGATAGAGAGGATATCTATAGTGGTTTTGGTGGAGCATTTCCTGAGATTTTTTGTATGTTTACTTGTGGGTCGATTTCACTGAAATCTAAGGTAGGTGGCTTCTCTCTCGACTCCACATTGATAGAAATTGGGGCCATTTATGCAATAAAAAATCTTGAAGTTAATTGTGAATATGATTTGAAAATATTTGTGGAAACACCCGTTGTGATGATTTGGTTATTTTGGGTAAAATGGGATATTGCTGCAAAAAATGGGATTTTTTGAATGATTTAAAATTTTTTATTTTAAAATCGATAAGGGGTGAAATTACGGAAAATGTTTTATAAAATATGAATTTTAATAAAGATTTAGTTTAAATGAAATGTGTTTTGGCATGGAATTTAGAGAACCATGCTTTACGTACATGGACATTACATTAATTTTGAGGAATACTTATTACATGAAAAAAACAAATGCCTAAACATCGTATTAGTTTATTGTCTCTAGAAACTCATAACATAATCTTCTAATAATGGTGAATGATCTTCAATATCTACCATAAATTTCTTCCCCTATTATTACTACCTAAAACCTTTCTTTATATACTAGGGAATAGAAAACATAGAAATGGTGAGATCAAATGCATTGTAATGGTAAACATGGAGAACATAAGACAAACCATATTCATTTGAATGTAAAAAATGAACATAAAGTTTAAAAATTAAAATTTTTAGTCATGAAATAAATTATTGTAGTACGTAAGTCATAGATCATAAAAGAACATTAACCACGATATAATAGCATGGGAATAAAATATGGAATTATGGAAAACCATTAAACACATATTATGATTTCCATAGTTGGCAAGGAATTACTGCCCAGACCATCATAGTGGATAAAGTCCACTACTGAACTAGGATTACATGTCGTTCCATCCATTTATTACTGAACTGAATTTACTTGTTATTCCAGCCTTGTAATACTGAACTATATTTAATTGTCATTCTATCCATATCTATCTCATGAGATATAAATATTTACCCAATTCATTGAAGGTAGATCTCATAATGTAACCATTCATATGTGTTTCACAAAAACATAAATCATGCAGCATAGCATAACCCATGTAATAAAATGGGATTCTTAAACATCATACAATCATAAGATAATACCTATAAGATAAATAAAATTCCATCATAATTTAATAAAATAAAATTAATAATTGGAATAGAAACAAAACCCAATATCATCTTAGAAGGAAAATAATTTTGATAAAACACTTGAACTTAGTTGTTAAAGAAAATATCCTATCTTCTTCAAAAATATTTTTCTTTCTCAATATGTCATGAAATTTCAGAATAAAGGAGGTTAATAAAGAATTAACTTGAAAACTTGTAAATAAAGATTCATAGAAATAATACTCTATAAAATATTAAAAATACGTTCAGGCCATATAAGTTAAAAATACATTCTTCTAGCACATAAACAGAAGAAAGATTCATTCCATACCATGTGGTAAATTTTAAAAAAGGGTAAAAATGAATTTAAACATTCATGGAATAATATTAAACATTTTATGAAAACATTTTTAGAAAACATGTACATGGATTATCAATATAACCCCAGTAAATACTTATGAATAAAAAATATTGGATAAAAAATAGATTGGAAAAGTCATCCCTTACCTTAGGTCGGATTTATTGTGTATGTGTCTGAAACTCTTATATAGTGGGTTTAAAACAATTATGATCTTGTAATAGAACCATAATAATATTTATTATATCATATATTGTTCACTTGTGACTTTATCTTACCCGTTCATTTATCAATTCCATGTTAGATCAGTATTTTGGGTAATAATATTTTCATTTGTCATAAGTGTTTGGAGATGTTATTATTCACATTATTATATATATTATTATTTACATACTTCCATAATGTAAAAAATTATTTATATATCATATATATTATGAATATAAATTTATATAATTGATCGATAAATGGAATGGAATACACCGTTCATGGAGACTATAGGTTGTACTTATGCATGAACGATGTTTTCATTTCCTTATTAAATTGAATAGAAGTAAATGATATTTATCTATATCCAGTAGAATAATTTATTCATATATATCATTATTATTTATTATCTATACTTTATATTCATTCTTGAATGGTTAACATGGAGAATTAATCTCAACGTGTTGTGGAGACGGTAATTCGTACATACGCACGAGCGACGATATCATTCCCATAATTGTTGAATGGTGTTATAGGGGATGGTGTATAATATCTCAAAATTATTATAATGTTATAATAATAATATTTATTTATTTTTTCCACCATTATACCCATCCATGTAAGGTGGTGGTGAAAAACACATATACACCACGACATGGAGACGGTAATCCGTATGTACGCACGCGTGGTGATTTAATTTTTCTTAAGATGGATTGAAGGATAAATAGGTTTGTTTCATATTTATAATAAAATATTAGTATATCGATTATTCTTATGTTATTACTTTATAATTAAACAACTAAATAAGAGGAAGAATTAGAAGAAAAACTTCAAAGAATCAGTAGAAGAGATTACCTCTTCCTCAACGTGCCTATTTTAAATTTCCACATAGGGTAATAGAGTTGGTCTTTTGAGAATACCCCTAACTCTATAATGTTAATTGGTAAGTTTATTAGAGTAATAGGTAGGGGATGGATGAGCGTGAAGGATATACATGGAGTGAAGCGGATAGGGAGGAGGTTGCCTTTTATAAGAGAGGAGAGGGGAACCTAAATAAACTCTCAAAAATATTAATTTATAATAAAATCAAACCAGACCAAAAAACCTCCAAAGTGACCCTAATTAAAATATTAGATGTGATAGGGCTGTAATCACCTCAACAAATAAAATTTTGACTACTTATTTTTTTAATTTAAAACTTATCTTTTAAATTGACACTTATTTATTCTATTAATGTTTAATTTTGGTAATAACATTATAAATGCGTAAGGGTAATGAATATATAATTATATAGTGTTAATTTTCCATAAATGGATTTGTTATTATATTTTAGACCTTATAATTATCACTTTATATTTTTTAAATATTTTTATTATTTTTAAATATTTTAAGAAAATATTATGTTTAAAAAATATTAATAGTGTCAATAAATTTTTTAGAATCTAAATAAAATTAAAAAAGAAGATAAATTTGAACCAAAATATTAAATATACTCCTAACATTTCATAGTGTCCTAGAAAATTCATGGAGAACATTACTTAGTTAATATGATATTTCTTTTAACATTTTTAATACCATTTATTTGATATTTCTATTAATAAAATAATTTCTTCATCACAATTGTTTCATCATTAATGTTAATGATTTAATCTCTAAAAATTATAAATAAATTTATATACTATCGTTATTAATTTTTTGATTATAGAGATTATCAATAGTCTATTTTATCTCCCATTTATCCATATATTAGAATAAATACCCTTTCATAAAAAGACATTGTGACCCTATGTCGATTTCATTAGTTTATATTACATTCATGTCATTTTCATAAGTAAATGGAAAAAAAGTGATTCAATTTATAACAATTGATGATAAGTGAATAATGTAATATTCAAATTTTATTTTTTCATGTGTTATGGTAATTTTATAATATTATTTTCACACTTAGTTACTTGATTCATCTTTAACCAGGGTAATATAAATAATTACCAAATTTACGATTCATAATTCAAAAAAATAAAAGTCTCCATTTAACATAATATGAATCTAATAATTCTAAATATGGAATCCATTTTTCATAATCCAAAACACATTAGTTTTATTAGTTAATTTAAAATTCATCCCGTTTTTGAGAAAATGGGTTTAAAAAGTTTAAACACTGCAAAATATTGGAATATTTATACCTATGAATTCAATGTAAAATTAATTATAATGACATACACTACATTAAATGGTAAAAATATATTAAATTTTTACTTACAAACCATTAAATAAAATATTTTAACCACGTAAATTATTTTGAAGCAAAAAGTTTTTGTAAATTAAAATTTAGCATATTTTTACTATTCATCAAAATATGAAAGTTATCAGAAATATATACAAAATTTATCCAAATTATATTTTTATGTCATTATTCCAATTAAGAAGTTTATCTTTTCAAAATTTACTTATAAAAGTTTCATTAAATATATTTAAAATGGGTTCTGTATCAAATGGTGGTAAAACTTCATTTTTTGTAAAATACTTCTTTTATCTAAAAAATTGATTATATTCTCATACCATGTGTAAGATGAATTATAGTGTTATATAAAATAAAAAATGTGGTTAATAGTATTCATAACTTATAGTTTATATAATATTCTAATAATATATCATTGTTTAGTGACACTCAGTATTGTGTACCATGCAAGCTGTCGAGTAAGATCACTCTTACATGTAACACAAGACTTTTCAACGATTCTTGTAGTGAAATATTCCATTCATGTTACATATAACAGAATTCAAATTTAGTTTATTTATATAATAATCTATGTCTATACTCAGTGTTGTTTGAAATGAATTCAATCAAAGGAACTAGAAATTGTGTTCCACACAAGCCAAGAATAGTGTTTCATATACTACAAAAAATATTGTGTTATGTATAAGACGTGATAATCTTAGTGTAGCATACAGCACACAAAATCAATGAAATTAAAATTTATCTATCTCATAAAATATCGTAGTGTTACATGGAAAATGGGTAAATGGTGTTTTCAATAAATATGATATTTATTAGAGTGATTTGGAATGTGTTGGAATTTGTTCTGTACAAAATTTGTGGCTTTGGTGTGATTTATACTTGTTGGATGGTTATGTATTTTGGCTCTTGTTGATCATTTCTGGAGTGGAAGGGAAATATCACTATAAAAGGTGATGGATTGTGGATGAAAGGGCCACTGTTAATGATAAGTGGTCAGGAAGTGCCACAAGATTTGGAATGTAATAAATAGACTTATATGGGATGTTCCATCGTGTATAGTATCTTTATATGTGTTGTTATGAATGAAGGAAATGTTTGTGATAATGTGAGATTGTGAAATTTATTAGGGCATGATAGTTTTTTTTTCACTTGTCTGACATTTCCTGGTTAGGGTGTGTTTGGATTATCAGTAATTGTTGAACTATTGGTTGTTTTATATAAATTGATTTATATAATTGTGATAATAGTTTTATCCTAGTAACATGTGTATGGAATCCATTTAGGGAAATCCTATAGAGTATTATTACTTATCCCAGCTTTGTAACATTGGTACTTCTGTAAATGATTTATTTTGGGACACAGGTAAGAGTATGCAATCTCACTTCTCTAGTAGTTCAATTCAATAATTCAATGTTTTAGTTGTTCTTGGAGCATGGATCTTGTTGTTGAGTAATGGAGTGTTCCTTGGTTTACTTTGGGTCTCTTGTCTAGTATTCTAATTAGTACTATGAATTTGGTTTGGTATGGTTTGGTTGTATTGGTTTTTGGGAATTATTTTCGATTAGTTTGATGTCTTTTGGTACTATATGGTCTGGTTTTCTATGTTAACATGATCCAGGTAGTTTTTTTGGTAATGTCTTGTTTCATTGGATAGTTTAACCCAAGGGAAAATCAATCCCCATCTTATTCATAAATCCCTTTTCCCTTATTTCCAGCCATTGGCACCTTGAGAACATCACATAAGGCCTATTATCCCCTTTGTTCCTTCTCAAGCCAATGATGAAGGGGTGGGGAGTTACATGCTACCCCCCGTAAGTATTCCTTTACCCCACTCCCCAATCGTCGACACCAATGTTTCACTACACCCTTACTCCCATATAATTAATACTTAGAAATCCACTTGGGTTGAAAACACTATCGTACCCTAATCCATCACCCATTTCATTGCCCACCAATGAGTGAAAACTCCAACCCCAATATACTCAAGGCCACCATGATCATAAGTAAATCCCACCATACTACTCAATAACACTACACAAGTTCATACAGAACTAACTATTTTGAAATAGAACCACAAAAAACTCGTTCAGATATATATTACTCAACACACTTGCAAAGCATGTTAACCACATATACATCACTTTGTACACTGAAAATTTATCCAAAATCATTTACAATGATTACTTTGCTCCACCAATTAAAGGGTGACCTATTTTGAACCTTATACCAAGTACTAGACCACCATCCTACTCATTCTCACCTTAACCCAATGGTTTCATTCTCCTTTGAAACCTGATTTCATTCCCCCAATTGATGCCCATATAAGTCATATCACTTCTTTGATAGGATGAAATCACAACTGAATAACCTTTTACCACATTTTTTTAGAAAATTAAATATAACTCATTCCATGATTAACAAAATCATTTCCATCACATGGAAGACATTCCAAAGCTAAGAGAGTCTCCCCACACTCCCCCTATAACACCGAAAGTTTATAAAAAAGTAATGGACATGGAACCCAAATGATCTTTCAAAAACATCAACCTCAACCTCAAAAGGCTCCAGAAAAATGATAGTTTAAAAACCAATGAATTGTTAAGCCTTTTAAATAACTATTCTTTAATTTAGAATGCTATAATGAAGCTATATAAGAAACAATGTGTCAGTTTATATTGAAACATTATGTAACCAACATCATTTTGAACCCACCAAGGTTCCACATCTTCATGTAATACATTAATCATCCTTGGACCATTCCCTAAGAATCACATAACTATACCATCCAAAAAAGTCCCTATAAATCCTTTGGTGAAGTTTCCATATTTAATTTGGTAGAGAAAATCAAGACCCAGGATCCACATGAACATTCTTCCAAATAAATTATCTATTTTTACTTGATTAGAACACCACCAATAAATTATATATGAAAAAATTGTATAAGTTATTTTTGTCACTATAAACAACAAAACCATAATTCTCTAAAATATAGTAACATACAAGAAGGTGTATACCATGGAATTCCTACATGAAAAATATGATGCATGAATATAAGCCACTTTCCCATGGTCCAAGAAAAAAAACTAGAATAACACCTCCAATATATTCATTATATTTATCAATCATCTTAGTAGTAACAGTAAAAATCAAGTGCATAAATATATACCCCTATCAATTAGGACTTCCCATAGGAAAGGTGTTCTTCTTTATCAATCTAAGGTAAATCACAATCTGTGACCCTTTTCTAGACAACATATTTACTACCTCTCCAAATAAAAAATAAAAACAACGGATTTGATACTATTCTATAACCCAAACCTAGGCCACTCAAACGTGTCCCTAACCAAAGATTTCCCAAAACACCAAGCATGCCTCCCCATTTTATAGAGGATTACTACTAGTGGTGAGGTCTTAATTTGTACTATGGTGAGACTATTCTATTTACAAAGAGTCATAAAATAGTTAAACAAATTTCAAAAAAAATCATCACAATAATAGTATGCGTTAAAAATCAGTAAAATTTCTCTATTAAAATTAACCATATCGAAGTATACATTATTACATACACTGACCACCCTAATTTTTTTCAATTATTACTCATCTATAGACAACAGAACAAATCTTAATGTCATTCATGTAATTCCCCATGTATTAGGATCCATTAATCTTCATCATATAATTATATAAAATTTTTCATTATATATTTTAAATAAATTTTAATTGATTAGATAGTGGGCCATAAAAGACATAAAAAATTACAAGGAAACATTATTCAATTGTGATGGAAACTTATAATAAAGGTACATGGAACAATATATCGCATGAAATGGGTAACTAGAAATCAAATATGATTACATTCATTAAAACTAAAAGATTTAAAATTTTCTTTTAATTGAATAGAATAATATCTTTAGAAGTAGAAACTACCCCGGTCTACTATCACCGTTAAGAGTCACCATTAGTATAAAAAAGCCTTATGAGAGACAGAACACCACAAAATTATAAATCATGTTGCGAGATTAATATGAGAATTATATAAATGAGAAGTGTGAACAAAATACATTTAGTAAGGTTATATATAAATAAATATAAACAAAATCTAACCATTTAAAATATTATGAATGTAAATGTGGTTATTGAAAATGTGATTGTTGAAGATAAAGTCATAAAATACATGGTTTGAGGTCATATATCTAATAAGTATTCTGAATTTATTATTATTTAGCATTAAATTTAAAATAATATATCTCGCAATGATATTATAATATAATAGAAAAATAATATATATATATACATTATATATAAATATTATGAATATTAGTAAAATATTATATGATGTATAATCAAAATTCAAAAAAAATATTTTAATATCAATGTAGTAGTGGAATTAAATTTTGGAATTTAAGTAATTAATTTTATTGGTATTTTTAAAGAGTATTTGGTATAAAATAAATGTTTCATTTCAATAAACCATTTTATTTATTATTATATATTTTATCCTAATATATTAAATTTAAAACTATTAAAATTATAATTTATGAACAATTATTTTAACATATTTAAAATTATAAATTGATATGAAAAAATATTAAGAACACATAATTTTTAAAAAATATACTTTTTAATAAATGCAGTCATTCTTTATATTTATATTCAGATTTAAAAAACTAAATATAAAAATATTATAATCAAAATTATAAAAAATAACATAATTTTTCATTTTATAATTTCAAAATTATCTTACCATTTATTTTGTATATTTTTCATGAAAAAATATATTTATTTTAATAGTAAAAATTTAATATACTATTAATTTTTTGAAATTATTACTATATATATTTACATTCAGTCCTATGCATGTGTGGTTTTTGTGAGGTAAGTTCTAATTGTATTCAGAAGAACATAATATACTTATTGGTGTATATGTATGACATAGAAACTTTTAAATCAAATTTTTTGGAAAAAATTAGTTATTTTATAGTTGAATTGTTTACATTTTAAAATATTTATTATAGTTTAAAAACCTATTATTGGCATTTTAAAACTAAATTAATATTTTTAACATAAATAGTTTCTATATTTTATATATTAATTAGGTTAATATTAGTTTTTTAAACTTTTATAAATTAATTTTGATGAAATTGAATTAAAATGTAGAATTGTTGGGCATAAATTATCTAATAAGAACCAAATTATTTTTCGGCATAATGTTTTTGTTACCTTAGGTAAAATATTGTTACCGTGAAAATGATTAAATAAAAAAATTTATAATTCATGGGGTAAATGGATTGAAACATGTTAGAAAGATATATATAATTGAGATGATGATAGATACTCGACCTTATCTCACTGTACACTAAAGTATATTCTATTTATTGGGAAAATTGAGTTATTTAACTTATTATACATTTATAATAAGTTGAAATATTTCCGAAAATTAAATTCCTTCAATCCATTATCATCCTATTTCACTCTCTTTATATTTTCATCACAATATATTATCATATTCCATTCATTTCCAATGGATCATACATTGAAATATCAAAGTTCTCAAAAAGAGTAATCATCAATAATTTTCTTATTTCCATTAATTTTTTTCAATTAGAAATTTCAATTCCATATGTAATTACATCAATATTCATTATATACTGAATTTTATTATGTGATATAAATAATAATTAACCACCATTTGTATCAACTAGAAATTATAATTACCTTTATATAATATAATGTGTTTTATAACATGTAATTTGTTATAAACTAATGTAAATGGGCCACAACATAATAGATTAACTTTAGTAATTATCTTTATATGGTAATAAATAAAAATTCCCAACCTCTATAGATAAATAGAAAATATGATATGATTTTGAAAACAAATATTTTCATTAAAAGAAGGTTTCATTATATTTTTTAAATACCATTAAAAGATTCATTTTCACAATTTAATCGAGATAAAATAAATCTCATTTTTAAATTCATCATTTCAAAATTAAATTGTTATGGGTTTTTGTGTATTTTCTAGATAGGTTGATTTTTTTGATAAATTTGGGATCTCCAAAATTATAGATTTTTTATTTTTTCACTCTATAAGAATAACCTAAAATAATTAAAAATCATTAGTGTAATCAAATTTTAAAATAAGGATCAAAGGAATGGGTTTCGAAAAATTCACTCCATATAGAAATCCTATGAAAAATACATTTAGAACTAAAGTAAAATGTTACATTAATTTAAAAGATGTTTTTTATGCTCTATTTAAATAAATTTTTCATCTTAATGTTTGGTTATGGATTGTATTAGAGACCTAATATAATAAAATGAACTCATAATTTTTTTTTAGTAAAAATAAATATCAAATATAAATTTATTTTGTATATAATATTCATGCACAAAACATTATTTAACTAAAAACTAATTTTCCATAATTACATGTATTTATATTAAAATAATATCCTCCCACATTTATATATTTTATTTTATAAAATAATTTTCAAAATAAAATTCATAAGATTAAAATTAGGTAAAAATTCCAAATTTAATTTTTTTCTTTAAATTTAACAATTAATGTTAAATATTAATTATCTTGGTATAATTAAATGTGTAAATTTAGTATAACATTATATAAATGTCCTAAATTTTTTAATAAATATGGATATAATTGATTGGAGTAGATTTCAACTAATTTAGATTTGTTTATCCGAAATTTTTTCTCATTTTTTCCTTGGACCTTAAAAAGGACATTACATTATTGAAAAATGTAAATGTGTTTCCAAAATTAACCTTACATTCAATTTTAAAAACATAAAACATCCAAATTAAAATGTAAACTTATATAAATAATTAGTCATTAAAACAATTTCATTTTAATCTTCCAATAATTGTATCCCAATTAAATAGTACCCTTTTATTTATCTCAATGCATTAAACTTCAATGAGACTTCTAAGAAAAAATCGTATATCGGGTGTGAGTCTTTTCACAAATTTAGTTTTATTCTTAATTATGTTATTCAAAATTTATTTTATTCATGATAATATAGTTATTTTAAAATAATTTTTAGAAATTTAATTTTACTATATTATGGTTATTACCTTTATTTATCACAATACCAAATCCAAGAAAAAAACAAAACAATTTTTCATTTGTTCTATGGACAACCACCTCCATGATGTAACAAGTATCATTTTCCTTCACCAGCTTACAAGGACATATAAAATTATTCTTTTAAAGGTTAAATAGTATATTTATGATATCACTAATTTTATTCAATAAAAATAGATAAACTATTATTTATATAATCAATAAATGATTATCATTAATTTAATCATTTAAACTAATAGGAGAAAGAGGATAACCGATTAATAAACTTTTGAAATATTTTTATATCCATTATTTATATGAAATCTTTTTTAAAATTATGATATATAAAAATTTTAAACATAAAAAATTATCATTATGATTACAATATAATTATTTTTAACTTAAAATTAATCATAACCATAAATTAATAATGATAGCCTTATCATTAGTTTAGTTAACCCCAAACATGAATAACAATATACATTTATGTCCACGATGAATTTGAGAACTTATTTACTATTTTAATATGATATTAATGAGTATCTAATGATATTTTTTTTTGATTTTTTATATTTATAATCATTATTTTATTGGTTAATTAAGAAAAAATAATTCATTAATCATTAAACATAGAAATATGTATGTTATCAATTTCAATATCAAGGGAAAAGGAAAAAAGGACATGAAAGGAATTTTAAATATCCTAAATATTTATAAACAACACCAAATGGTATATGTTTTTATCTTTTAATGAATAAAATTGAATAAACAATGAAAATGAACATAGCTAATATGAAACTAGTACAAATGATAAAAAATATAAACACCTTATGTGGAAAATCAAAAGAATTAATGTAGAGAAGAACAAATTCTGAAGAGAATGAATGAAAATGGATTCGAGAATGGTTTTAAATTGAGTGATTAACATATCTATGTTTGTGATATTAGTTATTAATGTAATTTTATGGATGTTCGGATAAGTGGTTTGGGTTTTTATTTCAAATTCCTCCCTTTGGGGAAATTTGGTTATTTTGAATCAAATTTCATATTTGTTGTGTTTATAGTACCTAATTTAAATATAATATCATTAATTATATTTAAATAATGTTATTTGATGTTCAATAACCAAATTTCTACTTGAAGGGATTTTATAAAAACGTTACTCTAACTGCAAGGGGTTTTAATCTATATTTTGATTCATTAAGACATAATATATTTTGTGCATCATGTTTTATTTGGATGGTGTATTCACTGCCCATGGAAATATTTTTCTCATACACTTTTTATTTATTGGGGGTTTAGACAAATGATGTTCTCTAATTCATGTGGATATTGGTAAGCTGGTTTCACCATCAGTATGTATTTATTTGTATCTCAACATTCATTCATTGAGTTATGATCACTCTCTAGAACATATTTCGTATAATATTCACTAGTTCAGAAAAAGTTTTTTCACATCAGTTTTTTTCACTTTTATGTAGTTTAGTATGTGATGTTATTGTAGGTGATGTTTTAAATATATTTTTAATTTCAGTTAAGAAACTGATGTTGTAAATTAATTTTTGTATCAATTTTTTCCTTCAATAATCATATAATAGGTATGATGAACATATTAAGATTTGATTCTCATTTGGTTTGTCTAATATGTGATATGATAAATGGGGTCTTCACATCAGTTATGAGATAACATATCTGAAAATACATTTTTTTTAAAATAAAATTCTTTTCTAATCCTTCTCTCTATATATGATTTGGAAGAAGTTGAAAAGAAAAAGCAATTGAACCCAAGAAGAAAACATGTATATTATTTAGCCGAACAACGAGAAAAACACGTCTACAATTAGAAATTTATAGGTAAAACTATATAGTAAATAGAAAAAAAATTCTAATCAAACCTATAAAATTATTTCCCCATTCAATTATCATGGGTCTCAAATAATTTTCACTACACTTCTGAGAGTCATAAAAAATATAAAAATTAAAAGGAATTAATTTAAAATTTATTCGAAATAAAATGAATGAAATAATAAAGAAATGTTTATAACAAAATATAACCTGTTGGAATAGTGTAACTATTCTAGTTGAAATTATTTAATATATAAATCATAAAACATAGTATAAACATTATTTTATTCAATCTTGTTTATGAAAATAAGTTTTAAAATTGTTTTTCAATTCAAAATAACATTACAAACTAATATATCTAATATTAACTAATTTTAAATGAAAAGTTACCTTTTATTTTACATAATTGACCTTTATGATATTTTTATTTTGTGGTAACTCAAAATAAATGTCATTATCTATTGAAATATAATACCAATAAAATAATTTTAAATTTCATTATTATATAATCATGCACTACAAAATATTGAACTTACATGTCCAACAAAATCTTAATTTTTTCACTTCACCATTGATAGATCATAGCCAGTGAAGTTACTTCTCCCTGGTAAAAAACAACTAACATATAATGGACACTAATATAAAATAAAATATATTGATATTCTTTATTATGTTAATATATACATTCAACACTTTGTGAGATATTTGTTTATACTATTGAAGATAAGAGACATATAACATTAAATAATTTCATAATTTTGAAATATTTCAACAATAAAAAATATCCTTTCATCTCTCGTCATTGTTATCAATATACGTAAAATAAAATATGGGTTTATAAATCCATATACAATCAGATTTTCAGTCTCTATACAAATCATATAAATATACCTAATAAAAAACAAACATAAGTATAGATTTTCAATAAATTAAACATTGGAAAACATTTATTTTAAGAATTACAAGGAACAAACATAAATTGTGTTGATTCCCAACCAATATCTAGATAACAGATCCATGATATCATATTTTTAATCTTCAAATTCATTTCATTCCCAAAAACACTAGCATCAATTGGAATCTCATAAATAACCCAGATAAAATTTTTATATGTTGAGAATCTGTCAAGGATTGTAGAATCTGTATATGAAGTCCAAACGCTTTTTTTTACATACCATATTTCATTAAATATAATGTATTTTTATAAAAAATTGATTAATGTATAAACATTAAAAATTTTATACAAATTCAATTCCAAAATTAAATAAAATATAAAATATAATCATACCTCTATGGTAATATGTCAAAAAAGCCTACATGACAAAACTAAAACATAGATTATACTCTATCCAATAATTCTCACATTATCTATTGGTAATTGTACTCATATTAATCTATATATAATATCATATACTATGACTATATAATGATATATCTTTATCTATTGATGGTAAATAAAATATAGAATGTAAAACATCATCCCATATAAAATAATATAATGATGAGGATCATCAAAAAATAAATCATAATAAAAAAAAATATATAAGATGGGGTGTAGCATAAGGATAGTGGTAGTAGGGTCTTCATGAGGATATGGAGTATTGGAAGCTATTGGTGGAGGTGGAATAGTCATATCAGTTGATTAAAACAATCATTTCTTGTCTGAAATCATCGACTGTAATGAATCTCTCATCCTATCCACAATCTTCACATGAATATCCTAATTTTCATCTTCTAAACATTATATTTCTAAAATTAAACCACTATTTTAAAATATTTATAATTTGAAAACAATTTTTTTCACCAATACACCGTCTGAGTATCCACGTACCTGGCCTATGTGTTCAAGATTTTCCAAAGTTATAGCTAAAATAACCTTCCTACCCCTAGACAAAAAGACCCCCTATTTTCTATTCTCATAAAAGTATTCCTATATTTCATACTTGAAAAAATACACAATCAATCACAATATGTAAATACTTTTATTAAATTAATTAAATAAATAATGTAAACATCTCACAATCCTCTTAGTTATAACCCTCAACACTTCTATAAGATATTGTCAGTCCTTTCTTATCCAAACCCTTTTTTTATTCTCATGTGTAGTAGGGGTAGGGGTATTCGGTATAGAGCATGAAGTCTCAACTCTCATTTTTTTGTAAATTTTAAACCATTATTTGTTCTGTTAATAATGTATACTATCCCTGATATAGTGTAAGAGGGTAAACGTTATTAGATTGGATCTCTTGATGAGATCTTCTTAATTTCTATAAATTTAGAATAAATAAATCATTAATAATATCATTAATATAAAAAACATCTAAAAGATAACATTTCACTTACAAAAAATTCTTCACATATTCAACTTTATTTATTCCACGAATATTCATCTATAAATGGATATATATCACATGGACTATGATGCTTACTATGAAAAAATCAAATTTTGATGTAAGGGTTAATTTAAAATCCTTATATCTCTTAGTAGATATTGATAAATGTTTCCTCCTAACTCCTATAGTATCTGGTTTTTCATATATCATGTCGTATGAAGGGGGAAAACATATATAACTATAATCATTTCAAGATAAATAAAATAATAACAAATGAGGTTATGATAAAAGTTTCTCCAATGTGATATATTTTATCTTTTTCAACACTTTTAAAATCTCAAATCAAAATTATAACTTCCCATTATCCTTCACTAATTTAAAAGTCTTAAATTGTTTTAAATTTTCACCACTTTTAATATTATTATCATCAAGTTCTACTAGTATCCATTGGTCCCTACTCTAGGAAACTGATAATTTTAATAAATTTGTTTTTCTATATTTACCAACCATCAAAATCTTTTTTGGACAAATTGGGGTATATGTCTCTGGTAAAGAAGTATCTTGTTAATCAATATTAGTAAGTGTATATTCCTCCCTATAGGTATTAGTATGATCATCTACAAATTTATGTGGTGGATCAGAGGATTGATATGTTATTATCCTATAAATCAAATAAACCAACCATTAGTACACAAATATACAAATCCAACTGTTACATAATAATGTATATTGAAAATGAAAAATTATCGAAAAAAGTAAAATACACTAAAATAATTAGATTTCATTTCAAATTTTTGTGTAGTTCACTATTATTTTGACAACATTAATGGGAGACTAAAAGAAATATAAATGAACAAAAATAAATCCAAAAATACAGTGTGAATAGTATAAATTCTCCAACCAAATAAATTTGTTTTTACACCAAAAGAATATTTTTTAGTATTAGCTTATAAAATGTTTATGTATTTTTAAATTATTATTGTTTATATAATTATTTTTCAACTAGATAAATTAATAGATAAGTTAATTAAGGGTAAAAATGGTCCACTTGACAAAATAAAACTAATATAAACAGACAATTTAACATATTAGTTATAATATATGTTTTAATAAAGAAAATAAAATTTAAATATATATCATTTAATGAAATTCATAAAATTAAACCAAAAATATACATATGTTACCTATAGTATTTGTAATGTTCATGAGGATTTTCTCCCAAATAACTTTTTCATTATCATTCCATATGGTAAAAACTGTGTCTATGATGTGCTCAAAAATATTGTATGTTAAAAATTCCTTTGAAGTATAGATCTCATATAAATCATCATCTTCATCAAGTTTATCATCACTAACACAATTTTTATTCATTTTTTAAAAAATAGACCACTATATATCAGATTTATTGCGAACATAATTTTTTTTTCTATTGTTACCCTTATAAAAGGATCGAATGTGTATTCTAATATATACAAATTAACTTGTGTCATTCCAAATTCATCATCTATGATACTATTCTTACAAATTACCCATTTAAATTTAAAATTTAGAACACTAAATTAAATTTAATAAACCGCCCATAATTCATCAATTACATCATAATATTCACATGATACATAGATTGGGTATTTGTATTTGCCTCTCAAAAAATGAGTTGATTTTGAAAATTCAAACACACTACTATTCTAAACAATAATTTGATTATACCTATCAATTATATGAACTGTATAGACACTAATATTATACTCGTACAACATTATAAAATATATACACGGACATCCCAAAAACAATATCAATATTTCCAAGGGATCTAATATACCATGCAAAGTCACTTAGAACCATTGAAAAATGTTTCATTATGGTCATTCGAAATCCACATCTATTTCATCTGTGTGTAATATTATTTTACTAAATTAATATGAAATGTTATATATGGCTAAGTTTCACACCTCACGGTTTTAAAAATAAATTTAATAAAATGCATGAATCAATAAGAATGTATGAAAAAATTAATTTTTTTAAGGAGATAGTTATTAACTAGCTGTCAAACATAGGTTTTAAACTTTTATGATTTGAATTTTGAAAAACAGACATCTGCCGTTGCGATCAGTAATTTATTTGATGTTTGATTAAACCAACATGATTTTTAGTGAATAATATCATAACATTATGAATAGTATTATGAAACCTACGAATACTAAATATTATTATTGTTTTATTGTCTTATGGTTATAAGATAATGGGATCTTGATTCATTTTCCATGGTGATATGAAATGATTCATAATTTAAAAATTGTAATTTAAAAATCAAATTATGATTTTATTTAAAAATTAACATAATAATATATAGAAAATTATTTCAAAAAAAAGGAATTTATTTTTTAATTCTACATGGAAAAAACGTTTACTGTTAATTTATGGTATTTTTATAAATTTCATGAATTTTTTATAAATAGTAAAAATAATGCAGTTCACCCTATATATACATTATATGTTAAATAAACTATTCCTAGCATCACAAAAGATGTAATCCCCCTTGGTTTGAACTCAATATATCTATTTACTATTTAGCGTCACATGAATCAATAATATTTATAGTCTTGAGAAATAATATTAAAACAATGATTAAAATAATTGAAAATCCCTCATCTCCTCTACTATAAATACCACCCTCACTACCCTCTTCCTCTAACACCTCTCAAGATTTTATAATTTTCTAAATTCTTCTCGAAACCCTTCCCAAGACTCATCCCCATGTATGAGACCTACTAGACTCACCAAAAGGCCAAAAATAAAGTCCTTAAGGGGGATCTCATTGAGAAGAGGTCAAGAGGTAAAAATCATATTTCATTTTCTTGTGTTTTCTTTTAAATTAATTTATTTTATTATAAACTTATCATATCCACTTATAAAATAGGCATTAAATCTCCATTAAAATATATATTCTATATTTTTACCATGTTTATGGAAAAATACACCATCATTATTCCTCTCCTCTTCCTATAATTCAAAAAAAAAACATTGTCCATGATGTGTCAATTTACCATCATTGTGGATGGTGTGCCTTCAATTTACTTTACATCCTTCAAGGATGGTTGTAAAACCATTTTAATGGATCAAAAAGATTTTTAATTTAATGATAAGACCTCTCTTATGTTCTAGAATTAACATATATTTATATTATTAATGGTATATGGTGAAACAAGTTTGTGATTATTGAAGAACCGCAATAATGATCTAAACGAATACCACTAATGAATTATCAAATGATTAATCCTCATAACATATTGACAAAAAATTTATGGAATAATTTAATATTATAGAAAAATATCAACGCCATTTTCATCCACTTTTGTAGTTTTTTTTCCATTCGACAAGAAAATCCTTTACAAATCGACCATGAAAATCATGTAAAGATCACAACCGAAATAATAGAAATAACAAAATATTATTAATAAATGGGTCCTATGATGTTATAACATTATCATATAAGGTGTTATGAATATTATTATTCCTATTTAAAATATTAAAAACAACCTTTTATCCATTATATAGTAGGTTCAAAGAAAAACTCACGGTAAGATAATTCTTATCCCAATTTCCAATCTTTGGGTTAACCTAGTACTTCATTAAATATCTGATACTGAGATTATTTATGTAATTAATTTCATTTACATTATGATGTATTATGGTTATTTTCAGTGTACACACATAATCCTTCAATTCTATTCATTCTAACTTCAATTATATGATATTTAAAATACTTTCCTTTAAAAATCATCTTTTAAATTTCTATTTTATGAAATTCAAAATAAATGTTTTTAATGAAATTATTCATGTTTTATGTTTGTGTTCTAGTTTGTGGGAATAGTGTATGATTAATGGTGGTACCTATATCTCCCTCCAATTCATTGGTTATAATTAATATTGAGGTTGTTTATATGGTTACCCCAAGTGTATTTTTGATGGTTACACTATAAGGTAGTCGTGAGGGTTACATTGTAATGTAGTCACGAGGGTTAAAAAATTAAGTAATTATTTCCTCAATACACCCTTATTATCTATTTCTGTTTTCTATGATTTATGGAAAAATCACGTATAACAATGTTAGTATATGATTCATTAGAGGTGAGAATATTTTTTTTGTGAAAAGTATTTCAACTGTTTATAAGTATTCAAGGACAAACAATTTGTCTCATTATTTTTACATCCCTAACCGATATTTTGTGCTCATCCCATGTGTTAAAATTTTTTCACAGGGTGTATGAATTGTTACGAGAAAATAATAATCTATGATGAATTTTTTGAATAATAAACAAGAAAATATTTTCATATTTTTATTTAAAACTCTTATAATAAGAGAGAAATGAATATTATTTAAAATTATACACAATTTGTATTCATGATGGTTGATAGGTGTGATTTCTATTCAAAAAATTTAAAACTCTAAACTGAAAAGATCATAGGGAATGTAATGAAGTGAAATATTGGTGAAATAGAAAGATTATGAAATGTTTAAGGCTGATTCCTTAAATTATGAATCAGATCACGGTTAAGATCATTTTAAATGTTTGTATGTTGTTAACAGATAACAAAAAATGATTTTTACCTTATGTTTACTTTGAAATGGTATATTATTTAATGATTAACAAGTTTATTATCTAGGATATATATATTCATAATGGTTTTCCATATAAGAAATATGGAAGTTAGAGATTAAAGGAATCGAGAGGCAGATATCATTCTGAATCTATGACTAGGAATGGGGGGAATTTGAACCGAGCAGTTTGTGACAATAATGGCTCAACCGATGTAAAAAATATGTTGTTGTGGAATCCATTTAAGAGAACTACCAGAGCAACCACAATGAAACCAAACTTTAGAGTTACATTTTATGAGGCCCCGACATTCTTCTATCAGTGGATCTTTGGACCCAATGGTGTCTAAAGGTTGGATTAAATCCATTGAAAAGATATTAGATGTTAGGGGGTCTCTAGATAATCAAAAGGTTAGTCTTTATATTTATCATTTCAATAGTGAAGCTGATCAGTGGTGGTCAATGGTTAGGAATATCAGAGATAGAGGGGACATTTAACCATTAGAGTGGGATGAATTTAAATGTCTTTTCCTTGAAAAATATTTTCATATAGTGTTTGGACAAAGGATGGATGTATAATTACTTTAAATAAGGAAACAATAAACTGATTCTGTGTCTTTCTATGATGAAAACTTCACCGTAATGGTGAGGTATTCCCAAAATATTGTTCTAGAACTCGATAGAAAAATAAACCAGTTTTAGTCAATGTTGAATCCAAGATATTGAACGGAATTGGAATCTCGTGAGTTCAAATGTTATGAAATACTTGTTTGATGTTCAAAGATTGTAAAAATGATGTTTGTTGATGATTATATATACAATGAATATAAGGAGAAGCATATTTCTAGATAGAAAGTGATGGGTAAGAATCAGTCAAATAAATCTGATTACAAGAAATTTCAGTTTCTAGTTTGTGAAAAGTGTGGTATAAATATCCCTGGGGAATGAATTACCAAAACTGGGATGTGTTTTCAATGTAATAAGTCTAGACATATGGCCCGAGATTTTAATGAAAATGATCTTAAGATCAATTGTGATAAGAAAACTATAATAAGTTTCAAATGTGGTGAGATGGGTCATTATTCAAATGCATTCCAAAATAAATATCTGAGTGACAGAATGATGCCAGACTATATGCAAAAAGGTGCATTGAGCTCATTTGTGACTATTTCAGTAGATGTCCGGCTATCTAATGAAGTTTTATTTTCTCCAAGGAGATCCGTATTTTTCAAAGATTGACCAGAGTTTTGGGTACCATTAGCTGAACATGTAGGAGGGTGACATTAAAAAAACAACATTTCATTCTAGATATGGTCATTACGAAATGATTGTTATGTTTGTTGTGTTAACTAAAGCACCAGTAGTATTAATGGATCATACAAATAGAATATTTAATTAGTTCTTGGATTATATTGTGGTTGTTTCTATTGATGAAAGTTTAGTACATTATAAATGTAAATATAATCATTAAAAAAATCCAATTGTTGTTTTTCAAACATTAAATGAAAATAACTTTTAGGGAAAATTCAACAACTATGCTTTTTGGTTCCAACAAATTTCATTCCTTGGTTTCATTGTTTCTAAAGATGGAATAACAGTTTATCCTACTAAAATGAATGTTGTTGAATAATGGACAAGTACCACAATTATAACCTATATTCATAGTTTTCTTGGATTAATAGGATATCACTAGAGATTTGTTGAAAAAATAATATGGTTATTTATTCTATTGTCTCAGTTAACTCAAAAAGTAGTTAAATTCATATAGACAACAAAATATGATGATTTTCATAAGGAATTGAAAATAAGGTTGATGAATTCTCTAGTTATGACACTACCTTCAAAAAATGGCGACTTATTCATACAAAATTATAATTCATTAAATGGACTTGGATGTGATCTAATAAAGATAATCAGGTAATTTATTATACTTCAAAACAATTAAAAACTCATGAGTTAAATTATCCAACAAATGTGTAGGAATTTGAAGCTGTGTTTATTCTTTAAAATTTTGTAGGCATCATTTATACAAAGGTAAATGTGGAATATATACTAACAAAAAATTTCTGACATGTATATTAACTCAAAAAGATTTAAACATCAGGTAGAGATGATGGATTGAATTGATAAAGGATTATTATTACACGATCAATTACGATCCATAAAAAGAAAACAATGTGGGGGATACCATGAGACAAAAACATTATTAATAATTAATTATCTTACAGTTTGAAAAAGACACTTTGATTAATGATTTAATGAATTTTGGGTTGGATGCTATTAGTGCAGGAAATTCAACTACACTGTTTCATGTTATAGTGTAGTAATCTTTGTTAGAAAGAATTTGGTGAGTGTATAAGGAATATGGTGAGTTACATAAAATGGTAGAATTAGTTAAAATGATAAAGTTTACAAAATTAGACATTGAAAAGGATTATGTTGAATGATATGGAAATAGATTATGTGTTCTATGTGATTCTTAGCCAATGATATAATTATTGTGCATATCTCATTGTTCTTCATTTATTGTTAACCCTGTAAGCCAAAATATATAGGGAGACCTTATAGAGTATTACTGGTGGGATGGAATGAGAAGAGATATTCAATATTTTACTATTAAATGTTTTACATGTCAACAAGATAACGTAGTGTGGTTGTTGACAAAGTGGATGCTTCATACATTACGAGTGCTAGAGTGTAAATGGAAAAATATATATATTGTCTTCATTGTGGGACTAACAAAGGCCTCTTGAGGTAATAATTCAATCTGGGTTATTGTGGATCGACTGAATAAATATGCCCATTTTTTTCTATTCAATATCCTATGTCTTTGGATAAGATTTCTTGATTTTACCTCAATGATATTTTCAGGTTACATGGAGTTCCCCTTTCCATTGTATCTAACCATGATCATAGGTTCAGTTCTTACTTTTAGAAAGGCCTTTTGAAGTCAGTGGTAAGGGAATTAAATTTTAGTACAGCTTTTCATCCTCAATCAGTTGGGAAGTCAAAACTAATGATTCAGAGTTTGGAGGATATGGTTTGATCTTGTTCAATGGGTTACTAGGGAATTTGAGACGAAAATATTTATTTATATGAGTTTTTTATAAAAACATCATTCATTACAGTATAAAAATAAAACCCTTTGAGGAATTCTATGGGAAAAAGTTTTGAAATCCATAGTTTTGGGATGAATTCATGGAAAGGATGTTGATGGATCCATAATTAGTATAGGACATGGCTGAGAAAGTGAGGATAATTCAGCAACCAATGAGGATAACTCATAGCCGGAAGAAAATTGATATATATAACAGGAGGAAATAATTATCTTTGGAGGTAGGTGATCATGTATTTCGTAGAATCTCACCATTGAAAAGGGTTATGAGTTTTGGTATGAAAGAAAAGCTAAGTCCATGAATCATTAGACCTTATGAAATCTTATAAAATGTTTGACCAGTTGCCTATCAAGTAGCTTTATCATTGAGTTTATCTATGGTACATAATTTTTTTCATGTTTCAATGTTGAAGAAATATGTTCCAAATTCATCTCATGATTTGAGGCCAGAAGCAGTTGAGATGAAAGAGAACCATTTTTATAAAAATAAATCAGTTCAAATTGTTGATCTAAGAGAATAATTATTACGGAATAAGGTAATCCACAAGGTAATGATTTTGTGGAGAAACCACATGGTTGAGGAAGTAACATGGTAATCTAATGATGCTATGAGGGAATGGTACCCTCACTTGTTTAATAAGTAAGTAAAATTTTGAGGACGCAATTTTCAATAGGTGGAGAGAATGTAGCACCCTAAGGTTTTACAAATAAATATAATAAAATCAATGAAAGACAAAGAATCTATCAAACAACACATAATTTTAAGTATATAGTAACAAAAAATACAATAAACATAAATTTTCCACTTTAATGATTTTAATTTTGAAAAATGGACATATACGATTGTGATTTGTATGTTTTGTGGAGTATGATATAACCAACATGAATTTTTAGTAAATAGAAACACACCCTTATGAATATTAATATGATATATTAATATGAAAAATATGAATTGTAAAACATCTCATTATTTTATTGTCTTATGGTTATAAGATACAGATATATTGATTAATTTTTCAATATTGTATAATATGGGATATAGTTTTAAAATTGTTATTTTTTGATCAAATTAGGATTTTATTTAAAAATTAAATTAATCATATTTCAAATATTATTTTCAAAAACTGGAGTTCATTTTTAAATTCTACACATCAAAATATGTTGATGGTAATTTTTTTTATTTTTCTGAAACCCCTGATTTTTTTATGAATAGTAAAATAATATAATTTAGTGTATATACACATTATGATTTAAATACAATATTCCTAGCATCATGGATGATGTAAGAACCCTAGTTTAGAACTCACATGCTCTTTTTACTATTTACTATCACATTCATCAAGACTATTCATCGTCTTGATAATATATATTAAACAAATGATTAAAATAATTGAAAACTACTACTATCCTCCACTATAAATACCACCCTCACCCCCTCTTCTTTTAACATATCTTAATATTTAATAATTGACTAAAATATACCCAATTATTTTAAAAAGGCTCTTCCCCACATCCATGACATGATTTTCTCACTAAAATTCTAAATCCAAAGGCCTTTAGGAGGATTTCAGGGAGAAGAGATCAAGAGGTAAAAATAATCTTTCATTTTCATGTGTTTTCTTTTCAATTATTTTATTTTCCTATACTCACATCATCACCCATTATTCAAGCGACCATAAATTTATAGTATTATATATATTTTGAATTTTAATCATTTAATGGAAAATTCATCATCATTATTCCTCTATTATTCCTCTTATTCTAAAAATAAAAACAGCATCTGTGATATTTTGATTTACTGACATCATGGATGATGTTTATTCAATTTCCATTAATTATTTCAAAGATTGATGTAAATTCATTTTCGTGGTTGAAAAATATTTTAAATTGTTTGATATGGCCTCTCTTATGTTCTGTAATTAACTTATATGAATAATAATGAAGGTATATGAGGAAAGAAGTTTGTGATTTTTGATGAATTCAAAAAATGATCTAAATCAATATCACTAATGAATTATCTAATTATTCATCCTCATACCATATGACCAAAAAATATTTTTGGGATAATTTAATATTTTGGGTACATATTAAGACCATTTTTTCCACATATTTAGTTTCTATTTCATTCGACATGAAGATACATTATGAACCCACCATGGAAATCATGAAAAGAACACACCTGAAATAATGGAAATAACATAATATTATTAATAAATGTGATGTATGATGTTATAAAATGATCATATAAGGTATTAAAAACATTATTATGATTCTTTAAAATTTTAATACCACTATTTTATAGATTATACAAGAGGTTTAAATAGGATTTAAGTAAGACAAAGCTGAGGTAAGGGAATTCCAAATCCAAATTTCATTCTTTGGGTTAACCTTATCATCATTAATTGTGTTCTACTAAGATTATTTGTGTAATGAATGTTGTTTATATTAGGATTTATTATTTGGATTTATATTTTATACATGTAATCAGTTTATTAAATTAAATCTCACTTCAATTATATGATATTTTTAGGAGACTTTCCAATAAAAATCCTCATTTAAAATTCTATTTTACAAAATTTAAGAGAATTTATTTAATGAAATTATTAATTTTTATGTTTTTGTTATGGTTCTTGGGAATTTGTTTTGATGAAGAGTGGGACCTATATCTCCCTCAAATTTATTTCTCATGTATATATTGGTGGTCGGCTGTATGGTTACTCCAATTATAAATGTGATGGTTACACTATAAGGTAGCCATGTGGGTAACATAGTAAGGAAGTAGTATGGTTTATAAAAAATAAGGTAGTTATGAGGGTTAAAAAAATTATTATATAATTTCCCAAGACACCCTTATGATCTGTTTATGTTTTCCATTATTTATATAATTCTCATATTTCATAAAGTATGTATATGATTCTTCACGAGTGAGAATTATGGAATTGTGAAAAGGATTTCAAATGTTTATAACTATTTATAGACTAACAGTTTATCTCTTTCCTTTCATATCTCATATTGTGATTTTTTTTCTCATTCCTTGTTTTAGAATGTTTTTCATCGGTTGTAAGAATGCGTAATAGTAAATAAGAATATAATATTAAGGTTCTAAAGAATATCCCGGAAAATATTTTCATGTTTTTATTTAAAACTCTTGCAATATGAATAAAATGAATATTATTTAAAATTTTACCCACTTTATAATCTTGTGGGTTGATATGTGTCATTGTTGTACTAAATTTCTTAAACTCTAATGTGAAAATATCTTTTGGGAATGTAAATAAGTCAAATATAGTAGAAATAACAATATTATGTAATGTTTAAGGATAATTCCTTATACTGAGAATCATCTATATTATTCAAGATGTATTTATGTACCCTTATATCTATAAACCTGTCTACAATTTTACTTTTTATTCTTGTATCTGATTTCCCCATAATTAAATTGTTCAAACAGAGATATAGGCAAATAAATGTTCTCTACAGTAGACAATTAGCTTGTAAAAAACTCTTCCACCACCTTAGAAATATACTTGTTAAAAATCATGGCTTTAATTAGATATTGATTTTTTAAATTCCTTTTGATAATATTCATATTAATTTTTAATGGATTGATCCAAAATAAATATAATTTTCATTAATGATTTATTTCTCACACCAAATAATTTATTATATACACCATGATATTTGAAAAGATAGAGGAAAATACATTTCCAGATGAAAATGTAAAGAAAGTATTTAATACTCCGATTTTTTAAAACAATTTAGATCAATCACCTTATTAAAAATTGAATTAGAAAAATTAAAAACTTTCATGTTAGTCATTCGAACACAAATGGACATTATTATATGTAATGAAACTTCTAGAAGATATTTCATCACGATGTGACAATTGCGATATTTCATACCTGTCAACTAAAAATATTTTAATGACACAAATGATTTTACATTTTAAGAATAACCCTACAGCATGTTGACATATTGATGATGCTGATAACATGCAATTCTCCCCCTCGGGTATATTATATAAAAATATGGTTGTATGAATGTTCTCCTTTCATATAGAGTGAAAGAAAATTCCAAAAAAAAATTCCCATTGACTGTAAGTACAATCTTACATTCAACACATCTTTATTCTTTAATTCAATGCCTAAAAATGTTCTGATCTATCTATCATTGATATTTTAATCCATTTGTGCGACATCAATGTAATGTTTATCCTCAAGATATATTTGATTCTTTAAATCAAAAAAATTTGTTGTTTCTTCCAAATATTTTTATCATTACCAAATTTATGTGACTTTTGAATGTCACCTCAATGATTTTCGCCCTCTCAAAATAATGATCAGTGGATTATGGTTTTGGAGTAATAGAAAATTATTATGATCCATTTAATTCCTTTTTTTATTCCTATATAAGAGTGATCCATAGAAACAAACACTTTATGCCCCATGTACACTATTTTACTAAAATGATGTAATTGAAAATAAGGAGTATGTTGCACACAAATTGGACAAGAATTATTCTCCTTAACACTATATCTAGAAAAAATTTCATATGTTTGGAAGTCAGTTTTAGTGAACATAATCACTGCATGAAGTTGAAAATATTCATTTTTAGATGGATCATGTACACTAATAACATCCCCCATTAAAGTTTTAAGAAAAAAATTAATTGTTAAAAGAAAAAATGAATATCATTTTTGATTAGTTTTTGTCCAAAGATTAATATATTCATCATGAAATATTTATGCTTCATACAAACTTTAGGAGATAACATTTTTATTACCAATAAAACTAGTCATCAACTATGTTTTGTACTAAGTACTTGATATGGATTCATTATATCCATTTATAGTCCATGTATGAGATTTTAAACATCATTTCCAAATGTAGGAAACTGCTATTCAATTTTCATCCACTCAGTTTGATGTCATAATTTCCTATCACATATCCAATAATCTACATTACATCATGGACTTTTTTCCTCACGTGAATTTTCAAATAAATTATTAAAATGAGGAATTGTAGGAAAATCTCCCAATGACTTCATAGGGGTATCTATAAGAGCTAAAGTAGCCAAACAAATCTCATTCAACATAAACTGTGACATCCCAAATTTATAAAATTATAATAAAAATTTGTATACTTTACTATGTAGAACACAATCATTCAAATGAAACTTGTTTTATTTACCCTAATCTAATTGGGAATAGAATTGTATTCACTTTATAGTGTGAATATGGAATATCATTGTCTTTATGAAGAATATAATTCAATAATGGGAGAAACAATTTAAAACTCTTATCACTCAATCCATGTTTTACCTTCAAGTTAGTAAATCATTCCACCATCGATTAAACCATAAATTGTATACAACCATGATACAATGGTTTTTTAGAATCACCATATATATAGTCAGTTTTTATTTATTTATCAATTTCTTCTACATTAATATCACAAGTCATTTGATCAATTTGATTAGAGTTATCATTTATAAAATTATAATTATCAATAGATCCAAAATTCATTTTAGTTTCACAATTCCAAACCCATTGGTTGTACCTTGGAACAAAATAATGACATATTAAATGATATTTGATCTCCCTTATTTTTAAATTCGTCCTATTTAAATATTATTGGCTTGTCTTGGAAATCATGTGATCGTTTGGAACATTTAGTTTAGAAAATTACACAAAATAAGAAACACCTACTTCATATTTATCACATATTCAAATTTACATATTCTATCATTGACTAAATATTATCTATAACAAAAATAAAAATTAAATATCGTGTAGACACAATATAGTTGTGATAAAAGTGAGTAAGAGGGGAAAATAATAGATTATTTTAATGAATTAAAAAGAGACATGTGTGGTTTGATTCATCAGTAAAATGATAACATAATTTTTAATAATATTGAATATAATGTTTAAAAAATTAAAAAAATTAATGATTAACTTGAATATTAATTGGAATGATTATACAAAAATAAAACGTAAAACAATGTAAATTTATATCAAATATATCATAATTTAAAAATAAAAAATCATTAAATTTTATGAAATGATATATATATATATATATATTAGTAGTATAATTATAAATTCTTGAAAATAATGGAATATAAGTTTAAATATTATTGGTAAATCATGAAATGAAATTCATTGATGTAATTTAAAGAAGAAAATATAGTTAGACCATAATATCATTATTCATTTTATTCTTAATGAAATAATATGAATATTGAAATTGAATATTATTGACCATAATCAACTTAAGTAGCATGTAGAAGGGACCCACTTCCCCAAGTCTTTTTCCATTTCAAGAGTAGAATTTTATTTTTTGAGTAAAAAAATAGTGACCTCGTCATTAGTTCCATAGAAAGGTGTATTATCCCTTATGATTTTTTTGAGTGAGTTATTATTTTTATTTTGTGGATTCTCAATGAATATGTGGAGAGATAGTCAATGTAATTTAAATTGAGAAATTTTTTCCCAGAATATTGATTTATATCATCCCTACATGTTTTAGTGCTTCAGTAAAATGTGTGTATGGAGGAAAAATTCAATACTTGGTGATAGTGTAATTTTTTGTGTCAATTTTTTTGTTCATATTTATAATATGAGGGGTTATTATTCCATAGAATCCATGAATTTAGTAATGGATTTTAATTAAAATTTAAGTGGTACATGGACTATGGTGAAGTCAAATTTTTGAATTTTGTGGCATATGATAACAATGAACCATACAATGTATTATCAAAATTATCATATAATAAAAAAATTATTTATATTAGAGTCTAAGTGTTTAGAATAAAATCCAAATCTTAATTAATATGATGACCATAATCAGATCTCATTCAAAAATGGTATATTATTTTTTTAATACAATTGTAAGTGGTTCCAATAATCCATACATTCCATGAAATTATCAAGATATTTCACTAACCCATAAGATATCAAAATATTTCACACAATGTTAATTTTTTAAAACATGATTCAAGTATTGCATTCAGTCTTTATTAATTCACATTCTATCAGAATAGAAAAAAGAAACTTAAAGGAAGTAACAAATAGCTCTAATTTGGTATTTACTAATAATTTTAACAATATATTGATAGAAAATCATAGTATGTTGACTATATATTTAATATTTTATTTTTTAATATAATAATATTGTCACATCATAAGAAATGTGTTGATATGAATATAAACCACTTATATGATATTATATATTAAACTGTATACAAATTGCAATATATATATATATATATATATATATTATATTTTATGATTAATAAGTCAACAATAGAATCATGAATCTTATTAAAATTTTATCATATACATAGTAGTGCTTACATAAAGAATGTATGAGTCACAATCATCATCCAATTAAGAAGCATTATGAGTATCAATAAAAAAATATACGATCTAATAATGTATAAACATCCTTGAAAAAATTCAAGGAAAATTTTTTCTATATATTATAAATTTCAAAAAATAATGATATAATTATAAAATATATTATTTAAAATCAAAAATTAATATATAATTCGTTTAACATAGCTTTATACTGAAATAAATGCATACCTATGGTAAATAAATATAGAAATGAAATATTTGAGATTAGAATATTTAAATTCCAATACACAATGATGTGGCCAAAAATCCCCTAGGGGTAATGAAGATGGTAATGCAATATTTAAGTACTTGTAATGTAAAAAAATAAAGAGTTGGGTCCTCTACACCATTAGACGACCAAAATAGAGGTTCGATGTGTGATCCAAGCTTAATAGATGAGCAGATTGAATGTGGAATAATGATCCCATGAAAATCGAGGACTTTTGGGGTTGGAAATATATTATTGGACTCTATTTTATTGAATAGAATACATATAGTGCTTCCACTCAAGATAAACGAGTCTTAATTTTCGAGAATGACTGATCTCGAAATGATTAGAACATATGATTCATTAATTTAGAAATTTTATATAACATCGTTTATATGATAATTGATGTTAAAAATCATCAATTTCACAAAGGCTATGTGATAACTGATGTGAAAAGTTAATTATTAAAACTTTACCACATCATTTATTATAGAACCATCATGAAAAATCATCATTATCACATAGGTTATATAATAAACAACATAATAATGAGGGAATTACACTCTAACAAGTTGGTTATTATATATATGGTGGGAAAAAGTGACATATCCATCATATTCAAATATCTTATATAATTATTGATGTTATAAATAAATATAAATATATTTCTCATGTCGATTATAAATAACATACCTAAAAAAGACGATGCGATAAATGATTTTTTGACTTGAATTGGGTATATTCTTCCCTTTGAATCTATAATGGTGTATTCTACCATTTTTTAGGGATATACATTCCAAATACATTTCTTATTATTTTCATTTGATGTATAGTGATCATACCAGTTCTGATGTAGTTGAATAATCATTTCTCTATTGGGTGTGAAGATCACATTTTACATAACTCATATTAGATGATGTTCACATAGATAGAATGTTATTAATATAACATAAGAAAAATTATTATTGCACCATATAATCCTATAATAATATTTATGATCATTTTAATGCTGACAATGTATTTTTGTCCATAATAATTCCGTCCTACGATGGGTTGTGATCATGGTATCCATTTGACAAGAAAAAAATTATTTGCATACCATGTATTCTTATTCCAATAAGAATGACTATTAGAAGGATTAATGTGTAATTTTTTTTTTCAATCCACATTATTTATTAGGATTTGATGTGATAATGTTTTAACATTTATTTACTTGGGAGAAAATTATTGACATTATTAATTATTATTGACGTCTAACCAAGGCTGATCATGTATTAATATTATGTATTCTTCACTATATGGATAAACATGATTTATTCTTCAAATGATTCATTGGGGAATGGAAGGAAATGTCTTGATGAACTGTATAGGGAATATATTTGACTTAAAATATGTGATGGCTGGGGATCAAAGATATATATCCTATAAATGCATTAATAGGTCTCATGAGACAAAATAGGGATGGGTATTAGGAAAAGTCATCTCAATTCAGTAAGATATCATGATTATAGTCATTTTGACATGAAAGTTACTTGGAATAATGCCCTTCTAGTTGGTATTTGGAATCCAAAATTATGGATTAAATTTTTATGAGATCAGTATTATTGATATCCATGTTTTTATTTATTTTCACTAATATAATATTGTCTCTGATTCAAGTTAATTGGTGATTTATTTTGTTTATATCTTCCCACTATTATATTTTACCCATGTTTATTCCATTATATTTATTTTGTTATATTTTTTTGATCATTTGTGTTCAAAACATCTTATATTTTTATTTCTATATTTTGTATGTAAAAGTAGAGTATGTAACTTGTTTTGAAGCAATATTGTTGTGTTTAAACTTGTGGGATATGTTGATGACTTCTTATGGATTAATTCATTTCATATATAGTGTAAAAATAGATATTTGTTTAGAATAGAATTGGATTTATTAAGTTATAATGTTTCCTAAATCACTAAAGCTCTAATAATGAACTAATCCTCAAGATGTTAGAGTTTAATTCATTATTTTTGACTGTGTAATTATTGATGGTTATATCCAGCATTTTACAACTTGTATAAAATTTATTATGTAAAGTATTTTTCATTGTACGCTATATCTGGATGAGAATGTGTGGGACATCGTAATTGGTTTCAATGAAAGGATTTGATATATTTTGATATTAGGATATCTTTTAGTATAATTTTGGTGTTTAATAAAAGATTATAAACTACTCAAAGGTATAGAGAACCCATTGAAATAGAATATGATTTAATATTCAAAAAATACCACACATTTTATTATCGGATTAGTATAAGAAAACAATAGTGAAACCCCAAGGAATATGTCTATGGATTGGATAAAATTAAATTTTTTATATAAAGTATATATTATATGGTTTTTCCAAAAAAATAAATATCTATTTGGATACAGGTATGTGCAAGTGATTGTGGTAAATATGCACCTAGGTGTAATCACCCTGAAAAGGGTTTGTTGAGCATTGAATGAATCATCGTCCCAATATATGATGAGTATGATTAAGACTACACACCTGGAGATACACTCTCTTGTGTTATTATTAGGTTAATAAAATTATTTTTACATAACACTATAAATTATATAATAATGATGTTGAATAATTAGGCTATAGAAACTAATAATAAATGAACATGAATAATGATGGGCTAAACACAGATGAGTCATAGGTTTATCTAAAGTATCATATGTCAAAAACACGTGGCCTAAGAGAATAAATATTTAAAAATATGGTTTCACATATATGTTTTGGATATCATTATAACCATTTCTGTTGTGGTATATAGTTGGAATAGGATCATGAAGATGAAGTTGAGAATGGTGTCAATCGTATAAAAAATCATGTTAACATCGGGGTTTGTTGTGTTTTAACATTGGTTTTTAAAAAAAATTATGAATGAGGAATTTGTTATTAAATTATTCATTGTTATTTATATAAAATAAACATGTAATGTTCTATAATTGGGTTCTAAAAACATTTTTGATGAGGAAAAATATTTTTCACATTTCTTATATATATAACTTACTTTAAAACCCTCCGTTAACATAAGTTATTAGAAATACTAATGTTAAAAATATTATGAAAAATGCATATAACATCATCTTTTATTATATCCTATTTTAAAATCAAAAAATAACAATATAAAAAGAATCATATTTTTATCCTTCTTTTTGATAGTTTATAGAGTTAAAAAAGACATAAAATCCAAATTTATAGCCATTAGATGTTGAACATCTCTAATTATCAGTTTTGGAACAAATCCCAAAACATGTATTCGATTAAATAATAAAATAATAAACATAACATTTCATCATCCAAAAAAATAATTATTTAGTATTTTTCTTCCTACTCCCTCCTTTCACATGTTTCCTCTGATGATAGTGATTTCTTCTTAACGTAGGTTTTCTATATAATTAAAAACTCATGATGTATTTTGATGATTACTTTATAGATCTCATATTAAAAATTCCTCAACATTTAAAGAATTATCTCCATAAAAATGAAAATATTCATCAAAATGTATATAATGAAAATAAATTGAAAATATATCTATAATTAAAATAGATTAAATATTCCATGAGATTGGATAACAAAATAATATTTGGTCACAATTTAAAAAGTGAGAGAAATACAATGATAGTGAAAATTTAATTCAGATATTTATTTATATGAGATTCAAAGAGTAATTCAAAATTCTCTTTTTTATTCATAATTTGGAAGAAAAAATTCACAGTTCATGATATGAAAAATAAAAAAACAGTAATTTGATTTTTTTTAAAAATTTAAAAATCTTACATTTAAATACTTATTTTGAAAAATTATTTTAAAATTAAATATTTAAAACGAGTTGTCGAAAAAATATAATGTTAAATGTAATATTTTAAGTTTTTAAAATTTAAATCAAAGAATAAAGACATATTTTAACAATGGTATTATAAAAAACATTTAAAGTGATTTTAACCTGGGATTGTTAAAGAGTTGATGTTGAAAAAAATATAAGATCGAGTTTTAAAAACATTTGACATTAAATGAATTTAAATAGGAATAATTTTTTCTTATAAATCAATTTCACTACTAATATATCAAAAACATACATTTATATGAAAGGATATGGATGTCCAAATTTGGATGCCTCTAGAAAACCCTTCAAACTTCTGGTGGACAAAAATTTTGATTTGTGTGTTTATTTTGTCTCCATAAGCTATCAAACCAAAGAATGAAAAAAAAACATTCCTCTTAAAAAAATTCCTTTTTCTAAAAAAAATATTTTTTTTATTTTTTTATCATATATTTTAAAAAAATAAGCATTAAACTTCTTTTTGACATTTATTTTTAAACCACCGATCTTTAATGCTACCTTTGGGCCTTAATTTTTTAAACAAAGTTACAAAAATTCTTTTAACATATGTTTTTTGAATGATTTTATAAAATTTTTACATTTAAAATTGTTTCTTTAAATCTAAGGTCAAAAGTTGGATTTCAAATTTTTTTAAGTGGGAATGGTTCAAATTCTAATTTTTTTCACATCACATGCTCATAAGTTTTAGATTGTGGTATATTTTTTACGATTTTTTTTGTAAAACCAAAATAAAAATATTTTATATTCTATTTTTAATGCATGTACCTTAAGTAATAGAAATTGGAAATATTTTTAATGTTTTTTAAAGTTGGTATGTTAGAAACTCACATTAATATTAGACTTTTAACATTAATTTTTTAGATACTCATGTTGAAATAATAAAAAATATATATTTTTTTAATCTTTCTTTAAATGATATTACACAATATTTTTAAAATGGTTATTCAAATACCAATGTTAAAAAACCAACCTGAAAAGTTTATTTTCTATAAGTGTGTATCTTGAAATAAATATGTATTATAATTGAATTAGGGATAATTCTTAAATATCTAATAATATTATTATATTTCTGTTATGATAGAAAATATTATTTTTGTATTCTTTCCTAAAAAATATAGGTTATCTTTATAAAAGAAAATAATTCTTGATACTCATGGAGACTTTCATTAGTGAAATATATTTTTCAATGATATTATGATATATTCTAAAATATATGAGGATTATTGTAAACATATATGGATTATTTATAAGAATTATTACTTTAAACCTATCAAAACATATATCAAATTGTATTAATAACCTATAAAAATGATTTTATTATAAGGTTATAATTTTTGGGGATAAATTTTGAAGAACACATTATTAATGTATGGATAAATCATAATTTTAAGATACACATGATGTTGTGTTAATAATGGTTGTGGTGATTTTGAAGATAATGTTAGATAGTAATTTGTGACATTGGGACGAATAAATGATTGTTTTTATTTTAGAATAAGTTTATAAATTTTGTGGGATTATAGTATATTGTGACTAGTGTGTGACCTTATGAAATATGAGTTGATATAATTATATAATTCAAAATATAGGCAATTATAAGAAATATCACTATAAATTATTATATTAGGGGTTCAAATAGGTTTATGAAAATTCTAATTTATTGAGAGAATATGATTATAGTATATACATACATGAGAATATAAAGGTAGATATTGCTAATATTTTTTGATGAATGATAAATTGGATTCAATAGAATTGATTTCAATGACTATTTGTTTTAAATTATATTCATAAAGATTTTGAGAGCTTGGGTTCTATATTTTAAGGATCATGTTATCCTAAATCATGGTATCCTAGGTTAAGACGATAATGATAAATATTAAACTAAGAGTGATATAGGTTCACCTGATTTAGATACAACTTGATTTATATGAACTATAAGAAAACATGATCTTGTAATAAATGATATATAATTAGGCTTATTTTTCTAGTGGTTATTTGTTGAAATTCAATTATAAAGATCATCACTCAAGTTAGCTATTTTGTTTTTTTAATGGATTAAACTAGAATGAACCATGGGTATGTTGGGAAATTCAAAGACATCATCACAAAACTACTTAATTGAATGGGAGATAGAGTATGAAAATATTTCATTATGAAAAACCCTCAATCAGGAAATATGATTAACAATATTAATAAATTCTAATTCCTAATCACACCAAGGAAGTGAAAGATAGAGTTATATTATAGATATAATAATGGTGATGATTAAGGAATGAATATTCAATTTCCTTTATTTCATTAAATTTAGATAAATCATGGGTGGGGAAATTCCTTAAAGATATTGGCATAGACTATAAGTGAGAATAAATGATCCAAGACAAACATATAAAAGACATATAGATAACCTAAAAAATGTTTTTTTAAAACTGATGTTGAGTTAGGTGTTTTGATCATCAATTCCAAAATCCAAATCTAATGAGGAAGATAGTCATTAATATCCATTTGATCAAAGAAAAGCCCTTGAAACTAATAATAATGAATTAGACACTGTGTTTTCACTCATGATTAAAAGTTTTCCTATTCAATATAAGTTTTCATCAAATATTGTATATTGATTTATAAATAAAAATCCTTATTGGGATTTTTATCATATAAATCCTTTTTTATTATTTATGGGAATTTATCCCCTAAAGATCTAGATATTATTCTAAAAGTATTATTCTAGGTGAAATTATAAATGGTCTTCTTCTCATTATAAAGTGATTATAATATTTTTTTACATATAGTTAAATCTAATTCCATAAATAAAATAAACCCATGAAGAACTAGATTTTTATGGTAATTTAATATTTCCCTTGATAAATTACGTTGATCTTAGGAATAAAATTGTGAGAAAAAAAGATATTTATGTTGTAATTTAACTAGTTAAAATTAAAATTAATGTTAAAAAAGAAAATGTGTTTTATAACTTTTCTTTCACATAAAAAATTGCATAAATTATCCTAAAAATATTTTTTTGTAATTGACCTAATATGGTAGACAATTAAAAATCATTACCTTTAGAATATATATAATTAACATGATATTATGTTGAAAATTGGTATTTTTAATAAAATTGGTTTTATAAAAAAATTTAATTTCCAATTAGAAGAAAAATTAGAAAAATTTAATATTTAAATTTGGTAAAACTAACCTCTTTTTTTGAATCATCAAATTAAAATTTACTTATTATTATTTTTTATAATTTTAAAAAACAATTATTATTAATTTGAAAAATTCATTATTTATAAAGTAATAATTTAATTGATTTTATCACAATGAAATAATTATCTATATGATTTGAAACAAATTAACATAATTAAGGAATACAATTTTAAAGTTTTAAATACTCTCTATAAATAGAAACCTAGGACAACCATTTTAAGAACTAAAATAAATGTTTATTTATTATAAAACTTTTGTTTTGTTTTCAATTTTAATAAAGTTTATATTAATAAAAGTTTCTTTTTAGATTGACATATAATATTAAAAACTTTTATTCAATACATAATAAATAAACTCATTTCTTGTAAATCAATTTCAGAGGTAACTTTATCATATAAATAAAAATAATTCTTAAAAACATTTTTTCTTAAAAACAGGTTTTATATGATTAAGTGTATTTATTTTTGTCATTAAATATAACATAATTATAAATTTAATTAAAAAAAATAGGTTACAAATTTTGAATTAAAATATTCAAATGTGGTAATATGTTCATTTTTATTTTTTTCCATTAAAATTAATTTATATGGCTAAAACAATTTATCGGGGTAAAAGTAAAAGGGAAAAATTGTGTTTAAAATAATGTAAAAGTAATAAAACTTTTAATAATAAAGCCTTGAATTTAATATTTTATCAATGAATAGTAAAATTCATTCTTACCTTATATTTTTTTCATTTTGTATCCTTGGGACCATGTAAAATAAATTTCATTATTGAAAATTGTAATAGTATTTAAAAAAGTGATCTTTTATTCATTTATAAAAAACACTACCACTATTAAAAGGTACACTTAACTATAAAAGAACACTTTAAAATTAAAAAATTTCTCTTTAAAAATTTAAATACCCCATTAAAATAATCCTACATTCATTCATAGTTATCTAATTCCCTTCAAATTTATTGATACTTGTATGGGAAATTCAAGTCTAACATGTGACTATTATCTAAACATAGTTTTATTATTAAATAAATTCATTATGGTTTATTCAATACATAATAATAAAAATATATTATTAAAAATATATACATTAATACTACTATATTAATGGTATTATGATTATTTATTAATACAATCAATCAATTTAAAAATTGTTGGTATGCGTTGTGCGGACTACCACCTCCAAGACGTAATATGTTTCGTCTTCCATTTCAATGTTAAATTGATGTGTATAAGTATGGTATTAAGGGGTAAATATTATTTTAATGATATTATTAATATTCTAGTATAATAAATTATTGATCCTATTATTGATATAATAAATAAATGACAATTTTTAATATGATCATTTAAAACAAGAGTATTAAGTGGATAACCCATTATTTAAATTATGTAATCTTATTATATCCATTATTTTTTTTTATAATTTTTCAATTTCATGAAATAAATTATGAATAAAAATATATATATTTTTTATTTTATAGTGATATTTCAACTAAATCATCCCCGAATCATCCATTAATCATGGAATGTTCATCTTTAGGTAGATTTAACCACCTAATTGAACAATAATACACATTTATGTCATGTATGAGTATAATGACTTATCTAAATTTTTAATATTACATTAATGAGTATATAAAAAAATTGTTTAATATATGCTCTATCAATATCGAATTCTTTAATTAGGAAAATAAACGCTGATTATCAAGAATCATCGACTGATACTAGTTATCTATTTCATCTTTAATGATATATAATGAAAAAATCCTAATGGAATTTGAGGAATTATAAATAATTATAAATAGTCTATAAAAAATTCTTAATGATCTATTATTTATTGAATTTTATATATGTATGAACACATACACCATTATTATGAAACTAGTACAAACAATAAAAACTATAAACAATTTAGGAGGAAAATAAAAATAATTCATATAGAGAATGATTAATTATGGGTAATTTTTATAAAATTGAATATTTTTATAGTTATTAATTAATTTATTAATACATTTGTGTATATTACATATGAGTTTTAGGTACATTCAGGGAATTCAGAAAAATAGGAATGGGTTTTCGTTTCAGATTCTTCTCTTTATGGCATGTCTCATATTATTCATGTAATTTCATTTATGTCATGTATATAATTCATATCTGAATATTCATACAATGAATTATCATTAAATAATGATACTTTATGTTTAATTAAAATACTTCTCTTTCTATGGGGTTTTATTAAATATTTATCAATAAAAAGGGTTTTCCAGTTATGAATTTTGATTCATTGTAGAAAAATATATTTTGTGCACTATGTTTTCTTTTTAAGATTTATTAACTAACAATTTATAAATTTTTGTGATAATATTTTGAATTATATGCTATTTTTCATCAAAATAATGTTCCTATATTCATGTATCAGCTCATTTTGTTTGTTCCCTAGTTGTATGGATTTTCAATTATATCTACTTTTATTCATTGGGTTATGAACATTCCATCGAACTTATTTCATATAAGGTTGGTTCACTCTAACCATTAATTGTTTTACATGGAATTATATCATTTATTATATAATATACATTCCCACCACATAAAACCTTTAAAAAATGCTTCTCACCTCTTAGGATATGTTCTTTTGAAACTATCACATTCATTATCTGGATAGATTTTGATCAGTCTAGTGATGAATTAGGAATATGATCATTACACCCTTTTATGTGAACATCGTATTATAAATAATTCAAATTGGATGATGTTAACCAGAGATAGTGATATTCTATAAACATGGGTAAAATTATTGGTGTATAATATATTCATATTTATATTTGGAATCTTATTGGAAAGTTGACTATAAATTATTTGAATATACCCATTGATTGTTTGGATGATTTATGATCACATTGAAATTTTTATTGACATTATAAAAACTATTTGAGTACCACATATTATTTTTCCAATATATAATGTTGTAGGAAATTTTACTATGATTTTATTAACAATCCACATTCCTTCTCCTGATGGGTTATGTTAAGAATATCATTTTTATGTATATAAGGAAAATAACAGAGCTTCTTGATGACAATTGAACTCTATTAGTGGTTAGAAATATATTAACATTCCATAAAAATTATTATGTGGATAAAAATGTATTTATTCCTCCAAATCAACCTGAAGTAATGGTATGAATGGTTTTAAGTGTAGTTATGGTGAACTCATTGGACTTAAACCAGGTGATGAGTGGGGGCCAAAATTTAATATCCCTTTCTTGAATCAACATGTCTCATAAGAAACCCCTATATTAATAATATGGTATATATCAACCCAATTTCTAAATATGTATAGATGTAAGTTTTGAAGACAAGTAATTTATCTGGGAATATGGCCTTGTTGATAGGTTGTTGCATGTCCAACAATATTACTTTTATTAGTATGAGATTAGTTTCATTGATATCCATTTTTGTTAATTATTATTATGGATATCAATTGCTATAAATTTCAACTTGATTAGGGCTTCATATTTTTTTACCTATATCTTTAATAAAATTTAATTCAGGTTAATGACCTGATTTATTCTGTAGTATAGCCTTCCTTAATGAGAAGTTCAGATCACCCCTTTTTAAGTTTCCATTTACATAGGTCGTGAAATAAATTAGTACATGTGACATGTTTATAAGGATAGAATGTGTAAAAAATTTATAGAGGACATTAAAGGATTATTATGGATAAATTTGTTTCCCATATATTCAATAAATACATCCATTAGTTGAAAAATAAATGAGATTTATTTTTTTAGGATGTGTCTTAATTCTCTTAAGCTATTAACTAGAAAATATCATTGAGATGTAAGACTTCAAGTAAACTTTATTTAATTTTTAGTTATATATGGATTTATCAAAAAATAATATTATTGGTATCAAATTTAGTATGTAACGTAGGCACTTATGATCACCAAAACTATGATTACAAGTCAAGTATATCTCACCCTTTCACATTTTCCCAAAAAAAAACAACATCTGTGTGCGTCTATGTGAACTGTCACCTCTACCAAGTGTCATGTTTCATTTTACATTAACACAATACGTGGATGGTATTAATAATCAATTAAATATATAATTATTATATTTATATAATTTATTTTGTTTAAAAACATAATAAACCATTTTAGGCCATTTATACTGTGACAAGGAAATGAAATCATCATCCATGCAAACGTGTGGGCTATAACTTCCATGGAGGAATTATTTTTTTTTCTTTCGATAACTACTGCAAATGGATATTCATGATAATTATATTATTGTGTAAATTTGATTATTGTTTTCTTATTGATATTATTATATAAAATAAAGGATAGCCTATTAATTATTTCAATAATAAATTATCATCATTAATTCAATAATTTAAAACCATTTTACTAAGAGGAAATTATTTTATCCAAATTATGTATCATTTTTACTTCCATTAATTATTGTTATACATACTTTTTAATTATGAAATATCACAGAAATAAAAACTAAATGATATAATAATTATTCTAGAGTAATGATATTAAAAATTAATCTCCTAATAGTCATCCAATGATCTAGGTGTGTTCATTTTTGGGACTTTTTAACCACCTACATATAAAATACAATGTAATTATATAATGGATTAAATTGAAAACACAAGTAATGATGTAATATGATATAAATATTTTAATAAATAATTTTTTTTTTGTTTCTGTAATGGATACATCATTATATAATCCAATATTTAATAAAATTCCCCTCGTTAGTTTAGAATCATTGAAATAAGATTACGGTAGATTTCATATTATCAGCTTAAAATGAAAAACTAAATAATATAAATTTATACTTAAATGATCATAATAAATCATCCATTTTATTAAAATTAATGATTTGTTAAAGATGAAATTTTGAAGAATATTAAATACTGACACTAATGCTACAAAACTAGGCTAAACCACTAATGTTATAAAACAAACTACGTGATAAAGTATATAAACACTATCTAATATATAATTAAAAAAAATTATTTAATTATTCAAGATTTTTGGTATAATTTAAAAATAAATTAAGTCCATGGTAAGGGTGTTCATATCTAATTCCTTTCATTGAGACATGTTTTTATATCATGATTCTAGTTTAATTTATATGGTGTATATACTACCTATTTTGTATATTGTAAAATGAAATAACATTTATTATATTTAAAATAAGTCTTATTTAATTCTTTTTCATTCAATATTTTTTTTATTTACATTCCCCTCATGTAGTAAGGGGGTTTCTTGAATAAAATATTTTCTTTGAGTCATAATCTATCCACGTGGATTATAATATTACAATATTGAATTATCATAATGAAAGATGAATTTAATTCATATTTCCATATTATTTTATTAGTAAAATGTTTTCCCCCCAAATTATTATTCCTTATCATGTCTAATGTTTCACAATAAAATATAATTTTTTATGAAAAATTCCAATCTATTTTAAACTATTTTTTCCTCATATCAATGTTTTTGATTCATGCCAATATCCCAAACTCCCAATTTTAAATGCAATTTTCTTTTCATCTAGAATGATTTATATATTTCTATTTTTTCAATTTTATATAATGGTCCCACTATCACTTTTATAGTTTTGGTATGTAATATGGTTATTTTGAAATGTTCCAAAGGTTTTTCCATAATTAAATACTAAATGGTTTTTTCTTCAATTTAATCTTACCATTTGACATCCATTTTATCTATCAGAGGCTCTGTTAATTAATACTATTTTTAAATGTCAATTTTTTTTTAAATTTCTTTTGATTCACCATTTTAAAACCATTTTCCATATTCAAGTATCAATTCGTAAGTATTATTTTTAAAGCTAAATGTTTTCAATGTGTTTTGACATCATCTTTTTAAATCCATTACATCTTTTTAAGAGCTTTACTATGGGATATTCTTTTACAGAAAGAAACTATTTCTAAAAAATCACCTCACCAATTAATGGAAAGGAATTTTTATTGTGACATTACCTAATCATTAAATGACAATGGAAAACTATTTTCCAAAAAATATTTTATTATTTTAGAAACATTTTACTCTCTAACTCAAATTGATAATTTATTTGGAAATTATTTATGATGAATCATCTAGTAAATATTTTTATGAAATTATATATTTTTGGGAATTTAATTTTGGGTATCATCCATTTAAATGCTTGAGGTCAATGATGAGGATACCATAATAATGTGTTGTGAAACCCTTTTTTCATTCCATGGGTTATTTATGATGTGATGATTGAAAACCTTTTCCCACATATTTTTAGGATATAATGAATGGATATTGTCTTGCGGAATACATATCTATGGGTGATGATGGTTTGGGTCCAATATCACAATCTAATGAATTGTTTAAGGTTTTAAACATCATTTGGAAATGATATTAACATTGAAGTAGATGTAGTTATATATAATAACAATGCATTTAATACCAACACTTATACTTATTCCATAATTTTATGTCATATAGTTATGTTATGACCCATAGAAAATGTTTATTATATCTTGTTTCTGTATTTTTTCCCTTGGTAAATTTTTTTATTTTGATATTAAATTCACTTCCATTATTATTTATGTATACCAATTATTTTTACATGTTATTTTTTATTAATATATTTCACCCATGTTCATGTTTTATCATAATCTTATGATCTATACCCTAATAAAAGGTTGATTGGATTTATTTTACTAACTATTTGATATCATCCCTTTTTTATGTCTTCCTTCCACATTTTATGACCATGGGAAAATATAATGATTTGTTTAGAAGGGGGACTAGTATATTTAATGTGTGGAGAAATTTTTTACACGTTTTGTAAAATAATGATCATTTTTAACTAGTATTAAATGACCCTAAACATTCTAGTTCATTATGTTGTGGGATTATATTTTGAGATGTAATATTTATCTTATGTAAATGATATAAAATAAAAAAATTAGGGTCACTATAATTTATATCAGAGTATTTTTAAGTTAACTTTAAGGATTATTTAGGGATAAGGACATGATATCATTGGTGAAAACCCTATGTATTATTCCAAGGGATAATTATATGTATTTGAAAACATTATAATATTTTTTTGTTTAGAAAATATAATTCTCCTAGATGTTAAATACATTCCTTGATTATAAATGTTCGTACACAATTTGGAAAAAAATTTCATAGGGGTAATAACCCTAAAAAGGGAATGTTGGTACTTTTTCAATATTCAACTAGGGCACAACAAAAAGGCATCATTGTATACCTCATTTAACAATTTCGTGGATTTGATATGGTTGATCACATGCTCTTTATGAACCATTCTAAAGCATTTATTTTCTGTGTTACATTGAGGGATTATGTTGATAAGTATTAGTTAACCCAACATAATGTAACATAGGTTAAAATGATATTTATATTGGTTGAACAAAAGGAAATACATGATTATGTTAGGATATGTTTAAAATGATTGAATGTTGAATATATATATATATATTATTTATAATGATAATTCCTCAATATTTTAAATGTATCATCAATTAGTGTAGACCATTTTTATTTTACCAATGGCCGGAATAAGAATGAACCATTATTACAAGGGATAATAAGTATATTACCGCAAAAAAATAACCCATCAGAATAGAATATCGAGTAATAAACATTGTTATTATTCAAAACTAGTTATTAGAATATACAATAAACAATGTTAACATAGTTGAGTTTCCAAACATTCCAAATAAGAAATGGATTATATCTTATAGAATTTCAAGTATTGGAGATGATGGAGTAATGAAAATTAAATTCTCCTCAAGTCTAAAATGTGGGAAAAACACTATGGGAATTTCATCAAGTGGACTGAATTATTATTTAAATATGGAGAAAGGGTTATCTATCCCTAAACCATCAATGAAAAATGGATATTTTGGTGAACAATATTTATAGAAATACATTTCATCCTAAGGTACTATTAATTATTCAATGTAATATGTGTTGGAAACTAAGGAATTCTACATGTAAATTCCATAATCTAAATAAGAACCAAGACGATGGGAACCACCAACCTCTATGAACAAGTGGAAACTAGAATGCATATGCATTTACTACTCCCATAGTGAATCCTCATATTTATGGTACACATAACCTCAAATATAATGTGTTAGATGTCTTATTGGAATTTGATTCTAGTAATTTAATATTTATAGGAAGTTTTCTAGGATCATTAAATCACCACCTCAATTATTATACTATCAAAAACAATATTCTGGGGGTATCATTACTATTATCTATTTTAATGTTTATAGGAATATTCCTTCTGACAATATTACTATCCATCATATGGAAACATTTAATTTAATTTTTTTAAAGATCTCTACATTGAGTAATTGTATGAATAATGAAATAACATTTATTATAAACTTTTACTATCAATCATTACAATGATTTTAAATAAAATAATATTAGCTCAAATAATTTTATAGAAACTAAATACTAGGTTTAATCCTATTATGATGAAAGTGATATGTTCCCTTAGCTTGTACGGTTGAAATTTCCAAATAAATTATACGTTATGTCAGGACTAACTATTAGATACCATTATCTATTTTCATAAGTATGTTATAATTAATATTTTGATGATTTAATTTATTTATGAGGTAGAAAATATATTACCTTGTTTTTGGAGCTATTAATTATTTATTTAAAAAAAATTACTGAATCTATATCTATTATATAATAAAATTTAATAATTGATTAGAGATTAGGATATAAAATATATGAAGAAATATAAAAATAGTTTATACTATTAAAATGTAACATTAAATAAGTTTCATGAAATCATTAATCACACAAAATGTGATATTATACATCACATATGATAATATCTATTATAAATGAAAAAAATAAAAGTAAATAATAAAATTAATTTAATCCTATATTTATAACTATAAACTCCCATATATCACCAACATGTTTAAAAATTTACATTACTATATGAAAACCTACAATGAGTAAAAATACCATGAAATGTGAATTTATGTTTTGACATAAAAAAATGAAAATTATGGAAATGGTATGGGTAAATGAAATTTGATTAGAAAGTTTATATATATGAATGAAATATATCTATTGGAAATATGGTTATTTCAAATATGGTCATTGAAAATATTGTTGTTGAAAATATGGTATTTTCATAAATGTCCATTGGTCTTAAATCGAAAATGTATATCATTGTTGTGTTTTATCAAGTAGTAAAATTAAAATAATATAAAAAATGAAATAATATTATGAAATAAGAATAATATATATGTGTGTGTGTGTGTCACATATAAATAATATTATTATTATTAAAATATGGTATAATTTATATATCGTTTTAAACTATATTTTTTACTATCAATGAAGTTGTAAAATTAAATTATAAAATATGAATAAAAAATTTTAATAGTATCTATAAAATCATATTTATTATGAATATAATGAATCGGATTTTCCATGTCTTATTTTTGGATATTTTGTGGATTATTTTCTGGACTATGAACTAAGATGGATAATGATTCTGATACATTGTGGGCTTGTAATAAATGTTCGAAATATATTAAATATATTAAATAGCACTCGCATAATGTTTTCCAAAAAATTGTAATTACTTCGTGACAAAGGTTCGAATTAAAAATCTAAGGGCACCATTGAATATTGAATTTAGATTTTACTATAGTAGTGACTTAACCGTGTTATTTGTGGGTCATTTGGGGAAAATTCATTATGGGAATGAAAAAATAATAATTATATAAATTATTTTATTTATAATTATTGACGCAATAAATAAGGTGTATTTAAATTGACTATTACAGATAAACCCCAAGGTTATGTAGATATCATTGGAGACATTGGAGATATGCTTAATAGAATGTTAATGTATTTCTCTTAGATAAATGGTTAATAGATTGTTTATTTATGCATTAGATATTTGAAGGATCTTACTAATTATCCTGGAATAACCCTATTCTTCATTAGCGATCGATCTAGAATAAGGAAATGAATTTTCTTTTATTTGGATTCTTTACAATTTTTTAATTTTATTAAATTGAATGTTAATAAATTGACAAACAAATTTATTAATGTGTCATGCGTAATTCAAGATTTTTATCTATAGGGATTGATTGGGGTAATTTCTTAGTGATTAATTATTTGATTCATTGATTTTAATTATAAAATAAATGAATCGAGATTGACATGAAAATTTTTCATGGTATGTTCCTCATGATTGTTCTTTCAAATTTATCCCTTGACTATTAATTCATCATTTTTCCCACTCTTTTCCATATCTCAATCATTAAATCAATGAACACTCTTTTTTGGAACAACTATCTGATATCACAGATCTAGGATCAGTATGATACAATGATGGTGATACATCTAAAGAGGTGAAGAATCAGATGACTATGGATTCCTAATTTATTTTTATTTTGTTCACAAGGTAGAACAAAATATAAATCAGTTTTCTGAGAAAATTGAAGGTCAAAACATTTTAATTCAATGATGGGGAGGATCAGATGGGATGTTTCCTTTATTTTTTTGGCTAGTCAGTTCCATGATTTATGGCCGGAGGCACCAAAACGAACTCACAAAATGAGATCTAGGATTCATGGAAATTCCACATTACAAGACATGTAATGTAGATCTACATGTTGTTTGGGCCCACCCTTTGTGGTGAATAAGGTATCATGAAGAAGATAAGTATGACATGTTATTTGACCTCTTTCACATTGTTTGTGGTCCCTCCCTGGTGACTTTTTAGGTTCTTGAGAAGTACATGAACATTTGTTGGAGTACACGAGTTGTGGGAAGCCTTGTATTCCCCCACACAAATGTGGATTCGGCCATGTACATGGGATAATCCATGTAATGGTACATAGTCACATGTACATGGGACAATGTTGTATATAGTCACATGAGAATAGTATATGAGAATCCTAAATTCCATGTACTTCTACATGGACATGGAAACTGCTTGAGACACTAGTTGTTTACATGGGCAGGACCCGATGTCAAGGGACATGGCATGTAAACACTTCTACATAGTGTGTAATTTATTATATATGGATTGGATACCTTGTCCTCTTATAATTGAAATGTTTTTTATGTATTTTTTACCCTTATCCTTTTTTGATTGTTAGTATGGAATCATCTCCCACATATCAAAATGTTATCCCATCATTAGGATGTCTAGGATGGAGTCATCACATTCCATCCATGAGGCCCAAAGTGAGATCATTTATTCATCATCATTCCCTAGGTGGAGTTATTTGTATCATCCAGACCAATATTATGCAAGCATCAATCATCTACATAGCTGGTTAATTCAGATTGAGTTAGTGGTATTGCCCCACGGCCTGGGGAGTGATCCTCATTTTTGTATCATATGTCTTTAGGCATTATCATGCACCTTATCAAGGAGGGAGCCAAAAAAATTACCTCAAATAATGAAGTCATTAGGGCTATCAAACTCAGAAGTGTGTTGTCCTAGAAGAGTGCTTTTTGGGCCCTTTGAGCTATGATCATAAGCTAGAATACTATGATTTTGAATTACCCGTATACTATTTGTCTTTATTTAGTAGATCTATATATCCTTGTTATATGTTCTATAGACATATACCTATGTAGAGAAGATTTTATTTCATTTTTTGTATGCTTTGGGGTTTTTTGATTTCCTACTAGGCTTTATTATACTCATCCCTACATGAGATTTTCCCACATGTTTTGTGGCCTATGTAGATGATTGGCCTTTTAACATAGTTTTTAACCAACCATTACCTAACGATGCTTTGTTATACTCTAGTTGTCAGATTTTGATGTATCCATTCATGGTTGTCAGATTTTTTACATTTAAGCGTTGTATCTGATTGGATGTGTTTGTGTCTACAAGTACATCAATTAAGGCCTCCCATTTTACTGATATGGTTTTTTAGTTCTAGTCGTGATCCACTTTCATATTTCTAAAATATTTGGGTATCTGAGTTATGGGACATATTAGGGTGGGTCTTGAAAGACTGGTATGAGAGTTAGGGATTCTACATTACGACATAGAGTCTGTGATATTGTGTTGGGGGAAATAGTGTTAAGTATTTTGATTTCAACTTTCAGTCTGGGGACTCCAATATCGGTGTTATGGCTGAAATATCTAAACAATTATAATCTAATCATCCTCTTTTCAACATGGTACAAGATAAAATTGGTGGTATGGGATAAAAGGTGAATGCATCACATAAGATTGGGTTGTAGTTTCCATTTCCTTCATGGGTCGGCTCTCTAGATATACTCATTGATCTTGGAATATCATGGTTAATATAAGTATTCCTCCACAACATATTCTAGTGATTATTTAGCATCAGGATCATGAGTATAATCCTCTTAGTGACGGTTCATCGAAACAAGGACCAATTCAAGAGGTTCTACCTCCAGGTGTTGCATAAGATATGAAACCATCTATTTATTATCTAATGGTACCCCTAATACTTGAAAAGAGGTGTGTAATCTAATCACACATCATGAATTTCATTGATAGAGACCCCTCAGGTTATGAGGCGAGCCTGACCCACAAGTGGGTGAAAATAGTCTTGAGGTGGTGACCTATGTTTTCTATATATTCAGGAACCAGTAGATCAATTAGTGGTCCTAGTTGTGAGCCTTGTCAATGGATCAATAGGTTGATGGTGGGGTTTGGTTACCCTATCTTAGGACGATGAGACTCTACTGTGTTCATAGTTGAGCGTCTTTATATAAAGGAGTTATATATTTCTTTGCTGGGGGATGAAATTATCTTGGAGCGTCAATAACTCAAGTATGGTAGTATGATAGTTGATGATTATTCGTTGAGGTTTTCTGATCTCTCCAGTTACTCAATGGATTTGATTCATGATCAATGATTCTAGGCTCAGATATTCGAGTGATGTCTATGTAAGGACATCTATGATTGTTTCTCTCTTCAATAATTCCTAATCATGTTGGGGGTACTATATTGATATTTGGTTCATGGTAGTTTCATGGATGAGGAGGTATAACCAGTGGTAAATAGTGGAATGCATATAGGATAATTGAACTTGGCCATAGGGAGATGATGTTATCCTAACGGTAATGGATGTGTGATTTTTTTAGGTTGAGGTCCATGGATGTAGGTTTTGAGGTTTATGGATCATAAGGTGGGTCTAGTCAACCCAGAGAGTGGTAGTGTTACTCGTGAAATGGTAGGGGTCATCTTTCTTGGTATCCTCTGACCCACCATACAGCTTACAATGAGATTGTGGATGAGAAGTTGATGTTGAGACAGTGGCAGGAGCGGGTAGGCATGCAGGGCGATAGATGTGTAAGGGGATCCGGGAGAATAATATGAGGTGGTAGAATCTTTGAATTGATACCACCACCACACATAGGTGGTCCATTCCATGCTCATGGAGATATAGTATTGTGATAGGGACAGTTGTATCTAGTCGAAGCATATGACCAAAAGGCTTCAGGAATGACATGAGGCAAGGTTTATGTCTTTTCTCCATTAGCTACAATGCTGATAGACATATTTTATTGTTATTACATTCCTTCCAACTATCTTGTTTGGGAGTTATATATTTTTATTCATCCATTGGTTTGAAAATTATACTTGGAGATTCCTACTAGAGAAGACTCATTGATAACACATTTTTTCCGATAGTGAGACCTAACACATAGAGGCATGAGTTTATATTGGAATCTCTCAGTAGAAATGTTGAGGTCCAACAATATCATATTTTTATCAATAGGTTATCCATATTTTAGGTCCAAATTGACTATTTTAGGCATAGGATATGACATGTCCACTTTAATAGAACTAGTTTCTCTTTTATAGGTGAAAAGAGAACCCAAATAGTACATTATGGACTCACACATAGAAGGGATCAGATGATTACTCGTTGGCCGAATAATATGACCCTTGGTGTAGTGGATTTTATGAGTATCTTGTTTCATATAGTGGTGGTGGAGACATTTTCCAGGAGTATTTTCTAGGTTTACATCCTCCACCCCAAGAGATAGACGTCTACATTTATCTACAACCCGGGATGACACTGATATCTGTACCGCCATATTGGATGGCTCTCATAGAGCATCACGAGCTGAGGGTGTTTTTAGATGACTTTTTGAGGAAGGGATTTTTTAGAACCAGGTTTTCACCAGGTGAAGCCCCAATTTTTTTTTCTAATAAGGCATATAAGAGCATGAGGTTATATGTGGACTATATGTGACTAAATTCAGTGACCCTAATGTAAACATATCCACTATCGAGTATCGATGACCTCGTTGATCTTTTAGGAGGGGCATGATGGTTCTCGAAGGTAGATATCAAGTTTTTCTATTAGTAGTTTTGATTACTAGATGATTATATATTAATGATTACATCAATATACCTCTATGTACATTCTATGTACTTGTTGATTCCTTTTGGTGTGATGCACACCCCAGCAGTGTTCCTAGGACTCATGATCCATAACTTCCAGAATTGTTTGGAATTTTTCATGGTACTATTCATTGGTGATATCCTTGTATAGTCACCATTCGATGAGTAGCACTTGAGACCCTAGATAATGGTTCTTCATGAGCTCTGAGGGAACCATATTTATGGAAATATTTTGAAGTTCCAGTTCATGATTCAGGAAGTTCACTTTCCAATACATGTTATCTCAACAGATAGAGTGGTAGTGGACCGACCCACGATCGAGGTTGTATTATCATGGTAGAAACTCAACATCATGAATGATTTGTAGATCTTCCTTGTACTGGTATTTCATTATTGGATATTCATATCTGATATCTCTATGATGGTAGCACACATAATTGATTTTACTAGAAATCAGTAGCCTTTAGTGTGGATAGAGACACGCGAACACACTTTTCAGTAGTTAAGGTGGGGTTTGAATAACACTCATATATTGATATTTATAGAATATGGTGTCGAGTAATTAGTACTCAACGATGCATCAGGAACTACGAATGGTTTTGTTCTGATGCTGAGGATTATAGTGATTGATTTTAGTTCATGTTAGTTGAGAGCACATGAGAAGATCAGTACAACCCACCATCTTTAGTTATTAGTGGAAGTCTTAATAAAAAATATTTTGGGAAAAACCTAATGGGTGAGAAATTTATCATCTATTCTGGTCAGAAGATTCTCAAGTACATTTTCTCTTTGAAGGATCATAACTTGAGATAAAGGTGACAGCTAGAGCACATCTATAATTATGGAAAAAATTATCGATTCTCTAAGTAAGTGGACTGTGGTAGTAGATTATCTCAGTAAGAGATATTTTTCATATTTGTTGAACTATGCATCTAACTAATTATCCTAATTACAGTTATCCTTTGTGAATGATGATAAGGAATCTTAACTCCTCTTTATGGTTGTTACCCCTACACTTTTTTAGCAAGAAAAGGATGTAAATCTTTGGGATATAGGACGTGAGAACCTATATACTCATCTATCCAATGGACATGAACTAGATTTATTATCTAATAGTGGGAGGAAATTTCTTATTTTTAATGAAATCAAGATGGCAGCAGTAATTTTGTGGTTGGAGATTTTGAGAAATTTTCATATGAATCCTCTAGTGGTATATATAAGTGTGTAAAGGATGCACAAGGACATCTGACGTCAGTTTTTTTCATCATGGATAAAGAAAGGAGTTGAAGAGTTTGTCTATCAATGCCTCACCTATTAGTATGTGATCGCTAATAACCAAGTTATAGTGGGTTTAGGTCAACCCCTTGAGGTTCTAGAGTCAAAGTGGGTGGGATGATCAATGAAATAATGATGATATTACCGTATACATGTAAGGAAAGTGATTCATATAGGTGATCGTAGAAGGAATCACAACATTATCCCACTTATTTTCAATTCTGGAGTAGAGTTCATCATAGATCATCTGATTCCTCTATGTGGAGAAGATATTATTAATCAATATAGTTACATCGATGATAATTTTTTATCATGATAGTCTTTTCACATCCTAGTGGTGGAAGGGATTGATGGATGGATTTTGGACTTAGTTACAATTGATATTAGTATTCCACCCCAAACTAATGAAGAAACTGAGTAGACTATTCTAAATCTGGATGACATATTATGATATTTCATGATGGACATTGGTTTTAGTTATAAGTATTACCTATCACTATAAGAGTATATTTAAAATAATATCTTCCATTCCACCATAGTTATGGAATTATTTTAGTATTTGTTTGAATGACCCTTCATGTCACCACATTGTTGGAATGGCTTATGATAGTAATCACTCATGTGCATAGAGTAGGTATGAGTAACTATCGATATGGTGTAGATCACCTAGAAGTGGATGAATATGAAATAAATTAATCAGAATTATTCTAATGATAGATGATGAATGCCATTGGAATTTGGGTAAGGGGATAATGTTTTACTACGAGTTTCAACCCAATTTGTATTAGAGAGAATTAGTTGTGGAAAGAAGCTATATATGAGGTTTATCATCCCTTTCTAGAAACTATGTAGAGTTCATGGGGTGGCACACCACTTAGCTCTAAAATCACAGTTTGATCGGGAATATGAAATCTTCCATGTGTTGCAACTAAGGAGGTACCCGCATGATCCATCACACATTATCAACTAGGGTGAGCTTGATATTTACGATGTATATACCTTTACTGAGTACCCAGTAGATATCAGGGATTTAAAGTAGAAGATCCTAATTGGAATTATATTCATTTAGTGTGTATCTCGTGTTAGCACACCAATCATTTGGAAAGCATGGGGGAGCCGATGAATAGATTCATTTTTAGTACCCACATCTTATAGTGTAGCCCTTGTTTTTGATTTTGGGGATGTAAATCCCCATGGTTGGGAGAATTTATGACTCATATTTTCCCTGATTTAATTTTTGATATTTCATGAATAATTTTTTAGACTAGACACTAAGACTGTATGTGATATTAAGTCCCGGTTTTACATAAATAAATTTTGGAATATTTTAAATATAATAAATACCACGAGAATGAATTTTTTCAAAAAAAAAAGTGGAATAACATCTAAATGGTGTCTAGGATCAAAATTTTGAGGGAACATCTGAATGTAGAATGTGAGTTATACCCTAGGCATTATATAACCTTGGCCGACACATGACATTTGTAGAAAAGTCAGTACATGCATGAAAATCTATAAAATAATTAAATAAATTATTATATTTATAATTATTGACACATCGATTAAGTTTTCATAAAATAGACTGTTATGAATAAATATCAGGGTTATCCCTATAACCCTTGAGACATTAGAGACTCATTGGAGTTAATGATGGAGGATTTTCCTCAGGCTAATGGTTACCAGATAATGGATCAATGATCAATGTGCAATAGTTTCAATGGATCTTTCCAAAGATCATGGTACAACCTAATTCATCATCAGAGATCAATCCACATCAAGGTAGTGTGGATGTTTGATTTGGATTCTTTCAATGTTTTTATTTTTTTAATGAACTTGAATCAGTGGAAAGATAGATTGATTCACGAATCATGGATATTAAAATATGGGTTTATTTTATGTGATTTATTGGGAAAATTTATTCATGATTAAATTTTTGATTCTTCAATTGTCATTTTAACAAAAATGAACTAATATCGACATGAAAATATATCAAATTCTATTCTACATAAAGTATCTTATTATTTAATCCCTTGATTATTCATGCATATTGGGTATTCCTCATTTTCCCACAGCTCGACATATCCCTATTAATCAATTGTTAGACAACCATTTCTTGTCCCAAAAACTTGATATCATATATCTTGAATCGAAATGACATGAATGAGGTGAGATTAGATAATCAGTGATGAAGAAGACATTTAAGGACACATGATTTTATTATCTTCGATACGTAATAAAGAATGACACACAAATCCATTTTTTGAGCGAATCATTGTACATATATTTTTTTGATGAAAAAGATTCTTTTACATGATATTCCTTTGATTTTACTGATAGGATGGACACCAGATTGGATGGAGGAACAATAATAAAAACATAGAACCAAATCTAGGATTCTGGGAAATTTTAAATTACACGTAGTGTAATCCAGATCTACACACCCTGTGGGCCCCCTGTGTGGAGACAAGGGTTTTAGGAGGAAGATAATTATCACACAGAATGTAACCCCTGACCCACCATGTGTGTTACCTCCCTAGTGAATTAGTGTGTACCATGGAGGTACCTGAAATTGGTTGGGGTATATGGGTTAGAGGATGTTGTGTACTCCCCCACAAAGACATGAGATGGACTAAGTACAAGGGCTCAGTCATATACTATAAAAAGGGAACAATTACATGGAATAAATCCATACACTGGCACACAGGTAGAGTACATGGGTATCTAACATATTATTTTATCATACTTGGACACATATGGGGCTTGAGAATGGGGACATTTACATAGAAAAGACCCATGGTTTAGTGACATGACATGTATCCCCTTCTACACATTATGAACATTATTTTAAATGGATTGGAGCCCTTGTCCCTGTATCATGGACAAGTTTCATTGGAGTGAATTCCCCTAATCCTTTCTGTGAGGATTATTATGGAATAATCTCATACACATCGGAGAATGATCCTTTCAGTAGTACTTCTTGGTTAAATTCATCAGAATCCATATGTGAGGACTAAAGTGAGATCCTCTATTCATATTTTTGTTCTAGGTGGAGTTCATGGTATCATCATGACCGAATGCAAATTGGAATCGATAGCCTACATATGGGATGTTTCCATATTAAGTTTTGGTATAACCCTATATCCTTGGGAGTGATCCTCATATGTGTCTCATATGTTATATGAATTCAGTTTTCAATTTCTTATGGTGAAACCAGATGAGAATTAACACAAAGATAGACATTATTAGTGCTATCTGACTCAGGATTGTGTTCTAACATTTTAGTTCTTTGGGAGAATTTCAAGTTAGAATCATTGACTTGCATACAAAATTTGTGACTTACCTCAAGATTTGGTTTTTTCTTGAGTATATCTAGGTATCCTTATTATATGTGTTGTAGATATATGCAAATGTATATCGGACTACATATAATTATTTATATCATTTTTGGTTTGGGGTTTTCCTACTATGTATTGTTATACTCAACCATACATAGGCTTTTCCAGCAAGTTTAGTGTCTTTTTCAAATAATCCACTGTTAGACAGAGTCCTCTATGGACAAGGACTAGACGGTGCCTTGTGAGAATGACAAACCATAGATTTTTCCAACATTGTTAAGATGGTAATACCGGTGTATCCATTAGGTTGTAATTGTTTCCAATAACTTTTGGTGCCATTATATTTGGCCCTTTTTACTTCTATTTACACCCATCTATACACTATTTATATGATTTATATATAAGCTATCATGGTTGTTCAGTTGTTTTGATAATTAAGAATTGTGTTGGATTGGTGGTGTTCATGTGTGTACATGTACATAGATTAAGTCCTTCCGTGTTAGTGATATTCCCTCTCAGTACTAGTCTTTAGCCTCCATCCAATTAGAGGCGGGCTTGGTGAGTTGCAACATGGTACCCACATGGGCGGGTCATGACTAAAAATTAATGTTTATTTTCATGGAACTATTTTGTTAGTTTCTATATATGTTTTCATAATATATTAAATTTAACAATTAAAATGTACTATTATAGATGAAATAATATATTAACATCAATTAAATTAAAAATTTGTATGAAAAAATTTTATCAACACTTTATATTTAAAGGTGTCATATTTTTAATTAATGTAATTATTTACTGTATATTGTATTTTCATATATAAAACAGTTTTTTAAAATTTAGAGACTAAATTAGATAAAAAATAAATTTATTTTTGGAATTTTTCTTTCAAAATTATATTAGAATTATTTTTTTTATTTTGTCTAAAAAATTTTTGGTGTATAGTGAAATATACTGATACAATGGATTATATTCTATTAATATTATAAAAGTATGAATTAGAAACTTATAAATAATTTTAAAAAAATATTTTATTTTTTAAATTTATACAATTTAAAATTTTATCACAATTTACAGAACTAGGTCTGATATTTTAAAATTCAAGTAATATTTTTGTCAATAATTATTTTAATACATTATACATTTTTTATTTTAAAATTTTATTTTAACATTTTTATAAATTGAAATAGAATAAATGAAATTAAAATTAATAATCATTCAGTAAAAATTATTTAACATATAAAAAATTATTATTTGGAATAAATATGACATAACCTTTGGTAAAAAATAGTTAACACCGTAAATGTTTAAATGGAAATAATTAATAATTCACACGGTAATGAGGTTGAAATTGAAGGAACCTAAAACCCCCTGGGTGTGTGGGGGTAAAACAGGGGGGGTCAACTTTTTCTTTAAAACTGATGAATCGTGTTCCCACATTGGTAGGAACCTGTTAAATATATCTAAAAAGGAAGTGCAAAAAAAACAATCACATGTAATGAAATGACATAACAATTTTACTTATTTCACCACTAAGGGCTACATCCAAGGAGCATATGATGATAGTGTTTCGGTCATACCAAAAACCACTCATCTTCAAATGTTGAGGTTTACAAAAGTTTAACATTGTCACTCTATGCCAGGTGCACTGCCTTTACATTGTTTTAGGGTTAGAAAATTGTGTCCCTTATATCACTTCAACTAACCCTTCTTGCTCACTACATTAGAAAAATATTCACATAGTTTAATGACTTGAAGTTAACTTCAATGGTTTAACATTAGATAATAAATCCACAATTATAAATGGATACCATGTTGAAGACTCACAATCACCTACATATGTAATTTTTTCCCGTACATTAATATATTATGGAAATTAATTTCGCAACCTAATTTGGTCAATTTTTAGTCTTCCTTGGGTGTTCTGCGTACTATTGTTGTTTCTGTGTACCATTTTTGTTTTCACATACCACAGCTATTTTGGGGAACTATTTAGATATTTCCACGTACCATCTAGCTATTTCTATGTACCATAAAACTCCTCTTTGGACTATCCTTCTCCATGTACTACCCTACTCCATCTACTGCTCCACACCTCCACGTACAGTCCTGCTTTGCATACTGCCTCTCTCTTCCGCGTACTGCGAGAGCTTCTTGTTCAAACCGTGCTCTCTTATATGTATTGTTTTCCATACATGGATGATTCTCTTTGTATTCCATCTTCTTCTCTACATACCACTTCAAACTTCACCAAACTTCTTCAAGAAATTTTAATCTCTAATCTCTTATTTAACAAACGAGATTACTTCTCCATAAATAGTCACATCACTCCACAAATTTTTCTAATCCTATTTACCCAAATTTTCAATATGGGATAGTCTGTAAACTGAACTACATTTTTGTATTATTATCCTCCACCGCATACCACTCTTGTTTCATGAACTGCAGTGATTCTTCATACCTTTTTCATTCTACGTATGACACGCCTTCAATGTGTACCGATGTTGCGAAACATTTTCAGAAGCATTCCACGTACCACACACATTCACCGTGAATCGTAGCGATGAACCGTTTTTGACATCATTCTGTGTACCACTTTCCTTCACCACTTAAGATCCCCGCGAACCATTTTCGACAGCATTACACGTATCACATGCCTTCACCATGTACTGATCCGCGTACTGATCAATATACAGTTCCGTATGTAGCCACGAACAACGCCCAAACTACCGATTTTGAGGCCCAAAAATATGGAAAACACTTGGAAACTGCTCCAACTTCAATACTGTTTTCAGCCTCAAATTTATGACCCCATTATTTTCAAACTCCCTTATCATCCATGTGAAGATTCACAAAAAACACAAACCATACTCAAATATTATCAATGAAAAACCTTGGTTCCAACAATCCACCCCATTGGTTTTGTTGGAAATCCTTCGCTAAATTCATTATAGCTTAAACCACAATCAGAACCTAAACCTTCATGAATCTACTCATCCATCACTCTAAGTCTACGTGAGCAATTATCGGTGTAGAAAACAAGAGAGAGGGCGTTAATTGATTTCTCATCCATTTCTTTCCTCCCCCATAGCTTCATTTCAGGATTTATTTCTATATAATTAATCTATTAAGAATGAAAAATATCACTCTCTAGTGAATTTATCTATTCTCCCCCCTTGGCAATAAACGTAATGAACAGAATATTGACTTGTTGAGTAAAAAAACAAGCCCCTTGGATCGTATCTCTCCTAGAAACCTACATAATTTCTGAAAATAGATTAAAAACAATTAAAAAAACTTGTGGGAGGGGAATATTATAACCTCCTTATGCACTGGGAGGTGGATGAACACCAAGTTTCTACTGATGTTTCTCAAACAAAACCACTGGAAATGGATTGGTCATAATATTAGCCACATGCTCATTAGTTCCCACATGGTTCATTTTTATCATAGCTTGTTCAACATTTTCCTTGATAATGTGTTATGTGATCTCAATATGTTTCATATGAGAATGATGAACAAGATTATTTATAAGATCAATTGGGCTCTTTTTATCACATTAAATCACCATTGATTGTTTCACCTCAACACCTATGTCACTCAATTGGTGCTTCATCCAACATAACTCAGTGTACGCCTTTGTAGAAGATATATATTCTTTATTAGTAGTACTAAGTGAAGTACTTTTCTGTTTCTTACTTAACCATCCCATACATTTCTTCCCTATATTGAATTATCCACTACTAATAGACTTTCTATCCACTACATCTCTATCCCGGTCATCATAAAAAAATTATGATAATTCACTATCTCTTCCTGCAAAAAGGTATAGCCCATAATTATGTGTACCTGAATGTGTCTCGTGATTCATTTCACTGCCACTATATGTTCTTCCTCGGGATTAATCTAAAAGTGGGCCACAATGAATATAGCAAAGACAATATGTGGTCGTGTCACTTTTAGGTACAGTAGGCTTCCAATGATTCTTTTATAAATGGTGGGATCCCCAAAAGTCCCTTCCTCTTGCTTTCCGAGCTTTGATCCGACTACAATCGGAGTTGACATTGGTTTGGAATCTTTCATATTGAATTTATTTAGTATATCTCTTGCATAATATCATGATAAATGAATGTGTAATCATTCTTTTGAAGTAACTACACCCCCCATAAAGTATGAGTTCACTAATCATGAACATTTCCAATTCTGATTTCTGGTGATTAGAAAATTCATTAATTAATTCATGTATGCTTCCACCAAAAATAATATCATCCATGTATAAAAATACCATGAACTGATCTTATTGAGAGGTATTCACAAAGATATTGTGATCCACTCATCCTATTTTGAATCGCAGAAATCGCAGAAATCCCGCGAACCTTCTGCATTCTATGTATGACACACCTCTACAATGTACCGACATTGTGAACCATTTTCTTTAGAATTTTTTGTACTGCACGCCTTCACCGTGTAGCGTCGTTGCAAACTGTTTTTGAAATCATTTCACATACCACATTCCTTCACCGCATACTATCGTTGAAAACCATTTTTGGCATCATTTAATGCACTATATTCCTTCACCATGTACCGCTCCACGTACTGCTTCACATACCGTTCTGTATGTGGCCACGAACCATCATTAAACTCCTGATTTTGAGGCCCAAAAATTTGGAAAACAGTGGGAAACTATGCCAGCTTCAATATTGATTTCAGACTCAAATGTAAGACATCAATATTTTCAAAATCCTTTATCATCCATGTGCATATTGTCAAAAAAAACTCAAACCAAACTCCATTATTGTCAATGAAAAACCTTGGTTCCAACAGAAACAATTTTAAAACATGTTTTTAATTTGGGTTTTAGGATATTATAAATTATATCTCACTACCCACTAAATTATTTTATACTTATTGTGTTACATTACATTGTAAACAAGTTAACCCTCAATATTAAGTTAAAAAGTATATAAAAATGAAATTCTCACCAATATTATAAAAGGTTATTATCTAAAAGCTGTCAATACCACTAAAAATATTTGAATTCCTCATAAATAACTATTTTATTTGCATCCCACATAATCCTATGTAACTTTATCGAACTTATTTTCATATTATATTATCCCATTCAATCCACATCCAAGGGATCTTTCATGGAATCATGAATTACTAAATGTGAGTAATCATTTTATTTAAATTATTTCCTTTCTACAATAATTTTAAAAATGTAATTCTCAAATGCATATTTAATGAAATTAGTGTTGGTTATATACTTAATTTTTTTTGTTCTATGAGAAGAATCATTAATACCCTCTCCTAGTTTTCTATTATGAAAAGTGAAAAAGACATTGGTGTTTGTGCATGCGGGCTACCGACTCCACAAACTGAATTGTTTCATTCTCCTTAACCACCATGAAGGAATGGTCCTGTTAAGAAATTTTATATATTAGTAAAATATATATAATTATTATTATTTTCTAAATATATTAAACCATATTATAACTTTTCTCCCATTTACAAAAAATGTAATCCTCATCAATGCATTCATGTAGAATAAAACTACATGGAGCAATATATTACCATATTTCATTCCTTAACTACCATCACTGTATTGTCATGGGAATGGGATTAAGGTGTAAATATGATTTTTTGTTTTAAATATGATTTTGGAATGACAAATTCTGGAACATATTATTGATATGATCAATAAATGCTCATCGTTAATTCAATCAATTAAAGGAAATCATACTAAGATGAAACATTTCTCTTCAAATTATGTAATATTTTCATATACATTGATTATTCATATCATTAAATTAAAATTATTGCATATCACACTATTTACCACTAAATTGTATTATTATGTTGAAGTTCTAATTATATTGAAACCAAATCACCTCATAATATTCCATTACCCATGTTATGTTCTCATTTGGGTTCATTTGGCAACCTACTAGATCCATAATATGAAATTATATCATGGATGACTTTGAAAACATAATTTATAATGTAGAATGATATAAATATTTAAATATTTATTTCTATTTTTGTTATAGATATGATATATCAATATGAGAATAATTAAGAAATAACCCTTCATTGGCTATGAGTCACTAGAATAAGTTTATTATGGATTTCATCTTCTAAGATAATGAATTAAAACTCATTAAAAGGAAATTGAAACTTTAATGAACTTAATAAATAATAAATTTTATTAATATTATTCATTTTTATAGTTTAATCTTGGAATAATATTGAATTTCAATATCGATCTAATGAATCTAGAATAAACGATGAATATTATAATAATCCCAATATAGTTAAATAAGTAAAATCTACGTAATTGATATATATATATATAAGTATAAAATGATTATCAATGAGGATTATATATTGTTATAGTTATGAATAATGGACTAGGTTAGGTTATTAATAAAATTAATTTAATTGTTCTAGATATTTGGTGATAGCAGATAATGAATCTAGGAAAAGGATATATGTTTCATATCAAAATTCCTCTCTATTTGACATTTGTTTTATTATTCAGAAAATTTAATTAATGTGGTGGGTATTATAATTATTTGAGATATAATATAATGGAATAAATTTTATTCATGTTAATTTAAATTGAATTTAAGAACTCTCTTCCAATTTTTTTTATTTGAAATCTCCTCAAGTAATAAAGGGTTTTCTTGACTAAAATATTTTTCATGAGTAAAAATCACTCAACATAGATTATCATTGTTCATAATTGAATTTTCCTAACCTATGATAATTTTTTTCTATTTAGATCTTATTTAATTGGTAAATCATGTTTTACACACAAGTATTCTTCCTTGATGAATTTAATGTTTCAAAAACAATATTATTTTTAGAATAATTACCATATCATCTAAATGATTATTGTATCTATATCCATGTTTTTACATCTTATCAATCATTTAATTTCTCTATTGGAAACATAAATTATTTTTTTCTCCAATGACCTTGTAATTAAAATTAATTAATTATTAAACAATGGTTTTTTTATCCTAAGATTTTTGTTTTGATTAAAGTTGTTTTTCCAATTCAAAAGGTTTTTCCATCCTTTCTAGTCAAAGGTTTTGTCTTCAAATACATATTTCATTTTGGTAGACATTTTTTTTATATTAAGATCAATATTATTTAAGATTTTTTTTACATTTATGTCAGTAAAGTGTATTGATTAATTATTTTTGAAAATGCTATTAATTTTCAAATCGTCATTATCAATGAGTCCTGTAATGACCATGACCCTTGTAGCCCATAATCGATGCCTTACATTCTTACATTGGAACTAGATACATGATTAAAATCCAAAAATCCCCAATAGTTTAGTAGTATTGAAAAAATAGATACATATGTGGTTCTATTATTACATTGTAAATTAAATATATAACAATATAATATGAAATAAACTACTTCCTAGACACTTATTCAATGATTTCATCTTTATAAACTAGGGAAGGAGAAATAAATAAAATGGCAAGATCAAATGATCAGTAAGTATTATAGACATTATAATCATGAATGAATATTAATTAACACATATTCAATAATGCAAAATCAATATGTAATGGTAAATAACTAAATAAAAATTCTATGTAATCAATAACTATATAAGGAAATGTATCTATAGAATTCGTTATAATAGAAATCACATAGATTGTAATAGTTTAAAAATTAATGAAGGGAATAACTTATTATTGGATTTATTTTATCTGAAACAAGATACCACAACCTTCAATACCTTTCACAAGATGATCTATGGCTAAAGGTATAACCTGGATTAAATTGGGAAAAAAATTCTCATGACTCCTATTAATGCATCGATGGGCTATCTATAATTGAGGACGATCATTTTTTATATATCTAAAGCATTCCTTTATTATCCTAACGATGAATGTATTTCATGAATTAATATTACTTATCAATAAATATTTTTATTGAGGAAAAGAGACATATTGACCATTTTTTTCTTAGCCCATCAAATAACATTCAATGTAAGAACCTTCTATAAAAATGGAATAGTTTTTAGAAAGTAATTATATACATGATACAATAAATATGGATATTTAAGTCAAATATAATATCAATTTTAAAATTATACGTAAGGGGTAGTGGATACACCACCTAAAAATTATTAAGTGTAGAATACAAATTAAGTTTCAATAAAATTGAAAATGAGATGATGCCCCTTAACTTTAACTTCCCTTATGTCAAACAAGTTTTTAAATCTTGTACAATGATTTAAATTAATTTATAAATTAATAATATAACCATATGAAATCATATATGGCACTCTCATGTCATCCAATCACCCATTTTTTAATAATATTTTTTCAATTGCCTTTTTTTCTGTTAATTAGTCCATTTTTTATGCATATTTTTTCATTTAAAAATCTCCTCTTGTGAAAAGGATAGGTTTAAATTATATAAAGAATTATATTATGGTAAAATAATATCACACGTATTAATGACAAATAATTTTATAGAAAATATTGAATGGTGAAAAAAGAAAATGATTCGCATCGTGTCATGGGGAGGGTTGGTCGTACGTTTTCACGAGGGACAATATCATTTCATTAATGGTGAAATAGTGAAAAAGTGGATAGTATGTTAAAATTTATATAATAAATATGAGTTATTAATTATCATATATATAATATTTCCATCATTATACCCATCCAAAAATAGTGGTGATGAAAAAAAAAATTACACCATGGCGTTGAGACGGTAAGCCATACAAACACAGACACATGATGCTTTAGTTTTTTAAAAGGATGTATAAAAGGAAAAAATATGGAATTTCAATTATCATAATAACATATCAAAATATATATAATACTTTTTTATTACTTTATATTGTAATAAACACATGAATATGTAGTAGGAGAAAAATTTTATTCAAATGAGTAGGTAAACACAATTACCTCTTCTTTCGTAGGTTTTCCTTAGACATCTTCTGAAGGAATCCATGGTTTGTCTTTTCTGAATAAAAATACCTCCATAACATGGATAAGGATTTCATGAAGTGATTTTTTCATAGTATGGTTGAGATATAAAGTTCATGGTTGGGAGATTATGTTAAGGATGACGTTCAATTTTTTAATTGTGGTGAAGGGCACTTAGGAATTCCTTAAAATATTAAAATTTAATTAATGTTATTCTTAGAGAAAAGTCATAAAGACGACTTTAAATAAAAGTTTATTTCATTATAAACCCAATATTATTCAATTTTTCTTTATTCATGTTTTTTATTATGTTTAAGTAATTGTATACTATATTATATTCATTAAAATCATTATTGTAAAAAATAACACAATTTATTTCGATGATAGTAAAAACACCAAATAAAGATTCAAATTAAAACAAAATATTTTATTATATAATAGAAACTACTTATTTATATATATAATTCATGGATCATCTTAATTATCAAAAATATTATTCATTTTAATATTGTTAATATCATTTATTTACTTTTTCTATTAATTTAATAGTTACTGTATCATCGTTGTGAAAGCATTTAAGGAATTTAATTCATCCCAAAAAATTAAAAATAAATTTACATTATAATAAAAATATTTATATTTGAAAATAATATTTATTGTAAAAAATCTTTTCTCAAAAACTATATATTCAAAAGTTATACTAATTAAAAATTATCGTTTGGAAAGCTTGAATTTCATTCAAAAAATATATTATCTGGGACTTTAGGTCATCCATGTGGATCCAAAAGAAAACAAATTCGAACGAAGGATGATTAAGGACAAATATTATTCATCAAATAATACTTTTCTAATTTTTTTGGTTATTTAAGGGTTCTTATAATTTTAATTAAATTTATTTTATTAATTTTTCTTCTTCATGAACAAGCACTACATCAACATTTCATACGCATTAATGTTTATTGTATTAAATATAAAAATTAAAAATAAATTAAAATAATAAAAATAATTAATTTTTATCAACATAATTTTTTAGATTCATTAATTATTTATTTTTACTCATCAATATCAAGACAACTAATTTAATTTGTTAAATTGACTTTTCTTACCCAGCGCAAGCAATATAGAAGAATCTGGATTCATGTTATATAATAATATAGTTCAATAACATCAGTAAAAATGATCATTAATACATAATAAATTGAAAAAATTCATGAAAATAATTTTTACCATGCAATTATTATCTATAAGTAACCAAATTTGACTTTTCCAATGCTGCGCAAGCATGGTGTCAACACTAAAAATTATTATAATATTAATCATGAAATAAATTATAATTTACAAGTAATGAATTAATTTTTTTATAAATTTATATTATATTTTAATACATCAGTATTTACATATGTTTAATAAATATTCGGATCATATATATTTTTTTAAGATATCACAAAAGATATAGTATTTCATAAAAACTATATTTTTTTTATTTATCAAAAAATGAAGATTCGTAAAAAAATACAAAAAAATAACTCTTATATAATTTTGACATTAATATTTCAAAAATATAGTTCATTTTTTCGAATAAAAATGATGAATGTTTTATAATTTAGTTTTAAAATTATTGCACCCTTAAAACAGTATAGCATTTTTATGTCTAAAATTGGATTCACTCGGATCTTTTGCCTATAAAATACATTGGAAGAATGTAAAAATAAATGATTACATATATATTATATATGTGTCATTATGATCACTGAGTAATAGTAACTAATTACTATATTATCAATTCATTGGAAGATTATATATTTCATAATGTGGTTAATACTATTCATTCTCCACAATTTAAAAGTTTGGTTATGATATTTTACTATTTATTTATGCTCAAAATTGGGTGAAACATAAGATATTGAAGAGATTATATTTAAAAAAAGGCAACACATAAAATATTTGGGTTTTACAATCTTTCCAATTTCAATATATTGTGTCCTCGTAATTTGAAATCAAACTTCAAAAATCAAATGTTAATACTAATAAATTTCATTGTGGGACACCCAAATTGTAAATACGACAAATAAAAAATCATATTAATTAGAGGGAAATTGAAATGTGAAGGTCACCACTAAATTATATTTTCAAATAGGATAACATAAGTTGGGAATGTAAACCTATACATGGGAGAGAAATATAACTAACATGTTTTAATAGAGGTTGATTGGGAACATGGTCATTAGAAAGTTAACCAAAACAAAACTATAAATATCATGATGGGATAAAAGATAGTTGATTTCTCAAAAAGAAAAGATAAAAAATATCTTTTTTGTTCAAAAATAAATTTGGTAGAGTTTAAGGAATCTTTTAATATTCTTATAAGCACTTGAGAAAATATTTTACATGATTACATTCCACCTAATAAGCATAATCTCTTCTTTTTGTTGTGATTTTTTCTTTTTTCAATTAATTTTGTACATAATGAGTTGGATATTCAATATTAATTTTTACTCCTTATGAATATTTAATTAATAATAATGTCCAAAAGTGATTCTTATACTCAAAATATTAACTAAAACCAAAAAAATGATTGCACATCGTATCCAATAAATCAAACATTAGCATCAAATCATAATATCGATTTTTCAACATAATCAATACAAAAACTAATATTCATTAAAAATACATTTTTCTATGTTTATAGTCTAAAAAAATTATAATTAAGGTCACTAAACATTCAAAATCATCTTCACATCATATTTTCCCCAAACAACATAATGCATCTCTTTTTTTCATCTACCAAATATATGAATACCTTGATAAGATTTAAACATTTTTAAAAACATGAATACTTTGAAACATAAAGTCACAAGTTATTGAATATATTTCCATAAATCCAAACATCTAATAATCCCAATAAATATAGCATAAACCATAAAATCGCTAACTTCATTATTGGGAACTAATTCCATCCCATAAACAACCCTTTGTTGTTATTATCTGAACATTACGATTATATTAAGATTGTCCTCTCCAAATAATGTTTATCAAAAAAAATAAACATTCCCTAGAATCACTTTCATTGGATACAAGAACAATTCATCGCAACCCTTCAAATCCAAAAATATATGGTATTGTAGTAAAATACTTATATGTTTCATGAATCTTATTATATTTATTTTATCCAAATACAAGATATCACTAATCATTCAACTTAAGATGAATCAATAATTTAAAATTGACTTTTATCCCTTTGCTTATTATATTGAATAATCCCTTGAGACTTTAGAGTTTTTTTAGAGTGCCCTATATCCTTAGAGTGGAACCATTATACATTAGAAAATTAATTCTTACCATTGAAATTATGAGAATAATGGTTTATTTACACAGACTAAAAAAATAATTTTTAAATCATATATCATGGTGTTTCCATCCAAAATTGCAACATGTGGAAGATAAATTATTTCCTTTCTTCCCCTTATATATACTTTTCTTTTTCATCATCTTCTTCTTTTACTTCCCTTATAAATCGTAAGACTTCAAGAGTTATTTTTCATTCTTTTAACATTTGATACCCTATCATCATATGATCAGAATATTTTGGAGAATAGATCAAATCATTATATTGTCTTAAAATCACCAATGAAACAATCATTCATACACATTGTATATTATGCATTTATATTGTTTCCATTCATTCAACTGGGTTGCTTTTCTAAAAATGAAATTAACTATAATAAAATAATGAACCATACTATATAATCTAAAAACATATGATTGTAAAATTATATATTATTAATCTCTAATCAATAATCATGGTTTATTTGGGAATATTTCAAAATTTTATATTAGGTTTTCATTCTTTAATCTATGATTTACTAAATCTTGTTCCAAATGTTTCTACTAAAAATTAATTGATACCAAATGTAAAGACCCAGACCTCAACAGCATGACACTAATTCCTTACACTACTAAATTGCCACATGATATAAGATTAAAATACCAATGGACAAACTTGTTTTGTAGTCTCGACAAGCTAGATAAATACATGGTTACCTTGTTAAATTATTAACTAATCATAGACCATAACAAAGGAAAATAAACTGCTTCCTTGAAAATTATTCAAAAACATTATTTTCATAACCTATGGACGGAAAAAAGAAATAATAGTGTGATCTCAAATGATCTTTAAGGGTTACATACATTGGAATCATGAACAAATAATAATTGAAACATATTTAACAAGGTATAATCAGTATGGAAAGATAAATAACTAAAAAACATTCCATTTAATTAGTTAACATATAATTAAATGCATCCATAGATATTTTCACAGTGAAAATATAATGGATTGTAATAATTGAATACTGATTGAAAGAAATTATTAATTATTTGATATCTGGTATCTAGAACATGATACCACTACTATAAAGACCTTTCAATACATACTTTAAAACTATTTGTTGAAACCCATTTAATTTATTCGACTATTTGGTCATGTGATCCCTATCGATGCATCAAGTGGATATCAATAAATGGGTCCCACCCATGTATTTATGTAAAAATAATTACTCAAACATTTTAATGATTAGTTTATCTTGTAAAAAATATTACTAACTAAAAAAAATCAATATTGTTTATAATATTGGGATTGAATATTATTTCCTCATCTAATCAAATAAAATTCAGAGTATACACCTTATAGAAAATTTTTAAATGATTTGTGTTGTACACATATCCATGATAAAAATAATATGAATATATAATAGATATATAATTTCAAACTAAAAATGACCTCAAAGTGGTAGTAAACACACCACATAAAAGTTATTATGTTTACAATACCAAGTAAGTCTCAATGAAATGAATATTGAGATGAAGTCCCTTACATTATGCATCCCTTTTGTTGAACATTCTTTAAACTCTAGTGTAATGATTTTAATTAAGATGTTAATTAATAATAGAACGATATTATGTCATATATGACCCTATTATATCATCTTATCACCCATTTATTAATAATATTTCATCACTAACCTTGTTTCAGGTGTTATCTTATTCATTTCCCATTCAATTATTTTCCTCATAATCCCCACTTCTTGTGTATAATATATTGTTAAGTAATATCCAGAATGGAATTAAGCTTATATATATTGTATTTATTGAATATAAATATTTTTATCATTAGTTTTAAATGATGAACATGGAAAATTAATCGAGTTGCATCGTAGAGCCGGGATATCATACGTACGCATGAGCAACAATATGATTCCATTAGTATTGAAACTGGAAGGAAGTGGATAGTATAATTATTTGTAAATAATAAAAATAATTTCATAAATATAATATATAATTGTTATTTAAATAATTTTATCCATCCAATAAAGTTGGTGATGGGAATAAAAATGCATCACGTTGTGGAGATGGTAAGCCGTACAAACGCACGTGTAGTGTTTTTTTTTTCATAGAATGGATAAAAGGTGTAATATGGTCATCTCATTAATCATAATAACATCTTTGAATATATTTCATACTATATATATTAATTTATCGTGGAATGAACCCATAAAGTGGATGTAGAAGATGAAATGAACATGAATGAGTGGGTAAACACAATTAACTCTTCTTTAGTGATCTTCCATTAGACCTCTTCTTATGGAATCCATGGAAGGAATTTCTGGTAGAACAAGACATCCAACTCGTGGATAATTAATTTGATAAGATAATTTATAGCATATGGTAAATCTAGAAGGCTTAAGGTGGTGAAAAGTAAAGAAGGATGGAGTTACCTTTTATAATTGAGGTGAGTGGAACATTATGAATTCCTTAAAATATTAAAATATATTTATAGATATTCTAGGGGAAATGGATTAATAAATGGATATAAAGTAGATTATATTAAATTTTTGACCAAAAAATATCTGATTTTGACACATTCACAAAAAGTTATTTAAATTAAAAAAAATTATTCATGAAAAATCATTACTGTCTAATTTAATAATATTCATTAAGTGATTTTAAAAACATCAAAAACAAAAGATTAAAATTCAAAAAAAATATTTAACTGTATCATAGAAATTAAATTATTTCTTGGATAAATCTTGCATCATCTTAATTATTTAAAATTATATTTCTTAATGTATATAATATCATTTATTTGATATTTCCATTAATTAAATAATTACTGCATCATCATTTAACATGCTTTTAAGGCATTTGTTTCTTCGATAGAAATTCAAAATAAATCTTTATGTATAATTTAAGTATTTTATAATTATAAAAACAATTTATGGTCATTTTTCCTAGAATAGAATATATTAAAAAGATTTTACAATTAAAATCCATAGTGGAAACATCTTGTGTTTGTTTTAAATAAAATATTATAAGGTTATTATAGTCATCCCTGGGGATCCAAAAGGTCAAAATTTTCAACCAAGGAATATTTTTGTAGAAACATATTCAACCGGTTATATTTATCTAAATTTTTAGTTCCTTTAAGGGTTACTATAGTTTTATTTAAAATTACTAAATTGATTTTTCTTAAACTTGAAGTGGAACTGCATCAATATTGCATTAGATTAAAGTTAATTATTATATATATTTAAATTTTAAAAAAGATTATATTGAAATTAATTAATTAGTATCAATAGATCTCTTTATATTCTTTAATTATATTTATTTAATCATATCTATATAAATGAATCTTATTTAATTTGTTAATTCCGCTTTTCTTGCCCTACACAAGTATTGAACAAGAATTTGGATAAGATTCATGTTATATTACTATGAACTAAAAAAAATATAAGTAAAATATATAATTTAGAAAAAATAATTAATAAAATAACTGATAAAATAATTTTTAGGACTCATTTAATATATATAAGGATTAAAATTCGACTTTTCCATCGCTACGCAGGCACTATGTCGACAGTGAAAATGATATTTATATATATATCAGAAAATGAATTATAATTAATATTGTCTGAATTATTTTTGTAAAATATTTCTATTATATTATCATACATGATTATTTACATAAGTATTATAACGTTTTATATTATAGTTTTGCTTCGATGATATCACAAAAGATACTATATTTTATTAAAAACTACATTTTACAATTCCCCAAAAATTGTAATATCTCAGAAAAATACCAAAAAATCACCATAAGATGATGTTGAAATTAATATATCTAAAAATAAGTTATTTTTTCAAATAAAAATTTTAAATGTGTCAAAAATTAGTTTTAAAGAAAGTGACCCATTAAAATATGGAAAAACTACCTTTACAAAAAATATAGCTTTTTATGCATAAAATTAGATCCATTCATATCTTATGCCAATAAATTTTTTTGGATGAATGTCGAAATATATGATTGAATATATAATATATAAATTTCATTAATATTAAACAGTAATAGTGATTAATTACTACATTATCAAAGAGTTTGATCGTTATATATTTTATAATGTTGTTAATACTATTCATTACTACCAATTATACTATTAGGTTATTATAATATTTCATTGTTAATTTTAGCTAGGAGTTTCATGATATAGAAGCTAATTATGATATCATATTTAAAATGATATATTTTATAAAATATTGGGTTGTTACATTCTCCCATCCTTCAATAAATTTCATCACCTCATTTTTAAATTGCATTTCAAATATAAAATTTTGCGAATTGAACGTTCCTTTGAGGGAAACCCACCTTGGAAATAGGGACCATAAAAATATTATTAATAAGAGGAGAATATTAATGTTAAGTTCATCTAAATATTAGACTTATTGGTATGATTATATAATTTTTAATTGAAAACAAAGACATGTATGATAAATCTAACTATCAAGTTCGGATCGAGAGTTATAGAGAAAATTTTTCATTATAATGTTAACCATCAAAAAAATATAAATTTGTTATGGTTAAAAAAACCATTTATTTCTCATAAAACATTTAAATGGATAAAAAAATTTCAAAATTAATTTTCATTGATTTGATGGATTCATTTAATATTCAGATTAGCACTTGAGAATTTAAACTTACTTTACTATTTTCCATGCATAAGAATAATATTATCCATTGGTTATGTTTCTATCTATTTTCAATTCATTTTGTACACTTGGAGATGGATATTCAAGATGAATTTTTATTATTGACAAACTTTTAATTAATCATAATGTCCATAATAAATTCATTAATACTCTAAATGTTTTGTGAAATAATATAAAATGATGGCACATAGAATCATATAAATCACGATTTTACCACAAAAAATAATATCCAGTATTCAAATTAACATCTTGCAACTTCAATATTTATATAAAATAAATTCTTCCATGTTCACACTCTAAAAAATTCATAAAATAGGTCACTAAATATTCAAAATCAATATAACATCATATTTCCTGCAACAACATAATGCAACTATTTTTCCCATATACTATTTATAAGATTCACCTTATAACATTTAAAATATAATAAAAACATGGATACCTCCAAAAATAAATTCCTTGTTGTATAATATATTTCCGTAAATCCAAAAATCTAATAATCCAAATAAATTGATAACATAAACCATCAAATCACTAACCATTTTCTTATGAACCACTACTATACCATAAAAATCTATTTGTAATTATTATATCAAAAATAAGAACATATTAAGATCTCCTTCCCTAGATCATGTATTTTACAAAATATCAACTTTCCAAAAAATCACATCTCTTGGTTACAAGTATTATTCATCAAATACCTCCAAATTCTTAATGAAATTGCACTATAGTAAAATCCTTGTATGTTTCAAGATTATTTTTATATTTATTGGATATTAATACATAAGAAAACTAAACCTTCCACTTTAGGTGTATCAATATTTCATAATTATCATTGATCCATTTCGTTCTTCTAAATAATATTCCCTTTACCCTTTTGAAATTTATTTTCCTGGTTCTCCATATACTTATAGTGTAAGAATTGTACGTTGGAAAATTATTTCTTACCGTTCATTTCATGAAAATAGTGGATTAATTCCCCCCACATCAATCAAAATTATTTTTCCTTTCAATAATATGCCAATATTTTCTTCCAAAATTATCACATGTGGAAAAATAATTATATCCCTTCTTCCCTTTATCTTTATTTTTATTTTTCACCCTCTTCTTATCTCCCTTCAATTCGATGTCATAAGACTTAGTGATTTATTTTTCTATATTTTTATAATATAATACTATCTCTATAGACGATGAGAATATTATGGGGATGGGTTCCCTTTATAATATCTTCTTAAACCCATAATATAAACAATAATTATTTACTGATTGGATTATGTGCATTAATACATTTTACATTATTTTATATAGGTTCCATTTCTAAAAAGGGGATCCACTAACTTAACATTGCGAAACATAATGTATAATATCCAAACTAGTGATTGAAAATTTATGTATATCTAATCTGTAAACCCTAAGCTTGGTTTTTTTGGGAATATTTTCAATTTCCATTATCGGTTTTTATTCTCTAATATTTGGTTTCCAAAATCTACTTCCAAATGTATATTCTAAAATTCTTATGATACGAACTATCATGACCTCGACCCCAGCAGTATGAAGCTTGTGCCTTAATTTATTATAATATCACTACATAAAATATTTAAATCCCAAATGATCAAATATGTTAGTATTATTGAATAACTATATACAAAAATTGTTCATTTATTACATTGGTAATTATGTATAGAATATAACAAAGAAAAATAAAATGATTCTTTGACACATATTTAATGATTTCATCTTCATAACATGGTGAAGGAAACCAAATAAACAGGTGTGTAAAAATAGCCACTAAGTGTTAATATAGAATAATCATGAATGAATGGTAAGTGAAATATATTCAATAATGAATAATATACATCGAAATGTAAATAACTAAACACAAATTCCATTTAATCAATAATGAGATAATGTAATGCATCTATAGATTTGTTTTATAGTAAAAATATCATGGATATTAATATTTGAATACAGAATGAAGGGACTGAATAATTGATGGAAATAAACTATTTGGAACATGACAATACTACTAAAAAGAACTTTCAAATGACATATTAATACTACAAGTAAAAAAATATTTAATATTTTTAAATTCTTTTTCTCATGAGACCTAATGATTCATTAGGGGGCTATCCAAAACTAAGACCCACCCTTGTCTGCATGTCCAAAGTATTCGCCAAATATCATAACGATCAATTTAATTCATGAATCAATATTATTTATTAATAAATTTCTATATTTACTAAAATATATTGATTTAACAATATTTCCTCAGTAAATCAAATAACATTCATAGTAAAAATCATATGTAAAATTGTTATATGGTTTACATAGAACTCATATACATGATAAAAAATAATGTTTTTATTTATGTAAAAAATAATTCCAAATGAGAAATCATCTCATTTGGGTAATAGATACGCCCTATAAAAATGATAAGGTGCACAATACCAATTATATCTCAATATAATGGAAATTGAGATGAAGTCCCATACCTTATGCATTCCTTTGGTTGAATATAATTTAAAATAATTTATAATGACTTAAATTTTGTTATTAATTAATAATATAATCATATGATTTCATATATGATTCTCTTATATCATTTTATCACTCATTTTTAAAAATATTACGTCATTACCCTGGTTTTTCATGTTAATGGTTTATTTTCCAATGCATGTTTTTTCATGTAAGTCTCATAACTTATGCATATGGTATTGTTCCATAATCTTTATAATGATATTTATTTCATAGATATCATATTATTCATTCCATATAGTTTCCCTCAGAAATGTCACTTCATTATCGATATCATTATTTAAGAAAGGTTTCCAACAAGTTTGTTCGTGGAACCATATTCACCCAATGGATCTGTATCTATAGGGACCTGCATTCCAATGGCTGGAACTCATTAGATATTTTTACCCACTATTCTTAATAACTCTTATTATTTAAGAGGATGGGCAGTCATTCACATTAGACCATTTTTATGGAACTATTTCTTACTCTAGGACTCTCATATAGCTTCAAGATATGATCATTAATCCTTCATTAATTCCCAAGTATGATGTGAGTTACCCCATATTAAAAATCAATTATTTTCATGTGTGTAATTCATAATCATTTTTATGTATTCAAGGTTCTTCATTGATGTAGATATGTGTATGTATCCGAGGTTCCCCATTAATGGTATCTACACATATACTACATAAATATGATATGGTCATTATTATGACTAAGTTGATTTTCTAGCCATGCAGTGGGGTAATCCAGAGTTTATATCCATATGGGTATATGAATATCACTTTATAATTTATCAACTTCTAGGTAGACATAAGTTGTTATCTTGTTGGGATCGAACCAGTAAATTTTCATATTACGTATCCTTGTAAAAAGAATTGGAACCCATGTAGTTGAGTTCCACATAATGGGTCACATCATACCTTTTAAGGTCATGTGATGAGGAACCAACCAACATTTTAACTTCATGTGGAAAAGATTTCTAGTAGTAAGGTTCCTTGTCAATTATTGGTGTGAGACTTATGTTGAAACAACCTACAAAATTTTGAAGGTATATTAATTTCCAAGATAAATTAGACCCTACAAGGTACATGTCTCAACAGAATATAGTTGGTTTGGGATGTTGGGTTTGAAACTCTAATAGGATTCATACATATTCTAGTTGGATGGAAATCAAATCCCACATAGTTTATTAGTGAGGATCCATACCTATGGAGGACCTCAAGGTTATGTATCATAGTGGAGTACGTCCCTTTTAGATGATAGGTTAGGGTTACTCTAAAAAAGGTTATCCCTTATGAAGGGACCATGTGGAATGTTTTCACTCGTATTTATTTGGGTGGAAAATCTCAGGGTTTAATCCTTAGGAGGATACCCAAATTAAGAGAATTATAATTGGAGCTTATTTTGAAGGAGTAAGCCCAATATTCTCGGGCCTTAAGTGGGATTCATATTTTTTATAGTTATGATGGGAATCAGAGTTCTTGTAGTTCATTATGTTTTAGTGATTACTCTTAGAAGGAGGACCAACTTAGTGTGTAATGATTTCTCATTCCATGAATAGGATGATATAGAGCTCAAGCCTTGAGAAGGATTCCAAACGTATCCCAGTTATGGAAAGAATCATAGTTCTTGTAGTTTGTTTTATTTTAGTGGATTGTGGGTATGTTTTTTTCATTAAACACCTCTAAGAACACATTCTTAATGCTCTGTGTGTGAAATAATAGAACTTTAGATACTCAAAAAACCACACACCATCCATCCTTTGATAGTGGATATTGAGGTTGATGTCAATGGAAGAGGCCGAGGTGATCATGGTAGAGCCTTGGAAAATGGAAGAATAGGATGAGGTTATGAAATACCCCTCTTTACACATTAAATTGGATGAGATTACATGTTAATGAAGGAATTATGGTTGAGGACACTAATGTGAGAGGGGAGAGGGTTTGATTACCCATCCCCTTTACGAATCAATGGCTTTCTGGAAGAGAAGTGTGAAAAGGTGCAACGTCCTACAAAAACATTATAGGGGGTTACACTAGGATGGATTCCCTAAAATTGGTTGTATAGTGTGGGATGAGTAATTCCTTCCCTATAAAAATGAAATGAAATCATAATCCTCACCCTCGTCACTAAGAACTAGAGGCTCTTGATCTTAGAGAAGGGAAAAGATGGAAGATGTATTATCCCTAAAATATGATATCCAGAACTTGTCAAAACTATCCCTGGGGTGAGGAACTACGTGACTATGGATATCTAAATCTATAGATTCACTGATTATCCTTACCCTATGGTAGGATATGTGTGCAAAACCTCTAACCATATAAATACAAATCCATATGGGAGATATGATAATGTTCTTTTCCCTATGTTTTTGTAAATTTGAAGGTCTTTGTGGAGGTTTAAAAAGGTCCCTCTAAGAGAAAGGTGCCAATGTGGAAGAGGCCCTTCCATGAGTGGCATTGAGGGATTCCTAATTGATGGATCATATAGGCAAGAATTTGTTTCAAACAAATAAGGATCAAGAAAGCGGTGCACTGCTCTAGGGGTATCCAAGAAAGAGGGCTTGGGTGAATTTGTTGCACCTTGGGAGATGAAAAACCTATATGAAAGGAATTCGGTGAGGCTTAGCTCAAGCCTTAAAGACATTCCAAAGGTATTCCCAGAGGTGTGTAGTTCATGTTCCTATTTGAGTAAGGTATGTCTCTATAGTCCTCTTGAATACTGGGGTTGGGAGAATGAATGGAGCAAGTGTTTTTACATAAAACCCCATGAGTCTAAGCTTCAATATTACCCTTTTAATATCTCATTTATGTGTTAGGAAACTAAATTGGAGAGTGTAGAGGACTTGAGTGAATCACTTAGGATATTAGAGTATCAATCCTCCTTAAGGTGAATTCTTTTGTTAAAATTATTACCCCCAATGGTCTATTTATAGGAAAATATGAGATGCTGGGAGAAGGTGTCTGGGTGCACATGTGTATAGCATGAATGTTCTTGCAAGAAGACAGTGATTTTGGCTACCTTGGGTGAATCATTTTTGGAAACATTGTGAATCATTGGCATTATTCATCTACCATATGTTACTTTTTTGTCATTTCCCTTTGATACATTTTTATCCATGTGATGAAACAGAGTGTTAACAAAATCCCCCCTTAGGGTTTTATCAAGTTGAAGAAAGAGGGTACAATCATGAGGTAAATGGGATGAAAAGGGATATATTGATTACATAGTAAACCAGGTTTAGTTGATCATGTAGGTCTTCTGTGAAATATAGTCGCACAGATAGGATTCCTCATCTATAAATAGGGCCTTCACAATGCTTAAAAACTATCACCATTCATAAATTTTTGCTCTCCCCATGCAATACATCTTTACGCGTTCCTTTCTTATTGAATATTTTGTTTATGTAGATACAATTTATATTTGATAGAGATACTTTTGTGCCATAATATGATCAAAATACTTACACGCTGAACATTCACTTATGCTCAATAATGCCTTCGTGAAAGTTTCCGTATTTATGATTTTTTTTCAAATTGAACCTACTATAAAATAAACAAGATTTTTTTTGCTTCAATGGATCCCAATAGGATCACAAACAGTGATGAGTTTTCTATCAAGAGAACTTCAGAAATGATAAACATAATATGGAATGATTACTACAACATTTACAATATTACAAATCCTGATTTGGAAGGGTATCTGAAGAAATACAATCATGATTATTAAAGAGTATTAATCTTCTACATTATAGTAACAACCATATGTAAAAATTCCATATGTCAAATCTGATGAATTTTCTCTCAGCCTCTTGGTTTCAAGATTATAAGAACTTCCCATCAACCAACATTTCCAGTGTATACACATATATTAATGTGGTGATCATCGCCAAGGGCCATTTTATTCATCAAAACCAATGTGCTTCAGATCTAAAACCACATACAATTATCTAAATTCACACTTTTATTCTTCCATATTTTGAGATTCATAGGAAGATCAAACAAATTGGTGGAAAATAGGTCAAGAATTTTTCTTAGAGGGGGTGTTTATCCAGAATGGATGTGGGAATTTTGGGTACCCAAAACCTATGCATAGTTAAAAAAAGATCTTGTATCCATCGAAATTAATGAGTTTTTATGGGTAGGGAAGACCTATGTGTATAAGAATGATGATTTTGTACTAGAATTGATGGTCTGGTGCAGTCAATAGTTAAATAATTTCCATGTGACACATGCATATGTGATCATTATCTTGTGGGAAATTCACAAGATCTATGGGGATATGATCCTTGTAGACATGTATGATTAATTCATTCTTCCAAAGGAAATGTTGAATGACACCAATAGGACACCATTTTTATCACGTGAGCTAGTGAAAATAAATTACAATATCAAGAAGAAAAATCCCCATGCAAGAAGGGATATTCATTTGGAGATGATTATGGTATATTTAATGAAGAAGAAGGTTGAATGACCCATGTGCCAGTTTCCCATGAGTTTTACCAAAGCAGTTTAGATAAGTGCACAGGATACCTTATAGTCGATGCTTGATAAATGAGAGTTTCACATGTTTGGATATTTAATCAACACAAAAATTCCAATCAAGGCATGTCCTATTGAATTTTGGGCTATGTGGATAAGTACTTATCAGTTGCCTTTCCATGATTCCAAAGTCTATATATGGCATGAAATATTTGTTGTAGTAGTCAAGCTGGCAGAGAAGAAAATGGTGGGCATGGACACCCTTGTTTTCGAAAATATTCACAAGATCTTATTTCACATTCATGGAGGAAAGGGTCCATTTATAATTTCAGGACCAATCCACATTTTGTGAGGACCTATCGCAACATATTTTAGGGATTATGCTTTGTATAGTGGGATATTATGCCTCGAGAGATCAATTTGACCATTCACTCATCATTTCTCTATTATTTCGCCATTATCCTTAAAATCTCCTTAAATTAAAACAAGTATGAATTTATTAAAGGAGTTCAACTTAATTCCTTATGGAAATCCACCTATTGGAATGTTTTTTGGTGATGGGATAGAAATCATAGACCAATGGTCATACATGGATGGCTACAAGGATTTTTTTCTGGCAGTAAGGATCGATAGTGAAATCATATGCGAGGACTAAGCTCCTTAACGATTTGAACAAGATTTCAAATGTCTTAAATTGGTAAACATATCCCCTCTTGTACACATTATATTATAACAAACATCTTATGGGGTCTCAATATCTATGGTTTCTTATAGTTATAAAACGGACAAGGGGGTGATTAATATACCATCAATTACTGTAGAAAATAGATTGACAACATGGTATGTTGAAGCAAGGATTACATCATTCCCAAAAGGGGTAATAGAAAATGTTGTTCCATAGGATTTAGTAAAGAGTCATTATAGGAAATAACCTTCTCATTTGAAAGGTTATTCAACTCCTTTATAGGTCGATTCATCAAATATGTAGGGTGAGGATGATGAGGATCCTGGTTCATCGATATAAACCCATGTGTGATATAATCCACCTACCAAAATCTAGAGGGATACCCCATCACCACCAAAAGATTATTCACCTCAACGGTCTAGTCTCCATCACCAAGAAGATACTCAGTTTCGATTTTCTTCTCCACCATATGTATTGGAATGAATTGGGAATCTCATCAAATCAATGGCAGCATAATCATACTCTCATCAAGCCATGCTGTATTCTGAATACATACGATCAAATGTGGTCCAAACATGGAAGTACAAGTCCGTTGATACTAAATCCAAGTGGGATTTCCCATACGGTGGGATGCATATTCCAGGGATAGAAGATCTTTGTACACCATCTAGTATTTTCTTTTAGGATAATCATACTTAAATGGGAATCTGTATTTGGGAGCTAGATATTTCTATCTACGCAACCGATAATAGAGTCTCTTCCATAGGTCGAGTGAAGGATATGATAGATCTTGGTGCTATTGAGGGGATCGATCACTCATCTTTTGAGTAATGGTGTGACTTTTTTGATCCTGAAGACATATGTTATCATCTTATCAAACTCCTTAATACTTTACCTTTATCATTTATCTAAATAATTATTACATAGGGGAGATACCATTTTTATTTTCGGATGGATAAAGGAATATCAAATTAGTTTTATTCTCCACGGTTGCAATTACTATCAGGGTTACTAGGTCACCAATAAAATTCGAATAATTATCTCTAGGACAATAGGCTATGGAGGATGAAATGGTGGGAGATTTCACACTTCTAATACCTATTTTTAGCGATGTTAATGTGAGCCCTCCTGGGAAGAATATGAAGAAGAAATAATGTCAAAGGGTTAGATCCCTGTCTAAACGCTTTGTTAGAATCAATAAGACTTCCTAACATCATTATTTTTTTGATCAAGTGTTTAAAATTATTGGAAATGAATGAAATATTTCTATTTGTTCCCTTAATAATTTTAGGAATGATTCTTAGAGAAACAGATAGGGGGCTTCATAACAACCATATAATTGTGATAATGAAATAACTCCTTTGACTGAAGAGGGGTCTAGGGTATATAATATATCATCTTATCCTTGAAAATCCCATATCACTACTATAGAGTGCGATAAGACTTATGGTAATTCATAATTTCGTTTTTAGAGGCTATATATCAACGTATAAATTCCATTTATATAATGATTCATGTCTTTATCATTGACCAAAGAATCTAAAGATGACTAATTTTGATCCTTAGGTAGACAATGAGGAGGATGTATGGGGTCCCAAGGCATCATCGGAGGGTCATGAACAAACTTATCTATGTTCTCCCATGGAAGAGATTAACACATGGATTGGAATTTTAATAGATTCCATCATGAATCTTGATAAGTCTTAGGATGAAATACTAGAACATACTATTACTCCTACTACATAAGAAGAATTTGGGGCATAATATAAAAAACCAAATGGACCATAGTATTTTTTTTCATTAAATGAATATTATAATTCTTGATTATCTAATCATGATTTGTCGGAATGGACATATTCATCCATGAAAACAACTATAGTGATGGTTTAGGGAGAAGATGTTGAAATCACTCTAAATCCCACTATTGAGGGGGGGTCCAGCTTAGGTATAACTGGAAAAGGGAAGCCTCCTTGAGGACCATCTAGTTCATCCTAGGAAGACCTAGGGGAGTGTCCCTCAATAAAAAGTGTGATCCCAAAATATTGAGGTTTGGAATGTTGGGGGTGAATATTCTCGAGTAGTTGACCTTCTGTTGGGTATGGATCAAAAAATATTATAAAAATTACCCAACCTAGTTATTATTTTAAGGTTAAAAATTATTTTAATCCATCATATAGGATTATCAACTTCTAGGGTTGTGTCTATCATTGTAGCTTCAACATCAGCTTGACCAACATCAATAGGGAAGAAAACACTATTTAAGAGGGAGTAGAATATGTAACTTCATTGAGTTCATTAATACCAAATTATATTCCTCCTTATGAAAATTACACTGAGTTGGATCCCTTGTTGCAGAACTCTATCTATATTTCATGTTTCAAGGCTTGGTGAGATATATAGAAGATAATATCTGAGGTGGACCTTTAGGAACATCCTATGAAAATCCCACATCTTTTAGTTGAGTTTAGAATATTGAGATCCAATGGAATTGATTACCATTCAATTTATATTGTAATGAGAGAGACTATTCATTAGTGGGAACATGAGTGTATGCATCAATACAAAATTACAAAGTCCAAACTACTCACCACTGTTGATGATTTTCGAGATGCATTATCCCAAATGGTGGCCAATCATAGCACGAAACTGGTAGAATTCAATTGAAATATCATGTAGAATACTAATCAAATTGAACACATTTATCAATAATTAACTGTCACTCAAATGGAACTCAAAAAAAATCACTATTTATTATGATAATGCCAAGAAGAATTGACAAATGTTATTATGACTTCAACGAAAGCGCTTATTCAGGATGAAGAAAATAAAGCTGGTTGGCTGGTTGAACTTCAATAAGATTATGATGGGGATCATGAGGCTACTAAACATATTAAGAGATATGTCGAAAGCCTTTTTTTTGTAAGATAGATAGAATCCATTTTCTAGTTGTTCCTATAATTTTTCATTAAAAATGAAATGAATTTTGTTTCCAACCATATATGTCATCATCCTTTCATTCTTACTATAATAACAATATCAATACTAATATTAAAATTATTATATTTTCATATAAACTAATCATAATTATAATAACAGGGTTGGGGCACTCAAAAATGTTTCATATGTTGAGGGGCCTAGTGATCGTAGTTCATCTTTTAATATGTTTTTTTGGAAAACCCCCTAAAAATTTTGTCTTTTAACTTTTAGTTTCACAATATTGCCTAAACCATACATAGTGTTAGTCTACCGAGCTGAGACTCAACTTTTTTTGGAATTTCCCATTGTGGGTTTTCATCATGGTTAGTACTAATTTTGCTTTTGTTGTCAGTTTAATGTCATGCATGATGGAATAAATGTTCAAGTGTTTTAGGTCGAACAGCTTTGGCCATTAATTTTGAAATTGTTACCCAAACAAGGCTTGATGGCTATGAATGTTCTAATAATCATTAGATATTTCCAAGGGGAATCTATAGATAATTATGGTGATCTCCAAGTATGAAACATGGTAATAAAAAATAGAGAAGTTCTCTCCAGAGAACGATGTTACCACTAGTTGAAAAACATATTTTGATGGTTGTTTTATACAAGGCTAATTGGGGAACGTACTACATAGTCCTGTAGTGGTATCCTTAGGCTGACAAGCTCATTATGGGGTAACTTCTATAAGGGAAACTATTGGAACATATAGCATAGTTGGGTAATGTATTTTTCAAGAATTATTAGATTCTATTACTGATGAAGTAATACTGATTAATATTTAACTGCCTAAGAAAATATTGTGAGTATTTTCCATGGAATGATGTCTTAGAATAAACGACTAATATGTTCCATCATAACCAATGAATAAGAAGCAAATCCTACATGAATTTGATGTGTGGAGGGAAACAATTTCATAAAATAGATTATTTATTTTATGTCATGCATTTTAAAGTCATGCATCAAGGACATTGGAGGGATATGCAATTTAAAGTCATGCAGCAAGGAAATTATGGGGTTGATCAGTTTAAAGGAATGTTGCAATGACATTATGATGTGCTTTTTAAAGTCACGCAATAAGGACATTATGGTTTCTGTAATTTATGTCCTTTATCTTATACTGAAGGATTTAAGATTATATGATTCTTCGTAATATTTCTAGAAATGTTATACTATATTCAGGTATAAAAGAAGACAGTTGTAAGCTGTGATTTAGAGATTTCTGGATCCGATGGGTGTTAGAAAAAGGGCTTAAGAAGTTAAAGGAGGTCTCTCTTTAGAACGAAGCTACTACTAATTGAAAACCCCATTAAAGGAACAATTTCTTATAATTCCAACCCGGGAATGTACTTCACAGTCAATAGTGGAATCCTTATACTGATGAGCTCATTATGCGGGATACTTATGCAAGGCCAACTAAGGCGTGTACTTCATATTCATGTAAAAGAGATCTCAAGAATTTTGAAATTCTATCATTAAAATCCATTGAATATTTATGGATATTTTTATTTTTTTTAAGTGTAGAGTTTGGTTTTTAGAGAATATACCTGAATATAAAAGGAGTATTTCAAGTCATAATTTCCAAAGAATCAGTGAGATAGATTCTCAATACATGTCTGACCCAAGATTAGAATGTATGGCGCCTAGAGTTTTAGGTCATATGACTAAGACCATAATATTATGTAAACAATTGATAATATATACAATAAAATTATCTGTGGTTTTTCAAGTATGATTTAAACAAGTGAAAGGGGAAAAGTGTAACCACATTCTAGGAGACTTTCAAGTCTAAAAAGTGATATGGGAAAATATAAAAGCGATGACCACTGATGTACTAGTTCCAGTATGAAATCATAAGACATAAAGGGACAGAAGAGTCTTCTCCCAAGAATTAAGTTACTACTACTTGAAAACCCCATTTTTGGGGCTATTTTATGCAATTCTAGCTGGAACACATTTTATATAGTGAAATAGGGGAATCTATCGGCCGAAAGGCCTTTTATGTGGGGGACTTATGCATGGAAAACTGGAGCACGTACTGCATAGTTAGGTGAAATAGATCACAAGTATTAGTTATTCAACCACTAGAAGACACGGAAAAATTATGAAAATCCAAAAGTATTCAAGATTATGAGTATTACATAGAAAAAATGAGATGTCCAATATATGAGGGAAATATGAGGATATATATTTTCTATGAATTTGGATTCCCTTGCATAGTTATGATTCATATGTATAATGGGAACATCTCTTGTTTCCTTGGTGGGTTATCTAAGGAGAGGACCAAAAATAAAATATCATTCCTATATTTTAAGTTTTATAAAGGAATATGGGTATTTTTCATTTACCCTGTGGTTGGGACAATGATTTAAGACTTGGTCATCACTACATATCTCAACAGGAAATTAATCAAACCATAGGTAATTCTAGAGGTACCGTGTAGTTCGGAGTCATGTGGTAAGGACAATGGTCATGAATTTTAACATATTATGGAAAGTAAGTGGGTGATTTTTATGTGAAAAGGAATATTGTGGATGGACTTGGGTGTAGGACCTAGGTGTCACAGCATATCTTGATAGGTAAATAATTAATCCATATATAGTTCTAATAGATACAAGTTCATGTCTAATGTGTGAACTATTATTGAATCTTCCTATATAGATCTAACTCATCCATGGGAGAGTAGGGTATTTTCGTTATTGTGATCTGATTAGGCATTGGATGTAATATTTGGATTTCACTATGTATCTTAATGGGATGAGAATCAAGGAACACATAGGTCATAAAGATGTTCCCTCACCCTGATTGAATTCACAATTGGAGAATAATGGGGGTTTCTATGCATACAACTTCATACATAAGATGAAAACTCATATTGGATGTCCTCACATGGATCTGAATCATACATGGGAGAGAAGAGGCATTATTTGAATCATGTTGTGACTAGGACCAAGTTGTTTAGGTCATGTGTCACTATGTATCTAATATGAGTGAGAATCAATCCACACATTGTTATTAATGATGTTCCTCGTGAAAGTATGATATATACACTGATAGTCTGGAATTTTAATTTGAAGCTATACTAGGGGCTATAACCCATGTGCAATTAAATATCCCAACAGAATGGTAATTAATCCACACATATTTCATGGAATTCCATTTAGTTTAACATCATTTGGTTAGTATGAAGTTAAACTAACATGAAGTGATGAAAATATTAACAGGGACCCCAAGAATGAAATTATGGTCATCACAATGTATCTCATAGGGGAGAGAATCAGTTTACATGTGGTCCTTGATAGTCTCTCAATGTTGATCTGATTAATTCAAAAGAATTGTAGTGTCTTTGGGTTTTAATTGTGTCTAGACACAGGATTGGAGATCTGGGAGTCACTTCATATCTCAATAGGATGAGAATCAAGCCACACGTAAATCTTGAAAGTCTCTAACCATATATATAAAAATTTTATGTGAGAAAGAAGATTTTTGATAACTTACAAAACAATGGTTGGGACTAAATCATAAATTCTCAGTATTACCGCACATCTCCTTATAATAAGAATCAATGCATAAATCATGGAAAGGTTCCATGTACAGATCTGGTTCATGAATGTGGAAAAGAAAAAATAAATTTTCTATTCCAAAAATCACATATGGACCCAATATTCGACATCTGGGTGTCACTATGTATACTTTTTTAGAAATAATCAGTCCAAACATAGTTTTTAAAAATGATTTCTATATAGGTTTGATTCATACACAAAATGGGGTGAAGGGAATTTATTATTAAAAATTTTTTGGATGGACTCAAGATAGAAGATATAGGTGTCACTATATATCTTACAGTGTAACGGATAAAGCCACATGTTGTTCTAGATAAAGTGTCCCCACCCCAACCAAGGTTTTATTTGAGGAAAAATGATTTTATACTTTTCCTAAATTTTCCAGAATAAAGATTGGCATCAAGAAAAAATTGAATGAGAATAAATTCAAATGTTCTCTAGGAATTCCCATTATTGATTTAGTTCATTGAAAAGAGAAAGGAAAATTATTTCCATATGGTTTCATTTGGACCTAGGATTTGAGATCCGATTTTCACTTCATATCTCATTGAAATGAGAATCAAGTCACACATTTTTCTTGGTGAAATTTGAAATTTATCATCATGTAAGGAGGATGTGAGGTCACCTGACATGAATGAAACATTGCAGCTGGACTTGAAATAGAAGATCTAGGAGTCACTATGTATCTTGATGGGGAAAAATCAATCCACATGTAGTCGTTGAATGTTATTCCCAATGCAGGTCTGATCCAAACCCCGGGATAAATTGGGCGCAAGTTCTACTAGGGATTTACAATGAGTTGAGATAGGTTTACGTATAGAAACAAATAATATTTAGAGGGACCATTAAATGTGTCCACTCATGGTATCTTGTTGATTTCGTAACATAAAATAATGGAGATGTTAACTATTCACTTTCATGTCATGTGGTGAGGACAACTGGTTCTATGCAGTTTAATGTCTTGCAGTTTGGACCACATGTCGTGCAGTTGATCATAATGTGAAAAGGTTGATGATGCTTCATAGTTTAACATCATGAAACATGGAATTAAATGGTTTCATATAGTTTAACGTCATGAATCTAAGATGAAATCTATGTTATTACACAATGTACTTCTTTAGTAACATTGCATTGGTCAGAGTTCTTGTGAGTTATCCATCCATTAATATTAAGGAATAAGCTACATTAGAGTAGAACATATTAATGTAGTAATGTCCCTCCCATATTGGATCAAGAATTAGAGGCTTCTTTCCCTGTATCATCAGAGTCCTAAGAAAAAATAAAAATTTTACATAGAAATATGAATGAAGACAATCCTTCTTGTTAAAGGCTCATACTAGCCAGTTCTTATTTACCTCTAGTTGATGCAAGGTGTGAAATCTATTTTTGTTATGTCACTCCATCTCATCCAGATATTTTTTGGATTTCTAATCTATAGATAGCTGGACAGAAATGGAAATATGGAGTCATAGAAACTAAACCTCAATAAAAGAAACTTCTTCTGTTCTATTCACCAATGTGTACAGAGTCACTCGCATTTTAGTACAGGGTCTATTCAGATAAGAATATAATTCATGTAAGAGATTATCCAACCAATATTTTTTATCATTATTCACCATATTATAGAAATTTTTTTATAGGTACTTGTTTAAAGATTTTATCTATCCATTGGATGTTACATAATAGTTGGATGAAAGGATATATTGGATCAGGTATTCAAGATATAGCTTCTCCACCTCAGCAGAACAAAAAGTGGTTTCATTTTCCATCAAAATGGTATGAGGGACACCAAATCCTTTAATTATGTTATATTTAACAAAACAAACAATGCCTATGGACTTGAGTTCTTTGAGGGGTATTGTCTCAACCCATTTAAAGAATAAATCAATATTATTAAGGATTTTCATGAACTTCTTATCCTTTTTCATAGGATATAGTCTAACAACATCCATTCTCTATGTAGAAAATGAGTAGGTGTAATTATCTATTTGTAGTAACTCTAGGGTTTGACAAATGAAATTGGAATTCACTTGGTAGGGATGACACATCATAGTAAATTCTTTACAGTCATGCATCATCAATGGCCCAAAGTATATAATCCTTTGGATTTGTTCAAAAAGCATATTCCCTAATTGGTGAGCACCACAAGAACCTACATGTACTTTTTCTAAAATAGTTTCAATCTCTCCTCTATCAATACATCTGATAAAGAGTCTCTCAATTCCACTATTGTAGAGGACATTCAAGTTATTTGGGACATAATAAATAGTAAAATTAGCCACTCTCTTAAAGATATGTTCTCTTCCAACCCTATCGGGTGTAATTATTATGTCCTGTAGTTATTATAATATATGTGTCATCAATATCATAGTAGGCCTATATGGCTTGGGGATGTAACTAATTTCATTGATCTCTTATTATATGATTTGAATAAAAGGTGAAATCATCTGATGATGGGTGAGCAACCACGTGGAGGATCATATTATGGTGGAAACAATGGTAGAGGCTATCATGACCAACTGATTTTTGTTTCCTATTATTTTGGATAACATATATCATAGTTGAATGCGTTTCACCTTGGTTTTGTCACATTTGTAAACATGCATGAAAAAATAATAGTTACTACTATGCGTAATAGTGTAAAATGATTATTCAAGACTATCTATATAATATATCATATTAATGAAGGGGGCCCTAGTGTTATGGATTATTTTTTTCGATTAATTCATGGTATGTTTTTCATTTATTAATATCATGTATCATACATTTTTGTATGCTCTAGGTGTATTATTTAGCACCAAACAAGGGTGTGGGCCATTGTCTGATTGAGGATACCACTATATGGACTATTAAGCTGGGTGAGGAATTCCATCAGTGTCATTCTAGACATATCAAGGATCATATAGGTTTCATAGAGTTTTTATATAACATAGTATATGTTATATTTCACATCATCATGGGCCCCTACCCAATTATTTTATATGATTGTGTTATAATTTTTCCCATTATTTTTATAGAAACACCTCCCACATATTCGTTAACAAATGTGACTAGACATGGGGAGCTTGAGTGAGCTCCATAATCTCCCAATTTCATGATTTAACATTGGAATTGAGTATATTATTCATGGCTTTCCATGATAGGTAAATGTTTTTCTCTTTTTAAAATTTTCCACTTTGTTCTTTCTCTCATGTTCACCTATAATTTTGGTAACCTGAATTACAATTAATGGTGAATTACAATGAACTATGGTTGAAATCATCTAGGAATGATATTGATTTTTCATTTAATATCTATTAGATATACCAAGATATAGAACACATTATGATAAAGAAAATTTTGATGAAGGTACCTAGATTTGTGAATTTATTTATATTTTTGGGTAATCTATATAAAATTGGACATTAAATTGAAGATTAAAATTCGGGTTTTATTATGATTTAGGTATGGGTTATTTTCTAGAGTAGAATTCACCCTATTTCTTAAGGTTTCAATGATCCTTTATATCTTAGTGAGTTTTTTAGAAAATGTTCCATATTTAATCTATTGATGAAATGTATAATAAATCATTATAATTGAGAAAAATAATTAATTACATGTTCTTACAATTAAATATTTAGAATTGTATCTTGAGATAGGTGTTCATGAGATTATATGAGCTTGGACATGGTAACTCAATGGTGATTGGGATTATTTACTGGGTGAATACTCTATGTTTGATGTATGTAGTCCCATGAAATTCTACCTTTTGTTTATGAATGTTGATCCAAAGATATGTTATATATGGACTTTCAAAAAAAGTAATTTAATCATCTTGAAATTAAATATATTATATTAAAATATAAATGTTTTAAATGAGTAAAATGATACTGCATAGGGCAACGACGGACCCTTCAATAGTAGTTGGTGTGTCGACCACTAATGGTATGTTCTATGTTTATATATGTATTCTATAATATACAGGGGAACTGGAAGGGAATAACTAAATTAAATATGTATGGATAACTTTATATAGTGCAGCTTCCTTGGTTACCTCTGAGTAGAGGGCTGACCCATGGATGAGGCATGATTGGCTCAAGTATTCTTTATGATATCCTTTATATTCCTTAAATCCATTAGTATGGTGGATATGGGTGTAGGGAAATTGTTCATACGTATATGATATGTAAGTACCTATATGGGTGGAGCCTGGGTAGATTGATAATAGATTTAGTGAGAGGACATACCTAGTATAACTTTGGATAAAGATATATGTATTTTCCATATTTTTATACAAATTATAGAGTGGAATTCATTATGATCATAGTGAAATAGTGACGCGGTTATGATCCCAATGAAGGATTCTATGACCTCTGAGTGATGGGTTTGGTCTTGAGATGTGTGAATTAGATAGTGAGACCCATATGTGGTGTTCAAATCATGATGTTATATATGTAACCTTGATGAGTTCCCAAATCATATGATGAACATTGAGAATATTATTTGGGAAATAGGTAGTGATGGTGTTGGGAATAATGGTTAAACCTAAATTAAGTGCACAATCCTAATATCACTGGAGTGAAAATGATACTTTTGGTAATTTAGAATCCAACCCTTAATACATGAAACATGTTAGAAAGATTTCCAACCCTTATATTTACATTTTTGAGATATTACAAGAGGGATACACTACCCTCTTTATTTTATAATTGAAAATTTGATGTTATATGCAATACTTGGGTCGTTTCTTAGTTATCATCTTATACACCAAATGATATATTGGAATTCCTAGAGAAATATCTATATTTTATGTTGTTATGCTAATCTGATTAGAATGGATTTGGTAATCCCCTAGGATTCAGCTATTTCATATATGTAATTATAATTCCTTGGGAAATACCATTGGATTCAACATTAAGAATGTTGATATATAATTTATTGGGAAATACCATTGGATTTGGTTGGATGTGTACCTATTTATAATTCTATGGGAAAACCCCTTATATTTTTCTTTATTCTGAATGATTATGAAATACATATGATACTATATTTGAACCATTCATGGTGTTTGATACTAATTTATTTCATAGGATTTTATCATTTCAATTACTGATTTTACTAAATTTTTTATTGTGGTAGATCCTAGTTCTGTTGGGAATCGTCATTTGACATGGTTAGAAAATTGAAAACACTATAAATTTATACATAGTTGATCCCAAGTGTCATGTTTGAGCATGAGGATCATTAATGGTTAAATAATTCTGTTTCCACTATATATTTATTTATTCATATGATCATTTCACATTTTTATACACTATACTTACGGTAATGTGTAGCTACCTATTCATGGTTCCATACATAATTTTAATCCCACCCTTCATACATAGCCATGAAACAAAGTTACTAGAGTATACTTCATAGATTTTTTGTTTAGGTTGGGTATAAGCCCAGTTTTTCAGGATTTTGGTAGAAATATTATATGAGATTTTTGATTGGGATGATATGTGGCTCACTGATGACTATAGTGAATCTTTTATATTTATTATTTTATTCAATATGTATATATGATTGGACTAGTGGGATATCAAATGTTTTATGTTGGTATGACTGTGAGTTAGTATAACTGATTTCCTTCCAATGTTTATTTTATATATAATGATTTTATTTAAAACATTCCCATAATTTTATTATTTATTATTATGGATGTTTCGTTGTTATTTTTCATAAATTTCAAACTCTGATAAAAGATTATATTCTCCCCACTATAACACCATAGTCCATCATTGGTAGATTTTAGACTCATGAATATGGGGAGACATATCTAATTTCTTAATAGATATTTGGATATGACTCTGATCCATGGTAAAGTGATATGGTGTTACATACACTCCGGTAATCCTAATTTCATGGTTTTCACCCAAATGGAATCAAACCCACGTCCTTTTAAATGATTTTTATTGGGTAAGGGCCATAACCCTATTATCATGCATTGATAAACCTCTTCACACTGAAATACAAGACTTTTATATTGTTATCCAAAACACCCTAAGAAACATTCAAGTTAAGTCAAAGTCATGAATCCCAATGGGATCAATAGAAAACCTTGCGATGAACAATCAATAATTGAATATCCCATGTTTGAGGTGATGTAATAAAAATATCAAGAAAAAATAAATTATATGAATAATGTGAAGAACCTACATAAAAAATTACATTCATTGATCTATAGTGGAAAACAGGTGTACCTTACCCACTTAAATGTATGTATCCACTTCAATTGAAATGATTTTATTGGAACTTCAAAATTCATTTGGTTTTGGAGGATTTTGATGTCTAATATACTTAGTATCCCTTAGATAAGGGAATAAATATTACTAATATATATATTCTAAATATTTGAAGTACTAATGTTTAATTGGTGTGTTTTTTGATCTTATTATCCTTAAAATATTTTACCGGCATTTTCATTTCCCTTTAATAATCAAAATCTTGAAAACCATCCATAACAAACATGAAACATATTCTTATTACTTTCTGTTAATTTCTCAGATGATTCCTCCAACATTTTTGGTATATATAATGGTTAATTTTATTTTCTAAATGTTATTTTAAAACGAAAATTTTATAAAACACAATATTTCTTTTCATTCCTCCAAATCCATGATAATAATATGGGCCCTAAATTCCCATTCCCATTATATATTTACATAAAATATTTACTTAAATCATCCAATATACCTTATGAATTATGTCTCTCAAATACATTGTTTAAGTCGACCATATAAATAATAGATCATGAATTTAGGGTAAATAATAATACAAAAGGAATACCTTCGGGGTCTAATGAAATTTCCATCATCAGAATGATTAGATTAATCATCCTTTTTTTTAATCATGGAATTTCCACACTATTTTAATAGAGAGTGTTTGGGTAAAAAATTTGTTGTATATTTTCTTTCATAAATGCCTCCCATTCTATATAGTTAACTTATTATTTTTTCTTCATGTTACTCATAAAAATGAACCATTTGTCTATTTTTCTATCCAAAAAATAAGAAAAAAAGATTATTGTTTCACATTCCAATCATTATATAATAATAAATACATTTTCTGTCATGTTAATCCATTGCTATGTAATTAGTGGATGAGGGCATCCATTAAAGGTTAGTGGTTGATGATGCATGGAATACATAGTAACACATTTCTCCTTTTTTAAGTATTTAAATGATCTACATTGTTGATATTTTTATCAAAAATAATGATGAAATATACATGAATGAATTCACTATATCTCCTTTCCCTTTAATTTTTTCATTGGTAAAATTAGATCATTTTTAAGTACACCCATTATCATTCACTATTATTTCCGATTCCAGTCAATCACTAAAAACATAATGAATAACATGAATAATTTAGAATAATAAGATAAATAGTAAAACTCATGATTTATTACCCTTGGAATAAATCATTTTACCCTCTGATACTTTCAGTTTATCTAGTATTTTATTAATCTAGGTTTGCTTATAGTTCTTTAGATAGTTCCCAAAAATAATTATACCCTGATCCTATACCAACTAAGATGAACTATGAATGACAGGAATATATATTTCATATTTTTTATAATTTAATCATTAACTTTCTATTATAAAAATAAAATCCTTGAGTCTAGATTTTTTTCATCTTTAGATATGGCCAAATAAATTTCTTAATGTACATTATTTATTTAACGTATCAAATATAACTCATTACACATGAATTTCTCTTAGGAATATTTCTATTTGTAATTTCATTTATATATGGAAACAATATGTATGGGTGAAAAAAATTTATATGTAAGGGGAAAAAATATCAATGAGTTATAGATAATTAGATAGTAAGAATATGAGAAAACATGAACATAAGACAAATAATTTATTAATAGTCACATGGGTTCATAAAATATAATCATAAAAATTTATAGAATAACATAAATCATGGAATATAGACCTATAACCACAAAAGGATAATGATAGAAGAATAATTAAACTAAAAATAATAATTCTGAAACATTAGGTAATAGACATGAGCAATATGGAATAACATAGGAATGTTACACATCCATATTCATAGGTAAACCAAGAATTTGTGAACATAGCAATCGACATTAATTTCTTTGGTATATTTTGTGAAATAGCTGACTGTAATAATTTCAACCAACAATGCTCTCAAAAAATCTATAAAAAGTTGTTACCATGCAAAAAGTTATCAACATTTCTAACATTAATAATTCCCACACACAACATTATAAAAAAAACCATAATCATTCCCTTGCACAAAGATGTGAACACAGCTATCAACAATGATGTACATACTAAAAATCATTATCTCATGAGATATAAAACATTAACCAATGCATTAGAGGGATACTAATTTTTAGTACAAAAAATTAAAAAACTAAAACCCTACATATCTGTGTAAAAAGAACATAATAACACTTATAATTCCCCAATTGGTTAATCAACATATTATAATTATAAGAGTTTTATTATAATTCTTATAATGAATAAAATATCATTTTGAGTAAGAAAAGGGATCATTTCATTAAAAGATATTCTATATAGAATTGAAGAAACATTATAGGATATTCATATTAATGAAAATTCTTTATTAAGGAAATGGAAAATTAATTTGAATAATGGGAATAAATATCCTTTTATTTTTTTGTTATTGTTTAAGGAATAATTTATAATAATTTAATTAATTGTAATGAAATTTTAAATAAAAATTTCATTTAAAAATATTGAAAATATGGAAGGTAAACTTCTTAAAAAAGATTAATAAAATGATAAGAGAATGTTACCTTGTTGAAAATATGAAAAATTAAATTCACACTTTTATAATGAATGTTATAATCAATACCCAAATTATATTAATAAATCATAGGATTGGGTATAAATGCATATATAAAATCATTTGAGAAATACTGTCGTGGTGGAGAAATATTTATGATAAAAACATAACAGATATGTTTGGGTCGACTTATAAGAATATTTTCAGTTAAATTATGTACTCAATAGAGGGGAAATAGAATGAATACAATTAAAACCTAAAATTACTATAAGAGAAGTAAATATATTTGTTTTTAGATATAAAGAACAAATAATTTCCCCCAATAGAAATTTTTCCAAAAACACTCTCGATTTCAATGTATGATTGGAAAAAAATCCCCCACGACTAGAGAAATATTTGAATAGAAATCCTCTGAATGAATGAACATGAAAATGAACATTATATACCATTAAAAAATTTATAATATTGATATAATAATTACAATAATAAGTATATAAAAATATAAATAAAATAGGTTCTAAATAATCAATATGTATAAAATAATGGAAATTGTGATGAAAAACCAAAAAAATAGACTTTCTATAGTTTAGGAACAGTATACCTCCCTATATAAAAAACATTTATTTCATAATAATTTTAAAAAATAACCCCATTCATATTTATTTTATTTAATGAAATTAATTTTTAATTTTTTATATCAGACATGGAAATCGATTATTGTTAAAATTAATATTCAGGTGTTGATTGTTTTATTTTTGAATGTATTCTTTATTATGGTTGTTGAATTCCTTAATACAGGATCACATGTAAATAAAATTCCTATATTTTATGAAAAAATTTAATATGTGATTAATATATTTATGGATGCCCATAGAAATTCCATTTTTTATAGTAATTTTTCACATCGAACCCTATCAAATCTTCTTCTAAATGATTATTTAATAAACCAGAGTGGTGAATTTATTAGTAAATATACAATTAAATAATACCACTCACAAACAAAATATATATAAATAAATCAATATATTTTACATAATATTAAAATTATTTTCCATTTAATATTAATTCAGCATGTGAATATTATAACACCATTCATGTAGTTGGAAAACTCAGGCTTAAAATAAAATTTTATAATGGCTGAATGTGTCATAATATCCTATTGTAGAAAAATAGAATAAATTCAATAAAATAAAAATTATTTAATATAATTTAATAATTTTTTAAATCTTATTTTTGAAGTGGTGTATTATAAATACATAAGAGAATGATTCTGTATAAGATAATACTTAAGTTGAGGTTATAAATATTCTCATATAGAGTCTATTGTAAATGACAGATTTAATGGTTCATGTGATGAATAGAATGTAACAAACATTTAATAAGATTACATGGGATAGAATTTTTTCTAGGTCTCAAAATAAAAATTATGTAATGGAGTTGGTTGGGAAGTATATATGAAGGATCGTTTTATAGTGTGTAGGAGTGGTATTTTCACGAAAACACATTTGATAATGTGTAAAAAATGTGTTTTTACATATTAAGTGAATATAATGTAGAAATATTATGAATTCATAAATATTTATGGTTTTTAATTCCCCCATACACTCATTTATATATAATTTTTTTAATTATATATTAGGTACTTGCCCATTAGTTAAACATTTTTACCTCAAATTTTCATTACTCTAGTAACTAAAATTTTATCATCGAAACTTTTTTTAGGAACAAATTTGAAATTTATCCCACAATATAATTTTTATAAAAATATTTAAAATATGAAATCTATTTTATTTGATTCAATTTCAAAAAATTATAAAAATAATAATTTTAATATAATGATGCAAAATTCATAAAACAAATTTTACAAAAAAATGTATTTTTAATTACAAAAATGAAATTATTATTATCGTATTCTATGAAAAAATTATTAGATTATTGAAAGTATTATTGAATATATATATATATATATCATGTTTTTAAAAATTCTAGATAATTTATTTTACAAAAATAAATTTTTTTAATAATGATATGTTTAATTTATTAAAATAAATTTTCATATCATATAGTAAAACAATTCTTTAAAAAACATGTCTTTTAAACATTAAACAACATTAATTATATAGAAATAATTTTTCTATTCTAATAATTAAATTTTATAAATCCTTTAGTGTTATAATCTTTATATGATGCTTCTATGAAAATAAAATAATTTTTATGGACTTTTTCCTTCATATTTACTCTTAATACTCCTAACACAAACCTATTCCAGGTTCACTTGTATTCCAAGTTAGTTCTGTGTGTCTCCTCAATTACTAGACATTGTGTATATGAAGATTTTTTAATCCTTATAATCATTTTTTTGTGATAATTATATTTAATGAATTAAATTATAACTATTCTTAATAAATATTTTTAATTATGCATTAACAATTTATAAATTCAAGATTTATTTATTAGGTGTGAATTACATTAGATTTAATTCACTAAAAATCATTAATTAATATTATTGTATCAGTTGGTTATAGGTTTATTGAATGATAGTATATCAAGTGAAAATATAGAGAATGGCCATTTATTAATACCGTATGCGTAATTGTTTTATTATATTCCAATATATCTCATTAGAGACATCTCTAGAATAATTCGACATATTAAATAATTTATTTTTTTTTATTTTTATCATACATATAATTTTTTTTTCTTTTCAATTTTATTATTTTCGGTATAATCATCATGGTAGTTTATAATGATGAAGATTTCAACAATGAGAAATTTATATTTATTTGTGCTCAAATACAATTTAAAATTTTAAAAAATTATGTATAATTTAGTAATATAATAATGTATTCCATTTTATATTCTAATTTTATTCCAAAATGAAATCAGGAATTTCCCATTTTTGTTAATGTATCATGCATCAGATGATATTAGATATATTTTTTATGTAAAGTGAAACAAATTCTAAAATAATTAGGTTTCAAAAAGGCCTTGAAGAATAAATATCAGTGGGAGGATGGGTATGCTATTAATCATGTCATTAGTTTGGGCATCACAAAAAATTAATTGAGCTTATGATATGATAAGTATGACATATGATCCCTCAATTGGGATAGACAATTGAAATATATGTACAAATATAGATGGTTCACATTATGTTCTTATCTAAATTTTTTAATGCCCCGACCCTAGTTACCCAGAGTTGGTGAATTATTTTAATACTTTATCATGATTACAAGTAATCCCATCCCAAAGGACTGATCATTTTTGTAGTCTTGGGAAATATATTACTTACATGAACGTTACATTACACATTCATACATAAAACACAACATAAAAAACCATTGATAACACTATTAATCCCCTAGATTAACCGTTCATATCAAAAATAATACACTTTTTAGATTCTAGGGAAAACAAAACACAAAAAAGGGGTGAGATCAGATTCTCAGTAAGGGTAAATAATTTAGCAGAACCTATAATATTTTAAGGAAATATGTGTAAGAAAAACAATATCTTTTTAAACATAACCATGGGCAAAATATGAGAAAATTAAATCAAACATTACCATATAAAAATTCACATGGATATTATACTAGTCTAATAATCACATGTAATAACTAACTTCATAATGAGAGAATCCATAATGTCGGACATCATAACCACTTAGTCAAGACCTCATTCCCAGAATAAAAAAATTATTATCAAGGAATTGTTCCAATACACTAATTTTATTCATGGGACCTACAGATGTATCGAGGGGCTATAGTGGGCCCCACCCGTCACTTACAATGTCCAATGTATTCCTAATTTGAAAATGGAGAAACAATACATAAATATTATTTTTAAAACTATTATACAAAATTTTAAAACGTTAACCGAAAACCATGAATAGTATAAATATAGAACACCCATAGTCAAAAATATCATAACTCATTCAATAAAATATAGAACATTTTATTATAATAAATAAACCTCAATCAGGAATAATATCCAATTAATAAAGTTGACATAGTTGAAAATGATCAGTAAAACTCTTTGAGAGAAGTATCCCTTTTCATGAAATAATTTAAAAGTAGAAATTTTTTGAAATACATACATTTAAATGACATTTTTGAATAAATGTATCCCATACCTCTTTTAATATTTTAAAAGTTATTAACATTTTAAACCATTCATGTCCAAATAAATAAATGGTTAAAACCATTTTGAAAACAGGGACGTTAATTAGAATTATTTAGAAGAATAAATATTTAAACCATTTAAAATAATGTTTTATTTAAATTGTACCTTAAATTAATCCTTTTTGAAAACACTTTTATGAATCATGGAAATCGATAATAAATATGTCCCAGTAAAATCTTACACATAAACAACCTCAGATAATAATTAGATTCACGAATTAACCCTTCCCTTGTACTTTCATTTTGTCAAGGGCATGATTAACCTCTTTTATAATGCACATAGTTTGTTATTTAATTATAATAAACCTATATTAATATTTATGATATCATATATGATTCGTTTATGACTTTTCCCTAACCATTTAGTAATAATTTTCATGTTAAAGAAAAATTTCGGCTTTTTATCACTTTCTTTAACATACGTGTTTTAACTTTCTATTTCTAATCATATCAGATAGATCACAATTTACAAATTTTCCAAATATAAAACATTATTTATATATCATATATATTCATAATATAAAAATTTATAATAAATAGATAGATGAAATGAAAACACCATTCACGGAGATGGTAGTTCGTACGTACGCACGAACATTGTTTCTGTTTTCTTAACCTATAGTATGGAAGTAAGTAAATTGGAAATATTTATCTACATAAATAAATATTATTCCAGTAGAAATATTATTTCATATATTTCATATTTAATCAATATATATATATTTATAAAAATTCTTCAATAGAGATCGTTGAAGATGAATCTCGTCACATCATGGAGACAGTAAGCCAAACATACACACAAGCAAAAATATCATTTTATCGATGGTAAAAAAGTGTTTAGCTGGATGGTGTATTATATTTAAAGAATAATTAACAAGTTATATTCATTATTTAAATTAATTATACTCATTATTATTCCCATCCAAATAATGTATTGTTGAATAAAAAACTACACCATGACGTGGTGATGGTAAGTCGTACATATGCACGTATGGTAACTTTGTCATCCATTGGATGGATGGAATAGAAAATATGGTTTGAACATATTTATAATAACATCTCAGTATGTATATTTTAGTGGAGTTATTATTTTAGTATGGAAATAACAAAGAAATATGAATTGGAAGAAGAAGGAAAGAATATTGAATAAGGTGATGGAATAATTACCTCTTCTTCAGGTGATTCATTTTGATTTGAACAAAAGAGATTCATAGGATGGAATTATGATCAAAGTAAGGCCTATAAGATATATTTAGGGTAGTTGGGAGGATATTTGAGAAAGTTTTTTCTGAGACATATGGCTTTGGAGGTGTGAATTTGAGAGAAGGGGAAGTACCCTTTTATAAGGGAGGTGAGGGGCACTTTAAGAAACTTTTGAAATATTATTTTATTATTAAATAAATTTATGTTTCTAATAGCTCCAAATAGATTTATTTTAATGATATGGTGTGTATGGGTATAAAAACTCCCAACCAATAGGTTTTACAAAAGTTTATGTCACAATATTAACCTTGTCTTTTTAGATTTAACTCTTTGTTAGATAGCTTAACATTTACCTTGTCTCCTTGTATTTTTATATTACCTCAATAATAAAAATACTATAAAATCCCACACAGACCTCAAGTGGTTAATTAATGATATATATAACCATATCTATGTCCTTTGGCCAAATATTAGTTATTAGGAATATAATATCATTTAATAAAATATATTTTTTTTAAAACTCATTTGTGTAAATTTTGACACTATTTATTATTTGTTTTTTTGTTAAATTCGTAAAAATATAATTTCTTCAAAAAAAATATATTTAATCAATCCAATCATTTCATATTAACCTAAAAAATCTTGTATGTCATCAAATGTATCAATTTAATTTTTTTTTGTTATTTACAAAATCTATTATTTTAATAATTCATTAATAAGGTAATTATTACGTCATCATGGTGTCATAAATAAATTTACTCATTAAATTTATAAAAATTATAATTAAAATAATATGATATAGGAAATATATTTATATTTATAAGGAATATTTATAGTCTAATTTATTTTATGTATATGTCTACATTAAAAATGGTTTAGTTAATAAAAGTTTAATTTAACACTTCTAACACTTCTTTAAATAAAATATAATATATGTACTAATCTAATACAAGTGGATAGAAAACGATTATATTTTTATCCTAAGGTTGATTAAGGTCAAAATAAACTTATCCAATATAATTAGTACATGGTTTTGTATAATTATAAAATTATTTTTACCATTAATTACCCTATTTACTTTTAACCGTTGTAAATAAAATTCAAAAGATGTGATTCAACAAAAATCATTTTCATCTTATTGAACCACATTTTTCTTATTAATTTCAACTGTGTACTGGTAATTTTTGAAATTAAATTAATATTAGTGGTAAAATTGGGTTTTATGCAAATTTGCAAATGTGACAATAAGGGGGTAAAAGACGTTTAACAGTTCAATAAAATTTTATATATCTAATCTTATTATAAAATGAAACCAATTAATTACATTGGACTAATATAGGTATTATAAATATATTTTTACTTTAAAATAATTTTAATAAACATATTAATTATTTAAATTAAAATTTGGATTTAAACAATAACATAGTATTTTTCTCTATTCATAAAAAAAATTAGAAAAATGCCAAACATTTACCCTAAAAAATGTTTGTATTAAAAATTAAAAAATGATGTATATTTTAAAAAATATAAAACATAGAATTTTTATTAATTAGTTTAAAATTAATTCTCATTTTAAAAACAAGAAAGTGGGTTTTTAAGAAGTATAAACTATCAAAATATTGACATATGTTTATATAAAATTTAAATGTGAAATTGCATACAACGAACTATATTATATTAAATGAAAAAATATAATCAAATTATACTTTAAAATCACTCAAATTCATAATTTAACACTATAAATTATTATGATTAAAAATGTTGTCTTCAATTAAAAATTAGCATTTTCACTATTCATCAAAATATGAAAGTTATTTGGAAGGTACAAAAAATTTATCCGAATGAAATTTTTTCTGTCCTGAACCTAATGATGAATTTAATTTTATTAAATTGAATATATAAATGTTTCGTGTATTGGATTAGAAAAAAGGTAATCTATTAAAAGGTGAAAAAATCATATTTTTTGATAAATACTTATTTTATCTGAAAAATTGAATTTTTCTTAATAATCTATCAAATAAATACAAATTGTGAATGATAAAATTATATAGGATATATCTAAAATTAAAATTTTGTTTAATAAAATTCCTAAAAGCTTTTAAATGGCTATTTTGATAGGTCGTGATGCACTTGTACTCGATGTTTCAAGTAGCTCAAGCTATTTAATTACTTTAAATAGATAACATTCTATGAAATATTTGGTCGTTACATTCTACCCTCCTTCAATAGATTTCTTCCTCAAAAGTTGAAATTTATTTCTGTAAATAAAATTTTGAAAATAAAAAATAACTTTGTGGAAAACATGCATCATTAATAGGGTTAATAAAATTTAGTCTTAATAAGAGGGAAAGGGAAATGAAAAAGTCACCACAAAATTAGGATTTCGAATAGGAGATCATTGGTAGAAATTAGATAAACACACATGGAGGAAAACACAAATATATATTGGAAGTGATTAAAGTCTTCAATCACCAAAAAGTGAAAAATAAAAGTAAAATTGAGGGCCTCAAAGTCATCAATATATGATGATTTAAATATCATCATTCTAACAAAACATATAGTGTTAGGATAACACTTTTTTTTTGGATACTTTATTTTATTTTTTATTTTTTTGAAGAGGAAGGATAAATTTAATCTCAAGATAATAAATCAGAAAAACATACTTAATTTCATTAACTATCATATTCATATTCTCTTCACTTCATAGTGCTTGGATCTATTTTCACTTAATCCCTTATAGTATGAAATTAATTTTCAAAAATTATTTTTTATGACTGAAGCACATTTGATAAATCACAAGGTCCACAAGAATTACCTTAATCATCTAAGTGTTTACTGAAAAAATAACGTTAATTTCAAATTATTCAATAAATTATACTTTAACCTCAAACACAATATCGAGTGTTCAACTTACTCAATTCCAACCTTTAGACGTTTCCAAAATACTTCTATCCAAACTAACTATCCCAAAATTTATATGGATGGTCAACATAATAAAATGAAGATCACTTTTATCACAGAAAATAATGTGAATACCTTCATTATGTATTATATTAAAAAATGGTAACAACCAGTATTACCGTCAAACATTATTTTAATAGGTATGTACTTCATTATTCCTTTTGTAATACATAGAATTCTGGATATAATCTCTAAGTCCAAAAATGATGTAATCTCCAACAATGATGGAATAAAAAAACCATTAATTCGTTACAAGGTGGTTGATAAAATCCAATATAATTTATCCAACTCAATTAACTCCTAATCCAAAATCCCTACCTCAGTATCAGGACCATATTATGGTTTATCTTTCTCTTGACTGTATATTTTCCAAAAAAATTAACCTGTTATTCTGTCACTTTAATTGGTACTACACAATAAAAAATCCTTAAAGAAAGAGTACTACAGTACAATACCAATATACTCTACAATTATTATAACTTTTAAATCATCAATACAATACTCAAATGAAACAATTTATTAATAAAAAATATAAGAACACTAATTATTTATCTTTATCTGTTGTAGTATCATACCTAGATTATTATCTAATAGAATCATTTTGGGTATACTCTGGTGATTGGGGAATTGATTCGCATAGTGCCCCAACTCTATTCAGATGAATTATTGTACATTTTAAATCTTTTTAATACCCTTGAAATCACATAAATTCTGTCCTTTTTCCCCACACTTATAACAAACTAGTATTCCTTTATTGCATTTTCCAAGGAGATTCCTTCCACAGTTTTCATATGTGGAAAAATCTTTCTATCCCTTCTTCCCTTTATCAATATTTTTCTTCGTCATCCTCTTTTTCTCTTTCTTCCCTTCAAATACATAGGGCTTAGAGAATTCAACACTTATCTTATTAACACATGATATTATTTCTTCATACGATGAGAATACGTGGTAGACTATTTACCCTCTAAATGTTGGCTTAAGACCATGAAATATATGATCCTTCTTACTCTTTGGATCATGTGTATTTCTAGAGTTCTCATTTTTTCTAATGGACACCATTTCTAAATGAAAAAACACACGAGGTTAGATCATGTCATAAAGTATAATAAAAAAACTAGAAACCTTATCCACATTAATTGATGATTTACACACATCTTGTCTCATAATCATAACATTGGTTTCCTTGCAAACATATTTACTCATAAAGACTTTATAATTGTTTGTAATGAAAATGTGAATTATCCTAAGCATATCCCCCAAGAGTGTCAGAACAGGTGTGCTATAAGGTTTATTGTCGTGTATCAGGATACCTCGTGTCAACCCTAAAACTCTATATAAGAGTTTTCACAACTAGGTACTTATGTACCCAAACCATGTCCTCTTATAGTATCTAGACAGGGATGTATTTCTTGAAAAAACCACATAATATCCGCATTACCAAATTTTTTTAATGTTCTTCTATACTAATCCTAAAATTCTATATAAGGTAATGTTTCTAATAATAGTTTATATAAATCTAATTTCATTGGTTATTTCTAAACATCCTCTGATAGCGATTGGAATTCCTAGAACCAATTTACCCAGTGTCGGTGGATTATTTTAATACATTGGCATTATTAAAATTAATCAAGTCTCAAACGACCGATAAGTTTAAAAGTCTTGAAAAATCAATTACATACATGAATTTAACATTAAAAATTCAAGCATAAAACACAAAATAAAAAATCATTTGAGAACTCCATTATTCCACTTGCTTAAACCTGTTTATCAATTAAAATACACTTCTTGGAATCTTGGGAAAACAAAACATAAGAAAGGGGTGAGCTTATATGCTTAGTATGGGTAAATAATTTAGTGGATGGTATAAAAATTTATAGAAAGAATTATAATAAAAACAAAATCCTTTTAAACATAAACATGTATATAATATAAAAAAAAATCAAACATTACCATATAAACATGCACAAAGATATTCTACTAGTTGAATAATCACATGTAATAACGAATTTCATAATAAGGGAATGGATAATGCCGGACATCTTAACCACATAGTCAGGGCATCGTTCCAAGACTAAAAAAAATTCAAGGCCTTATGCTAAGACACTAATTTGTCTCATGATACCTACTGATGCATTGAAGGGACATATTGGTCCCTTCCAGTCACTTACTAAGTATAATTCATTCCTCATATGAAAAGGGTGAAACATAACATAAACATTCATATTAAAACTAGAATATGAAATATCAATACATTAACCGTAAACCATGAATTGTATAAAAATAGCACATACATAGTCGAACATATCATAACTCATTCAAAACAATATAGAACATTGTATTATAATAAATAATCTTTTATCATGTATAATATACTATAAAGGATGTCCACATAGTTGAAAATGCTCAGTAAAACTATTTGAGAGATATGTCCCTTTTCATGAAATGATTTAAATGTCGCAAAATTTAGAAAGGGATAAATTTAAAATACCTTTTTGAATCAATGTGTCCCATACCACTTTGAAACTTCTAAAATAAATTATTAATTGCAAACATTCATGTCCATATAAATAATTTCATAAAACCATTTTAAAAACATGAAAATTAATGAGAATGATTTAGGGGAATAAATATTTAAACCATTTAAAATGATTATTTTGTTAAATATTCCCATAAAATAATCATTCCGAAAACTCTTTTGTTAAACATGTACATGGATAACAAATATGTCCCATTAAGTACTTACACATTTAAAATATCAGATAATAATGAGATTGAAGAATTAACCCTTACCTTGTAAATTCTTTTAGACGAGGGTATATTTAACCTCCTATATAATGACCATAGTTTGTTATTAAATTATAACAGAACAATTTTAATATTTATCATATCATATATTATTCATTTTGGAATTTATACTTCCAATTTAAAAATAATTTTCATGTTAACGTAACATTTCGGCTAACAATCGCTTTCTTTATCGTACATGTTTTAACTGGTTATTCTTGATAGTATCACATAGATCATGATTTACATAGTTACAGAATATAAAACATTATTTATATATCATATATATTCATAATATAAATTTTTATAATAGATAGATATATTAAATGGAAACACCGTTCTTGGAGACGGTTGTCTGTACGTATGCATGAACGTTGTTTCTATTTTATTATCGTATAGAATAGAAGTAAGTAAATGACATATATTTATCTACATAAATATATATTATTACAGTAGAAATATTAATTCATATATCTCATACATAATCAATATATATATATTTTATAATAATTCTTTAATAGTGATTGTTGAAGATTAATCTCATCACGTGGTGGAGACGGTAAGCCGTATGTATGCATGAGCGACAATATCATTATATCAATGGTAAAAAGGTGTTTATATAGGTGTTATATTATATATAAAGAATAATTAAAATGTTATATTAATTATTTAATTTAATTAAACACATTATTATACCCATCCAAATAATGTAGTTTTGAATAACAAACTATAGACGGTAAGCTGTACGTATGCACATATGGTGACTTTGTCATTCATAGGATGGTTAGAATAATGAATATGGTTTTCTCATATTTATAATAATATTTCAGTGTGTATAAGTTACTATATTTATTATTATAGTATGGAAATAACAAATAATGAGTAAGTGGAAGATGATGAAAAGAACTATGAAAGAGGTGATGAAATAATTCCCTCTTTTTCGGGTGCTTCCTTTTGATTTGAATAAAAGGGTTCCATAGATTGGATTTTGGATCAAAGTAATACCTATAGGATGAAGTGAGGGTAGTTTGGAAGAGATTATTTTAGGTTTTCTCTAAGTCAAATAGCTTTTTAGGTATGAATTTGATGGAAGTTCAAGTATCATTTTTTAAGGGAGGTGAGGGGCACTTTAGGAAATGTATGAAATATTAATTTATTATAAAATCAATTTAGTTTTTTAATAAATAAAAATTGATTGATTTTAAGGATAAGTTGTGGATGGGTCAAAATACTCTCAAACAATAGGTTTTTTACAAGATTAGGTACCAATAATAACCTTATCTTTTTTGATTTATCTATTGGTTAAATAGTTTAACATTTACCATGTCTCCTTGTATTTTTATATTAAATGGTTAATAAACATACTATAAAAATCCAAAAAAACTCAAGGGGTTCATTATTTATATATCTAACATTATCTATGTCCTTTGGCCCAATATTTTATTTTTAGGAATATTGTATCATTAAATGAAATAGTATTTGTTTTAAAAATTCATTTATGTCAATTTTGACACTATATAGTATTTGTTTATTTAAGTCATAACAAATTAATTACATCGAAAAAATACATTGAATCAACCCTAACATGTAACATTCATCTAAAAATTCGTGTATGACAAAAAAAGTCTCAATTTTTATTAATTTGGATATTTATAAAATCAATTGTTTTAATATTTCATTATTAAGGTAATTAATGATTCATCATTGTGTCATAAATAAGTTTAATTATTAAATTTATAAAAATTATAAATAAAATACCATGATGTAGGAAATATTTTTATATTTATAATTAATATTTATAGTTGAATTTATATTATAAATAACTCTATATTAATAATTTTTTAGTCTAATAAAATATAATTAAACAATTTTAACACTTTTTTTAAAAATAATTCTTTTTTTTTTGAAAAATAGAATTTTTCATTATATTATGTATAATAAATAAAAAAATATGAATGTTAAAATTATGTATTATATATATATAATTCAAAATGTGGTTAATACTATTAATAACCACTTTTTAAATGGCTGATTTGATAGGTCGTGATGTGCTTGACCTCGGTGTTGCGTGTATCACAAGCTATTAAATTACATTAAAGAAATAACATACTATGAAATCATTGGATGTTAATCTTTTATATGAGGAAAGAGATTTTATAATCCACTTATATGAATGACATGTGATGTGTCCATTGTCCTGGATGGTCTATAATTTGGGGGTTGAGAATGTGTGAGATGTGTAATGTCCTGAAATGTTATAAATAATGTTCCCCTTATGCTTTAATTTAATGTCTTTAATATGTTATATGGTTATTGAAAACACGTGAAATTATTTGGTTTTATTGAATAATATCATATTTATATTATTTATATTCCACATAACCATTGAGAATATAGTCCTTAAATATTTATAATATTATTAGTATAAATATATGGGTTTAACAAATCTAATTAACATAGAAAAATGTATTCATGGCCTCAAATAGTAGGAGAATACCATTCATATCTCATATATTGCAGCATGTGATGGATATAGAATTTCTAGTATTTTCCCATAACAAATCCCAAGCTGAGATACAACAACTTAAGCACATGAAAAACCATTTATGGGGGAAGTTCAAGCACATCGAGATCACATCACAACCCATGTACACCGGATAATCCCAATAGAATATCACAATCAGGAACCTAAAACTTAGGGAATTTTTTGGTTTATTAAGTGGATAAGTATGAATACTATTATATATTGAATATGTATATTATTTTTAATCGAATAATTTTTATATTTAGAAATTCTTTATCAATGATTTTAATTTTTAAACAATAATGCCAAAATTATAATTTAATATTTAACATTATGTAATATGTTTATTTTGATTAATTAATATATTTTTTAAATATATAAAAATTTATTAAAATATTATTATTAAATAATTTTTATAAATATATAAATGATCATATTATTTTTATGAATTCAAATCTAATATTTTTAGGAGTTTGAAAACTACTATTGTCAAACCCCCATAATTTCTAGCTAAATGTATATAAATATATAAATATATAAAATTAACATATTTATAAAATTATTTCTATAAAATGAATATTTTTTTGGAACCATAAGATTCAAGTTATCTAATTGTAAATTTTTCATAATTTTCTGAGATAGCCATATTTTGGGGAAATAATTTCATACCGTAAAAATATATATTGTGTATTATGAAATAATAAGGACCAAAAATGATGTAACAAATAAAAAAATGGGAATAAATGAAAAAATATATTTTTTCCATTTAAAATAATGTGATTTTATTTTTATTTTACAAATTTTATAATTACATTAAGAATCCTGCAAAAACATTAATATATTTTATGGTTTTAAAATAATTTCTTTAAGTGTACAACTCACATCCACATTATAAATAGTATAATTATGTGAATTTAGGAACTTGGACTCAAAAAATAATTAATTCCAATCCAATTTGGTGGAAACCTTTTTCAAAATTAATGGAAATCATTGTAGTTTTAGTTATATTATTATATAGTGTCAAAAACCTAAGATTGAGAAATAATAAAGAAGTCGCAATTCATTTCATATATAAACCCAACCAATACCCCATTTCTATTCACTACAAATATTCTGAGGACTTAATTACTCTTTCCTATCCTCCCTAGATTCCTCACAAGGATCCCTCAAACTCTCAATAATCTCTTTTAAGGAGTTTTCAATCAAACTTTCTATGTAAGGGATCCTCTCCTTCTCCTCTTTATTCAAGTTTCATTATTATCCTATGACATCAATTTAAAATTCCTAATGCTGGGATATGTTTTCCCAGGCTCCTATTAAAGTTCATTTGTTTTCCAAATTATCATAGACATATCACCCTCTTATCAACATATTTTATGATTCATTAATTAATTCCATTATGATGTTGATATTTCATAGTGATTTTCCTTAACAAACAAATGTGTAGTGAATACCCATAACTGTTTCCTATATAGTGTGTTCACCATTATACACTTGTAATTATTCTATTTGGGAAAAAATTTATTAATTCGAAAATCCCTGATCATGTAATAAAATATATTGATTAATTATTCCATTTTTTATGATTTATGTGGCACACATAAGCATGAGAATGAAATGAATGTGACGGGTGTGCCCAAAATTATATAGTGATCCAATGCATTAGATGATGTTATAGTCTCATGAGAAAACATGAATGGGATTATGGAGTGAACATAATCTATCAAGAGAATTTTCCCTTTATTTTTACTTTGTAGTTTTCCTTGACATATGTATGTTATGTAGTGTTTTAAGTTGTTTCCCCATTTCTGATGCTTCATTTATAATTATCAAGAGATATCATGTCTCATTGTTCATGGTTATGATTTCACTCCTTTTATGAACTATTTTTTTGTATTTTCTAACATGTAATACATTCATCAAATTAATCCATGTTTATTCCCCTAATGGGATTTATATCTCAATATTTTTTTATATATGTCCCTAGGTTATCCCAAGAAGTTTTAAGTACGATCATGTTAAAGATGTTTTCAAAAAATAATTGGTTTTTTTTCTTTTTAAAATTTTCATGTAATGTACCTAATTACAAAATATGATATAATTTCATATAATCAATTATGTATTATGTATAATTTTATGTAATAAGTCATGAAATAATGTGTACTAAAGAGATGGATTGTCATAGTTGGTATCAAAGGAAAAGTTTAGTTATTTTTATGTATTATGATTAGAAAAATATATTGAAAGCCTGAGTGATAAGACAATGTATATGAAAACAACCCTAAATTTTGTTAAGAATATGGTAAGAGTTTTATCATTTAAACACACCCCAATCTACATACTACAGGACAATGTGGCTTTGGGTCATTTTTTATAAGGGTAAAATCATAAAACACTATGACGAGCTAGAGTTGACTGTGAACTCGTGCAATAAAATGGGACTTTCTACACTATTGGTTTAAATATCCCAAGGGATAAACATAGTTAAATTCATATTCTCATTATGAACCAACATTATGTGAAAAAATTTACCAATAAGATTATCGGTAATGGAATAGATCATGGGGGGAATATATTGAAGCCTATAAATTAATATGTTAGGGAATAAATTTCATTTATTAATTATACATTTAATGTCAATGGACTCCCAATTTTGTTTTTAATTGTTTAAAAATAGTCATCCCTAAATTTACCTTTATTATATACGATAGAACAAAATATGAGGAATCAGGTAACCAACTAATGTGAATGGAAGCAAGATGACTACCCCACTAAGATACCCAACCTGATGGGAGTGGGATTCATAAACTTGGTGATAATACTCTCTCAGAAAACTCATGTTCTAAATGGAATCTTTTATTAAGAAGTACATATAACTCCATATAATAATGAAAAATCTAAAATTGATCCCTTTATGTGAAAAAAGCTAACAACATTCAATGAATCATATGATCCCATATTAAATAACAATAGATCAACTCCACTGAAAAGATATTATCCATACTTCAATATTCCAAACAATACAAGGATCCACTAGTTGTTTATCATATGGATAGTGACATTGATTTGTAGTGGAAAATGTTTAAAATTATGAATCCTGAGGAAGATATTGAACTGATGGTTTGGAAGGGATTATGAAAAATATTTTTCAACAAATATTTTCCCAACACGTTCCAACATAAAATGGAAAGGTATTTCTTTGACCACAAAAAATTTAAAATAATATCTTGGGGTGTAGGTGGAAAACATAACAATAGTTGCATGGTGTGGATTGTACATTGTCATTACTTCTTAATTTGTGTTTGGACACTTCTTTGGTTGGATAAAACCTATTCTATGGAAATATTTTATGATCTACTACATTGATATATATGAAGAAATTGTCTAAGGTGATGTAAAACTAAAAAATAAGAATAGATAATCTCAGGGATATCATGGGGATAATAAGAGGAAAGTAGATTTCATTTCAGGTGGATTTATGGAGTACTATAATGGTGTTATGAAACGTCAACATCCCACTTGTCAAAAGTGTGGAAAGAAGGACACCAAAAATTGCCTACGAGGAATGAGGAAATGTTATTGGTGTCGAAATAAAGGACACATAAATAGAGATTATTTATAAGGCTCTGTCCTTCAACATTACTTAATAATGAATTAAATGAATAATTCCCATTGAGGATATTTTCAGGTTTATAGTTTTAGATAATTAGATCATAACTATTACATCTCAAAAGATTACAAAGTAGACACTTCTACTAAGTTTCCATAAAATAAAAACTCTTAAAAAGAAACATCTCTAGTTCTATGTTTTAGATAGAATGACTTTACCTTAATCCCATCATTGACCCTATTCCACATTAAGTCCTGTGAAAAACATTTCAAAAAAACTCGGGGTGAGCATAAAAAGCTCAGTAAGGGATACACAATGAATGAAAACTGTTAGTTTTTCAAAACAAAAAGTAAACAATGTATACTTTATCAAAGTAATACTTTTCACCTTTATGAAGTAGTAAAAACTCTTCACTGAATAAAAGATCATTACTTACCCTTTTATAACAAAAATACTACCATAAAACCCATATAAAGAACATATAACAAATAAAGGTAACTTGGGACATAAACATACTTAAATGGAATAACCATACGGTCGACTTCCACACATATCACTTAATGGAATAGCCATACGGTCGACTTCCATACCCAATTAATTGGAGGTTATAACATAACCACCCATCCTGGTATTCACGGCACCAGCTGTCATATGGTTTATCACGTAACCACCCATCAAATGTCTAAGTACCATTATAAAATCATAATACATAAAAAAAATAATGGAAAGAAAACATTTCCACATTTCAAACACAATATATCACATAAATATATTGACATAACAAATCCATTATAAAAACCATTTTCAATACCAAAATACGTAAAAGAGTATATGGTATTTATTTCATTTTAAAAAACATCATGGCTTGTTAAGGAAGCCAAAGACCAAATAATACCCGCGGCGGCGGAAAAGGTCATTGTCACCGCATACGTTAAAATAAACATTCCTTTTTGTAATTTTGTAAAAAGCTTCATAGAAAAATATTCCTTTTGTATAAAATTAAAAGTCAAATGGGTTTATACACCGTATAAAAGAAATCCTTGCATTAGAACAAAATATGCCTCAATGAAAGGAGATTGAGACAAAGTCCCTTACCTCATGTCCGACATGACTCGATTGCTCTTTAATCTCGTGAATAATAAACTAAAGTTAATTTTTATTTTCTTAAGAACCTTTTTCAAGTTTATTATTCCTCTTATATAACTTATTTCCATGTTATAAATGTTATGCAATCATTTAATTTCATAAAGTTTGTTTTGTCGATATTTGGTACTTAAGTCAAAAATGGACTTCTTACAATCACATGTTTTTTATGTGGTCAATGTTTCATTATATCCATAATGATATTAAGTATTTGGATATCATATATATCATATATATCTATAATATACATATATTTATAATAGTACATAACATTTAGAGGTAAGAAATGAAATGCACCGTTCATGGAGACGGTAAGTCATACGTACGCATGAACGCTACTATCATTTCTATTTCGTATTTAATGGTGTGAAATCATAATGATATAAGGGTGTGTTAGAATTCCAGTATAACATCATATATAATAACATTAACTCTATCCTTTATACATCCCACATATGGCATTAACGAATCAAAACACTTTGAGGGGTCGGTAGTCCGCACTTCCTAAAATGAAATTATCTTGTTTACCCACAATGGAAACCATAAAGGTATGCCACAAATGAAAAATACAGAATCATAAGGAGAAAATAAAAATAATATATATCATATATAAATATAGAGACATCTTAATGGACACCATTAAAGGTGTTAAAAGAAGATTGAACAATCATCGTTTTGTGAGGTAGAAAATCGCCAACCCCAGAAATAGTATGTTCTTTAACCATTAGACGAAGGTGTGTGTTTTTGTAGCTCTAATACTTCTCATAAAAACATCATAGTGTATTTAATATACTGGTTTTGTTTCAAAATAAAGTAATAAAAAGAGTTTAGGGGGGGTGGAGAAGCAAAATAAAACATTAGAACACAAGAGAAGACACTACCTTTAAATCGGGTAACTCTTTTTGATTTGAGCTCAAAGGCTTCCTTGGAAAGACTTCTACCAAAAGTAAGGCTTCTAGGGGTAATATAGGGATGTGTAGAGACAAAATGGGAAGGTTTTGGCCGATACAAAGGCTTGAGAGGTGTGGGTAAGGTGGTAGAGGTGGGGGCCTTTTATAAGAGGAGAGGTGGGGCACTCTTGGATAGTTATAAAAGGTTACTTTGTTATAAAATGAGTTTCGGTTTTAAAGGTCCCACAATTATATATTTCAAGGATAAGGTGATAAGAGTTCAAAATACACCCATACAATAGGTTTTTGACATGTTTAGGTCTTAGATTTTACATTATCTTTTCATTTTATTTAAATCGTTAAATAATGAGGTAATCGCTGCATCATCATGGTGTCATAAATAATTTAATCTATTTAATTTCTAAAAATTCTAAAAAAAATTATCATGATGTATGAAATATTTTTATATTTCTAATGAATATTTATAGTCAAAAATATGACTTGTATAACCCCATTTAAAAATTGTTTTAGTAAAACAACACATGTTTGTGACATTTTTATTTTGACTTTAAATAAAAAGTTATTAATGTCATTTTCCTACCAAAGTGACTTCATGGGTTCCCCAAGTTGACCCATGGATTTTCTTTGTCATCCATGAAACATCCAATAAGTTTAGGACATGTTTCAAGGTCATTTCATATTAATAAAACAATATTTTTACCTTAAATTACACTAATTACCTCTAATCGCGATTAAAAACATAAAAGTTACTATTCACCAAAAATTATTTTAATCCCATTGAACCACATATTACTTCTTAATGACAACCATGTATGTCATATTTTTGAAATTCAAAACACAGAGGTGCTAAAATTTCATTTAAACAAAAAATCAGTTTTTTAAGTACCACTTAGTGGTTTCACTATTCATCAAAAAATGATGTTTTTCAGAAAAATACCAAAACATCACCCTGAGGTATATTTAATATTCTAGATTCAAAAATGGTGTCTATTTTACAAAATTCAAAACATATATGTTACATTAATTAATATAATAATTAATTCCCGCTGTCAGAACAAATAGCGTGTTTTTATGAAACAATATATATCAAAAGATTGACACTAGTTTAAGTCCAATTTCAAAGTGAAATTAATTCCAACGACCACTATTGGATTAAATGGTAAAAATATATTCTAATTTCACTTTAAAACCTATTAAAAAGATAATATAATCATATAAATAAATTAGATTAAAACGGGGGTTTTAATTAAAATACAACATTTTTCACTATTCATTAAAAAATGAACTTTATTCGAAAAATACAAAAAATTTACACAAAGTAAATTTTGATGTCCCGATTATAAAAAAGAATTTTATTGGGTCCAACATAATATATAAGAGTGACCAAAACTATATTTAATGACGGTTCTCCATCAAAAGGCGATAAGTGGACCTTTAGTGAAAATTAGAGTATATATGCCTAAAATTGAGTTCCTTTCTTATTTTAAGCCTTTATCTTTTATTGGATAAATGTAAAAACATTTAAAAAACATATATAAAAATATTTTAGTTATTTCTATTCATTCTCTCTAATACAACGGCTACGTGTTAACTATCATTTAAAATAATATTATTTTATTACTAGTGTGCAACGTAAGAGTTCACAGAATCTCTTTGTTGCGTATCGGGTACACTATCGAACATAGCAAACCCTTTAAAGTAAAATTAATATTTAATTCGCAAATATTAATAAATATGAAAATGCTTCATTCTTTATTTACCTGGGATGTTACGTCCTTTCCCCCTTTTGGGTATTGTGTCCCCGCAATTTTATTCACTTATCAAAATAAGTGGGGGTATTTTTCCCTCATAGCATTTTCATATTCCCATGATTCCTATTCAACCATATGGTTTTCCATAAAACCTTTACCTGGTGAATTACCTTAATCCGCCACACTTTCTCTCTATGTTCAAGAATTTGGAATGGTTGTTCTTCATAAAAGAGATTGTCTTCCAGCTGAACTACCTCTGGGTTCAAAACATGAGATAGATCTGGCATATACTTTCTCAACATCAAAACATGAAAAACATTGTGTACCAGAGATAAACTCGGAGGTAGTGCCACTCTATATGCAACTGATCCATCTTTCTCTAGAATTTCTTATGGTCCAATGAACCTTGGACTCAGATTTACTTTTTTACTGAATCGCATCACACTTTTCCATGGTGAAACTTTGAGAAAAACATGATCTCCTACCTCGAAAGATAGATCCTCTGGTTATCCGCATAACTCTTCTGCCTACTCTGAGCTGTTCTAATGTGTTTTTGAATCAACTGAACTTTTTCTACCATCTCTTCTACCAATTCTTGTCCCATCAGCTTCCTTTCACCCCCTTCATCCCAAAAAGCTGGAGTTCGACACCGTCTACCATATAATGCTTCAAACAGAGCCATCTGTATACTGTAATGAAAACTATTATTATATAAAAATTAAACCAAAGAAAGATTTTGGTCCCAAATTCCCTAATAATCCATAGAGAAAACACATAGCATATCCTCCAAAGTATGAATTGTTCGTTCTGACTGCCCATCTGATTGAGGATGAAAAGATCTACTAAAATTTAATTTGGTACCCAATGACTTCTGAAGGCCCTTTCAAAAGTTAGAAGCAAACCGGGGATCACGATCAGATACAATGGAGAGGGGAACACCATGCAACCTGACTATCTCATTATGATACAACTGAGAAAGTTGATATAGAGAAAAATTGTCTCAAATAGGAAGGAAATGAGCAGATTTAGTCAATCGATCAACAATAACTCAGATTGCATTATTACCTAGAGATGTCTTCGGTAATCCCACAACAAAGTCCATGGATATATTTTCCCATTTCCACTCTAGCACTAGTAAAGGACGAAGCATCCCTTTCGGTACCATCCGCTCTGCTTTAACCTGCTGACAAGTCAAACACTTCATATTAAAATCAGCAATATCTCCTTTCATTCCATCCCACCAGTAATACTCCCGCAGATCTATGTACATCTTAGTACTGCTGAGATGAACTAAAAAAGGGGAACTATGAGCCTCACATAACAACTCACCCTTCAACAGTGAGTCAGCAGGCACACATAATCTCTTCCCAAACCTCAAAACACAATCATGATCAATATTAAATTCAGGCAACTTACCCTTCTGAACCAGCTCTACCTTTTTCTGCAACCCACTGTCTTTCTTCTACGCTTTCTTAATTATGTCTGATTGAGATAATCTCACTGATACATGAAACAAAATGGAAGAACTTCATGCACCAAAAAAATTTATTCCAAAGTTCATCAAATCAAAAACCAAAGGATCTCGTTCCAAACGTATCATGGTTAATGAAGAATTACTTTTTCAACTCAAAGCATCAGCCACTTTATTTTCTTTTCCCAGATGGTAATGAATTGTACAATCATAATACTTGATTAATTCTAGCCATCTCCTCTGTCTCGTGTTCAATTCTTTCTGAGTGAATATATACTTTAAACTTTTGTGATCATTATATATTTCACACTTCACTCCATACAAATAATGTCTCCATAATTTTAGAGCAAAAACAACATCACCTAATTCCATGTCATGTTTAGGGTAATTTAACTCAGGAGTTTTCAACTGACGTAAAGCATATACAATTACCTGATCATTCTGCATAAGGACACAACCAAGTCCCTTCAACGAAGCATCACTGTATATAACAAACACAACATTCCTAGAAGGAAGTGCCAAAACTGGAGCATTCACTAATCTTCTTTTCAACTCCTGAAAACAATCATCACATTCTTTTGTCGAGATAAAATTAACACCCTTCTGAGTTAGCTTAGTCATTGGACTAGATAACCATGAAAACATTTCAACAAACCTTTGCTAGTAACCTTCCAAACCAATAAAACTACGGATCTTGGTTACATTTGTGGGTCTTGGCAATTCTTCAACAACTTTTGTTTTAGCAGGATCAACATTTATGCCATTTTTTGAAACAATGTGACCAAGGAAAGAAATTTGTTATAACCAAAACTCACACTTTCTGAATTTTCCATACAGTTTCTTTTCTTTTAAGTTTTTCAAGATAATGCTGAAATGACATTCATGCTTCTCTTTACTTTTAGAAAACACCAAAATATCATCAATGAAAACAACCACAAACTTATCCTAGAATTCATGGAAAATTCTATTCATAAGGTCCATGAATACAGTAGGTGCATTGGTTAACCCAAAAGGCATAACAAAAAATTCATAATGGCCATATCTAGTACAAAACGCAGTCTTCGGAACGTCTGATTCTTTTAATTTCAACTGATGGTACCCCGACCTCAAGTCAATCTTCGAAAAATACTGAGCTCCATGGAGCTGATCAAACAAATCATCGACATGAGGCAAAGGATACTTGTTCTTAACAGTTATACTATTCAAGGCTCAATAATCAATGCAAAGTCTCATTGAACCATCTTTTTTTTTAACAAACAAGACTGGAGCACCCCATGGTGATGTGCTAGGTAGAATGAAACCTTTATCTAATAATACTTACAATTGTTTCTTTAACTCTAAAATTTCAACTTGAGCCATTCGGTAAGGGGGTTTTGAAATTGTCATAGAAACATGAACTAAGTCAATAGTAAATTCAACTTCTCGATCATGAATATTACCAGGCAACTCATCAGGAAAAACATCAAGATACTCATTTACCACTGGCATATCATTAATTTGAACAGTTCCTTTATTTTCAACAACATGTGCAAGGTAACATTCATTTACATATTTTTCTAGTTTCTCAACTTCCTGATATGTTATCAAAATCAAGGGTTCATTCTTGTACACAAACTGAAAATACTTCTGAAAAGAAGCCATTTTAGATCTATATCCAATCTTAGCATAATAAACAGAATGCCAATCCAAGAAAAAAATAACATCAAACTCTGCTAGAGGAAAAACAATAAGGTTTGCAGGTAGATTCTTTCCGCACACAAGGATAGGAAGGTTCTTATAATTTCTTTTTGTCTCAACGTTTCCTCTGGGTGTTTTTACCATAAGTTCAGGATTCATATCTTGATATGGAATTCCCAATTTACTATAAAACATCTTAGAAAGGAAAGAATGTGTAGACCCTGAATCAAAAAACACATTGGCATAATCTGAACAAACAAACAGTGTACTTGATACTACTTCATTCGACGGCCTAACATTTGCTGAAGTAGTTGCAAAGGATTTCACCACCCATTTTTTCTTGTAGTCTGACTGCTTTCCCCCAGTTGAGTTCTTTGTTAGATAGTCATTTTCATAATGACCCATTTTATTACACTTGAAACATCTTACCACTGGCTTTTTATTGCCTACTTAATCTTCTTCCTTACATTTACAAGCAATATGACCAAACATACCACACCAAAAGCACTTTCCATACTTGAATAAACATTCTCTAGGATTCATTTTACCACACTTCTCATAGGATGGATATTTTGTTTTCTTAACTCCTTACTTCATTAATGATTTCTTCCCCTTTTCCTGCCAACTGGACCTCTTATTCTATTGTTTGTCAAAGAATGCTTGATCATCGGCAAACTCCATTTCCACCTTCACCACACATCGAACAAGTTTTTCATAACTTTTGAACTCACGAGAAGCTAAATCCCTTCGATACTTTGGATTTAACCCTGAGTAAAAATGGTTGATTTTACTATCAAGATCTCTTATGAAGTTTGGAGCATACCTTGCCAGTCGAGTGAACTTTTCTTCATAAGGAGCCACTGAGTCATCCTCGTGCCTCAATTCTAGGCATTGTTTTTCCAACCTAAGATAAACCAACTTAGGAAAATATTTCTCAAGAAACATACCTTTGAATTTGTCCCAGTGAATATCATCAATCTCATCACTATCCCTGAAATTTTTCATCATCGACCACCACTGATCTGCATCACCTTCAAAATGGTAAAAAAAGACTAACCTTATGATGTTCTGAACACCCCATGACATCAAAAATATTCTCCAGTGCATTAATCCACCCTTCAGCTAGCACAGGGTCACATGATACTCTAAATGATGGGGGATGTTTCCTCATGAAATGTTCCACCACTAACATGTTCCTCTGTGGTTGATCTGGCTGAACTCGTGCATGGATACCACCACCATTTATAGCCTGTGTCAACTGTTCCATCACTGCAACAAACTATTCAGTTCCAATTCCGACCATCTCAGGTTGCTGATTTGGAAGGTTCTCTTCCTCCTGATGTCGTCCCAATATAGCCGCTTTGTTTCCTCTGTGGAAAACCATTCTGAACACAAAAATATCTTAGGTGAAGAAATATGGTAATTTTGAAATTCTATATCATTTCAATCATACCATAAATTAACTTATAATTTAACAATTTTCAAACTCCTAATGTTTTCTAAACTGACCTCTGATACCAAATATAAGGCCCCGGCCTTAAACAATACTTAATATTGAATTAAATGAATAATTCCAATTGAGGATCTTTTCAGGTTTAGAGTTTTAGAGAATTAGATCATAACTATTACATCTCAAAATATTTCAAAGTAGAAAATTCTACTAAGTTTCCATAAAATAAAAAATCTTAAAAAGAAACGTGTCTAGTTCCATGTTTTAGATTGCATGAGTTTATCTTGATCCCATCCTTGACTCTATTCCACATTAAGTCCTATGAAAAACATTTCAAAAAAACATGGTGTGAGCATAAAATGCTCAGTAAGGGATACACAAAGAATGCAAACTGTTAGTTTTTCAAAACAACATGTAAATCATGTATACTTTATCAAAGTAATAATTTTCGCCTTTATGAAGTAGTAAAAACTCTTCACTGAATAAAAGATCATTACTTGCCCTTTTTTAACCAAAATATTACCATAAAACCCATATAAAGAACACATAACATATAAAGGTAACTTGGGACATAAACATACTTAAATGGAATAACCATACGGTCGACTTCCACACATATCACTTAATGGAATAGCCATACATCCGACTTCCATACACAATGCATTGGAGGTTATAATGTAACCACCCATCCTAGTATTCACGGTACCACCTATCATATGGTTTATCACGTAACCACCCGTCAAATGTCCAAGTATGATTATAAAATCATAAGAAATAAAACAAAAATAATGGAAAGAAAACATTTCCACATTTCAAACACAATATTTCACATAAATATATTGACATAAAAAATCCATTATAAAAATCATTTTGAATACCAAAATACATAAAAGAGTATATGGTATTTATTTCATTTTAAAAAACATCACGACTTGTTGAGGAAGCCAAAGACCAAATAATACTGGTGGCGGCGGAAAAGGTCGTTCTCACCGCCTATGTTAAAATAAAAATTCCTTTTTGTCATTTTGTAAAATTCTTTGTAGAAAAATATTCCTTTTATATAAAATTAAAAGTCAAAGGGGTTTATACACCGTATAAAAGAAAGACTTGTATTAGAACAAAATATGCCTCAATGAAAGGAGATTGAGACGAAGTCTCTTACCTCGTGTCCGACGTGACTCGATTGCTCTTTAATCTCATGAATAATAAACTAAAGTTAATTTATACTTTCTTAAGAATATTTTTCAAGTTTATTATTCCTTTTATATAACTTATTTCCACGTTATAGACGTTATGTAATCATTTAATTTCATAAAGTTCATTTTGTCGATATTTGATGGACTTCTTACAATTACATGTTGATTATGTGGTCAAAGGTTCATTATATCCAGAATGATATTCATGATTTGGATATCATATATATCATATATATCCAGCATATACATGTATTTATAATAGTACATAACATTTAGAGTTAAGAAATGAAATGCACCGTTCTTGGAGACGGTAAGCCGTACGTACGCATGAACGCTACTTTCATTTCTATTTCGTATTTAATGGAGTGAAATAATAATTATATAAGGGTGTATTATAATTCCAGTATAAAATCATATATAATAACATTAACTCCATCTTTTATACATCCAACATATGGCATTAACGAATCAAATCACTTTGAGGGGGCGGTAGTCCGCACTTCCTAAAATGAAATTATCGTGTTTACCCACAATGGAAACCATAAAGGTATTAGACAAATGAAAAATACAGAAGCATAAGGAAAACATAAACATAATATATATAATATATAAATATAGTGACATCTTAATGGCCACCATGAAAGGTGTTAAAAGAAGATTGAACAATCATCGTTCTGTAAGGCAGAAAATCCCCAACCACAGAAACAGTATGTTCTTTAACCATTAGACGAAGGTGTGTGTTTGTGTAGCTCTAATCCTTCTCATAACAACATCCTAGTATATTGAAGATACTGTTTTTGTCACAAAATAAAGGAATAAAAAGATTTTAGGGGGGTTGGATAAGCAAAATAAAATATAAGAACGCAAGAGAAGACACTACCTTCAAATCGGGTAACTCTTTTTTATTTGAGGTCAAAGGCTTCCTTGGAAAGACTTCTTCCCAAAGTGAGGCTTCTAGGGGTAATATAGGGATGTGGAGAGACAAAATGGGTAGGTTTTGGCCAAGCCAAAGGCTTGAGAGGTGTGGGTATAGTGGTAGAGGTGGGGGCCTTTTATAAGAGGATAGGTGGGGCACTCTTGGAAAGTTATAAAAGGTTATTTTATTATAAAATGAGTTTCGGTTTTTAAAGGTCCCACAATTATATATTTCGAGGATAAGGTGATAAGAGTTCAAAATCCACCCATCCAATAGGTTTTTGACAAGTGTAGGTCTTATATTTTACATTATCTATTCTTTTTATTTAAATCGTTAAATAATGAGGTAATCGCTGCATCACCATGGTGTCATAAATAATTTAATTTATTAAATGTCTAAAAATTATAAAAAAAATATATAATGATGTAGGAAATATTTTTATCTTTATAATAAATATTTATAGTCAAAAATAGGACTTTTATAACCCCATTTAAAAATTGTTTTAGTAAAACAACACATGTTTGTGACATTTTTATTTTTTCTTTCAATAAAAAGTTATTAATGTCATTTTCCTACCAAACTGGCTCCATAGGGTCCCCATGTTGACCCATGGATTTTCTTGGTGGGACATGACACATCCAGTAAGGTTAGGACATTTTCAGGGTCATTTCATATTATTAAAACATTATTTTTACCTTAAATTACACTAATTACCTCTAATCTCGATTAAAAACATAAATGTTACTATTCACCGAAAATTATTTTAATCCCATTGAACCACATTTTACTTCTTAATGACAACCATGTATGTCGGATTTTTGAAATTCAAAACACATATGTGGTAAAATTTCATTTTAAACGAAAAATCAGTTTTTTAAGTACCACTTAGTGGTTTCACGATTCATCAAAAATTGATGTTTTCCGAAAAATACCAATACATCACCCTAAGCTATATTTGATATTACGGATTCAAAAATGATGTCTATTTTAAAAAATTCAAAACATATAAGTTACATTAATTAATTTAATAATTAATTCTCACTGTCAGAACAAATAGCGTGTGTTTATGAAACAATATATATCAAAAGATTGACACTAGTTCAAGTCCAATTTCAAAGTGAAATTAATTCCAATGACCACTATTGGATTAAATGGTAAAAATATATTCTAATTTCACTTTAAAACCAATTCAAAAGATAATCTAATCACATAAATAAATTATATTAAAAAAGGATTTGAATTAAAATACAACATTTTTCACTATTCATTAAAAAATGAACTTTATCGGAAAAATACTAAAAATTTACACAAAGTAAATTTTGATGTCCCGATTCTAAAGAAGAATTTTATTTAGTACAATAGAATGTATAAAAGTGACCAAAACTATATTTAATTACGGTTCACCATCAAAAGGTGATAAGTGGGCCTTTAGTGAAAATTAGAGTATATATGCCTAAAATGAATTATTTTTTTATTTTAAGCCTTTATCTTTTATTGGATAAATGTAAAAAAATTTAAAAAACATATATAATCATATTTTAGTTATTTCTATTCATTCCCTCCAATACAACGGCTACGTGTTAACTACCATTTAAAATAATATTATTTTATTACTAGTGTGCAACGTAAGATTTCAAAGAATCCCTTTGTTGCGTATCAGGTACACTATCTAACATAGAGACCCCTTTAAAGTAAAATTAATATTTAATTTGAAAATATTAATAAATATGAAAATGCTTTATTCTTTATTTACCTGGGATGTTACATTATTGATGGAGGAGACACACTAATGTTATGATGTAAAGGAATTACCTAGAAAATCGTCAACTCATTGTCCATTTTTCTCCATGTTATGGAACCTATAAACCTCAAAAACCAATGCACTAAGACAAGGGATTCCGAGGAAAACTAAAAACCTCCAAGGCAACCAGGGTAATCTTTTTCCAACATAATTACTAAGGTTGATGCCCACAATGAAGTGGTGAAAGGATCTCTAGTTATTCATCCACTAAAAGATAAAATAATTTTTGATTCTGGTTATACATATTCTTTCATATAATTATGTTTTATTAGAGCTATTCAAACACCCTACAATGCATAGAAGTAGAGTTTTCAGTGTAATGGAAAATGGGGAAATTATTTCATACCAAGTATATAACTCACCCTATCAAAATTTGTGGTATTAACATCCCAAATAAAAATTTGATACTCCCTTTAAGTGAGTTTCATAAAATTATTGTTATTAATTGGATTTACATACATATAAAAATAGATTACTATGAGAAGGAAATCACATCCCATTTTGTAGATTTTCCTCTGCTTCTCTACAAATGTAAGAAGATTGATGATTCTTAATTAGAATAAACATATAATGAAATGATATTATTGACCTATGTTAAAGAATATATATCTCCAATGATTGAGTCTATGGTAAGGATCATCCTTGAATACATTCCCATTGTGATGGAACACACTGAAGTGTTTCTTGAAAAATTCCACGGTCTTACTCCTATTTGAGAGGTTGAATTTCCGTTTAAAAATATACATGGGGAATTACCATTATCCAAGATTATATATAGAATAGATATTTAGGAACATGAGGATATAAACATAAAAATTTAGTAAAAACTTGATAAAGGGTTCATATTCCCAAGTGCATCACCCTAGGGCGCATGAGTCCTCTTCTTCATGAAGAAAAATGGGTCAACGAACCTTTGGATTATTTATCATGAGATCAAAAAGATCACATTGATGAAAAATTATCATATTCCATGGATTTATTATTTTTTATTAGATATGTGGAGAAACATAGTTCTCCATGGTGGTTCTATGGTTTGGGTATTATCTAGTTAGCATGAAGAAACATGATATCACCATGATAAATTTTAATACAAGTTACGGGAATTTTGAGTCCATAGTAATGACATTCAGACCCACTAATGATCCAGAAATCATCATAAAATTTATTAATAGAGTATTTAGAGATTAACTAGACAAAAAAATTAGTCTTTGTACATGATATTCTAATATACCCCAATAGAAAAGAGAATCATGGGGACCATCTGAACATTAAGCAAAAAAACATGATAAATGAGTAGCTTTTTTCCAAGTACATAAAATGTGTGTAATGGTATAATGAAATCATCTTTTGGGGAATATTATCAAAAGAAATGGTATATATTTTTACCATGAAATAGTATATTTAATTGAAGTATGGTTGAGGCTAACATATATGATATATATCTATATTTTTCTTAGACTAGCTAGCTAATATTGTCAATTTGTGGGAAATTAATCATGGTATTAAAACCCTCTAACCAAGATAACATGGAAGGTAGTTAGGTTTTATTGGAATTATGAATGTTATAAGAGCTTCATGACCATAAATAAGAGTCTTATAACTACACATAGACTCAAACTACCCACAAGTGGAGAACGTTTCATGGTATATTATGATGATTTTAAGAAGGTATTGGTATTTATAATAATGAAAAATGAAACAGTCATAGAATATGCCTAAAGGAAATTGAAATATCTTTAATAGAAATAACCAAATAATGATCTAGAGTTAAATGGAGTGATCTTATCATTGAAAATGTTGTAGAATTATCTAGTTGGGGAAGAAGTGTGAAATATATACGTATAAAAAGATCCTCAAGTATATATTCACATTTAAAGAGATGAATATAAGCCAATGAAGATGGTTATGGATGAACATGGACTATGATTTCTCAATCCAATAACCTCCTAGAATAGAAAATAAAGTGTAATATGATATTATTGGAAAGGATTCAAAAAAATTTTCTTTGATGGCAATCGAAAAGGATCTGATAATAATATACATAAAAACGATGGACATTAGAATCATAAGGGAAGGAACCACATTAACCCTTTCAAAAATGATTTCTCAACCATCCCTTCTGAGGAAAATAAATGATGCTCAGTGATTGATGTGGATATTCAGAATAAAGTGGAATTTATAAAAAATTTAAATACTTGGAGTTCAATGTCAATGGTGAATGTGTTTTAATATTTGGGTCAATACTATGTGTACCATTAATTATTAATTTAAGGAAGGAGAAGATGGATAATTCACATTTATCAAACATCCATATACATCTTGGAAGCATGATGATGTAATGAGATCTCCAATACCACTATTGGTGGCATAATATGAAGAAGGAGATCACAGTGTGTACATCAAGATGTCTTGTATGACCACAAGTAAAGGTAGAGAAGAAAAATTACATGGTGATGATGCAACCATTACCCACACCTACATTTAAATGGGAAAACATCACCATGTAATTTTCAATGGTCATATGAATAAATCAACAAGAAAAAAATGATAATAGTTTTGTGATGGATTATCTTACAAATATTATTAACTCCATTGAAATATAATAGGAATTATCACTCAATCAACTTGCAAGGATATAAATTAGAGAAGTGGTGTGTCAGTATGGGAAAACTCAATCAATTATATCTGATCGAGATCTTGGATATTCTTCTATGTTCTTGTAGAGTCACCCAAATTCTCTAAATATTTTGATAAAAATCATAAACTATTATCACCACCAAAATGTTTTCCAATTTGAGTGGACTATCCAGACACTAGAGGGAATGTTATGATCATGGTAAATTGAAAAAAAATGTGGATAGAACGAAATATTCCTCTGGTTGAGTTCTCATAAAGTAACAATTTTCACTCAATAATCTAAATGGATTCATATGAAGCCCTGTATTTATGATTTGTAGAACACATGTATGTTTGGATGAATTTGGGGGAAAACTTCTAGGTTGTGAAATTATCATGAAAATTGTGGAAAGGGTCAAGACTATTTAGCATCACATAAATTATTCTTAGAGTCAGCAGAATATCTATGATGAAAATCATTGAGGAGACCTATATTTTGATGTTGGAGACATGGTATTTCTATTCATATCTCTATGGAATTATGTGATAATATTTTTTAAAAAGGGAAAACATAGTCCAAAATACATCAGTTCCTTTGATATATTTGATCAAATCACATTTGTGGCCTATCTATTAGCACTAACACAAACATATCTCAAGTACAAGATATATTCCATGTACCCCTCATAAAGAAGTGCATACAAAACCCTTCACATGTACACAATACAAAGGTGATACAATTATATAATGACCATTCCTATGAAGAGTATCTAGTGAAAATATTTTATCGATAGATAATTGTATATGAAATAATACAATTCACCTAGTAAAATTGATGTGGAGAAAAAAACATTTGAGGAAGAAACATTAGAATTGGTGTAGGTGCTGAAACCAAGTTACCCTCGTCTATATTAGTGTGGGAACTGCAAATTTTTAAGGGAAAATTCTTAATGGGGGATTATTGTGATGACCTGAACTGTTATAAATAAAATTCCCCTTATGATTTAAGTAAATATCATATTTTGTTATATGTTTATAGAAAAAACATGCACTTATTTAGTTTTATTATATTCTATCAAATTAAAAATAATTTTATGAATCAAAACCACTAATAATATTGTTGTTGAGCAGTAATCATATGATTAGTATAAATATAGGGCTTTAACAAACCCAATTATCACAAGTAAAAGAATTTATTGACTCAAATAGTAGGATAGTGCCCTAAAAGCCCATTTATCAGAGATTCTATAGGAGATAACATATATATGATTTTATATTAACCAATTACAAGATGATATTCAACTAACTAGACATGATAAAAACTATTTATAAGATATGTTTGAGATCATCCAATTTACAGTCCAGACCATGTACGTCGAACAACCCTTTTAAAACATCATCATCGTGTATCCTATCAATATAGAGTTTTTTGGTGTTTTAAGGTGGTATATATGATGACCCTAATATTATAAATATGTATATTAATTCCAATTTAAATTTTTTTTTATAACAAATTTATAAGTGATTTGGTTTTTATACAAAAAAGAACAAATTATATTTTAATACTCAATATAAATTGAGAAATTTATTTTAATGAATTAATTGATTTTTTAAATAGATAAACCATTATTAAAATATTATTATTAAATAATATATATTAGTCATAAATTACCATATTATTTTTATGAATCCAAATATTTTTTTATAAGGGTTTGAAAACATCTATGGAAAAAACTCCACATTTCTCAATAAATGTCTATTTGTATATATAAAGTAAAAAATTAATATATTTAGGAAATTATTTTGTTAAAATGAATATTCTTTTCTGAATTAGAACATCAAAATTATCCAATGGTGATTTATTTTATTTTATAAGACATTCAAATTTATAGGTAAAAATTAAATACTGTATAAATATATTGTGTGTATTATGACATCAAAATGGCCAAAAACTGATGTAATGAATATGATAAAGGGTTTACATAACCAAATATAAGTTTTAATTTAAAATAATATCAATTTATGTATATTTTATTAATTATATGAATCCAATATGAATCCTCCAAAATAGTTACTATATTTTAAGTTTCAAAACAATCTATTTAAGAGTATAACTCACTTCCACATTAGCAAGGGTGTTATTTTATTTAGTTATTAAAGTGGCCTTATAAATTTTTTACGAACTATCCCCTTTCATAAAAACCATGTGAAAACTAATGGATGGTTTTTGGTTTTGGTTATTTTATTATATAAAGTGCCAAACCTAAGCTTGAGAAATAATAAATAATTCTTCATTCATTTTCTATATAAACCCACCCAAGGTCCAATTTATCTTCACTAGAAATAAATGTATCACATACTTACACATTTCTATCCAATATATGGTCCTCCCAAGGCTACTCAAATCTATGAAAAATCCCTTATAGTGGTTTTTGAATCACACTCTCAAGGATAGGGACCCTCTCCATCTTCTCTTCATTTATGTTTCCCCATTATCGTATTACTTCTATTTTTAATTCCTAATATATAGAAGGGGTTTTACATGTCCCTATTAATATCCATTTAATGAAAAAATGATTACATACACATTTCTATTTTAACAAAATAATAGTTGAATCTTTATGTAACTTCTTTATGCTACAAAAATTTCACCATGATATTCTGTAAAAAACAAATGTGTAGTGAATACCCATAACTGTTTCTTATCATTAGTGTTTAGCATTATAAATTTTATACTTCATTGATTGGGAACATCTCTAAGAACATATTTCTTCTATTGAGGTAAAAATATCTCATTTTTAGGTTGTACATAAGTAAAGTGAGGAAAAACAAGTTGAGTGCAGGATTCTGGACTTTTACACAATGTGATTGAGGGTTACACATCATGTAAATCCAGTACATGATGTGTATTGATATCGAAAGGATGTTTTAATGATGTAGAAGGGAAGTTTGAAGAAAAGGGTAATTTTGGAATATATATTCTTTTTTTATTTATATACATGACATTAACTTTTAAAAAATCATTTAAAATGAGTTGTAGCCTTGTTTTCTTCTGAAGGACAGAACCCATAACCTAGGTATTGTGAACAGCAGCACCAGAGGTTCTTTTTTACTATAGTTTCATCATACAAACTCTGATTTGAACACTCTCAAATGAATTGTAACCCAATATTTATGCTCTGGATTAATCTTGAGTTGTTATAGGTGATTTATTCTCATGACCTAGTTATCGAACCTTGACTGTTTAGGCTCATTTTGTATTAAAGGTCGTAGCTAGACATGGAGAGTCATATGAGTATGAGGTAGGTGTTCTCTTGAATTTCACTAATTTTCAGGTTGTTTATATATTATGGATTGTCATGGACCCATTTTTGGGTTTTCTCTTGTTTTGAAATTTACCCTTTTTATTTACTATTCTTGTTTAGGTAATTAAATATATATTTTAAAGCAAGAATTAGGTAGTTTACCTTGATATAGGGACACCCCTTGGGTCTGTTTCCCATCAATGACCACATATGGCCATTTGGATTAGGATTCCTATGAGTAATTTTTTTCTCTTCATGGGTTGTTAGAAATTGATTTGATTATTAGAAGGAATTTCATTTTACTTAATTTGTAATTGATTTAAGGGTTTGGAATTAGTGATTTTCCCTTTTGTCCCAAGTTATGCCTATGCTTATTTAGGCTTACCTAGAATCTTTTTCTCCAATTTTGAAGATCCCACATGAGTTAGGTTATGCTAAGTTATTTCAATGGGTTTGATTACATAATAAAATTGTTATGAATTGTACACATGTGCGTTATTATTGTTTAAACCGTGAGAAAATGTAATATACATGTGTTTTTTGTTATATGAATTGATCACATGAGTATATTATTGTTAAATTCCATTAATAGTATAAATTGAATGTCTTTCATATTGTGGGTTTTACCCATGTGTGTCATCTAATGTCTAGGACTTATGAGGTTGGTTGGGCTATTATGTTCATACAATGAGTGATCCAGAAGTGTAGTTGTTGGGTTCATGGATTCTTTACTTATTTTTCTGAGTAAAAAATTGATCGTTGAGGGATGTCATGGATAGACTCTATTGGATTGGTTTTCATGTCTTGAGTGATACCTGGGGCTTCCTTATAGGACATCCAGTAATGAGATTAGTTGACATCGAATTATACCACACCTAGAGTGATATCAAAATTCCAGAGAGGTTCGCCGAGAAGGGAATGTAGGATGGCGGTAGGTTTTCACTTAGTGTGATATTGGGTTTCCAAAGGGGTTCATCAGGATGGGATTAAAGGTTGCAGATATAATTTCACCTGGAGTGATAATTTAATTCCAACATTACAATTTCATGGATGGGACCAGGTTATAAATTGAATATTAAAATTAAATGACTTATGACGCGTCTGGTAAGACCTAGAAAATTCTTGGATTGATCTTCACTTACAATTTTAGATATCTATATGAGGTATATGTTGTGTATTATTTTAGATGGGGGTTTTCAAGCATAGTATGTATCATGATACTTATATAATTCAATGTAATTATATTTATTTATGAACATGAAATGCATTTAAATGAATACCAGTAAAAATATGACAATTTACTTTTGAGTACTTCCTAGCATTCTACTTTCATTATTGTACATTGCCTATTATATATAATCACTGATAGACTAGAATAGATCTTGGGTGGATACGTACTAGGATATAGTCCCACACCTTATTTGGGTCATGTTTTTTAACCCAAACAGATTATATTGTTACTTGTGTCGATAAGGGTAAGAACTGTTCATCAGGTACTTGATTTTCTTTTAGGAGGAGGAGATCATGGGACCAAGCTGGGGCTTGTGATTCTTCTGAGTTTCTTCTGTTACTTTTTAATATTTCGGTACTTCTATCATGTATTATTTAAATGTTACATGTTTTGTATATTTTTCATAAAATTGGGACATGCCGCATCATTCATTGAAAGCTATGACATGAGGTTATTTATATTTTCTATCTTCCATTGTTTACATTTATTTCATGATATTACTAATTCTACTATTGAATTGTTATTTTTTCTTTGGGTTAAACTCTTCCATTGAGTTCATAGTTTCCCTAATATCACACCTAGTCCCTTTCGGCTAGTCCGCAGCTTATGGAGGTTGGAGAAATGTGCTTGAGGACATGCGGCCAACCGGGTATGGGGAACCTAAGAGTGGTATCCAGATCAGAGAAATTAAAATGTGGTATAAGAGGAGTTATTTTTATTTTTACCTTATTGTTTGGGGAAATTAGAAAGGGATAAGAAGGAAATAGAGTTTGTTAATAAACTATTCCCGGGAGCAGCTACCCCATATATAGGGAAAATCCATATTTCCTCAAATTGAATGTTGTTTTTTGGATTTTGAGATTTTATAATTTATTTCATTTCACCGTTGGGTGAAGAACTAGTATTGTGATATTATTATTGATATTATTATGGTTTTATTTTGTTGAATCCCATTGAGATGAGGGTATGTGATCTCATGCATCATATAGATGGTTTTTATAAATCACAAGGCATGAATTCTTTCCATGCCATTAAGAGTGCACAATTGATTGCATGTGGTTTTGAAAGATGTTGTGATATATATGCATGATGTTGTGATAAGTACAATAATAGGTATAACTGCAATTTTGATAGGTTTATCGGTATGTTTTATGGTTCAAATTGAATGGAATATATTCTTTTATCCTTGAATTTTATTTTTCCTCCTGGATCAGAATTAGGTGGACCATGTTTTTGACTTGTATTGAATTTGGATATGATATGCTACAGTTGAACGTGATGCTTTGATCCTTTATGTATGGTCCCTCTTGGATTAGAATTTTTTGTATCGTGAATCTATTTTAAATTGAATTGTTTAATAATATTCTATATGTGTGTGAAAAACTTTTATTATTTTCATGTATGGGCCCCCATAGATTAAAATTTTGAATACCATTGTTTTCTTTTGAAAAAAATGGTTCTGGGATAGATCTATTGAGTTTCTTTAATTTCTATTCAAAAACCTAGACAACATGGCATGTCATTATATTAACACATTCCATGTGTTCTTCTCTTTAGGAAGAACATTTTTCTTAAGTACACAATGTGTACTATTTGTAAAAACTATGTAGTAAGTGACCATGTGTTTGTCCATGTGAGAGAGAACATCGAATAATGATCTTAGTAAAGTACATGACAATGTACTTTTTGTACACACTATGTGGTTTTACACTGGCAGACTCCATATGAATCTGGTTGTGTAAAAGTATATATTTAGGAGGGGAGACTTATGTACATGTTGTGTCTTGAAAAACACAATGTGTTCCTGGGGTGTTTACACACCCATGTAAGTGGAAGTACATGGCCATTAAGGGATTATGGGTACATTCCATGTACACCTTTTTTGGTACCCTTTGATGTAATTTTCCTGTTGTATTCTCCCTTTTTCAATTTTTGACAAGCGATTAGTCCATTATGAGTTGTTATTCTCTTAGATCATGGTGGCAAAACCTATAGAGTGTTATGAGAAATCCTAATGGGTGTTTTGGGGTTTCTATTTAAATAGATAATGTTTTTATCTAGTTTTCATTTTCAATTGTCTCCTAAGAGTGAAACCAAAGTGTGAAAGATTGGTTGGGAGTTCAGACAAACAATGTTGGCAGCATTGATTTGAGATGATCTTTGAGCTATATCTCTTGAAGTTTTTATTTTGAGGATATTTTCCATGTGAGACGTTCCCTTAGAGTCGATGATGTTGTGAGACCTGTTGCTTCTAAGGATCCCCTGAGGGATGCCTTCTCTTACATGTCGTTCTATGAATTCCTTGTAGGATTACTCGCTCATGAAACAATTAGTGAATCTCTAGTGTAGGATTCCTCTACTAGTTATAGTTGAAGGATTCCTTGTTGGATTCTTCTACTTATGTGATTTCTAAGAGTATTTATGGAATGAACTATTTATGTGTTCATGCTTTATGTGGTTGAACAACAACTATTGTGTTGCCTTTTTAAGGACCAAGGTTGGTTTAATGAGAACCTCAATGGTTTCATTTGTTGTTAAAAAGGAATGTACATGCTAAAATTTCATCAGGATGGATTGTCAAATTTTTTAAATGTTTTAAAAGGAATTTGATGAAACTTTACTATTTTACTTCGAGTTATTGAGCTAAAGTAGTTTCTAGAAATTTTGACCGTAGTTAATCTATATTTCATAGCATGGTGATGGGACTATATTCTTAAGTATTGAAAGTGGCTATCCCATGGTAGGTAGAACCCCCTTAATGATTGTGGTGTTTGAATCTAATGTGAGCTTTCTTACATTGAAACCACATAGGTTCCCTTATCCCTAGTAGGATGTTTGGTTTTTAATAAGGACACCCTTTCTCAGATGGGTGATCATTGTATCATGACCCTTGATATGGGATAAAATATTGAGGTATTCTCAGTTAAATAGGTTAGACACGACTTGGGTATGGTCATCTACTTAGGAGGTTGTGTGAACATTTCTTTACTAAGTAATTGGAAACTTGGTACGTTGACATTCATGTATATGGTTTGGTAGATTATGTGATCGAGTGCATATTCTTGCATGAACCTTCTCATACTAGGATTCATAGGGTGGAAAACCTATGAATAGTTACTATAATGTGTCATTCACTCTTGTAAACTATGGGTAGTATATGATTCCATACGCAGTACCCTTCGAGTGTTAAATGTTGAAATGATACATTGATTTCGGTTAAATCCAAAAGATTTGATTTCTTGTGTCTGTTATTGAGTTATCTCCTGAGTAGAGTGACCAGAGCATTATGAAACCATGTTTGTCACACTGATTGGGAGGACATTCTTGGATATGGTATTTTTGACATGCCAGTCAGTTTAAATTCATCTTTTATTCCAAGTGATAATAGGTGGTGATTCATGTTTTTGGAATGACACTCGTGCATTTTTGTTGGTTATGAACATTCACATTAAGAGTGGCTGGTTCTTTTTCTCAATTTATAAGACACTCTTATGTGGGGAGAATCACATTGGTTTTTCAAAATATTTCCTTCTAAGTATAAGGAACAAAATCAAGGACCATTCATAAATGGTCAATTCAAATTGAATTTCATTGAGTCTTGTGAGTCAGGTTTCATGTTGATACTTCATTGGAAGAATGAAATTGTTTTTTGTAATACTTGAGAACCTATTAGAGTGTTCATCCTTAAGAGACAGAAATTTACCCTATCCTGACATCATACTGGATGCACTAAGAGAGAATTGGTTACATGCTTCACTACAGTTGAAATTCATTCACCTAGTTCATGATAACTTCTATGTTCGGCACTGATGCATGGTTTTAAATGAATATTGGATAATCATGAGTGATATTTCGTTTCCCGTGTAGGTTCACCTTGAACAAAATCTGGATGATTTTCTTTTTCATTGATGTGTCCACCAAGAGGATGCCGCCCTGGGTTCGATCAGTGTTCATATCTTGACATTTTTCTTCATACCAATGTATCACTTGTAACAGAGAGTATGGACCACCTTGGTGAGTTCTTTGGAATCGGGGTTGATGAATCTGAGGTTATCATGGAAATTTACATAGGCTTGGTTGTGATTCATTTAGTGGAGATATGAGTCTTTTGTTATGGATCTAGTTTACTCTTTTTTGTTTTGTTCAAAAGGTTCCATAGGATAAGGTGTTCAATTTCTATTGTAACACACCGGCCTCCTAAACCAGGGTTTTCTAAGACGGGTCATATAGTGATGGATTGACTCGTTATCCTTATTTTTCCTTATGTATGGTTCATGTGAACTAGTTTGAACATTCCATCTATCTAAGGTGGTTGTGATGTGAAAGTCTGCAATGACTTTTGGGGAAAGATTACGTGACCATTTTTGATAAGCTCGACCAGGGTACGATCACTATTTTCAATGAGGCCACTATTATGAAATATGTTGTTTTAGGTTTTTCATAATTAATAGAAAATAATACTGGGAGCATTTCTAGAATGATTAGGGGAATGCTTTGTGGTTTTTTCCAATGGTGGAGGGTTTAGGGTAACGATTCCATGTGAGTTGTTCTTAAAAGGCTCACAAAGGATTCACTCTTCCTACTAATTGATAAAACCTTCAGTGTTGATGATAATGGAATTTTTTAAATATATGAGATTTTATGACATCACAGTGTCCCGCATTATATCATTTCAGATAGGTATTCCTCATTTACTTCTCATTTCTATAATGTGCTACAGAATTTGATGGGCACACAGGTACTTATGAGAACATCTTACCAACACAAGATAATAGCAAGTTAGAACCCACAATTTAAGTGTTGGAGGACATTATAAGGGAATGCATACTATATTTTTAGGGTTCCGGGAAGATACACATACCATTGGTTGAGTTCTCCAATAATGATATCTTTTATGAAACTTTTTAGATAGTGCCATAAGAGGATTTTTATGGTAGGCCATGATGATCACCAATGTGTTGGTTGGAGGTAGGAGGGGAATTTATGATGGGACCTCTTCTTTTCTTGGAAACCACTGAATAGGTTCAGTTGATTTAGGAGTACTTGGATACTGTGAAGTCTCATTAGAAATAATATGTTGATCACCATAGATTATGTATGGCATTTGAGGTCTGGGTTCATGTTTTTCAAAGTGTTGCACCACGGTTGGGAAATGGAACGATCAAGAGATAGGGTATGTTGTCACCATGATATATTGGGCCATTCAAGATTATGGAGAGGGTTGGTTCAGTTTCCTATCACTTGCGGTTATCTCAGAGTTACTAATCTATGCACGCATTTTTTCACGTATCTCAGTTGTGTCACTGTCAATTAGACCCATATCACATTTTTCATCTTAAAGAGTTTGAGTTAGAGGTAGAAGAATCCTTTTAGAAGCATCTGATATGAATTTTGGAACATAGCAAAAAGGTTCATCATGGACATCCAGTTCCTTTAGTACGAGGGCTATGGAATCACATCCGACTGCAGTATGAGACCTGGGATAGGGAGGCTGATGTAAAATCACAGTGGTCGGATTTTTTCATAGATAATTCTTCACTACCCTTGGAATAGAAATTAGGTGAAGAATTTCGTTAAGGGGGATGTTTTTGAGAACAAGGTTTATCCTAAAGGGTACAGATCTTTCCTTTTTGGGTTGTACTTAAGAAAAGTGGGGAAAAAGTGGCTGATTTCTGGAAACTGGATAGTTACCCAATATGACTTGGGGTTACACTCCATGAAATCACTATATATTCCATTTATTGAACTCGAAAGGATGTTTTAATGACTTGGATGGAATGTTATAATAAGAGAGAAATTTTGGCATCTAAACGACATGTATTTTCAAGTACATGGTGTGTAATTTTCTATAATTTTCTAAAATTGGAAGTAGCCTTGTTTTCTTCATACGGATAGAAGCCCCCACTAGTGTGTCACGAATAGTAGTGAAGAATCTAGTTTTTTCTCATGATTATTCATCAAAACTCTGATTTGAAGGACGTCATATGCAATAGAGCCCAATATATAAGATTTTTATTCTTCTTGACCCATTATAAATGATTTATTCTGTAAATCTAGTTATTTAACCTTGAGTTTTTACACTCATTTAGTATATCCACTCAATTCAAGGTTGAATTAGAGGCCATAGATGGATGAAGAGAGTCGTATGAGTATGAGTTAAGTGGTCTCATGCCTTTCGCTAATTTGGAAGTAGTTTATATATGTAGGAGTTTCACGCACCCTAATGGAGCCATAAGTGTAGTGGTCAGGCTCTTGGAGGATCTACTTAATATGCTTAGTGAAACATGAAACATTGAGGGAGGACATGCATGGATTCTATTGACGTTGTTTTCATGTCTTGGTTGTTACATATGGATTCCTGATAAGACATCTAGTAATGATATTAGTTGACATGGGCTTATACTAAACCTAGATTGATATCAGGATTCCATATGGGTTCACCTAGATGGGTTTGTTGGATGTTGGTAGGTTTTCACCTTGAGTGATATCAGGTTTTCGGAGAGCTTCGTCGAGATGGGGTTATAGGTTGTAGATAGAATTTCACCTCGAGTGATACTTTAATTCCATCTTTGGAATGTCATGGAAGATAATATGTTATAAATTGAATATTTAAATGAAACTACTTATAGCATGTCTGTCAAGAAAAAGAAAAAGATTGGATTCAGTATTCACATTCTTATTTATATATCCTTTTAAGGTATATGTTGTGCTTTATTTTACATGGGGTTTTTCAGGACTAGTTTGAATCTTGAGAATTATATAACTCAATATAATAAAATTAATTAAAGAACATGAAATAAATTTAAATTAATACCAGTGTTTGTAGGAATATTTACTTTTTAGTACTTCCTACCTTATTGCATTTATTAATGTACACATTCTATTATATATATTTACTAATAGACTGGAAGAGATCATGTGTGGTTTCCAAAAATGGATTTAGTCTCACACCCTATTTGGGTAATATTTTTGGGTGCAAATATATTATATTTTTGCAGGTGTCAATAAGGGTAAAAACCCTTCTATAGGTACTAGATTTTTTGTTAGGAGGAGGAGAGTATGAGACCAAGCTGAGTCTTGTGAGGCTTCTAAGTCTATTTCCTTCCTTTTTGTACTTTTGTTACAATTATCATGTATTACAGTAGTGTATCTTGTTTTTGTTTTTTTCCTAAAAAATGTCACATGCAACATCATCCTTTTAATTCTATGAAATTTATTTATTTATATTATTTGTCTTTTTATATTTACTTCTATTGCATGATATTACTGCTTTTTCAATTGAATTCTTATTATTACATATTTTCCCCTCTTCTAAGGAGGGAATACTTTTCCCACTATCATAGCAAGTCCCTCACGGCAAGTTGAAATCCTTCTGTGTGTGGGAAAATTTTCATGAGGATATGTGGTCAATCAGGTATGAGGATCATTAGAGTGGCACCCATATCATAGACATTACAACTTACATGTATGTATCCCACACTCCTAGATCTTTAAATAAAATTTGATGAAAAATTATTCAATGTTTTATGATATATGTTGTAGATACCCATTCATGACGTACATGGACATTACATTACTTTTACGGAATAATTAATACATAACAAGAACCAAAACTGAAGGACCGTAATAGTTTAATGTATTTGGAAACTCGGAACATAATCCTCAAACCATGGTGAAATACCTTCAACATCTCCCATAAAGATCTCTCCCTTTTGTTTTCTTACCTAAAACCTTTCTTTAAATCCTGGGGAAAAGAAAACATATAAAGGGTGAGCTCAAATGCTCAGTAAGGGTAATCATGGAGAAAATAAAACAAATCATATACATTTGAACTTAAAAAAACATGAACATAAAGTTTAAACATCAAAATCTTGAGAAATAAATCTTGGCAGTACATAAGGAATAGATCATAAAGGAAAATTAATCATGATAAAATAGCATGGGAATAAAACATGTAATTGTGGAAAACCATTAATCACATGATATGATTTTCATAGTAGCCAAGGCATTGCTGCCAAGACCATCTTAGTGGACAAAGTCCCTTACTGAATCGAGTTCACTCCTCGTTCCAGTCTTGTATCACTGAACTGGATTAACTTTATATTCCAGCAATTTCTATCTCATGAGGTATAAATATTTACCCAATGCATTGGAGGGAGATATATTTCCCACCCATCTCATAATTAAATTATTCTTACTTGTTCCACAAATTAAACATAAATCATTCATCATAACCCAAAGAATAAAATGGGTTTCATAAACATCATCTCATCATAATGTAATCCATATAAAACAAATGGATATCATTTCATCATAAGAAGAATCAAAAAATTTAAATAATAGAGACATTATACTTGCTATATAATCATACTAAATAATGCAATCTTTGATGGAAAATAGTTTTGACAAAACACTTGAAGTAAATTCTTGACGAAAATATCCTTTCTTTTTCAAAATCATTTTATTTTCACAAAATGTCATGAAATTTTAAAAGAATGGGTTTTTTTAATATAGTCATTAAATATTGTGGATGAAGCTTCATAAAAATAAGGCTTTATGAAACCGTAAAAATCTGTTCATGCTGTATATGTTAAAAAACATTATTCTCATACTTTTGTCGGATGAGTGAAAAAGTACTTCGTATGGTAAACAAAAGAAATATTCCTTACATACCATGTATTAAAAGTAAAAAATGGGTAAAAAGGAATTTAAACATAAATTAAACCATTTTTAGATTACAGGGACATGGATGATAAATATAACCCTAGTAAATACTTACTAATAAACAATCTCAGATAAAAACGAGATTGGAAAAGTTATCCCTTACATTATGTCTGATATGCTTCGTATATATACAAAACTCCAATATAATGATTTAAATAATGTCATTGGCTTAAAAAAGAATCATATTCATTGTTATGATATCATATATGGTTCACTTTTGACTTTATATTACCCGTTCTTTTGTAAATTCCATGTTAAAGCAGTGTTTTGGGTAAAATTGTTTCATTTATCGTACGTGCTTCGACTTCTTGTTCTTGATATTATTACTTATATCCTGATTTAATTAATTCCATAAGTTAAAACATGATTTGTATATATATTCATCATATAAATATATATGATAGATCGATAAATGTAATGAAATACACCGTTCATGGAGATGGTAGGTCGTACGTAGGCATGAACGTTGTTTTCGTTTCCTTATTGAAATGAATGGAATGTAGTAAATGAAACATATATGTACATAAATCCAGTATTATTATTATGTAATATATTTCAATATTATTTATTATATATACTTTATAATCATACTTGAATGGTTAATCATGGAAAATGAATCTCATCGTGTTTGTGGAGACGGTAGTCCGTACGTACGCACGAGCGATGATATCGTTCCGATAATTATTGAATAGAATTGGAGTGGATGATTTAATATCTGAGAATATTTATGAAATTATAATTAACATATATAGTTATTATTTACACCATTATACCCATCCAAGTAAAGTGGTGGTGGAAAAACTGATTACACCACAGCGTGGTGACGGTATTCCGTACATACGAACGCACGGTGATTTCATTTTCCGTAGGATGGATATAAGGTGAAATGGGTCTGCTTTATATTTATAATATCATATCCATATATTAGTGATAATTATTGAATTACTTTACAATGAAACAACTAAATAAGAATATGTTTAAGAAGAAAGAAACTTGAAAGATTCGGTAGAAGAGATTACCTCTTCTTCGATGCACCCCTTTTAAACTTCCACATAAGGGACTAGAGTTGGTCTTTTGAGAAGACCAGAACCTCCAGAATGTTTCTAGGGAAGTTCAGAAGGGAAATTTTCAGGGTTTGGACGAGATTGAAGGCTCAAAGTGTTGTGAAGAGGAGAGGGAGGAGGTGCCCTTATATAGGAGAGGAGAGGGGCACTTTTGGAAACCTCAAAAATATTAATTAATAGTAAAATGAAACCCCACATAAAAACATCCAATAATGACTCAATTATAATATGATATGAGATAGGGTTGTAATATAATCAACCAATAAAATTTAGACATGTTTTATGTTTATTTTAAACCTTATAAACTTGATTTATCATTATTTAATCTATTTAATTTTATTTGTGGTAATAAAATTATAAATTATAAATTGTTATAAATACATACTTAAATGTTGTAAATTTTCTATAATTTGATACTTTATATCCTTTTCGACCTTATAATTTTCAGTTTGTAGTTTTTAAATATTTTTTTGATTTTCAAATAATTTAATAATATGTTATTTTTATAAAATATCAATAGTGTCAATTTTGGCACTATTCATTATTTAAATCTAAATAAACACCACACCAAAGTTATGTTCGAACAAAAATATATAATAGATTCCTAAAATGTCATATTCTTCAAATAAATTCATGGGGAACGTTAATTTTTTCATATATTATTTATTTTAATATTTTTAAAACCATTTATTTGGAATATCTCTTAATAAAATAATTACTACAATATTTTTGTATAATTATTTAAAATACATATTTTTTGCATAAAAATTAAAAATAAACTCCTATGATAAAGATATATATAATAAATTTCCAAATAATATTTTTATTCAAATTTATCATCTTAAAATCACAACATTTAAATTGTTATATTTATTAAATTATGAAGGTGACATCTTTGACATCATTTAAAATAAAATAATATAAATGTACTAATCGGTTTTATAAGGCTCCAAATGGTACAAAAATCTACCCATGCATGATTAGGGTATATATATACTCTCCCAATAAGTTTCGGTCAAGTTTAAGGTCCTTTTGATAGGTATTATTATTTTAATAAAAACTATATTATTGATTTTTTACTAAATAAATAATTTCTACATCATTAATGTATAAGCTATTAAGTAAATTAAATATTTCTTAAAAATTACAAATAAATTATCATGAGAAATAAAAACATTTTATATTTCAAATGAGTAATTATAATCGAAATTATATTCTAAATAACATTATATTAAAAATAATCTAATTATTAAAGTTTGAGTGAGACATATTTCACTTTCTTTAAAATAAAATAAATTAAAGGTCTTAATCACATACAAGTGGGTTCCAATGGATTCCACCTCGACCCAAATATGTCTTATGATGAAATATAATCATCCAATTATTTTAAGAGAAGTTTTAGGGTAATTTCATAATATTATTTTTACCCTTAATTACCTAATTTACTTTTAACTGTGGTAAATAAAATTTATCATAGTAACTATTCATAATGCCCAAAAATTAAAAGTATCCTATTAACATAATATGGACCTAATTATTCCAAGTATTTAATCTATTTTTCCAAATTCAAAACACAGAAGTTGCAGTAATTAATTTAAAATTAATCTTGTTGTCGAAAACAAACGAGTTTTTGTTAAAAACACTGTAAAAGATTAAATTGATTCAACCTACGAATTCAATGTCAAATCAATGGTAATGACATAAATTATTTTAAATGGTAAAAATATATTCTATTTATACTTTAAAATAATTTACTATTATAATTTAACCATATAAATTATTTTGATGAAAAAAGTTGTTTTTAAGTAAAATTTAGCGTGTTTTTACTATTCATCAGAATTAGAACGTTGTCAAAAATATATCAAAACATTATCCAATGTAAATTTTTATATCCTGATTCAAAAGAAGAATCTTATTTTGTAAAAGTGAATATATAAACATGTCAAAAACTAAATTAAATGTGGGTGCTCCATCAAAAGGCAGCAAAACTTCATTTTATGAAAAATACTTTACCTGAAAAAATAATTTTGTTCTCATACCATGTTATATAACATTTTTAAGATGAACTATAATGTCATAAAATTCAAAATTTAGCTACTACTATTCATAACGTCTAGTTCATAATAATATTATAACAATATATCATTTTTTAGTGAAACTTAGTATTGTGTACAACACACGCTATTGAGGAAGGTTGCTCTTGCATGCTACACAAGACAAGAATAGTGTTTGCATATAATATAAGCTAATATGGTGTTGCGTATAGCGAAAGATAATTTTTGTGTAGTGTACAACAGAAGAAATCAATGAAATTAAAAGAATATTTTTCATAAAATCTCGGGGTGTTACATGCTACCCCCCATAAAATGAATTTCACCCTCGAAATTCGTCGTGGTTATAAATGGTTTACTACTTAAAAGTTTCATTAATAGAAACCCACATCGTAAAAAGGAATACCAAAACATAACATGAAAAACTAAATTATGAAACATAATGGTTACCCAAATTAACTAATCATTGGGTTTCCACATAAGATAACATAGGTTAAAATATGAATATGGAAGAGAAAACTAACGATCATGTTCTGATGGAGAGTGGTAGAGAACATGGATATGAAAAAGCCAACAATCACAAAGCCATAAATTTGTGATGAAATAAGTTACCATCTAATTCATTAGATATGAGGGCACTAGGAAAACATTTTTTTTGTTTTTAAGATCATTTCCCTAATTTTGAAAAAATATAATTAAAAGAAATACTTACTTGGTTTTGGTACAATCTCACTATAGTTTGTTCCTTGAGCAATTTCCACCTAATCTCTTAAAGAAATGAAGTTGAATTTGTCTTCTGTGAAGTGTTTGCCGATTATGTGTTAGAATGATAGGTCATTCCATCTGTCTCAAACATAAGGTTAGATAAAGTTATATATATAAGTCAATCTTATGGTGAGATTAACCATATATGATTCCAAAAATGGACTTATACTTCAACTATCATAATTCTCAATAAAATAAAACTAATTTATACTAACCAGGGACTTCATGTAGGCTAGTGGTAGGCGATAAAGACATGCCGCACTTCGGTTTTGGGTTCGATTCCCGCAACCTTGTCCGATGCGACGGGTTTTCACCCATCCTACAGGTTGTCCTTTTTCTAAAACTAAACTATTATAACATTAAAGAAATAATATCGAAAAAATTTCTACCCTTAAACAATACAATCTGATGTACAACATAATCCATTACAATCTTTAGAACTATCCAAAATACATCTTTCCAATATCATAGTATAAATAAAATGATTACTGGAAAGGTAACAAAACAAGCACATGAATACCATAATTTATTCCCCCATATATCATAAGATATATCTTGTTGATCGCATTCCAAACATGTGAATACCTTAATCTTGTATTCTCTTGCAACATGAATTACTATAGAACCTTATTGAAAACAAAACTACTGTTAAAAGTTAACTATTTCCATATACCAAAATCCCAAAAATTCTTTACACTCAAACCATAATGTCACTTTGTCCTTATATCATTCATGAGCTCATTAATACTATCATTTTCTCTGTATCCCTTCATAATGCGCATATCATCTTCTTTCTAAAAATATCAGAATAACCTTTCATGGTTACTGGTACCATTCAACATATAATTTCAAATACGTTAGGAAAAACAATAGTGTAACAATCCTTAGATGTGTCTTTATTCTATAGTACCATTACCTATACAACATAACTCTTGATAAACAAAAATCATTCCACTACCTTCTTAAACCATTGACCGAGCTTCAACAATTATTTCTTCTCACATATCATTTGTAGTCTCTTCATCATCATCAACATAAATACTACCCATACGACCATGCTTATTCTATTCCTGAGATTTTCCATTAGGGAATTGGTTTTCATAATGCCCATACATTCCACATTTAAAACATTTAACCGTTTTTTGATGTCTTAGAAATACCATTATCCTTGTTCGTGGTGTTAACTGAACCTTTTCCTTTGCAATTAATGGATTTTTGTCCTTCTTATCCACTCCCAAAGCATCTTCCACTTCCTTTGAAACATTCTCTTTGATGCCTCTTCCCACATGATTTACATGAGGGAAATTGAACTTTATTTCATTTGTGATCTTGTTGAAACTCCATCATTCTCTTATTAGCTAAGCCAGGAAACATACCAAAGTTGATATTATTGAACATATTATGAGATTGATGATTAGGAATAACAACGATGGTTGGAAATCAAAATCCCTTTTCATTTGGTTTCTCATGAAAAATATCATTCCATTGTCCATCAAATTCTCCATTAACATGAATCCTCCTATTTCCTGCCATTTCTTAAAACCCAAAAAAGAATAGTATGAGAGGAAAAACTCAAACTAGAAAAACAACATAATCAAGGGGGATTTACATCAATATCTAACATATTAGGTTAAATTCTAAGATCTTTACTGTAATTCTAGGACTATGACCTATACTTATACGTAACCTTAGGGACATCCCTAAACATACTTTACAAATATCTTCTTAGGGATCCCACTAAAGTTTTCGCATCCTAGTTTCCAAAGGTTAACTATACCTTTACTCTGATTATAACTATATATTCCCAAGATTGATGTACATGGACATTACATTACTTTTACGGATTAATTAATAAATAACAAGAACCAACACTCAAGGACTGTAATAGTTTAGTGTCTTTGGAAACTCGGAACCTAATCTTCTAATCATGGTGAAAGAACATCAACATCTCCCATAAAGATCTTCCCCTTTTGTTTTCTAAACTAAAACCTTTCATTAAATTCTGGGGAAAAGAAAACATATAAAGGGTGAGATCAAATGCTCAGTAAGCGTAATCATGGAGAAGATAAAAAATTCATATACATTTGAACTTAAAAAACATGAACATAAAGTTTAAACATCAAAATCTTGAGAAATAAATCGTGGTAGTACATAAGGAATAGATCATAAAGGAATATTAATCACGATAAAATAGTGTGGAAATAACACATGTAATTGTGGAAAAACCATTATGAATGTGATATGGTTTCCATAATAGCCAAGGCATTACTGCAAAGACCATCTTAGTGGACAAAGTACCTTACTAAATCGAGTCCACTTCTCGTTCCAGTCCTGTATCAATGAACCGGATTAACATGTTGTTCCAGACATGTCTATATCATGAGATATAAATCATTACCCAATGCAATGTAGGTTGATATAGGTCCCACCCATCTCATAATGAAATCATTCTTACTTGTGCCACAAATTAAACATAAATCATTTATCATAACCCAAAGAATAAAATGGGTTCCCTAAACATTATAACATCATAATGTAATCCATATAAAACAAATGGATATCATTTCATCATAAGAATAATCAAACCATATAAATAATAGAGAAATTATACTTGAAACATAATCATACTAAATAATGTCATCTTAGATGGAAAATCATTTTGACAAAACACTTGAAGTGAATTCTTGAGGAAAATATCCTTTCTTCTTCAAAATCATATTCTATTCACAAAATGTTATGATATTTTAAAAGAAAATTTTTTTCTTGAAAATATTAATGAAATATTGTGGAGGAATATTCATGAAAATAAGTCTTTATGAAACTGTAAAAATCCGTTCATGCCGTATAAGTTAAAAAACATTCTTCTCATACTTTTGCAGGAAAAGTCAAAAAGTTCCTCATATGGTAATAAAAGAATGATTCCTTACATACCATGTAGTAAAAGTAAAAAATGGGTAAAAAAGACTTTAAATATACATGAAACCATTTTTATAAAACATGGACATGGATGATAAACATAACCCCAGTAAATACTTACAAATAAACAATCTCGGATAAAAATGAGATTGGAAAATTTATCCCTTACCTTATGTCTGATATGCTTCATATATATCTGATCCTGCTATATAATGATTTAAATAATTTCATTGACTTATTATGGAATCATATTAATTGTTATGATATCATATATGGTTCACTTATGACTTTATATTACCCATTCTTTTGTAAATTCCATCTTAAAGCAGCGTTTTAGTTAAAATCGTTTCATTTATCGTACGTGTTTCGACTTTCTGTTCTTGATATAATTACTTATATCGTGATTTACATAATTAAATAATGTAAAACATGATTTATATATATATTAAGCATATAAATATATATGATAGATCGATAAATGTAATGAAATACACCGTTCATGGGGACGGTAGGTCGTACATACACATGAACGCTGTTTTCATTTCCTTATTGAATTGAATGGAATTAAGTAAATGAAACATATATTTACATAAATTCAGTATCATTATTATTTAATATCTTTCATTATTATTTATTATATATACTTTATAATCATACATGAATGGTTAATCATGGAAAATGAATCTCATCGCGTTCGTGGAGAAGGTAGTCCATACGTACACACGAGCGATGATATCGTTCCCATAATTATTGAATAGAATTGGAGTGAATGATTTATTATCTCAGAATCAGTATGAAATTATAATTACCATATATAGTTATTCTTTACACCATTATACCCATCCAAGTAAGGTTGTGGTGAAAAAACTGATCACACCACGGCGTGGAGACGGTATGTCGTACGTACGCATGTGCGGTGATTTCATTTTCCGTAGGATGGATAGAAGGTGAAATGGGGTTGTTTCATATATATAATATCATATAAGTATATTAGTGATACTTTTTGTATTACTTTACAATGAAACAACTAAATAAGAAGACGTTTAAGAAGAAAGAAACTTGAAAGAATCGGTAGAAGAGACTACCTCTTCTTCGACGCACCTCTTTTAAGCTTCCACTTAAGGGACTAGAGTTGGTCTTTTGAGATGACCATAACCTCCAAAATGTTTCTAGGGAAGTGGAGAAGAAATATTTTCAGGGTTTTGTCTAGAATTAAGGCTAAAAGTGTTTTGAAGAGGAGAGGGAGGAGGTTCCCTTATATAGGAGAGGAGAGGGGCACTTTTGGAAACCTCAAAAATATTAGTAATAATAAAATGAAACCCCACATAAAAACTTTAAAAATGACTCAATTAGAAGATGAGATGATATAAGGTTGTAATATAATCAACCAATAAAATTTAGACATGTTTTAAGTTTATTTTAAACCCTATCAACTTGATTTATCATTATTTAATCTATTTGATTTTATTTGTGGTAATAAAATTATAAATTTTAAATTTTTATAAATACATACATAAATGTTTTAAATTTTCCAAAATTGGATACTTTATAACCTTTTAGACCTTATAATTTTCAATTTTTAGTTTTTAAATATTTTTTTGATTTTTAAATAATTTAATAATATGTTATTTTTATAAAATATCAATAGTGTCATTTTTGACACTATTCATTATTTGAATTCAAATAAAAACCACATAGAAGATATGTTCTAAAAAAAATATATAATAGATTCCTAACATGTCATATTCATCAAATAAATTCATGGGGAACATTAATATTTTCATATATTATTTATTTTAATAATTTTAAAACTATATATTTGGTATATCTCTAAATAAAATAATTACCACAACATTTTTGTATAATTATTTAATATACTTATTTGTTGCATAAAAATTAAGAATAAAATCATATGATGAATATATATATATAATCTTTAATAATAATATTTTTACTCTAATTTATCAGATTAAAATCACAACATTTAAATTGTTATATTTATTAAATTATGAAGGTGACATCTTTGACATCATTTAAAATAAAATAATATAAATGTACTAATCAGTTTTCTAAGGCTCAAAATGGTCCGAAAATAGACTCTTGGATGGTTAGGGTATATATATACTCGCCCAATAAGTTTCGGTCAAGTTTCCGATCCTTTTAATAGGTATTATTATTTTAATAAAAATTATATTATTGATTTTTCACTGAACAAATAATTTCTACATCATTAATGTATAAGATATTAAGGTAATTAAATATTTCTTAAAAATTACAAATAAATTACCATGATAAATAAAAACATTTTATATTTAAAATGATTATTTATAATCTAAATTATATTCTGAATAAACTTATATTAAAAAAAATCTAATTATTAAAGTTTGAGTGAGACATATTTCACTTTCCTTAAAATAAAATAAATTAAAGTTCTTAATCACATAAAAATGGGTTACAATGGATTAAATTTCGACCCAAATATGTCTTAGGATGCAAGATAATCATCCAATTATATTAATACAAGTTTAAGGGTAATTTTATACCATTATTTTTACCCTTAATTACCTAATTTACCTTTAACTCTGGTAAATAAAATTTACCGTAGTTACTATTCATAATGCCCAAAAATAAAAAGTAGCCTATTAAAATGGTTTGGAGCTAATTATTACAAATATGGAATCAACTTTTCCAAATTCAAAGCCCAGAAGTTGCAGTAATTAATTTAAAATTAATCCCATTGTCGAAAACAAACTGGTTTTTGTTTAAAACATTACAAAAGATTGAATTGATTTAATCTACGAATTCAATGTAAAATCAATGATAAAGACATAAATTATTGTAAATGGTAAATATATATTCTATTTATACTTTAATAAAATTTACTATTATAATTTAACCATATAAATTATCTCAATGAAAAAAAAAAGTAAGTAAAATTTACCGTGTTTTTACTATTCATCAAAATAAGAACGCTGTCAGAAAAATATCAAAACATTATCCAATGTAAATTTTTATATCCTGATTCAAAAGAAGAGGTTTATTTTGTTAAATTTAACTTATAAATATGTAAAAAACTAAATTTAATGTGTTTGAGCCATCAAAAGGTGGCAAAACTGCATTTTTTGAAAAATAATTATTTTACCCGAAAAAATTATTTTGTTCTCGTACCATGTTATATAAAATGTGTAAGATGAATTATAATGTCATAAACTTCAAAATGTAGTTACTAATATTCATAACGTCTTGTTCATAATAATATTATAACAATATATCATTTTTTAGTGAAACTTAGTATTTCGTACAACACACGCTATTGAGGAAGGTTGCTCTTGCGTGCAACACAAGCCAAGAATAGTGTTTGTGTATAATATAAGCTAATATGGTGTTGCGTATAGAAGAAGCTAATTTTGGTGAAGCGTAAAACACATGGAATCAATGAAATCAAAAGAATATTTTTCATAAAATCTAAGTGTGTTACATATGTGGATCCCTTAAGCCTGAGAATGAAATTAATGTGATGGGTTCACCCAGAATTATATGGTGATCTAATGCATTGGGTAATGTTTTAGTCTCATTAGATGTCATGAAATAGATTTGGGAGTGAACATAATCTATAATGGAACTTTTCCCACCATGATGAATTGGATTTTATCCCTAACCTATGTTAATGATGTAGTGTGTTAGGTAATATACAAAATTCCCATGTTTCCTTTATGATTATCATTCTAAATCACATCGTATTGATCTTCTTTATGATTTCACTCATTTTATCTCTTATTTATATGAATATTGTATAAAATTTATTAAATTATTATTATTATAATATCTATATTCCCTTAATAGACTTTATAGCTCACCCCATTCATATATATGTTTCCAAACTATCCCATGCAATTTTATGTATGAGCATGTCAGTGGAGTTTTCAATAAAGGTGATGTTTTTTTTCCAATTTTATGTTGTTATGTAAGGTACCCAATTCCCAAATACACTAGATTTATGGATATTTCTTGTTGTATTATGTGTAATCATATGTAATAAATCATGAAAAACTTTGTAATGAATAGAATTTTTTTATTATATGGATATATGGAATTGACATAGTCAATTTCAGATTATCATTTGATGACACGAAAAATGGATTATAGAATTATGCATACTTTTATTTCATTTAGATGGGGGACACAATTATAAAGATACATTTGGTTGGTCAGGATTACACCAATTCCCTCTGTATAAGGAGTGTTGTTGATGATTTTATATGGGCCTCCATTTTCATATATTTATTGATCTATTGATTTATATCTTTTTAAACATTATAAAGGCTAATAGGTTCACACTTTTTTATTATCCATACCGGTATTGATCTTGAATCTGGTAACTTCTATAATTTGTTTTTAATTTTATCCCAAATGATATTTTGAAATATGTTTTTAAAAGGTATATTATATGAGGTAATAGTAGTTGCAGTTCATTATGTATTTCCAAATGTGTTTAGTAAGATATCCAAGATATTTTTCAGTTGTGATTTTTCATGTTAACATATATCAGATGAGATTAGGAGAATTTTCACAATAGACAATATGTATTTAGTGAAATTTTGATATTGAAGGCAATATGACTTATATCTATTCCATATCATATGGTATGATATGGTGTGTTATAGAGTAAACTATATATATGAAAAAATTATTATTTTAAACTATGTAAGTATATAATATTATACATTATAAATATATCATAAAAAAGAAACTTAAGTTGTCATATAGTTTGACAAAGACCAACCATAAGGATATAACTTATTTTGAATCATTCTTCTAGAACTACTTTGTGTCATATAAGGTAGTCAAACATTATGGTTTATACATTCCTTTGAACAGATAATGTATCATTAAAATTTGTGGGATAGGTAACATATGATGGTTAAATTTGACCTAAATTTAGTAATTAGTCATGCGTTTTTTAAATTAAAGAGTAAATTAATTCCTATATGGGTATCCACATATCCCATACAAATGATTTATAGAATTAGTTTTGATTTATTATTGGTCCCTATATATACTCTTGGATGATTCTTTGGGCCTCATAAATCTCAATACTCGTGTTCTAATTAATACTATATGATAACATTTTATCATGGTTGTTTAGAATATATTAACAAAATTGATTGTGTTATTTGGTGAACCCATGGATACAAATTTTAGGGAATAAACATTTAGTTGTTCATTGGTGATCAATAGAAATCACTAAAATATTGTAAATGATGTTGTGTACCATAGTGTATTATATTCATTCTATATTTATAGTTTAACAAATCATCATTTCATGATCTGTGTGTTATTTAGTATTATTATTTCAATCCATGTTACTATTGATTTATCATTAATTATTACTAATAAAACCTTCACACTATCCCCCATTATAGATATGTAGATTTTACAGTTAATATGATAATTTGATTAGATAGGGCTATGGTACATTCACATATATCCTGGTACACTCTTCCATCCCTAGAGTATGATCATTCCCATATGCTAGGGCATGATCTTCCCTATGTTATTATATTCGCTCAATCAAAAAATATTTCATAGAGGATATGATATTCTGTAATATGTTTTCAAGTAAGAAACATGGGAGTTATGAGTTTCTAGGTAATTTGGGAATTGTGTATTTTGTGATATTATGGAGTTCCCATTGTTATTCAGTCATTATCAAACTAGGAATTTATGATATAAATTATTTATGTGCCGTTTTTTACTAGAAATATTTGATTTATTACTATGATATTGATGTTTTAATCTATATGGGTCAATATAATATGATTACATCTTATTATAAATGAGATGAAATCATCATTGGCGATGAGTTATCATTGAGGATACTTTACTGTATTGATATTTTTCATAATAAAAAAATCATATATAATATTTTCATCAAATTTAAGAAAAATTAATTTCATTTATTTTTTATTTTCAGGGAATCCTACTAGGAGTGCATATAAATACCTATATAAAATAATATTTTCCACACATTTTGTGTTTGTGAAGATGATATGTAGTTCTCTAGTGACCATGGTGGATGTGGAATAGTTAGAGATAGTGCTCTGTGGAATAAATTTATGTTTGATAGAGACAAAAACAATTGATTTTATCCATAGGAACACTTATAGTGTGGTTGAATTTTATCATGATTTCTATATATTATACATAGGGATACAATATAATGTATTTATTCTGTTTTGAGTTGTCTATGAGTCTTATATTTTTGATATTTAACATCTCAGACATACAACGTTTATAAAAATAGTTATTTATTTATCAATATACCCTCATAACTATATCATATATTAGAGTTTTATATCCAATGATTATTTTTATATGATAAGTCCTCCCATATATGTAATTATATCATGGGGTAGGATTCTATCCACTAGATTATCAATGTTAGGATTGGGGTGGACCACTTAGCTTACCACAAGCCTATAAGGGTCTCAATGGGCTGGGTTATTTTAGAATAATTAATGTCTAAAGTGACTATTTAGAAATTAACCATTAACATATGGAAATCGGAGAACACAACACTATGTATTATTTAATGTTCATCATTAATATTATAAATGAAACTAATCCATTTGAATTTTTCTTATCACAATAAAAATTCAAATCTACTCTTTTATATACAAGGGAAATTATCACTTGGCCAATATTAAATGACATATACAAAAATGTATTCCATGATTGATGGAGTATGACATTCAATTATATCAAATTCATACCCACCGTTTTCCTCAATTTTTTATCGAGTTCCTTAAAAAACTAGATACAGATGAAATCATTATTACTACTTATCATACTCAAATTGATTTTAATGGGACCATTTAGACTTTTAATGTTATATTAATATAATTATTGATGTATATTAATGTCCCAGCCTAACCCAATGAGGATGAAAACCTAACTACCCTAATCCCACCTCTATTGGCTCGTGGTTGGTTAAAAGCATGGAATGGAATAACTAATGTGGGAGGTCATTTACTAATGTATCAATATACAAAAAATCCACCATCTCTATTCATAAGTGTAGAGGAATAATAAAAAATATGAAAAATAAAGAGAATAAATCATTCATGGAAATACGCTAGAGAGTACAAGAGTAAGATATTGTAAACTAAATAAGAAGGGTAAAAATATATACCTAATAAGATAAATTTCCCAACTTGAAAAAACTAGAAATGTAAATGATGAGAGAGTCCATCCCTGAATCTCCATTCTCTAACCACTGTATGTTTTCCAATGCACCAGGTATCCTTATGCTCTTCTATAATTTTCTTAAACCAATATATTATGTTTTTAAGACACAAAATGTGTGGGTAAATCGATTGGAGTGAGTGTGTATATACCCAGTAGGATTCCTTGAAAGATGAATGAGGTGAAATTAAAGACACGATTGGAAAAGATAGCTCAACCAAATGCAATAGAGTAAAGAAATCCTTTGAAACATATATATTTATATATATACTCAAAAAAAATTGCACAAACAAGAGAGAAAGGGTATCTCTTTATCATAGAATATCCAAGGAAAGAGTGTCAACAGTTCCAAAGGTCCATCAAAGATTCCCAAAATCTCGCATGTTTATCCATATAAGAAAAATTTTGAGTGCTCTCACCTCACCACTATGTGAAAGAGTCGAGGGGGTTTAATCTCCAAGAAGAGGACTCATTGTCTAGTCCTCCAAGGGGGTTCTACTCAGTGTAAGAAAGACACATTCCATATCCGATAGGCGAACCACTGAGTAGATAGAGGTACCAACCCCAAACTCCATTAGGGCTAGGAGTCAATAGTTATAGGACCCACACCAAAAACCCAAAGGGGTGGGTACCACTCATTTGATAGAGGTCTCGAACCCTAATGACATTATGGGATTCCAATAAGTTGATTAAGGACCCACACCCTAACATAATAGTGGGTAACACTAAATATATTGAGGACCCACACCCAAAATCAATGGGGGGATAATCATTAGATATATGACCCACACCATAATTCCATAATGGTACCACTCTGTGATCGTGTTTGATTGATATCATCATTGAGCACCACCTAAAGTAGAATAACACTTCTAACACCATTCATAATATCTCAAAATTAAATACATCTGAAACCATTTTATTATACATAAAAGATCACCTTGGATAGTCTACTCAAGGGCCAAAATCTGAGTCCAGATGAAGGACATACGAGAGGTAGAAGGTTCCTTCAAAAGGAATAAATGGAACATAACTTCTAAGGGGACCCACACAAAGAGTGGTATAACCCTTACACATATATGTGTTCGTGGAAGTAATTAAATCACTATACTTGTATCCCTACATGGTGTTCAAGGGGACTACACAGCATGCCTCAACCACTAGGGGTCTTAGTCGTACTTATGGTCATGACCATGTATGATTGTTCATGTATATGTACTTCATTACAAAAAAAATCATCCTGAATGATGTCTTATCCATGAGATATATCACATGGAATGTCTACCAAAGGATGTTAACAAAACCTGGGGTCTAGACACATGGTTTGGGATCCTTATTTTTTCCATATCCCTAGTATTGCAGCCATAACGGTACTACACAACATATGTTAATCCCAATATATGTTGGGAAGTCATTATTTTTGGAAAAATATCATATATTTTTTTTGAATATACTAGATCCTCCTTCTCTAATTTGAAAATATCCTTTAGGATATCCAGGATTGAAGGGGAAGACCTCATTCTTCATTTCTAGTCATCTCTTTCCTACAAAACATTTTTATGATTTTGCTTCTCAATTCCCATAGATGCCTCATTCATCTCCCATACCTCACCAAATATACTTCAGATATTGTATCCATGAAGCAATCAGCTACAACCCATAAATCCTCCAAAGACATCCATGATTTGTTAAACTGTTCGTTGCATGTAAATCTGCTACAAATCTGGTTGTTTGATTAGGTTTGGTCCCACCCGACAATGTTTAGCCATGGACCTATTTCCAAATTCCGATGAACGGGTGGGGTAAAAGCACCCAAAAAAGATTAAAAATTGTTGTCCATTTATTTTTATCCAGAGAATATATATTTGGATCCACATGGCGGGATACATGGAAATAAATTGAAATGTGATACATAAGTGCATGTAAAGGCTTGAATTAATGTATATCATTATATATATTATATAACAATAAATATAATTAATCAATTGGGATATGTGAAAAAATTAGAATCCCTACATAAATATTGGGTCATTTTTCATTGAAGAATTCACTTTCAAATGAATAAGATAGGTTTTTCTGTTTGTTGTGCCATGATTCACTGGGATCTGAAGTCTCATTTTAATCATAATTTTATGTGCCAATGAAAGGTGGTGATAATTGAATTTCAATTATCCCATTATTATGCATAAAACACTAGATATCTTCCATAACATGGATACGATTAAGGGAATTAAATTTTTATGGTTTTAATGAATGAATGAATGAATGAACTTATTAATTCATACAACAGAATGGTCCATGCACGTAGGTTCCTCTCCATCAAATCCTCAATCTCCACTGGGTGCTCTATAAATGTGTATCTATCCTTGATTCATATATTTTCTCATTTAATAATTCATATATGATCATGTACGTATCATCTCGATGGAAATACATGTAAGGTTTCATGCTCCTCCTCCAACTGTGGGGGTATGGAGAGGTGGTAGCAACCTTTCCAACTATATGAAGGGTCTTGAATGGATAGATTAACCTTGTGGATATCTCAAATCCCCATCTGAATCATAATAATCATCATTGTGGGGAGACTCCAAGGAAAATGTGAAATAAATAAAATTACATAAAATGAATTCCTACAAATGATCATAACATACAACTATTGTGGATCTTCACCCACCTACATGGTTCATTAATTTCATGGGTCATATCCTACATATAAAAAATAACAATTCAAGTTCTACTCAATCCTAAATAATTATATATTCCATCCATACTTGACAGTCCTCGGTTATTTTTCATTCCCTATATGCTTAATTTAAAACAATGTTTTATATTCAAAAACACTTCCCAAGAATATTTATCAAAACCATAAAATGAATCTACTGATTCAAGATAACCAAAGGTGTATTTTAAAAAAAATATTTTTGAAATAAAAACCAATGGTTTAAAATTGAAAACCAAACCAAACCATATCAATCTGTTGAATTCAAAAAACCCAGAAAACAAATGTTTTATCTAATTTTGAAAACAAAAACCATGATTTTCAATGAAACGTCAATAGAATTATTTTATGATTTACAATTTAAAAAAACTAAGAGATAATTAATCACATAATAAGGAATCATTTTCTCATAAGGAATGAATATTATCAATATATACTATATGATTACCATTAAATGATCTTAAAAACCTATATCAAATGTATGTAACTTCAATACATTCATCTCGATCCAATATAAATGAATGTTAGATCAAGTAACTTTCATTCATGATTCAGAAATGTTGGTCAAAAATATTAGATCCAATTCAATATGATAAATACTTCCAATGTAGAAGAAATAGATTAGGATTGATGATATATATCTAATAACATATGAGATCATTGAGATCAAAACTCATATATATGTATTATCTTTTTTATCCTAGTGAAAATTGAAATATTAGATGGATGTAAGTCCTTAATATCTATTTTGTAAACCTACGATCATCCCATGTTGAGTTATTGTGTTTAAATTTTTTTTTGCGTTCGCATTTTTTCTTAAAAGTGAAATATCAAAATGTGAACCCAACTATAGTTTTAGGCTACATAGTGATCTGAGACTCAATAGCAGCCATTTAATAGATTATTCCAACTAAATATGAAATGAATTATGAGTATATATTTTCACCCAAGACTATATAGTGACCATGCATTCTATTATACCTTATAGGTGACCTACATTTTCATGCATTATATTCCTTGCAACCATAAACAATTATTTTCAAATTATGGAAATACTTCCAAATAAAAAAACATATCCAAAGATCACTAATACTACTCTATTATAAAACTAATTATGTGTCAATTCTCCACACCACAGAAATTTACGTCCTTATAAATTCAGTTTCCCTTAATATCCAAAAAAACAATGACTATTGCTACCGAATAGGATCATTTCACTACCATGTCACCTATTAAGTCATTTCATGCAACCATTGTACTCTTATGAGAAGAATAATCAATCCTCTATAAGTCCTCTCATTATACTCATATATCACCACTGAACATTCTACAAAGTAACATGAAGTATTAAAATCCACCACCTCACAAGAGAGAATGTGCGACAAACCAATTTGATAATTCATCTGTTGAAGGACATAGAACACATTTTTTATTGATGAATAATATATTTTAATGTAGTGAGATAATACCCATATAATATTCATTCAAAACTCTCAAATGGACCAACATCTCGAGGTCCCAACATCACTAGATTACACCCATAAACCATGTCTTATTCATAGAAATATTTATTAGATGACTCTATCTCTAACTCAAAACTCTAATAGATATTAAAAACTATTATCATAAGGATGATGTGGAGTCTGATTTATCACTAATTACTTTAATATTAGGTGAATTGAAATAGTTATATCCTACACCGTTCTTAGACATTAAATCATTCTCTTTACTAATTCTACATATTAAAACAATGATTACCTTGTTATCATAGACAACTCCTTGAATTTCGAATTGATGATTAAAATATTTACTATATAATAACTCTATATAATTCAATTTATTTTTCCATATTATCTTAAAACCCACACATCACGATCGAAGAATTCCCCCTAAATTTTATATAGTTCATTCCATCTTACAATCCATACTATGGTGATTCGATGTACTCATATTCAGCTAGGTACCAATAAAATTTTAAAAAACACTCACAAATATTATTTCAAATCAGGGATCTATATCCAAGACTATAATTAAAGGATCAATATAATGATTAATAACTTTAACCACGTATAAATTACCATGGTCCTCAGTTGACACTATCTTTTAAATGGTTATAAAGTGGGATGAATTTTTGATTAAATCAATAATCACATATATCATATAATGATTCCTATATGATTTCAAGAAACTATTCACGAATTCCACCCTAATAACCTCCCACTTTTTCATCATCAAGAAAAATTATACCAAAATCCCCACCAGTAACTTATGATCCATCATTATTAATTGTTCAATAAAGCACAGAGATAGGTAATTAGCTATATTACCTTGCATTTTTATACTATAGAATATTTATACGAGTTTATGAAACATCATCACCAATTAGATCCCCAATTTGAGTTTTGGAACACAATAATATCAAACAACCTCAAAATCAAGGGAACCACTTCTATTTCTCAAAATTACACCATTGATTATACTAATAGTGGGAACCCTTCCATGGACCTTAAAAATATTCAATGAATCACCAGATATATTATATATAAATTAATATTCTTCCATATTTTAATTGACCAAATATTGATAATTTGATATTTATTTGATATAATATCATGTCACATTCATCTTCCTAACTATCAAGATGGAAACATTCAATCAACTATTCCTAATGAAACACCTCATCTGATTCATTAACCATAAAAGTATTATGAATCAATTCTTCTACCAAAACGTAATTATTTTCCACAATATAACATAACAATAAATAAATGTTTTAAGGCACCCAACCCATATCTAGTGCCTCCAGTTCACAACATAATCTATGAATATATTCCTTGGAATCCGGATATCCTTGTATACTATGATCCACTCACTAAAATATTAATGCATTCACCAATTGAATTCATTAAAAAACAATCTCTAAAATTAAACAAATCATTGCATAATTTTAATATCTATCCTACAACTCATTATCTAGACATGGTTGGAAGAACACTACTTGGCATTAAGAGACATCCCCAAGAAGCCAAAGGCTAGAAATAAATGTTCAAGGGTTTCGAACCATTTGGATGATGATTTTATCTTTAAGAATAAAACAACTAAAAAATACGTAACCAAACATACCACTATATTACTCATGATATCCATGAAATACAAATCAACATTTCATATATCAAAATTATACTCAAATCATGTGCCACATTGGATGTCTACAACATCAAAGTAAACAGTGGAGGATAAACTTATAAAACTCCAAGAAGACCCCAAGACTCCATGATCCACAATCTCCATGCCCCAACTTCACTGAACATCCCATGTATCACGATTTAGTGCTAATCATGTGATACTTTGCCTTTTTCCAAGTCCTGGTAAATGACATATGCAAAAGCAGCAAATTGCTCAGGCAAGGGTTAGAACTAAAACTCAATAGGTATTCTCCAATGACTTCCCTACTCATGCCACTAGGATAGAAGAGTTAGCAACATTAGTATAATAAGTTTATATAAGAAACTTTTAAAAATATTTTTAAACAAATTATAAACATGTTTTATATCAATATATTTTCCATTAAGATTTATTTTAACAAAAAAACAACCTATAAAATCCTTAAAACTATTTCAAAAGTTTCCTTCATCAATACCATTACATTACACATCTCCACAATACCAAACATGCATTCTTCATGATGATAGTTATATACTCATAAGAGGCCTCTCATCGATCTACCATGTCATCACATGATAATTATTTCACATCTTCCAGTACACTTTTGGCACTGAGAACAAGGTCATATTTTAACCAATCCTCATAAATGAAATATGAACACCCATACCAATTATGCCCAAAATCTATTCCAATATCATCATGACAAAACCATTTCAATAAAGAAACCTTTTTTTATTGAAAACCCATTTTCCAACAAACCATTTAAAAAATATATTAAATCCATATTTTAAATCATCCATTTTAAAATCTTGATAACTAAATCAATTTTCACATTAAATAACCACAATTCCACAATTTCATAGAAACCCATAAATCATCGCTAAAGAATATTTAAAAAATTCATGAATTGAGATTTCACAAACAATTATAATAAAATAGACCTATTTTAAACAAATCCAATCAATTATAGCAAGAGCGGTCTAGTGTGAATCCACCAAGATCAAGAGTATTGGTGAAAACAATAAATTTAAGAAGAATGCAAAAAAACAAGTTAAATATCTATAAATTCACCTTCAATATCTCCCCCTGACATAACCAAGGCAAAAAAATAAAATTATTCTTCATCCAAAACCATATATCTACCCACATAGGGTATAGATCTAAGAAACCAAGATAATAATAGAAGTATATATAAGAGAACATGACAAGAATGGTGATGACAAATCACATACTACATGAATCAGGCTTTCATACACCATGTGAAGATTTCAGATTGATTCAAATTCACATGGGAGTGGTTCTAAAACCTTAGAGAAAGATGAATCCCAAGTTATGGTTGAATAAAAGAAAGAATGAACCACTTAGAGTCAAAAATATGTTAGATCCACATTTCTTTATATAACATTGACCCCACGCAAGGTTTAGTCATAGGATTAAACCAAATGTGGGCTAACAGTGATTTAGATAATATATTAAGAAGGATCCCGCATGGCCTCCTCATATGGTTTCCCTAACTATGATCCCATATTGAAAAATCTACTTTCCAACTTCTGCAACTCTTCCCAGTATCTCATATTCTTCTTCACAGTTTAGACAAACTGTGTGAAGCCCGTGAACCTCACTTTTAGCCCCAAAATCTCATTGAATGATTCTCAAACTCACCTAACCTTCACCATTATACATTATATACATCAAAATAATAACTAATGGGTTAAATACACGGAACTAGTGGTTCTAACTTCTCCTCACTATTAGTCTTTCCATCCCTAGAAAGTAAAAAAACATCATCTCCCTGAAATAGTTTCATCCAATTCTCTTTCATTTTTTTCTTTCATTCTCATGTCTCTTCCTAAATCTAACCATGTTTCCATTAAACCTTCACTAAACTGATTTTTTTCATACAAGAGTTTCTCTTACCGATCCATAATTTTCAATAGAATATTTTCCAACAAAGCAGCTGGTTCTATGTCAATAGGATCCTATGTGATCACATGGTTATGATTAGGTTGACACTTTTTCAACTGAGATACATAGAACATTGTATGCACTACACTAAACTATAGTGGCAATGTAAACTGATATTCTACCTCTCTAACCCATTATAATATCTCTGAAGGTATATAATATATCTAATCCATGTAGAAATCTATAGGAACATGTGATCACTCATCACATATGACAATGACCATCACAGATGACCGATATATGATTTCTGGGGGATCAATGCCATCTCCATACTTTTTATGAATAACTAAATCTTCTCAGTTGTTTCTTGGGAAAGTCTCAGTCCAAATAGTGAATTATCACCAGTTTCCACAAAACACAGGGCATATCATCATAGACTCCCCTAAAATGCTTCAAAAAGAGACATATGTTTCAAGGTGTGATGGATTTTTTTTATTTAATAACTCCACTAATGCCACATTATCTTCCCATGAGACACCAAAATCCATTACAAAATCCCGAAATAGGTCTTCCAATGATTGTGTTGTACTTTAAAATTGTCCATCTATCTAGGGGTGATATTTCATAATCATAGTCAATTGAGTACCAAGGGATTTCTATAAGGACTTCCATAAATGAGACGTAAACCTTGGATCTCTATCGGACACTATCGAAACATTTATTCCATGTCTCTTTACCACTTCTTGGATATTGATTTTGAATAATCCTCCACCGTATGAATAGGAATGAAATGATCTGACAAGGGGAGTTGATCCACTAACACCCATGTGGAATCGTGTTACTGATCCATTCTTTGTAGACCTGTAAAAAAATCCATATCAATATGCTCCCATTTCTATTTAGGGATAGGTAAAGACTACAACATACATGTCAGTATCTTTTGATCCACCTTAAATTGCGGAAAAGATAACCACTTTGAAACAAGATAATTCAACTTTATTTTCAAACTGTTCCACCAAAACTGTGAATTCATAGAATTATTAATTTTCAGTATTCATGGATGAACAACCCATCTTGAATGAAGGTAGTCATGAAGAAGCTTTTTCTAAAAATCCATAGCAACATCCATCTAATTCTTAGACTACAACATTGATCAATTTTCTATCCTCTAGATCTCAATGGTCTCCATACCATTGTGTTTTGAACACATTTAATCATATTCATAATCAAATTTAAGTGCATCTTTTACCATAGTCATCAAATCAAGATCCATGAATAATCATTGAAAACTAGAAACATAAGCTTAGTCCTCACATTTTATATGCTTGTCAGTTATGACCAACATCAACTGTCACTCATCTAAAGCTTCTTTTTCCAACATAGCATATGAATTTCTTATTAATTCATCATCCACCATATTTCTTTTTCCTGGTGTACACATCAAGTCAAATTCAATCATCTGTAGGTACTCCATACATCTCCTCTTTCTTATATTCAAATCTCATTTGGGAAAATATGTTTCACACTTTTATGATCCATGAACACCGTAAATTTCTCTGCAAATATATAATCATGGAATGTCTTCAAGGCATGGATTACTATAGATAACTCTAAGTCTTGTTTTGGGTAATTCTTATCATGAACTCTCAATTTCCTTATTCCATAACCAATAACATAGTTTTCTTACAAGATAACTCATCCTAACTCAGATCTTGAAGAATCACAATATGACTCATACCCATGTCCTGATTCCAAAAAAATCAAGATAGGTGATGATATAAGATAAACATTTCATTCATGGAAAGACTTCGATTATTTATCTATCCATTATATTAGAACATTATTCTTATTCAAAGTTATCATAGTTTCTTCTAGTCTATAGAATTCATGAATAAAGATCCATTAATAACAAGCATGACCAATAAAACATCATATCTCAGATACATTCTTTGGTTTTTTCAATGAGATAACAGCATCTATCTTATTTGGATCCACTAAAACACATCTTTTAGATATTACATAACCAAGAAATCATACTTTTTATATCCAACAATCCCACATTGGTAATTTGGAATAAAAACGATGATCTGTCAATATTCCCAACACCATCTCCAAGTGTTTCTTGTGTTCAATCCTAGTCCGTGAATATACCAATATGTCATCCACAGACACCACAACAAAATAATCTCGATATCATTGAGATTTATAATTCATCAATTCCATAAAGACATCTGGTGCATTAATAAGGCCAAATGGAATTACCACATATTCATAATTTCCATATCTTCTTCTAAAATATGTTTCCAAAATATCCTCACTCAAAACATACAATTGGTGATATCCTAATCGCAAGTTACTTTTAGAGAACCACCATGCTACCCTAAATTGTATCGAACAGATCATCAATGCATTATAGTGGATAAAAATTCTTTATCATAACATGGTTAATCTTATGATATTCAACACAACTCCTTAGAGTTCCATATTCTTTCTTCACGAACAAGACCAGCACGTCCCCTAGATATGTTCTTGGTCAAATACAATCCTTAAGTTATATATCTTTAAATTATACTTTCTGATCCCTTATTTTTTAGGTTTCATTTGATAAGAGGGAAGTCAGGTTGGACTATTCCCTAGGATGAGATCAATATAAAACTCCACTTCTATTACAATTTGAAACTCTGGGAGTTTTTTCCAAAAAAATCAACTTGAAATTGATCCATGGCTTCTGGAAAATTGTTACCCTTGATCTCTCACATCAGTTCCAATGTCAACGATACCAATTGGTTAGAGATTGTTCCCACTTATAGTTTCATGAATATTGTCGAACTTGTCTTCACAACCATTTATCCTATGAAAATATGCTCAGTTTCATCCTCAGTTGTGCAACTTACAATTATTCTATAATTGTTGATGTGAGACTTGAACATTTTCTACCAATCCATTCCTAGGAATACATCATAGATATTCATCTCTAAAACTGAGATGTCCCATTTTGGTTTAGCTTTATGAATAGTAATAGAAGATTCTTTACATAGAAAGGTTCAACATTCAATTTGACCAAGATGATTTTGAATTTTTTACAAAGAAGGCATCATCCCATTTTTTAAACTTATCAAATAAAAAGCATGAGAATAAATGAAGGAATGTGACACACCTGTATCAAATAACACTTTCATAAAGGTAGAATTAAGAAGAATCGTACCTCTCACCTTGAATGGTCTGACCAGATCATCCAAATTATTTATTCAGATCCATATAATTACTTATTTGATGCACTATGCTCCTTGTTACCTTGCTGATATTTCCCTTTCTAAGTCTTGGTATTCCAAGAATCTTCATGGATATCTCTATTCTGCCGATTTGAATGATTCTTCTTTCCTCGCCCCATTGTAATATATGATGCTTTCAACACATGATAAGTATTCAAAGAAACTAACCTTGGAGAACTATGAAAATATATTTTAAGATGTCTCATCTTATTGAAATTATGGAATGGTCTTGGTGGTGTTGTACAATCTCTCTTCATTTGGTCGAAGGAACCACATTGGAAACATCCCACCATTTTCATGGGACTTGTAAGAAGATTGACTAATCTATCTGTCTAATTCTAATTTCTCCTCCCTCCTTTTAATTAGGTGTCCCTCTTACTGTTTCTCCCAACATTAGTGTTTCCACCATTTTCAGTGGGAATATTTATAATTTCACATACCATATCTCCTCATATGTCATTTTAATCCACTATCACTCTATTTAAAAACATTATATAATCCATAACATAGAGCACATCTATCTTCAAATGAATCTCCTGTCTCAATCCTGATTAAATGATGCATGGCTTCAAAAACACACTAGTAGCTTCCTATGGTGAATAGAACACAAAATTCAGGAGTTTATCCCCATACTCAATGAGGGAGATATTTTCTTTCTTCAAGTTGAATAACTCGATCATCTTTTGATTCTTGAACGTGTGGGGATATAATTATTTATTGAACAATTCATCAAAATATTCCCAAATGAATAATTAATCTACTCAAACCTATACCGCCTGATCCCACCATGAGCAAGAAAGTTCTGTGAGCATATATGTTTCCAACATGGCTTTCAGCCCCATGGGTGTGCTGGTAAAATCAAAGACATGATTCATCCTATTCAGCCACACCACAACCTTTTATGGTTCCAAATCCCCTTGAAATATGGGTGGATTCTATTTTAGGAATTGGACATAATGATCCATTTATCTTTGAACATCCCTCTATTTCCATGTGACCATTGCATTAAATTATTGAATGATACTATGAACCATATCTTGGTTAAACAATAGCCCAGGTTAAACCACATTCTCTACAGCTTCTTCTAGCTAGATTCTATGATGCCTAATGGGTGACATTTTCTATGAGAACAAAAAATTCCATAAAATTTACTATTGAAACTAATGACTTAGAATTTCATATTCTACAACATAAAATATCACAACACCTATTTTCTAAAAATCAACCATTTTTAACATTAAATTTCTTTTTAAAATATTCACCATGCTTTTGAAAATTGAACTATTTTCCAAATACACCAACTATTCTCTTTCCAATGTTTTTCACTTGGATACAAATGATACAATTTTCTAAAATTAACATAGTTCATTAAACAATATATCATTACTCAAAATTAAATATGCAATTCTACTGGGAATTCATTCCTCTAATGCATGTCTTGCTCATCTCAATTGCTAAAACCATGACAATGAGATTCCAATATCCTATAAACATCTTCGAGATTCTTATTTACCCAAATCCCTGGTAAATATATTTTCATCATAAAAGGATATATATATATATGTGTGTGTGTGTGCTCTAAATTTTATGTCTCTACAATCATACACTTTTTTAAGATTCCAATCTAATGAATAAATAATTATGAATTCAACTCTGAAACCAATGAAACTAATGAATACTTGTTTCTCAAGGAAGAGAACAAGTCGATAGCACTTATATCAAATTGTTTTTTGGATGAAAAAAAACTGATAGCACTTATAACATCTCTGGTTCTCCCCATTGGCTTGAGAATGTTTGAGGAACGCAACATGTCCTTAAGAGATATCCCCAAGATGCCAAAGGCTGGAAATAAATACTGAAGGGTTTCAAAACATTTGGGGGAGGATTTACCATTTAATAATAAAATAAATAACCAGCAATACATAACTAAACATTCCACTATAAGATTCATGATAACCATGAAAGACTGCTCAACTTTTCATATATCACAATCATACTCAAATCTAGTTCCACAGTGGAAGACTAAAACCTCAATGCGAATTGGGAAAGATAAACAAATAAAACTCCAAGATGACCCCAATACTCTATTATCTACATTCTCCATGCTGCAACATCACCAAAAGTCCCATGTATCTTGATGTAGTGATGAAAATGTGATACTTTAACTTTTCACTTGTCTTGATAAATGACATCTACAAAATCTCCAAAGTGCCAAAGTAGTGGTAAATACTAAAACTCAATAGGTTTTCCTCTAATGACTTCCATACGAATACCACTAGGATAGAAGAGTTAGTGACATTTATATATAATACTACATATAGAACAATTTAAAATAAATTATAACCAAATATAATTAATTGTTATATCAACCTATTTTCCAACAAGATCTATTTTCAAGAAAAACAACCAAACAATGCCTTAAACCCATTTCAAATGATTCCTTATTCAATACCATTCCATTCCACATATTCACAATACCGACCATGCAAGTTTATTATAACAGTTACATACTCATGAGTGGTCTCTCATTGATCTACCAAGTCATCACATGATAATTATGTCCCCTGTTCCATTACAATTTTGGAACTGAGCACAAGGGCATATTTCAACCAAACCTTGAAAATGCAATATGAACACCTATACCAATTATTCCTAAAAACTATTCTAATATCATCATTCCAAAAACATTTCAATAAAACACCATTTCAATTGAAAACCATTTTTCTTACAACCCACTTCAAAAATAAATCAAATCAATATTTTATAACTTCCATTTTAAAATACAGATAACTTAATCACTTTGAACATTAAATCACCAAAATTCTACAATTTTACCAAAAACCAAAAATCATCACTAAAGAAGATTTATGAAATGATTGCACCAATATTTCACTACAAATCACAATCAAATAGAACAATTTGAAACGAATCCAATAAATTCTAGAAATAGGAGTCCATAGTGAAGCCACATACCTCAAGAGTTTTTTTCGAAAATGTTAAATAGATGATGAATGCCAATGAGACTCTGTTAAATCTCCACAAACCCGCCTTAGATATCTTACCATAACACAAAAAAAGAAAAAAATAAACATATTCAGCATCCACATTCTTATATATACCCACAAATGATGTAGATATATGAAACTAAGAGGAGAGGAGAAGTAGATCTATGAAGAAATGGAAAGATCAATGGAGAACGAGAACTAACCATAAGAATTAGGATTCAATGAATCATGGAATGGATTTGGATCGATTTAATATCACTTGGGAGAGGTTCTATATCTTTCGATAGATAATAATTCTATGTTAGGGGCACAAAAGATGAAAAACAAGCGATTTTGAGTGAAAAACTATTAGATCCACATATTTTATCTAACTATGACCCCACATATGGTTTAGTCACACGGTTAGACAAACCATACATTAGATACTTTCTTAAAAAGTATCTCACTTTACCTCCCTACATAGTCTCCATAACCATGAACCCAAAATACCAAAGCTACTTTCCAATATTTGAATCCCATCACAGTTTCTCCTAGTCTTCTGCATGGTTTAGATAAATCATTTGTAGCCTATATGCCTCCCCTTTAATCCCCTAAACACCTTGAAGGTCCCCAATCACTCTCAATTTTCACCCTTATAATTTATATACATAAAAATAATAATGAAAGGGTTATATACCAGCAAAAAGGTGTCTACAATAATTTTTCTCAATTTTTCATAACTAACTCGATCCATATGGAATGTCCTTTCTTATATGAGAACTCGCCTTAGTCCAGTAGTAGATGAATCACAATACAACAAGAACCATTATTCCAAATTAGAAAATTTCAAAACTAGTGGAGAACACATCCATCTTATCATCTTATAGAGTGATATTTGGCACTTCCCATATTATTAAAAAAAGAATTTGTATGTCAATTACATCCTCATAAATAATAACATTGAATTTTATTGAATAAGGAATTTATGGTAACCTTTTATTCTAAGAAAAATCAAAATTTATAATTCAATATTATACTCAAAATTTGGGATAAATGCCTCAAAATTCACTTGTTATACTAACAAATCCTTATAATAAATAATTTTCTCCAATAAATTCAATTACCATATCCATAATTAGTATTTTATAGCTTCACATTCAATATTTACTCTTGCATAATGTTTATAAAAGTCCAAAATTTCATCTCATGATCCTTCACTAATCTAGAATAAAACTCCAATTCATCTAAAAACCCATAATGAATCTTTAATGGTATTTATGGAAACAATTTTTAAATGATGAAATAAAAATTACAATTGAATTGGTAACCAATAAAATATTAATGAAAAAATATTATTCTAATTCTCTACTATCTTCTAAATGGCCACCTCTAACTCACATAACCAGTGATATTCGTATAAAAAAGATATCTTTTAAAACCACGTAGTCTGTTCATCTATTTGAATATTTCAATGATATATGGTATAGGGTATTTATTAATCCTTGTTATATAATAAATGATTATTTTTTCAATGAATACCAAACATATTCTATAAACATTCTCTATAAAGACAACTTACTCCACTCTGGATGAAATAATTATTAAAATTAATATCCTTCCCTTTAAAATCTCCAATATAATATTTAGTTCTCATATCAAAAATTGAACCATGAAATATGAATGGGAAAATATTAGACACATCCACAGAAAAATTTAATGGGGGTACTCCCAATCTCTCTATGGTTTATGTCTAGAGAAATATTCTACAATGAAATATAAGAAATAATTCACCGCTATCGACAATTGAAATGGATCATTAAAATTACTTATCCATTAATTAAAGAAACTAGATGAAAAGTTAAATCACAAGGATCTTAAAAAAATCATTCCTTCATGATTTTCTTGAATTTACTACTTTCCTTGAAAATTTTGAGCACTCTAATTAGAAGACATAATGGAAAATGTATACTCAGAGAAGTCCACATGGGGCTCAAAAATTACCATATCATCCATTGTAACAATGAAATACAACATGTATGTTTGTATAACTAATACATATCACAATATATTTATGTAATATATTTTAAGGGAATAAAATAAACAACCAAACCATCATTATAATCTTTCTTAAAGTGGTATATCAATCTTCAATGAAGAATACATTAACTCAAAATTAACATTAAAGTGAAATAATAATTATGAAGAAATGTGTGAATGGGATATGATCATATGAAACAAAATAAAGACCATAGTAGATGTGATAAAACAATTTCCATACACTGTTAAATGTCCTTCCTAAGTCATCTTTATCACATTATTTTAGTGAAAAACTATGACAATGACATTACGGACATACCACGATAATGCTTTATACCAGTCATATTTCCAAATTTTACCCCAATATTATTTTATATGTCTATGATCATTCTTAATCCATATTTTTTTATGGTGCCGCCAACTATAGCACCTAAGTAGTGAAAATTTGAAAAACCTATTTAAATAACCAATTCTATTGCACATGTAACATATTTTATGTTTATTTGAAAACACCATATTCAGTGTGTCATGAAGAATCACTAAAAAAACCAATGTTTATTGGTTTACTAAAAAGAATATGATCATTATTTTTATGAATTATTACCTACTAAGAATCATCATTCAATTACTTTTGACCATTAGTAAAATTATTTCCTACAATAATATGAGTAAAAAAATTCACACATCGCATCTATCTTGTTCGTAAAATACTTAACTTTTTGTACCACTACAATATAGGCTCAAAAATAATAAAAGAACACACTTTATAGAGTCTCTGGTTGAAGTATCATCAAAATATTATAATCACTATAACTATCATTAGTGGTCAAATTCATCACAAAATCAACCATTTCTGTATAATAAGAAACATAATCTTAAACAATCATTTTCTATTACTAAAGATTCAATAACTAATGATATTTCAAAGGATTGAAATGAATAAATAATATTTGAATATTAAAATCATCTATTATCCATCCCACATAATCTATTTATATTTGAATTCTTGAAATTCCCCGACCCCAGTTACGTAGAGTCAGTGCATTATTTTATTACATTGGCATGATTAGAAGGAATCAATTCTCGAAGGACCGATCAGTTTAGCAGTCTTGTAAAATATATTACATACATGAATGTTACATTACACATTATAACATACAAAACAACATAAATAATACTTTATGAATTCCATTATTCCCTTGGTTTAACCTTTTATATCAATCACAATACCCTTCTTGAAATCTTGGGAAAAATAAAATATTGAAAGGGGTGAGCTCAAATGATCAGTAAGGGTAAGCAATACAGAGGAAAATTTCATAAATAAGTATAAACATTCAAGGAAATGTATAAAACTAAAACAAAAGCCTTTTAAACATAAACTTCATCATAATATAGAAAATATAAATCAAAATAATTTCATTTAATTACTCACATGGATACTCTACTAGTCGAATAATCACATGCAATATCAATATCCACTTTTATAATGATGGAATGCATAATTCCAGACTATCATAACCACATAGTCATGGCCTTATGCCAAGACTACTAATAAGATTTTTTCAAAGCCTTGTGAGAAGACACTATTTTGTCTCATGAGACCTACCGACGCATCGAGGAGTTATAGCGGGCTCCTCCCATCACTTACTAATTCCAATGCATTCCTCGTATGAAAAAGATTAAACATAACATAAAAATTCATATTAAAAATAGTATACAAAATGTCAATACTATATCCCTAAACCATGAATGGTATACAAATAACACATCCACAGTCAAAAATATCACAAAACCTTCAATAAAATATGGAATATTTGTATCATAATAAATCATCTTCAAAAAATTTTAAAATCCATCGAAGGATGTTGACATAGATGACAATGATTTTTAAAACTCATTGAGAGAAATATCACTTTTTCATTAAAACATTTAAAATTCGCAAAATTTAGAAAGGAAGATATTTAAATAAATTTTTGAATAAAATTGTCCCATACCACTTTGAAACTTTTTAAAGGAATTAACATTTTAAAAACATTCATGTCCATATAAATAAATCCTTATATACCATTTTAACACATGGACATTAATGAGAAAGATTTAAAAGAATAAATTTTTAAAACATTTGAAATGATGTTTTAGTAAAAAAGTAACTTAAAGGAATACCTTTGAAAAATATTTCATGAAACATGGACATGGATAATAAATATGTCCCAATATATACTTATGTAAAAATAACTTTAGATAATAAAGAGATTGTGAAATTAACCCTTACCTTGCACTTTCCTTTGGTCGAGGGTATATTTAACCACCTGTATAATGACCATAGAATGTTATTAGATTATACCAAAACCATATTCATATTTCTTATATCAAACATGATTCATTTATGACTTTATACTACCCATTTAATAATGATTTTCATGTTAATATAACATTTCGGGTAATAATCACTTTCTTTATCGTACATATTTTAACTTGTTATTCTTGATCATATCATTTAGATAATGATTTAAATAATTCCAGAATATAAACCTTGATTTATAAATCATACATGTTTAGAATATAAATATTTATAATAGATATATATATGAAATGCAAAACACCGTTTATGGAGACGGTAGGCCATACGTACGCATAAACGTTGATTCTATTTTCATATCGTATTGAACATAAGTAAGTGAATAATATATATGTAAGTAATTGAATATATATATATATATCCAGTAGATTTATTATGTCATATATTACATATTTATTAGTAATATATATTTTTATAATCTTCGATGAATGGTGAACTTGGAAATGAATCGCATCATGTCGTGGAGACGATAATCCATACGTATGCACGAGTGACAATATCATTTCCTTAAAGGTGTGGAATTGGATGTTATATAATATATACATAATAATTATCTTGTTATATTTATTATTTTCATCAATTACACATCATTATTATACCCATCCAAATAATAATTTATTGAATAACAATTACACCATGACGTGGAGACGGTAATCCAAACATATGCACATATGGTGACTTGACATACAACGGATGGATAGAATAATGAATTTGGTTGTAAAATATTTATAATAACATCACATTATATATAATATACTGGAGTTATTATTTTAGAATGGAAACAACAAAGAAAAATGAAGTGGAAGAAAAAAGGAACTTGAAAGAGGTGATGAAATATTTACCTCTTCTTCGAGTTCTTCCTTTTGATTCGATCAAAAGGGCTCCTTAAGTTGGATTACTGACTAGTAGAAGGCCTCTATAATGAAGGTAGGATAGTTGATAGGGTATTTGGGTAGGGGTTTTCTGAGCCAAAAGGCTTTGAATGCGTGAATTATAGAGATGGGGAAGTTCCCTTTTATAAGAGGGGTGAGGGGCACCTTAGGAAATGCTTGAAATATTATTTTATAATAAAATCATTTTCGGTTTCTAAAGGATAAAAAATTTATTATTTAAAGGCTAAGTTGGTGATGGGTTGAAAACCACTCAACCAATAGGTTTTATACATGTTTGGGTCACTATATTAACGTTATCATTCAGATTTAACTCTTAGTTAAATAGTTTGACATTTACCATGTCTCTTTGTATTTTTATATTATATAGTTAATAAACATACTATATACTTACAAGAGACCCATAAGTGGTTAATTAATGAAATAAATATCATTATATAAGTCCTTTTTCTGGACCTTAGATTTTTTAAAATAGAATATCAATTAATAATATAATATTAGTTTTAAAAACACTTTTATGTCAATTTTGACACTATTTGGTATTTTTTTCTAAATTCATAACAGCATTATTACTTAGAAAAATTTTCATCTAATTAATCATAACATGTCACATTAACCAATAAAATTTTTGGATGGCATCAAAACTTTCAAATTATATTTATTTTAACATCTATAATACCATTTATTTGATTCTTTCATTGATGAGGAAAATATTGTGTCATCATTGTGTCATAAATAAATATATTTATCTTATGTCTAAAAATTATAAAAAAATATCCCAACATATTAAATAGTTTTATATTTCTTATGAATATTTATCATCAAATAGAACAACTATATAACCTCATATAAATTTTTTTTTACAAAAAGATATTTGCTTTTGTTATTTTTGTCTCTACTTTAAATTATTTAATATATGATGTCATTATCATTTCTTATTGGCTCCATGGGGTCCCTAAATCAACCCAAGGATTCACATGGTCGGACATGACTCGTAAAATAAGATTAGTACAAGATTTAAGGTAATTTGGTATTATTATAATATTATTGTTTAACCTTATTTACTTTATTTACCCTTTTTACCACGCTAAATAAAATATTTACTGAATTAAATATTCCTTATGTCTAAAAATACAAGTTTCCTATTAAAATAATTTGGACCTCTTGATTCCAAATATGGAATCCATTTTTCTAAATTCAAAATACATAAGTGGAAAAAATTAATTTAAAATTAATTCCCGTTGTCAAAACAAAACGCATTTTTTTACAAAATAATAAATATCAAAAGATTGGCACATGTTTATGTCGAATTTCAAAGTTAAATTACTTAAAATGACCTGAATTGGATTAAATGTTAAAAATATAATCTATTTATACTTCCAAATATATAAATTATATAATTTAACACTATAAATTATTTTGATTAAAAAAGTTGTTTTCATTTAAAATATAGTTTTTTCACTATTCACCCAAATATGAAAGTTATCAGAAAAACACCAAATATTTATTGAAACTAAATTATTATGTCATGATTCTAAATAAGAATATTATTGTGTAAAATTTAATATATAAAAGTTTATAATATATTATTTAAAAAGGGTTCACCATTAAAAACCGGTAAAAGTGTATTTTTGAAAAATACTTCTTTTATTTGAAAAAAAATGAATTTGTTCTTACATTATTTATAAGAAAATAATAATATAGATTCTAAAATTATAAGGATTATATAAAGTTCAAAATTCAGTTAATATTATTCATAACCTCTTTTGAATGTCTGGTTTGGTAAGTTGTGGTGCGCTTGATCTTGGTGTTGCGTGTAGTGCAAGTTATTTCATTACTTTGAAAAAATAACGTACTTTGAAATCTTGAGGTGTTACATTCTTCCCTCTTTCAATAAATTGTGTCCTCTCAATTTGAAATTTTTATTCAAATATTAAAGGTTGAAAATATAAAATACCTTTTTGGGAAACACCACATCGAAAATTGGTTTCATTAATTTTTGTCTTAATAAGAGGAAAAGGTGAATGAAAAAGTCACCACTAAATTATGATCTCTATTAGGAGAACATTGGTGGAAATTAGAGACACATAATTGGAGGATGAACTTAAATATTTATAGGGAGTTATTGAGGTCATCAGTCATATGCAATAGTAGAATTGAGGACCTCAAATCAATCAATCTATGATGATTTAAATTATCATCTGTTCAACAAAACATATGGTATTAGGATAACAAATTTTTAGTTTTAAGATCCCTTACCTAATGTTTAAGAATTAATTTCTTCATTGAATAAGAGAAGAATATATATATATATATATATATATACTTGACATGTAGAGTTCTATCCTTTAACTAATTTCTACCGAAAATTCATCTTTCACTCTAAAAGATAATAGAACTTAAAAAATATTCTATTTATCCTATTAGTATAGGGTTTCATAAAAATGAATTTATAATTCATCTACCAGACCTTTTAAAAATAAATTATTCAATATAGTACATCATGTGGGATAGTGGTAGATAATACACCCTTTTCTCCCTTCAGTTGTCGGTTCAAGTCTCACGGCCTTTCCGAACGTGACGGGTTGCTTCCCGACCTCCAGGTTCTCCTTTTTATGGAAATCCTAAAATAACCTTAACAATAATGTCCAATTTCAAACATAATCCATTTTAACCTTTAGAATTATCCTAAATACTTCTATACAAACTCACAGTTAAAAATTTATAAGGAAGTTAAACACAATGAAAATCCTTTTTGCCACATAAAAACATGTGAACACCTTCACCATTAATTCTTTTAAAACATGGTAACACCCTGAATTACCATAAAACCTTATTGATTATATTCATTCTCCCTTATCCTTTATATATTACTATATATATTCCATATATCCAAAAATATTAAATATTCCAACAATGATGAAATAAAAAAACTACTAATCAGTTCAAAGGAAGTCATGAATATAAAATATAATTTATCCAAATCAACCATCTCTTATTCCAAAATCACTACCTCATTATCAGGATCATATTAAGGATTACATTTCCATGAACCATTTGTTTTTTGAGAAATTGTAGCTTACTATTAATTAACGTTTCTTAGAACCATATAATCTCAAATCCTCAATAAAATAGTACAACAGTACAATTCTTACTTTTCTCCATAATTCATATAACTACTATATTGTTGATACAACACTCAAATAAAATAATTATATAATAACAATATAATAACACTAGTCATTCCTCTTCATCTGAGGTAGTGTCATAACTTTATTATTATATATAGCATTGTTTGCAGTATACTATGATGACTAGGACATTCATTCACGTAGTGTCCCAATGCCTTCTAGATGAAGCATTTTACATTCGGAACCTTTTTCTTACCCTTGTAATCACATAAATTGTGTCCTTTTTCTCCACACTTATAAAAAACTCTCATTCCCTTCAAGAATTTACCATGGTGATTCTTTCCACATTTATCACATATGGGAAAATCCTTCTTTCTCTCTAACATCATTTTCTTTTCTTACTTCCCTTCAAATCCATAGGACTTAGAGAATTCTTTACATATCTTATTAACACATGATATTATTTCTTTATGTGTTGAGAATACATGGGAGACTATTTCCATTATAAATGTCAGCTTAATACCATGAATGATATCATCCTTCTTACTCTTTGGATCATACATATTGCTGGAGTTCTCATTCCTTCTATTGGGCGCCATTTCTATACAATGGCATACACTAGGTTAGATTATGAAATGAAATTCATAATTCAAAACATGTAAAATACCTAATGTAAATTGAAAAGTTTTTGGATATGATCCATAATCACAAAAAAAAATTCTTTGATGATGTATATACTCATAAACCCTTCATAGTGGTTTGTAAAGTAAATGAGAATTATCCTAAGCATATCCCTCAGAAGTGTCGTAAACAAGATTGCATAAAGGCTCATTGTCGTGCACCAGTTCCCGTTCGAGTATAGCTCAAAGCGGTGTTTTTGGGTTTTACCCATAGGTACATCTGTGCCAGAGCCGCCTCTACCTGCTCGTATCCAGATAGGGATGTATTTCTTGTAAGAAAAAGAAAATCTCTACAGTACCAAAATTATAATAAGTTCTTATATACTAATCCTCAATGTCTATCTTAAGGTAATGTTCTCTAATCAGAGTTTATCTAAATCTAGTTTCCAAGGTTATTTCTATACTTCCTCTGATACCAAATGTAATTCCCCGACCCCAGTTACCCAAAGTCGGTGCATTATTTAAATACATTAGCATGATTACAAGGAATCAATTCATGAAGTACCGATTGGTTTAGCAGTCTTGGAAAATAGATTACATACATGAATGTTACATTACACTTTATAACATACAAAACAACATAAATAATCCTTTATGAATGGCATTATTCCCTTAGCTTAACCATGCATGTCAATTATAATACACTTCTTGAAATCCTGGAAAAAAACATAGAAAGGGGTGAGCTCAAATGCTTAGTAATGTTATGAAATAGAGCAGAAAATTTCATAAATAAGCATAAACATTTAAGGCAATGTATAAAAATAAAACAAAAGCCTTTTCAACATAAACTTCAACATTATTTGGAAAATATAAATCAAAATAATGCCATTTACTTACTCACATGGATACTCTACTAGTCGAATAATCGAAAGCAATATCAATAGCCACTTTTATAATGATGATATGCATAATTTCAGACTATCATAACCACATAGTCAAGGTCTTGTGCCAAGTCTACAAGTACAATTTTTTCAAGGCCTTATCCCAAGACACTAGTTTCTCTCATAAGACCTATCAATGCATCAGGGAGCTATAGCGGGCTCCACCCATCACTTACTAAGTCCAATGAATTCCTCGTATGAAAAGTTTTAAACATAACATACACTAGAAAAAAAAGAGTACATTAGAGGGGGTTATTTAGATGGGGTTATTCACAACCCCCTCTAAATTCATTTTTTGTACAATTAGAGGGGGTTATGCATGACCTCCTCTAATCGTCAAATTTTGAGGGGGTTTTGAACCCCCTCTAAATTCATTTTCTATCAAAATTAGAGAAACATTATGTAGAACCCCTGTTAATCATCAAATTTAGAGGGGGTTATAGACCCCCTCTAATTCCTTAAATTATTGGGGGTTTTGAACCCCCTCTAAGTTTTTTAAAATTATTTTTTTAATATCCAATTAGATTCTAGAGGGTGTTTAAAACCCCCTATAATGCCTTTAAATTAGAAGGTGTTTAAAACCCCCTCTAATGTCTTAAATTTGAGGGGTTGAAAACCCCAATCTATTGTTATTAAATTAGATGGGGTCTAAAACCGCCTCTAATGTCTTTAAAATAGAGGGGGATCAAAACCCCCTCTAATGTCTTTAAATTAGAGGGGGGTTTAAAACCCCCTGTAATGTCTTTAAATTATATATAACATAAAAGTATAAACATATTATATAAATATAAAAGTATGAACATATTATAATTTATTTAAAAATTATATCATATAAAAACCCAAGCTTGTAGTTTTTATAAATTATAATATAATAATAATAAATATATTTTCAAATAATATGTTCCTGCTATAATATTATATATAATCAATATTATATGATATACTATTTATACAAATAAATGTATATTAATGTATACAATATTAAACAATTATATTTGTTGAAATACATATATATTATTGTACATAATATTATACAATTATATTTATTGAAATACATATATATTAATGTTCATAATAACAAATATATGTATTGAAATATATTATATAGATATTTGTATAAATTTTATTTCATATAACATTATATAAATAATTGTATAAATTTTATTTCACATATTATATTTGTATAATTTAAATTTCATTTAATATTAATTATATATAATAATAATATTTGTATAAATTGTATCTCATATATATGTATTTCATATAATATTAATTATATATTAATTATATACAATATTATATTATTTATACAAATAAATATATAATAATGTACATAATATAAAATATATTTATTTCAATATATTATATAATTATTTTTTAGATAAATTTTATAAATACATTAAGTAAATAATTGTATATATATTATTTAAATAAACATGTATATAATATATTAATATGTATTTAAGTATATAAATATTTTACATAAATATATAATATAAATGTATTTAATATAATATATGGATGATATAAATCATAAAATAAATGTTTGGTATTTAAAAAACTAACAGATGAATTTTATAGTTTAAAAAAGTGTAATAACAATAATAATAAATATTATTAATATTTTTATCACACACATACACAATTATATAAAAATAATTAAATAAATATATATTATAATCATATTATATCTACATGCAATTATTTGATTTTTAACATGTAAATAGTCTGGGAAAATACAATGGAAAATACGAAAAACCGATTCAAATTACAAAGATAGCAAAAGGAAGTCCACACAGTTGTGCATCGACTATATATATATTATATAAATACAAAAACACACAGACATATAAATGTATTTATAAATATATTCATTTAAATTATTTATATACTTAAATATATATCTATATATATATATATATGTACATATAATTATTTATATAATTTATATAAATAAACATGTATAAAATATATAAATATGTATTTAAGTATATAAATATTTTAAACGAGTATATTTATATATATATAAACATATGCGTATATGCATCTAAATATACAGTTTATATAAATGTATATATAGTTTATATGTTTAAATATGTTGAAATATATGATATAAATAATATTTATCAAAATAATGAATAAAATATATATAAATTGGGGATAATATGACTTTACATAAATAAAAAATAAAATTTTGTATTTGTAAAATCGTAGGTTGGTTTTTTGTGATGTTAATACAGTATGTGGTTTGAATCCACTGGAAGCCTCATTTTTATAAAAAATAATCGGAAAACAGCTCGAACTAGAAATGAACTTGAGGCATGTGACGGGGCCCTTGGGGAAGTGATGCGGCAAACTGGAGTCAAGAGCGGGCGAGAGAGGGTGATGGTGTCCATTTGGTAACTTGGAGAATGTGGCAGAACTGGAGGCGAGTGGTGTAGGGCAGGTATCGGGGGCACAGGGGACAAGGGGAGGCGTGGGTGTCGGGTACGCATCGGGGATGGCTGGGGTGATTGAGGGAGGGGAGCGAGACGAGGGGGATAGGGGGTGTTGGGGGTGTCGGGGAAAGGGGGAGGCAGGGGTAACTGAGGGCGGGGAAGCGAGACAGGGATGGGGAGAAAGGGCGGGACGGGGATGGGGGTGAGGTGTGGGACACCGTCGACGGGTGCACCAATTCAATTTAAAAAAATGGTTTTAGGGGTTTTTTCTATAACCGCTTATAAAGTAACCAACATTAGGGGTGGTTTTAAGCTAACCCTAATGTCCTGAACCAGTCCCGATTCCATTCAAACCGCCACTAATCGAATCTTTTTCATTGAATTTCAGTCAATTGTAAAGGGGGTTTAAAGAACCTCTACTATAATCGCCGCTAAATTCATCACAACTTTAGCAGCGGTTCCCCAAAATCGCCCCTACTAACAGTAGGTGGCCACATTAGTGGCGGTTCCCCACAACCACTGCTAATGCCTTTAGAAGGGGTTATAACCCCTTCTAATGTCAAAAATAACCCCTTTTAACCTTAACATTTTTTTGTGGTGATAAACATTCATATTAAAACAAGCATATGAAATTTCCATACATTATCCCTAAACCATGAATGGGATAAATAAAACACATCCATAGTCAAACATTTCACAAAACCTTCAATAAAATATGGATGATTTGTATCATAATAAATCATCTTCAAACATGTTTAAAATCCATCAAAGGATGCTGACATAGATGAAAATGATTTGTAAAAATATTTAAGAGAAATATCCCTTTTTCATGAAAACATTTAAAAGTCACACAATTTAGAAAGCAAGAAATTTAAAGACATTTTTGAATCAAATTTTCCCATACCACTTTGAAACTTTTGAAAGGAATTTACATTTTAAAAACATTCATGTCCATATTAATAAATCCTTAAAACCCATTTTGAAGACATGGACATTAATGAGAATGATTTAGAAGAATAAATATTTAAAACATTTGAAATGATGTTTTAGTAAAAAATTTGCTTAAAACAATCCCTTTTAAAACTCTTTCATGAAACATGGAAATGGATAACAAATACTTCCCAGTAGATACTTACGTAAAAACAACCTTGGATAATAAAGAGATTGTGAAATTAACCCTTACCTTGCACTTTCCTTTGGTCGAGGGTACGTTTAACCTCCTGTATAATGACCATTGTATGTTATTAAATTATACCAATACCATATTAATATTTATTATATCATAAATTATTCATTTATGACATTATACTACCCATTTAATAATTATTTTCATGTTAAATTAACATTTCGGGTAATAATCTCTTTCTTTATCATTCATATTTTAACTTGTTATTCTTGATCATATCATTTAGATCATGATTTAAATACATCCAAAATATAACCCATGATTTATAAATCATACATATTTATAATATAAATATTTATAATAGATAGATATATGAAATGAAAAACATCGTTTATGGAGACGGTAGGCCGTACGTACGCATAAACATTGTTTCTCTTTTCATATAATATTGAACGGAAGTAAGTGAATAAGATATATGTAAGTACTTGAATACATATATATATATATATATCCAGTTTCATTATTATGTCATATATTACATATTTATTAGTAATATATATTTTTACAACCGTCGATGAATGGTGAACTTGGAAATGATTCTCATCACGTCGTGGAGACGGTAATCCGTACGTACGCACGAGCGACAATATAATTTCATTAAAGGTGTGTAATTGGATGGTATATCATATATAATGAATAATTATCATGTTATTTATTATTTAGATCAATTAAAAATCTTTATTATTCCCATCCCAAAAATAATGTATTGAATAAAAATTACACCATGGCGTGGAGACGATAAGCTATACGTACGCACGTATGGTGACATATCATTCAAAGGATTGATAGAATAATGAATTTAGTTGTACCATATTTATAATAACATCACAGAATATAGAAGATACTATAGTTATTATTTTATAATGGAAACAACAAAGAAAAAAGAAGTGGAAGAAGAATTGATCTTCAAAGAAGTTATGGAATATTTACCTCTTCTTCGGGTTCTTCCTTTGGATTTGATAAAAAGTGATACTTATGTTAGATTTATGACTAAATTAAGCCCTATAGGATGTAGGATAGTTGAGAGGGTATTTTGGCAGGGTTTGTCTGAGCCAAAAGTCTTTGAATGTGTGAATTAGATAGAAGGGGGAGTACCCTTTTATAAGAGGGGTGAGGGGCACCGTAGGAAAAGCTCAAAATATTATTTTATAATAAAATAATTTTCGGTTTATAATGGATCCAAAATGTATTATCTAAATTCTAAGGTAGGGATGGTTCTAAATCCACTCAACCAATGTGTTTTATATAGGTTTGGGTCTCAATATTAACTTTATATTTTATATTTAACTCTTAGTTAAATACTTTGACATTTACCATCTCTTTGTATTTTTATATTATATAGTTAATAAACTTACTATATACTTCCAAGAGACCCCCAAGTGGTTCATTAATGATAAACCTATCATTATATAAGTCCTTTTTCTGAAACATAGATTTTTAGGAATAGAATATCAATTAATAATATATTATTTGTTTTAAAAAACTCTTTTCTGACAATTTTGACACTATTTGGTATTTTGTTTTTTCTAAATTTATAACAACATTATTACTTCAAACAAATTCTTAAAATTAGTCCTAACATGTCACATTAACCTATAAAATTCTTGGATGGCAACAAAACATTCAAATTATATTTATTTTAAAATCTATAATACCATTTATTTGATTCTTTCATTAATGAGGAAAATATTGCATCATCATTGTGCCATAAATAAATATATAAATTTTATGTCTACAAATTATAAATAAAATACCCTGAGGTAGGAAATATTTTTAGACTTCTAATGACGATTTATAGTCAAATAGATCAACTATATAACCTCATATAAAAAAAATTAATAACAGATATTTGCTTTTTTTATTTTTGCCTCTACTTTAAATTAATTAATATATAATGTCATTATCATTTCCAAGTGGCTCCATGGGGTCCCAAAATCGACCCAAGGATTCCAATAATTTTCCATGATTCATCAAATAATATTAAGAAAATTGTTAAGGTAATTTTTTATTATTATAATATTATTTTTTAACCTTATTTTTGGGATTTACCCTTTTAACCGTGCTAAATTAAGTATTTACTTAAGTAAATATTCTTAATGTCTAAAAATAAAAATTACATATTTACACAATTAACACATCCTAATTCCAAATATGGAATCCATTTTTCTAAATTAAAAACACAGAAGTGGAAAAAATTAATTTGATATTAATTCCCGTTGTCAAAACAAAACGCGTGTTTTTAAGAAATAATAACTATCAAAAGATTGACATTTGTTTATGTCCAATTTCAAATTTAAATTACTTAAAATGACCAGAATTAGATTAAATGGTAAAAATATAATCTATTTATACTTCCAAAAAAATAAAATTTGACACTATAAATTATTTGATTAAAAAAGTTTGTTTTTCGTTAAAATATAGTATTTTCTCTATTCACCCAAATATGAAAGTTATCAGAAAAACACCAAAAATTTATTGAAACTAAATTCTTTTGTCCTAATTCTAAAGAAAAATCTTATTTTTTCAAATTTAATATATAAAAGTTTCAAATATTGGATTTAAAAATGGTTCACCATTAAAAGGCCGTAAAAGTGTATTTTTGAAAAATACTTCTTTTATTTGAAAAAAAAGAAATTTGTTCTTATGTTATGTCTAAGAAACTAATAATATGGATTTTAAAATTATAAGGATTATATAAAGTTCAAAATTCAGATAATAATATTCATAACCATTGTTGAACGTCTTGTTTGGTAAGTCGTGGTGCGCTTGAACTCGACGTTGCGTGTTGTGCAAGTTATTGCATTACTTTGAAGAAATAACATACTATGAAATCTTGCGGTGTTACAATTATTCTACAAAAATATACCACCACTGATGAGCTTTGCCCTATTGATTTTTAGTAGTAAAATACTCAAATAATATATTTGCGGTTTAATGAAAATGGAAGGTAAAATTTATATTTTCTATCTAATCCTTAGCTTTATGATATCCTCCTAAATCCATTATGGTAAAATGATTTGGATATCCAAATGATGATCCACTTCTATTGATATATTTTAATTTATCCCCTTTTCTAGAAAATGGATTAGTGAAAACAATTTTTTTATAGAGTTTGTGATTACTCTCTCTGTTCTTAACTCTTTTAACATATGCATGATCAATTCCCATGTTCTAAACCTATTTCTCATAAAAAATCTCTCTTTGTGGAATAATATCTATAAATAATATAAGAAATAAATATTTGAAGAGGTAGTATAAAAAAATTCCACCTACTGACCCATAAAACAAAAAACCATTGGATCATAATTTTATGTCAAAGAGGATCTATTCACCCAATAGTTACTTCATCATTATGAAATATTAAACATGTATGAACATAAAATTATAATAAAAAATATTTTTAAAATAAATATACTTTCAAAACCAATTGAAATAACCATTAAAAATATCTTTATGTATATAAATAATTATCAATAACCCAATTCCCATGTATCGAAACAATACCCATACATATTATAATGCTTGATCATGTTATTAGTCCCATAATAATGTGTCTGTAGACACATATAAGATATCATATTCCAATATAATACAAGAAATTATTCATTTTACATGCCATACTCTAACTCATGGACAAAAGATGTATTACATTAAAGTGGTTGGTTATTGATTTATATTAGTATTTTTTTTAATTCTAATGACCCTAGTCTCTAGGCCAAACCACATCCTATGAAAATATATTCAATTGTTTACCTAATAAATGTTTTTGACATCCCTAATGTGGGACCCTTTTCTATAGGATATTATAGGATAGACACATAATCTTAGTTATATTCCCCAATTTGAAGAGGTAATCAATTAGTTATTAGGGTCAATTATAATCATGAGGGAATTATTTAATCTCATATTATGAACTATATAAATGAGAAAAACTAACATTAATTTGAAGAAAAAACAACATTATAATTTAATTTAAATAAATCCAAAAATAAAATTAAGTGTAAAATAATTATATATAATAAAATCAGGTCCTAAATCCACATGATAATATATCCAAATTAAGAAACCCAATTGAATGGTATTACTCTACTAAAACATTCATTACTAAACTCCACCACATTCTCTGTAAAATAATTTACTAAGACCACTAACCCCAACATTAGATCATTCCCATTAATTAAATTATATAAATTAAAATATACACATACAACAAGTTGTGTGGGTAGTCTTGTGTATGGAAACACCATAGAATTTCCCAAATAATACAGTCAGTCAATCCCTCAGAGACTAATTTTTATCCATGCTACCAATTCTAGAAAAAAAATTATAACATTTTAAAAGATAATTTTTAATCAATATTCCAAAAAATTAATGTAATAGAGGAAAATAATTAAACCAATAATTTTCTCACACTGGGTAAACCTTCCTAGTTTCACCCCAATATGAATGAAACTAACAAAAATATAAAGATATGAATACAAGAGTAGTAATGAAACTAAAATGACATGAAATCCAAACTATGATCATTTCACACACCCACTTTTGATCTTCACTCATCCATGCAGTTTATGAATTTCAAACACCATCCCATACATATCATACAGAATTATATAAATTCATGTATATTACAAATACCAAAACCTTCCTAACATAATTTAATTGTATCATTCATTTATTTGAACTAGTAAATTTAATTCCTAAAAAAATGTACTTTCAGAAAATACTTTCCCCAAAATAATTAATAAAAACTAGTTCGTAAATCTTCTAATTCAAGATACATGAAATTATATTTTCACAAACAAACATTACACCCAAAACCCAAGTTTACAAATGAATAATATTTTGATACCACTCTTATGAATAAATTCATAAACAAAAAAACTTGTAAAGATTATATAATCCGGATAAACACACTTTTTATAAAATTAATTTCAGATAAATTATTCTATAATTTATACACAAATGAATATATTCATAAAAATAATCAAGAACACAATAAGGAAATATAATATCATATGGTGTGGATAAAATCCACCTACCATATAAAAAGACCATGTGGTGTTCCAAAAACCCTAGAACTAATACTAACAACTACAATATGATCCTCCAAAACATCGAATCAAGAATGTGGGATCATTGATCTTTCATCCCGGACATTATTCCAACCATGAATGGTTCATTTTCTAGAAAATAAGAGTTTCATTAGAATCATTCATGGTTACCTTGGACAACACAAAACTATTCAATAACCTATAATTATTATAGGATCTATGCTTCCTTGACATATAGTCCCCAAGACAGTACACTTTTGTTGTTAAATGTCTTCTACACCAAAAAAAAACTAAAATCAAATCCAAAAAGAACTAAAATTCAAAGGTTGATTACATATATTTCGATAGTGTCATATTTCATTTATATTTTCCTCTAAAATAGATATATTAATTTTAAAATAATAATTATTGTGATGTATTATTAAAAAATTAATATAAAAATTATTTTTATTACATTTTCACATTTATTTCAAAAGTGATATTTAACATAGTTTTTATAATGACATTACAAAAACATTAAGAAAATAATTTTCCTTGTTTTTTATTTATTTTTATCTCTTTATATGATCCACTGTCTATTTAGATTTTATTCCCTGAACCACAATCGAAATTATATTCTGATATTCTTATTTTGTGAGATTAAACTTTGGGTATTAGCTGATAAAAAAGTTTATTTCTTCTTATATGATATTTTATGAAAAAATTATATAATCCATTTTTTCTGTTGGATAAACATGATGTGATTAAAATACGTTATTATTGTTTTCATGAATAACACATATTTATTTTTAAATCATTATGTGATAGGTGGTCCTAATATTAGAGATCCCTCTAATAAATAGGGTAAATTTTATATATTAAGGTATGATTATATGAGTCATGGGGGGTATCCTAGTCAACAATTTAAAATATATATTTTTCTATTATGTTTTGATGATCATAGAATGGATCCTTGAAAAATGATATAATTTTATATTATCTAGCATGTGATACATCCCTAGCTTATTTTTTTGGTTCATGATTAATAATTTATAATTCCAAATTCTATTTCCATGTTTTATTCTATATTTTGATTCTCATAATTTAATGGACTAATGTTTTAATTTCATCATATATGGGTTTTCCGTTAATTCTAATGGTCACCTATTATGATTTCATTATTTTATTTAAATTAAAATTCCTCAAACATAGTATCAATTTTTTTCAAATTTTTATTATTAGAAGAAAAACCATTCATGCATCAGTATTTTTTTACCATATTTTATTATTTTAGATAACCCCTCTATTTTTCTATGTTTTAAATTTGATTTGAAATGAAATACATTTTTTAATAATGAATAATGTATATGTAATGTTCTAGAATAAATGAATTTTATTTAATGAAATATGATGGATCTGTAGCTCATATATGAATATACTAAACCTTTTGGTTATGGAAGTCTGAGTAAAAAGTGAGTTTTAATATGTTATTATTTAAAATAATGCAATATATATATTTAATGTTTGGGTGGTTTCATTGTAAAAATTATCTTTAAAAATCTTGCTCATGTATTCCTTTATAAATATTTATATATATGTGATAATATAAAACATTTTAAAATCTATAATATAATCCCATTTTTATATATATTTTTTTATTTTTCTAGTCACTAAATATCCCTCTATGAAATAATCCAAATATCATAATATATATTTTTCTTATAAATCATAGAAACTAATGTCTTTTAATAATCTTGTGTTTTTACTCAAGGGAACACTTTTATAGCCACAAAAAATTACCTCCAAGTGTTACAAAAATTAATCTCAACCATTAGAAAATATTATTTAAAATTCACTCTCACTTATGTAAAATTACATTAACTGACTTAATGTTCATGAATAGTACAGGAAAATTTTTTTATTGTTATCATTTAAAGTTATAAATATTTTACCCACTCTAATAGATAATAGTTTTTTCATTAATACTGAATTATTTAAAAACAAGTTTTATTAAATCCATTTAATTAATTTTGTTAGAAAAAAAAACGAAAAAAAAGAATAAAATTATGTAGTTATGAAAATATAATCATAAAATGGAACAAAACATGTAAAGAATATAAATATAAGAGGCAAGGAAAACAGAATATTAGAAGTCACTGACACATTACCACTTCATCCAAGATATACATGTCAATCAAAAATGTTATCTAAATCCATCAATGTAGGTGATAGTTTTTTATTTTTAACAACCTACCCCAACAAGACAATATTTCTTATGTAAAACATCACAAGACCACATCAGTGCACCCTCTTCACTAGGTTATGGAGAATACCTCGATAGGTCTAAGGATATAACCTTTTGGGAATTTTTTATTTAATATCCCATTAAATCAAAATAAAAATTAAATAACACAATGTCAATAAGAAGATGAAACCGATATAAACTTGTTAAATATAAATTAACCAATATTACACAAATTATCCTATATGTTGTATATTCAATTTTGACACTAAGGTAAAACTCATTTAATAGATAATTATTAATAAAATGAAAATATAAACTAAAAAATGTTTCTAAAATTATCTATATAACATTAAATGGTAATATTATCATTCAAATTATGTCTCTTAAAATTATATACAATGATAATGAATTTTCGTTCCTTTACCTACATTATAATTCATATCTTATGTATGCCTATAAGATATGTACATACATGGATTGACTATATATCATTAGTTGATGAAACATAAACCCCATACTGACTTTGGTGTTTAACATGACCATATATAAATAAGGTAATAATTCAAAATTTTATTACTCTATTATTTTCAGCATGAATATAATTTTTTAGGTTTAATATAATAAACCAAAAAATTAATATAATTACATTTAAAAAATTTAATATACCTCAAATTCCATGTCTAAAATAAATTATCTAATCACATAGATCATGAAATCTCAAATGTGAAATTAAGTTCATATATTGTAATTACCATTATAACTCAAGGCCTAACTAAATATAGTACTCACATATTTATTTCAATAATTCATCTTCCAAGACTGAGGTCCCTATTGATTAACAACTGAATATAATATTTCCAATTAATGTTGTTATAGAAATGTAACTCAAAAAAATTATTATTGAACAATTAAATAATGACTTCTATAATTAGTCATAAAAAATATAATTCATTGACTTCAAAAAAACACATGAAAATACCATTAATTGATCTAACATGTTAAAATATTTATTTATTTATTCTAATATACATAATTTACACAAATTATTTATCTTAATCTGTTTCAAAAACCATTTAACAGAACAATAAATTCCTTTAATAACACAAAATTAATAAAACCCCCAAACTAGATTGAAATAGAGATAATTTTGAATCAGAATATGACTAAACCAGAGCGAATTATTAAAAAATGATACGACCCTTATAGTTATCATTATCAAAAATCCAAAATCATCAATGGATTATGATTTTGACTTGAATTAGGGGGGGATTACCACATAATTTTAGGGAATGAAATGGGTATTTTAGGACAAATTAAATTCATATAAATGATAAATATGGTGTATAAAAGGGTATATTTAATGTAATGTCATATATAAAACAATAATATTATTTACCCTCTTTAAAAAAACCACCTAGTGACCTACAAGGTACTTGGTATATTTATACTATATACCTTAGGGACAGCCATGGAACTCCTCACATTTACCTCTCCCTAGTACCTAGTACAACACAATAATTATATAATGGTACCTCTTTATTAAAATCCAAAAACATTCATATTATTTCCTTAAAATATCTCCTTCCCTTAAAGAAACCCATGGAATGTTCCAAAAAATATATTTATATTAAATATTTAAATATCAAAGTAAGATAAAAAACTACATACATTAGTAAGTTAAGAACTGGTCTTTATAGATATTTTCTTTTTAGAGAAACTCCAATAAACAACACTATTGTATAACTCTTTCCTATTGGACTAAAATTTAGCTTCTCATTAATATGTTTCATTTTTTGAAATATATAAATTTATATAACATAAACAAGTGGAATAATGTTTTACTAAAATGTATTCCCACAATGATCAAAGATACGCGATAGTCTTTTTAATAAAGTAACACTATGTTTTATATTGATGTAATCCCATTAAACCACTTGAGATAAATCTAATTCATTATTACCTAGCCACAACACATGAATTTAATCATGAATAAAACTATATTTTATATTATAAAATGATAAATATTAAATCACTTGGATATTATTTAGAATCTCAGGTGGTCTAATAAACCATGGTTGTAACATTCCGCTTAAAAAAAATCTCAGGTGGCCTAGGTAAGGGAAGACATGAATACAAATGTGATATATGATATCAATTAATAAAGGATGTTATCTACAATGAATATATTACTATTTATTACAATGATCCCTAAATATCATCTTTACAATAATTTTAACCCAATAATATGTTTTATATACCAAATATGGAAAAATTACTTAAGATACATTAAGTTTAATCCAAAAAATATATATTTACAACCAATAATCCATATAAAAATTCAAATTGTTCTAACGAAATAGATTAGTGGATAATATAGTTTTAAATATAATTTATTAGCTCGACATGATCTTTCCACTATCCACTATAATTTAGAATACATGTAAGAATCATATTCTTCTAAATTTGATTATTACATTTAGACTGGATGACATTCAGTGGATGAAAATTTATACATAACATTATATAAGAACCCAAATATTTTTTGAATCCTTGAATTGAATAATAGTTCAAAGTCACATCATTATCATACATATGATTATTTGGTATTCAATGAGGACTTATTATCACTATGAAATAACATATTTCTAGGTACTCAATTGTTCCTTTCTCCTGTAATGGATGAAATTAAGTAGTGGTAGTCAATCAATCGATAATAATTACATCCATAAATTATTGAGAACATAAAAAATAAATTAAAAATAAATATTAACATCATCTAGTTAACATTATATAAATAGTAATTACAGAATCTAATTTACTAATTTTTAAAGCTCATTATTCACTCATTAACAGGTGATCAACCTTAAAACCTAATAAGTGACACCCTACTTAATAAATTTCCAATAATAATATATCAAAACATTATGATATATTTTGATTGATAAGTATGATCATTGCATTTTTCAGTATTATAATCTCACATCACTTCTTCTCACTATAAGTGATCCCCCCACCATAGGTAATTTTATGATATACCAGATACAAAGTATCTAATATCTAGTTTTCATTCACCCACAACATAAAGAATGGTGTGTTGTTCAATGGTCCTATAAAAACATGTCCTTTCTCCATAGATACATAAATACTTATCTTTATAAATTAATACATACACTGATACTCCTCCTTCAAATAACACACTACACCCCCCCCCACAAACATACTACATTAATAACTATCATTATTAACTTTTTTTAATTTTTTTTTATATAATCAAAAAATTATAAATTTAAAGATATTCAACCCACATAATATTTTAAGTATTTAAATTATATTAAAAATAAATATACCTCAAACATTAAATTTTTGTGAATGCCACAGAATTCTCACCGAATATAATACGTATCAAATATTATCATGAATTCACCATAAGATCTATATAAAGACTTGGATTAGGATCAATCTATTAATGAAAAATTATATTTTAAAATTATATTTTAATTAACAAACCCTCATACATAAAAAGTTGACTAAATAACATATGAAATATTCTAATATACCTCATAATTCTTTCTCAAGACTAATAAAATGGAAATAATCTCATATATTAACCACTAATTTAGAAATTGAAATAGAGACCCGCAATTATCATCTAACAAAATCCTAACACCATTCAAAGTCATTATATTCATCGAAATAATTAGGAATGTGAGTTTTGAAATTAATAAATGAAAATATCTTATAAGGACCAGGAAAATATGGATATGGTAAACGTTTTTGGAATATACCATGTCCTCAAAACCACAACAATATTTAGATGTACTACTATCAATGTTTTAGAGAAAATATGCTTATGAAATTTCACCTCTCTTATATCAAATAGATATTTTAGGTATTTGGAATACAAGTGATGTTCTCCCTATGAGTTTAAAATAATAACAAAAGGTTAATTATACTAATCATTGAACTATTGGAATATACATCGATAAATAAAATGACAAATAAATTAAAATTTAGATATAAGACATGGGTTATCATAGTAATAAACATAGTTGTTGTATTAGTTTCCTTGAATGGATGCACTAAAAATTTAAATTCTCTATATGATGTGTAACACCTAAATTTTATTTTTAAATTTCACTATGTGCAAATCATTTGTGGTTAATTTCTTCTAATACAAACAACATATAACATAAATTGACAATGAATAATTTCATGAATTTAAAATATTACATCATAAAAGGACATTAATTTTAGAAAAAGTAGACGGAAAATAATTAGGAAAGGTATATAAGTAATAATACATCAAATAATTAAAAATACTGCAGGGCTGAAATTCACATCTATAGAATCATTCATAAGGATCATACCACAGATGATAATATTAAAAACATACAACCTATTAAAAATATGATTAAAAGAGTGAGAAAATATATTTCAGAAAAAGGTAAATAATTTTAGGGAGGTATTTATGTAAATATATAAGAATTACATTAGAACATTTGGTTTACATTTTACAAGTAGAATCACAAAAGAAATTATTACCCTTGTGATTATATTTTCTATATAGTTGTAATACTATTTTTTTCTATGGATGACAATTATAAATGTTTTTAATTATTTTATACTTTTATAATATTTTATAATTCTTTAAAGTGACCATGATATGTGACCATCATTATATATCCACTAATATGTTAGATATAAATTGAACTAATCACATTTTAGAATTTATGTTAAAAGATGTTATGACATAAAATTGATGAAGTATACCATTTTAGGATCATTTATTTGTGATTGTGAAGGGTTATCATTATTATGGATACCCCTAGATGAATCCCATTCTAGAATTTAATCAGTATAGCATGAGAGGAATCGTCTAATGGATAATTTCAAGTTCTTTAAAATTACTATGAGATTCTCAATAAATGAATCAAGACATGTGACTATGAACATTTCATACCTCACCTTTATTTATTTATAGTGGCCTTGATGGGTTTTTTTAAAATAATTTGTGATGATATAATCTTGTAATTAGAAAAATAAAATCCATTTTTCTTTAAAATTAATTATCTTGTTTATGTTTATTTATTAATAAATTTTGATTTTTTTAAATTAACTTTTAATGAATGAATTTAATAAAATTATGTCATCAAAATAAAATACATAATTTAATATCAATTAAATTAAAAATTCTATTTAATGGTTTGAAAATAAATAATAAAATCTAAATGAATAAAATCAGTTATTATTGAGAATTGATAGTTTTTAATTAACTTTTTTTCTGTTCGTAATGTATTTTTACTATAGTAAACAAAATTAATAAAAAAATATTAAGTTTAATGATTAAAATTTTTCTATATCTATTAAAATAAATTTAAATTCACTTAATTATTATTACATCATAACTAACAAATATAAATTCACTTTTACACATAAAAATGTGTTTTTAAAAAATATTTTCTTGTGATCATATTTTTTACATTTAAATCATTATTTTTTACATTCCAGGGTTAGATTCTATAAAATGGTTTTCATATTTGGAATAATCTTGTAAATATTTGGTAATCTGTTCAGTTATTTGTTTCGTAAAAGAAAATATTACCGAAAAAAATGAGTTACTATATTAAAAGGAAAAATGATGTGAAAGGGTTCATTTATTGTGATAAAATCACTAAATATCTCTATAACTATATAAAAACTAAACCATAAACATTAAAAAATATTTATTTTAGGTTAAGAAGTCATTATCATAGATTTTACAATTTGTTTCTGGTTTATAGTTTTAGATAATTAGGCTATAACTAATACACGACAAAACAATCTAATAATAATAAAAACGTCACATAAGTATTAATTTTTTCAGAAATATGAATCATTTAAGATAAATCCTAATTTATTTCCAAGAATAATACTCAAAAAATTTAACTAGACAGCATCCTTCACTTTACTCATCCTTAAACCCTATGAGAAACAATTTTAAAACATGATTTTAGCACAAAAAATCTCAATAAGGTATATAAATAGAAATGAAACTTTTATTCCTGTGAAAACATGAAAACCCTTAGACTATTGACTTTTATATCAATGTACATTGATAGAATGAAAGAAATACATTTTCAAATAAAAACACATAGTTTTTTCTCAGATAAAATCATTAAATACCATATAAATTTTAGATAATTTATATAGAAATATTGGGAAATAATTTTCCTTATCAATCAAACAAAAGTAATAATGATGTATTCGACATCCATACCTAATGAATTAAAGGGAAATATCATCCCACTCATCAATGGTATATAATATAACCACCCCTCATTGGTTTATAATGTAACCACCCAACCATGGTTTATTATGTAACCACACATCCTTGGTTTATAACATATGCACCAATAATAGGTTTATAATTTATCCAACCATCAAAATAAATAACCCAAAAGAACCATTGAATAATCATAACACATAAAATCTATCAATTTTCTTCATCACATTCATAAAATATTCTCTTCGCCATTGATAAAAAAATTAAGATATTAAAATATATTTCCATTTTAGTAACCCATTTTCAATACCAAAATACACAAGACAAGTAATGAGTCATTTATTTGAATACTAAAGGAAATTATGTTAAAATAACCCAAACATAAAATAATTGTTACTGTGGTGTAAATTTATTTGTCTCTGTATACATTAGAATAGAACATTCATTTTATCATTTGTAAATAATGCCAAACATTTCGTACAAATATTCCCTTTTATTAGAATGTCATTTAATGAAAAAAGTTCACTTTATGATAATATCATTCCTATTGTAAAATAAATTTTAAAAACATATAAATGGATGAAAACTAGAGTTATTTTGAAAACAATAAAAGAATTTTTTAAGAAAAACCACTTATCACTTTGAGAACATTTGAATAAACATCCTCATGAAAGAATAAAACTAACAAAATCTTTAATACCATGATAATATATAAATTAATGATGTATAAATTAAATGGTAAATTATATATTCCTTGTGAAATAATATATTTTCATGACATCAAAATATGCCTCAATGAATGGAAATTAAGAAAAAGTACCTTATCTTGCGTCTGAATCATCACACTTGATCTTTATCTTCTTGAATAATAAACTTCTGTTAATTATTTACTGCATTAATTAAATTTTTAGAGTTTTTATTATTTTTATCTCACATATTATTATTTTATATATGATTACATAATCTATTATGTTTATGTCTATTATTTCAATGATATTTTGGTTTTATATCCAATAAGACATCGGTTGTCTAACTATGGTCATATAATTCATTATATAAAAAATTCAAAAAATAATAAGAAAATGATCGTATTTATACATAAATTATAATTTTATTTCCAATCATTAATGATGAATTTTAATTATTGATTATGTTATGATCATTGAGATGGTAGGCCATAGATACACATAGGTAACATTTTCATTTTTTAATGATCATTATGGGAAGGAGGTATTAAATATTTTATGTTTATATAATGATAGTAATTTCTTATATATTATATTAGTTTGTTAAGTATACCTATAAATATCATACATGTGTTGTGGTGATGAACAGAGATTCACATCCCTTCGTAAAGGTTGTAGACTACATGTACACAAATAATGTTATCATTTTTTAGTGTAGGAAATAAAATGTTAGATTAATCTTTTCAAAATGATAAATATGTTAGGATTATAATAATTATATCATGTATATAACATATTTTTATTAAAATTTTCCATATTACCTTTCATTGAAATTGATTGTGATCAATATGTCAAGAATATAATAATAACTTATTATTCAAGTAACATCAATAGTTTTTCACACAAAGGCTTAATATGATGGATTTATGATCAAAATAAAAAATCTATGAAGTGAGAGGGTAATTAAGGAATTATTTTTTTGGTTTTTTATAATCAAAAGTTATTTGAAGGTGTTAATAGGGGAAGAGAGGGGAGGACCTTTTATAAGTGGTAAAATGAACATATATGCAAAACTACATGGCAATTAGTCCAAAAGAATCATGAATGATAAAAAATTCCAATGAAAATAGCATAAAAATTAGATTATATTATAAATTGTTAAGGATAGTATTGATATATGTCTATAAAATATGATTTATAAATTATTTGGGTCATTCTTAACACATATCTTTCTAATTTCACCCCATGGTAAACCAATTTTTACCTTAACCAAGGTAATTAATTTTTACTATTTTCATAATTAATTATGGTGAAATATTAATCTGAGCTTAGATTAAAATAAAAAATATTGTAATTAAAACTATGAAATCCATTTTACAAATTTAAATTCACTTAAGTGTTAAAAATTAATATTAAAAAACCCGCATACACAATGAAAAAAGGGTTTTCAAGAAGTGTATTCTTTGAGGAAAATATTATTTTAAATTAACTCTAAGAATAGTTATAATAATTTTATGAATATAAATTTATATATATATATATATTAGATTAAATTTTAAAAATTTCCCATTAGTGATTATCTTAATTCATTAAAATGGAAAACATTATGCATTTTAAAATAGTTTTTAAAAAAACCCCATTTCAAAACCCAATAAAAACATATACTAAAATCCAAAAGAAATTTTTTTAAAAAGTAATTAAGTGGTTTAAATATATATAAATAATACAAATTTTCTTTGGAAACATATTTAAAACATATATGAACATTATAATTACTTAAATTATTTAAAATAAATTAATTTTTTTCCCAAAAAAATCGGTATTTTTCACTATTTAATGAAAATATATATATTTCAGAAAAAATACAAAAATTTTCCACTTTGTTAAACTTTTATATTATTATTTAAATATTATATTAATTTTTTAAAACTAAAATTAAAAAATTTCAATATTAAAATTTTAATTAAATCAATATAATAATATAGTTTACTAAAAACTATTTCATTTATTATTTCAAAATTACGTAATATATTTATGATGAATAAGTTAATGAAACTGGTTTATTATATAAGTAAATAGGTTATTATACCTGATTCATAAATTTTTTGTATGTTTGGATTAATGAATCATCAGTATTGTTTTTTCACTATTGATCTACTTCCTATGATAAATTTCATTCCTTATTCATTACAGATTGAGTATTTTGAAAATTTCCACTCCTTCCCACCAATAAAAGGACACCAAATTTAATAGTATAAACGACTAATATACTCTATATTTATCTTTTTTATGTATCCAAATTTTAACAACTAAAAAATCTGTCATGATTTGGAAACTCTTATCAGAAGGAGTTACAATTCTTTTATTGTATGAGGATCTCTTAGAGATAATTCAAGTCTTGAATGAAAATAGGACATATCCAACCATGTGAAAATATTTATTAGGTTTTCTTATTCTAAATTTCCATATATTTAGTAATTTTTTATTTTATTAACACATTTTACATTAAATATTGTACAATATTATAGAGACACAACCCTTAAACATGCCTTTTTCATAAATTTTCACATATATTTCAAACAAATACAAACAATATATCTAGAGGGCCAGTCTATCCCAAAAAGTAAACACATAGATTCATTATATTTAATGAAAATACATCATCATTATTTAAAAAATAGTACAGCTCTCATAAAATACATTTATCTTGTTAAACATTATAGGATACCCTGAGGTAAATTCATAAGGAAAAGGGTGTGCTTGAGATCATTGGAAGGGAATAAAAATGAACATAAAGCATAACATGAGAATGAAGAGGAATAAAATGATATAATAATGAGAATGATATTGTTCATGGAAAAATAGGACCAGGAAATTAAAACATATGATCAGGGATGAATGAAATTTGTAGTAACAACATAACACATTATATCATAAAATAAATCAAGGTTCACTTCTAATACCAGCATCCTAAAGTTAAAAAAGCCTCATAGAAGATTAAGATCACTCCATAATCCCATATATATCATCTCATGAAATTTAATACTTTACGAATTAATTATAGGGCAATATAATTCTAGTATAAACCATAATATAAAGGAAATCATCTATATATTTCCAAAATAAGGAAAATAAACCCTATATATATTATAAGGAAGTCTAAACCCAAGATATGGAATTGGGATTCATAATTTTAATTCAAGGAATAACTAAAGGATAAATCAAATTTATTCACAAAAAAGAACGAATTCCATTTCTCTGGAATTCATAATTCAAATATTGAAATATGACTAGAATTTTTTATTCTAATAGAGAAAATTGTTTAGAGTGATCTGTAAAGAAAATATCAAAAATAAACCACTTGTGTGGATCTAATAAGAAATTACCAACGCATATTTCAAAGAAGGAAATAACTTGTTTTTTTCAAAAAAATAAAATTGAACCAAGTGGTCTCTATAATATAATAATTGTTTAATATTTTATAAATGGGATAAAAACATTTTATCGGAGTGAATCATGACATTGGAAATGAAATAGAGAAGTTTTCTTAAATCATGATATGTGTGAACTGGTAATATAAAGGGTAACTAAAGACATGGGAAACCTAGGAAATGACAAATATATTTAAATAGGTATATATTTTAGGTACATATATATAAATATAAATATAAATATAAGAATTAAATATGAATAAGTTTATAAAAATGGGATAAAAATAAAGTGAATTTGTAACTAATAAGTAAACTGGATGGTGCTTATGATCCTTGATCTTGTGTCTTAATTCACATTAAAGTTAAACATAAATCAATGAATTAATAAAATATATTCATTCAATAATTAAAAAAAATATTATTTATTAATATTTAATTTTTTTAAGGTCTATTTATTAAATTATTAATGTAATATTAATATAGGTTCATTTAACATTAGTTACTCAATTTTGTTCGGCTAATTGGTCCTTAAAACTTTTGGTTTGTTGACCATGGTCATATTAATTATTAAAAAATTTCATTGTCTATATAATTATAAAGGTTTATTTCCATTAATATTCAATAAGAAAAATTATTATATTTTTTTTAATAATTATTCCAAAACATCCCAAACATTAAAAAGGTTACTCAAAAATTCTTTTTAAAGTGCCTAAATTTACTGCAAATGTTTCATAATACTCAGAAATATATAATGATAAGTATTATTGTTCTATAATATTAATGGTATCCCAAATATCACTTTTAAAAATTAAAAACATTCTAATTAATACTTTATTAGTTTTCATGGAAAACAAAACATGTTATATCATGGAGGCAGTAGTCCGCACATACACACAGATGACACATTCCATTTATATGCAATGGGAAGGGGAAAAAAGTGAAATAATTATCATTTATTTATTATAATAATGTTTTAAATAACATATAATTTATTTAAATAACCACTTTAACCTAAAATTAAAGGTGGTGATGAAAAATATAACATGTCGTTTATAACGACACATACTTTACAGACATTGTTAATACTTCAAAATTGAAGCATACTTATTACAACATATAACAAAACCACAAAAGGACCGTATAGGTATAGTGTATTTAGAAACTAGGAAACATAAACAACTAGTTAATAAAGCGTCTACATTGCATCCCATTTATTTCATCATATCTATAGTCCCTTTTGGCATATCTTACTTAATAACCTTCTTCCTGGCCTGGGGAAATAAAACATATCAAAGGGTGAGCTCAAATGCTTGGTAAGGGTAAACAAAAGAAATATCAATCACATCATATACATAAGAACATAACTTTTGTAAATCTTAACCTGCAAAAGAAATCATAAATTTATAACATGGGATAAATCATAGAAGTGAAATGTAATCCCAATAATCATAACTTAAAACATGAATCTTTGTGGCATACACACATAATCGTAGATAATCATTTCTTATTAGTCAAGACTCATTTCCAAGACTATCTTAGTGGACAAAGTCCATTTCTGAACTGAGTTCATTCCTCGTTTCAGTCCTGTTTCACTGAACCCGTTTAACCTACCGTTCCAGCCATGTCTATCTCATGAGATATAAAATCTTTACCCAATGAATTGGAGGGAGATATAGGTCCCACCCATCACATAATGATACCATTATTATGTGTGCCACAAAATCATAAATCATACATCATTGCATAACCCATGTAATAAAAATGGGATTCTTAAACAACATGACATCATAAAACAATTCATATAAGATAAAAGAAATTCATAAAAATAATTCCATCACAAAATAATAAAATCAATGTAATAATAGGGATAGAAACAAAACCCTGTATTATCTTAGATGGAAAATAATTTTGATAAAACACTTGAACTCCATTCTTGAAGAAAATATCTTTTCTACTTCGAAAACATTTTCCTTTCTTAACATGTCATACAATTCTAAACTAAAAGAAGTTGATTAAAAATAAACTTGAAAACTTTTAAAGGAATCTTCTTGGAAATAATATTATAAAAATCCATTCATTCTGTTTAAGTTAAAAAAACATTCTTCTCGTACTTTTGTCGGAAAAGTAAAAAGTACCTCGTACGAAAAATGACAAAAGATTCATTTCATATACTTTAATAAAAACTCACCTAAGGGTAAAATTGGATTTATTCAATTTTAGGTGGATGGAAACAATATTACATATTGAGGTAACATGGATGTGGATGATAAAATACACCCCAGTAAATACCAAAGTATAAACAATCTTGGATAAAATGAGATTGTGATATTTTCCCTTACCTTAGGTCCAATTTGCTTCGTAAGTGTCCGAACCTCCTATATAATGATTTAAATAATGTTATTGACTTATTCCAGAATCATAATTATTTTTATGATATCATATATGGTCATATTCTTAGCTTCTTATTAGAAATATTTCATTAATACATGTTATTCGGGTGTTTATTACTTTTTCTTCTTATGCGTGTTTTGTCGAATAAATTCTTATTTTTCTTTTTAGTTTATAGATACCTAATTTCCAGAATGGTATTAGTGTAATATATATCATATTCATTCATTCAATTCATTTATATAATCATTATGCAATGAAGATCATGTAGAATGAGTCACATCACATCGTGGAGACGGTATTCCGTACGTACGCACGAGTGATGATATCATTCCCATGATTGTGGAATTGTATTGGAGTGTATATATACTATTTTAGAATCAATATCACTTTACAATAATCATATATAGTCATTATTTACACCATTATACCCATCCAAGTAAGGTGGTGGTGGTAAATAGATTACACCACGGCGTGGAGACGGTATTCCGTACGTACGCACGCTCGGTGATTTCGTTTTCCATAGGATGGATAGATGGTGAAATAGGGTTGTTTCATACTTATAATAACATATCATTATATGAGTGATACTGATGTTATTACTTCATAATGAAACAACTAAAGAAGAAGAAGTGGAAGAAGAAATAAAGATGAAAGAATCGGTAACGAACATTACCTCTTCTTTGAAGCGCTTCTTTGAGACCTCCTTTTAGGAAACTAAAAATTGGTCTTTGAAAAAGACCATGACCTCTAGGATGTCTATAGGGAAGTGGAGAGAAGAAATTGGCAGGGGTTGGACGAGCTTGAATGCTCAAAGTGGTGTGAGGAAGAGGGGGAGGAGGTTCCCTATTATAAGGGAGGAGAGTGGCACATTTGGAATAACTAAAAAAATTATTTGATTATAAAGTCAAATTCGGTTTTAAATAGCTCAAAATTGATTTATTTAGAATCTAAGGTAGGGATGGGTCGAAATCCTCTCATCCAATAGAATTTAGACAAGTTTGGGTTCCTATTGTAACCTTATCATTTAGATTTAACATTAAGTTAAATAATTTTACTTTTACCGTGTCTTCTTGTGTTCTTACACTATAAGGTTAATAAACTTACAATAACAAGCCAAAAGAACCCCAGGTTGTTTATTATTAATATATATAACCTTATATAAGTCATTTGGCCGAAACATATATTTTTAGGAATAAAATAACAATTAATAATATAATATTTGTTTTAAAAACTATTTTATGTCAATTCTGACACTATTTAGTAATTGATTTTTGTGAAAATTATAACAGAATTATTAGTTCTAAACAAGTTAATTAAATCAATACTAACATGTCATATTAACCTATAAAATTAGTTTAATTCATAAAAAGTCTCAAATTACATTTATTTGGGTATTTATAACATCAATTAAGTCAATATTTCATTAAAAAGATAATTACTCTATCATTGTTGTGTCATAAATAAATTAAATTATTTAATGTCAAAAAATTACAAATAAAATAACATTATGTAGGAAATTGTTTTATCTTTCTAATGAATATTTATAGTCTAATTTATCTTATGTATAACCCCATATTAAAAATTCTTTACTTATTAAACTTTGATTTTAACTATTTTAACCCTTCTTTAAATAAATTAATAATAAATGTCCTAATCTAATCCAAGTGGGCCTAAATGGTCATATTTTATTCCTAAGGTTGTTTTTGGTCGAATTACACTTATCCAATAGAATTAGGACATGTGTTAGGGTAATAATAATATCATTTTACCCTTAATTACCCTATTTACTTTTAACCGTGGTAAATAAAAGTAAAAAGTTACTATTCACCAAAAATTATTTTCATTTCGTTGAACCACATTTTAGTCCTTGATATTAACCGTGTCTCTCAGATTTTCGATATTCCACTCACAGAAGCGGTAAAAATATGTTTTATGAAAAATTCAGTTTTTTTTTAACTACAACTTATTGGTTTCACTATTCATCAAAAATTGAAAGTTTTCAGAAAAATACCAAAATCTCAACCTATGCTAATTTCGATATTCCAAATCCAAAAATGAAGTCAATTTTGAAAAATGAAATTTACAAAATTTCAAAAGGTGGTTATTACTATTCATAACGACTAGTTTTAATAATATTTTAATAGCATATCATTGTTTAGTGAAACTTGGTATTGCGTAAGACACAAGCTATCGAGGAAGGCCGCGATTGCGTGTAAAGAAATCCAAGATAGTGTTGTGTGTAGTGAAAGATTCATTTGATGATTTATATAACATAAAAATAAAAATATTTCTCATTAAAGTCTCGGGCGTTACATTCTACCCCCCTTAAAATGAATTTCACCCTCGAAATTCGTCACTTTGTAACAAAAAGATGAGGATACCTCTCCCTCATCATATCCTCAATCTCCCATGTAGCTTCTTCTAATTGGTGGTTCCTCCATATAACTTTCACCAAGCGAGTGGTCTTGTTTCGTAGGACTTTTTCGCTCTGATCCAGAATCTCTATCGGTTGTTCTTCATAAGAGAGATCTTGCTCCAGCGGTACAACTTCTGAGCTGAGTACATGTGAAGGATCACGTATGTACTTTCTCAGGAGAGATACATGGAACACATCGTGAACTTGAGACAGATTTGGTGGAAGCGTCAATCGATAAGCTACCTTCCCAACACGATCCATTATTTCGAAAGGACCGATATATCTAGGGCTCAACTTCCCCTTCTTTCCAAATCTCATGACCCTCTTCCAGGGAGATATTCGTAAGAACACATTATCACCCACTTCAAATTGTAGGTCTTTTCTTTGGTTGTCGGCATAACTTTTCTGTCTACTCTGAGCTTCTCTTATGTGTTGTTGAATAGATCGGACCTTTTCTGCCATCTCATAAACAAGATCAGGTCCTAATAGCTTTCTTTCCCCAACTTCATCCCAGAAAGTTGGAGTCCTGCATTTCTTTCCATTGAGAGCTTCATAAAGAGCCATCTGAATACTGGAGTGAAAGATATTATTATAAGAAAATTCCACCAAAGGTAGGTGTTGATCCCAACCACCTTTGAAATCCATAGAGCAAGCTCTCAACATATCTTTTAGAGTTTTAATTGTTCCCTCACACTAACCGTATGTCTGAGGATGATAAGAAGTGCTGAAACTCAACTCTATATCCAGAGTATGCTGAAGGCTTCGCCAGAACTTCGAGGTATATCTCGGATCCCAATCAGATATAATATAAAGTGGTACTCCATGCAATCTGACCACTTCCTTTACATATATCCTGGAAAGCTGATCCAGAGAGAAATCCTCTCTAATAGCAATGAAGTGTGCAGACTTTGTAAGACGATCAACTATGACCCAGATAGCATTATTGCCTTTGGATGTTTTAGTAAGTCTTGTGACAAAGTCCATAGTGATGTTTTCCCATTTCTATTCGGGTATGGGTAATGGTTGTAACATCCCCTTGGACTTCTGTCTCTCAGATTTAACTTGCTGACAAACCAAGCATCGAGAGACATATTCAGCAACATCTCTTTTCATGCCATCCCACTAGAAGTACTCCTTCAGGTCCCTATACATCTTTGTGCTTCCAGGATGAATAGTTAATGAAGAACTATGAGCCTCATCCAGTAGATCCTTCTTTAATTCGGGGATGGGAGGAACACAAACCCGATTCCTGAACATTATTATCCCATCACAATCAAGGTTGAATTCAGGAATATTTCTCACCTTCTTTTGTAACTCAGCGTCTTCTTTCTACGCCTCATTAATCTTCACATGTATAGGTGGTTGAACATTCTTTTGAGAAAGATACTATTTTTCCCCTTCCATTATAATTCCAAGATCCATCCTTTGTAAATCCATAAATATTGGATCTTTTGTGATCCTCATCATGGATAAACTGGCATGGTATTGTCGACTTAATGCATCTGTCACCTTGTTTGCTTTCCCAGGGTGGTAATAAATTGAGCAGTCGTAATCCTTAATCAGCTCTAACCATCTTATTTGGCACATATTCTTTACTTTTGTTTGAAAATATACTTTAAACTTTTATGATCAGTATAAATGTCACACCTTTCTCCATAAAGATAATGCCTCCAAATCATTAATGCAAATATTACCGCAGCTAACTCCAAATCATGTGTTGGGAAATTTTGCTCATGGATTTTAAACTATCGTGAGGCATAAGCTATCACCATATCATTTTGCATAAGAACACACCCCAGCTCCTTCTTGGATGCATCACTGTAGATCACAAACCTTTCTCCACTACAAGGCAGTGTGAGCACAGGTGCACTAGATAACCTTCTTTTCAACTCCTGGAAATTCTCTTCACATTCCTCCGTCCAAACAAACTTAACTCCTTTTTTAGTCAACCTGGTGAGTGGATTAGATAATCGTGAAAAATATTTCACAAAACGTCGATAATATCCAGACAAACCAAGAAAAATTCGGATCTCAGTTACTGTTGTTGGTCTCGACCATCTTTCGATAACCTCAGTTTTTGCTGCATCCACAGATATCCCCTCTTTTGAGATTATGTGACCCAAAAATGAAACTTTTTGAAGCCAAAATTCACACTTGGTAAATTTGGCATAAAGGTTCTCTTTTCTCAGGGTCTTCAATATAATTCTCAAGTGATCTTCATGTTCTTCCTTGCTCCTTGAATAGACAAGAATATCATCTATAAAGACTACCACAACCTGATCAAGATAGTCTCTAAAGACTCTATTCATCAGATCCATGAAGATAACAGGGGCATTTGTAAGACCAAATGGCATCACTATAAATTCATAGTGTCCATACCTTGTACGGAAAGTCGTCTTTGGTATATCCTCCCTTTTGGCCCTTAATTGATGATACCCTGAACGAAGATCAATCTTGGAAATGTATTGAGCTCCGCGTAGTTGGTCAAATAATTTATCAATGCATGGGAGAGGATATTTGTTCTTGATAGTTCTCTTGTTAAGTTCTCGATAATCAATGAAGTGTCTCATTGATCCATCATTATTCTTAACAAATAGAAGAGGTGCTCCCCAAGGTGATGCACTAGGGCGTATGAATCCCTTATCAAGATTCTCTTGGAGTTGCTTCTTCAATTCCTGCAACTCAATTGGGGCCATTTTATAAGGTGTCTTTGAAATAGGCAAAGCACCCAGTACGAGTTCTATAGAAAACTCAACTTCACGATTTGGTGGAAGACCCGGCAATTCCTCTGGAAATACATCGTCAAACTCCCGTACAATGGGAATATTCTTAATCGTGAGGTTCTCACCAACCATTTGAGATAAATAACCTTCATTTAGTGGAATCAAGACCCATAAGATGGAAGAAATTTCCACTGGAAGGTTATGTGCATCCTTGCATGTATAGACGATCATAGATTGATCTGCAATATGAAATGTGACTTCCCTTATTTGGAAATTGATATGAGCTCCATATAAAGAAAGCCAATCCATGCCAAGAATCACATAAAATTCCACTATAGGAAGGATCACAAGATTTGCAGGAAACACTTTCCCACAAACTTCAATCAGGGAAGAATTATAAACATTTGATGCGACTGTTGTGCCATTAGGTGTTGTCATAGCTAACTCAACATCTAATTGTTGAGGTAATACGGTGATACCCTTAGAAAAATCGTCAAAAATAAAAGAGTGGGTGGATCTAGAATCAAATAAAGCATTTTCTACATTAGAGTGGATGATAAGTGTACCTTTCACCACATCATTATTGTACTCCACATCGCTGATAGAAATTGCATGTGACTTTCCTTTGTCTTTAGCCTTAAGAGTTTGTTGACGTCGACCATCATCATCAACCCTTGGATTAGGGCATTTATTGGCATAATTCCCCATCTCCTTGCACTTGAAACATTGAAGTTTAGTTGGTTCATTCTGTGTATCCATTCATTTGTTTGCATCATTAGACATCTTCTTCCCATCACTGCGGCATTCAAATGCCCGATGACCTTCCTTTCCACATTTGAAAAATTTACTTGTCCCTTTAAGATAACTCCCTCCATGTTTCTTTCCACACTTTGAGCATGAGAGAAAGCACATCTTCTTTTCAGTGTGCTCTTTATATTTTCCTTTGAATTCCATTTTCCTCTTCTTATCAAACCCTTATGACTGATGGGTTACTCCAATCTCTATCTCAACATTGAGAGCACATCGAACGATTTCCTCATAGCTATTAAAGTCCCTTATGGATAACACCCTTCGAAGACTTTTTTTTAAGCCACTAAAGAATCGATCGATCTTACTCTCAGGTTGGATAATAATACCAGAAGCGTACCTTGCAAGTCTTGTAAAATTTGCTTCATAGGTACCAATAGATTCATCATCCTTTTGCTTTAGTTCAAGAAACTCTTTCTCCATCTTTGTTCAGAGAATACAAGGGAAGTACTTATTGAAAAATAAGTTCTTGAACTCGTCCCATTCCATGGACTCAATTTAATCCCTTTGCCTCGTATTCTTAATAAGATTCCACCATTGATCAGCATCAACTTCCAACCTATACACTGCTAAGATGAATTTATCATGTTCAGAACATTGAAGAACTGAAAATATATTTTCAGTAGTACTGATCCATTGTTCAGCAACTAATGGATCAGTAGACCCGCTGAATGAGGGTGGACACTGCCTCATGAAGGATTCAACAATATGTTGCTCCTTCCTTTGCTCGTTTGGAAGTCCTGCATGATTCATAGCTTGAGAAAGTTGTGTGAGCATGGATACAAGAGTTTTTATTCCAGCTCCCATAACGTTTGGTTGCTCAGGGGGACAATCATTGCATTTCATGTCGCATTCCGCATTAACATGGTTCCTTCGGGTTCCATCCATTGACTAAAACCAAGAAGAATAGCGTGAAAAACACTAATTATAATAGGAAAACCACACAATCAAGAATAAAATTTCACACTTAAGGTCTTATCCTAGGTTATTCATGGCCATTTCTAAAACACTAAGATTGTGTTATAGGCTTAGACTTATCCTTATGGTTCTTACTAATGCTTTCACATCCTAGTTTCCAAAGGTTGACTGTACCTTCCCTTTAATACCAACTATAACGACCCATACTTTACATACATTGTTAATACTTGAAAATTGAATCATACTTATTACAACATATAACAAAACCACGAAAGGACCGTATACGTATAGTGTCTTTAGAAACTAGGAAACATAAACAACTGGTTCATAAAGCTTCTACACTGTCTCCCATTTATTTCATCATATCTATAGTCCCTATTGGCATAACTTACTTAATAACCTTCTTCCTGACCTGGGGAAATAAAACATACAAAAGGGTGAGCTCAAATGCTCAGTAAGGGTAAACAAAAGAAATATCAATCACATCATATACATAATAACATAACTATTGGAAATCTTAACCTGCAAAAGAAGTCATAATTTTATAACATGGGATAAATCATAGAAGTGAAATGTAATCCCAATAATCATAATTTAAAACATTAATCTTTGTGGCATACACACATAAACATAGATAATCATTTATTATTAGTCAAGACTCATTGCCAAGACTATCTTAGTGGACAAAGTCCATTTCTGAACCGAGTTCATTCCTCGTTTCAGTCCAGTATCACTGAACCGGTTTAACCTGCCGTTCCAGCCCTATCTATCTCATGAGATATAAAATATTTACCCAATGAATTGGAGGGAGATATAGGTCCCACCCATCTCATAATGATACCATTCTTATCTATGCCACAAAATCATAAATCATACATCATTGCATAACCCATGTAATAAAAATGGGATTCTTAAACAACATGACATCATAAAACAATTTATATAAGATAAATTAATTCATAAAAATAATTACATCACAACATAATAAAATAAATGTAATAATAGGGATAGAAACAGAACCCTATATTATCTTAGATGGAAAATAATTTTGATAAAACACTTGAACTCCATTCTTGAGGAAAATATCCTTTCTACTTAAAAAACATTTTCCTTTCTTAACATGTCATAAAATTCTAAACTAAAAGAATTTTATTAAAAAAACTTGAAAACATGTAAAGGAAGCTTCTTGGAAATAATATTATAAAAATCCATTCATGCCGTATAAGTTAAAAAACATTCTTCTCATACTTTTTCCGGAAAAGTCAAAAAGTACCTCGTACGAAAAACGACAAAAGATTCCTTTCATGTACTTTACTAAAAACTCACCGAAGGGTAAAATTGGATTTAAAAAATTTTAGGTGGATGGAAAAAATATTACATATTGAGGTAACATGGATGTGGATGATAAAATACAACCCAGTAAATACCAAAGTATAAACAATCTCGGATAAAATGAGATTGTGATATTTTCCCTTACCTTTGGTCCAATTTACGTTTTATGTGTCCGAACCTCATGTATAATGATTTAAATAATGTTATTTACTTATTCCATAATCATAATTATTTTTATGATATCATATATGGTGATATTATTAGCTTCATATTAGTAATATTTCATTACTACTTGTTATTCAGGTGTTTATTACTTTTTGTTCTTATGCGTGTTTTGTCGAATAAATTCTTATTTTTCTTTTTAGGTTATAGATACCTAATTTCCAGAATTGTATTAGTTTAATATATATCATATTAATTCATTAAATTCATTTATATAATCATTATGAAATTAAGATCATGTAGAAAGAGTCGCATCACATCGTGGAGACGGTATTCCGTACGTACGAACGAGTGATGATATCGTTCCCATGATTGTGGAATTGTATTGGAGTGTATATATACTATTTAAGAATAAATATCACTTTACAATAATCATATATTGTCGTTATTTACACCATTATACCCATCCAAGTAAGGTGGTGGTGGAAAATATATTACACCACGACGTGGAGACGGTATTCCGTACGTACGCACGCACGGTGATTTCGTTTTCCGTTGGATGGATAGATGGTGAAATATTATTGTTTCATACTTATAATAACATATTAGTATATGAGTGATACTGATGTTATTACTTCATAATGAAACAACTAAATAAGAATAGGTGGAAGAAGAAATAAAGATGAAAGAATCGGTAATGGACATTACCTCTTCTTTGAAGCGCTTCTTTGAGACCTCCTTTTAGGGCCCTACAATTGGACTTTGAAGAAGACCAGGACCTCTAGGATGTCTCTAGGGAAGTGGAGAGAAGAAATTGGCAGGTTTTGGCCGAGATTTAAGGCTCCAAGTGGTGTGAGGAAGAGGGGTAGGAGGTTCCCTTTTATAAGGGAGTAGAGGGGAACCTTCGGAATAACTAAAAATATTATTTTATTATAAAGTCAAATTCGGTTTTAAATAGCTCTAAATTGAATTATTTATAATCTAAGGTAGGTATGGGTCTAAATAAGCTCATAAAATATAATTTAGACAAGTTTGGGTTTCTATTTTAACCTTATCATTTAGATTTAACATTAAGTTAAATAATTTTACTTTTACCATGTCTTCTTGTGTTCTTACACTATAAGGTTAATAAACGTACTATAACAAGACAAACGAACCCCAAGTTGTTTATTATTAATATATATAACCTCATCTAAGTCATTTTGCCGAACTGTATATTTTTAGGAATAATATAACAATTAATAATATAATATTTGTTTTAAAAACTATTTTATGTCAATTTTGACACAATTTAGTAATTGATTTTTGTGAAAATTATAAATGAATGATTAGTTCTAAAAAAGTTAATTAAATAAATAACAACATGTCATATTAACCTAAAAAATTATAGTAATTCATAAAAAGTCTCAAATTACATTTATTTGGATATTTATAACATCAATTATGTCAATATTTCATTAATAAGATAATTACTGCATCATCATTGTGTCATAAATAAATTAAATTATTTAATGTCTAAAAATTAAAAATAAAATACCATTATGTAGGAACCATTTTTATCTTTCTAATTAATATTTATAGTCGAATTTATCTTATGTATAACTCCATATTAAAAATTATTTACTTATTAAACTTTGATTTTAACTATTTTAACCCTTCTTTAAATAAATTAATAATAAATGTCCTAATATAATCCAAGTGGGCCTAAATGGTCATATTTTATTCCTAAGGTTGTTTCTGGTCGAATTACACTTATCCAATAGAATTAGGACATGTTTTAGGGTAATAATAATATCATTTTTACCCTTAATTACCCTATTTACTTTTATCTGTGGTAAATAAAAGTAAAAAGTTATTATTCACCAAAAATTATTTTCATCTCATTGAACCACATTTTAGTCTTTGATATTAACTGTGTCTCTCGGATTTTGGAAATTCCACTCACAGAAGCGGTAAAATTAAGTTTTATGAAAAATTCAGTTTTTTTAACTACCACTTAGTGGTTTCACTATTCATCAAAAATTGAATGTTTTCAGGAAAATACCAAAATTTCACCCTAGGATAATTTCGATATTCCGAATCCAAAAATGAAGTCAATTTTGAAAAATAAAATTTAAAAAAATTTCAAAAAGTGGTTTTTAATATTCATAACGCCTAGTTTTGATAATATTTTAATAGCATATCATTGTTTAGTAAAACTCGGTATTGCGTACGATGCAAGATATCGAGGAAGGCCGTGATTGCGTGTAAAGCAAGCCAAGCTAGTTTTTTGTGTAGTGAATGATTCCTTTGATGATTTATATAACATAAAAACAAAATATATCTTATAAAAGTCTCGGGCGTTACATCATTCTTTGAGGTAAAAATCCACACATACGAATCATGACACTTTCAATTTACCAATAATTTTTGACATTGTTATATAATAGATATTACAATATTTTAATTACAATAAATTGTAGTAATAGTTGTTTTTTATCATAAATTCATGAATATTAGGTAGTTTTGGATTTTCAAAAAATAAAGGACCAAGAATTTTGGGTTGAGAGTATTACCTTTACCCAGTATGTTCTCTATTGGGTAACTTCATAAGACTCCTTAGATTATTATTTTATTGAGTCCAAGAGATCAAGATGTTTTTTAGGGTTTTTAGAATATAAAATGGAAGATATTTGTTTTTAAAATAACCTTATAATGCGTTGATAAATGAGTAGGAGTTCAGCTTCGTTTATATGTAAATATAGTGATTTTTTGTAAAATCACATTACATTTCAATAACATCATTCAATTACACTTGGACAATAACTATAAAATTGACCAATAATGATGTTTTTGAAGATAAATGTAAAATTATCCATTTGAAATATAAAATCATACATTATTACACATGTTTCTTTATTTTTCATGATTCTAAGCATCATTTTCTTATTTTACCCTCAATGCAATAATTTTACTTTCTCCCTCGGTACATCATTTTATTGTCCAAAATTAAAACAAATATTAAATAATAATTTTTATATTATCTTTCAAAATATAGAAAATATTTTATAATATAAGATCTTTATGATTTGGATAAATTATGTTTAGTATTAGTGTGCATAACCTCTAAAATCAATTTCTTAAGAGATATCCATTATACGGTAAAAATATATCTCCAAGATAAAAATTAATATTTTTTTATTTTCAAGAAATAATTTAGTTTTTTATAAATCTAATAAATTTTATTTTTATTTCAGATAAATACAAAATATAAATTTACCTAAATAATATGTAATTATATAAAAATACTAAAAAACATATTTATTAGAATGAAAATTTTATTATTGTTTTATAAAGTGAAAAAAAGATTGTATAAAATTAATACATCTTACTAAAATTAATATCATTATTTCTCTAGTAGAAAGGTACTAAATTAGAATTATTTAAAAAAATTATGTTTCTATTATATACTGATAAGTAATAAAATTGACTATTTTGAAAAAAAACTATATTTTCACCAATCCTCTAAAAATTATTTTTTTAGAAAAAAAAAGTTCATCATAAGATAATATTCTCATGATAAATCATGAAAATAATTTAACTTTTAAAAATTCAAATTTAATAATTTTTAAATTTATCCATTTAATGAAGATAAATATAATAAAAAATAAAAAACTACTCATATTGAGAAATTTTATTTAAGAAAATATGAATTCTTTTCTAATGTAAAATAAATTAATAATTAAATTCTTGTTAATGAATATACGTAATAAAAATTTCACTCTTATATAATAATATATTTAGTCTCCTAAAAAATTCATAGCATAAAAAAATATAATTATTATAAAAATACATAATTTAGTATAAAATATATTAATATAATTATAATTATAGTTATTTATTTATATCCTAACCCTTTAATTTTTTAAATGTATCTTTTAGAAGAAACCAGCATTCAGTGTAACAAACTTCCTATCCCAATTTTTTATGTGAAGGAATCCAGACATCAGGGTGACAAATTTGAAACTCCATGCCAGAGATTTTAGCACATCTGAATGAAAAAAGAATATGATATATGCCATTCCCTAGGGAGAAACAGCGCGGGGTAGAGAAACCCCAAATCCAAGATAAGCGAACAACCAACTCATCCACTTTCAGTAGAGTAGAACCGTTCATAAAAATAAGACGAGGAACAATTGAAGGTGAAATGTATGGGAATTTTCTCAAGTTCATATATAAAGATTGATTTGAGCTCAATATTGGTTGATAGAGTCTTCCTCTCTACCAATGATGATGAATTTAAATTAAATATTGTTTATAAAAGGCACCCAAAATTATGTTCTAAATTTAATATTATCTGGCATGACTGTGGAACAAATAGGATGATGGTTGTGTGTGAGAATTTCTCTACATGAGGTCATGACAAAAACTCCTACTTGAAATGATTTAAGAAATCGACTTGTTGTTGGTGGGATACTGGTGATGGATCTAGACAGATTCTTATATCCCCTACTGTAGGGTAAGATCTTCTAGTATAGGTTTCTACAGAAAATGAGGTTCATGGACAAATCAATTGTGGGATGTTAGTGGAAAATGTTGTATGTGATACTTTGGTTGAGATTAATGAATCTGTTGTGGCCTCTGAGAAGTTAGAGATTCATTTTGCTGATAAAAGTGTTTAGGAAGATCAACCAATGAATAATTATGGGTCATTGGCTTCTGCAAGGCATGATTCCTAGCATGCAGAAGGCCCTAATGAGGATCCTTCTATGAGACAATTAGGTAGTGAAATGAATGTGCATATAGGGTATTTTTCTGCACTGCTTATGTAGTGTACTGATAAGAGGAAGACCTAGGCTGACATTATCGGTGATGATTCACTGACTAAGGGTGAGGGGAGTGCAAGAAGATCTCACAGTTGGACTTTGAATTATGCTGCTTTGATCTCACAATTTGTAGAAATAGTATAGTTCATTGAGAAACAAAATAAAACCTCACAAACTGATAAAGAGAAATGTATGGAAAATGAATTATTTTAGATGATACATAGGATAATAGCCTTATATACTACATCTTTATCAACCAATGGATATATAAGTAGTTAATCGCTTTGATCGACTTAATGATTAATTTGTTTCAATAACAATCTTAGAGATGAGGTAGATGTAACACCCTCAGATTTTATGAGAAATATTCCTTTTAATTTCTTTGATATCTTGTGTTGTACACTAAACCAAGATTAGCTTGCACTATATCTAACAATGTATTATCTTGTAGTATACACAAACACTATTCTGGGCTTGTGTTACACGCCAGAGCAATATTCCTCGATAGCATGTGTTATACGCAATACTGAGTTTCACTAAACGAGATATTATTATAATATTATTATAAACAAGCCGTTATGAATAGTAATACCCACTTTTTGAAGTTTTAGAAATTTTATCTTTCAAAATGGATTTCATTTTTTGATTCGGAATATCAAAATTATCCTACGGTGAATTTTTGGTATTTTTCAGAACACATTCAATTTTTGATGAATAGTAAAAACACTGAGTTATTGGTTAAAAACGACTTTTTATTTAAATAATATTTTATTTTGTTTAAATTTATTTTAGGTAAAAAAAGATAAATAATACATATATAAGTTAAATGTAATTCATTGGATTCATTTTATAATAATTTTAGATATATAAAAATTATATTGAACTTTTTACCGTCTTTTACCCACCTCCTTAGAGCATTTGCAAATTTACATAATACTTAATTTTACCACTTCTATGAATTGAATTTCATAAATCCTAGAGACACAATTGATATCAGTAAGTAAAATGTGGTTCAATGAGATGAAAATAATTTTTGGTGAATAGTAACTATTTACTTTTTTTTACCACGGTTAAAAGTAAATTGGGTAATTAAGGGTAAAAATGATATTATTATTACCCTAACACATATCCTAATTCTATTGGATAAGTTTAATTCGACCAAAAACAAACTTAAGAATAACATATGACCATTTAGGTCCACTTGGATTAGATTATGACATTTATTATTATTTTATTTAAAGAAGAGTTAAAATAGTTAAAATCTATGTTTAATTACTAATACATTTTTAATATAGGGTTATACATAAGTTAAATTAGACTATAAATATTCATTAGAAAGATAAAAATATTTTCTACATAATGGAATTTTATTTATATTTTTTATAAATTAAATAATTTAATTTATTTATGACAAAATGATGATGCAGTAATTACCTTTTTAATGAAATATTAACATAATTTATATTATAAGTACCCAAATAAATGTAATTTGAGACTTTTTATTAGTATAACAAATTTTATAGGTTAATATAACTTATTATGTTTGGTTATATTAATTCTATTTTTAAGTAATAATGCTTCTATGAATTTATAAAAAAACAAAATACCGAATAGTGTCAAAATTGACATAAAATAGTTTTTAAACCAAATATTAAATTATTAATTGATATAATGGTCCTAAAAATATAGGGATCAGAAACAATACTTATATAATAATATATATGACATTAATGAACCAATTGGGGTTTTATTGGCAGTTTATAGTAAGTTTATTAACCATATAGTGTAAGAATACAAGAAGACACGGTAAAAGTTAAATTATTTAACTTAGAGTTAAATCTAAATGATAAGGTTAAAATGGTATCCTAAAATTGTCTAAAACCTATTGGTTGAGATTATTTCGACCCATACCCACCCTATCCTCTAAATAAGTCACTTTGGATCCATTAGAAACCTAATATGACTTTATTATAAAATAATATTTTAAGTTTTTCCTATGGTGACCCTCACCTCTCTTATAAAAGGGAACTCCCTCTTCTCTCAAATTCACTCATCCCAATCCATTAGGCTCAGACAAACCCTACCAAAATACCCTATAAACTGTCATCCCTTCATCATAGGGTCCTTAATTTAGTCAGAAATCCAGCCTAAGGATCCATTCTAATCAAATCAAAAGGAAGAACCTGAAGAAGAGATAAATATCTCACCACCTATTTCAAGTTCCTGTCTTCTTCCACTTACTCCTTCTTTGTTGTTTACAATATAAAATAATAACTACAGTATCTTCTTTATAAAATTATGTTATTATAAAAATGGTACAACTTTATTAGTTATTTCATCCATCCTATGAATGAAAAAGTCACCACACGTGCGTACGTACAGCTTACCGTCTCCATGTCGTGGTGTAGTTTGTTATTCAAACAATTCATCATTTGGATGGGTATAATAATGAGTATAAATGATATAAATAATAAATATAAAATTATTATGATTCTTTATATATGATATACCATCCAATTATATACGACTTTAATATCAAAAGAATGATATTGTCGCTCGTGCGTACGTACGAACTACCGTCTCCACGACGCGATGAGATTCATTTTCAATGATTAACCATTCGAGTATGATTATAAAGTATATATAATAAATTACCATGAAATATATTACATAATAACTATACTTTAATTCTGTACATATATGTTTCATTTACATAATTCCATTCAATTCAATAAGGAAACGAAAATTGTGTTCATGCGTACGTACGGCCTACCCTCTCCATGAACGGTGTATTTCCTTCCATTTATCGATATATCATATATATTTATATTATTAATATATATATTATATATAATCCATGTTTTACATTTTGGAATTAATTAAATGAGGATATAAGTAATTATATCAGGAATAACAAGTCGAAACACGTACGATAAATGAAACGATTTTATGCAAAATGATGCTTTAAACTGGAATTTACAAAAGAACATGTAACATAAAGTCATAATTGAATCATATATGATATCATAAATATTATTATGGTCTTGTTACATGTTAATAATATTTTTAAACCCACTATAATGGAGTTTTGGACACATACGGAAGAAATTGGACCTAAGGTAAGTGATAATTTTCAAAATCTCATTTTTATCTGAGATTGCTTGTACGTAAGTATTTACTGGGGTTATATTTTTCATACATGTCCATAAAAAGTGTTTTTTATAATGTTTTTAATATTATTCCATGTATTTTCAAAGACATATTTACCCCCTCTTTGACTTTCACATTGTGTTATGGAAGGAATAATTCTTTTTTTTACCATACAAGGAACTTTTTGACTTTTCTAGAAAAAGTACGAGAAGAATGTTTTTTTTAACTTATACGGCATGAATAGATTTTTACGGTTTCATAAATCCTAATTTTAATGAATCTTACTATATAGGATTTCAAAATTATTTTCAACAGAATCCTTTTCTTTTAAAATTGAATTTCATTTTGTTAAAAGAAAATGATTTTGAAGAAGAAAGGATATTTTCCTCAAGAATTCATATCAAGTGTTTTTTCAAAACTATTTTCTATATAAGATGAAATTATTTAGTATTATTATATTTCAAGTATAATGTCTTTATTATTTACATGTTTTTATTCTTCTTATGATGAAATGATATCCATTTGTTTTATATGGATTACGTTATGATGGGATGATGTTTATGAAACCCATTTTATTTTTTGGGTTATAATGAATGATTTATGTTTATTTTGTAGCACAAGTAAGAAGGATTTCATTATGAGATGTGTGGGACCTATATCTCCCTCCAATTCATTGGGTAAAGATTTATATCTCATGAGATAGAAATGGCTGGAACGGCAAGTTAATATGGTTCAGTGATACAGGACTGGAACGAGGAGTGAACTCGATTCAGTAAGGGAATTCTTCCACTATGATAGTCTTGGAAGAAATTCCGTGTCTACTATGGAAATAAAATAATGTACTTAATTTTTGCCACAATTACATGTTTTATTCCCATTCTATTTTATCATGATTAATTTTCCTTTATGTTCTATGCCTTATGTACTACAATGTTTTATCTCATTAAACAAGATTTTGATGTTTAGATTTTATGCTCATGTTTTTCCGTTCAAATGTTTATGAATTGTTTTATGTTCTCCATGTTTACCCTTACTGAGATTTTGAGCTCACCCTTTTTTTGTTTTATTTTCCCCTGGATATAAAGAAATTTTTTAGGTAAGAAAACAAAAGGGAAAGATCTTTATGGGAGATATTGAAGATATTTCACCATGATTAGAAGATTGTGTTCCTTGTTTACAAAGACACTAAACTATTATGGTCCTTGGGTGTCTGTTTATGTTACGTATTAAGTATTCCGCAAAATTAATGTAATGTCCTTGTATTTCAAGCTCGGGTCTCCACAGTTGGTATCATAGGAATGGTTTAGTTAACCTTTGGAAACTAGGATGTTAAAATTTTAGTGATATCCTTAGAGATATTTCTAAGGTATGTCTAGGGATGTCCCTAAGATTAAGTATAAGTGTAGGTTATAGTCTTAGAATTTGGGTAAAGATATTATAATTAAACCTAAGATGTTATATATTAAAGGTACTTCCCATTTATTATGTTTTTTTCCTAGCTTAATTTTTTCCTCTCACACTATTCTTTTTGAGTTTTAGATAATGGCTGGAACCCGAAGGAACCGTGTTGATCAATGTAATGGAAAATGAAATGATTGTACTCCTGAACAAACCAATGTAATGGGAGATGGAGTAAAAAATCTTATTGCTATACTTACATAGGCTATTAATCATTCTAGACTTTCAAATGAGCAGATAAGGGAATAATATTCTATTGATTTTTTCATGAGGCAACGTACACCTTCTTTCAATGGGTCTTCTGATCCACTTGTTGCTGAACAATGGAACAGTACCATTGAAAAGATATTTTCCATACTTCACTGCTCGGAACATGAAAAATTAATTCTGGCTATTTACCATTTAGAAGGTTAAGTAGACCAGTGGTGGACTCTAATTAAGAATACAAGGCCCCAAGATGAAATTGAATCCATGGAATGGGATGAGTTCAAGAACTTGTTTTTCAATAAGTATTTACCTCGTATTTTTTGAACAAAGATGGAAAAGCAGTTCCTCGAGCTTAATCAAAAGGATGATGAATCTGTTGGTATATATGAGGCGAATTTTACAAGTCTTGCAAGGTATGCATCAGGCTTTATCATTCAACCTGAATGTAAAGTTGTTCAATTCTTCAGTGGCTTAAAACCAAGTCATCGAAGGGAATTGGCTATAAGAGACTTCAGTAGCAATGAAAAAATTGTGTGTTGTGCTATCATGGTAGAATTGGAAGTTGGTGTAATATATCCATCTCATGGTTTTGGAAAGAAATGAAAGATGGAGTTCAAGGAAAAATCTCAAAACTATGGTGAAAAGAAGACAAATGTTTTGTTATGCTCAAAGTGTGGAAAGAAGCTTAGTGGAGATTCTCTAAAAGGAACTAGAAAATGTTTTAAGTGTGGAAAATAATTTCATCAAGTAGTTGAGTGTTGAAGTAATGGGAAAACGGTAGCTAATGATGTGAATATAGAAAAGACTACAGAGAACGCACCACCAATGCTTCAATGCTACAATTTCAAGGAAATGGGGCATTATTCTAACCAATTCCCTAATCCAAGGGTTAATGATGATCAACATCAACAACCTCTTAAGGAAAAGGACAAAGGGAAGTCACATTCGACCACTATTTGTGATGTTGAGTATGCCAATGATGTGGTGGAATGATTAAGTGTTTATGTAATGGGATTTCCAAATAGTATCATGGAATATCATTTATAGTATTGTGGAATATTGGAATACCCATGTATTGGTTTATTCTGTTTTTCATTAATTATATTGAAATACTTTTGTAAAGAATATTATATGTGCATAATGAATGGATAAGGAGAAATTAATATGTTTGGTAGTATTCATGAGCTTATGATTGATATAAGGAAAAATTGATATCATGGTTTGGGTATATAGAATTTTTGGGATTTTGGTATGTAGAAAGAGTTAACTTTTGACAGTATTCATGTTTTCACTAAGGTTCAATGGGTATTCATTTTTCAAGACAATACATGATTAAGGAATTCACAAGTTTGGAATGTGACCAAAAAAAAATATCTTATGATATACGGGCGATAAAGGATTGTATTCAATGTATGGTAGAAGACCTTTATAGTAATCATTTTATTTATACTATGAGATTGGACAGAAGTATTTTGGATAAACATAAAGATTGGAATAGATTAAGTTAGACATCAGATAATATTGTTTAAGTCTAACTTTTTGTTATGTGATAACAAGTATAGTTTTAGAAAAAAGACAACCTATAGGATGGGCGACAACCCGTCACATCGGACAAGGATGTGAGAATCGAACCCACAACCAAAGTGTGATAAGCCTTTATCACCTACCACTGGACTACAAGAAGTCCATGGTTAGTATAAACTAGTTTTATTTTGTTAAGCGGTATGATAGATGAAGTATAAGTCCATTTTAGGAACCATATACAATTAATCTCTCCATAGATGGACTTATGTATATTAAATAACTTATGCTAACCATTTTTGTGATAGAAACAGATGGGATGACTAATCATTTTATCGCATGATCTGCTAACACTTCATGAATGAAAAATTCAACTTAATTTCTTTAAATAGAGATGAAGTGGAAATTGTTCATGGTATGACCAACGATGATTTTACACTGAAATTAGGTAAGTATTTATCCTTATCCAAAAAAATCATCAATTTTAGGGAAATGATCTTGAAGACCAAAAATGTTTCCCTAGTACCCTCATATCCGATGAATTAGATGGTACCTTAGATCATCTCAAATTTAGGGCTTTGTGATTTTTGTCTTTTTCATAGCCATGTTCTCTACCACTCTCCATCAAAACATGATGGTTAGATTTCTCTTCAATATCCATATTTTCACCTATGTTTTTCTATGTGGAAACCCAGTGATGAGTTACTTTGGGTAATCATTACATTTCATACATTAGTTTTTAAAATTAACTTTTAGTATTCCTTTTTATGACGTGGGTTTCAATGAAAGAAACTTTCAAGTAGTAAACAATTTATAATCCCAACGAATTTCGAGGGAGAAATTCATTTTAAGGGGGGTAGAATGTAACACCCTTAGATTTTATGGGAAATATTACATTTAATTTCTTTGATGTATTGTGTTGTACGCTACACCAAGATTACCTTGCACTATACGCAACACTGTATTAGCTTGCAGTATACGCAACCCTATTCTAGGCTTGTGTTGCATTCTATAGCAACATTCCTCGATAGCGTGTGTTGTACGCAATACCGACTTTCACTAAATGATATATTATTATAATATTATTATAAATTATCCGTTATGAATAGTAATACCCACTTTTTGAAATTTTATAAATTTTATCTTTCAAAATTGACTTCATTTTTAGATTCGGAATATTGAAATTAACCTAGGGTGAATTTTTGGTATTTTTCTGAAAACATTCATTTTTTGATGAATAGTGAAAACACTGAGTTTTTAGTTGAAACCAAATTTCTATTTAAATAATAATTTATTTTATTTAAATTTATTTTAGGTCAAAATAGATACATAGTACCCATATAAATTCAATTTAATTCATTTGAGTCATTTTAAGATAATTTTAGATATATACAAATTTTATTGATCTTTTTACCATCTTTTACCCACCTCCTAGGAGCATTTACAAATTTAAATAAAACATAATTTTACCACTTATGTGAGTCGAATTTCAAAAATTCAAGAGAAACGGTTGATATCAGTAAGTAAAATGTGGTTTAATGATATGAAAATAATTTTTGGTGAATAGTAATTTTTTCTTTTATTTACCACGGTTAAAAGTAAATAGGGTAATTAAGGGTAAAAATGATATTATTATTACCCTAACACATATCCTAATTATATTTGATAAGTTTAATTCTACCAAAAACAACTTTAGTAATAAGATATGACCATTTAGGTCCACTTGGATTAGATTACGACATTTATTATTATTTTATTTAAAGACGAGTTAAATAGTTAAAATCAATGTTTAATAACGAAAACATTTTTAATATAGGGCTATACATAAAATAAATTAGACTATAAATATTCATTAGAAAGATAAAAATATTTACTAAATAATGGTATTTTATTTATAATTTTTAGACATTAAATATATTAATTTATTTATGACATAATGATGATGTAGTAATTACTTTATTAATGAAATATTAACATAATTGATATTATAAATACCCATATAAATTTAATTTGAGACATTTTATTAATTAAAGTATTTTTATAGGTTAATATAACATATTATATGTGGTTAGAGGAATTGTTTTCGAAGTAATAATGATTTTATGAATTTATAAAAAACAAAATACCAAATAGTGTCAAAATTGACATAAAATAGTTTTTAAAAACAATATTATATTATTAATTTATATAATGGTCTTAAAAATATAAGTTTATGCCAAAAGACTTATGTAATAATATATATGACATTAATGAACAAATTTGGGTTCTATTGGCAGTTTATAGTAATTTTATTAACCATATAGTGTAAGAATACAAGAAGACACGGTAAAAGTTAAATTATTTAACTTAGAGTTAAATCTAAATGATAAGGTTAAAATGGTAACATAAACTTGTCTAAAACCTATTGGTTGAGATATATTCGACCCATACCCACCCTAGCCTCGAAATAAGTCACTTTGGAGCCATTATATACTGAATATGACTTTATTATAAAATCATATTTTAAGTTTTTCTTAAGGTGCCCCTCACCTCTCTTATAAAAGGTAACTCCCTATTCTCTCAAATTAACTCCTCCAAAGACATTTTTATCGACCAACCCCTGACCAAATACACTCTAAAATTTAATCCCTTCATCCTAGATGCCTTACTTTAGTCAAAAATCCAACTTAAGGAGCCCTTTTGATAAAATTGAAAGGAAGAACCCGAAGAAGAGGTAAATATCTCACCACCTATTTCAAGTTCCTTTCATCTTCCACTTCCTCTTTATTTGTTATTTTAATTCTAAAATAATAACTCCAGTATATTCTATATAATATGATGTTATTATAAAAATATTACAACCTTATTAGTTATTTTATCTATCCTATGAATGAAAAAGTCACCACACGTGTGTACGTATGGCTTACCGTCTCCACGTCGTGGTGTAGTTTGTTATTCAAACATTTCATCATTTGGATGGCTATAATAATGAGTTTAAATATTATAAATAATAAGTATAACATTATGATGATTTTTTATATATGATATAAAATCCAATTATACACTACTTTAATATCATAAGAATGATATTATCGCTCATGCGTACATACGGACTACCGTCTCCTCGACGCGATCAGATTCATTTTCCATGATTAACCATTCAAGTATAATTTTAACGTATATATAATGAATTATAATGAAATATATTACATAATGATGATACTGTATTTATGTAAATATATGTTTCATTTACTTAATTCCATTCAATTCCATAAGGAAAGGAAAACAGCGTTCTTGCGTACGTACGGCCTACAGTCTCCATGAAAAATGTATTTCACTCCATTTAACGATCTATCATATATATTTATATGCTAAATATATATATATTATATATAAATAATGTTTTGCATTCTATAATTATGTAAATAATGATATAAGTAATAATATCAAGAATAAAAATTCGAAACACGTACGGTAAAATGAAACAATTTTACCCAAAATGATGCTTTAAAATAGAATTTACAAAAGAATGGGTAATAGAAAGTCATAAGTAAATAATATATGATATCATAAATATTATTGTAGTTCTGTTACAAGTTAATAATACGTTTAAACCAACTATACAAGAGTTTTGGACATGTACAGAATAAATTGTATGGGATAATATTTCAAATCTCATTTTTATCTGAGATTGCTTATTCATAAGTATTTACTGGGATTATATTTTTCATCAATGTCAATAAAAAATTTTTTCAATAAAGGGTTTAATATTCTTCCATGTTTTTTTAAATTCATATTTACCCCTCTTTGAACTTTACATTGAGTTATGGAAGGAATCTTTTTTTTGTTTACCATACGAGGAACTTTTTGACTTTTCCGGCAAAAGTACAAGGATAATGTTTTTTTAACATATACAGCATGAACGAGTTTTTATGGTTTCATAACTCCTAGTTTTCATGAATATTTTCCTACAAGATTTCATGATTATTTTCAACAAAAAATTTTCATTTAAAATTAAATTTCATTTCGTTAAAAGAAAATGATTTTGAAGAAGAAATGATATTTTCCTCAAGAATTCATTTCAAGTGTTTTGTCAAAACTATTTTCCATCTAAGATGACATTATTTAGTATTATTATGTTTCAAGTATAATGTATTTATTATTTACATGCTTTGATTATTATTATGATGAAATGATATCCATCTGTTTTATATGGATTGCATTATGATAGGAGGATTTTTATGAAACCTATTTTATTATTTGGGTTATAATGAATGATTTATGTTTATTTTGTGTCACAAGTAAGAATGATTTCATTATGAGATGGGTGGGACCTATATCTCCCTCCAATTCATTGGTTAAAGATTCATATCTCATGAGATAGACATGGCTATAATGGTAAGTTAATCTGGTTCAGTGATACAGGATTAGAATGAGGAGTGAACTCGATTTAGTAAGGGACTTTGTCCACTATGATGGTCTTGGCAGCAATGCATTGGCTACTATAGAAATCATATCATGTGATTAATGGTTTCCACAATTAAATTTCTAATTCCCATGCTAGTTTATCATGATTAATGTTTCTTTATGATCTATTCCTTATGTACTGCAATGTTTTATGTCATTGCTAAAGATTTTCATGTTTAGATTTTATGCTCATGTTTTTACGTTCAAATGTTTATTGATTGTTTTATGTTCTCCATGTTTACCCTTATTTAGAATTTGAGATCACCCTTTTTATGTTTTCTTTTCCCCAGGATATAAAGAAAGTTTTTAGGTAAGAAAACAAAAGGGAAATATCTTTGTGGGAGATGTTGAAGATCTTTCACCATGATTAGAAGATTGTGTTCCAAGTTTCCAAAGACCCTAAACTATTATGGTCCTTGGGTGTCTCTTTTTGTTATGTATTAATTATTCTACAAAATTAATGTAATGTCCATGTACATCAAGCTTGGGTATCTACAGTAGAAACCCAAAAAACCATAGTCATGGATGTGGTCAGGTGGGTAGGAATATAGTGTGAGGGAGTGGATTATATAAGACTTAACTCAACCCATAGAAACATTAGCTAATGGGGATGTACATTTCACTTTTCAAGCTCTAGAATCCTGAATCATAATGGGAGTTTTCTACTAATAATGAGGATATTGATCAGGATTTGATCATGAATATGGAGATCCCTAATGTATTTCTATTATTGATGGATATGGGCTTGCCCATTGGTGACCCCATCCATTTTCATATTCTTTTGTATTATCCTTTACGTTTTCAAAAAATTTGGTATGATCAAGCTCTCTTGATTCTTGATTCCTATTGGTTTAATAGTAATCATAATTAATAACAATATATAACATGTGTATACCTATTTTACATGAGTATATCAATCTAATATTTCTTCAAATACCATATTTTCAATGGAAGTATTTGTAAGGGATATATTTACATCATCTAAAATGCATTTCAATATACAATATTACAAAAACGATTAATTTTATTTGAACTTTTTAATTCACACATCACATTTTAATTTGTTTTCATGTTATTTATCACAAAATGGTTTCTCTTTTTGAAGATATTATTTTTAATTATTGGTTTTTTATACCAATTTTGATTCTTAAAGATAATGGTTGTTGAGGGGAATTTATAGTTGTAAAGACATTTTCCATATCTATTTAATTTCCCATTTTAATTTTTTTAAGGGTTTTAATCATCCATGAAGTGTAATAATCCATGGTTTTCTATACATGGTTTCATGTTTCTTAACTATTATATTCTACTTTAATTTAATAATGTATCATTAGACTTTTTATATATTTTATTTCACAATTTCATAACAAGTATTATTTCTTCTAAAATAATAGATAACACTTTTTTTAATTATAGGTAAAAATTAATGTCTTCTAAAACCTAGGTTACCGGATTTCACCCTTAAATAAATTTTATCACAATAATTTTAATTAAATCTAACAAACAAAAATAGTATGTATCTAAAGACTCTATTGAATTAAGGTATTATTTATAATGAGATGATATCCTTACAAATATAGAGAACATTTACTTTGAAAATTAATTGTCTTTCCCTTAATATTGATATTTTCTCTAACTATTTGATCCAATATAATGTAATTAAATATATGAAAATTGATAAAATATCATAGGATAATATTATGTGTGATTTTATTATTGAAAAAAAATACATTTCCACTATGTAGGGAGAAAATAAATACCAAAAAGAATAATAAATTTATCTAAAGGGATGATAATAAGACCCACATTAATTACAATCCCACAAAAAATGATGAATATTTAAATATGATTGGTAAAATAATTACACCATCATGTGTCAATCTCAATAATGATGACTAAAATATCTCTTTTTTGCATTAAATCTTTTATATTGATTGCATCAGTTTCATTAAGATAAACGTAATCCAGTTCTTTTTAGATATTCCCCTAGGTTTACCCCCCAATATATTTTATAAGAACAACATTGGATTTTATTTACTTAATCATATTTCTCACCTAAATTTCCATGACTCTCCATACTTCTGTTCTTTTCTTTGTTTATGATTTCATCAATATATGAATTTTTAATAATATTCCATGATTGTTAGTTTGAAATAATCATCAAATTTCTCATTCCATAATCATTTGTAATGGTTTTATCTTCAATACAATCACTACATTGTCCCTAAAACCAATTGTTATCTTGGTTTCCTCAAGATACATAGATCATTAAAACCAAAATGGTTAATATAAGATATGGATCATTAGAAATTTGTTATAATTATCATAATGATAAACTAAATTCAACCCTTACAAATATTAATATTTTAAAAAACCATGTTGTTTTTCAATTATATTATTCCATCCAATATCACACCTATTTAAATGTTAGGTAGTTGGTTCTCATAATTACTAATGAAATCTCTCAATGTAACTTGGAAAAAAATCATTCACAATGGTTTGAAAAGATAAATAGATCATCCAAAGCATATCCACCATGGGTATCAAATAAGTTTTGTATTTAGGGCTCTTTTTCATGAACTTGGTAATGATTGAGTAAATACCCAATATTCCCTTTTGGTTTATTACACCTATTTAGATATATGATAGTTCATTCATTGACTTATAGTGTCTCAATAGAGATATCATTTCTAGGAAAACCACAAACACAAACCATTTCCTAATTTCGTAGATGTTATCCAAAAAATATACTTATGACTTTGTTTTTTACTACTATTTTTTATACTAATCTGAAAATAGACTAGAACATTCTTTGATAGGAACTATCGAGTCCCACACCTTAAACACACATAATTCATGATTTTTAAAAATCTTTTCCAATAAGTAGACCTCATAGATCTAGAGTTTTATAGCATTCATAAGATTAGAAACATAAATACATCATATTAAATCTAAAATAGAATCATTATTTAAAAACGCACATATTGACCCAAAATACCACATAACTTAAACTATATATCACACCCTGTGAAAAATATATAAGGTAAAGGGTGGGATAGAAAGCCTTGTAAGTTAATAAACATAAAATTATGTATAACATGAGAGGTAAAGAACACAACATGAAATCAAAAAGGGAATTATTATCATAATAAAAACATGACATAATGAAACGAAATCATAAGATCATGGAATCGTTTAATATGTGAAAATATTATAATACAAGATATCCCAATCATAATTCAAGGGTCACTCTCAGGACCATAATAATAATGTGGAAAAAAGTCATACGATGGATTAGGTTTAATGCATCATCCCATAAATAGAATCTCTTGATATATATATATTTACCAAATGAATATTAGGTTCATATAAATATGGATACTTCAATAACATAATTAAAATTATATGTTTTTATTACAAGTGATGAAAATAAAAAATACATAAATTATATTCATGATTAATCCCATGAGAAAGAAGTGGGTTTCATAATTCTGATTCAAGGATATAAAAATGATAAATCATACCGATTCACAAATTAAAATGGTATCAAATTATTTAAGTATTTAATAATTGATAAAGGGTCATTAGTTTGAATGTTGTTTTCTATTTTATAAAATGATAAAATATGGAGAAGAAATAATAGAAATGAACCATTACGATTGAGTATTTATAAGAAAACTAAAAGATCTATTAAAAATGGAAGGTTATATTTTTCTAAATAAATTTAAATTGAAGCCTTAAATTTCTCCAAAAAATATGAAGGTATTTAATATTTATTTGTGTGTTAAAAAAATTAATGGGGGTAATGCATAACATGAGACATGAAATATGAATGTTTTGTTAAATCTGGTTTTCAGAAAAATGGAATTCCAAATTTAAATACAAATATCTATAACAATATAAAAGAAAAATAAATTAATTAGGTATATATTTATGGGAAATATATAAATAAATATAATAATTACATTTTATGGATATTTTATAAAAGGGATAAAAAGAAATAGGGCGTGCGACCAAGAAGTAAGGAGGGTGTTAAAGATGATCCCTTACCTTATGTCTAAATATTTATTGAACTTGTAATTAACATACTAAATGATTTAATAATATTCATTAAATACATACCCAATATCATTATTCATATATATTTAAATTCATTAGTTCCATTTTGTTTATTATATTTTATAATTAATATGTGGTTTCTGCATATGTAATTTACATGGGGTTGTTTATTAAATTACTCCACAACACTTTAGGTTCATTGACCATGGTAAAAGACTTCATAAAATATATGTATGTTCTCTATAATTTTATTTGATTGTTACCTATTTGAATAAATTATTATAATACTTTTATAATTTTATGGTTATCCCAAAATAGATTCACATTATGAAAGTTTCTATGAAATGTCCATTTTAGGTTGTTAAACTTAATATGGCTATTTCATGTTACTCACTCATGTGTAATGAAAATAATTAATCTTCTATAATATTAATGGGGTCCTGATTATAACTTTTATACACTAAATAAATTTCTTATGTGATATGTGTTTCTTGTTTATTGAAAACAAGACATGTCCATTAATCATGGTTGTAGTCTGAATGTATACTTGAATGACCTATTAAATTTCCCTGGAATGGGAGGGGGTATGAAATGAAATTATTATAATTTCATAATTTTAATTCATTTATAAATATCCTACAAGTTAATTAAATAATATTTTTAAACTACCAATTATGGTGGAGATGGAAAATTGTACTTATCGTTCATGGAGGTGGTAATATGCATATACACAGGACAATGTTTTCATTTTTATCAACGATTTTTATGGAAGGTATAAAAATTTAATTCCATTAGTAAAATGGAACTTGATGAAAATAAATTTTTATTATGATTAATTCATTTATATATAGAATTTTATGGGGGAAGAATAAGAAAATACCAAAAATGTTAGGTTGAAAGTATTACCTCATCCATGAAAGTTCTACCTTGGGTAACTCCTTAAGGATCCTTAGAGTTTTTCCTTTGATGAGGCCAAGGAATCATGGGATTGGGGAGATATTTGGGGGAGACTAGGATTGTGTTTTGATATATCCAAATACTTGGAACAGACGTAGAAAAAATGATGAGGTGAGATCTAATTATAAGTAAAGGGAGTGGCATTTTTCAAAGATCTGTACACTTTTCAATCATTTCATCCTATTATTCGTGGAAAAAGGACCAAAAAATGGCCAATATTATGTGGGGGGAAGTGATAAGGATGTTCCTCTTTATAAAATCTAAAATCATACATTTTTTTACATGTATCTTCCTTTTTCACAATGTTAAACCACTTTGACCCTTACCTTTGTAACTCCAATTTCAACCTTAGAAACTAATTTTATTGTAAAATATTAATATTGAAAATATTATATAATTTAAACATAAATATTTTTTTTTATTGAAATAATTTTATAAAATAAAATTTCTATGATTCAAAGAAACAATTTTTATTAATAGCATAAGTAATACTTAAAAACATTTTTATAGAAAAAGATAATTTTAAGCATAATATTAATGTGTTGGAATAAACTATCAATGTTTTTTATTTTCAAGGAGTAAATTTGATTATCATAGAACCAATAAATTCTATGAAGATTAAAAATAAATTTAAAAATGAATTTTACCAATATAATATTAAATTGAATGTAAAAAAATATTTATATTTGAATAAACATATATTTTTGGTTTTATAAGGTAAAAAAATGGTTTAATAAAATTTATAAAATATCATTAAAATGTATAAACTTATTCATTAAATAATTATTTGGTATATTAAATTGTTTTATAAAATTATATATCTCTCTTTTAAATTGAAAAATTAATAAATATCAGTTTTTTTGGGAAAAATGGCATTTTCAATTTTCATCTAAAAATATTTTCTTTTTTAAAATCACTAAAAATTAGTCTTAATATAATATTTTTAAGACAGGGATAAAAAATATGTTTATTTTTCAAATTTATACCCTAATATTCATAAATTTATTTATTAAATTTAGATAAATATAAATATTAAGAGAAATACTTATATAGAGAAATTATTTTTTCAACATAAGGTGTTCTTCATATTATTTAACATAAATTACTTATTAAATTATACTTAGTTTATATTAATAATAAATTTTGAAATTATTTCAATACAATATATTTAGTCTCTTAAATAATGAGCAACACATGAAAATCAGTTTTTAGATAAATTCCTCATAACTTCAATACAATAGTAAATAATTAGTTATATCCCAATAATTTAATATTATTAATATTTTGGTATTATAATATTTCTATGAATTTAATTGAATAATTTTTGTAATAATTACATTTTAAGGCATAAATAGAAACTTTCATAATTAGATACTATATTTTTGATTTTTTTTTATTTCAAAAATATATAATTTAATATCATTACTAATAATACATAACTCTTTTACTCCTATTTGAAACATGTATATCCAATGAAAACTTCTACAATGACCATATTTTTAGTGATAATATTCTATTCCTATATATAGTATTCGTGAAAATATTCATTTTATTCTCACTTATCAAGTGACACTTATCATTTAAAAAGTAGTAATTTTATATATCATGAAATGATTTCTCATTTTATTAAATTATTTCTCACTTTATATTTTTTATTTATGGTTATTCTAATGGTTAACCACAATCCATGGGAGTTTCTAGATCTAATGATATTATTATTTTCAATCTGTTGTCACCTATTAAATATTGACGTTTTAATGGATGTAATCATCCATTATGTTTATTAATCCATAGTATGATATAAATGAATTCATGTAAAATAATTTTGATGTTCCCTTATTATTGAATAATGTTTTAATAACATTTTTCATGTCCTCTATGGACCTATAACATTCTGGGTAATTGGACTGGGTCGGTAACCTCTCCCTTTATGAATTTTTGTAATTCATGGGTATTCTAAATTGATTTTCTTGCTTCCATACTCAATTCAATGTTCTCTATTGACCCAGTATATTTTTTTCTAATGGGTTTAGTGGTATGGTATAATCCTAGAGTGTTAGGATGGGTTTTGGGTGTGTTGGATTTCCAATGTCCTAGTTTTTGGACTTTGAGGCTGAGGCACACGACTTGGGGTAAATCGTGCAGTCTCTATATGCAAATTGTGTGGCCCAATTTTGTAATTTTTCACGGTTTAGCTTACCATTTGGTTTGGTTTCTCAGCCATGTTAATAAGACTATAGTTTTTGAAGTGGGATTTTGCAAGGTTAGTTCATTTTTAGGAAAGTTTTACTCAAGATACATTGGTAGTTTTATTTTGGTTGTACCTTTCCACTATATAACACATGGTCTACACAGAAGTTGTAAAACCATTTGACATAACTATATGAGTTATAGCATTAATGTATTTGGTTCTAATTTTTTGTAAAACCGTGCAAGAAAACTATGTGGCATCAATAAAGAGGTGAAATAACCTAATTTCCCCTCTTCCCTTTTTCTTCATTTCTCCTCCTTTTCTCCTCCTTGGTTTTGCACACAGTATAGGATCTCTCCAATGTCTTCCTCCCATTGGATTTGATCCCACTCCTTCATCTGATCATTATTTTGGTCATCATTTGGTCCATTGTAATATAATCCTTAAGTCTCTCTTGGCCCATGATCCTCTTTTATTATTCTCTTGTCTTGTGGATAATGAAATCTGTTTGAGTCATTTTTAACTCTTTTTATGGAGTTCTAAAGAAATTTTGATTTCTTCCAAATATATAGGAGTTACTAGATATGATCATACATGGAAATATCTTTGACTATATAGATGTGTTTTTTACCTTTTTTTGATATTTAGGGAGTATACTGGGGCATGAATTTTAGCACACCAAGGTGTTGACTGAGTGAGAGCTCATAATTTAATGGGTTGTTTTTAATTAATTAATTGGACCTTATAGAATACCATTGGGAATATCTAAACAATATTTAATTTTTTTTGTCCGGTTTAGAGTCTATAAACCACATGGGAAGTTAGATTTAGTGTGTTATATAATAAAATTTATTTTTTTATTAGTTTAATTACTTATTTAAAGTCAATTAAATAATATATATATGTGTGTGTGTGTGAACTACATTTTATGAATAGTTGAGTTCCAATGGAATGTTACAAACTCATCCCTCTGTTTTAAATGTCTATTTCCATTTGGAAATATGGTGTTGTGATCATTATTATGGGATAGGCTTGAGTTTCTTGGGTGATGTAATCACCAGTTGGGAGACATGAACATCGTTTGATGTGGCTAGGTCATCGGGCTGAGGTAATGGCCTATGATATTGGATTATGTGACAATTGGATTTGAGTGATATGGTCTCATGGGAATGAGGTGATGCTGTTGATGTGGATTGGGTATTATTTTGGTTATTTCCTCTTACCCAGGATTGGCCAAATATCTATTTGGAGTACTCTGCACACATGATGACTTAGTGATGAGGGGGTTTGGAACACTTGTGGGGGTAGAGTTGTAACACCCCAAACCTAGTTACCTAGAGTTAGTGCATTATTACATAACAATTTCTTTATCACAAGGGATCAAATCTCAAAATACGGATCTGGTTTATAGCCTTGGAAGCAATGGATACATACAAAAATTTTACATTACCTTATGAAATGAAAAACAACAACATTGTGTCTCCATTTAACACACTTATATCTCTTATATTATCCCTAAAATTCAGTCATAATATACTTCTTCCCATCCTAGAAAAAATAAAACATAGAAAGGGGTGAGGTCAGATTCTTAGTAAGGATAACAATATATCTGAAAATTTCATAAACATGATTAAACATTTATGGTAATGAAGAAGACTATAAACAAGCCTTTTAAACTTAGAATCCAGTATTATATGGAAAATATAAATCAAATAATTCCATTTACTTATTCACAAGGATATTTTACAAGTTGAATAATCACATGTAATATCAATAGCTTATTTCATAATGATAGAATGCATAATGTCGAACATCATAACCACATAGTCAAGGCCACATGCCAAGACAAAAAATAATATTTTGTCAAGGCCTTATTCCAGGACACTAGTTTGTCTCATGAGACCAATGGATGCATCAAGGAGTTGTAGTGGGCTCCACCCATCACTTACTAAGGCTAATACATTCCTCTTATGAAAAGGTTGAAGCATAGCATAAAAATTTGTATGAAAACGAGCATACGAAATGTTAATTCTTTAATCGTAAACCATGAATGGTATAAAAATATCACATCCACTGTAAATAATATCACAAAACCTTCAATACTATATGGAATATTTTATCATAATAAATCAACTTCAAACAAGTATAAATCCATCAAAGTATATTGACATACATGAAAACAAAAATATTTGAGAGAAATATCTCTTTCTATTTTGAAATCATTTAAAAGACAGGTAATTATAAAAGAAACATTTATTTTGAAAATATTCATATAATCTTGTAAGGTAATATTTAATGGTGTTATAACGGTGGAAAATAACTGCACCAACCATATAAGATAAAAAAACATTCTTACCTTTATTTTTCGAAAAGGACATAAAACACCTTGTTTGGAAAACAACGGAAATATTTATTTCAAACCATTTTATTAAAATTAAAACCAGGGTATAAATAACTTTAACCCATATTCTAGGAAATATTAAAAATGTTTTCAAATAATTTTTTAAGAAACTACGATATAGATTATAAAGAATTATAAGTAGATGCTTAAGTATAAACAACCTCGGATAATAATGAGATTTGTAAAATTAACTCTTACCTGGTAATTTTACTTAGTCGAGAGTACATTATCTTTCTATATAATAGTTAAATAATTTTTATTAAATTATAGATGAAGCACATACATTAATATTATATCATATATGATCTTCTAATATTTCATTGTTAATAATATTTCAGTAGTATCATTATTTCGTGTGTTAACTGATTCTTTTCTCTTTATATGTTTTGGTACATAAGTCAAGTTTGTTATGGATATGATGTATTTGATTCATATCCTTAATGATATTAAGTTCATAAACTTTATTTTAAATCATTAAATGAATATTATTCTTGAATGGTTATGAGGGGGAATTATTCTCTTCGTGTTCTTGGACATGGTAATCTGTACGTATTCACGAGCGACAATATCATTATATTTATGGTGAATAAAAATGTAATTTTATGTTATATTATATATAAATAATCATTAACATGTTGTATTTATTATTTACATCAATTATAATCATTATTATACCCATCCAAACAATGAAGTGTTGAAAAATAAACTACACTCGACAAGGAGACGGTAAGCCGTACGTACGCACATATAGTGATTTTTTCATTCATAGGATAGATAGAATAATGAATATGGTTGTACCATATTTATAATAACATAATATTATGTAGAATTTACTGGAGATATTTTTTTTATATGGAAACAAAAAATAAAGAGGAAGTAGAAGAAGAAAATAACATTGAAATATGTGATGAAGTAATTAAGTCTTATTCGGGTCGTTTCTTTTGATTTGGTCAAAAGGGCTCCATAGGTTGGATTTATGATCAATGTAAGGACTCGAGGCTGAATAGAGATTATTTTGGAGTATCTTTGATCAGGGATTGTCCAGGAAAATGGATTTGGAGGTGTGGAATTATGAGAAGGGGGAGTACCCTTTTATAAGAGAGGTGAGGGTCACTTTAGGAAAAGCTTGAAATATTATTTTATTATAAAATAATTTTTGGTTTATAATGGATCCAAATGTAATTATTTCTAGAATTAGGTGATTATGGTTCGAAATACTCTCAACCAATAGGTTTTAAACAATTTAGGTCACCATATTAACCTTTTCTTTTTTATTTAATTCTTAATTAAATAGTTTAAACTTTACTTTGTCTTCTTGTATTTTTATATTACATGGTTAATAAACTTACTATATAATGTCATCTGAACATCAAGTGGTTAATTAAATGAAATATATATCATAATATATGTACTTTGGAAGAACCTTATATTTTTAGGAATATCATATCATTTAATAATATAGAATTGTTTTAGAAAAACTCATTTATGTCAATTTTGACACTATTTAGTATTTCGTTTTTGTAAAAGTCAAAAAAAACTTGATTACTTTGAAAAAAATACATTAAATCAACCCTAACATGTAATATTAACATGGAAAATTATTGGAAATCATAAAATGTCTAAATTTTCATTTATATTGATATTTATAATATCAATTATTTTAATCATTCATTAATAAGGTAATTACCGCATCATCATTGTGTCATAAATAAAATTTATTATTTAATGTCTAAAAATTATAAATAAAAAATCATGATGTATTAAATTTTTTTATATTTCTAATGAATATTTATGGTCAATTTTTTCTTATGTATAACCCTATATTAAAAATGTTTTAGTTATTAAACATTGAATGTTACACTTTTAACTCTTCTTTAACTAAAATAATAATAAATGCCTTAATCTAATCCATGTGGATCAAATAGAATCATATTTTATTCCTATGGTAGATTTTGGTTGAAAAAAACTTATCCAATATAATTATAACATGTGTTAGTGTAATTATAATATCATTTTTACCATTAAATACCCTATTTACTATTAACTGTGGTAAATAAAATTTAAAAGTTACTATTCATCAAAAAATCATTTCCATCTTATTGAACCACATTTTACATACTGATGTCAACCATGTCTCTTAGATTTTTAAAATTCAATTCATTGATGTGGTGAAATTACGTTTTATGAAAATTTTCAAATGTGCCTTGAGGGTGGGTAAAAGACGATAAAAAGTTCAATAAAATTTTATATATCTAATATTATTATAAAATGATTCTAGTGAATTACATTGAACTAATATAGGTATTATGTATCTTTTTTTAATTTAAAATAAATAATAATAATAAAATTATTATTTAAATAAAATTCGGTATTAAACAATAACACTATGTTTTTCACTATTCAACAAAAAATTGAAAGTTTTCAAAAAAATAACAAAAATTTACCCTAATCTGATTTTGATATTCTAAATCCTAAAATGAATTTCAATTTAAACAATAAAATCTATGAAATTTTAAAAATTTGGTATTACTATTTAATAAAACTTTTAAAACGGCTAGTTTGATAGGACATGGTGTGCTTTAACTCAGTGTTGCATGCATCACACACTATTGTATTTTTCAAAGAGAAACGTATTGTGGAAGCTCAGGGTGTTACATTTTTTTAACCTTCAAATAATTTCATCCCCAAAATTTCTAGAATACTACTACATAAAAATAATCAGGTGGTTTTTCATCATAAGATCCTCAGGTTCCCACGTCACCTCTTCCATTTTATGGTTTCTCCAAATAGATTTTACCTTATGAGTCATTCGGTTTCTAAAAACTTGTTCTTTAGTATCAGGAATCTTGATATTCTCTTCACAATAAGACATATTGGGTTCAAGTTCTATTTCTTCATAGGTTAGTACATGCGTTGGGTCAGGAATGTATTTTCTCAACTGTGATACGTAGAACACATCATGATCTTTGGATAGACATGGAATCATTGCCTAAGGGTAAACTCCCACTCCAATTAGTTCTAGAATTTTGAAAGGTCCGATGTACATAGGACATAATTTACCCTTCTTACTGAATCATATAACACAATTCCATGGAGATCCCTTCAATAAAACATGATCTCTTACTTGAATTTCCATATCCTTGCATCAGTTATCAGCATAGCTATTTTTCCTACTTTTAGATGCTTTGAGGTGGGTTTGGATAATCTTTACCTTTTCTATTTTTTCCTCAACATGTTTTGGGACTATGAGTTTTCTTTCACCAACATCATCCCAACAATTTGGTGTGTGACATCTCTTTCTATATAACGCATCATATGGTTCGATCTGACTTCTTGAATAGAATCTATTATTATCAGAAAATTTTACCAAAGAAAAATATTGATCCCACATACCTTTAAAGTCAAGTTATCAAGATCGTAACATGTCTTCTGAGGTTTGAATTGTATGTTCTGATTGTACATCAGTTTGAGGGTGGTAGGCAGTGCTTAAACAAAGATCAGTATCCATGGATTTCTGAAGACTATTCCAGAATCTTGATGTGAAATGGGGATCATGATCAAAAATAATTCGATATAAGTACACCATTAAGTCTCACAACGTTATTAAAATATAGTCCTGGTAAACATTAATGTTTTAAATCTTCTCTTATAGAAAGAAAATGTGCTGACTTGGTAAGACGATCAACAATGACCCATATTGTATCATTCCTTCTAGGAGTCTTCGGTATCCCCATGACAAAGTCCTTCATATTATCATCCAATTTCTACTCAGGAATGGGAAAAGGTTGCATGAATTTTCTATAGTGTTGTCTTCTATCCTTCACCTATTGACAAACCATACATCTTGACACATAATCAACAATATCCCTCTTCATGTTGTCCCACCAAAAATTTTCCTTCAAATCCCTTTACATATTAGTGAAACCAGGGTGTATAGAGAAACTGGAGCTGTAAGAATCATTTAATAATTTACTTTTTAGACCAGGTATGTCATGGACACAAATCCCCATCCAAAATTTCAAAAATCTATCTTCTTATATAATGTCAATCAATCTACCTTCATTCATAGCTTTAATTTTCTTTTGAAACTCTTCATCATCAGTCTAAGAAATTTTTATCCTTTCTAGTAAAGATGGATTTGAAACCATTTGAAAAATTATTTATGTTTCACCTTCCATTATTATTCTCAAATCCATATTTAATACATCCATGAACATAATTTCCCTATCAACTCTCATCATGTTCAAACTCCATGATCTTTTCTTCTCAAAGAATCTGCCACCTTTTTTTCCATCCCTGGGTGGTAGTGTATAGTGAAATTGTAATCCTTGAGTAGTGTAAGCCATCACCTTTTCCTCATGTTCATTTTTTTGTGATAAAAAATACACCAAACTCTTCTGATCATTATAAATCTCAAATTTTTCACCATAGAGATACTGTCCCCATATCATGAGAGGAAATATTACAGCTGCAAACTCAAGATCATGAGTGGGATAGTTTTGTTCATGAATCTTAAGCTATCGTGATGCATTGGAAATAACTCTATCATTCTACATAAGGACACAACCAAGTCCTTTCTTTGAAGCATCACTATAAATTACAGACTCATCCTTACTTAATGGTTGAGTCGAGATATGAGCACTGAATAATATTATATTTAGTTCTTCAAAACATTCTTCAAACTCTTTTTTCCAAAAAAAAATTAACCCCTTTACATGTGAGCTTGGTTAATGGGTTAGCCAATCGAGCAAAATTCTGGACGAAACACCAATAGTAAATTGATAAACCAATAAAACTGCATACCTTAGTTAAACTTGTTGGTTCTGGCCATTCTTAGATTTCCTATCTCTTTGAAATATCAACAGTGATTTCTTCCTTAGAGTCAATTTAGACAGGAAAAGAAATCTCCTAAAGTCAGAATTCACACTTTCAATACTTCCCATATATTCATTTCTTCTAAGAGTTTTTATAATAGTGTGTAAGTGATTTTCATGATCTTCATAGATTTTGGAATATAACAAGATATCATCAATAAATACCACTACAATGTCATCAAGATATTCCTTGAAAACTCTTTTCATTATATCCATAAAAACTGGGGGTGCATTAGTCAGTCCAAAAGGCATTATTGTATACTCATAATGCACATACCTGGTATAAAATGAGGTCTTCAGAATGTCTTCCTTCTTTAGAAACAATGGATGATATCCAAATCAAAGGCCAATCTTTGAAAAATATTGAGCTCTATTAAGTTGATAATATCAATCATCAATGCGAGGTAGGGGATACTTTTTCTTTATTGTTATAGCATTGATCTCCATTTATTCAATTCACAACCTCATTGATCCATCATTCTTCTTAACAAAAAGAACATGGGATCCACATGGAAAAACACTAGGGAGAATAAATCCTTTATTATTAAATTCCTCTATTTGTTTCTTTAGTTCCACTAATTCCATAGTGTCCATTCTATAACGGGTCTTCAATATGGGCCTTGAACCAGGAATTAAGTGAATGGAAACTCAATTTCTCGTTCTAGAGGATGTCTATGTAAATCCACTAGAAATATATCAACGTATTCTTGCACAATAAGTACAGCCTCTATTTGAAAATTTCTTTCCTCACATATAGTTATTTCACTCTCTTCCACCCCAATAGTTGAATTTATTAGAGCTTCTTAGATGGATCTAGATGATAATCTTATGGTGATTTTTCTACTCTAAAGATAAGTCATTTCTTATCATCATCAAAATTGGTAACATCATTCTTCTTAAAATAAATTTTCACATCATGGTCTGAAATCCAATCCATACCTAGGATTATATAATATTCAATCATGTGTATGATGGTGAGATCAGAATATAAATCACATTTATATGCCAAAATGGTAACTGGTTCACAAAACGTTGTTGTAATGATACTTCCCTTAGGAGTTTTTACTGAAAACACTCATGTTATATCAAATTGGAAATATCTAATTTTCTTTAAAAACTTGGAAGATAAGAAAGAATTTGATGGTCCAAAATCAAATAATTAATTGGCTAAATTTGAGGAAACGATTAATGTACTTTCCACCACATTATCCGGAACTTTAACCTCTTCAGTTGTGATCACATAAGCTTAGCTTTCCTCCCTTGTCATTTTCTGAGATAAGTTTCCTTGGAACTTAGGAAATTAGTTTTTATAATGGCCTATTTATCTAAAATAAATTCATTAAACATTGATAACATATTTCTTTCCCTTGAAATCAAATGCTTTGTGGCCTTTTCACCACACATTTAACAGACTCCCATTCCCTTTCATGAATGTTCTGGGGTGTTTCATCCCACATTTACTGCAGGATGGAAATTCAAATTTTACATTCATCCCCTTATTTCCATTTCCATAGTGTTTAGAAGATCTCTTATTCAATTTATTTTCTTTAAATTTGTAAGACTAAGAGAATTCTTTTTCTATCTTCATAACACATGAGACTATAACATCATATAAAAAGAAGGATTATGAGACTAATGCACGACAGAGAAATAGTTTTAACCCATCAATGAATCGGTCAATCTTAAATTATGGGTAACATATATAACATGTAGCATACCTTGACAACCATGTAAATATATCCTCATAGTTTGCGATATTACAATCCTCTTTTCCCCTCAAACTCAGAAATTTCCTTTCCATATCCACTCGATGCTCACTAGAAAAATATTTTTCAATGATAAAATCATTAAACTCTCTTCATTCCAAATTTCATACTTCTTCAACCATTGTTTTTTTTTGAATTAATGACCTCCATTGATCTGCATCTTCTGTGAGCCTATAAACTACCATGAAAACGTTTTCCCTTTCGCAAATCCCCAAAAGCATGAAAACTTTTCTTAAAGGAACATAACCATTTCTCAGCTGCAAATGGATTTAATGTACCATTGAATGTTGGTTTTTGTTTCCTAATTAAGTAGTGTGAAATTTATCCTCCACGTTGTGGATTAGGGTGCTCCATACGGGTAAGGTTATTATTCATACCTGAGTGACTTGTCCAAGTATGGTTATAAGATGTTCAGCACCAGTTGCATCACCAGCTCTATTATAATTATCTTGAGTTAGAGGGAAATCCCTATATGTGTTACGTGCATTGATATGGTTTCCATTACTTCCACTAGGCATTATTTCTAAATAATTGAAAACAATAGATTCTTTTATGAATCACAATACACAATTCCAAACAAGTAAAATACCTAACATAAATTGACCAACTTATGCATTTAATTCATAATAATAAAAAAATGTTTTCTTTGAGGATTTATATACTAATAAATATTTCATAATGATTTTTAAATAAAAGTTCAATCATCCTAAGAATATCCCATGGAGTGTTGTAATCAAGAGTGTAGAAAGGATCGTTGTTGTGCACTAGTTCCCATTTGAGTCATGCTCAAAGAAGTGTTTTCAGGTTTTACACCTAGATACATATATGCTAGAGCTGCCTCTACCTGCTCATATCCAGATAGGGATTTATTACTTGATATATTCACAAAATCTCTATATTACTAAAATACTAGGAAGTTATTCTATAATAATCCTCAAAGTCTTACTTAGTGTAATTTTCTCTAATCATAGTTTTTCTAAATCTAATTTCCAAGGTTTGTACTAAATGTCCTCTGATACCAGTTGTAACTCCCCTACCCTAGTTACCTATAATAAGTACATTATTATATAACATTGGCATGATCAGAATGGATTAAATCCCAAAAGACTGATTAGTTTATTATCTTTGGAAGTACAAGATACATAAATATGATTTAAATTACATTATGAAATAAAAAACAAAAAAATTGTGTCTCTTTTTAACACACTCATGTCCCGTAGCTTATCCTTGAAGTCAGTCATAATATAATTCTTCACATCCTGTGAAAAATAAAACTTATAAAGGGGTGATATTAGATGCTAAGTAAGGATAACAATATAGCAAGAACATTCATAAATAACCATAAACATTTATGGTAATGTATAAGACTAAAACACAAGCCTTTTAAACTTAAACATCAGTATAATATGGAAAATATAAATCAAATAATTCTATTTACTTATTAACATGGATATTGTACTTCTCGAATAATCACATGTAATATCAAAATCTAATTTCATAATGATGGAATGCTTAATGACGGACACCATAACCACATAGTGATGGACTCGTTCCAAGACTACAAATAAGATTTTTTCAAGGCCTTATTCCAAGACACTAGTTTGTCTCATGATACCTACTGATTCGTCGAGAAGCTATATAGGTCTCCACCCATCACTTACATAGTTCAATTCATTCCTCGTATGAAAAGGTTGAAGTATAATATAAACATTCGTTTTAAAACTAGCATACAGAATGTTAAGACTCTAACTATAAAACATGAATGGTATAAAAATAAAAAATCCATAGTCAATCATATCACAAAACCTACAATACAATATAGATGATTTTATCATAAAAATTCAACTTCCAACAAGTGTAAAATCAATAAGAGGATGTTGACATAGATGAAATAAAAACTATTTGAGGGAAATATATCTTTCTATTTTGAAATCCTATAAAAGTCACGTATTTATAAAAGAAAATATTTATTTTGAAAATATTCTTATAATATTGTAAGGAAATCTTTGAAGGAGTTATAATGGTAGAAAATAGATACACCTATCATATAAGTTAAAAAACATTATTACCTTAATTTGTCAAAATGGTCATAAATCACCTTGTTTGGAAAATGACAGAAAGAGTCCTTTCAAACCATTTTATAAAAATTCAAACAAGGGTATAAATGACTTTAACCCATATTATATTAAATAGTAAAAATGTTTTGAAATAAATTTTTAAGAAACAAGGACGTGGATTATAAATAATTTCCATTAAATGCTTACATATAAACAACCTCAGATAATAAAGAGATTGAAAATTTAACCCTTTACTTGTACATTTCCATATTCAAGGGTATGTTAAACATATGTATTATAGTTAAATAATTTTTATTAAAATTATAAATAAATCACATACTTAAATATAATATCATATATGATCTTCTAAAATTACATTACTAGTAATATTTCAGTAGTATCATTATTTCAGCTGTTAACTGATTCATTTTCCTTTATATGTTTTATTACAGAATTCATGTTTGTTATGGATAGGATGTATTTGATTCAAATCTAGAATGATATTAAGTTCTTAAATATTATTTTAAATTGTAAAAATAAAACTATTCTTGAATGGTTACGATGGAAAATAAATCTCATCGCGTTCATGGAGACGGTAATTTGTACGTATGCATGAGTGATAATATCATTATATTTATAGTGATATCACATGTAATTGGATGGTAAATCATATATACATAATATTTAACATTTTATATCTATTATTTACATCAATTATAGTAATTATTACTCCCATCCAAATAATGAAGTGTTTAATAACATACTATAATCCATACGTATGCACGTATGGTGAATTTTTCATTCATAGGATGAATAGAATAATGAATATGGTAGTATTATATTTACAATAACATCACAATGTGGATAAGGTACTGGATTTATTATTTTGGTATAGAAACAAAAATAAAGATGAAGTAGAATAAGAAAAGAACTTTGAAAGAGGTTATGAAGCTATTATCCTTCTTCGGATTCTTCATTTTGATTTGATCAAAAGGGATCTTTAGGTTGGATTTCTGATCAATTTAAGGCCTTAATGTTGAATTTATAGTAGTTGAAAGGATATTTTACTACCGTTTTCCCGATCCAAATGCCTTTGGAGGTGATAAATTAAGAGAGGGGGGTGTACCCTTTTATAAGAGAGGCGAGGGTCACTTTAGAAAAAACATGATATATTATTTTAGTAAAAAATAATTTTATATTTCTAATAGATCCAAATTGATTTATTTTGAGTCTAAGGTGGGTATGTGTTGAAATAATTTCAACCAGTATGTTTTGGACCCATGTAGGACACCAAATTAACCATATTGTTTAGATTTAATTCTTAGTTAAATAGTTTTACTTTTACCATGTCTTCTAGTATTTGTATATTGCATGGTTAATAAACCTACTATAAAATTCCAAGAGACCCTAAAGTGATTCATTAATGGCATATATATCATTATATAAGTCCTCTGACTGAGGAATATATTTTTAGAAATATTATATCATTTAATAATATAGTATTTGTATAAAAAACTCATTTGTGTCAATATTGACACTATTTAGTATTTGGTTTTTTTGAAAATAAAAAAAATGTTATTACTTTGAAAAAAATATATTAAATAAACCAAAACATTTCATATTAACCTAGAAAATTAGTTTAATGCATCAAAATTCTCAATTTAAATTTACGTTGATATTTATAATATCATTTATTTTAATATTTTTATAATAAGGTAATTACTACATCATCAGTTTTTTAAAAGGATATGAGACCTTGACCAAAAAAGCAAGGCCCATTTATTAAAATAAAAAATACAACATATATGATCCTAAAAATGGAGATATATCCAAATCCCTTTTCAAAAGGGGAAAAACATCAGGGAGATTATTATACCAGATGAAGTCAACACCATTAATTCCATTGTTTTCCAAACCATCTGTAACAGAATTAGTTTACCTGTAGACATGAGAAATAATGTGATTCATAGTTATAAGGGATTCCAAGTAGTTCACCAAATGATTATAAAGTTTCCAAGATAGATGACATGATCCTTCTCTGATGGAAAAGACAATAACTGTCGAGTCACTTTCCAACCAAAGATTATTTCATCCACAATATTTTTCCTGCTCCACCGCAACAATAATTCCCCGTATCTTAGCTTCAATTGAACAAGAAGTACCACAGGATCCATGGAAACAACCAATCACCTGACCATAATGATCCCTAAAAATAGAGCCATACCCAAAAGGTCCCAGATTTTCCTTAGAGGCACCATATGAATTAAGTTTCATCCAAAAAAAGGTGGTTCTTGCCATAAAACCTCAAAAGTTCCATATAGGGGTCTAAATTTTCCTTTGATGCCAATTCGGGAAAGAACAGAAAAATCAGTAATAGAATTGGCGCAAAAATGTTTCTTAGGTAAGCTCACATCATGAATCACAGTAAGGATGTTTGAGAAAGCATCAGTTACTGAGAAAGACTGACTCCCAAGAAGAACATGGTTCCTAGAAGACCATATATAATGCAGCAACTCAGAAGCAGCAACATGAAATAAGTCCAACAATTGTGAAGAATGAGAAAGAGACTTCCATCTCTGAATTAACTTCATGGTGGATATTATCATAGGAATTGAGACTTCAAAGATGTCCACTAGACCTTTCCACATTGAGGCAACAGTAACACAACAAAGAAACAAATGATCAGCATCCTCTCTATGTTCATGACAAAGAACACAAGAGGAACATAAATAGATACCACAATGCTGAAGATAACAATCCTTTGGTATCTTTCAGTGAGCAATTCTACAGACCAAATTTGAGCATGATGGTCTGATGAAGTTTTTATGAAAATTACCCATACAATTTTTTCCAAGATACAATTCAAAGAGAACTCATAATAAATATTTGAAGAGAGAATACCATTTACAGCAGGCTCCCATGCCCCAAAATCATTCTTATCAGAGAAACAGTGATTACTAACAATTTTTACAATGTCGTTCGGAAGACCCTCTAAGTTCTCAAGTTGATCCTTGATAGTAGTTTCCAAATCTATGTTGCTTTCATCCATCACAAGGTCTACCAGGGGATTATCCATCCATTTGATTTTCCAGAAATTAGGGGATGAACTTTTCGAATCTAACTATATGGAATGAGAATCAATTGAAGAGAAGATGTACTTGAAAGTTGTCCAAACAGAAGAGTCAAAATGATTACTACATCACCATTGTGTCATAAATAAATTTAATAATTTAATGTATAAAAATTATAAATAAAATAACATGATGTAGAAAATCTTTTTATATTTCTAATGGATATTTAGAGTCAAATTTATCTTATGTATAACCCTATATAAAAAAATGTTTTAGTTATAAAACATTTAATTTTACACTTTTAACTCTTATTTAAATAAAATAATAATAAATGTTCTAGTATAATCCAAGTCGATCTAAGAGGATTATATTTTATCCCTATGTTTGATATTGGTCTAAAAACACCTATCCAATAGAATTAGGACATGTGTGATTGTAATTATAATATCATTTTATCTTTAATTAACCTATTTACTTTTAATTGTTGTAAATAAAATACAAAAGTTATTATTCAAGAAAAAATTATTGTCATCCTATTTGACCACATTTTACATACTGATGTCAACCGTGACTCTCAGATTTTTTAATTCAATTCACAAAAGTGGTAAAATTATGTTTTAGGAAAATTTGAAAGTGTGCCTAGAAAGTGGGTAAGAGACGTTAAAAAGTTCAATAAAATTTTATAGATCTAATCTTATTATAAAATGATTCCACTAAATTACATTAAACTAATATAGGTATTATTTATCTATTTTGACATAAAAATAAATTCAAATAAATATAATAATTCTTTAAATAAAATTATGTTTTATACAACAATTTAGTGTTTTTCACTTTTCATAAAAAATTGATTGTTTTCGGAAAAATACAAAAAACTTACACTAATATAATTTTTATATTCTGAATCCTAAAATGATGTCTAATTTTAAAAAAAAATTATAATATTTCAAAAATCTGGTATTACTATGCATAACTACTTTTTAAATTGCTAGTTTAATCAGTCGTAGTGTGCTTGAACTCATTGTTGTGTACATCCCACACTATTCTATTATTCAAATAGAAACATATTTTGGAAGCTTGTGGTGTTACATTTGTTCCTATTTCAAATAACTTCATCCTCAAAATTTCTATAATACTACAGCAAAAAAATATTTGGGTGGTTATTCATTATAATTTATTCATGTTCCCACGTGGACTCTTCCATTTTATGGTATCTCCAAAGAACTTTTACTAGATGAGTCGTTCAGTTTCTCAACACGGGTTCTATAGTATCAATAATCATGACAGTATCTTCACAATAAGACATATCAGGTTCTAGTTCTATTTCTTCATAGGTGAGTACATCTTTTGGGTTTGGCATATATTTTCTCAACAGTGATAAATGGAACACATCATGAACTTTGTAGAGACTTGGCGGCATTGCCAAATGGTAATCTATATCTCCAATTATTTCTAGAATTTTGAAAGGTCTGAGGAACCTAGGACTTAATTTTCCCTTCTTACTAAATTTTTTAACATCATTCTATGAATATACCTTCAAGAAAACATGATCTCCTATGAAATTACAAATCCTTACTTCGGTTATTGACACAGATCTTTTGCCTACTTTGAACTTCTTCAATGTGGGTTTGGATAATCTTCACCTTTTCCATTGTTTCCTCAATATGTTTTGGACTTCAGAGTTTTCTTTCACCAACATCAACCCAACAAGTTGTTTTGTGACATCTCTTTCCATATAATTCTTCATATGGTGAAATATGAATACTTGATTACAAGAAATATTTATAGTAATATTATATGAGATGTAAATACTGATCCCACATATCTTTAAACTCATCATAGAAAGATCCCAATATTTCTTCTATGGTTTTAATAGTCCATTCTGATAGTCCATCTGTTTGAGGGTGGAAGGCAGTGCCCAAAGGAAGTTCAGTATCTTGGGATTTCTGAAGACTTTTCCATAATATTGATGAAAAATGGGGATACTGATAAGAAAAAATCGATATGGGTACACCATGAAGTATTATAAATTCATTAATATATAGTCTTGATAAACATTCAAGTGGTAAATCATCTCTTATTGTAAGAAAATGTGTTGAATTGGTAAGATGATCAACAATGATCCATATTTCATCATTCCTTCTTGGATTCTTTGGTAGCCCCGTGAAAAAGACCATTGTAATATCATCCCATTTCCACTTAGGTATGGGAAGAGGTCGCATGACTCCTCTAAGATGTTGTCTTCCAGCCTTTACCTATTGATAAACCATTCATCATGACACATAATCTGCAATCTACCTCTTCATGTTGTCCCACCAAAAATGTTCCTTCAAATATATGTACATCATTGTGATACTATGGACTATATAGAAATTGTAGCTTTGATAATCATCCAAAAATTACCTTTTTAGATCAGGTATGTCAGGAACAAAAAGTCTCTTCCCAAATTTCAAAATTCTATCTTTATATATGAAGTCAATAATCTACCATCATTCACATCTATAATTTTATTTTGAAACACCTCATCATCAGCCTAATAATTTTTATCCTTTCTAGTAAATATGGTTTGGAAACAATTTGAAAAATTATTGATGTCTCACCTTCCATTTTTATTCCCATATCCATATTTACTAGATACATGAACATAATATCCCTTTAAACTCTCATCTAGTTCATAACTCCAATATCTTTTCGGCTCAAAGCATCTTCCACCTTATTTTTCTTCTCTGGTAGGTAGTGTATTGTGCAATTGAAATCCTTGAGTAGTTCAAGCCATCGCCTTTGCCTCATATTGAGATCTTTTTTGTGAGAAAATATACTTCAAACTCATGTGATCAATATAAATCTCACATTTTTCACCATAGAGATAGTGTATCAGTGTCTTCATAGAAAATAATACTACTGATAACTCAAGACTGTGAGTTGGATGGCTTTCTTCATGAATTTTTAGCTATCGTGATGCACAGGCAATAACACTATCATTATTCATAAGGACACAACCACATCATTTCTTTGAAGCATCACTATAAATAACTAACCCATCATTCCCCGATGGTAGAGTTATGATAGAATCACTGACTAATATTCTCTTCAGTTATTCAAAACATTCTTAACACTGTTTTGTAAATACAAATTTATCCCCTTTATGTGTGATCTTGGTTAATGGGTTATCCAATCGAGAAAAATTCTAGACAAAATACCAATAGTAACCAACTAAACTAATAAAACTGTGCACCTCAGTTATACTTGTTAGGGATAGAAATTCATGGATTTCCTTTATATTTTAAGTATTAACATGGATTTCATCCTTATATGCATTCTATACAAGGAAAAAATCTCCTAAATAAATAATTCACATATTTTAAACATCCCATATAATTCATTTAATATAATTATTTTTAGAATAGTGTGTAAGGGGTTTTCATGATCTTCGTAGGTTTTTTAATATACCAATATATAATCAATAAATACCACTAAAAAGTCATCAAGATATTCCTTGTATACTCTATTCATTAAATACATGAAAAAAGAGGTTTCATTAGTCATTACAAAAGGCATTAATGTAAACTTGTAATCCCCATACCAGGTACATAATGTTGTCTTCAGAATGTATTCCTTCTTTATACAGAACTGATGATATCAAAATCGAAGTTAAATCATTGAAAATTATTGAGCTCCATGAGGTAGATCTAATATATATCAATGTGAGTTAGGGGATTCTTTTCATTTATTGTTATAGCATTTATCATCCAGTTCTTAATGCACAACCTCATAGATCCATCTTTCTTCATAACAAAAAAGTACAGGGGATCCCCATGGAGAAACACAATGGGGAACAAATCTTTTATTACTCAATTCCTCTAGTTTTTTCTTTAGTTCAACTAGTTCCATAGTGGCTATTCTATAAGGGGTCTTCAATAAGGGCCTTGAACCAGGAATTAAGTCAATAGAAAACTTAATTTCTCATTCTGGAGGATGTCCTTGTAAATCCTCTAGAAACACATCAACATATTATTTCACAATGGGTACATCCTCTATTTGAACATTCCATTACTCACCCATAGTTATTTCACTCTATTCCTCCACAGTAGTTGAATTTAGTAGAGCTACTAGGGGTCAATCAAGATGAGAATCAGATGGTGATATTTCTACTCTAATGATAAGGGATTATTTATCATCATCAAAAATTATAACCTCCTTCTTTTTACAATAAATTTATACATCATGGTCTGAAATCCAATCCCTACTGAGTGTCATTTCAAATTAAATAATGGGTATGATGATTATATCAATAGTTAAAGAATGTTTATATGACCTAATGGTAACTTATTCACAAAACATTATTTCAATGATTCTTCCTTAGGAGTTTTTACTGAAAACTCCCTTTTTAAATCAAATTAGGAAAATATAATTTTCTTGGAAAACTGGGAAGATATGAAATAATGTGATGATCCAAAATCCAATAAAACATTGGATAAATTTTAGAAAACGATTAGTTTACCTGCTACCACGTCATTCAGAACTTCAACGTCAGCAGTTGTGATTACATAAGCTTGGACTTTCTCTCGAGGCCTTTTCAGACGTAAGATTCCTTAGTGCTTAAAAAATTCATTTACATAATTCCCAATTTCACTATAATTGTAGCATTAAAATTGATAGCCACTTTATATCCCTTACAATCACATGCTTGGTGGTCTTTTTCACCACACTTATAATAGACATTCATTCCCTTTAGGCATGTACCGGGGTGTTTCTTCCCACATTTACTACATAATGAAATTTCAAGTTTTCCATTCTTCCCTTTATTTCTGTTTCCATAGTGTTTAGAAGATATATTATTCTATTTCGTTTCTTCAAAGTAATAAGTTTTAGAGAATTATTTTTCTATCTTGATAGCACATGAAACTACATCTTCGTATGATGAGATTGATTGTGAGAATAATGCTCGACAGAGAAATGGTGTTAACCCATCAAGAATCAATTATTCTTACTTCTTGGGTTGAATATATAATTTTTATCATGACTTGATAATCTTTTAAAGTTATCCTCATACTTTGTGACATTCTCATCCTCCTTTTTCCTCAGACTCAAATATTTCCTTTCCATACCCTCTCGATGCTCATGAGGAAATTATTTTCCTATGAAAAGCTCGGTAAAGACTCTACATTCCACATTTGATACTTCTACATCCTCCTTTCTGTTTTTAATTAATGATAATCATTGATCTGCATCTCATGTGAGGCGATAAAACTCCTTGAAAATTTTTTCCATTTCTCTACTCCCCAAAGCATGAAATATTTTCTCTAATGAACTTATCCATTGCTCAGCTACAAATGGATAAGTAGTTCCATTGAATTTTTTTGGTTTTTTCCTCATGAAGTGGTATAACATTGATCCTCTTCATTATGGATCTGGGTGCTTTATATGGGTAAGGTTATTATTCATAACCTGAGTGAGTTGTCCCAGTATGGTTATTAGCTATTCAACACCAATTTCATCACCATGTCAACGATAATTATCTTGCGTAGGAGGGAAATCCCTACATGGATTGTGTGCATTGATACAATTTCCATTCCTTCCACTAGGATATATTTATAAATAATGGCATACACTATATTAGTTTATGAATCGCAATACGTAATTACAAACTAGTAAAATACCTAACATAAATTGACTAGTTTATGCATATAATCCGTAATCATAAAAAAAATTCATTTAGGAACTATTTACTCATAAATCCTTCATAAGGTTTTTAATGAAAATGTTAATTATCCTAAGCATATCACCTTGGAGAGTCGTAACCCAGAGTGTTGCAAGACCCGTTTTCATGCCCTAGTTCCCATTCGAGTCTAGCTCAATATGGTATTTTTAGGTTTTACCCCTAGATACATATGTTCCCCAACTGTCTCTACTAGATCTTATCCAAAAAGGGATGTATTTCTTGGAAAATTCACAAAATCTCTACATGTCCAATATTCTAGGATGTTCTTCTATACTAATCCTCAAAGTCTGTCTTAGGGTAATGTCCTCTAATCTGAGGTTTTCTAAATCTAGTTTCCATGGTTTTTACAAAACATCCTCTGATACCAACTTTAATTCCTTGAACCTAGTTACATAGAGTCCTTGCATTATTACATTACATTGGAATGATAACAAGGGATCAAATTGTGAAAGACTGGTCAATTTATTATCCTTGGAAGTACTAGATACATTCATAAGTTTTACATTACATTATTAAATGAAAAACAAAAAAATTGTGTCTCCTTTGAAAACACTCATATATCATGTATTATCCATGCAAGTTAGTCATAATATACTTCTTCACATGCTGGAAAAAATAAAACATAGAAAGGGGTGTGCTCAGATGCTTAGTAAAGATAACAATATACCAGAAACATTTATAAATAAGCATAAACAATTAAGGTAATGTATAAGAATAAACACAAGCCTTTTAAACATAAACATCAATATAATATGGAAAATATAAATCAAATAATTCCATTTAATTATTCACATGGATATTCTTCTAGTTGAATAATCGCATTTAATGTCAATTGGTAATATCATAATTATGGAATGCAAACTGTTGGACATCATAACCATATAGTCAAGGCCTCATGCAAAGACTACAAATAAGATTTTATCAAGGCCTTTTTCCAAGACACTAGTTTGTCTCATGAGACCTACTGATTCATCGAGGAGCTATAGTGGGCTCCCCCCATTACATACTATGTCCAACGCATTCCTCGTATGAAAATGCTGAAGCATAACATATAAATTCATATTAAAACTAGCAGACATAATATTAATACCTTAACCATAATCCTTGAATGTTATAAAATTAGCACATCCACATTTAATCATATCACAAAACCTTTAATAAAATTTGGAAGATTTTATCATAATAATTCTACTTCAATTATGTGTAAAATCCATTAATGGATGTTGACATAGATAAAATCAAAACTGTTTAGGAGAAATATCTATGTCTATTTTGAAATCATTTAAAATTCACAAAATTATAATAGAAATAATTTAGTTTGAAAATATTCTTACAAGATTTTAAGGTAAGCTTCTAAGGTGTTAGAACTGTGGAAAATATCTTCACCCACCATAGATGATAAAAAACATTCTTAGATTAATTTTTCAAAATGGTCATAAAGCACCTTTTTTTTGGAAATTGACAGAAATATTATTTTGAAACCATTTTATAATGAAATTAACTCATATTTTAAAAAATATAAAAAATGTTTGCAAATACAGTTTTTATGAAACACTAATATGGATGATAAATAATTCCCAGTAAATACTTACGTATAAAAACCTCTGATAATAAAGAGATGGTAAAAAATATTCCTTACCTTGTAATTTTCTTTTAATGAGGGTAATTTATCCTTTTGTATAATATTTAAATCATTGTTATTAAATGATAAAAAACCACATACACTAATATTATATCATACATGATCTTATAATATTTATTTGTTAATAATATTTCAGTAGTACCATTATTTCGGGTGTTAAATGATTCAATTTCTATTATATGGTTTGTTATGTAAGTTGTGTTTCTAATAGATAGGATGTATTAGATACATATCAATAATTATTTTATGTTTTTAAACATTATTTTAAATCATAAAATAAAAATTATTCTCGAATGGTTACGGTGAGGAAAGAATCTCATCGTGTTCATGGATACGGTAATCTGTACGTACGCATGAGAAACAATATCATTATATTGATTGTAAAATCATATTAAATTGGATGGTATATAAAATATACAAAATCATTAACATGTTATATTTTTTTATTTAGATAAATTATACTCATTATTATACCTATCCAAATAATGAAATATTGAATAACAAACTACACCATGACGTGGAGACGATAAGTCGTACGTACGCATGTATGGTGACATTTCCATTCATAGAATTGGTAGAATAATGAATGTGGTTGTAATATATTTATAAAAACATCACATTATGTATAAGAACTAGATTTATTAATTTGGTATGTAAGCAACAAAGAAAGTGGAAGTGGAAGAAGAAAAGAACTTTTAAAGAGGTGATGAAGTAATTACCTCTTCGTCGGGTTATTCCGTTTTATTTGACCAAAAGGGATCCATATCTTGGATTTCTGAATAAATTAAGTCTTCTAGGCTGATTTGACAGTACTTAGAAAGTTATTCGAGAAGGTTTTGGATGAGAAAAATGGATTTGGAGGTATGACATTAAGATAAGGGGAAGTACCTTTTTATAAGAGAGGTGATGCTCACTTTAGGAAAATCTTAAAATATTTGTTTATTATAAAATTTTATTCTATTTCTAATGGATCCATATCGATTTATTTAAAGCATAATTTGGGTAGGGTTATAAATATTCTAAAACAATAGGTTCTAGAAAATTCTAGGTCACATTATTAACCATATCTTATAGATTTAATTCTTAGTTAAATAGTTTATCTTTTACCATGTCTTACTGTATTTTTATATTACATGGTTAATAAACATACTGTAAAATTATAAGAGATAATAAAGGGTTTCATTAATGACATATCTATCATTATATAATTCCTTTGGAAGAAACTTATATTTTTAATAATTTTATATCATTTAATAATTTAGTATTTTTTTTAACACATTTAAGTCAATTTTGACACTATTTGGTATTTGGTTTTTGTGAAAGAAAAAAAAACCTGATTGATTCAAAATGAAGACATTAAATCAACCATAAAATATCATATTAACCTATAAAATTAGTATAATTAATCAAAAATCTCAATTTACATTTATGTTGATATTTAGAATATTAATTATTTTAATCATTCATTAATAATGTTATTAATACATCATCATTGTGTCATTAATAAATTTAAATATTAAATTTATAAAAATTATAGATAAAATACCATGATTTATGAAATCATTTTAGCTTTATAATTAATATTTATAGTCAAATTTATCTTATGTATACCTCTGTATTAAAAATGGTTTAGTTATTAAACATTTAATTTTATACTTTTAACTGTTCTTTAAATAAAATAATAATAAATATCATAATCTAATCCAATTGGATCAAATAGGATCAAATAGTTTTTCCTATGGTTGATTTTGGTCGAAAAAAACTTATTCAATATTATTAGGACATGTGTTAGGGTAATTATAATATACTTTTCCCTTTAATTATCATTTTAACTTTTAGCCGTGGTAAATAAAATTCAAAAGATACTTTTCAAAAAAAAATATTTTCATCCTATTGAACCACATTTTACATAATAAGGGAATCCATGTATCCTAGATTTTGGAAATTAAATTCACAGAATTGGTAAAATTATGTTTTATGAAAAAATTTAAATGTTTCTAGAAGGTGGGTAAATGACGTTAAAAAGATCAGTAAAATTTACTACATCTAATTTTATTATAAAATGATTCCAATGAATTAAATTAAAATAATATAGGTATTATATATCTATTTTTGAATTCAAGTATATTTAAATCAAAATAATAATTATTTAAATAAAATTCGGTTTTAAACAATAACAAAGTGTTTTTTCACAATTCATCAAAAATTGAATGTTTTCAGAAAAATACCAAAGATTACCCAAAGAAAATTTTGATATTCCGAATCCTAAAATGAATTCCAATTTGAAAATATAAAATATAAAATTTCAAAAAATGGTTATTATTATTCATAACTACTTTTAATATGGGTAGTTTGATAGGTCACGGAGCACTTGAAATCGGTGTTGCATACATCACACACTATTGTATTTTTCAAAGAGAAATATATCATGGATGTTTGGGGTGTTACAAGAATCCCCCAATAGTGTAGCATTGGTAATCTCTTTGGGGGTGAATGACATAAAAATCCATGGGGAAGGTGAGGATCCTAAATATTCCATCTTCTTAGTTATCAATTGGGGGTTGAGGCCTACCAAACTTAAGGCCATTAGGAGATGATCATATTAAATGATGGACATAACCATTCCTTGGGACATCAGGCATTGAGTTGATTATGATTTTACTTTGAGAATAGGTATAATTGTTATTTTAGATGTTGAGCTTGAAGCTGATGGGTGATTTTAAGATCGGTTCTAAAGGAAGAGGTTTTTATTTTCTTGGATATTCCTTCAAGATGTTGGATACTCGAATGATGGAACAGGGTTCCAAGTGAGTTTGTAGGAACAACCTGAGGTTTCACCTGGGACTGTATGACATTAAAGGATCCTTTTTCCTTGGTCTAAGGCCCCCTTCACCTCAGGATTTCTATATTTTTTCAAGTAAGGTGACAACTTCTTGGTGGATTGTGAGAACAGGTGAATCGTGTGTTTATTTATATGTATGTGGTGGTTTTTTATTTATTTATTGATCACACCTGCATAATCATAAATAGAATGTATGAACACATGGGTGGTACCCTATATAGACTCATTTTCACACCCTACATGTGCCCATTCAGGATGTGTGTATACATTATTATTTTTCATTTAGGTAAGGGTTTGTGGTCAAAATATGGATCCTAGAATTTGATTTTTCATGAATGTAAGGAAACAGACCTTGAGGTTCTTAGCTCAGCTGGAGTTAACTTTTTAGTTTCATTTATGCTTCATCATGTTATGTGTATAAATATATTATGGTCATCCATTGGTGACCCATTTACTACTTATTGTAAAATATGACCGGTATTTGATGAAAGTTCTATTTTTATATTCTATAAATGGAATGATGATGTGTTTATACATTTACACTATAATTTTTTATTACTTCAGTCAATGTATATTATTGATTGTAATTCCTCCTTTGGAGGGTATGGTTTGAATCCTCTAATTATTTTTCTAGTATTATATACATATATATATACTTAGACTACTATTATATAATCACATAAGGGTATATTCTCCCCACTAAAACACTATCACACCCTCTCTGATAGTTGTAAATATTTGGCATATGGGGAGGCATGCCTAAGGCCCAATTAAAATATGACCCAGGGGACTATTTGAAAGTGGAATCCAGGTCTGGGTTCTAAATGTAGTTAAGATTATTTATTTATTGTGAATTAATTGAAGTGTTGGGTTAACTAGTAGTTATATTAAATGATTTTCGTTTTTCGGTTGGTTCTATTTGGGTTATTGTATACTAGATATTAGGATATCATAAGTACTGTATTTAGAACTATTTCTTGGGTGCCTGTAGCCCCATGCATGAGAGAATGACCATGTTTCCAGGGGTGGGAATTCTTGTTCTATTATTTCCCATTTTACATTTTATTTTATATCCACCTCAAGTGGTGTAATTCGATTGTGATTTTACATATTATGGTATATAACATGTGATGCTTGTACTGTTATATAAATGAATGTGATGTTGGACCCTTGGCCCGGAATGGAAAGGGGTGTTGTGTTATGCTTGTTATGATTTTGTTTAGGAACATAGGATGTTCAATATATATATGCATGTTTTACGATATGAAAATCAATTGTTAAATTTTACATGTTATATATTATATATGTTATATGGGCCTGGATATTATAATACCTTGTAGGTATGATGTCATGGGGTGATGTGGATCAATTGGTTGGGCAGTGTGGTTGTCGGTTTCAGGAAACACGATTTGGTCGGACGGTCGTGGATTGAGGGATATATGATAGCAGGCCATAATATGGGTTGGTAATGATGCCATGAGGCTGGGACACCATAGGTTATGGTTGCAGTTGGGAAATGTAAGGGTACTATGTTGACGTTTCCTGTTATCACATTCCAAATCTATGGCATATATATATATATATCATCTGGGATGTTTGACCATGTAATGTTATTAAGTGGGTTGACACCTAGACATCATGGATGGAGTGTCGGGTAAGTGAGGATAGGGTGCTACTAATGAATGAAAATATTGAGACTACTAGGTTCAAGAAGAGTAGGTACATGCTTAGGATTATGTACATTCCCATGTAAAGGATGGTAAACTGCTATATATGACATATTTTGGGTTGTGGCTTGATGAACATCTCAATGTGATCCTGTTACATGTGATCCAGGGTACTGATAGTGGTGATCATGATGAAAATCCTTTCATGGTGTATCATACTTGGGAGTTTTAGTCAAAACACCCCCACATTTTTATGGTGAGAGTGGACCCCAGGAGGCTAATAATTTGATCGAGTTGATGCAAATAATTCTTGAGAATCTAGAGTCACATCTAGGGGGATGGTGAAGTTTTCTACCTATATATTGAATGAACTATTAATGAACTAGTGGGACATTCAGGTGTAGGCATGGCGATATGAGGGACTATCCTAGAAGGGCATTGCTGCTAGTTTTTTTGAGAATTTATTTTCAATGTCCCATAGGGTGGAGTGAGTTCAAATGTTATTGAGGCTTCAGTAGGCTGAAATTTTATTCGTGGAGAATGTAGTGACGTTCACTAAATTGTCTTTCTTAGCCACCGACATGGTGAGAGACAACCCCATGGTGGTGAGGCATTTCGAGGATGGTTTATAGTATTCCATTCTGGTGAAGGTGAAAATTATCAGGTTAGGCTCATTATAAATGCTGGGGAACCTTGAACTCATATTTGTGGGAAATTTGAAGGGGTGGTTCTTCTTGTGTTATGAAACTACTTTAAACTATGTTGGTGGAAACAATTCGGATAGAAAGAAGAAATGTATGGAAGAGTTATAATAGGTCATTCATTCCAAGGAATTGAGAATACCACCTCGTAGTGGGTCATCGATGGTATGATTTCTGTATGGGTATCTAGGTAATGTCCTGACTCGTTGTGATCATACTAGAAAAGAGTTTTGGGAATGCGGTTAAGTCGGAATCTTCAGACGTTCTTCAGGAAGCCTTCTCTGACAACTGATAGTTAATGACTAGGGTAGACTGAAGGTTTTGATATTGGATTGAGGTAGGTACTAGGTGATGGTTACAGAGTGTTAACTGTACATGGAGGTCCTGATAGAGAATGTGGGATCCCTCCATGGGGTTCATTTTCAATGGAAGATACATCACCACAAGGAGGATTGGATTCTTGCATTCCGGCTTCAGGCTAGCTGTTTTCCGTTGAGTTTTCATGTTCTAAGAAGGTTGGTGAGATGATGATGGCCAATGGTATTCCATGGGCATAGCCATTGTATTTTCATTCTATTTTTAAATTTCTTTTTTGAGGCATTTTTATTTTTAGTTAAAGATGTGCATATTATATATTTATGGACTAGAAAAATGTTATTTTGTATGTTGGAATCATATCGGATGTGTTATATATATATAAGAGGTTCATGGCACCATTAATAATATGTGAGAATCAATGGATGGATGATTATTGATTTAAATTGGCATTGTGGTATCAAGAAGAAAAAGTTTAATTGATGTGTGTTTCCACAGGGGCGTCATTAAGTGTAGGATTTGATTGAGGTGCGAGGAAACTAGACCAGTTTCAGCATTTGAAGAGATGTGGGACCTTGTTGGTTCCATGTGTGACATGGACATTAGGTGGGAATCGATGCAGTATGGGATTCTTCTGGATGATGAGTATGGAATAGGAGAACATGATGAGGTATTAGAGTTATAATTCATAATGGGAGTACTATTGATTCTAGGAATGGATAATGGTCCATTGTTTGATTTTAGTTTTGGGTCAGGTTGCAACTGTGGTAGGTCACTCCTATGTTAGGGACCCCCTTGAGGTAGTTCTCCAGTTCCCATCTAGATGGGGTATACCACGTAATTTTAAATTTCATGGGTATGTTTGGTACCATCTTGGATTTATGTTTTATAACTCAGGGATAGGTTCTATTAATGTCGGTAGATTTTAATCTCCTGAGTATTTGGATTGGGACAAAAACCACCACCTTTTCCTTTTTGGAATTTTTGGGAATGAAAACTTCTTTTTCACGCTTTGGAACCTAATTCGATAATTTCTATCATCCCATAATCTTGTTTGTGGATGGGTTTGGATTTTTGGTTGAAGCATCAGGTGTTCGAATGGGTTTTTGGCACATCTAAGCATACGTGTTTAGAGTTAAGGGCTGATGCACACATTTTGGGGTAAACTATATGGCCTCTTTGTGGAAATAGTGTGGCCAAATTTTGTATTGCTATATGTTTTAACATAACGTATGGGTTAGGGAAAATTACTATGATTAGAAGTATATATATTTTGAATAGTTATTCCACATGGTTTGTGAACTATTAGGAAAATTGTTTGCAATCTCTAAGGGTATTTCTATTTAGGCGGTTCCATAGCACTATACCGTGTATATTCTATGCATGGGTTGGAGAACTATTCATGCTAACCATGAGATTTCATGGATTAAAGATGAAGGTACCACATAGTTGCTGCTTGGTTGGATAACTATGTGAGGTAATCGTGCGACCTAATGAAAGAGTTAAAATGACAAAATTTCCCCCCTTTACTTTTTCATCATTTCTCATATTTTTTTGCTACTTGGTGGTGCATACATTAGGGGAGCTCACCCATTTCATCCTCCCATAGGGTTTTATCTCTATCCTTTGTAAAAGATCCATTTCGGTCACCATCAGGTGTATTGGTACTGTGTCGGTAAGGCTTTTCTCACATATGCTTCTATTTTTCTTTTCCATCGCCTCACAGACTGCTAAATCCATTCGATTAGTTTTTTCTTATTTTTGATGAATTTTATGGAAACATAAAATTTTATCCCAATTGGTCAGATTTATATGGTATGATAAAATGTTCCTAAGTCAATGACTCCAAGGTACATTTTCCATACCTATCTCTGAGATTTTGTGAATGTTTGGGGGTGTGGATTTTAGCGTCTTGAGTGGTTAAGCGAGAAAGATCCCATAATTTTTCATGTTTCTTCTAGTTAATTAATAGGACCATATTGTATGTTGTTTGTCATTCCCAATCCATGTGTAATTGTGGGAGGCTATGTTAGAGGTCGTAGACTACATCAGAGGTTGGGGTTATTTTTTTATTTAAATAAAATTGATTGTTTATATAGTAAAATTTATTATTTAATGTAAATTGAAACATATATATATATATATATGAATTTCATGTAATGAACTGCTGAGTTTCAATGGAAAATGATAGGATCATCTTGTGGTTTTAAATGGAAATAGCCATTTTGAAATGTTGTGATGTGATTTTCATGATGTCGTAGGCCCGAGATACTTGGCTGATGTGATCATTGGTTGGGAGACATGGTCATTGGTTGAGGTGACAAGGCCATCAGGTTGAGGGAATGGCCCAAGATATTAGCTTTCATGACCATCATATTTGAACAACATGAGAGTAGGGGTAAGAGGTACTAGAGTTGATGTGGTTTATATACTATTTTTGTAATTTTCTCCCACCCATGATTTACCAAAGCATCATTTAAGATTCATTTGAAAATAGTTTGACTCAGTGATGAGGTAGTCTTGACCACTCATATGGGAAGAGGCCCAAGGTAGTGCATATTCATTAATTTATTGGTTGTGATTACTATAGAAACACACATGGAATGTGGGGATCCTTTGGATGTTAGTGTCGAGGCTATCAATTGGGGGATGATTCATATCGTTCATGGGGCCATTGGGCCTGGATAATTTGGGAGGATAGATATTGTCATTTCTCAGGATGTCATGCTTTGATCTGAATGTTATTTTACATTGAGTACTTGTATAATTAAGCCTTCGGATGCCAGATTTCAAGCGGATGGATGCTTTCAAACAGGGATCTGAGGTTCCTGGTTTTTATTTTCTTGGGCATGAATTCGGGATGTCAGTTTCTGGAATAATGGAATAAGGAGAAAATTGACATCTGTAGGAGGAACCTGAAGGTTTCTCTAGGACAATATGACATTAGGGGACTCCCTTATCAATGAGATAAGTATCCTCTCTCCTTAAGGTATTTTGACATTGGCTGAGGAAGGTGAGATCTTCCAGGTGGATTTTGAGCACAGGTGAAGTGTTTGTTCATTTATATAAATATGATGATATTTATTTATTTGTTATTCACACATTCTTAATATGAAATTTATTTTACACACATGTGGTTGGTACCCCCACTGAGAGTCATTCTGACACCTATATGTTCCCTTCAAGATATGAGTATATATTATTCTTTTTAATTTGTTTTTCAGTTCAGACTCAGGATCTAAATCTTTTTTTTTTGAGTTGGCATGAGTGAGAGGAAAGGGACCTTGACGAACATTCCATAGCTGGAGTTACCTTTTTAGTTTCCATTCTATTTCAGCATGTTATGTATATGTATATACTCTTTCTATCCACTATAGATCCATATACTTTTTATTGTACTATTGGACATGAATTTGATGCATGTTCTTTTTATAGATTCTATAAATTTAATGATGATGTTTTTCTTAATTTACACTTCTTTGGTTTATTGATTCTTCTATTTTATATTATTGATTGTTCATCCGCCATTAGCACATATGGTTTGAGTCTACTGAGAATTTTCTTTTGTTGTTTATTATATATATATATATATACTTGGACCAATATTATATTATCACCCGAGGTTATATTCTAACCATTGTTACTCTTTCACACCCTCTATGATAGTCGACAACCTTTGGCATATGTGGAGGTGTACCTAATTCTCAGTAGGAATCTAGCCTAGAGAACTATTTAAAAGTGGCATCTAGGTTGGGGAACCATTAAATTAGTCTCTATTCATGTATTTATTGCTCTACAAGAATATAGATATGTTATTTATAATTATAGGGGAAAAAATAATGGCACCTAAAACTTTGGGTATTATAATAGTTACCTTTTTACATTCTATAACATTATTTACAAAAGATTCAAGGATTTTTAAATCTATTTTTTCTTTACATAACTATTTATTCATACACCACAAAAATGGTAATGTATTTTGTTGACTTCATCTCATTTTTTTCTTTCACTCCATTTCTTATTTTGATATTCAATTCAATGTTATATATCTTCTCCTCATTCTCTATCCCAGATTATATTTTATCTTTTTTTTATGGAGATTAAAGTCCTTATGGAAAATTATTTTTCTATATTTCTTATTTACTCTGTAAAAATATGACATTAGTAATGATAATTATTATCCTATATATTTTATATTTTTATACATTATTCATTTCCTCTCACAGATAAAAAATGTTTTATTTTCTAATTTTTAAAGATAAATAGTTTTTCACTTCATTATCTATTTTATTTATATTTATGTCTATTTTGAAAAATATATATTCGAATTATTTTATCATTTTTTGTGTTATTTAATTTTTTATAGGTATTTAAAAGTATATTTCATTGAACTTCCATATATTTGTATTTTCCCTCAATATTTTGTATGCATTAATTTCATTTCGTTATATAGTTCCATCCTTTGTACAATTTTATAAAATAATCCCTTATTTATCTTTTTTATCAAATTAAAAATTAACTAGTAAGTATATTATAATAACTTATTTATGATGATGTCACTAAAGTAAAAAAGTTAACATCTTTCCATTTTACACATAAATTGTCTTCTCTATCTCACAAAGATTTACCTCATATAGAATTAAGATTATTTTTTAACCCGCTAATCAATGTTATAACATATTTTTATGAGTGATTAAAATTTTGGTTTAAATCCATCAAATTCTTGATTTTTAATTATGCAATTTAATTTGGAAAATAATGTAAAACATATTATTTTCACTATTTTATCATTATTTTATGTTTGGTAGTCTCCATGTTTCATATATATGTATTTTTTATTGTTTTGGGATGAGTGATCCTAGAATTATATATTCCTATAAATCGTTATATTAATATCATAATCTCATGGGATTACAATAGGAAATGGGTGGTTAACCCAATCCCAATATTTCTAGTAAACATGTGGAAATTCTATGTCAACTATGTCATGATCTGTCTTCTTTTATCATTCACTACTATAATATTAAGTTACTATTGGTTAACCAAAATTTATGATATGAATTTTTATTTTTATTTCTATGATACATTAATATGTTATATTACAATGGTTCATATTTATTGATTCAGTGTCCATAAGTAGTCGTTTACCTTATGCTTCCATGATTATTCTTTTAAAATTCAATGTTCTAATTAAATTACATATTATTATGAAACTATTATTTATGATCAACTCATTTGACTCCATGTTCCAATTTGTTAACTATATCTCTCATGGTCATGGTTTCTCACATGTTTTTGTTCTTAAACGCAATAAATATATGATATGTGATTAACCTTAATAAAAAATTTAGTCCACTCCTTATGTTTTTAGTTTCACTAAGAATTTTCACGATGAAATATATCTAGATGATAATCAGGCATATATACTTTTTTGGAAGATGTTGATATGATATTTCATTATAATAAATTTATATTGTTAATCATAAAATACACTAATCAATTATCTTCTAGTTGTGTGTCATATGATTAAGATATATATTTAAATCATATTGACAATTTAAAATTTAAGTCTATAATTTATTGTTAATGATAGTTTCTATTAGAGAAACTTTTAGTTATTTTTGGGGATTTGTTTAAGAATTATAAAATAAATAACTTAAGTATTCTTATATTAATGAAACTATTTTGTGGGTTAAAAAATGTTTACCCAAACAAATACATATTAGGGTTGATTTGTAATTTTTATATTCTTTTCATTATGATTCTTCAAAATTATTATTATTTATATATAATGTTATCCCATTTAGTTTTAGTAAATTTTTGTATTAATGAGGAATCAAGTAAACAATGATTATGATGGCCACTGTAGTTATTTTTGAAATGAACATCCATCTTGGATGAGAGATGTTGTTCAAACCTTCAAGGATATTCAATATCAGGTTAATGGTGATAAATATAACATAATAAATATCTCAAATACACAAAATTACAAGACAATCATTATTGATTCCCTCTATTGACAATGGGGTCCACCCTTTAGTGGCCCTTACAACTCACTAATTGATGAGTAATGGATAAAATGAAAAAAATTATTTTCTATTAATTAGTGATTAAAGAATGAAAATGTAAATTTAGATGTTTATAATTTACATGTTGAATTAGACTAATAATGGATACTGATAAAGAATATGATGGAAAAAATAATATAATGAATCATTCTAATTTTAAGAGTTTAACTAAATATTTTTTAAAAAATTTAATACTTGAACACTTTGTGTAAATATAGATTGAAAACTATATGAGAAAATAAAAAGGTGGATGAATAAATTGGTAAACATGAAGAAAACCTCAAGATATTTGAAATGACTACTTTACATTTTTATATTGACCCTAAATGTAAAATTTATCATTTAATTAGTTCCATAAAATCTTGTCTCTAAAAATAATTAGTTGTATGAGATTTTGGTTTCTATGAAATGATTACTTTAGTATAACTTAACAATGAAATAGAAACTATAGGGTCTCATTATTTTTATTCAAGGATGGATAAGAAATGAAAAAAATAATATACATTAGAATAATTATTCTCAAAGTGGAATGGATATTCAACTATGTATATGAAAAAACAAGTGAGAATAAGAATGTGGGAAATAAACTATAGGTAATAGGGAAATGATTCACATGTAGGTGAATAGACTATAAGCAACATGAGTGTCAAAGAGATATAATTATTTTTCCAATGATGGTTTGGAAACATTTGTTGTTAACATGAAGAAATGTATTTTAGAATTATTAACTCAAAAGGAAAATGATAATGAGTTTTGGAAATTTTTTAAAAACATTATTAAGTCATACTTCCATCATAATACGCAATTTTTCTAATATTATGGTAACTATATGTTATTCATTATCCATAGCTTATGTTGGTAAACAAATGTTGTTCTAACAACACTATGGATACATGAATGAAGTTAATATAGGGATTATTTATGATGATGTTATTTGAAATAAAATTTTAGAGTTTTATCATAGAATAATATTTTGAAATCAGATAAGGAAATTATAATAGAGTGAAGTTGTAAGGATGGAAGCCGATAAAGATATATAAGATGTTCTACTATTTAATAATATATATTTATTTCTAAATGATATATAATTTTGATGACATTGAATATGGAATTCATTGTCATTAGTCATAGGTATATTAAAGAGTCCAAAATGGGTTTGTTGATGTCCATTGGGTAATACATGGCCCACTTGGAACATTAGGAAGGGGGAAAATTGAATGTACCAATAGGGAATGGCGTTGTAGTGGCTGTTCTGGATAATAAAACATTGTAGAAGGAGCTCCCACTTAAAAATATGAAAATTCAAAATTATTTTTTGAAAAAAAAACATTATATGCTTCCACAGAGTACCTGATTGACCTTCTAGGGCACTTTTCTTGTAGGCAACTCACCAAGTTCTGGTGTAAAATAATTGGGTACCTGGTGTCTCTACTACATAAAGTACCAATCACACCACCACTCTAATCCTCTTCTAAATACATCAAAAACCAATTATACACATAAAAAACATAAAAACCCCAAAACAAATACTCTATGATATGTCTATATTGTCACATTTCCAATATGAATCCGAAATCTCAAAATATGGCATGATCCTTGATTCACAATTTTCACTCCCCACAAAACTATTTGACATGTAACAATGTGTGTTATTATACACTATAACCTAGAAATTTAATGTTATGAATATCATCACATCATAGTCATATCCTATATCTATTAATTGGAAACTTTCACTTATATTTTCATTTAAAATATCGATTTGAAAATGAACCTTGAGATCCTTCTATATAAGCAACTATAACTTTTCCATCAGAACCATTGATACCCCCAGGCACACTAATTTTTAATTTTTTGATAATGTACCCAATGAAATTGTAATACTAAATAACCTCTCTTTATTTGATATCTTTTAAAAGTGATCCCATGAAAAAATAGAGTCTTTTAGGATCATCCATGCTTCCATAAATGAGTATGACCTTTTTTTGGAACCCATCGAAATATTTTTATCATTCGACGAAACATTAACACCAATATTCCCTATGTAGACAATATTGATTGATTTTTTCCGTTATTAAGAACATAAATGGGATGAGAAAACAAGCTTATTATATTTGTAGTATAGAGGACATCACATTATATTTATTAAGAAGCCAAAATTGTATATAATTATTTATTAGTTATATATTATACATAGGTTTTCAGGACCCTTTATTTTATCCTAAAAGTAGTATTCTTCTAATTCACCCTATAAAATATCATTTCACAATGTGTTTTCTATAAACAATTAACAAATTTTTACAATGTGTTTGAAAAAAACCTAAATAACCTAAAATATAAAAAGAAAAAAGATCAACATTGATAAATTCAGGCCTGAAATAAGTGTAATTTTAATTATAAATTTGATGGATTTATTCATTCTATTATTTTCACTAGATTTAATACCATAATATGCTATCAAAAATATTTACTATGATCTTTCCAATAATTGAAATGTAAAAACATGTAATCAAAAAGAAATTTTCTTCCTAAAAACCAACCACTACTCTTTAAGAGAGATACTATAGATAGAAATTGACATAGATATGATTTAGATGTATCCATAATAGTGATGACCTCCCCTTTAATTTTGGATGCATTATCTTCATAAGAAAATCATGAATAAAAATCAAACCCATAACCTAAATATTATAAACTATCAAAAAACACATAATATAATTCTATAATTGAAAAAATAAAATATTTACATCCAAAAACAAAAATGGAGTATGCGAAATTTGGATGAAATATAGATTATACATGATCATTATTAATATACTGTAACTGATCAAAAATAAAAAAAATTACATTCTATCAATCTATATGATACATGGTGAATCACCCAATCCATTTCTCCTCCACTCCATGAAATTCTTGCATCAAAACCCAACACCACCCAGTGGTGCCTTTCCCATTTCCTACATCAGATAAAAAATTCTATATACAGTTATTTTTGTGTTTTGGGTGACATCACAACAAGCCCAATAGGATCCCACCAAGTTTTCAATATTCATAAATATTTAGACATAAGAAATTCAGAAAAATAAATACATACAATTGAACATTATAAATTTATAAGATAATTAAGGGAATTATGAATATATTTTTCCATGTAAAAACTAATGAATGAATCATAAGACATCCCTTTTGAATATAAAAAATTATACTGAAACCTATGATCACAAAAACTATATAAAATACTTGATAACATCACTGTAAAACCTTTTTAATGGATATAAATGAATTTAATAGCATGTGAGGGAACCACACAAGTTGATTCAATAGTTAGGGAGACAAAAATAACATGTGGAAAAGACCTTGTCCTAGTTTGGGTTCACATTCCTTATAACACCTCAATCCGAATCACTGGGTCTGATTTGGAATTCCACGGACCTCATTCGCTTATCCATATACCCACGAGGTTGCCGACAAGCTGTGATGGTATGATTCCCTCAGTGGGGAGACTATACCCTCAATTCCATGTCATAGGATCAATATTAATGAATAAATAAAATAATAATCTATTAGAGTAAATACATAGATTTATTAATGGCATACATAGATGATCTCCCAAAGTGGTAAGCCTATTTTGGTTATAATGTAGTAGAAAAATAAAAAGTAAATGTAAATAAACAACCTACAGGGGGGTACCTCGATGTTTGTCCCAATCTTCAGCAGCTCCATACTCCAACGCTCAACTATCCTCCATGGGGCCCTTACCCTTAACAGGATCTCAGGTCATGAAATCATCAAGCACACCAAAATTATTAAGTTGGTTGTAAGTACAGGAGTCAGTAGGAAACCACTATTGAGTCCTTACTATAAGTTCATAAAATATATATAACATTATATATCATGAAATATGTGAATTCTTTGTAAACATACATGTGTTGAATCATCATGTTCTTTCAAAGCCTCTATAAACCCAAGCCCCACATACATTGGCACATTACTGATACGAAATTCAATAAGGTATGTGCCTATATGAAGGACACATAGCACATACCACCATTTTTTTGGTTGTTATAGTAACACCATACATTACATATGGTCCATCATTGGTCATATTATCCTTTTAATCAACCCTGACCCATGTTTTTTGGAGGCCATAACCAGTATCTTCTAGAAAGTGACTATGTTTTATACTCTATAGGGGTATCCATGACCAACATTAAGTACATTATGACTATTTAATAAAGGTTAAATGAACATTGGACTACATAACTCCCACCCTCAAGGATCCACCTTTCTATCATAGTATCCTATAGCATTCCATTATGCTTTCCCCTCCACAAGGGTAGCCATGCCCACAATTAAGGATGTTAGGACTACATTTGGTTAGTAAACATTGTACACCCACCCTCAAGGGACCACCTATGTTTCTTAGTACCAACAATGCAATTCCATAGGCTATGTAATACACAAACAAAACATGTCATATCAAGGAATGATAATTCACATCAAGATCCATGTCAGGATTATAACACATAAACATGTACTCCCACAAATACTCACACACCCACATGAAATTCAGATCAATCATGGGTTAGTCCAACACAAACATCACATCATGATAACATCACATGTATATATATGTCTCAAAATGGGAATGAACCTCCCACCACAAAAGTCATTAAAACCTCTATGTTGTTTTATTATTGTCAAAGGAAACACGTCAAAGATTCAAGTTGTTTGTGCATCGATGCTTGAAGTATGTCAATTGTCAATAAAACCCAAACTATCTATTTTATTCAAAAATGATATAAAATATCAAATGTGATGACATGTTCTCTATCTTGGATAATTTTTAAATTTTCGATTAAATTATTACATGAGATAATATTTATCTCTCTGGATAATTTCAAATTTTCAATTAAAATATCACATGTGAAAATATGTTTACTCTCCTGCAAAATTTCAAACTAGCATTTTCAATGTTTAAGGTGATAATATTTTTATCTCTCATGTATAATTTCAAATTATTGAATAAAATATCACATGCGATAATATTATTACTCTACTGCATAATTTCAAACTATAATTTAAAATGTTACATGAGATTGTATTTTTATCTCCCATGGATAATTTTAAATTATCTATCAAAATATTACATGTGAAAATATTTTATTTGTCTTGGATATTTTTCAAATTATCTATTGAAATATTACATGTGATAATTTCTTTCCCACTTGGATAATTTTTAAATTGTCATTTTATAATTATAATAATTATCCTCTAACAATACACATAATTATCCTATGATAATTTTGATAATCTTGTTCTATGATAATTACATTATATTTACCCATAAAAATGAATAGTAATATCTTTGATGATCTCATGTAATTCTTTCATAATTCATTATAATTATCTATCGAGAATTTTTTTTAAAATTCATCCTTTGATAAATTCTAAAAAATTATCATTTGAAAATAGTTTAAAAATACTCACTCGATAATTTAACAAAATTATCATTTGATATTTTTTAAAATTGACCACAATATTTCATTGTTTTATCCATTGATAATTTTAAAAAATTACCCTTTGATTAATTATTACAATTTTCATTTAATAAATTTCTAGAGACATATTTTAATTATTTATTTAACAATTGACTTTGATAAAAAAAAATATTTATCAGTTGACAATTTAAATACATTTTTATTGAACTTTATATTTTATTTTTATGTCATTAAAATTTATTTTTTGATAATTTTTTAATTATCTTTTGATAATACTGTGGATTATCACATGATTATTTCAAGAATAATCATTTTAATTAAAAATGAAAATTTTCTTTTATTTAAAGTATTTAATAAGGGAATATTAAATTGAATAAATTAGAATAAAAAATTTTGAAACTAACATTAATAGAATGTGGCACCTCATAAAGAAGAGGAAGACACCCATTACACACTCAATCTGATCAATGGATTTCTTTTTATTGCATGTAGGAGATATTTGGTGCCTCTTAGACTCCAAAAAATCAACAACCATGGAGATATGAGATCATTTAATTATATGAACCTTAAACCATTTGTTGTCATTTGGGAAATTTAAAATAACGAATTTCAACCATTAATCAACCTAAAATGAATGCAGAGACATTGATTTTTTACATATTAGGGTGTTACTATTTTAATTGTTGTCAAATTAGTGGTTAATCAGAGGAATGTAAATCCTCCATGTGTTTTAATGGAGGCTCAACACTCATAAGATATAATATGAACAGTAAATTTTTATTTAATTAATTTAATAAAATTAATTATTTAACCTAAATTATAAATAAACTCAAATTACCATTTCACATAAAAGTTACACCATGACTGGTTTATAATCTGCATTCTGGACCCATCATTGGTCTGATATTTCTCAAATGATGCAACATTTGATATATATTAATTATTAAGTATCTAAACATAAAATTAAATAAATAATTAAATATAAAAAGGATCATTTCACTAGCAAGGTGTCCAAACACCTGACACATACAAATTTCAGACCCCACCTAGGGTAAATACCAAGTTCTGGACCTAACAGTGGTCTCAAATTTTTCATTTGATGCACCTATTTAGAGATGAAATTATTTTTAAGAAAATAATATATTAAATTTTATTCAATAACATTGTCTCATGACTGAGGCATCCAAATGTCCGATGCCTTTGAATATTATACCAATCTAAAGGTAAAAACGTGTTTCAGACCTAACAATGGTCTCAAATTTCTTATAAGATTAACCGTTTTGGAGTTATCCATATTTTAAACAATTTAGAATGCATAATATTATATATTTAATATTTTTATTTATTATTCCCTAAGGATTTATATGCCTCAAAATATTTCACAAACTTAGTGTCTTACTCCAAAAAGTTTACACTGAATATTTCAACATGTTGACTATGGATTTTATCTTATGAACAACCTTTAACACATTATTATTTTATTTCACTGATAAATCATTTTTTACAATTATAGATATTAATAATTTATCAGAAGAGGGTTTGTATTATCATTGTAAAAATCAATATTTTATGTTTCTCCCCCTCAATAGAATTCTCGTCCTTGAGAATAATCTCTAGTGGTCTTTCCCAAACAACTTAAACCACTGAGATTGAATGTCTAGCTCATTTATTCACAACTTTTCATGGATTATTACAAGATTCCACTGAAACGGGACTAGTAGTATCATTTTCCCTTAGTGTCATTTATCACTCTGATCAGTAATACAAATAGGATACTCATTATAAGATGAAACATGCTTGACCTCTACAACTTTGCTATATATTATATGCCCATGATCAAGTATATACCTCCATAAATGATAAATGTGGATCACGTCATGCATACATCGCTAGTGATAAGGATATCTATATGACATACTTCTACTCATATCTAATAAGTGAGTACCACGTCATTATATCCCGAAAACAAGCACTAAATATAACACTATAATATTCTAGGGTTTCATGTCATCATTCAATGACATATTATAGGAAGGTAAGTTAGTAAAAAATAACACTTATAGTAAGTAGAATATTGACCTTGCTCATATATATTAAGAAAATAGTAGTATTAAAATAATACAGAATATCAAAGACATACTCTAGTATGTACATTGTATAGTATAGAGATCCTTATCACCATCTTTTTATGATAGATCTGTTGCATGGAAATGTCTTGCCTTTGCTTTGTGATTATATCCAAAACTTTACCGAGTCATCATTATTAGAGTATTTTGTATCCTTTATGGGTTTCTCCACTCCCAGCTTATCCAGGCCTCCAAGAACTCCTCTAGGAAACGATTGAGAAGAACATTTAAAATGGCCATCCATGACACACAGGTGGTATCCTACCATTCGCTTCCAATAAGTGATGTTATAGTGCCCATTCTACCCACAATTTTAGCACCTACTAGAAAATTTCCAATATTACCTTACATTCCATCACTTTTCTTCTCCTAGTATGTCTTCTTCTTCCCAACATCTGATGGGACTTCTATAGTAGAAATGGAAAAATCAGTCACAATACCACCATGATTCCAAAGTAAGCCTATTTCCATATCCTCTTCCAGTTCATTTTCAAAGTTAAGTAATTGTAAAAGAATATGAGAGTATGTCATCAAGTCAATGCGCCAAACCATACATCTCAACTCCGGTCGTAACCCTCTCTTGAACATTAGAGATTTCTATGACACACTCTTGACTTATAATGGAGGAAGTGGATGTAACTCTATAAAATGTTCAAAGTAAGAAGATACAATCATATAGCATTTTTGTAATTCCATGAGATCCTCATCACAGACAGGATTCATCATTTTAGGGATTTATTGTTTGCTGAATTTTTTTTTAATGTTTATCTATATAAGACCTTATCATCTCACAACTTGACTCATAGAATTCCACCATCTCCTAGCAGGTCCATGGAACATAAAGGATCTTATAATCCCTCAACCTTCCACATGGGTCTGGACTAGCTTGAAAATTCTTTTTATATAGTCTTTCCAATCCTCTACATCATGTGGTCAATAAATCCCTTAAAATTTCACAGGATGATGAAGCTAGAAATCCCTAGCATGGTTGGTCATATTCTTCTGAATAGCTACACTCTGGATAGTAATCTACCAAAAAATTCTCAATTGAATAGGCTTTGTAGTCAGGATAACTTATGCTGGTGCAAGATTAGGCTAGGGTATGTACTTGAGTCATTCATTAATTTTGAATAAATTTAATAAAATATAGTTAGGGTAAATATTCTACATCCTTGAACACATTGAAATATTCTTTCTTCATATCCTGGGGGATGCGAATCCAAATAAATGAGAGCTCAAATTTTCAGTAAGGATTACATACAGTGGAAGATGTGTAGAATCTATAAGTAATAATTAATATGAATTTTTAAAAAAACACACAATCCATTTAATGATCAAATTAATTATCATGATTGCATAAGAAATAATCAATATAGTAGTATAAATAACCTAATACACATGACATTTAATCAATAACATGAGCACCAAATTTATTCATGGATAATATTAATTGAATAATCTCATTGATAATAATTTCATAATTCATAATAAAGGAAAATATTAATATCATTAGTCATGTTCTCAGACAAAATTTTATCTATACCATCGAGACCTTTACCTAAGATAGTATAATCTATGAGTTATTTTCCACTAGATCCCACTAAAGGCTAGATTAATGATTTTCCAGATGATATTATCAATGCATCACAGGGATATATCATTTTTTCCCACCAATAAATGCATGTTCAATATATTCCTCTTATTCTTATTGATCATTTTAATTCACCAACAACATACCTTACCATAAATTTCCCACATTGAAAAAAGAACATAGATTATTAATAATTCTCCAGTTAATAAAATAAAATTTCTAGTATATAACCATATTAATAAATGATATTATTTTGAAAAAATAATCATATCCATGAAAAATAGTATGTATATTTAAGGGAGTCAGACTTTCCAATTACCTCAATAAATTTAATGTTTCAAGGGAATGTCAAAAACCAAAAAATTAATCAATAAAATGATTGAAAATACTTTACCTAGCCAAAATGATCATAAACAGTCAAGATTGATAATTTTAATGGTATTATTACAAATATCATTAGATGATTATAAATAAAAATGGTTATTTTCATTGATAAATATAAATTCCATAAAAATATTATTAAATCCCTATTAATGAAAATACTCCTTTAAATTTAAAAATATTTTAAAAAAATCCATAATATTATGATTTTTTATTTTAGATGAACCCTAAAAACCTGTAATTGATACATCAAATCATTGAGTTGTATTTACAATTGAAAAACTCCAAACTTGATGAATTTGTTAGAACAAATATTTTTTCATATTTTTATATGAAAAGTAAAAAAATGTACCTTGTTTATAAAAAATATGAAGATTTCAATGATACCATTTAATACATGTAAAACATTGGTTAAAATATCTTTAATAAATCAGTGGATAATAAAAAAAATCTATTAATATAATTTAGAATCTGTGGATTTAAAATAATGATAATTTCATACCAAAGAGAGTAACAATTCTGGATTTCATTAAAACAAATTTATCAATCATTTCTTGTACCAAATAAAATATAATAGTACAAATAATTTAAAATTTCATGAATGACTAGAGTATAATCAAATAAAATGGGTTCATTTTACAATTATCATATAGTTTCATTTAATGGAAATTCATGCAATAAAAATTAAAATAAAATGTGATTGTAAAATAAACCCTTGCAAAGATTATAATTTTTAAGTGAGAATTAATAAAATAAGTGATTATGTGTGTTAAATGTCAGTACACATAAAACATGTTGAAATAGAATAAAGGAAATCAAATTTAATTACATATATAATCATATAATATAAAAAATAAAGAAGATTTAATATATATCAATAAAAAGAAATCCAATTATGGAATTCCTTACCTCTTAGTAACATTCATATAAAATTTACATGAATGAAATAATGAAAATTGAAAAATAAATTACAATTATGTATGATAGATTTATGATATTACATGTAAAAGGGAATTTATAGACACAAAATAAATTAAAATAGTTGTATATCATGAAAATATGCCTCAATAAAGGGAAATTGAGATGAAGTCCATTATTTCATGGTTCCCTTTAGTTGAATAGGATTTAACCCCCATTATAATGGTTTTTATAGTGAAATATGTTTAAAAAAGAACCATATTTATATTTATAATATCATATATGGTCTTGTTATATTATTTTATCACCAATTTGTTAATAATATTTCTTTATTTAGATTGCTTTGATTATTAACTGCTTTATTTTCACATGTATGTTTTTTCATAGAAGACTAACTTTTTCATCATACGATATAGATCTATCATTTATGAAGTTATATTAATGTTATAAATATCATATTTATTCATTGGTTACATTTTTTAAACCATTATTGAATTTTGTATATAGAAAATGATTCACATTGCTTCATAGAGACAGTAGACTGTATAATCACGTGAGCGATGATAGCATTCCCTTCATGGGTAAAAGGGTAAGGAAGTGGATGATATATTAATTTATAATTAGTAATATCATGTCCTATGTAACTTATATATTCATTTCTTCAATCATTATAACTACCCATGATAGTTGGTGATAGAATAAAATTACATATATTCATGAGGTAGCAGTCTGGCGTACATACAGGTGTTGACTTTTTCCCATTTGATATAGTAGAAGAAGGATAAATATTATTAAATAAATATAATAACAACTAATTAAATTGGTTGTATGTATATTATAATATTTTAATTTTTAACACGCAATTGATGTAGGAAAAAAGGATTATTAAAAAAAAGAATTTTATAAAGACTATTACCAACACTCAGAATAATATACCTTGGATATCTTATAAAAGTTACTAGGGTTGGAAATTATGGGAACAAAAGTTTAACTAAAATTTATTAAAATGTTTTTTATAGATAATTTATCATGGGATTTCCTATGAAAATGAATTTAAAGGCAATGAATAAGTGTTAGGAAGGAGTTCCCTTTTAAAATTTAGTTGTAAATTTTTTAAATAACGAAAACTATTTAATAATTGGAAGTCACTATCAACCAAATACCCAAAAAAATTGACAAATAATGGTTTTTAGGTTATATAAGGTCGATTAAAACCACCAAAACAAAAGAAAAACATTTTTTTAAACATTTTTTTCCTTCACTTATATGCTTACATTGTTTACCATTTTATTTTTCAGCATAATAATAATTTTTTTAACCAATATAATTTATCGATTTATACTAAAATAAAATGATATATAATAAATAATTTATAATAGGAGATTATTAATATTAAATCTAATGTTTAAAATAGTAATTTTATTTTTTGGGGAAAATTAATTTTATCACAAGAGAATGAAGTGCCAAAAACATAAGTTTAACATTAATAGAGGTAAATAAATTTCACTTTCACTAATAATAAATATGATCAAAAAATAAGTTTATAAAATTATAAAATATTAAATATTATGAATAAAAATTTGGAATATGTTTTATCAAGTTCAATTTACATAAGTGGTGTAAGTTAATTTAAAATAAACCCATAAATCATTTCAAAAAACTCATTTTCATGAAATGTATTTTTCAAGCATAAGAGGATTTTAAATTAACTATATAACTATTGATCATCATTATATGAAGTTAAATTTATATATATATATATATATATATTATTTCTAAATTTCAATTAAATATTTCCATATTTTTATTTATTTTAATCAACTAATAATGTGGATCATTATAAATTTAAAAAAATTTGTTAGAAAAATGTTTTTTTCAGCCTTAAAATAAACCAATACCAAAATCAAATATAATGATGATTAAAATGTTATAAAATATTTTAAATTTAACTAAAAAATTATATTTTTACTTTGAAATAAAATTAATATAATATTAGTAATTATAAATTACATAATTTATTAAAATTAAAATATAGTTTTATAGAAAGTGGTGTTGTCAATATTAACTTAAAATCAATCTTTTTAGAAATAAATAAAAAGATTTGTATAAGATAATTTTAAAATTATGAATTAATTTTATTAATTATTTTTATTAAATATAATTTCAATAAAATTTATAAATTAATTTTAATTCCAAAACATAATATTAAAAATAAAACCATTCTTGAGGAAAATGTATTCAGAAACAAAAATAAGTTTACTAAAAATATTATTGATTATTCAATAATATTTTTTCAATAAATTTTTACTAATTAGGGCCTCTATCTATATATATTTCATATTTTTTTTAATCATATTAAAACCCTTTAATTCATTAACTAGGTTATATTTATTCAATTCAAATAATATATTTCATGGTTTATTTCTACATGGTGTCACATATCATTCACGTTATAAAAAATATTTTTATTGTCATATAATATCATGTTGTCACATTACCCCCAATTTCAATGAATTTCATCATCAAAATATTAGATTTTTCTTTTAAATCATGGTTTTTGTATTTTATTATACCTTTGTTAAAAACCCCCATCATAAAAGGGATAATAAAACATCCCCTTAAAAGACGAAATGGGAAATACAAATTCCATTTGGAATAACATATAACTAGTATTCCATGTTGGATAACATTTGTAGGATGTTAAGATGTTGACATTTAAGAAAATAATAAATAATTATAAAGATTCATATGGAACATTGATCGTAAGAAAGTGAATGATCAAGATATGGTCAAGGACTACAAAACAATAAATCTCTTATTAGTTAAATAACAATTTATTTATCAGATATTAAGGTAATATGATAACATATTAATTTCATGATTATTTTATTAAAGGTGATGGGATATTATAATATCATTATTGATAAAACTATTAGATATACTTGTATTCAGTTTATTACAATATGAAAAATTTCAATTATTTATTGTCCTCTGATCAATTTACACATCATCTCTTACTCAGTGGAATGAATATAAAATATAAATTTTATTTATTCTAGAAAATCTAAAATAATCATCTATTAGATTACATAATTTTCAAATGTATTACAATATATTCCTTTAATTTTTACTAAAATAAATATTTTTATCACAATTCATCAGATATGGATAAATAAAATACATTAATCTCTACAACCTTAATTGTAACACCCATAAATCGTCTTTTCTCATTCTATATTATCTATTAGTAAAATAGATTGAGTAAATACATTGACATGCTAACTAGTAGATCACACAGGCCAATATTAGACGCCACAACCATTCCATACATTAGTTGTGGGTTGAAGCAATGTGTCCTTGCCAGATGTGATGGGTTATCAAATGACATATTGGTTATCCTTTTAACAAAACAATTATAATGTAATAATTCTATAGTTCCAAAAATTATACAGACCCATAATCACCCACAAATCAAAAATTTGATAATCCTTAAAGGTCATCGGTACCATTAATCTTATTTCAATGAAATATTGGAATTATTCCTTAAATAAAATTTTCACTAAAAGATATACTAAATAAATGGTTTGTGTTTCCTTAAATGACTTCCAGTATACAATTAATCGTGACAACATCCCTATCACATAAATACTCAAAAGGGTTGTTCATGACCATTAAATTATGAACAAACATAATCTCATAAAATCCTTTTGGTATCAATAAATCTTAAATCAATCTTAAATGAAGATATTGTCTTTCCAAAATCAACACAATCCTTAGATGTTTCTTGATTTGTATAACCACAATTAAATTGGTAGAAATACATTACAATGTATTTCTTGAATCCCAATACATAAATACTTCAACCCTTTTACTTAAACCTATGAATTTCTTTGGTCTTGGAGTTAAGCGTTATAAGAGGTCATTGACTTGGACAATTCCTAGGTTCCTCACAATTAAGAAAATAATCTACAAATGGGTCCCAAGGATTAAAATTATTTGTCTATGATGAACACTTATCTTTTAATTTGAAACAAAATATAAATTTTCCTTGATTTTCACATATTAATCATATCCATGTTCTATTGAGACATTATCATGGGTGTCACATTCCACATTAATGAAATGAATGAAATCAAGCCTTCATTCTTCCATGCTCGGCATAACATAAGAAGTTACAAAAATGCATCCTTCTCTTATTTGGTGTGTATGAGAGTGGTTTAAGTTATTGGAAGTTAATAATATAACATGATTAATGATTTTGAATAATACTAATATATTTAACTCAAATTAGTATCCCATTTGGTTTTCATAATCACTATATTTATTATCAAATTCAATGTTAGCATGATTCCTTTGGGTTCAAAACACTGACTAAAACAAAAAATTATAGTGTGAGAAATAATAATCATAATAGAAAAACGTGTAATAAAATATAGTATATAAAAATCATTAAAAAATATTTTAATTTTAAGACACATTAGGTTTAACCCAGGTCATTCATTATCATCTTATATTGAAATCCTTCATAATGGATTGAAAAAAAAATGTAACATATCCAAATAATAAACCCAAGGAGTGTTCAACCAAGTGAATTTTATGTTTTTTTCATTTACCTCGTCAAAATCGAGTCAATTCCCAATGCGTCCTTATTATATTGATTACCCCTAGTTGAAACTATTCCAAAAACCACACAAATTTTCAACATCCTAACAAAAATTTATTGCCAGAAAAACCACATAATCTCTTGAAAAAACATTAAGAAGCACTTCTATACATATACTGAAATTATACCACAGGGTTTCATTCCCTAATCAATGTTTTCCTAAATCTACATCTTGTGATTTCAATAGATTCTAGCACTAATAACAAAAATAAAAACCTTAACCCTAGTTTCCTAGAGTTTGTGGTTACATTATTATATTTTTTCTATATAAAATTGATTGGTTCCAAAATGACCGAATGGTTTTAAGGTATTGGTAATTTCGACACATACATGATTCATACATTATATTTTAAAACATTCAATAAAACATATTGAAATTAAATATATTATATCATTAAACTCATTCAAATATTCATTCATTATATCATATAGAAGAGAAAATATAAGTTTGAGATCAAATGCTCTGTATGTGTTACAAATAGTGGAAGATATCGTTAATCAATAAGGAATAATCAACATATCATGGTAAATAACTAAACTAAAATTTGATTTAATTAACATGTTTAATATCATCATTAGACAAGTTATTTTTAGTCTAGAAAGGTAAATAATTGAACACATCTACAATTTAATCATTAATACAAACAAAAGATCTATATAGGGATATTATCACTAAAATAATATCATGGAAAATAAAATAAAATACTAAATTAAAGAAATGATTAATATTGTACATCATGATCTCAGATATCATGATATCTAAACCTTTAAGACCTTTCATGGATATAGTTTAATCTATTTGTATGTATGTACCAAATAATCATTTAATGATATCTTACTAATTCACCTATTGAGACTATCAAGGCATCTATGGGATAAATAATTTTGGCACCCACTCATCACTACATGTGAAATTCATTCATCACATATTTTATGATTGATTTAATTTGTGAAAAATATTACTCATCAACAAATGTTTTTACTAAGTAAAGAATACATATTATGATTAATTCCATCATTAATAAAATAAATTTCATGGGTAAATCATTGTATTTATAAATGATATACGGTTTATGAAATATGAATATTCATGATAACGAATAATGATATATAAGGTGGATGTACTGTCCAATGATTAACAAAATAAAATGTTTGATGGGAATTCTAAAAACAAAAAAATTAATTGGGAAATTAAATGTTAATAATTTACCTAGACAATATAATCATAAATAATATAAAGAAAAAATATGGATGGTATCATTAAAACATATCCCTAGTGTATTATAACTGTAATAATGGATTGTGGTCATTTATGAACACAATTACCATTAATGATATTATGAAAACATTTCTGAGAAAAACACACTTTTCAATTTGAAAATAAATTTATAAAAATAAAAATATTTTGTAATATTAGGAAAATGTTTTTATTTTTAATGAAAATGATAACAATGTATAAAAATCCTTAAATAAATTTGTGATCACGATGGTTCAAAAATTCCATGCATGTTGAGTAAGTTAAAATAACTATTCATTACACATTTTTTGTAAGAAAAGTTAAAAGATAACTCATTTGAAATATTTTGGTAAGATTAATTTTAATTTTTTAATATAAAACAATGTATAAAAATTTCTTTTATAAATCAACAGAGAATTGTAAAAAACAATATTTTTTTTTTAAAAAAAAAATTTATTTTGGAGAAAAAGAATTTCTAATTGAAAAAAGAAAAATGTTGGATTTTCCTGAAAAATTGTTCTCAATTATTTTACCTACCAAATAGATATAAAACTAAGTGACATAAGATTTACCTATAAGACATTAGAATATTTATAAGAACATTTCCAAATCCAGTTGCTGAGTTATCATGGGAATCTGAGGCCTGTAGAACCTAATATTGATAACTTTATAATTAGTTAATATATTTTTTTAGGTGTGCATATTTTCTATTGAAACATTAATAACTTTCAAGAGGTGTCTTGAATCAGTAATATGAGGTCGTGGTTGAGATTAGAATATTTTATTTACCATAGGCACGACATGAAGTTTTCCTCACCAAAAAATTTTAGTTCAAGGTGAGTTGGTATGTTATTATGACGTGGATTAATACCATTAAACATTACTATATTTTATTAATAAAGGAGGAAAATTCCCAAAAAATACACAGAGTCCTGAAATAATGAATTAAAAGAGAATCAACCCTTGTAAGATTAATACACCCTGAGGGGAGAGAATCGGTAGTAGTGTAAATGCTCAAAGATCAAGTAGGCATGGCCCAAGAGGCTAGGAAATCTGCAACCACATTCCCTTCCCACCATGTGTAATAAAATATGATGTTTCATGAGAGGATAATTTTTTATCAACAAACAAAATATGTGATTTCCCATGGGGAAGGAATCCCCTCTTTGATGGATCTGATCAGAACCAATGAATCAGTCTCCACCATGCTTAGAAAAAAACCATGACAGAGATATAGCTCAATCCCATTGATTATGGTAGAAGCATCAGCAATAAGTGAACCACCATGCTTTTACAAATCACTGAAAGAAAAAAAGAATAGACCCATTTGGGTTCCGAACTACCCCACCACCCATCATACTGCCATTGATACAAGACCCATCAAAATTCAACTTGGGGTCATGAACAAGGGGGGACCATCAAACCAACTAGCCTTTTAGAACAACCCTATGAATTGAGGTAGAAAAATGTCTATCCATGATCATCTTAAGTGAGGGAGAGAGATTCAACTGTTTGAGAAGGGGAGCCAACTCGACCACCAAGGGCTTGCCCAAACCAACACTCCTAGCATGGAGATCAAACAACTATCATGTCTAACCCTTTTACATGCATCCCAAAGACTCCAACATCTAGTGGAAAGGTGGATAGACATCTCCTTGTGTTATGAAAAATTACCACTCGATCCATGCAACTAGGATAGATATAAGTTGTATCATGAGTGAATCTGGTTATCTAGTCTGGTGAGAACACTGAAGCCATGCCACATGGAGGACACTAGCCCTCCCTAGATGAAAAGGTGGCCAACTGATTCCACTTATAGAATACTATAATATTTACATTGAGGTAAAATAGATACACCCCTTATTTGCACCTACAAATCCATAGTTAAGTATAAATTAAGCTCACACCATACAAGGAAGTTAAGCTTAACTGGAATCTCAGCACACCAAAAAGCCTCGCTTGAAGCGTCGTGCTCAAGAACCCCATGTAGATCCTACTTTTACTTCTTTTAGGAGAAAAACATCAGCGAAGGATGTAGTGAAAACTATCCAGTCTGGATCCAAAAAGGGAAAAATACTATTACAGATCTCTTGATGCCACGTGTTGAGGGTGGAACAAAGCAGATTCAGATGACTAAAAGCATGATCATAGGATAGGTCAGGTACTGGACACCCAAGAAATCCTAGCACACATCCCACCCAAAAAAAGAGAAAATCCTCTCTATTCCTCTCCCGATTGGAAATGCTGAACAAACATTGAATCCTTGTATTGGGGTACTACCAATCTCAATTTATGATTCCAATCAAATTCATATTGAGGATAAATAGGATCCGGGCATTTTTCTACACCCAAGGTTATGTGTTTTATCCTCAAGGTATGTGGTTTTGTTTTTAGTCTCTATCACCTTCTTTTTTCATATTTTTTATGGTTGTATAGACGCATTTCAATTTATAGACATCTCACCTAAGTTTATCTATAGGTTTCGGGTTGAATTGAGGACAATCAAACATTTTGGGAGGAAATTCCAAACAAGAATTACCATATTCTTGGTGTTTAGTATAGTGAGACACACTTTGTTACTCTTCCTATTTTGGGAAAAATAGTTTTGGAGTATAGACACTGTGTACTAGAGTTGCGCATCATGTAGTGACCCCATGTCATGTGGCCTTGGGACATGGATTGGGATAACTATGTTAAAGTACATGACCATGTAAATGTACATGACCAACTTAATTATACAATGGTTTCTAGACACAAGAATGGTCAAGACACATGGACATGTGGCTGTTTGAACCAAACACTATTTGTAGTATGTGATGCACAGCTTGTAAAGAACATGTTCAGCTGGGCCATGTGGATGAGGAACACAGCCAGGGGATGGGTGAAGTAAGACACACCATGTACTGGATGTACATGTTGTGTACCCTTCCATGGGTTTGAAAACCATGTAGATATTACATATGGCTAGGTTATTGGGTGGGTTCACATGCATATTAAACCCTAATTCACACCATATACTCCTTGGAGATCTTATTGGGATCTTATTCCTTCCCTATATTCTTCTATGGGAATCATATTCTCTCTTTTGATTAGCCTATCCTAAGTAGTTTTCCATGTAAAACACCGCTTTGGACTCTATTTTATCCTAGGTGATATGAGTTGAAATTAATCAATCACAAATCCGATAGAGTGGTACTTATCCATTAATTGTGATCAGAGTGGATCAATGGGTAGACATCAAGGTGGTTCATAAAGAGATTCTGGGACTGGAATACCCCTGTGGATTTAGGGAGTTGGTTACCCTTACCTCTCTCCTTTGGTGGAGATAGGACCACCTATGGCATGGGTGAGAGGCCATTTCCCTTTGGGTGGTTCTTAAGAGTTTTTTTAATTCCTAATGGATTGGGTTTAAGGTTCCCCATATCGTTAAAATAGTTGGAGATAGTACCCCCTATCGTTCTAGGGAATGGTCCATCCAATATCATTCCCCATAGAGAGTTGTTACTCCCCTACGGGATTGGGTAGCGGATCCCCAATCCTTAGAGACAATACTCCTATGTCGTGTAGTGGAGTGGGTCTTCCCGATCTGACATATCAATAGAGTTGGTACTCCCCCCACCATGTTATGTTGTGGGTCCTCTATCCTTGTATTTGGAACTCACCAATCATTTCAAGGTGATGTTCCTCCATACGTGTTGTATTAGTAGAGTCTGTATCCCCCTATCGTACTAGGGAACTTTTCCCCTATCCTAGGTTTGGGACTCGCCTATTGTGTTTGTGTACGAGATCCCCAAAGTGATCCAGTTGGTATATTTTTACTCCCATGTGTTAAAAAGTTGGTGGTCCACTATACATTGAGTCATACCCCTCTTTCATACTAGGGTGTACGTCCTCAACTATGGAGTAGTAATCCCTCATCTCCAAGTAGCAGTGGGGATCGGGTCCTCCATTGGAGTTTTTGATCCATCGACTATTGACTAAAATTATGAGGAGAGGAAATATCCTCTAGTTATGTGAGATACATGGTTAATATTTAGTGGTCCCTTGATAGACTGATGGGTGAGCCACTCTATATATGAGTGATAGAGGATTCATGGGTTAGATTGAAGATAGGACTCCCTAAGAAGTAGGGAAGTGGTGAGTTGTGATTCCCTCAATTTTTTTCAACAGAAAGGATACACATGGCGCATAGACTAGAGAATAAATCCATAAATAGTGTGAAATGGTGAGGTATGGGCCTCTCCACTGGGGTTTATTTAGCTTTTGTAGGGTGGAAAGTATTAATGGATGGAACTTAGGTGATAGGTGTTATAGATGGATCTTGTGAGGGTTTCATGATGGAGTGTTTCACTCATAGGTGTTCCATGTGGGATAGATAAGCACTTAGATTTTGTTCCCCTAGTTTTATATTACCATTATAGGTTCAAGTAGAATTATATTAGTTATTATATGGTTGGAACCTCATGAGACTATGAGTCGGAGATGAGTATATATAGGTGATTTATGGGAGTCCTTATAGTTTTTTCACATTTTTTGATTGAAATATCTTATATATTAAAATTACTTGTTATTTTTATCTTTGGATGTTTCAAGATTGAGTTTCTCTCTCGATTAGGTTCCCTTGGTCTAGGTAGATGGGACTATTTACTTTCAGTTTATCGCATTTCATTTGGGGTTTTTGGGAGCCATAGGTGTATTGTCATACTCACTCATGTATGGGATCTTCCTGAATGTTTTGGGTCTTGTGTAGACCATATTCCATTCAATGGATTCCACTGATGACCTGAAAAAAGTAGTGTTTAGTGACTTAGATAGAATGAGGTGTTTACTAGAGATGGCAGGGGAGATTCATGGTAGTTTATTTTGACAGGTTTCCCCTTCTTCTATAAAGTTTTGATTCCTTTATAGATTTCATTTATGGGCATATGTTTTTTTTCAAATTTTACACTTTAAATACTCCTATTTCACTCTAGTTTGGGATAGATGTGCGCGTGCATTTTTGTTTCTAGTTTTGTTATATTTCTACACACTTACATCGATGTGTTTATGGGTTTGTACGTACAGGTACTCTAGGAAAAATCCTCATATATATGTGATATTCCTTCTCATCACTAATCACCCTCCCTAGGCCTATTGGAGGTGAGATTTAGTAGTTGTGGCTCAGGCCCCGTCATATCGAGTCATGACAGAGTGGTATCAGAGCTAGGTCCACTTTGGGTATGTTATGTTGGGATGTTTGGATTGTGTTTCATAATGGAATTTTTAGGGTGTTTCATTTTAGAATATTATGCCATAGGTTCCAATTTTATTGTTGCAGCCAATATACCCATTAATTTTGACTTCGATGACCTATTTTTCAACATAGTACATTAGAACACAGGTTATAGGAGAATATATAGTTCATGAATTATATAATAATGGGTCTATGGATTTTTCTTGTCCTTATTGAGTAAGATCCCAATGTATATGCTTTCATGGTGGTACTCCAAGAATTTTAATTTAATATACCTCCATGATGACCTCATGATAGGATTCCAGAGAGTATTTTTGGCTACGGTCTTCCTTGTGATGAGGCTTCAGTGTAGAGAACTAGTTCAGGGGAATTACCACTAGTTAGTCTTCTAGTAGAGGTGCTACCTATTGAGCAGATGGTTGTTCCAACACTTTAGGTCAAGGGTGTGTGCAGTCTGAGTGCACTTCAAGAGTTTTAGAGGTAGTTAACTCTTTGGATATAGGAAGATATATACATCGAGTCAGCTAATGACTAGATCGAGGTAGTCACACATGATTTCTTCCTTGTGGGGACACCTCTCGGTCATTTTCTGGTCCTAAAAGTTAGCCTTTTTCATGGTTCAGGCAGGTTTTGGTGGAGTTTAGTTATGTGGTCCCACATCGAGGCGATACTCACATGGGTAAAGTTTGAGAAACTCTTCAGGGAAGAGTTCTACCTAGCCATATTGAGATCAGTGTGTATTCAAGAGCTTTTACAACATTATAAAGGTAGCATGACAGTGGATGAGTTCTCTGTGAGGATCACACACCTGTCCCGATAATCCTTGTATAGGGTTTCGGATCATTTATTCAGAGCTCAGACAATTGATAAGGGTTTTTAGGGACTTTAGAGTAGTTATAGTCTCCTTGTTCATTCTCTATTGTAAAGAGGAATTGGATATTGCTCTTATCATATAGAGTTTCCATTTGGAGGAACATGTATATGTATCCCATAGAGGTGGTTATAAGGCTAATGAATCTATAAAAATAGGTATATGACAATGGAAAGGTCTTGGTGTAGGAGTCATACCCATGCCTAGTCTCAGACACCTAGTCTAGTGGCACAAGGGAAACGAGGGGGGTCAGGTCAGACACAAGTGACCCACTTTTACTCTTTTCATAGTAGGGGACATCTTTCTGGAGATTGTGAGAACTATCATGTGGTTGAGAGGGGTCCTACTGATGGGATACCTTCAAAGAGTCAACATTTGGAGCATGGTGTTCTCCAATGTGGAAAATGAGGTGAAGGATCTAAGATAAATAAAAAGGTGGATGGAGGTTTGAGGTGATTCCACCACCACCCCCAGGTGGTCCAGACAAGGATTGGGGAGCTATAGGATGCAGGTGAGGATAGATATAGTTCATAGAGTACATTGACCCATAATCTCCAAGGATGAATAGATGTACAATCTATTTTCATTCCACATTCTATAGAATAAATTGTTAGAAACACTTGTGAGGAACTCTTTTTTATTCTTCTTTCTCATGGATTAACTGGGGTAACGTAGGGATTCAATGTAACTATGTGATAGTTCTATTTGGAATATCTTCAAATGAATGAGAAATAGAGGTCCTTCTCCCACTAAGACACGTTTTAGGGACATGACAAAACCTGTGATGGAAATTAGTGGAACCCAAAGTGGATATTATCAATGTGTGGTGGATGATCCAATCTGAAATATGTGTACTGGGATGGGTGATGTGTTGTTGGTTGTAAAAGAGGGCCTAGTATGACCTTGTGTGATAATTTGGTTATCCCTTTATTGTTTAGTTAGTACCCTTGTGTTCCTGGAATAATCTTTGTATGATAGACTCCTGAGGGAGATGTGACATATTTTTATTTATCTTTGGAATCATGATAAATATGGTTTCTTTACACACTAATATAGGTCTTTGTGAAGAGATAAAAGTCATGCAGGCCAGTCAGTGCTGCCTAATTTTGATAGTGTTGAGGTGTGTAGAATGATTTCATTAGACATGTGTGTTTAGTTAGAGGTTTTTCACTAGAGATCCATTCATGGAACTAATAAATAGTGGTCTAGTAATATCCAATGATGTTTTTGCAGAGTATATTGGTTTGCTACCATCCATACAAATCTAGGATTCTACCAGTGGTTGTGGTGGTGTTTTTGGTTTGGGTTACTCCCATTTTAGTAGAGGAAAATATGCATATGGAATACCACGTGATTTATATATATAACTTTTCATGGTTGGATGATTCTACTCTCATGTTTTTTTGGTACCCTAGTGTTCTCGACTTCAACCATAAATTCTACACTCTTGAGAAATATACATTTTAGTTTATTTCACCCATGAGTGGATCTGAATTGTGGGGTTTCCTTAGTATCATCATCAGGTTGGCGAGGTGGTGTATCGCTATAACCTATTACTATATATGGTCCATGGTTATTGGTGTGTTTTTCACCTGTCACAACTGAGGAGACATGTTCCCTTTCATTTCATGATGTTGTATAGGATGGAGATGGATGTGAGTGTGGTTTTTCCTTGGTGGTTCATCCAAGTGAATACTTCAAAGAATCACGAGAAACCCTAGTGAGCTCATCATCATAGGTGTTCTAGTTGAGAGATCATTTTATTCCCTAGTGCCTAGGTTTTTGAAATTCAGGGCTAAAAATCCTTGATGGTGAGGAGAATATATTTACTCATGATTGACATATATGAAATCTAAATTTTTATAAGAATATTTTTAATGCCAGGAACTGAGTTGGCACAGGAATTTGGGCCTAGAGAGCCTCAAATAGGTGATTTTAAAAATATTAAATTTATTTTTTCATGAATGAAATTTATTATTGGAACATGAATTACATCAATGTCGGGTCTTGGATTTGAAATCTTAGGTTGCAGTTGAGTTTAGAAAATCGTTTTTACCCTGGTTAGGAACAAATTTTGTCCGCATTGATTATTTTGGATAGAGGATAGTTGGTGGGGCTTTGTAAATAGGTTTAATTGATTAAATGAAAATGTAATTCAAACCTTAAAAAATCACTCCCCTCTTTAATATTTGATGTGAATGAACCAAAAGAAGGTTGAATCCTCTCCTCCTTTATCCCCTTTTTAGATGATGAACTAAAGTCGAATCAACACAACAAGTTGTTATCGATCTCAATTTATGACGTCGATTGTCATCAGATCAAGGATAAGTAGGATATGTGCATTGTTCTACACCCGAATTATTGGTTTTTCATCTTTGAGGTATGTTGCTTGAGTTTTGGTTGTGACCCCCTTCGTTTTTCATTATTTTGAGTCTATAGATCCATATTACTATTGATAGAGGTCCCTCCTAGGTCGATCTATGATTTTTAGGGTGAATTAGGGAGAATATGGAATTTTTCAAGGTAATTACCCACTAAAAAACTATCTAAATGGTTTTTATTCTAGTGAGACATGTTTTTTATATCTTCCTACTCGATAAAGAATGATTTGGGGTCTATAGACCATGTACTAGAGTTGCATACAGTGTACTAACCCCCTTCCATGTGGCCTTGGTACATGGCATGGGATAGCCTTGTAAAAGTACATGGCCTTTTAAAAGTACTTGGGAAAAGTATATAGACATGGGGTTTTAGAAACAGGCATGATCAAGACACATTTATAGGTAATATTTTAGCCGAAAGACCCCATGAAGTTTGGAATACATGAAATATATGGGACACAAAGGTTCAAGCCACGTGTAAGAGGAAAAGGCTTGAGGTTGGGTGATGTAAGACACATTGTGTGATCTCTATAAACACCATGTACCCTTACATGGGTTTGAAAAACATGTATATATGAAACGTTCAGATGCATGGGAGGTTTCACAAATCGTGTGGACCCTAGTTCACATCAAGTAATCCTTTGCAATCATCTTGAGATATTCCACCTTCTATATCTCATTATCTATGACTTGTATTCGAGATTGTTATTTAACCATCTTGAGAATGTTTTCATGTAGAACGATATAGTGGACACTGTTTTTCCCTAAATGAAATGATGTGGTCTAAATCAATCATGATGATATAGAGTCAATAAGGTTTCATTATGACATATCAATTCCTTTATGTTTTGAAAATCACAAACACTCTATCTTAAGGAAAATTTTATTTTCCTTATTAAAGAAAATTTTCCTTCCCCAAGGAAAATTAAACCTTACAATGTTTTTATTGTTCATGTTGTAGTTTCTATAAATCTAAATCTTTTCATTCTTAAGTTAAAGTTTGAATTCACATCTAAAACCTCATAATTCTATAAATGCATATATATCGAGTATTATGTTTTCATGTTCCGAATTCAGACTCTAAATTCTCTGAAATTCAGCCTCTGAATTCTCTGAAATTCAGACACCAAATTCTCTGAAATTAAAAATCCAAATTCTCTAAAATTCAAACTCTAAATTTTATGAAATTCAGACTCCAAATCCATTGAAATTCGGACTCATAATTCTTTGAAATTCAGACTCTGAATTCTTTGAAATTAAGACTCCGAATTCTCTGAAATTTGGACTCTAAATTCTCTAAAATTTAGACTCCTAATTCTCTGAAATTCAAACTCCGAATTACCTAGAATTCAGACTCCAAATTTCATATAATTCAGGTTCCTAATTCCATATAATTTACGTTCCAAATTCCTTAGAATTCAAACTCGAAATTCCTTAGAATTCAGGTTCCAAATTCCTTAGAATTCAGGTTCCTAATTCGTTAGAATTCTGGTTCTAAATTCCTTATAATTCAGACTCCGAATTCCATAGAATTCAGGCTCCAAATTCCTTAGAATTCCGGTTACAAATTCCTTAGAATTCAGACTCTGAATTCTATAGATTTACGGATCTGAATTCCTTAGAATTCAGGTTCTTAATTCCATAGAATTAAGACTCTGAATTCCTTATAATTCTGATTTCGAATTCCTTAGAATTTAGGTTCCGAATTCTTTAGAATTCAGGTTTTGAAATCCTCAGAATTCAGGTTCTGAATTATTTAGAATTCAGACTCCAAAATCTATGGAATTCTGATTCCGAATTCCTTGAAAAACAGAATCCAAATATACATGCAATATAGAATTTGAATGTTCCTAGACTTCGAACATTATTTTCCTTAGACTCCGTAAAATTATATTTGGTTGATAAAAAATATTTTTCTTACCTTTGTTATAGTTATGAAACGATGTCGTGTATTTTGTTTCTAACTAAACGTTTTTTTAATGACATGTATACATGTCCCTTCAAGATTCAAGGAAAAATATGACCATCGGAGGAAGGAGTTGACCATTGGAGATGTGCCTATAAATAGGAGCTCAATTGAACGAGCTCAAAAATTATGAACTTTTCAACATAGAGATTGACTTATCTACAACTCTATAGATTAAATCGTGTTAAAGTGATTTCTAGAGAGAGATACTCTCACGCTTTGTGCGTACTAATCATCTTATTTAGATTTCTTTGTCCGACTCTGAATGTTGCTGAGTACATTCGAGGGCTTCTAGGGATAGGAAGATAGTGGTGTCGACTATCTTAAAGTTTAAGGGCTTCCAGGGATAGGAAGACAGAGGTGACGATTACATTAAAGTCAAAACACTTCCTTGATAAGGAAGACAAAGTTTCGGACTACCTTGATGTTCAATGGATTGTGGGGATAGTAAGAAAGACTCTAATTTTATTATCAATGGATTACTCTGGTGTGGTTAAGACAAACTTTCTTGAAAATATAAATCAAGGTATCATTATCCAAGGTTGTTGGATATGCTACTCTTTGGGTTAAAAGATTTCATACTTCATATTTGTTTTGTTTCATGTTTTTTTCCATTTCATTTGATTAATAAGGAAATTATAACTATCTTATACATTATTATATAAGTACTATGATTAAGTAAGATTCTATAGGCTTTAAGGATGAAACACTGTCCTTGTAAACTTTTGATAAGATTCATTTTCGGAACCATATTTCTGGAATCTAGCAAGTTTGTAGAACTAGTTTCATTTCTGTAACCATACTTCCAGAATCTATAAAGATTCTAGAACCAAGATGTTTTTTAAATTTTGTAACACCCCAAGATTTCATAGTATGTTAGTTCCTCAAAGTATTTCAATAACTTACACTAAACGCAACATCGAGTTTAAGCGCACCACGACTTACCAAACTAGCCATTCAAAAGTTGTTATGAATAGTATTAACAGAATTTTGAACCTTATATAACCCTTATAATTTTAGAATCCATATTATGAGTTTCATAGAAATAATTTAAGGATAATTCATTTTTTAGATAAAAGAATTATTTTTAAAAAAATGCAATTTCACCGCCTTTTAATGGAAAACCACTTCTTAAATCCAATATTTGAAACTTTTATATATTAAATTTGACAAAATAAACTTCTTATTTGGGATCAGGACATAAGAATTTAGTTTCAATAAATTTTTGGTATTTTTCTGATAACTTTCATATTTGGGTGAATAGTGAGAAATAATATATTTTAACTGAAAACAACTTTTTTAATCAAAATAAATTATAGTGTTCAAATATATATATGTGAATGGTTTAGATGTATAATTAGATTATATTTTTACCATTTAATACAACGTTGGTCATTGTAAGTAATTTCACTTCCAAATTGGACATAAACAAATGTCAATCTTCTGGTAGTTATTATTTCTTAAAAACACACTTTGTTTTGACAATAGGGGATTAATTTTAAATTAATTTATTCCACTTATGTGTTTTGAATTTAGAAAAATTAATTCCATATTTAGAATCAAGAGGTCCAAATTTTGTATATAGTTATCTTTTATTTTTATACATTTTGAATAATTACATCGGTAAATATTTTATTTACCATGGTTAAAGGGTAAATCCGGTAAATAAGGGAACAAAAATAATATTATAATAATATTAAATTACCCTAACACGTATCCTAACCCTATTGGATGGTACCTTTGCGAGCATGGGCATCGTTGGGTATATTTTGGGACCTCATGGAGCCACTTGTAAGTGATAATGATACTTTATATTAATTAATTTAAATAAAATACAAAAATGACATAAGCATATCTTTTTTAGTAAAACAATTTTTACATAGGGTTATACATGTTATCTCCTTGACTATAAATATTAATTAGAAATATAAAAATATTTCCTACATAATGGTATTTTATTTATAATTTTTATACATTGAATAATTAAATTTATTTATGACACAATGATGATACATTATTTTCCTTATTAAAGAAAGAATCAAATAAATGGTATTATAAATGTTAAAATAAATATAAATTGAAATTTTTTATGACATCCACTAATTTTATTGGTTAATATGAAATCTTTGGATTGATTAAATGAATTTATTTCAAATTAATAATGTTTTTACTACTTTAACAAAAATCTATGATTAAATAGTGTTAAAATTGACAAAAAATAGTTTTTTAAAACAAATATTATATTATTAATTGATATTCTGTTAATAAAAATATACGGTTCGGAGAAAGGACTTATATAATGATATATTTATCATTAATGACCAACTTTAGGTTGTATTAAATGTATATAGTATGTTTATTAACCATATAATATAAAAATACAAAGACACATGGTAAATGTCAAACTATTTAACTAAGAGTTAAATCTAAATGATAAGGTTAATATAGTGACCCAAACCTGTCTAAAACCTATTGGTTGAGTGGTTTTCGACCCATAACCACCGTATCCTTTATATAATACATTTTTTGTCCTTTATAAACCGAAAATTATTTTATTATAAAATAATATTTCTTGCTTTTCCTAAGGTTCCCCTCACCACTTTTATAAAAGGGAACTCACCCTTCTCTCTAATTAACACCTTCAAAGCCATTTGGATCGGCCAACCTCTGCCCAAATACCCTATAAACTATACTCCCTTCTTCCAAGAGGTCATAATTTAGTCATAAAGCCAACCTATGGATCCCATTTTGATCAAATCAAAAGGAAGAACCCGAAGAAGAGGTAAATATTTCATCACCTCTTTCAAGTTCCTTTCTTCTTCCACTTCCTTTTCTATGTTGTTTCCATTATAAAATAACAAATAAAGTATCTTATATATACTGTGATGTTATTATAAATATGTTATATCCAAATTCATTATTATATCCATCCTTTTAATGACATTTCACCATACATGTGTACGTACGTCTTACCATCTCCACGTCGTGGTGTAACTGTTATTCAATACATTATTATTTCGATGGGAATAATAATGATGTGTAATCGATGTAAATAATAAATATAAGATGATAATTATTCTACATATATGATATACCATCCAATTATATATTATTTAAATATGAAAAGAATGATATTGTCTCTCGTGCGTACGTACGGATTACCGTCTCCACAAACGCGATGAGACTCATTCCCCATTGTATCCATTTAAGAATAAGTTTCATTTAATGATTAAAAATAATGTTTATAGACATTATATAATTCTGGATATGAATATGATACATCCCATCCATAATAAATATTACTCACATAACAAAAAGTATAAAGGAAAACGAATCTCTTAACACTCGAAACGACGATAATACGAAGATATTGTTAACAAAGAAATGTTAAAAGATCATATATTATATCATATTAATGTATATGATTCTGGTATAATTTAATAAAAATTATTTCACCATTATACAGGAGGTTAACCTACCCTCAACCAACGAAAAAGTACAATATAAGGGGTTTCATATCTCACTTTTAATTCTGTAAGATTTCCATTGTTCACCACTTATTTATTACATGTGGTGTGTGTACTTCCCATGATTGTATTCATTGTGTAATATAATTTAATTTATGGATATTTACATCATAATTTTATGATCCTTATTTCATGTTTGTATGTTTTTTAAGTTACCAAATTGATAAAAGAATTTGAAATTTCAATTTCCACTCATTCGGTTTTACGCATACTTTATTGATTATTTTACTCCATGATTATGTGTGGAATCACTATTCATTTGCTTATGTCATAATTTCAACTCCCCTTTCTGTGGATATACTTTTTATACACATAATCACTCCATTTATAAAATTCTCAAGTCATCGATATGAACTTGATAAGAGTAATTTTAACTCAATCACCATTTGTTGAGTTAAGCATCCAATTCATTGGTGATGTTTTTACAAGAATATGTGTGAATGTCCTCTGATTTATTTACACTAAATATCCAATCATATTGATTGTATTTATATTTTTCACAGATAATTATTTCATTCATTTTTCCTTAACCTAATTATACGTTCTTTATAATATATTTCATATCAATTTACATTCCATTGAGACTTCGTTGTTGTTATACACCGAATCACTTTTATATGGTGTATATAATGTACTTTGACATAGTATATCATGAACCCCTTTATTCTCATGATATTATAAAGTTTTTATTACCTCAATTATTTTAATTCAATAGTCTCTATTTTGGTTAGTAACTCTAACTAAAATATCATTTTAAATGTTTTAAATATTTATTATACTAAATCTTTATCATTAATGTCCATGTTTTAAAAATGGTTTTAAAGATTTATTTATATGAACATTAATGTTTTAAAATTAAAACTCTTTTTAAAAGTTTCAAAGTGGTATGGGACACTTTGATTCAAAAATCTATTTTTAAATGTCTTCTTGACAAATACTGTGACTTTTAAATGTTTTTAAGAAAAAGGGGGATATTTCTCTCAAATAGTTTTGATGATTATTTTCAGCTTTTTCGATATCCTTCATTATTCTCGATTGAGGTTGATCTATTATAATATAATCTTCCATATTGTATTTAATGAGTTATTTTTGACTATGGATGTTCTATTTTTATACCTTTCATGGTTTAGGGATAAATTGTTGGCATTTCGTATTCTAGTTTTAATACGAATGTTTATGTTATGTTTAAACCTATTCATATTAAGAATGCATTGGACTTAGTAAGTGAAGGGTGGAGCCCAATATAGCTCCTCGATGCATCGGTAGGTCTCATGAGACAAACTAGTTTCTTGGAACAAGGCCTTGACAAAATCTTATTTGTAGTCTTGGCATAAGGCCTTGACTATGTGGTTATGAAAGGCTGGAATTATGCATTCTATCATTATGAAAGTGGTCATTTATATTGCATGTGATTATTAGACGAGTATAATGTCCATGTGATTAATTAAATGTCATTATTTAATTTTATTTTTTCCATATTATGCTGAAGTTCAAGTTTAAAAGGCTTTTGTTTTAGTATTGTACACTGTATTAAATGTTTGTGCTTAGTTATGAAAGTTTCCTCTATATTCTTATCCTTACTGAGCATCTGAGCTCACCCCTTTCTATGTTTTATTTTTCCTAGGAGGAAAAAAAGTATATTATGACTAACCTGAAGAGATATTCTATGGGATCTCAGTGTTGTCTATGGAAACAATGTTGTTGTAGTATTCCATTTTATGATGTAATGTAAACCTTATTAATGTATCTTGTACTTCCAAGGCTACTAAACTAATTTGTTTTTTGAGACATAATTTCTTATGATCATGCCAATGATATGTAATAATGAACTGACTCTGGGTAACTGGAGTCGGGGCGTTACAGTTGGTATCAGAGGAAGTTTAGTAAAAACCTTGGAAACTAGATTTTGATAAACTCTGATTAGAGCACATAGCCCTAAGATAGACTTTGAGGATGAGTATATAAGAACTTCCTAAACTTTAGGTATTTTAGAGATTTTGGGAGTTTTCCAAGCAATACATTCCTTTCTAGATACGATCAGGTAGAGGCGGCTCTAGCACAGTTGTACCTAGGGGTAAAACCCGAAAACACCGCTTTGAGCTAGACTCGAACTGGAACTGGTGCACGAAAATAGGCCTTGCTGCACTCATGGTTATGACACTCCTGGGGGATATGCTTAAGATAATTTACATTTTCTTTACAAACTGATTTGAAGTATTTTAATATAAGATGAGAATAAATGACCTTGGTTAATCCTAAGGTGTTTAAAATTGAAAATATGGTGTCATGATATTCTCTAAATGATTTTATGACTACTATTACTCACACAATTCATTCTAGTTTTAGTCAATGGCTGGATTCCAAGGAAGTCATAGTAACTTTCAGAATGTTGTACAAGGTTGGAATGATGGTGGAAATGAGAAACAAAATGGAATTTTTATAGGTGTAAAAGATATCATGTTCATGCCAAATCAGTTTTCCAAAAATATGATCAACAACATATATATTAACCAACTCCCTAACTCAACAAAGAAGAGAAAGGTGATGAATGATAAGAGCTCCAGTAGTGGAGACCATGGAGAAAAGAATCCACAATTTCGATCATGTAGGAAATGTGGAAAGAGACACCCAGGAAACTGTCTCAATGGAACAAAGAAATGCATTACGTGTGGGAAATAAGGACATAAAGTGAATAATTTCCAAGGAAAAAAGAAAAGTACTATGGAATAAAATAAAAATGGTCCCAAGAATCCATTTACAGTCATTTGATGTAAATTTTGGAGACCTGGCCTTTACCCGAGTGAATTCCCTAATCTATAGGATATTTTCTAGGTCAAAGAAGAAGCTATGTGGAAATAAATGGTTGGAGAAATGTTTGAAAGTATTTGTGCTCCTTATTGATGGGATTACTTTGGAATAATTTTCTCTTGTATTTGTAACCCTGTATTTTTTCATGTTAAAATGATATTTGAGGAAGAAATATCTTTCCTCTTGTGAATATAGTTATAAATAACCATTTGGTTTTATATGATCATTGGTTTTCAGGTAATTACAAGTTACTGTATTTTAGGATGAAAATTCAAGGTATGAGATCACATTTGTGGTTAAATTATTGTTTCCCCCGGAATACGGGGATGACCGCCTTGATGGGAGGTTCAAACATTCCGATCGGTTTCTAACGGGTTTGTTTGTAGAACCGGAAACATCCAATGATTCCACATCCATTTGGACCTACTTTCCAAAGGTAGGTGCTCATTAGTTTCTGGACTCATGAGGCTTAGGAATTTTCATTGGTCAAGAGGATGGGAGGTCGGACTCATCACACCTTTTTGAGGGGAATTATTGTATACTCTGGGACTCTCTTTATAGATTTAAGTTATGTTCGTGAATCCTTATTACATTACCAAGTATAAAATGAGATTTCCCTCAAATCTGACAATAAATGGTTAAATATGTAGGAAATTTAGAGAATCTTTTGTATGTATTCTAGGTTCTTCATCGATAGAGAATCATCTGTATTTATTAGAGATTCTTGGTCAATAGTACCCTTCGACGCATTTATACAGAAGTCTATTTGTCATTATGATGACCATACTGGTTTTAAAGCCACTCAGTGGGGCACTTGAAGTTTATTGTTATTCAGAAGGGCATGGATTATTTTAGAGTTGGGATTGAACCCGTAGATGGGCTACCTATGTATCCTTTGTTTAGAAAAGGAATCAGAATCAACGTAGTTCGAGTAAGGGAGTATGATGTTTATTATTGATGGCTTAAAAAAGGATTTCACAATTACTTTTACACTCTAATCTCACATGAGTCATGCTCGGTGTGAGAAACAAGAGGTATTGGTAAAAATTAGACAATTGTGCCATGAAAGATGAAATCATAATAAATAATTTGGGGCTTATGTATGTATGACTACCCAGATAAATGAAGGTTGGGATTTACTTTAGGGAAGAAATCCAAGAATAGGGTCCATAAAGGTATATGTGCTTCATGGAGATTTTGAATACTCTAACTTGGGGATTACTCCTGAAAAGGAGGACCAAATTAGGAGAAGACTTAAGATTGGGTTTTCCTAATGAAAAGGAATCCCAGATCAAAGGTAAATTAGGACTGGTTAAGAGAAATTAAGACTGGGGCTTACTCTTGAAAAGGAGGCCCAGGTCAAGGATTAAGGTCTGGGGATTACTCCTAAGGAGGATGCCCAAATTTAGGGACTCGGGCTTACTCCTATGGAGGATGCCCAGATTTGCGAACTTTAAGAATTGGGGCTTACTCCTAAGGAAGATGCCCAAGTTAAGAATTATGACTGGGGCTTACTCCTAAGGAGGATGCCCATATTTGAGACTGGGGCTTACTCTTGAAAAGGAAGCCCAGGTTAGGGGATCTGGGGATTACTCCTAAGAGGATTCCCAAATTAGAGGACTCATGACTAGGGATTATTCCTAAAAAGGAGACCCAGGTTAAGGATTCTCTCATCTTAAAGGATGAGGTTGAATGAATGAAATATCAATCCTTAGTGACATAAAGATGTGTAAATCACTAGGTTTTGAGAGATATTCCACAGAATTCCTTTCAGATAAGGAAGTCAAATCAAGAAGTCATGCCACAAATTTCTTTGACGAGTGTCTTGAAGGCTGAATCTTGAATATGAAAGGTGTAATGTCTTAAGAGGGGTGAAATGGGCAAGAAAGGCACCCAAAAAGGAAGGGGCGCGCAAGTCCTGGCAGGCGTGCAGGTACTGCGTGGGTACGCAAGTCCTGGTCGCGTAGGTATGACTATGCGACACATGTTGTACTTGAGAGATGGTTAACCAGTAGGGTAATACTTGAGCGACTCTTCATTAAATCCTTTAGAATCCCCTTGAGGTTCTTCCAGAAGAAGGGCGTGCAAGATCTATTGAAGGAGTAAGGTGGCGCGCAAGTGTGGCCCTTTTCCTTTAAGGGCTGGCCACTCAGGTGCGCAAGTGTTGATGAGTTTCAACACTTAGGCCTTCCTCCCCCTCTTTAGATCTTCTGTTCTAGGTAAGAAATTACCTTAAAAGTGTTTCGGAAGCTTTGAGAAGAGACTAGGGCACCGAGAGCTCAAATCTGAGTTTCTGGAAAAAAATCCTCTTGAAATGGGGGGCCTACAGGGTCTATTTATAGGCAAGAGAAGACCCTCGGAAGTTACCACATAGGTTGCGCATGTCACTTGCACGACCACTAGGCATCGCGCAAGTGGACTTGCGCGACAGTGATCGAAATTGCGCGGAACATGTTCTTTTGATCTCTTGTTCATGCCTTTGTCGATTTTTGATATTTTCTTCAAAGTATGCATCAATTTGTGCTAAGTCATTTCTCTTTACATTCCTTTGGACTCTGTGACGAAAAAGGAGCGTCAACAAAAATCCCCCCTCAAAGTTGGATCCGAATGAAATGAGGATGTGACTCTGAGGAAAAGAAGAAAACCAGAGGAAAGGTGTTGCTCAAGTCTTGATGGCGCAGAGGGTGGCGCGCAAGTGCGCATCGCGCAGGGCCTGGGCGCACTGGGTGTTGGCGCGTAGATAGGCCGCCTAGCCTATAAATACGCGGTCATTGGTCGCTATTTGCATCTGATTCTGAATTCTTGACATCTCACCGTGAAAATCATCTTCTTTCCGTTGTTTCCTCCTCCTCGCGCTGTTGTCAAGGTAATAGGACTTGTGTGGTGAAAACATGTGCGACACATTTAACACTTGTGCGGAACATCCATACTTGCGCGCCTTAATTCCTTAGCCATTTTTTCGAATTTCTTTCACAAAGTTTATGAAAAATCAATCCATTTAATAGTAAATTTATTCAACTCTTGTGCAGAATCAATGGCTCTTAGACCTGTAATAGTTAATGAACTGGATAGCAAGCGGATAGATGATATGATGGACATCATTGGCCTTGATTATTATACTGGAAAAGATAGCAATCTTCTATATTTGGCTAAGTATCTGAAGAAATATCATCTTAATTTCCCACAGTGCATCTACCCGCCTCAATATGGTCATGGTCATCTGCAAGGAGTCAATGTTCCAGATGCAAAGAACTATAAACCTAAAATTCAGATGCACTGCTACTCCTCCATTTCGGTTATGTTGTGTATTAAGAGAAACAACAATAGTGTGAACTTTCAAATTCTTTCTCCATGTCATTTCCTTGCAGATATAAAAATGGAAAACCCATGGGATGAAATGTTTTCCACTGCCGGTTGGTGGAGAGAAGAAAAACATGGTATTAGAGCAATATCTGAAAAGAGTACTCTCTCCAAATGGCTCTTTACTTCCAATGCTCCATTCTCAAATCCATGTATCCATCTTCCAAGTCTCTTGGACAGAAACAGAGTCACTGTTTGATCAGCAGAAAATTTTCTCAAACCGCACTCAAGAATATCCTTTTACAATTGTTCAAAGAAGAGCTGGTATCACTGCATCTCTTATTGTATCCAGTTGAATGAATTAATTCCAGGTGGTTGTTGATGAAGCTCGGGATGCTATAAATCAAATGAAGAGTTATGTTGAAAGCCTCTTGTAATTCTTGAAAAAGAGAAGAGACTCCAGTATGTGGATGTCCTTATAACTCTTTTGTATCAATGAAAAACACTTTCACCTTCACTCATTTGTACCTGCGTTCTCTTTTGCTACATGCTTTAGATTTTACCTAATCCAATGGGCCTAGTAAGCATAGTTTGATTTTTTTTCTAGGATTAATGTAAATAACCCTAAAAACTTCGAACCTTTTAATTGCTCAATGTTACCTAAATCATACAAAAATGTATTGAGCTGGGAACTTGAATTTTATTCAGAGTTCCCCTGTCTTTGGTGGGCAGTTTAAAGTCATGCACGTCGGACATAAAAAAGGCTAATGTTTAAGGTCAAAATAGCTTTGACTGAAAATGGATTATAATTGACTTAATTCCTTGAAAATTCATCTAAAAACATATTACCATACTCAAGTATGAGGGAAAATATGTAAGCTATGACATAAGAATATTTGAATCTGAGGAATGATATGAAAAAGAGATAAAAGGCATTAGAAGAAGTAGTTTCCAAGAATGAATTTACCATTATTTAATAAACCCATTTGGGGGTTGAATTATGCAGGGCCACCTAAGGGGATTGGCTTCATAGTTAAATAAAATAGTATCCTTTGGCTAACAAGTCTGTTATGTAGACTGTTTATGCAAGGACACCTATGGGCACGTGCTGCATATTCAGGAAAAGGAACTCTCAGAAATTTACTTTCCTAGTGCTAAAAGCCAGTGAAAGTTTATGGAGATTCAAATCTTCCAAAGTATAGAGTTGGTTGTATGGAAAGAGGTACTTGAATATGGAGAAGATATTTCCAAACAAGATTATCGAAGAACTGCATGAATATCACTCCTACAAAGGTCTGACCCAAACGTAGGGAAGGAGAATATAAACCATAGACTTGAATACTTTCAGATCATGAAAAAGGATATGGGAAAATATGTTAAGGATGGATATTTTTTGCAGATCCCTGCATACTGTCATTTAAGACAAATAAGGAAAAAAGATGCATTTTTTCCAAGAATGAAGTTACCACTATCCGAAAAACCCATTAAGGGGTTGAATTATGCAGGTCCACCTAAGGGCATTGGGTTCATAGTCAAATAATAGTATCTTTTGGCTAACAAGTCTGTTATGTAGACTGTTTATGCAAGGCTGCCTATGGGCACGTGCTACATAGTCAGGAAAAAGAACTCTCGGAATTTTGACATTTTTGTGACTAGAAGTCATGAAGAGGGTTATGAGGATCTGAAAATATTTAAGGTTAGGATTATGACACATAAATATGGGTACTTTTCAATGTATATATAGATACATAGATCAATGCTAACCATAATCATGTTGTGGCTGGGTCCTGAATTGAAATGTTGGACTTCACTATGTATCCCATAAGGATGAGAATCAGGCCATACATAGTTCTTAAACTACATTTTAACGTTGTGTGGGACAAAAGGATTAGAGATCTTAGTTTAGGTTCATAGAGCTTGGACCATTGTAAGAAATACACAGTGTGTGTTTCCAAGGGGACTTTTCAGCCAAGGGACTGAAAGTAGAATTTGGGGTTAGGCCCAAAGACTTGGGACTGGATTCGAGGGACACTCGAACGTTTCTACGTATCCCATAAGGATGGGAATCAATCCCATGTAGTTCTAGAAATACCCTCTATACAAATTTGGTTCGTACATGTGAAGGGTGAAAGGGGACTTTAGTGCAATGATGGTTTAACCGAAGATAAAAGGTTCGAGCATTTCCATGTATGAAAGTAGTCTTTGAAATGAAATATGATTGAAATATCAATGAAAATAATGGTTCCCTCTTAGGTGAGGGTATCAAAGAAATTTGTAGTTTATTGTCATACTGGACAAAAGTTTTGTATAGTTTAACGTCGTATAACAAGGAAAAAAGTGAACCAATGTAAAGATATTGATTCTAAGGGAGGTTTCACGAATTATTATCATATGAGATGGAGATGAACCGACGTGAAGAGATTGGTTTTGGGCTTGAACCTTGGGAGGTTGCCTACATACCCAGCCTATAAGGAAAGGATCAAAGTTTGTATAGTTCAATTAAATAATGAATTAATGATCAAGTTGTTCTTGGGGACAATGACCTACAAAAATGATGTTAGGACTTACACATGGTTAGCGGCCCAGATAGAGTGTTATGGTTGATGTTTGCTCTAAGATCACATGAGTCATACTCAGTGTGAGAAACAAGAGGTAACAACAACCTTAACGATGCATAGTTTAATGTCATGTAGGACATATAGAGGGACTATGCAGTTTAAAGTCTTGCAGTTAGGACTATTGGTGATGCACAGTTTACTGTCATGTAGTAGGGACAAAATACAGTTTAATGTAATGTAGGACGTATCACAGACTTTCTGTGCAGTTTAGCGTCATGTAGTTAGGACTATGGAGACAATAGAGTTTAACGTCATGTTGGACGAAAGGGGGACTATGTAGTTTAATGTCATGCAGGGAGGACAAAATAGTACACCATTTAACGTCATGTTGGATGCATTAGGGACTTTTTCACAGTTTAACGTCATTTTGGATGAAAAAGGGACGATACAGTTTAGCGTCATGTTGGACGAAAGTGCGAATAGTTTAAGGTCATATGCATGGACCGTGGATGGTGCAGTTTAATATCATGCTGGACGGTGGTGTAGTTTAAGGTCATATAGGACCTTTGATGATTATGTAGTTTAATGTCTTTCTAGACGTAAGGTACTTTTATATAGTTTAGCGTCATGTAGTTAGGACATCATAGTTTAACGTCTTGCTGGACATAAGAGACTTGCAAATAGTTTAGGGTCATATGCATGGACCGTTGATGATGTAGTTTAAGGTCATACAAGACCTAGTTGCAGTTTAAGGTCATACTGGACCATTTAGGGAACTTTTTCACAGTTTAACGTCGTGTGGGACGAAAGTAAAAATAGTTTAAGGTCATATGTATGGACTGTTGCTATATAGTTTAATGTCATATAGCAAGGACGAGGAAGGGACTTTGCAGTTTATACAAAATACTTCTTAAAAAATATGGTATTGGTTGGAGTAGTGATGAGTTCTCCATCCATTGAGATTAATGAATAAGCTCCATTGGAGTAGACCCTATGTATTGAATAAGGTCCTTCCCATTTTGGATCAAGCTTGGGAGGTTTCTTTCCTGGTATCATTAGAGTTCTAAGAACTAATACCAATTCTCCCTGAGTGAATGAACGAAGATGAAATTTTTTGTTAAAAGATCGTGCTATTCGATTCTGATAGACTTCCAAGTGGTGCAAAGTGCACAATCTTTTCTCATATAACTGTTACAATTCATTCAATCACTTTTGAGATTGTTCATCTATAGATGATTGATCAAAAATGGGAACTCTGAGTGAGGGTAGTTGAACTTCAATGGGAAAAACGGCTTCTGTTCCATATACCAATGAATATGGATTTGACCGAGTTACAGTGCAGGTGGTAGTCTGATAAGCCCATAAAGCATGAAAGAGTTTATCAGGCCATGACCTCTTATCTTTATCCACTATCTTTTTCATTATATTTGAAAGATTCTTATTAAAGGCTTCTATCTGGCCGTTGGCCGCTGCATGATACAGAGATGAATGGTTGGATTTGATGTTGTATTCTTGATACAACTTCTTCATCTCGGATGAACAGAAATTGGTTCCATTGTCTGTCAATATGGTATGAGGGACACCAAATCTGGTAATGATGTTAGACTTGATGAAGCTAACAGTGCATTTAGAAATGACTTCCTTGAGAGGTATTTCATCTACCCATTTAGAAAAGAATTCAGTGGCAATAAGAATATACTTAAACTGTTTGGTCGTAGCCGAAGGGTAATGTCCCACCACATCCATTCCCCATGTGGAAAATGGCCATGAGTATTTAGCTGTATGAAGAAACTCTGAAGGATGATGAATGAAGTTGGCATGTACTTGGCATGAATGAGACTTCTTTGTGAAATCGACATAATCTCGTATCATTGAAGGCCAAAAGTATCCAAGACTTCGAATCTGATCAGACTGTCTATGTCCAGACTGGTGGGCACCACAGACTCCTGCATGAACTTCTTTCATGACAGCCATTGTCTCTTAAACATCAATGCAACTGAAGAGAACTCCATCAAAACCACATTTGTAGAGAATTTTCTCTAGGTGATCTGGGCTATCATAAAGAGTAAAATTAACCACACGTCGCCGGATTTGTTCTTTCTCAGCTCTATCAGGTGGAAGTGTTCCATTTTGAAGGTATTCCCTGATAGGTGACATCCATCCTGTAGTATAACCATACGGTTCAGGAATGGGACAAATTTCATTAATTTCCTCTATTCTTATTTGAACATAAGGTGAAATTGCACAATGGTGGGCAATACTGATGGTTGTCTCGTCCTGATTTGGATCTGTCAGAGCTGTGGCTATATTAGCCAATGCATCATCTTGAGCATTTTGTGATCTTGGGACATAAGAAAATGTCGGTTCCAAAGGGAATTCCGCCATTAACTCTCTGACGTAATCATACAAAGGGTTTGGTTCTTCTTTTCTGATGGAATAATCGCCATTGACTTGTTTGATTATCAGGTCTGAATAAACTTTCACCTTTAAGTGATTCACTTGTGCTTGAAGTGCTAATTCCAAACCTATGATGAGAGCTTGGTATTCTGCTTCATTATTGGTACCACCTTCCCACAATAAGAAGGAATAAGGTAACACTGCCTTTTCTAGAGAAATGAGCACAATTCCTAAGCCAGCTTTGTTGAATTTAGGATTTTCCATTTTCCTCCCTGTTGGACTTCTGGAAGCACCATCAAAATACATTTCCCATGCCTGAGGACTTTCTTGAATAAAGAAGGCCTCCTCATCAGGGAGTTCAATATCTGAAGATGTGTCTTCCACTGAAGGGTGTTCATCTAGGAAATCAGCCAGAGCTTGGCCCTTTATCGCCTTTTGAGACACATACTGAATGTCGAATTGCTGCAAAATAACTGCCCACCTTTCCAGACGTCCTGTAAGCATTGGACGACTTAGGATAAATTTGAGCGGGTTATTACGAGATACCAATTGGACCTCGTGATGTTGCAGGTAGTGTCTCAACTTTTGAACTGCAAAGATTAATGCCAGGCATCACTTATCAATACTTGAATACCGGGTTTCTGCTTCAAGCATGGTTCGACTAGGATAGTAGAGATAGTTTTCATTACCAGCATCATTCTTTTGAGCAAAAAAGGCAACCAATGATCGCTCTAAAGCTATCACATAGAGGATAAGTGGTCTTCCTTAAACAGGTGGCATGAGTACTAGTGGACTCAAGAGGTATTTCTTGAGAATATTGAATGCTTCTTGACATTCTTCAGTCCACTAGTAAGTGACGCTCTTCTTCATCAATTTGGTGAAGGGTAAACTTTTTCCTGCTAAAGTGGCGATGAAACGCCGAATATAGGCTAAGTGTCAATGAAGTCCTCTTAATTATTTCAAATATTGAGGAGGTGACATACTAAGGATTGACTTGGTCTTCTCAGGATTGACTTCAATATCGGGATGGCGTACAACAAAGCCGAGAAATTTTCCTGAGGTTACCCCAAAAGCACATTTTAAGGGGTTCATCTTCAAATTATGTTGTCGAAGCTTGCAGAATATGACTTCCAAATCAGCCAAGTGATTAGAACGTTGTTTGGATTTAACAACCAAATCGTCTATATATCATTCAAAAAACTTCCCTAAGAAGGGTTGGAAGATACGATGCATGTCACACTGATAAGTTGCACCTGCATTTTTTAAGCCAAAGGGCATTACCCGGTAGAAAAACACACCCTGAGGGGCTCTAAAGGCTGTAGATTCCTCATCTTCTGGGGCCATTCAGATCTGATTATATCCAGAATATTTATCCATGAAGGAAACTGCTTCATAGCCAGTTTTTGCGTCAATTAGATGTTCTGTAATCAGAACTGGGAAATTATCCTTAGGACAATGCCAATTAAGATCTCTGAAATTGATGCAAACTATAATTTGTCCTTTCTTTTTCTTTACAGGGACAATATTAGCCAACCATTTGGGATATTGAACTTCTATGACAAAGTTATATTTGATAATCTTATCCACTTCAGCTTCAATTTTGGAAGCATAAGTTGGGTGTGTTCTTCTCGCGGCTTTCTTAAATCCTCGATGTTCTTCTGGTAAACCCAAATGATGAGTAGCAACATTAGGATCAAGCACGGGCATTTCTGTATAGTTCCAGGAAAATATATCTTTATTTTTATTTATAAAAGAAATATACATCTCTTGTTCTTCAAGATTCATGGCCACACTGATTAAAGTGGGGTGTGGATCTCCTTTTGTACCCAGATTTATTTCTCTGAGTTCATCCACAGTGGTAGAGATACCCTCTTCAAATGTTGGAGGAGAATCTCTGAGATCTTCCTCTTCTTCTTCTTCATGTGTTATTTCTTCCATTTCTACTTGCATAGTAGATGATAAAGTAGAATTCTCATGATCTGAAGAGATGTCAAAATTTTCATATTTTGAAGAAGAAGCTTCCATTTTCAACCTGATTGATGATGAAGGGTCTTCTTTGGGTAATAAAGAGGAGATGATGGATTGAGAATCGACATCATTGTTCACCTACGATGTTGCTATAACTTCTTCTGTCCTAATTGGCGAAGCATAGACTTGTTGGATTTCAACAGATGAAATGAAGACATCACCATTTGTGCTTTCATCACTGCTTGGTAGATTACCAATTTCTCCCATGTTGTTTGGCTCTATTGCCGTAATTGACATTATGGATCTTTCTGTAAGAGTATTTTTATTTGGGTCTATCTTGTCAATTTGACTGATAGGAAACACATAATTTGTACTCACATGTGTAAATGGATTTACTGGAATTTTTTCCAAACCATATGGAGCATTAACTTTGGTAATCTCCTTTGTTATGGATTTCTCCCTTTGCTTGATGTGATAGAATTCCGCCTCAATGTATTGAGACTCACATGTCTTGAATGGGGCCTTATCACCATAAAATGTCCCAACTTGACCATCGAAACAATATTTGAGACATTTTTTGGATGATGAAGGGATACCCACATGTTGATGTAGTCAGGGTCTTCCAAGAAAATGTTGAAGGCTGAGTCTTGATCAACAACCATGAAATCTGAATTGGATACAAGATCTCCAAACTGAGTTATGAGTGTAACTCCACCCAATGGTTCTTGTTCATTTTTATCATATCCTTGTAACATCATGGTAGAAGGAGATAAATTAGATTCCGTGAGGCCCAATCGACGAAGTGTACGAATGGGCATGAGGTTGACTCCTGAACCATTGTCAATGAAAGCGCTTCGAACATCCACGCCATTGACCTTGCCAGACAAGTAAAATGATCTAATATGTCCATGAACAACATCATCTTCATCTTCATCAGTAAAAGATATTATTTCATGGCATTCTGCAAGATTATTCTCTATGTGATAGACTTCAGCTGCAACAATTTCAGTTTCAAACTCTTGAGGACTTGACAAAGCCTTGATGAGTGCTTCCCAAACATATTTTTACAGATTCAGAGCATCTAGAATTGATAACTTGGCTGGTACTTGGGCCAAGTGTTTCAATATATCATACTTTTGATCCAGAGGTCTACATTTCCCAATATAAATATGTGGTTTAGCAGGTACCTTGGAAGAAGATGCTTTGGAAGTTGATGCATCTTGTATTGGGGTAGGAGTTGGCAATATTCCTGGTTTTGGAAGATTAGACGGATTAGATCCATTTACTTGCTGAGAGGAAGAAGATGGAACCTTCAACCGGTCTTCCAAAATAATTGTGTCAGGACTGAATTTTCTATTGGTATAAGAACTTGCTTGTTCTTGCTGAGCTCGTTGAAGGGCTCTACCACGAGTTTCTGCTGCGTACACAGTTCTAGCAGGGGTAGAATTATAATAGTGGCTTCTAAAATATCCATGTCTTCCCCTGTATCCTGAGCCCCTGGAACTTCCTCTAATTCCTCTTTTTGATATAGGGAATTCAGGCTCATTGAAATCGAAACTTTGACTAGCATATGGATCTGTTAATTGAATCATATTAACAGAACCAAAGATTAACTCTTCGTCTGATGAAGACTCTGCCTGATTAGCCTGTTTAAGTTGTGTCGTTTTGTGGGCCGATGCCCATGGCTTTGAATTATATGGCATGAAGTCCACCAAAGTCAAAGACAACTTAGACTTTGACACATACTCATCTTCTTCTGATTCTTTTTCTTTCTTTGAATCATGTCGTTTCTTTGAGGAATTTCCCTCTGACGAAGAGGGTCTTTCCGCAACATTCATGGCATAAGACACAATTGGTTTCCTTAATTGTGTTCGCAAAATAGCATGAGTTTGATTAATTGTCTTTCTGAACATCCAATCATCATAATTTTGTGCATTTTTGCTTTTGACTTCCTGCCATTCATCTTCCTCCTCTGGAACTGTAGCAGTGACACATGCTACCTGAGCTGAGGAGCCTTTCAATGTGACCTGTCCCGAGTCGACCATCTTTTGCAGGAGGTCTTTGAAAACAAAACACTCCTGGATGGGATGCCCCAACATTTGATGAAAAGGGAAATAATTAGGACGGTCTTCATATCCTTTATTGTTTGGCCTCTTGGGTATTGGCAATTGAACCAAATTGTTTTCCAGAGCCGAAATAAAATAACCAGGAACTTGTTCATTTCGAAAAGAGTATGTTTTGCTCTTTAGATCCTAAATTTTTTTTCATCTTTGATCTTTTTGATCATCTGGATGAAAAGGCCATTGTTGTTGGCGCTTAGAAGGCGGAGTCCTTCGAGAAGATGAAGGTTTTGAAGTAGAAATAGGTACAGGTGCTTGTTTAAGCATAACTGTAGCTTTTTATGCTTTACCCATTCTCCTTCCTGAAGCTGATGGAATTACACGAGATTTATCTTTATCCTGTATAAGGGAATCTTCAATCTTCTGAGCGATTTAAGTAAGGTCTCGAAACCCTCCTGTGTATTTCACAGGGATTAACGGCGTGCGTAATTTGTCACACAGATTTGCCACACATATTGGAAAAAATTCTTCTTGAGGGAGTTCTAAACTCAAGGAATATGTTAATCCTTTCCATCGAGCAATGAAATCAGAGACCCTTTCATTCTCCCTTTGCTTACAGTTTGTAAGATCGAAAACTGTTGTCTTTGGCAAAGTTGAGCTGAACTGAAGGAGGAATTTTTTGAAAAGATCCTCCCATTCGGTAATTGACCGGGATTGCAAGCTTGTATACAAAACAAAATTTGTTCCTTGCAAGGTTCGCACGAAGCATCTGAGTTTCACTGCCTCTTGCTGCTTCGGAGTTCCCATCATAGGATCGCAACAAGACACGTAATGCATCAAATGTTGTTCTGGATCGCCTGATCTATTGAAAATAGGGAATACAGGGTTCCCAAAACTGGATGGAGGAGAAATTGAATCTACCCATTCAGGGTAAACATTCTTTTCTGGTTGAACTTGCGCACTCTTCCCTTACATAGTTTCTAACCAAGCTGTTAATGACTCAATAGTAGTTATTAACTTTTGATAAACATCCAATTGAACTTGGACTAGGGTAGGTGCAATGACTGGAGCTTGGACAGATGTGGCGATTGGTGCTGCAACTGATAGTAGAACTACCAACTGTTGTTGCACTTGACCCGTATGATTAGACCTATGAGGGTGTACTGATAGAGGAGGATATTCTTGATCCATCTCAGTAGCTGCAACAAATTGATTTGGCTGACTGACTCCATCATGCTTAATAAGAAGACTACTCTGAAGTAGTTCTGCATTCAACCTTCTTAATTCCTTCATTTCTTCCTCCTGTTGTGCAAACCTCTGCTTTAGTGATAGCGATTGACCTTCTCCAGAGGAAGGATATGTTACTTGGTTCTTTCCCTTCCCTTTGTTGGATCCTTTTCGGAGAGGGGGAAGTGGGTTACTCGAAGTATTACCTAGGTTCTGAGTAATCCTTTTATTTCGTGTACGCACACCTTCTTCATTTGTGTGGGTGCGTACATCTTCTTGAGCAGGAACCTCTTCATCTGAGTCCCCTGAATGAGCCTCATCTGGTGGATCAGCAACAACGGCATTGATGACATTGATTGATGCATAACTCATCGCATCCCTTCTATCGTCATTTCTGTGAAATTGTATTCTTCCATGTATTTGATGATACATTTCCTTTTGTTGATTCAATCCCTCATGAACTTCTTGATGAACCGTAATTTGGAGGGAATCTCCTGATAATTTGGCTCTTCATTCCTCTTGAGGTTTCTTACCCAGTCGAGAAAGGCACGAATTTATCTGAGGATGGGATTGATGATTTGAAAAAGTCCCCAGTCCAGTGGATTGGGTCTTTTCCTACTATTCTCTCTCAACTCCTCGAATCCTATTTTTTGATTCCGAGGGTTGGTTTAAAAGAGTCCCCAGTCTGGCGAGCTGGGGTGGTTCTTGACATGCTGTGTCTGAGACTTTCTTGAAAGTCCTCCTAATCTTGCGAAGCTTAGTCCAGAAATTAGTTGGATGCATTAATCTGTATCCACTTTTATCACCCTGTTCAAAAGACCGTTGGATGGTTTCCGACACTTCTGTCACTTGGTGACGTTCTTGCTTCAAATGAGAGGCATGTTCAATATTCTTGTTTGCTTGATGCAAGAGTAATTCGACAACTTGTTCCTTGTATTCTTGATTTTGAGAGGAAATAGTTGAAGCCTGTTCTTGGGAAAGCTTTTGATTACAAACAAAGCCCATTGACTGTGGCCGGCTATGGGAAATAACATTGCGTGAGACCATTTTTAGCGGGCTTTGCTGACTGGAGATCACCGTGAAATGCAATGCTCTATGAACATCCCATCCTCTGACACGAATACCAGATGGGGCATTGGAAATTAACTAATGCAATCTTCTTAGTGCGCCAAAGCATGAACATTGAAGGGATCTCTGCTGCTTTTCAGCCTTTGGATATCAAGATACTGATAGAGACGCCAAATCAATCTGACGTTGTAACCCTTCTATTATCATAAGATTATTTTCATATTCATCATAAGATAATACTTTCTTTTTCAACTGACAAAGAGTTTTCCATATGTTGAGACGAATATCATGAATTTCATCTTCCGTCAACATTTCTGAAATATTATACTGAGAGTCAGCCAGAGGCCAAAACATGATTGGCACATCACCTTTCGCCAGTTTTTTTCTCATATTCAGAATTTCCTCTTTATCATTTTATGAAGATTCTTCTACCTGATTTGACTAGAGTTGGTGTTTCCTTGTTGCTTCATTGGATTCAACATGATTGGTAGAGAAATAATTGATCAAACTAGAAGATTCATGACTTAGGGGTGGTTCGTAGAATGACCTACACCCTGGGCTATCTTCTGATTGATAAAGTATTTCACCTGCAAGCGATGAAGCTTCAGACATGGCTGGTTTCACATTTACATGTGCCTCAAGATAATAGGGCTTTCTCAGCACTACATTGTCCACTGGGGCATTTTCCGGGCAATGTGCATCACTACTGCGGAGAGGCCTTTCACAGCGAAATTCATCATCATGGGGAGGACCACCATAATGGGTTACAACAAAAGATGAGATCTCTTGCTCCTTGGTCTTCTGACCACACAGAGGGTTCCTGTGGCTCTAATCTGAAGATGAAACTTCAAGATCGACCGAATTTTCATGAAAAAGCCTTCATGAGGAAGTGTATGTTGAAGACCTTCAGAATTAATGTTCCCACTATTGGGAAATGAGGGAGTAGAATCTTGAATTCCAACAGATAATTGTCTGAGGGCTTCAAGAACTCCAGCATCGAGCAAGGCCTTGTTATAGATTGGCTCTTGATCTCCTGACTGTGCTAGGTGGGTCTTTTTCTTAGATGCCTTCTTACTCACCATGAAAACCACTTGTTGATGAAAGTGGCTGCTCTGAGAAGGTGTATGTGCCTAATCAAGAAAGATGGCTAGGTTAGGCTGACGATATCCTCTCAAATCAGGTGTATGTGCCTGACTTGGTCGTCCGTATGACATGGGGGAGTATGCCCCATAACCCTCTTGAACTGGAACAGATGTGTGTGTTTGTTCCGGAGAGAATTATTGATGTACCACTCCACTGGTAGGGATAGATTTATGTGTCTTTTTCGGAGATGCCGCTGAAGTTGTTATAATATCCTGGCAGGCATCCAGAATATGAGCAGGGATTTTCTTCTGCTCTTTCACCATTGATAGAATATGCTTGGTGACTTCAGCTGCCGGAACGGGAATATACATCCATTCCGGGCTTGGAGAAGGTGTATGTGCATGCTCCTGTCCTCCTTTTCATGTCAGTGAATCCTGACAGTACTCAAGTGTGGGGGCAGAGAGTTGAGTCTGCCTCCTATTTGTTGTCGGGGCTTTCCGACTAACTTCTCTGAATGCTACCAAGCACGACTATTGGTAAGCTTGATTAATACTAGCATGTGTATGTTCCTGCTGATTGCACTTTTCCAAACGTGGTTAATGAGATCCATCATATGTAGTCAGAAGAGCCTGCCTACTAGCTGATGATGTATAAACAGGTGTATGTTCTTGCCTATAGTACTCCGCCGGAATTTCCATGTGGGATTTCTGTGATGCTGCTAGACGAGTCTTCTGGATAGTGGGTTTAAAACGGGAAGGTGTATGTGTCTGCTTGTTTCTTGCCACCAAGTTAGGTTGGTGGACTTCTCCGGAGATGGTAGAGATGAGAACCTACTCACTGTTGACCGGATTCCGCCTCTGGTGGTTCATCTTGCTTGCTCGGGTTCGAGGAACATGAGCCGAACGCCTGGAGTTGGTACCCTTATCATGTTGAGGGCGCACTGCAGCACGAGTCTGGCGGCGATTGTTGGTGGAAGCCCTTAGGAAGGACTCCTGTCTGTTTGAATTAAGGTTCTGAGGGACCTTCTCATTCACCTCCCCAGAATAAGGGAGCGAATGGTGATTGCGTTTCGGGGATAACGACCCGAAACGGTTGGAGACGGTATTCAACACCGCCTACTTCTTGATCACTATTCGTCGTTGTCCGGACGACCGATGTGAGTTGTTTACTTGGAGGGCTTGCCGGGAAGCCTCCAGAGTTGGGATGGTACCGTGTTGACGGTACTCTTTAACCACTGCATTTGATACCCAGCGTTGAAGACGCTGAGTAGGTGATATCGTCCTAAGAGCAGACGACGATCCAGTAGGAGTAGCAGCAGTGGCATTTGCAGCAGCAGTATTCACAGGTTTGAACTTGAGAGCAGCCATTCTAGAAATGCAGAAGATCTTGGGAAAAGAGTTCATGTTTGATATAATGGACGTAATCAAGATAAATTTAGCCACTACATCTTTTGTATGAGCACATATGTCAATGATTGTTTTTTTCCCCTCTCATTGAGTTTTAAAATAGGGGTCTAAAAAATAGGTAAAACGTCATTTTAACTTGGTTAAGGATTCACGTCGGGTTCACCATTTTTGTTTCCCTCGGAATCCGGGGATGACCGCCTTGATGGGAGGTTCAAACATTCTGATCGGATTCTAACGGGCATGTTTGTAAAACCGGAAACATCCAATGATTCCACATCCATTCGGACCTACTTTCCAAAGGTAGGTGGTCATTAGTTTATAAACTGATTAGGCTTAGGAATTTTCATTGGTCGAGAGGATGGGAGGTCGGACTCATCCCACCTTGTTGAGGGGAATTATTGTCTACTCCAGGACTCTCTTTATAGATTTAAGTTATGTTCATGAGTCCTTATTACATTACCAAGTATAAAATGAGCTTTCCTTCATATCTGACAATCAATGATTAAAAATGTAGGAAATTTAGAGAATCTTTTGTATGTATTCGAGGTTCTTCATTGATAGATAATCATCTGTATTTATTAGAGTTTCTTGGTCAATGGTACCCTTCGACACATTTATACAGAAGTCTCTTGGTCATTATGATGACCATACTGGTTTTAAAGCCACTCAGTGGGGCACATGAAGTTTATTGTCATTCAGAAGGAAATGGATTATTTTAGAGTTGGGATCGAACCCATAGACGGGATACCTACGTATCCTTTGTTTAGAAAAGGAATCAGAACCCACGTAGTTCGAGTAAGGGTGTATGATGTTTATGATTGATGGCTCAAAGAAGGATGTCACAATTACTTTTACACTCTAAGCTCACGTCAGTCATGTTTGGTGTGAGAAACAAGAGGTATTGTTAAAAATTAGACAATTGTGCCATGAAAGATGAAATCATAAGGAATAATTTGGGGCTTATGTATGTATGACTACCCAGATAAATGAAGGTTAGGATTTACTTTAGGGAAGAAATCCAGGAACAGGGTCCATAAAGGTATATGTGCTTCATAGAGATTTTGAATACTCTAACTTGGGGCTTACTCCTAAAAAGGAGTCCAAAATTAGGAGAAGACTTATGATTGGGTTTTACTCCTAAAAAGGAATCCCGGATCAAATGTAAATTAGGACTGTTTAAGAGAAAATAAGATTGGGGCTTACTCTTGAAAAGGAGGCCTAGGTCAAGGATTAAGGTTTGGGGCTTACACCTGAGGAGGATGTCCAAATTAGGGGACTAGGGCTTACTCCTAAGGAGGATGCCCAAATTTGGGAACTTTAAGAATTGGGGCTTACTCCTAAGGAAGATGCCCAAGTTAAGAATTATGAATGGGGCTTACTTCTAAGGAGGATGCCCATATTTGAGACTGGGTCTTACTCCTGAAAACGGAAGCCCAGGTTAGGGGATCTGAGGCTTACTCCTAAGAGGATGCCCAAATTAGAGGACTCATGACTAGGGATTATTCCTAAAAAGTATACCCAGGTTAAGGATTATCTCATCTTAAAGGATGAGGTTGAATGAATGAAATCTCAATCTTTAGTGACATAAAGATGTGTAAATCACTAGGTTTTGAGAGATATTCCACATAATTCCTTTCAGATAAGGAATTCAAATCAAGAAATCATGCCATGAATGGATTTGAAGAGTGACTTGATGACTGAATCTTGAATAGGAAAGGTGTAATGGCTTAAGAGGGGTGAAATGGGCAAGAAAGGCACCAAAAAAGCAGGGGCGCGCAAGTCCTGGAAGGCGCACAGGTACTGCGTGGGCGTGCAAGTCCTGGTCGTGCAGGTATGCCTGCACGACACATGTTTTACTTGCGCGACGGTTAACCATCAGGGTAATACTTGAACGGCTCTTCATTAAAGCCTTTATAATCCCCTTGAGGTTCTTCCAGATGAAGGGCGTGAAAGATCTATTGAAGGAGTAAGGCAGCGCGCAAGTGTGGCCCTTTTCCCTTAAGGGATGGCCACTCAGGCGCGCAAGTGTTGATGAGTTTCAACACTTAGTCCTTCCTCCCCCTCTTTAGATCTTTCCTTCTAGGTAAGAAATTACCTTATAAGTGTTTCAGAATCTTTGAGAAGAGACTAGGGTGTCGGGAGCTCAAATCTGAGTTTCTGGAAAAAATCCTCCTGAAATGGGGGGCCCACAGGGTCTATTTATAGGCAGGAGAAGACCCCAGGCGGTTACCACTTAGGTCGCGCAAGTCACTTGCGCGACAGTGATAGAAATTGCGTGACACATGTGCTTTTGATCCCCTGTTCATGCCTTTGTCGATTTTTGATATTTTCTTCAAAGGATGGATCAATTTGTGCTACGTCATTTCCCTTTACATTCCTTTGGACTCTGTGATGAAAAAGGAGCGTCAACAATTATGTTATGGTTATTTTGATGAATTTATCTCATTTTGGTAATGTTATAAAATATATTTTTTGAAAAAGGACAACACGCAGACTGTGTGACAACCCGACGCATCAGAAAAAGCTGTGGGAATAAAACCAATAGCCAGAGTGCGATTGGGATTTATCGCCTACCACTGAACTATGTGAAATCCCTAGTTAGTCTGACTGATTATTTTTAGTAAAATGATTTTATTGATCAATAATAAGTTAATTTGGGATCTTATGTCTTATCAAATGAATACCCTTAGTACAGGAAAATGATTTGGTGATTAAGTGATAAATTTTATTTTAGAAGACATTCGCTTTGTTGGGAACACTATATGCCCAAGGAAAATAGAATACTATGTGATTTTATTTGAGGAGTAATGGTGGATTTGTATCTATGTTTTTATTGTGGATTCATAGTGATTTTGGTTATTTATAGAAATTATTAACCTATAATAGAGAATATGTGATAAGGTTTATTACTTTTAAGTATGTGACTTTAAGAGTAGTTGATGTCATTTGGAGATACAATTTAATGTGGAAGACTACATAACCAAATTCTTCTATGTTTTTGGTTTCAATATTAGTTTGGGTTATATTGAAGTATTTTATTGACAATTGTTTGCTTAATGGTATTTATTTAGCATTGGGGTATTGTTGGTTTAATTTTAGAAATTAAGATTAGTGTTTCTTTCTCTAAAGGAATATCCATTTCGGGGATCATCAAATCTTGTACTAAACATTATTATTTTTATTAATCTCTAAAGACAAGGTAAATATATAGTTTATCCTTTGTGGATCATGTGATTCTCTTGAATTTTATTCTAGCTCTTCTGGTTTGACCAAGTCTTCTTGAATACTCATCGTTTAAAAAAATGAGTTAGTGGTAGAAATTTATTAAATAATGAAACTCTACATAAAAAGTATGTATATTTCTTTATGTTATTAGTCAATATCATAAATAAATTCCCCATCTTTATGAAATGTAACTTAAAACAAAAAAAATGTTGTCTGTTTACTTTTCCTACTTGGAAACTAATGATCATTTTTCCTATCACAAGTTTGTGTTTTTCTTGTTGTTAACTTTCTCTTGATCATGTTTTCTATCCCTCTCCATCAGAACTTGACACTTGGTTTATCATCCATATCCATGTTTTCTTACATGGAATCCTAGTATGGGTTATCTTGGGTGACCTTTGTGCTTCTCTTTCTTTCTTTTAAAGTGATAGTTTTATTGACTCTTTTTCTGATGTAGGACATTCAATTATATTCCCAAGCCGAATTTTAAAAATTGTGAGGGCACAATTTATTGAATGAGGTAAGAATGTAACACCCCAAGATTTCATAGTACGTTAGTTCTTCAAAGTGATTCAATAACTTACACTACACACAACATCGAGTTCTAGCACACCACGACTTACCAAACTAGCCGTTCAAAAGCGGTTATGAATTGTATTAACAGAATTATGAACTTTATATAACCATTCTAATTTTAGAATCTATATTATTATTTTATTAGACATAATGTAAGCACAATTCTTTTTTTCAGATAAAAGAAGTATTTTTCAAAAAAAATGCACTTTTACCGCCTCTTAATGGAGAACCAATTTTTAAATCCAGTATTTGAAACTTTTATATATTCAATTTGACAAAATAAACTTCTTAATCTTTGTGATCGAGACATAATAATTTAGTTTCAATAGATTTTTGGTATTTTTATGATAACTTTCATATTTGGGTGAATAGTGAAAAATAATATTTTTTAATCAAAATAATTTATAGTGGTCAACTATACATATGAATGGTTTGGATGTATAATTAGATTATATTTTTACCATTTAATCCAATGATGGTCATTGGAAGTAATTTCACTTCGAAATTGGACATAAACAAATGTCAATCTTTCAGTAGTTATTATTTCTTAAAAACAAGCTTTTTGTTTTGACAACGGGAATTAATTTTAAATTAATTTCTTCCACTTAAGTATTTTAAATTTAGAAAAATGGATTCCATATTTATAATCATGAGGTACAAATTTTTTATATAGGTAACTTTTATTTTTATATATTTTGAATAATTACATCGGTAAATATTTTATTTACCATGTTTAAACGGAAAATCTGGTAAATAAGGGCAAAAAATAATATTATAATAATATTAAATTACCATAACACGTGTACTAACCCTATTGGATGATACATTTCCGACCATGGGAATCATTGGGTCTATTTTGGGACCCCATGGAGCCACTTGTAATTGTTAATGACAATTTATATTAATTATGTTAAAGAAAATACAAAAATGACATAAGCATATATCTTTTAGTAAAAAACTTTTACATAGGGTTATACATGTTATATATTCATATATAAATATTCATTAGAAATATAAATATATTTCTTAAATAATGGTATTTTATTTATAATTTTTAGACATTGAATAATTAAATTTATTAATGACACAATTATGATACATTATTTTCCTTATTAATGAAATAATCAAATAAATTGTATTATAAATGTTAAAATAAAAATAATTTGATAGTTTTTATAACATAAAATAATTTTATAGGTTACTATGACATGTTAGTATTGATTAAATTAATTTATTTCGAATTAATAAAGTTTTTATGACTTTAAAAAAATCAATTATTAAATAGTGTCAAAATTGTCATAAAAGAGTTTTTTAAAACAAATATTATATTATTAATTTATATTATATTATTAAAAATATATGGTTTGGAAAAATGACTTATATAATTATATTTGTATCATTAATGGACCACTTGGGTTCTATTAATAGTATAGAGTTAGTTTATTAACCATATAATATAAAAATACAAAGAGACATGGTAAATGTCAAACTATTTAACTAAGAGTTAAATCTAAATGATAAGGTTAATATAGTGACCCAAACCTGTATAAAACCAATTTATTGAGTGTTTATAGATCCATCCCTACCTTATACATTATATAATCCATTTTGGGGCCATTAGAAACCGAAAATAATTTTATTATATAATAATATTTCAAGCTTTTCCTAAGGTGCCCCTCACCCCTCTTATAAAAGGGCACTCCCCTGTCTCTCTAAAAAACACATTCAAAGCCATTTGTCCTGGACAAACTCTGACCAAATACCCTCTCAAATATCCTCCCTTCATCCTAGAGGCCTTCCTTTAGTCATAAATCCAACCTAAGGATCCCTTTTGATCAAATCAAAAGGAAGAACCTGAAAAAGAGGTAAATATTTCATCACCTCTTTCAAGTTCCTTTCTTCTTCCACTTCCTTTTCTTTGTTTTATCCATTATAAAATAATAAATCCAGTATATTATATATACTTTGATGTCATTATAAATATGGTACAACCAAATTCATTATTCTATCCATCCTTTGAATGACATGTCACCATACGTGCGTACGTACGGCTTACCGTCTCCACGTCGTGGTGTAATTGTTATTCAATACATTATTATTTGGATGGGTATAATAAAGATGTGTAATTGATGTAAATAATAAATATAACATGATAAGTATTCTTCATATATGATATACCATCCAATTATATCTTATTTTAATATCAAAATAATGATATTGCCGCTCGTGCGTACGTACGGATTACCATCTCCATGAACGCGATGAGACTCATTCCTCATCGTATCCATTCAAGAATAAATTTCATTTGATAATTAAAAATAATTTTTAGAGACATGATATCATTCTGGATATGAATAAGATACATCCCATTCATAATAAATATGACTCACATAACAAATAATATAAAAGAAAATGAATCTATTAACACCCGAAACGACGATAATACGAAGATATTGTTGACAAAGAAATGTTAAAAGATCATATATGATATCATATTAATGTATATGATTCTTTTATAATATAAGAAAAATTATTTCACCATTATACAGGAGGTTAAACAACTCTCAACCAAGGGAAATTTACAAAGTAAGGAGTTTCTTATCTCACTTTTAATTCCGTGAGATTTCCATTGTTCACCACTTATTTATTACATGTGGTGTGTGTACTGCCCATGATTGTATTCATTGTGTAATATAATTTAATTTAGGGATATTTGCATCATCATTTTATGATCCTTATTTCATGGGTGTATTATTTCTATGTTTAAAAATCGATAAGGGAATTTGAAATTTCAATTTCCACTCATTGGGCTTTACGCATACTTCATTTATTATTTTACTCCAAGATTATGTGTGGAATCACTATTCATTTTCTTATGTAATAATTCCACTACCCTTTCTATGGATATACTTTTGATACACATAATCACTCCATTGATAAAATTCTCAATTCATCGATATGAACATGATAAGAGTAATTTTAACTCAATCTCCTTTTGTTGAGTTAAGCATCCAATTAATTGGTGTTGTTTTTACATGAATATGTGTGAATGTACTCTAATTGATTTACACTAATTATACAATCATATTGAGTGTATTTATATTTTTCACACATGATTATGTCGTTCATTTATCCTTAAACTAATGATATGGTCTTTATAATAGATTTCATCTCAATTTACATTCCATTGAGACTTCTTTGTTTTTTTTTAAGGTTGGGCCTGAGGCCTCATTTATTATTTAAAGCAAAGGCCTCTTTAAAATTGGGTAGAGGGGGACTCATTACATATCCAGAAGGACCAAGACCAAGTGGTCTGAATACAAGGCCTGAAATCCCATTTTTTTGCCCAAAGAGCCCTTCGGTGAATAGTACTGCTACAGTGCCTGGGGGATATTTATCTCAAATAGTTTTGATGATTATTTTCATCTTTGTTGATATCCTTCATTATTATCGATTGAGGTTGATCTATTATAATACAATATTCCATATTGTATTGAATGAGTTATTTTTTACTGTGGATGTGCTATTTTTATACCTTTCATGGTTTATGGATAAAGTATTGACATTTTGTAAGCTAGTTTTAATATGAATGTTTATGTTATGTTTAAACTTGTTCATATGAGGAATACATTGGACTTAGTAAGTGATGGGTGGAGCCCACTATAGCTCCTCGATACATCGTTAGGTCTCATGAGACAAACTAGTGTCTTGGCACAAAGCCTTGACAAAATCTTATTTGTAGTCTTGGCATAAGGCCTTGACTATGTGGTTATGAAAGCCTGGCATTATGTATTCTATCATTATGAAAGTGGTTATTGATATTTTATGTGATTATTCTACTAGTATAATGTCCATGTGAATAAGTAAATGGCATTATTTCATTTTATTTTTTCCATATTATGCCGAAGTTCAAGTTTAAAAGGCTTTTGTTTTATTCTTATACACTGCCTTAAATTTTTATGCTTAGTTATGAAAGTTTCTTCTATATTGTTATCCTTACTAAGCATCTAAACTCACCCCTTTCTATGTTTTTTTCCAGGATGCAAAGAAGTATATTATGACTGACCTGAAGGGATATTCTATGGGATCTCAGTGTTTTCTATGGAAACAATTTTGTTTTAGTTTTTCATTTTATGATGTAATGTAAACCTTATGAATGTATCTAGTACTTACAAGGCTACAAAAATAATTGGTCTTTCAAGACTTTATCTTTTATGATCATGCTAATGATACGTAATAATGCACCGACTCTGGGTAACTGGGGTCGAGGCATTACAAATTTACCTTTTTTAACTTTTTTAAACAATAGAAAGGTTTATATCAACATTAAAAGTTCTAGAAGAATTTTTAAAGGATACAATTCACCACCCTCTTGTAAATTGTTCATCTACAACCTATTACGATACTAAAATCGGTATCAGTGATCCCATAATTGGTATTAGAGGAGGTCTCTTAAATACTTATATTCACATATATGTTTTCTTGCTCAAGTTTTCATTATTCTATATTTTCCTTTCATAGAATTTTTTTCTTGTTTTCAAAAACTTATTACTAACATGTTTTTGTGGAAAGATATTTTATTATAGATGGAAGGAATGAATGTTGGTTCAATTGACAATATTAATCCTGCTATACCACCAATCATTTATAGGAATGATTATGAATATTGGAGAGATCATATGAAGACCTTGTGATAAAAACATGTGTTTAGAACTATATTATGTTAACTAGAGATAATAAGATTCCTGATAAGGAACTTAGAACCTTTACTAATATAGAAAAAGGTGGAATACCAGCTGAACATTAAGGTATGAAATACTTTTCTTTTTTCCATTACTATAAATATATATAGCCACATTTCTTCTTGTGAATATGCAAATAACATTTTAAAGAATCTCGAAGTAACTCACATTGTAACATCCAAAGTCATTGAAACTAGAAGAGCTATGCTGAGAGCTAAATACCATGGTTTTTGATTTCCTTATGGAGAACCCATATGTATTGTATAACAAAGATTTATGACCATTTTAAATATTTTACAATCTAAGGGTGAGAATGGTTTAGATGATGAGGCACTTATGGAAAAAATTATAGATATCATTCCAAATGAGTGGGAATCTAAGAGAATAACTATCGATGAAAATAGAAAAGTTACTCATATTTCTTTTGAGGAGATTTTTGGAACTCTACTTCAACATGAGACCATAATAAAGAGAGATGTTGACAATATTAATAATAATAATGGAAATTACAGTGTTGATTTTACAACAACTTCAAATCATGTGAAATCAAAGGCTCATGAGAGATTTACAAGATCCAAATCTAAGAAGGATGTTATTCAATCTGAATCTAGTAGAAGTGAATATTTAAAAAATGAGTTAGACAATATTTCTCAAATGATGAACAAGATTTTTGGATAGAGTAACATTTAATCTTGATACAAGAAGAAATAATTAAAGGACATGAAAAGATCATAAGTCACTTTCTATGAAAGTAAAAGATCAGGGCATATAAGGCTATATTGTCCTATGATTAAGAGAATAGATAGAAAGTAACAGAATTCAAAGAATAATAGAAATAAATACTACAAAAATAAGGCTAAGAATGCTTTGAAAGCTAATGACACCTGTAGTGCCAATGGGGGTGACTCTTTGGTGAATCCTAAGAGTATGAATCTTCTGATCAAAAGAATCTTGGTTTACATGCTATGTTACCTATTAAAAATCATTGATTAATGGAAAAGGTACAAAATGATGAATCCATGACCAATGTATCCTTAAATGGTAATTATAGTGATAGTAAATATTATGAATTTTCATATTAAGAATCATCTTCTGATGAAGATAATACTTTACCAACCTATGATGAAGTTTGTAGGTTTTCTAAGATCCATGAGAATGAAAATTCTTATATCAATAAAAAGCATGATAAGTAAAATTCAAGAATTACTATTCTTACCAAAGAAATATCAAATATTTCTATATATCTTGATAAGAAAAATTATGATTGTGAAAATGTTTCAAAAACCCATGAGGAAGTTAATTCTAAGAAGGATAAACTTTCTAAGGATCTAAAAAATTAATTTCTAAGAAAAATGTTTTAGAGCCTAACACTAGTGCTAAAACTAATGTTTTTGAGGATAAGAACATAGTTATTAGACTGAAGTAAGAAATATTTTCCTTAAGGAAGTGTTTGTCAAATTTTACCCTAGGAAAGGAAAATTTTGATAAGATGTATTCTCAATTTGATTTTTAAGGAACAATTATGGATTTTGTTATACTAGTTTGAAACCAGTTTTTAGTAACAATTATTTTTCTCCTAAAAGTGCTCCATTCTGCGCTAAGTTTTAGTGTGGTGGGATTTGGGAAAAAATATTCCCTAAATAGAAATCAGTATTTAGTTTTTCATTAAGATTATTTTTCCATGAAAATTTGGATTCCTAATATTTTTCTTTTTGAAGTTTCCAGATCCAAAAATGTTTGGGTTCCAAAAGTCTAACACTCTTATTTTCAGAATAGTAAAGATAGTACCAACAGAAATATATGGTACATAGTGGATGTTCTCGTCATATGATTGGTATCAAAAACATCTTTGAAATGATTATCAAGATTAAGGGACGAAAAGTAAAATTTGGAGATAATGCTTAAGGAGAAATTATTGGTATAGGTAACATTGTTCTTCTTGGAAAAACATTAATTTCAAATGTTTTATTTGTTAATGATCTTAAGAACAATATCTTTAGAATAAGTCAATTATGTGATAATGGTTACCTTCTTAATTTTTAGAATGACAAGTGTGTAGTACACAATTCCAAGGAAGATTTTATTCATTCTGTCAATAGGAAAGATAATGTTTACACACTAAACTTAGAAGACCATAGGATCCAAAATCTACCTTGTCTTAGTGAATAACACATAGATATTAGGCATCACTTTTTTAAGGATCAAACATAAAAAAGATATATCATTCTTCAATTTATCAGAATGCAAGATAAACATGCTGATATTTTGACAAAATAATTACCATCTGATATATTTGAATACATTAAACAGAAGTTAGGAATGATAACCGTAGAGTTATCATTAATATTAACCTCTTGTTGAAACATATATCCTTACATCAAAAAATTCATTTACATGGGGGGAGTACATATTCTTGTTAGTTAAATGTTTTTCGTAGTTAAAATTTTCATAGTTAAAATTTTTTTATTTTCCGTAGTCAAAATTTTCATAGTCAAAATTTTAATAGTCAAAATTTTCGTAGTTAAAATTTTCATAGTTAAAATTTTCATAGTTAAAATGTTCGTAGTCAAAAAAAATTAACTAAAATTTTTGTAGTCAAAATTTTTGTAGCCCACAAGTTTTCTATAATCAAAATTTCATAATCTAAAGTTATTCAGGAAAAATTTTCCCCATTACTAATAATCTGAAAGGTATGTTTTGCATCCTACGTCTTAGTAATAATTTTTTTCCTTGTTAGTATTTACATTTTTTTGAACTCTTCGGATTCACTTTTCCATAAATCTGAATGGTCTTCTTAAAACCCTCAAAAGATCATAATTTATATAAATCTTTCTTCGACTATCATCTCAACCATCATATTTTCTCAAAAAATCTTTCAACTGTTGGATCAATCAATGAAGTTGAACCGTTACTTCAATTGCCTATATAAAGGACACCTGATTCTTGTCCCACATCGATCTCCAAGTCTTCACGTGCTGAAGCTCTACCTCTATTTTTAAATTCATTCCATATCTTTAATGTTTTCTTACTTCTGAATGTCTGCTGAATCCTCTTCTTAGAAAGAAATGTCAAATGATAAGGAAATTTCCGAGTGGCCTATCGACCAAGAAAGGTTAGTTGATCTAATGTTTTATGAAAAATATGACTCCATTATTTTTAATAATATCATGTTGAATAGTTGGGAGAGTTTATGTATATCAGAACCAAAAGCACAAGATCTGGTGTATCTGGAATTGCTGGTTGAATTCTATGAGACAGTTAGTTTTTTCAATGAAAGAGGAAGAGATAAATTTTCTTTTAAGAGCTATAGAAAAAAATACTCTCTTTTTTATAACATGTAAACAAGTCTAATAGGAATTATTTTTGAGGGAGAAGTAGAGTTTTTCTCTCACAAGCTTCCTGATTTAATAGAATCTTTTGACAAGGAAAAGGTTATAGACTGTCTTTTCTTGAAGGAATTAAAGACTCTGAAAATTATTCATCTCCCTACAAATCTTTGGATTCTTCGGCTATGGGTTCAAGGTTTCCACATTCTGAGAAAAGGGGACCAGGATACCCTAAAGAAAAGTGATGTTTATATTCTATATTTCTTGGTGAACCTATGAAAAATAAATCAGATTAATCATATCTTGGTTACAATTTAGAATATAAAGAATTTAAATCTGAAGTCTTATATTATCATGTATCTGGATATTCTTTCAAATATTATAATTCTTTGTCTTCAGTCTTTCAATATTCCTTATAGTTCTAAGCCAACAAATTATAAGGTGACGCTTTTGAGAGATGATACTCTAAGTAGGATGATGATTAGATTTAATAGTCAATCTGGAGAATTTCATGATTTTTCGGAAGGAGAATTTGAAGCTCTTTCAAAGAAATAAGAGGTGGATGAAACCTCTAAAAAGGGTGAAAGGAAGAATAAGGTGAAGGAACTAGAATGAAAATAGAAAACACATGTGGAGAAAGACACTAAATCTGCACCCCCAAATCCTAAGATGAAAAATACGTATACTGATGAGGTGGATACTAAATGGAGAGAGGACACGAAGAACAAGAAATCAGTGGAGCCTAGATTTGGTTTGGACACATCTGAGGAAAAATAATTAAAGGAAAATAATGCTGAAGAGCATTAGAAATAAGAAAAAGAGAAAAAGCAAAAGAAAAATATGTCATAGGATGACATAGTCCAATCCCTTCTTAAGGATACTGAAAAGGTATCCAATTAAATTCCATTACCGGGATATTTTTAAATATAACCATTACCAGAGACCCTAGGAAAGAAGCTAGTGATTCTGAAATAACATCAAGAAGGATATATAGTGTAAGAAGAAGAATAGTAAGAAGAATAAGAAGAAGTGTGTGGTGATACCGATGATATAATAAAGCAAGTAGAAGATTTCCATGAGATGGAAAGTCCTAATGAGAATATCTCAATATGAACCTCTGAATCTGAATCCTCAAAACAAGATTCCCCTAAGAAATATGAGTAGGGTGATGAAGAAGTGAATAAGTTTCCTAAATATAAAAGTAGAAATCATGATTTCATTCACCCAGAGGATGTGGAGGCAGGTGCTGAGAAGAAATAAGTTGATGAATATAAAATAGTTCAGCTATGATACAGTGAACATTAATCTCCTAATCAAGAAGAAATCATTCTGGAGGATGATAAGGGTAAACATGTGGTTGTGGATACGTCTAGAAAATCTTTGCTAAAGAAGAAAGAAGTTGATGCTTCATCGAAGAGGATGGATGTGGAAATAGAAAAATAATCCTCACCAACCAATGTCTCGGATTTAGAATCATCCTCAATCGGACCTGACTTTGTGGTTCAATATTTGAAAAATCTTTTTGGAACTATTCTATTATTCCCCAGTATAGACTCAAGATTTCACATGCTTCAGCATTAGTTATATCAAAAATCAGATTATGTTTCCTTGGTGATGGATAAATGTGTTAGTATCGAATCAGATTTCAAATCTATTCTCATCAGCTATGAGGCTCATAAAATATCTTTCAAAAAGATGACAAGTTGGTCAAGAAAGACAATAGAAGAGATAAGAATTATTGATGAATTTCAAGATAGTGTCAAGGATTCTTTTGAAACTAAATTTGTGGAGATCAAGGATCTCAATAATAGTTTTGAGGAAAAGTTAGGTCTTGAACAGACTTTTCAGAAGTAATAATCAAGGATCTAAATGGGAAGCTAAAATATGTGGCCATGAATTTGAAGAGAGAAATCGGTCTCAGAATTGAGATTGAAGAGAATCTTTACAAGAAGGAAGAATTCTTGAAATCCCAGGAAGAGAATCTTAAGTCTCGTGAAGAAAAGATAAAATCCTTAGAGAAGAAAACTAAAGAGAGGATCATCCTCTCAAGCATACGGTGGAGTATCACAAAGAGCTAAAAAAAAGATCAGGACCATTGTGAAAAATCTGATTCCGAAAGATAAAGAAGGATAAACTTTTTTAATTCAATCTTTTGTTGTATTTTTCTTTATTGTACAAATTCTTCCAATATTAATGAAATTATTGTTGTATTTCTTATTTTTTATTGTTTAGTACTAATATTTCAGGAACCAAATTTATTTTCCATTCCTTTTATTCCATTTTAAAAATCACAAAGGGGGATAATGGAAAGTCAAAAAGTATACTAAGTAAAGAATAAATTTCTCTATGTAAGGGGGAGTTCATCTAAGGGGTAGTTATCATCATGAAGATTTTTGTCTACAAGAAAATAAAAAATCTCTTTCAAGAAATTCAAAATATGATCCTTAGGGTTTTCAAAACATAAGGGGGAGTTATTCGTATTCTCTTTGATCCATAAGTAAAGGGAGATATGTTTTTTTTAAGTTTATAAAAATTTAAAGTCTTCATATTCTTTTTCATAATGATGTTTGTTCTTTCCAAAAGGGGGGATATTGTTGATTCAATAAGGTTTCCTTATGAATTGTCCATTCTTTAATGTTTTGAAAAACACAAACACTCTATCTTGAGGAAAATTTTATTTTCTTTTTTAAGGAAAATTTTCCATCCCCAAGGAAAAGTTATCCTTACCATGTTTTCATTGTTCATGTTGTAGTTTCTCTAAATATATCTCTTTTCATTCCTTAGTGTAAAATTTAGTTTCACATCTTAAACATTAGAATTATATAAATAATTAGATATAGAGTATTCAGTTTTCAGGTTCTGAATTCAGACTCTGAATTCTCTGAAATTCAGACTCCGAATTATCTAAAACTTAGACACCGAATTCTCAGAAATTCAGACTCCGAATTCTCTGAAATTCAAACCCCAAATTTCCTAGAATTCAGACTCAGAATTCCTTAGAATTCAGGTTCCAAATTCCATATAATTTAAGTTCTGAATTCATTATAATTCAGGTTCCTAATTCTTTATAATTCAGGTTCGTAATTCCTTAGAATTCAGGTTCCAAATTCCTTAGAATTCAGGTTCCAAATTCCTTAGAATTCAGGTTCTGAATTCCTTAGAATTTAGGATCTAAATTTCTTATAATTCTAGATCTAAATTCCATAGAATTCAGTTTCTAAATTCCTTATAATTCAGACTCCAAATTCCATATAATTTAGGTTCTGAATTCCTCAAAATTTAGGTTTCGAATTCTGTAGAATTCAGACTCCAAAAACTATAGAATTCTGATTCCAAATTCCTTGAAAAAAAATCCTAATATATATTCAATATATAATCTGAATGTTTTTAGACTCTGAATATTATTTTACTTAAACTCCCGAAAATTAGATTTGGTTGAGCAACCATATTTTTCGTACATTTGTTATAGTTATGAAATGATGTCGTGAATTCTGTTTCGAATTAACCATTGTTTGAGTGACACATATACAGGTCCCTCCGAGATTCAAAGAAAAATAGGACTATTGGAGGAGGGAGCCAACCATTTGAGATGTGCCTATAAATAGGAGCTCATTTTTACGAGTTCAAGACTTATGAACTTTTCAACACTGAGATTTACTGATCTACATCTCTAGAGATTACATGATATTGAAGTGATTTATTGAGAGATATACTCTCATAATTTGTGCGTACTAAACATCTTATTTAGATTGCTTTGTGAGACTCTGAATTTTGTTGAGTAAATTTGAGGGCTTCCAGGGATAGGAAGACAGAGGTGCCGACTACTATAATGTTTGAGGGATTCTGGGGATAGTAAGACAGAGGATCCCACTACCTTAATGTTTGAGGACTTCCTTGATTTGAAAGATAGAGGTGCCAACTACATTGAAGTTCGAGGTCTTGTGAAGATTGCAAGACAGACTCTGATATTCTTATCAAGGGATTACCCTGGTGTGGGTAAGACTAACTTTCTTCAATGTATAAATCAAGGGACCTTTATCCAAGGTTGTCGGATACCCTACTCTTTAGGTTAAAATATTTCACACTTGTTACTTATGTTATTTCATGTTTTTTTTCTATTTAATTTGTTTAATAAGGAATGTGTAACTATCTTATACTTTCTTATATTTTTACTCTCATTATGTAAGATTCTATACGCTTTAAGGTAGAATCTTTTCCCTTGTAAACTATTTATAAGTCTCATTTTTGGAACCATATTTTTGGAATACATAAAGTTTGTAGAAATAGTTTCATTTCCAGAACCATAAATCTAGAATCTAGAATCTTTGTAGAACCAAGAGGTTTTGTGAATTTACATTATTTAACTTTGTTAAACAATAGAAAGGTTTTTATAAACTTTAAAATTTCCAAACAAATTTTTTAAGGATAAAATTCACCCCCACTCTTGTATATTGAGCATCAATATCATATTCTGATACTACAATCAGTATCGGTGATCCCACAGATGATTTTTTATTGGTGCTCAAAATTAGTTGTTGATCAGGGTGGATCACTAGGCTAACATCGATGTCGGTACCCTTCCCTTTCTCATTAGGATGCGGGTCCCCTAGACCCTTTGGGGAATGTAAATCAATGTGAATCATAAATAGATATTGGGACCAGTACTGCCCTGTGGATTTATGGTCTGTGTTTCCCATTACCATATACTTTGGTGGAGATAAGACTCCCCACGATGTGGACATAGGTTTTTTTACTTTGGGTAGTTTATCTGGGGTTAGTACTCTCCTTATGGATTAGGGAATATTTTCCCCATATCATTTGAGTAGTTGGAGATAATCCTCCTCTATTTTCCAAGGGTGAGATCCCTCAATACACATTGGCCAGATAAAGTAGTTTCTCTCTTTTTGGCCAAGGAGATGGTCCTCTATCAATGGATTTGGTACTCCCCAACTGGGTCTGGGCATAGTTCCCCTAGACATGATATATTGATAGAGTGGTTACTCTCCTATCATGATATGGTATGGCTCCTCTATCCTAACATTTGGAACTCTCTTATTGTTCTAGGGTGTGGGTCCTCTATACATGTTGTTCTGGAAGAGTCTGTACTCCCATGTTGTATCAGGGTCATGTCCTCTAGCATGGGGTTAGTACATCCCTGTTGGGTCAGGGTGTGGGACCATAATTTTAATAGAGTTGGTAGAGTGGTACTATCTTTTCAAACAAGGGTGCAGGTCCTCTAGCTACTAGGTGGTAATCCTCTGTTTTACCAGGGTGTGGTTCCTCACCAATGAAGTATTACTCTCCCATATCTAAGTATTTGTGGAGAGTGGGTCCTCCATTGGAGGTAGTAATCCCCCATTTTTTATATTTATTAAGTGGGGGCATATAATCTAGTTACATTCTATACTAGGTTATTAATTTGTTCTCTATTGATAGGCTAATGGGTAGGTCACTCCATTCAGGAGTGACAGATGTTCCATTGGTTAGTTAGGAGCTAGTACACCCTCGACTATAGGGAAGTAGTAAGGTGACAGTCCCTCTATTCTATTGTGTATGTGAGGATGAACATGGTGAATAGACTAGAGAATTTCTCCCTCAACTATGTGAAATGTTGAGGGGAGGTCATCTCCACTTGTTTTTTAGATAACTCTGGTTTTAAGGTAATGATGGATGGACCTCAGCTGCTGCACATTGGAGCTAGATCTACTGAGTGCTTCCAGATGGAGAACATCTATTGGGTGGGTTCCATCTATGATGGATGAGATCATGGAGTGTGTTTGAATTTTTTCTTTCACCATTAGAGACTCAAGAATAATCCTATTTCTAGATATGAGGTACAAACCTCATGATACTTGGGGTTAGAGATCAGTATAACTGGTTGATTTTTGGGAGCCCTTACGGTGTTGTCACCTGTCTGGGTTGACACCCCTTGTGGGCTTAGATGAGTTTTCATGTTTATCCATATATGGATTAAGGTGGAGTTTCTCACTCGATTGGGTTCCCTATGGATAGGTTTAGTAGGTTTTTTCATTTCAATTTCTCCCTTTTCTTTTAGGGGTTTTGGGTCAACTACTGAGTATTTATTTGTATTAAACCCTACATGGGATTTTCTAGAAAGTGTTGGTTCTTGTATAGATCACAATACTTTGGATAAATCCCCATAAGACCTAACACAGGCATAACATAATGAGCTAAACCATCAGAGATGTTTACTATAGAAGGTCTAAGGAGATTTACAATAGTTTATTTTGATAGTGATCTACTCCTTCTAAGCAGTTTGGATGCTTTTATAATTTTCTTTTCATGGGTGTGTGTTTTTTACATTTTACACTTTCTGTACTTCTATTATACCCATGATTGGGATAGATGTATAAATTCATTTTAGTTACCAGATGTTTTTATATCTCTACACTTTTTCATTGAGGTGTTTGTGGGAGCATGTGTACAGGTACTCAAGTGAAATGTCCTAACCTGGATCAACCCTAAACCAGTGGCCAGACCAGTCGCCACATGACCAAAAGAGTGTCTCCCCATATGCCAGAGACTACTGACTAGCTGCGACAGTCTAAGAATAGCTAGTGGGGTGTTTATACCCTCTTATAAAATTAAAATACTTGGAAAATATCAAAAAATATTCCATGTAGTGTGAATAATGATAAATCAGTGAAAACCATAATTTTATAAATATTGTATAAAACAATTGGTCAAAGCCAATGTTATACACTGCATCCATGTTTTGATGGTAAAACTATGAAAGCGATAAATAATAAATCATGCCTTACATATAAATAAAGAAATAAATAACCAACAACTCAAATCCCCAAGGGAGATCTAATCGAACCTCCCGATATTCCTCTTGATCCTCAACTCTTATCTCCTAAGTATATGAAAAGAGAACAATCCTACATCCGAATAGAATCTACTCAGGAACCCCGATGCAATGGCAGCCTGAGTAGGGTGTGAGATATAAATATTAGTAAACTGTAACCACTGGTGTCTACCCCAAATCCAAACATTCAATAAATACTTTAATCAGTGTGAAAGCATGTGTAAATAATGTAAGATGTATAATGTAACTATATACTCGAGTACCTGCTTCAGCCTCAACGGGTGTCTAAACCTGCAACATAAATTTTTTAATGCATACACAATAGACATCACACATTCAATTTCATTTATCAATTATTCAATAATTGTTAAATTATATAAGTCTGGAGATCGGGACTATGCCCAACATCCCCCATATAAATCACTCACAATAGATATCTCTAAAGTCCATCTAAGAAATAAATGTAAATACTGAATCCAAGCTTGTGTTTTGGATTGGATAACGCATCATAATATATTAAATTTAATATTTTATATACTATGTCCAAGCCCATCCACTAAAATACTAATTCTCTTCAAGGTCCATCCATTAAACAGTGATTCATGCAATTCACTAACAGGTCTGAACCCTTTCTCATATTCAATTAACAAATAATTATATCAAATAGGATTTCATTAACCATTTAATACAGTTTATGTACGACCAATTGGACCCATAATACAATGTCAATTAATGGCTGTAGAACGTCATGTATATAACTCTAGTGAGTATTTGATGCATCAGTCCTTATCTCACAACCCATGGTTTATTGGAGCATCAGTCCATATCCCTTAAAGGAATATTTACATGCAAGTTGGGTGTAGAACACCATGTCTATCACCCTGTGAGTATTTGGAGCATCATTCCCTATCTCATAACCCCTTTATCAATCATACATATATAATTATCAGTGGTGTAGAACTCCATGACTAATACCACAAAACCATTAATTAATTAATTAATTAATTATTTATTCGAATTCGTTTATTAATTCAACATCTAATTAAAAAAACAATTCTCCCATCAAATAATTCTAAAATTAATTAAACATTCAACATCTCAATAGTTAAAAATTAATTAACAATTAATTATTCTTAACCCCAAGCATTCCCACTATATAATCAACTCAATATTTAAGTATCCCAATTCCTTAACAAAAAACATAATAATTAATTCACCAATAAATTAACCTTATTCCATTACTAATCCAATTGATTAAATATATATACCAAATCTATTAGTTAACACAACAATTAACTAAGTACAAATTACCATTAATTGATCCATTAATTACTTAATCTACAAAACAAATCACATCCCATAATTAATTTTCTAGAATTCATTATCTCATTCTCAATATAAATTATCCATAATTAATTTATCACATCATTTAAAATTAATTAATTAAAAATTAATTAAAATGGTTCAATAATGTCCACATCCCTAAATTAATTCAATAATTAATTAACACTTTTCAAGAGCTTCATAATCTCATGATTTATTCAACAATAAAATATTCATTCTCTGGCATCAACCCGTCATATATCATCACTAACAGAAAGATATTTGGAAAACTCAAACCACAAAAAAATATGATATAACACTACCACTAATTTTTGGTTTGAATTCAAATTAACTCTATTGAAGGTTTTTGTTACAAAAAACATGATATTACTAATCACATAACTCACATGTGACATTTTGAATTTTAAATCATTTAACATGATAAATTCAAATTAAGAGGCATTCAATATAAATACTTCATTTCGTGGATTTAATTTCTAATAAAAGTGTAGTAAGAAATTTATTAATGCATTAATAAAATTTAGGACTTGGAGAGAGACCCTACCTCATTGAATTTGGATGATCCAATGCTTCATAACTCAGCTGTGATCCGCTCGTGTACACGCATCTCAACAAAAAACACACGTGTATCAGAAATTCTCATCGCACCTAACAACCATTAACCAAAACCAATAAATAGTGTGGCGGGGACCAACACACACTCAAAATATTAATATCAACTCAAAAACACAATAATAATCCAATTGATAGGGTGCAGAACCAAATAACAGGTTTAAACCCACACCCGAATATGGCGGTGATGAACCAGAATTGAGCCAAAATGCTTCGCCCATAGTGGCGGGAGTTGTAATGCAAACCAATGGGTCTTGATCAGTCCCTTTCACAACCCTAGAGTAAAAGTAACAAGTAAACCCAATTAAACCCAAACTTTAGGGTTTTGACCGAGCAAACATGGTGAGGGAGGAGCCAAACGGTCAACGTGAATCATGAAACATATGCAGAGGGACTCACCTTAACGAGGTGGATAAGACTCGTAAATACACTGTAAGTATTCGACAAGCAGAGAGGACCCCAATTGAAGGTTTGTAGCATTCCTCATAGGGGGGATGGTGTGGGTTGTGCTACTCATGTAGTGTGCCTTCCCCTTCTAATAACCTCTCTAAATCTTCTAGTTTATTCCCTATTAAACTAATAGATTTAATATAATAAAAATAATAATTATTATTATTATTATAACTATATTATCCTTATCATTATTTATTTTACACCCATATTAGGTAAAACCCTATACATCATTAACACATCCAAATATGTAAATTCTAACCAATGAGATTTAATTAAATAAAACTCTAACTCAATTATTTAATTAATAATCTCAACATGAATTAATTAAATAAACCCTCGCTTCACAGCGATTAATTAAATTTTCTTTAACCATCAATTTAATTTAAAAAAACTATATTACACCTTAATTATTTAAATTCCTCATTACCTTGAATTTAATTAAATTAAACCCAACACCAAATTTATTCCTCATTTAAAATTACCATTCTTTTATAACCCCCAACTCCTTATTTAAACATCATTTAATATTAACATTTAATATTATCATTCTTTGATAACACCCAACTCCTCATTTACATTTCATTTAATTAAATTATCACAACTTTAGTTTAATTGAAAAAAACCCCCAACATTAAATTTAATTAAATTCATTTCAACCTTAAATTAAATAAATGAAACTACCATAATAATAACCATCATAATTATCATCATTTAATAAAACACTTCTTTGATAAAACCCAAAAATCCCAACTAAACATCATTCAATTAAATTTTTTTTAACTCAATTTAATTAAATGAAACCACTATTTTAAACCAATTAATTAAATCCCCCTTTTCCTTGGATTTAATTAAAAAACCCAAAATCCATTATTATTATTCTTCATAATATTAAATAAAATCATAAGTCTTAATAATTATTATACTCATAAAACCATAATAATAATAATAATCAAATTAATATTATTATTCAACCATAGATTAAACCCAACACTTCTATTAAATAAAAATGCTTCCTTATTAACTATAAAGCTCTTTATATAATTAAATCTGTCTTCATGAAATCTGAAACTCCTCTTTTAATTTCTCATAACTATTACTCCACATTTTATTAAACATTTCTTTGAGATACCCTAAATCCATATTAATTTCACACAAATGTTACACCCCATTAATCATCAAATTAAAATATTTTAACATAAATGTTACACCCCATTAATCATGCAATTAAAATATTTTAACATACAAATAATTTATGAAACCATAATAATAATAAGAACGTTATTATTAATAACATATTCTTCTTTTTAAACAAAAATATCCCATTTAATATTTTTTAACTAAAATAAATAACATATTAAACTCGGTAAGATGCATGGGTTGTATCGCACTCATGTGCAAACAGTGCAGATCCATTAAAGTGGAATTTTTCAGATTCGATGCTCCTAGGACTATTCGGGACACCCGCAAAAAGTTATCGCGTATTATCCTAAGTCCAAAAAAAGACATATTTAATTGTTTTAACACTCGAAATTATGTTTCGAAGATCAGCTTGAAAAATAATATCTGACCCATTGATAGACCAAAAAAATTAGAAAACCATCGTAATGTAAACCCGGTTAAAAAACATGAGACTTTACAATCTACCCACCTTACAAAACTTCTCATCCCTAATAATTCATTAATAACTACTACAAAAACTTCATACTCACCTTTGTTGAGAATTTTTGATTGAACAAATAAATTACATTTCCAAACTCCAAATGCACTACTAACCAAAAAAAAATTCCAGTAGCTTAATTCAATAAAACCTAAGCCAAAGCTCATCGAAACGAAGCTTACAACTAAGTACATTATAGAGAACTAGTTAATGTAAAAGGTCTAATATTGATCAACCAAAAAAAATTGGTGGCACAATATTTATTCAAAAGAAATTAAGGTCCCAAAACACACTCTCACGCATAAACTAGTGATGTACCTTTTTAATGTTATTAAATCACCAACCACCTATACACTAAAATCATTACCAAACCTCTATTGACATTTGAAATTCAATTCATTTTAAGGATATTTAAAAAAACTAATGTGCCTCAACATGAATGAAGGCATAGCCTAAAGAAACCAGATATCTCACATACAACCCAGTTAACAACCAATCATCAAGCCCAATAACATTTAAAACATTAGAGTGGCATTAGACCAATGTTGTGTCAATGTCTCCATGATGACGTCAAGATTGGGGTCATGCTCATCGCATTCGAAGGAGCTCAATAAAAGAAAACCAAGGTCACTAAAAATATTAGTCGAACTACTATTGGACGACTCTGTTCAAGAATCTCAGAATCACCTACCGACTTGTTTATTGAAATCGATGTGAAAGTACCCACCTTATGATTTTCCATGAAATCTAAATAAAATATTAGCTACTCCCCAGCATGCTATATCAGAACATCTTAATTCATGTGTGTGACATTTCTAAAACCATGATCACCATGTCAAACATTGATCATAAAATCTACAACTTAAACCTATTAGCATGTCAAAACACTTGAGTCCCAAAAAGTCATCCTGAGTAGTGGGACGAACTAACCATAACACCCAAAACATTTTAAGGGTAAAACCTTCCTTGGGCTAGTCCCTTACGAAAAATAAAGGTTGAATCTCTCTATTGGTCATGAAAAAAACGAAATCACAAGGTCCAAAATCCATTTTTTTCATTTTATCCATTTTAATTAATTCATTTCAACCTTTAAACATTTGAACGAATTTCAAATAAACCAAAATGTACTTTTTCATAACAAGTCCCTTGGTTTTAAAAACAAATACCAACGAAAAAATATGAATGATATCAAAAAAATCCTCTTTAATCATTTAACATTATGTATTATTAAAATATAAACATGCAATTTTGCATCGAAATTTCTTTTACCAAAAATAAAACCTCCAAAGGTCCCATTTATTCAATCTGGGTTCTTGGAAAATCATCCCCCCAACTTTTCATTACAATCAAAAATCAGAAGTTTTACGTTCATAACCATTTTCAAACTTAATATGGTTATATGATTTAGTTACATGGATGTCAATATACCAGTCAATAAGGTGCCCATACACCTTACCGTAGGCATTTAGATCCCATTTAAGATATCCAATTTTTCATTTAACAGTTTAAATTTAGCATCCTTTATTAATTGTTAGTATACATGGGTTACCCATTTTTGTAGTTATAAGGGGCCCAAACACCTTACAACTGAAAACAGGTTCTATTGTAATTGCAACCAAATAAATATATCCAAAGAAACCAATTATTTATTAGCAAGATAACATGTCACTACAAGTACCTAACACAGATCTACATACTGAAATCCCTAAAACATGTTATAGAATAGAATCATGGATTATAAGCATTGCATATTATCACTAAAACATATTAATTATATCACAGAAACATGATATATAATAAGGTTTTCTAAATAATTACAATACATGGAATATATTCCAGGCACATAATCCATTTTAGCAGGCACCCTAATAATTCAACTACATGACTTAGAATATATGCATGGAATGTTAATATCTATATGCCTAATATGATTAAAGTAATGAAACATCCTTTCAATATTCATCCAAGGTAAATTTTTCAAATTATTCATAATAATTACGAAACGGAAAATACACCAGTCACTCAAAGTGAAATCATATCAACTATAAAAGCGAACAACATGAACAACAATCAAAACCCTATACACATGGTTATTTCCTGTGCATGTGGTGATCAGTACCAAGCATGACTATTATCCCAAGAGCCGACACATTCTTAGTCTCCTGTCTACCGACCCCAAAATAGTAAGACAAAGGAAAATAACCTTCATTTGATACCACTTAGTAACATCTGGACCCAACTTACCACTGAACTGATGGCTAGACTGGTCTCCACATAACTTCAAGTGCATCTCCCATACGCCAAATACAGTCGACTAGCAGCGAGGGACTAAAGATTGACAAGGGAGAGACAATACCCTTTTATCAAAGTAAAAACAGGGGACAATATCTGCAAATAGAGGAAGTAGTGTGAATATAGATAGTCTAGAAAAATACGTAATTCTATAAATCAAGTATAAAATAATGTCCAACACCAATGTTCTACAATGTGTGCATGTTATGATGGTATAACTATGAAAGTGATAAAAATACATCACGATTTACATATCAATAAATAAATAAATAAACAATGACTGAAATCCCTGAGGGAGATCTCCTCAAGGTTCTTGATCATACGCTCTATCCTCTACTTCTATATCCCAAGTATATGCAAACAACACAATCCTACAACCAAATAGAATCTACCTGGGTACCCTAGTGCAATGGAGGACAGAGTGGGGTGTGATATATAAATCTCAGTCGGTCGAAACCTCCATTGTCTACCCCAAATCAAGACAGTCAATAAATAAATTAAATAGTGTGAGGACATGAATAAATAAAGTAAGCAGTATAATGTAACTATATACCCGAGTACCTACTTCATCACTCAGCTGGGGTCTGATCCTACATTATACATTAATCGTGATTACACAACAGTAATCACACATTCATTTTACTTTATCAATTATTCAATCCATGATATATTATATAAGTCTTGAGATATGTCCTAATCCCAACATCCCCTATATAAATAACTCACAATAGATGTCTCTAAATACCATCTATGTAATTAATGTAATGACTGAATCGAAGCTTGTGATTTGGCTTGGATAATGCATCGTAACATATTCAATTTAATCTTTCTAATACTATGACCAAGCTCGTCAACTAATATAGTGATTCGTTTCGAGGTTCGTCCACTAAACAGTGATTCTCCCAATTCATTAAAAAGTTTAAACCCTTTCTCATATTCAATTCACAAATCAATACATCACATTGGCATTCATTAACCATTTAATTCAGTATATGTAAGCCCAATTGGACACATAGTCCATTGTCAATTAATGGGTGTAGACTATCATGTCTTTAAACCTTGTGAGTATTTGAAGCATCAGTCCTTGTCTCACAACCCATGGTTAATTAGAGCATCTGTCCCTGTCCCATAGAGAAATATTTACATGCAAGATGGTTGTTAAACACCATTTCTAGAACCCCATGAGTATTTAGAGCATCATTCCATGTCTCACACCCCATTTATCAATCATACATATTTTTATTTATCATTGGTGCATAACTCCAAGTCCTTCATGCCAAAACCATCAATTAATTATTTCTTAAATTAATTAATCAAATCTATTTTTTAATTCAACAACTAATTAACAACTTAAATCTCCAGTCAAATAACTATACAATTAATTAACAATTCAGCATATCAATTGTTAATAATTAATTAACAATTAATTATTCATAACCAGAATCATGTCAACTAGATAATTAACTCAACATTTAATTATCCCAATTATTTAAGTAAAACATGATAATTAATTTGATAATAAATTATTCTTATTCCCTTACTAATCTAGTCAATTAGTTAAAGATACCAAATCTATTAGTTAACACAACAATTAACTAAGTACACGTTACCATTAATTAATCCATAAATTAATTAGTCTACAAAACAAATCACATCCCAAAATTAATTTTCTAGAATTAATTATCTCATTTTAAATCTCAACTCTCCATAATTAATTTATAACATCATTTTCATTTAATTAATTCAAAATTAATTAACTTTTTTCAACATGGTCAAAATCCCTAAATTAATTTAATTATTAATTAACACTATTTAAGAACCTCCTCATCCCATGATTAATTCAACAATCAAATATTCATTCTATGGCATCAACCCATCATATATCTACTTATAGAAAGTTATATGGAAAAATTAAACCACAAGAAAACATGATATAACACTACCACTAATTTTTGGTTTGAAGGAAGAGCACCTCAATTGGGGGTTTTATTAAAAAACATGATATTACTTATCACCAAAATCACAAGTGACATTTAACAATTTAAATCAATAAACATGATAATTTTAAAATAAGATGAATTCAATATAAATACTTCACAGCATGGATTTAATTTCTAATAAAATTGTAGTAAGCAACTTATTAATGGATTTAATCCCTAGGAGGGGCAGATTCTGTAGCCTTGATTTGAATTTTCTGTTTAATGGTTTTTGGTTGTAATGTTGGATGTTTTGGTTTCTCACTTTTTTCCTCAAAAGTGTTTTGATAATAAAAAAATTAATTTTAGTTATTATTTATAAAATTTAGGACATGGAAAGGGACACTAACACATTGAATTCGGTTGAGCCAAAGCTTCATAACTAAACTCTGATCCTCTCATGTACACACACCTCTACAAAAATGCACATGTATCTGAAAATTATTATCGTACCTAACAACCATTAACTGGAACCCATAAATAGTGTTATGGGGAACAACGTACACCAAAAATATTAACCGCAATACAAAAACACAATAAGAATCCAATTCATAGGGTGTAAAACCAAATAATGTGTTTAACCCACACCAAAATATGGCGGCTATGAACCCGAATTGAGTTGAAACACTTTTCAATTAGTAGTGGTAGTTGGAATACGGACCAACGGGTCTTGAGGAACCCCTTTCATAACCCTAGAATCGATGAAACAAAAAAATCCAATTAAACCCCAACCATAGGGTATCGGCGAATCAAACAGGGCGAGGGAGGAGGAAAACGGTAGATGTAAATCATGAAAGATGCATAGAAGGACTCACCTTGACGAGGAAAACATTACTCATGAAGACACCTGAAGGGTTCGATGCACATAGAGGCCCCAGTTGAAGGTGTGTTGCACGCCTCATTGGGGCCCTAGTGCAGGTCGTGTTGCTCGTGTAGTGAGTCTCCACCATCAAATCACCCCCTCAATCATCTAATTAATATCCTATAAAACTAATAGTTTTAATATAATTATTATTATTATTATTATTATATTATCCTTATCATTAATTATTTTACACCCCTATTAGGTAAAACCCAATATTTCATTAATACATCAAAATTATTAAATTCTACCCAATATAATATAATTAAATTAAACTCTAACTCATTTATTTAATTTATTACCTCAATATAAATTAATTGAATAAAACTCATGATTGAAATTGATTCATTAAATTTTTTTTGACCATCAAGTTAATTTAAAAAACCTCTATTTCGCCTTAATTAACTAGATTCCTCAGTACCTGTAATTTAATTATATTTAACCCAACTCTATATTTATTCCCCATTTAATATTAACTTTTAATATTATTATTCATTGATAACTACTAAATTCTCATTTACACATCATTTAATATTACCATCTAATATTATCATTCTTTGATAACACTCAACTTCTCATTTACAAGACATTTAGTTAAATTATCACAACTTTAATTTAATTAGTATAAACCCCCCAATAATCATTTAATTAAAGTAATTTCAACATCAAATTAAATAAATAAAATCTCCATAATAATAACCATTATTATTATTATCATCTAATAAAAAACTTCTTTGATAAAACCCAAAAATCCCCACTAAACATCATTTAATTAAATTCAGTTTAACTCAATTTAATTAAATGAATCCACTTTTTGTCAAAAATTAATTAAATCCCACCTTTCTATGGATTTAATTAAAAAACCCCAAAATCCATTATTATTATTCTTCATATTGTTAATGAAAATCATAATTAATAATAATTATTCTACTCATAAAACCATAATAATAATAATCAAATTATTATTGTTATTCAACCTCAGATAAAACCCAAAACCTTTACTAAATAAAAACACTTCCTTATTAATAATGAAACTCCTTATTAAATTAAATATATCTTTATTAAATATGAAACTCTTAATTTAATTTCTCATAACTATAAGTCCTCTTTTAATTAAACTATTCTTTGACATACCCAAAATCCACATTAATATCACAGAAATGTTACACCCTATTAATACTGCAATTAAAATCTTTTAACATAAATATTAAACCCCATTAATCATCCAATTAAAATAATTGAACATCCAAATAAATTCTAAAACTATAATAATAATAAAAAAATTATTATTATTAACAGATTGTATTATTTAAACACAAAAATACCATTTAATATTATTTAATTAAAATTAATTGATTATTAAACTGGGTAAACTTCACTAATTGGACCGTAATCATGCAAAGCCCGGTCATATCCATTAAAATGGACATTTCTAGATTTGTTTCTCCGGAGACTCTTCAGGACACCCAGGAAAAATTATAGTGTATTCTTCTAAGACCAAAAAATACATCTTTAAGTGTTCCAACAAGAAATTTTTTTTCTAAAGCATGGATTTAAAAAAACCGACCCATAAACTAGCCACAAAAAAACCAAAAACCATTTTAATTTAAAACCAAATAAAAAACAAGGGACATTAAAACAAGAAAAATGTCTCTCATCTTTTTTATATTCCTTCTCAGCACAAATCCTCATCCATAATCATATTAGAGGTGGGCTTGGGGGATGGACATGGGCCCTGTAAGGTCGGTTTATGAAAGAAATGGTATTATTACTTAAAAATTTATTTATAACTAGAGAATAATAAAAGTAAAGGGATTTTTAATAAAATGATAATATAATTTTCTTCAATGTAAATTCAACCATTAAAAAACACAATTATAATGAGATTGTGAAATAAACCATTAAAAAGATCAAAAAATTGATTTGAGAATTAAAAAGATAAGGGATTATGTGTTTGAAATGTAAATCCACATAAAAAAGTGTAAATATAATATAAAATAATAAAAAATCAATAGCACACATAATCATATAATATAATAGATTATGAATCAATTATATTACCTAATGAAAATAAATTGAGTTATGAAATTTATTTCAACTTGGTAACATTCAAGAGAAAATCCCATAAATGATTGATGAAAATTGGAAGATAAAATACCTTGAATTATTAAAAATTTATGACATTAAACATAATAGACGATGTATTTACTCAATATAAAATAAATTGGGTTCATAACATTAAAATATTCCTCTATGTAGAAAAATTGAGATGGAGTCCCTTAACACACACTTCTATTTAGTCGAACATGCACTAAACTCATATTTATTGATTTTAAGAATTTTATTAATTTATATTGAAACTATAATAGTATTTATAATATCATATATTTTCTCTTTATAATATCTTATCATTTTTTGTTAATGATATTTTTCTTTTACCATTGTTTCATGCATTAACTTCATCATTTTCTCACGCACATTTTGTCACAAAAGATCATGTTATTTTGTGGAGGATATAAATCACTAATATCCAAAATTTTATGAATGTTATAATTATAAAATTTATTCATTAGATATATTTTTTAAATCATTCCTTATAGATGGACATGAAAAATGAATCACATCAGTTCATAGAGATGGTAGATTGTAAATATGCACATGGAAAGATATAATTAACTCAATTGTTAAGTGGGTAAGGTTTTTGATGCTATATTAATTATAAATAAATTATATCATATCATATGTATCATATATATTCATAATTACCATAATTATTTCAATCAATGTGAGTATATTATGGAAAACAATTTACATTATTTTACAAGATGTTACTCAATCATACACGCTATTGATGAGTTTGTTTACAATTTGATGGAGGATGATTTAGATAAATTTTATTTAATAAAAAACATATTAATTTATATTTTATACTTTCGTTATTTTATTTTAATTTTTAATATAAACACGTTGGTGGAAAAATATGAAATAAAAAGAAGGAACTTAGTGAAGACAATTACCTTCACATGGTTGAATATCCTTTGGTTGTATTTTCTAGGTAAATAGTGTTCGCCTTTTTGTAAGACCAGTAGATATATAATGTGAATATATATGGTTTGGATATATTTTTTTGGGGTTTGGTGGACTGAAATTTCTTGAGAGGCTTAAATAATAGAGGGTTTGGATTTCCCTTTTAAAATTTATAGGTGTAAAGTTATTGTAAATTCCAAAATATATTCGATATTTGGAAGTCAATCTCACCCCAAGTGCCAAAAAGTTCAAAATAATGATTTATAAGTAAGATAAATTCTATAAAAACCTCTAATGTAGGAAAATAAATGTGTTATAAACCTATTGTTTCTAATCCTTTCAATTTACTTAATTTTACCAATTTATTTTTCATCGCGTTAATTAGTTTTTAACATAAGAAATTTATCCTTTCTTCCTAAAATAAAGAGAGAAATATTTTATAATTAAACAAAATTATTATTAATATTAATTCCAAATAATAAAATTAATGTTATAGACATGTGTGAAATCAAATTTAATATAAGTGAATCTAATTGGTAAAACCTTGTTTTAATCTTAACTATTGTAAATAAATTTTATTATCTTTACTAAAAATTATGAACAAAATATTAAGATTACATTATTATATAATATTAAATATGTTAACTAAAAATATATATTCAATTTTTTAAATTCCATTTATTGAATTTATTGAATTTAATTTTAGTAAAACTTGCAAATAGTATCATAAAATATTTTTCCAAGAAATGCATTTAATAAGAATAAGATGACCTAACATTAATTAAATGACAAGTGGTAATAATTATATAGATTTATATTCATATATTTAGATATAAATTATATACATTTAATTTAATACTTACCTTATTAGTGGTTGAATTAATTAATTAAAATAGTGGAACATTATTCATTTAAATAGAGTTCTAAAAAAATGAAATTTAAAGCCCCAAAATTCATATACCAAAATTTGGTTTAAAGAAGATTATAGTGTAAAATAATTAAATTCCAAATTACTAAACAATTATTTCTCAATTTAAATCATATTTAAGGAATAAAGTTTCTTTTAAAATACTTAATTTAATAAAAATAAATAATCATTTTACAAGAAACGTTATTTTAAAGTATTTACTAAAAAATCACACTTTTTAGAAAAAATCCCTAAATTATAGTGTAAGAAAAAAATTTATGATTTTTTAAAAAATAGAATTTCTTTATAAATAATTTTTTTCAAAATTATTATCTATTAATTATAATTCCCTAACATAAAATAAAAATTGAAACCATTTTTTAAGAAAATTTATTCTTTAGATTAAAAGAACATCACTAAAATTTTGAGTGATTATTTACTAAGAAATTACCAAAAAAAATTGTACTGATTAATATACATACATATATATATATATTTCATAATATGGTAAATACTATTTATACCAACTAATTCAATGGATAGAATGTTATAGTGTTATTTAAATAATATATTTTTATAGTCGTTTAATCGTGTTGTTAAATATTGTATACACTATTGAACACAATGTTACTCTTTTAAAATCTCATGGTGTTATAGAATTCATTAACAAAAAATAATTAAAACCTATATAATAAACAATAAATCCCAACCATAAGAATCAATAACATTTAGATTTTGATAAAAAAAATTCGTAGCCACCACGGCTTTTAGGTATTGAGGAAACCATGAAATATAGAATAGTAATCTTAAGGAACAGGATTGGGAGAGCTTACCTAAGGACACCTTAGATGATACTAAAATAAGTCAATCAAAAATTAATACATAGGTATAAGGATTGATGTATTTGTGTGAGGTATAAGAGGTGGGGGTTGAGTGTTAAGGAAATGGAAGTGTTTGTGTATTTAATTGGAATACGGTAAGACTTTTAATTCTATATATTTTTGCTTATGGGTAGGTTTTATGGTTTAGATACATGATTTTCAAAACTATACACCAATGTTTTTGTGTGGTAGTAGTTTTAACAAGGAAAGGTGTATAGTATGACTCTCTGGGTAAGCAAATAATGTACCTTCTATGTTAATGACCACTGATATAAAACTACAAGGTTTTCAGGGTTTATAATACAATGCTCAAATTGTGAAATTCCAACTATCAACCTATTTTTGGAATTTCTAGAAGAAAAAACATAGAAATAAAGGGAACTAATAATTTAAAATAATGAAACAAAATCCATACCCTAAAATGAAAACATGGTTTTGAAATTTCTCCCCAATATATGGCATTCCTTCCTTAGACCCCCCCCCCCCCCCATCATCCCGCCGAAGTAAAACAGAAGATAAAATAAGAAACATAATTAATTCTAAAAATTAAAATCATATGGTGGTCGGGGAGGGGTTATCCCCCCTTAAGAAATATTATTAAACTAATAAGTTCCCAAACATTGGATATTATATGTCATGAATGGAGAATAATTGGTTAATTACACTAAAAAATAAACTAATTTAGAACCCAAAAAAATTAACATAAACCAAAACATAATGAAGAGACAACATAAAACCATTGAAGTAAAATATTTCAAATAAAAAATTAGTTAAACCCACATAACCAAAAATAGATTTAACTTCCATGAGAATCCAATTCCAAAATCATGAACAAAAAACTGAAATAATATAATATAAAATAAGTACAATATTGGAAAAATTAGAATAGATAGTTCATAATAAAATATTTTTAAAATAACTCAATTCCTATTTTAAAAGAAATCAACCTAAAAGATAACCAGGACACATGAAACAATGTTTTCACACAAGAAAATTAAAATTTTCATAAAACATTACATATGAAATAATAAATGTTAAATTGTTCTATAATTCATTCTAAATTAATTATTTATAAAGAAAATCAATAATTAAATGGTTTATTACAACCTGACAACCTACGAGATATTTATAGTAAACTTTTTTATTATCCAAAACATTTATCATTTTAAAACACGTTATAATTAGTTAACATTTTAAGGAATTAAATAACTAAAAATGATGTTTTACCAATAAATATATTAAATAAAAAAAATTAACAAACATTCCCTTAATCCTTATAAACCTTAGTTAAAAATACATAACAATCCATTTCAAACTATAAAAAACATTTATTTTATAATTACTCATAAAACCAAATAAAATATTCTATTATAATCCTATATTGGTGGGGTTCTCAAAATTATTTATTCCACTTATCTATCAAAAAATTATGTTTCACTAAAACTATTGGTTAAAAACCTTAAAATTTAATGTATAAAATAAAATTGCGAGGGACTCAAAATAATTTTTTTTAAAATGTTTTATAATATATAAATATAATAAAAATAACCTTCCTCATCATTATGCTAAGCATTATAATAATTTAAAACATATGAACTAAAAATAATATAACAGAAATATGGGTATAAAATAAAATTATTTGAAATTGAAAAACTATTTTGAAATATTTTTATACTCAATTTGAATCTAAATATTGAAGAACATCACTGTTTTTACCCAACACAATATCATCGGTATTATAAATAAAAAATAATAATACATTTTTATAGAATAATGAAATTTTTGTTTGACATGAGTGATATCCTTTAAACTAATAATGTTTAAAAACACCATGTTAAAATATAATTTAAATTTAATATATAATCTAATATTAAAAAATAACTAATTGAATATGAAATAAAGTTTCCATTAGTTTAAAATAACACAGTATGATTTAAACAACTGTAAAAAGTATATTTTGATAGAGAATATAGATTTTTATCATCAAACTATGTTGTACATGCCCATAATGTTCTTTCTTCAATAAAACTGCATTAAAATCTATTTTTATCAAATTAATATAGTTTATGATTAAAACACAATAAAAATAAATTAAAATAAAAATAAATCATAAAACCATATAAATAAATTGATGTGAATTATAATCAAATTATCGCAACATTAGAACATCACATATATTTTCCAGAACAAGGACGCATTAATAAAAAAGGGGAAAATAAGAAACAATATTTGGATCACATAATAATTATAGTTCTTTAAATAGCTTTGGGAAATAAAAAATATACACAACCAACATAATATTTTAATATATATTATACATTCCCCTGATAAGATACTTAAATCAAAATCAATACTTATAGGAAATGTTACTATCAACCTTTTATTTAAAAAAAGTCCCTCTAAAATGTATTATTTTTTAGAAAATCAAATGTTATCTTACTTTTAATCAATAAAACATTCATAAATAAATTAAAGATATCTATATATTCTAAACCCTTCTTTATTCATAGAAAATTTAAAGATTATTTGAAAATAAATAGGATTATTAGTTACTAGGTAAATAATTTTTGTGAAAACATATCATTTAGAAATTTCAATTCCTTAATCAATCCACCAATCATCATAGTAATACATTTCAAAATAAAATCCAAAAATATAAAAATACTTGGTAAAATAGTTATAATAGATAATTATAACTAATAATAGGGATTCTTAGAAGGATGATATAACCCATGTATAATATAATTTCCACTAAAGTGCATTGATTAACTAAATCTATACAAATTATTTATTTTAAAATAAGATGAGGAAGATATAACATTATACAATTGTATTCTACTATAAGCTATGAAATCACAATGAGAATAACAATCAAAACATACACTTAAAAAGTTTTTATGTCAAATGAAATCAACCCATTAATTATGAATATATGAAAAATTAATAAATAAATTAATAACATAAAACTCGAATATTTTCTTATATTTTGAAAAAAAATTGGCAGCACATTAAAATTTGTTACAGGTTCAAAAAAAATTCAATAAATAAATTTTAAATCAATTACATACACCATATGATCTTCTCAATTATATATTTAATAGAAGAATATATCATATCATTAATAACAATATTTTGAGATCTATTATCTATTTATCAATTATAAATACATGTAATAATTATGGAAACCAAAAATTCAAAATTTAAAATGGGAAACAATCACTTAAAATTAAAACATTTTGGCTAATAAATCCAATGATGACATTTTAGAAAATTCATTGTATTTTCACCCTAAAAATATCAATATATGATTCTTACTAGTTCATAACCATGAAAAAGTATCTTTTGAAATCCTTTAAAAATAGGAAATTTTTCTAGGTGAATATCAAAAAAATCTCCTAAGATTAAGAGATTCATTTTTTCTAAAAAACACTAAAATAAACCACAAATGAAATTAAATAATAAAAATCAAATAACCACACTAATTAGAAAAATATAACTCATTCCATCCTAAATTTTTATTAAATATTGAAAAATAATCTCCAAACCATTTGAGTAGCATTGATATCAACTGTAATCAATTCAAAAGATTAATTTTTGAAATTAAAAATACTTTAGTGAGAAAAAAAATCCATATAATTACCATATTATATGTCTAGGTCCTTGGTATGTATCTCACACAGCCTACCCAGGGAGCATACTAGCCCCCTTAAAATTACCTCTAAAGATATAATTTCAAACATAATAGAATGAATACTCAGATATAATACTACCATGAATCATCCCAACATCGATTAGTATCTAATGGTTTAGTACTAAATGTGTTAGCTAGACACCCCTTTGTGAAATCTATCCTAGGTGAAATCTATCATTGGCACTATAATTGGTCAGTGAAATGGATTCAGGGGTGTTATATATTTACAAGTTATAAAAAGTAGTGAATAGGAATTAAGAACCGTCATTTGGTACACATTTTCCATATAATTCAACAAGTGAGTGTCACTCGAAACATATTATGACATCTCAAAAAATTCATTTTGAATGCTCTAAATATTTTACATAATAAGAAAAATATTAACCCATAACATAAATATATTGGAACACTGACAAAATAAAAATTACATGTTATAAATAAACATAATGAAACAATAATATATATAGACCAAAAAAGAGGGACGTGAGATGGATAACTAAATATGTAATTCAGGATCTAAATAATCAAATTAAAACTAAATTAAAAAATTATAAAAATAAATTTATTTTGTAATAAATCATGATTTTATTTTATGTTTTATTTGAAAAATTACTCTATGATCGATAGTATTTTGGAATTGCTACATTAAGCATAAACCATCCATGGGATAATATAATTTAAATATGATCATTATATACTAGCAATTGATTTGGAAACTATGAATATATGTGACAACATTATGATATAAATATTTAATTTTTATGCTAAATACATATTTATTGACCAATTCTTTTCAAATAAGAACTCATTTTTGTAATGCCATTTTATGCTTCAAAAATATGTTTTAATAAATAAAGAAATTTTTATGAGAAAATATTATAAATAAAAATTTTCACACATTGAAATTTTATTTGATAAATTGGATAGCATTTTTAAAATTTTCATATCCAAATTATAATACGGTGAAATGTATGGATTTTTTTGAAAAGAAGGAAATTTTAGTGAATAGTTAAAATTCTGATTCTTATCCAACTTTCTTATAATTTATTTAAAATAATTAATTTAAAATTCCAATTATATTTGGGATATAGTTTTAAATTATTATTATGTTCATTTTAGTTCATATAATATAAATAATTTTGTATGAATCAATATTATAATTCATTTTATTATAAGTTAATTTTTATGCTTAAGAACATAATATTTTATAAACCTATTTTCAATACGTGTTATACATTTACACATAAATTGATTTTATACATTTAAAATAATTGAATATCTAAATAATTACTCTATATTTAAAATTATGAGGATAAAATTTTCTACGTATTTCCCATTTGTTGGTCATTTAAAATTATAGTCGTAGTAAATATTTTTTATCAAGAAAAATGGTAAATCATGTAATTATGGTTAAAAAATGTTATATATAATTAAAAATAAATCAATAAATTTTATTTATTTTAATTTTTTAAAACTTCCATATCCTTACAATATTTTTATTTATGTAATTTTGGGGTCATTTTTCATTAATAATGAAATTTATGTTAATTTTTAAAAAGGGTAATTACAAAATGTCACTCTCTAAACATTAATTTATATTATATGTTCATATAGATATAAGAAAATTTAATAAAGGAATTAAAATTATTATTTTCAACATAATTTATTTATTTTTATTATGGTAATTTATTTTTAATTATTATAGGTGAATGAATTATGTTAAATAATTGAACAATATTGACATAGTGTTTTAGGAAGTAGTAGAAATATCCAAGTAAATGATTCCACAAACATAAAATGTAATAATGTTTCAATGAATTATATTTTAACATGAATTATTTTGTTAACATTAATTTTTAATTGATTATAATAGTTTTTTAATCAAATTACATTTCAATCATGATTCATTTAATGTCAAAATATATGAATAGTTCTAAAACTGAGTTTATTGTTATTTTATAATAAATAATATAGTATTAAAAAGTTTAAAGATCATTAAAATATTTAAATGGGATAAGGGTGATTTGATATGGTTTAAAATTTGATCTATCAACATTTTTTGAATGAGTTGGTTCCATTGAATTTTAATTATGATAAATTAAAAATGAAAACATTATCACCACAGTTAAGGATAAAATTCATTGATGAAGGTGTGAATCCAAATATAACATTTAAAATTCCATAGAAACCAATCCATGATTTATTGGTCCAAGGGGGTTTTAATCATGAAATATCATATATTATAAATTTATCCCACTTTGTTTCTCTATAACATGAAAAATATTTTATTGTATTTAATTATTTTATATATTCCCATGTGTGTAACATTCTTCGTTATAATGGGGAACCAAATATCCACTATTCATCGCACCCCCATGAAAATTTATGTTGTCTAATGCCTAAAAATATATATCACTAAAATGATTATAAACATTATAGAGGTTTTTTATTCCAAATATTCTAATCATAGGTTCAATAAGGGGAAATATAAAAGAGGTCATTCAAAGAAGAGGTAGTCATCTTAAAGAATCAATTTTTTTATTCGTAATCATCCACATAAAATTATGTTCTATATATAACAATGTAATAACAACATAATATCCCATATAATTATATATTATTATGTTTATGATAAAATATTTCACCATTTAATTCTACATGAAAAGAGATACAAAACCATTGCTAATGGGTAAGATAGGATATTGTCTCATGAACCGATGTAATATGTTTCATGTATTCATGTGATAATGGGGTAATGATTTATATAATGAATATATATTATACTTATGAAATAAATATTATTCTTAAAATTATAGATATCAACTTCTTATTTACCCTTAAATTCTTTAAAAAATGTTAACATCATTTTTTCATGCATGTTGACTATCATCTCCATTAATAGATGCAATTCATTGTGCATGTCTCATCTTCACATAAAATTATAAATTTGTATATAATGAATATTTATGGGTTTTATATAATTATTTAATTTTTTTGATGATAAACCCATTATCATTAAAAAAGGAACACAACTTCAATATAAAAATATACATGAATAACAAAATAGTTAACACCCACACGTATATCAATAATAATATATTATTGATAAATGGGTGATAAGTCATTATAAGTAGATCATATATTATATTATTTATATCAATGTGATTTTGGTATGTATTTATAATAAATATAAATTTATTATCCATTAATTTAAATAATTTTCAACTAAGTTTAAGCCTGAGGTAAGGGGTTACTTAACCCAATTTATTTTTGTTGAGTCATATCACTTCTTAGATGAAAATATTATGCAAAGTTAAGGTATAAAATGAAACATTATATTTTTTTTATATTTAATTAATTTTGATTCATATAATCACTCTATGGATTTATTATGACATTAATTGTTATGATCATTATAAGGTTCGTCTCAATTTCTACTCCATTGGGAAATATTTTTTATTATACAGAGAAATTATTTTATATGGTGAATATAAATTCCATTGAATGTATATCAAATGAAACCATATTTATTCATGTTAATTATTTTTTCAATTATATTTTACACTTTAATAGGATTTCAATTTAAAAGAAACCAAATATGTAAAAATTTATTTAAAATCACATTTCTAGGATTTCTTATATTTTCATTGAATGAATCATATAATAAATATTTTAGAAGAAAATATGTTTTCTTATTATATATATATATGGTGTTTCCAATCTTTTACTTACTCTTTTTTCTCTTTGAAACATGAATCATTCATTGAAATGATTAAAAATAATTCTAGTTTTGTTTCTCTACATAGAGGTATTTTTCTTCCATATCCTGTTTTTTTTTAAATAATTAAAAAATAATTTTTTTAATTACAATTTTTTTAAGGTCACATTATTCTATCATTGACGTCAATTATAGGATTCAGTAGATTCTTGAAAATGTTATCAAGAATATTTTATTTTCAAATGAAAAGGTGAAAATGAATTTTTTTAAGATATATGGTGTTAATGGATTTTCTACCCATGATAAAAATATTAAATTTATTTTACTCTACTATAAATTCTCAATGGTTATATAAGTAGAATTTCTTAATAAATGGTTATTTTAATTTTTTTCTCATATTTTCATATAATCTCTAAAATACTTGATATAACTATCAGTAATTAATTTTATAATGAATTAATGGTAATGTCTCATCTCAAGATTTATTTATTCGTGATTATACTGCTCTTGGAACATTAACTTTTTTTACATCATATTTTATCATTAATTTCATTTCTGTTCTGTATCCATTCTCTTTATATCATGAAAATTGTAATTTTAGAAATTATATAGCAATTATATATGCAATAATTTTATATGGATGTTATTTTATTTACTGGAAGAATATTTATATTCCTTTTACTTTACACAATTTGGATATTTATTGATAATTCAAACACTTTATGAATTAAATAGATCATTAAATATTAGGGTAATGAATTAGGCATATTGTTATGGGTGCAGAATAGTTTTAGGTGTCCCCTCGATGCATTGAAAAATTTCCTAAGACAAAATATTAGAATGGCCATATGATATGGGTATTTGGGGTATACATTCCCATATTTTCAAATTTATTTTTACTAGGCCACGATCATGGAGTCTAAAATTATGCATATCCTTTAATGAAATTTTTTTTATTGTTTTTCATGAGATTTTTTCATTGATATTATATATGAAATAATTTCATGATCATGTTAATGATTTAATGGAATGTGTATTAAATTATTTAAATTTACATATATATTATATTTTATTTACCTATTATAGGTTCCACTAAACATAACCCATAATTTTCACAACCAGTCCTCGGGGCCCGTGCTGTGATTACCCCAAGCCTACCTTCCATAAGCCAGGGGCTAGCGACTAGCACCTATGGCGTATATCCCGATATCTGGGAAGGAATTTCCTTTATAAAACATAAACACATCCAACCAGAGTACAAGCGGAAGTAATAAACTAAGTATAAAAGAAAGTGCTGAAAAGTAAATGGGCCAGAATACAAACCCAACTGAGAATTACAGCTACAACAGAACGAAAGTACAACAGAAAAGACAAACAGTTGGAAGATAGAAGCAGCTCTTGGGTTGTCCACCTCGGATCCTACCTGAAGGGTAGGTACAGATAGTCTCCTCAGCGCCCTCATCCGTCAACCCCCTCTGGGTACTGACTCATCTTGAAATCCACCTCCGGGTACTGACTCGTCGTGAGGTCCACCTCCGGGTACCGTCTAGTCCTCAAACACTTGATCTTTATCGGCATTGTCCGTCCTCTGCATCCAACACAATGAGGTGCGGGCATAGCCCGTGCAGGGGTGAGTATAACAATACTCAATAGGGACCCCGAGACCCTCAAGGTATTACTAAATCCAACAAGGATAACCAAAAAGAAAGATCTTAATAGATAACACTTAGGTATAAGCCCATACTTATACGTAAGTTATCAAGTAACTCATATCAATCATGAGGTATCACATAGTTATGAAATCAATGGATAACCACTACTTAGGTATATGCCCATGCATATACCTAAGTTATCAGGTAACCCAGACCCCCTATTTTCGAACCCTCTTCAGTTAAACGCTCGTATATTGGGCTACGGACCTTCAATGGGCATATACCTAAGTAGTGGGTTACTTGATAACTTAGGTATATGTATGGTAATATACCTAAGTAGTGGTTATCTGTTGATTTCTTAACTGTGTGATACATCATGATTGAGATGGGTTACTTGATAACTTAGGTATAAGTATGGTCTTATACCTAAGTAAGGATTATCTATTGAGATCATTCTTTGTGGTTATCCTTGTTGGATTTAGTGAGACCTTGAGGGTATCGGGGTCCCTACTGAGTATCGTTATACTCACCCCTGCACGGGCTATGCCCGCACCTCATTGTGTTGGATGTAGACGACAGACAACATTGAAAAAGATCGAGTGTTCGAGGACTGTACGATACCCAAAGGTGGACCTCATGATGAGTCAGTACCCGGAGGTGGATTTCATGAGGAGTCGGTACCCAGAGGGGGTTGATGGACGTGGGAACTGAGGAGGCTATCTGAACTTACCCTTAAGGTAGGATTCGAGGTGGACAACCCAGGAGCTGCTTCTATCTTCTAGTTGTTTGTCTTTTCTATTGTACTTTCGTTCAGTTGTAGTTGTACTTCTCAATTGGGTTTGTATTCTGGACCATTTACTTGTCATCACTTTCTTTTTTACTTAGTGTATTACTTCCTCTTGTACTCTGGTTGGATGTGTTTATGTTTTATAAAGGCAATGTCTTCCCAGATATTGGGATTTACGCCTTAGGTGCTAGTCGCCAGCCCCTGGCCTATGGAAGGCGGGCTTGGGTAGTCACGACACAGGCCCCGAGGATGGGTTGTGATAATAATGATAATTTTAGAACACCGATATTCTGTTTTCCATTCCACTGTATATGAAGAATTAATTTTTAAATGGGTTCAAGGTTGTAGAATATTTACTTTTAATATGTTATATATATTATTTCCAAAGTAAAATGTGAATCACATATATATTTGGTTCTTCAATACTACTAAAATAATAAATCCATTGTGATTTTACATTTTATTCTTATGAAAATGTAATAAATTAGTAACTGACTACGAATTACTAGAGTTGGGGTTATTACAGTTGGTATTAATTTAGGTTCAGTATAAAAATTAAGGACAAAATTTTGGAAAACATTTATTTGAGAATAACACCTTATTGAATATTATAGTGGTAAGTGTTTGTATAGTGTATTATCATGTAGCATCGATAAATTTGTAATTATGTCATTTTTTTAAAAAATATATCCCTGTGAGGATGCTATAAAGTGGATGCAGCTATAGAACAAATGCACCTAGTGTTAAAAACTCAAAAAGGGATATATTTGAAATTAACATGGTCATAACTGGTGTATATAGAGTGGGCCTAAAACTGTAGACATTTCTAGACACTCTAGGGGGATATGAATGGGTTAATTTAAATTTTGTATATAAAACATTATTACTAGTGTAAGGATAAAACATATAGTAACCTATATTATTCCCTATTAAAATGGGATAAGACTAAAGTTTCACTGGTTTATAAGTCTATTATTGATCATAATTTCAATATCAAAGATCCCAATTTATGTTTTATGTGATTGGATTTTATAATGAATAATGATATTTTCTGAGACATTTTTAGAATGACAATTCATTGGTTTAGTGTAGATTGTATTGAAGAGTATATCTCGTGAGGAAGGATTTTTTTATTTTATAGACACAAGTGGAAAGGTATTTATAACCTTTATGATTAATATTATTTTTTTTATTTTGATAAAATGGTTATTAAATTTTGTTAATATATGTTTTAAAATAAATAATAAAATGGTATTACGAATATATTTGGTAACTATGTGATTAATGTAATTTTTAAATATGTTCACTAAATATAAAAAATTATATTATTTTGGTAAATGTAAATATTTTTAATTAAAACAATATTTTATTTTTAGAATAAAGGATTATTTATGTTTTGGAGGCATATTTGGCATTATTATGGATTTATAGTGTATCATGCAATTTATGTGAAATATTAGTACATTATAGAGATTGAAAAATAGTGTATATTTTTTTATGATATATGAATTTATGAGTGATCACTAATTTTTAGAGATTATTTATATTGATCTCGGTAGAATATATAATACAATCTTTTCAATTTTTTGGAATTCAACTTGGTTAAGAATATTTTTGATGATATTTATGGATAGTTACTTATGTAATGATTTAATTAAAACTTTTGGTTTAATTTTTAAGGCTTTAGATATTAATGAATTATTTTATCATATGAAATTTTTTATATTGGTTATTATTTTATCTTGTATTAATAATTTCAATTTTAGATAGAAGAAATGTTTTTAATCATTTTTTGGATACTATTGTAAATTAAATATTGATTTAGTGCTTCAATAATGAAAATTTTATCAGGATCACAATGATTCAAATTGTAGGATGAAATTATTCTTATCTAATATGTTCATATTTTCTATGCAAATTTTGTCATATTTTTCATCTCAATGGTATGGGAATTTCTCAAACTCAAGAAACCCAAAGATAAATCATTGGATACTTATATGGAATCCAAAACTAAAACACCTATGTAAAATCATATGAACTCATTTGAAATAATGATTATTATATAGATACATGAATAATTTGTTTCTTGATCATGACCTATAAATTGATGTTCATGATAATATATATATATATAATTATTTACTCTCTTATATTATGTTTAGAAGAACATAATTAAATTTTAAAGAATTAAATTTTAAAGAATTAAATTTCTATATTGTGGAGAAAATGTAATGAACCATGTTGTTGGTTTATTTTTTTATTTTAAAAACAATATAATGTTTGATAAAATGTAACACACTAAACATTAATCTTATAAAACTTGTGAAATAATATAATCTAAATATGAAAATTATATCCTGGTTTTTTAATTGGTTGGTATGAATAGTAGTAACATGAAAATTATATATATATATATATAATGGTTATATTAAATAAAAATTTATTGATTAATAATTAGAAAATAAAAACCCAACTTTTAGTATATTGATTTTAGGCACTAAAATTATGTTTTCTTCAAAGATGGGTTTTATTTATTTTTGTGAGTGAATATTATAATTAAAATTTTCCCCATTAAGAAATCCTATTTTTTTAAAACTATATCATTTTTTGAAATGATCATATAAAAATTATCTTTCTGTGAACATTCGGTATTTTTCTTAAAATATTGACTATTTTTTAAATGGTGAAAAATAATGATTTTTGATAAACTGTAATTTATTTTATATAAATAATATCATTCAAAAGTACCAATATATTTTGAATTTTTTTCTAATGTAACATAATATCCATTTTATTTTACATAATAAAAATAATTCCTTATTAGTAGACATTATATTTGATATTTTTATATGTTCATTTTTTGGGTTAAATACTAATTCTTATAAAAAATGGTTTTTTATGGTTAATGAATTTATATAAAAATTGATTTATATAACTCATAAAAAATGAATTTTAAAAATATTGATTTCCTAGTTCAAATATTAATGATAAAATTAAGTAAATAGATCCCATTTATTTATCATTATGAATAATAACCATGATAATTATTTCTCACCCTTATAAAAGGTAAATTAGGTATTTATAGATAAATATGATGTGATAATACTTTTAAAATCTATCCAGGACAAGAATTTATTTATTTTTGTTAGATTAATTCAACTATATCCGTCATAACAAATAATTTATGAATTTTTTGTGTCATTTTTCTTTAATGATGTGATTAATATTATTTTTTAAAAATGAAAAATAGAAAATGTCACAATATTGCCTTTAAAATGTCAAAAATGTTCATAAATTGATATGAAGATGTTAAAAAATGATCCAAATGTTACTTATAAACATACATTAATTTTTTTGTTAATATTTTTTTAATCTTTTTTGATTTTATAATTAAATTAAATTCTTACACAATATTGACCCAATGCTTGGGAAAGGCATAGAAAATTCAAATCCAATGATATTAAAAATAAAAAAAAAAATCTGAATGAATTATGGAGTCAACTGAATTTTATGCTCAATAATTATATATAATTTAGGGTTTACTATTTTATATTCTAACTCTATTATGATATATATTTCTTTTAGATAATAATATATTAATAGTTATTAAAATTAAATTAATGGTATTTTATGTTATATAATATATTATAAAATGATTTCAAAATAATTAAATGACTGAAATAGTACAATGGGGTAGTTTATGGTGAAAATATCATCCCTTGAATTTTTTTTAAATATTTACCATATAAATAAATTTATAAACCATTAAGAAAGTAAAAAATTTCAACCATAGTAAAGTGTAAAATTGGTCATCGATATAGTAACTATAAAAGATAAGGTATAAAATTCCACATGAACCTATATAAAAATTATTTTCATAAGGTATTTAAAAATTAAACTATTTTATATAAAAATATTTTTTATATGGTTTTACATTTAGATAAAATGTAATTATCATATTTAAATCTTTTCATTAACTCCAAGTACATCATTTCCTTTATTATAAAAGGAAAATACTTATTTGTTATTCATCACTCCAACATGAGAATCAAATATCATAAGGACTGAAAATTATGATATGCTCCCAAATAACCAAAGGTGGGAACAAAATTCTCTTGAATCGTTCTTAAGAAAACATACACCTTATTTTAGTGGAATGGTTGATCCACTAATTGCAGAGAAATGGATTTATACAATCAAAAATATATGTTTCATTCTCTGTTGTTCAGAACATGAAAAGGTTATGTTGGGTACTTATTTCTTGGAAGGTAAAGAGAAACTATCGTAGAACTTTATCAATAATATGAAGAAATAAGATAAAATCGAATCCATGGATTCAGATGAGTTAAAGAACATATTTTTTAGTATGTACCTTCATTGTATTCTTCATAAAAAAAATATTACAGTTTTTCATTTATCTCATGGTTGTGATATGAAAAGAATGATGTAATTCAAAGGAACCAATAAAAAATATGGAGAAAAGAAGATAATATTTTCTTTAATCTCAATGTGTGGAAGGACACATGGAGGAAATTGTCTTAAGGGGACCAATAAATGTTTTTAGTGTGGGAAATAAGGTCATCGAGCATTTTACTTACAAAGTAATAGGAATAAATTGAAATATACAAAGAGTGCACCTCCCACAAATCAAGATTACAAGTGAAAGGAAATGTTTCATTATGATAACCAATTCCCTAATTCAAGGGTTATGGATGATTATCAACGCCAAAAACCTTTTAATTCTAAAGAAAAAGTCAAATCACATGAGATCACTATTGGTGATGTTGATTATGCCAATAAAGTGTTGTAATGATGAAGTGTTGATGTTATGGAATCCCAAAATAGTGTGGTTGAATCTATTTTATACTATTATGGAATATTGGAATATCTAAGTATTGGTCTATTGTGGTTTTCCATAATTATATGGTACCAATAACCATAAAAAGTGATTGAAATATTTTTGAAAAGAACATGATATGCACATAATGAAGGGGTAAGGAGACAATGATATGTTTGATAGTATTAATGAACTCATGAATAATAAAAGGACAAAGTGATATCATGGTTTGAGTATATAGAATTTTCGTTATTTTGTGTGTGCGGAAAGAGTTAATTTTTGAAAAAAAATTATGTTTTCACTAAGGTTCTATGGTAATTCGTGTTATTATCATGTTTCAAGACAGTACATGATTAAGGTATTTACATGTTTGGAATGTGACAACAAAGAACTGCCAAATAAGATATGGAAGACAAATGTTATATCAATTTAGTCCACCTATTTCTAAAATTTATATTTTCATTTTTTTGAAGGATTGTAATGTAATCCATTTATGGATAGTATAAATTATATTCTGGAATTAATTTTGTTAGATTAATGTATTATCTCACTATAGGTGGACTTATGCATATTTGATAACATGTTCTAACATTTTTCTTGAGATGGATGGAATTACCTATCATTCTATCACATGATCTTCTAACACTTCAAGAATGAAAAATTCGACATCATTTCTTAAAATAAGAGATAAAGTGGAAATTGTTCAATGAACAATCAATGGTACTGAAATCAAGTAAGTATTTCTTCTCATGAAAAAACATACTTCTACATTAGGAAAAGGATCTTGAAAACCAAAAATGTTATCCCAGTACCTTATTATCCAATGAATCCGATGGTCCCTTAAATCATCACAAAGTTATGGAGTTCTGGTAGTTAACTTTCTCCAAACCTTGTTCTTTATCACTATCAATTATAACATGATGGTTAGATATCTTTTCCATATCCATGTTTTCACTTCCCACCTATGATCTCTTATGTAGAAACCCAGTGATGAGTTAATTTGGGTAACCATTATGTTTCTAAATTTCAATTTTAAAATGAAGTTTTAGTATTCCTTTTTATGATGTGGGTTTATATAAAAAAACATTTAAGTAGTAAACTATTTATAACCCTGATGAATTTTGAGGGCGAAATTCAATTTAAGGGGGTAGAATGTAACACCCTGAGATATTATGGGATAGATTCTTTTTTTTTTTGATGTCTTGTGTTGTATGATACATAAATATTATCTTGAATTATACACATCACCATATTTTCTGGCAGTTTACGCAACATTATTCTTGGCTTGCATTACGCGCAAGAGCGGCCTTCCTCAATAGCTTGCATTATACGCCATACCGAGTTTCACTAAACTGTGATAAAATGTTAAAATATTTTTATGGGATATAAATTAGATGTTATGAATATTATTAACAAATTTTATAATTTTATATGTATTTTCTACACATTATATAATTACAAGTTCATTTTTTCGGATAAAAGAAGTATTTTTTAAAAAATGCAGTTTTGCAACATTTTGATGGGGAACCCATCTTAAATATAGTTATTAACACTTTTATATATTCTATTTAACAATATAAAATTATTATTTATAATTAGAACATAATTATTTAATTATGTTTAATTTTTGGTATTTTTCTGATAAAATACATATTTTACTGAATGGTGAAAAATACTGCATTTTAATTCAAAATTATCTTTTCATATAATTTATTTATATAGTTAGATTGTATTTTTAATTAGTTTTAAAGTTTAATTAGATTATTATTTTATCATTTAATACAATTTTGGTCATTAGAAATAATTTCACTTTTAAATTGGACTTAAAACATGTCAATCTTTTGGTAGTTATTACTTCTTAAAAACACGCTTTTTGGTTTTGACAACGAGAATTAATTTTAAACTAATTAATGAAACTTCTGTGTTTTGAATTTGGAAAATAGATTACATATTTGGAATCATAAGTTTCAAATTGTATAAATAGTTGCCTTTTATTTTAGGTCAGTATGAATAGTAACTTTAGTAAATATTTTATTTACCAGGGTTAAAGGGTAAATATGGTAAATAAAGGTAAAAAATAATATTATAGTAATATTAAACTACCCTAACACATGTCCTAAAACTATTGGATGAGATATTTCCAACCATGGGAATCCTTGGGTCGATTTTGGGACCCCATGGATTCACTTGGATATGAAAATGACATTTTATAAGAATTAATTTAAATTAAATATAATTATAACATAAACATATATCTTTTAATAAATTTATTTTCATATTGTTTTATATAAATTATCTCTATATATATAAATAGCCATTATAAATCTAAATATATTTCATATATCATGGTATTTTATTTATAATTTTTAGACATTATATAAATATATTTATTTATTACACAATTATGATGTAGTGATTACCTCATTAATGAAATATTCATATAAATGAATTTTTAAATATTAAAAAATAGTTAATTTGAATATTTTGATACCATGCATGAATTTTATGGACTACATTAACAAAGTAGGGATGCTTTAATTCCTTTGTTTCAAAGGTAACAGGTTTTTATTAATTTTTTAAAAAAGTCAAGTATTAATAGTGTCCAAAAATGACATAATTCCTAACTTGAAATATTAAATAGTTTATTAAATTATATTAAATTATTAAAAATATAATATTTGTAAAATGGTTAATATATGTACAAATATTTCATAAATAACTTTTTTTGGGTCATTTTACGTGATATAGTAATTACATTAATCCACAATGTGTAAATAACTTGATATCACGGTATGATTAAAAAATGTAAAATCGGAGTTAAACCAAAAAGATAGGGATACAAAAATATTTCCAAAAAGTATAAAAAAATTTATGATGGTTAATCAAACCAAAATCATCTTATATATAAATTAAATAATTTTTGGACTATTTTTAATCAAAAATTAATTTATAATAAATTAATATTTTGAGAGTTTCTAAAAGTGCCACTCTCCTCTCTTATAAAAAGGAACCTCCTCCCACTCCTCTTCAATCTATTTTGAGCCTTCAAGATAATACAACCCAAGACCATTTATCTTTAAAACTTCCCTATTTTTATTCTATAGGTTTTTTTCTTCTCAAAATATCAAATATATTTCCCTAAGAGAAAATTTAAAAGAGGCACGTTGAGCAAGAGGTAATCTCTTCTACCGATTCTTTCAAATTTATTTCTTCTTATACTGCCTATTCATTATTTGATTAATTATAAAGTAACAAAATCAGTATCACTCATATACTTATATGTTTTTATAAATATGAACCAACCTTATTTCACCTTCTATCAGTCCTTCTAAAAACAAAATCTTCACATGTGGGTACGTACGGCTTACCGTCCCAACGACGTGGTGTATTCTGTTTTTCACCACCACTTTACTTGGATAAGTAAAATGGTGGAAATAATAACTATATATGATTATTATAAGATTATACTAATTCTAATATATTATACACCATCCAATTCAATATAACTCACCAATTATTGGAACTATATTGTTGCATGTGCGTATGTATGGCTTACCATCTCCATAAAGCGATGAGATTCATTCTCCACGTTAAGCATTCAAGAATGATTATAAAGTATATATAAAAAATAATCATGAAATATAATACATAATAATTCTACTAGATTTATATATATATAAAAATAAATAATTAACTTACTTCTATTCAATTTAATAAGGAAATAAATATAGTGTTCATGCATACGTACGACCTACCATCTCCATGAACTGTTTTTTCCATTTCATTTATCTATCTATTATTTATTTTTTTATATAATGAATATATATGATATATAAATCATGCTTTAAATTTTTTAATTAATTAAATCATGATATTAGTAATAATATTAATAATAACAATTCCAAACACATACGATAAATAAAATGAATATTACCCAAAATGTTTCTTTAACATGGAATTGACAAATTAACGGGTAATATAAAGTCACAAGTAAAAAATATATGATATCATAAATATTATTATTGTTATTTTACAATTTAATAATATGTTTAAACCCACTATATAAGAGTTTTGGACACACATCATACCTAAGTTAAGGGATAATTTTGAAATCTCATTTTTTTCCGAGATTGTTTATATGTATGTATTTACTGGGAATATATTTATCACCCGTGTCCATGTTTTATAATAATGTTATCTTTAAATGTTTATTATTATTATATATATGTTTAAATTAATTTTTCCCATTTTTTAATTTTATTACATAGTATGGAAGGAATCATTCTTTTTTTACCATCTAAGGTACTTTTTTCCGACAAAAGTACGTGGAGAATGTTTTTTTAACTGATACGGCAGGAACAATTTTTTATTATTTCATAATGCATTATATCCATGAATCTTCCTTTACAATATTTCATGTTTATTTTCAATTTAATTATTTTCTTTTAAAATTGCATGACATTTTTATAAAATAAAACATTTTTAAGAAGAAAATATATTTTACTTAAGAATTAAGTTCCACTATTTTATGAAAATTATTTTCCTTATAAGATGACATAGGGTTATTTTTATATCCATATTATTACTTTTATTGGATTGTTTTTATGATGGAATTATTTTTAGGAATTCCATTTATCTTATATGGATTATGTTATGATGAAATAATGTTTAATAATTCCATTTTATTTCCTCGGTTATGCTATGATGAATGATTTATATTTTTTGTGGCACATGTAAGAATTATTTAATTATGAGATGGGTGAGACCTATATCTCCCTAAAATGAATTTGGTAAATATTTATATCTCATGAGGTAGACATGAATGGAATGGAAAGTAAATATGGTTTAGTAATACATGGTTGGAATGGCAAGTAAACCCGGTTTAGTAACGGACTTCCACTGTGATGGTCTTGGAATCAATGTCTTGGCTACTATAGAAATCATATTTTGTGATTAATTATTTTCCAAAATTACATGTTTTATGACAATTCTATTCTATCTTGGTTAATGTTCCTTTATGATCTATGCCTTCTGTCCTGCCAATATTTATTTCATGACTCAATATTTTGATGTTTAAACTTTATGTTCTTGTTTTTGTGTTCAAATGTTTATGGATTGTTTTATATTCTCCAAGTTTACCACTATCGAGAATTTAAGCTCACCCTTTATTTTTTTTCCTTTACCCAGGATATAAAGAAATTTTTTAGGTTGAAAAACAAAAGGGGAAGTTCTTTATGGGATATTTTGAAGATTTTTCACCATGTTAGAAGATTAAGTTCCATGTTTTTAAAGACACTAAACTAATACAGTCTTTGGGAATATATTTTATGTAGTGTATGAAGTATTCCAAAAAAGAAATGTAAGTTCCAGGTACATCAATCTTGGGACATTATAGAGTAATATAGAGTAATGGGTGCCTTTATATAGGATAGGGGAGGGTCACCCTATGAATTATTAAAAGTATTAAATTAATATAAATTCAATTTCGATTAAAAATCGTCCCAAACTAATATATGTAAAATATAATATGATTTTGGGTCGAATAACCATCATAAAATTTAAATTAGATAATTTTTGAATATTTTCAAATCCTTATATTTTTTTAACCCTTATTTTACCATTTTTAATGTTACCAAGATATCATGTAATTTACACTTTATGGGTTAATATAATTACCATAAAATATCAATATACAAATAATAATGTCATTTATGAAATATTATGACTTATCCTAACCAATTTTACAAATCTTAGATTTCAAGAAATATTATAAGATTTAATAAAATATTACATATCTTAAAATACCAATATTTCCAATTTTGACACTATTCATTACTTAACTTTTAAAAAACATCATAACGACATCATTCCTTCGAAAAAACAATAAATCAATCCTAAAATGTCATATGTATCCATAAAATTCATGTATAACATCAAATATTTCAAATTATATTTATTTAAATATTATTAATATCATTTATTTGATTCATTCTTTAATAAATATATTACTACATCATCTTTGTGTCAGAATTAAATTTAAATATTTAATTCCTAATTATAATAAATAAATTACCATAATGTAGGTATTTTATTATATTTATATGAATAATTCATTTTTGAGTATATCACTTATGTAACCCTATATTAAAATTGTTTTAGTAAGGAGAGACAGATTTATGACATATCTTCCTTTACTTTAAATTAAATGTTATAAATTTCACAAACACACAAAATTGGCATCCAAAGGACATAAGTTCGACCCAATTATTGTATTGGAAGATAATAACTCATCCAATAATAATTTTAAACATATTAGGGTAGTTTTATATTACTATAATATTATTATTTACCTGTAATTACCTGATTTACCTTTAATAATGTTAATAAAAATAATTACTAAAGTTACTATTCATAATGTTCACAAATAAAAGAGACCTATTTACATAATTTTTTAATTAAAATTAAAAATATGGAATCCATTTTTATAAATTCAAAACATATAATTGGAATAAATTTATTAAAAATTAGTCCCTTTGACGAAATAAGAAAATGGGTATTTTAAGTAAAATGTTCAAAAGTTCACATAGTTTTTATATTCATTTCCATTGTGAAATTGATTCCAAAGACCAAAATTGTATTAAATGATAAAAAATTATTTAATTATAATTTTAAACCAATTAAAATTACAATCTAAATATATAAATAAATTATATGGAACGGAAATTTTTAATTAAAATGCAGTATTTTTCACTATTCATTAAAATTTTCATTTTATCTTGAAAATACAGAAATTCCTACAAAATTAAATTTGTATGTCTCTATTACAATTAATTAGTTTATTTTTTTCAAATATAACTTATAAAAGAGTCAAAACCCATATTTAAAAGGGGGTTCTCTATTAAAAGGCGGAAAAAATGTATATTTAAAAAAATACATCTGTTATCCAAAAAAATGAATTTATTCTTATATAATGTATAGGAAACATATAAGATGAATTATAAACATTAAATTGAATATATTAAATATATATTTCATTAGTAAAATCAATCAATAGATTTTATTATTTTATAAACTTGTTTATTTTCATTTTAATAGTATTTTTATCAAAACACATCATTTATATTAAATTGGTTATTATTTAATTTCCTAATTAATTTGGAAACCAATGAATCATTATATAAACATGTTTAAACCATATTTTCATAATTTAGTTAATCTATTTCATATCCACAATTCTTTTGGATATGTAATAAATATCATATTAAATGATAATATTAAGTTGTTCATTTAGGATAAATATGGTGTATCATGTATGCAATTGAACATAGTGTTTCTTAGTTAAAAACTCAGGAGGTTACATTCTACACCACCCATTGGACATTGTGTCCTCACAATTTGATTTCGGGGTTAGTAACTAAGGTATAAATTTTCAAAATACAATTATTGCAAACCCACATTGGAAAATGGATTAACGCAACTTCCACTTTAAATGAAATAATGTATGAAGGTCACTATAGAAACCACAAACTAGGGTTACATGTAGGAAGAAATTGATATATAATATAAAACTAATGATTCAATTCTGAGGGAGAATGATAGAAACCATGATCAAGATAAAGTTTACAATAAAAACAGAAAATTTTGGATGGGTTATATGGTCTTTGAGTTCATCAACGGAAAAGAAAATAGAAAACATTTTTGTTTTAAGATCATTTTCATAAATTTAAGGAATTAATTTACAACTTTGAATAAAAACATAAGAAAATATACATACTTTAAAAGTATATTTCCCATCCTTTAATCATATTCCACCACAAACTCTTCTTTTTATCTAAACATTCAGTAATCAAGATGAATCAAATTCTATAGAATCACATAATCCAAAAAAGATTAACCTTATATTTATCTTGTCTTGAAACATTAACCAAAACCAATATGGTTAGGATAATATAATTCTATAAAATGACGAAAAAACTATATATGATAAAAACTACATTAGTCCCAAAAATTCAACATTGATACCCAAAGTTCAACATAGACCATTCAATAAATAAATATCCATAAAATTACTCAAAATAACACAAACTATGTTTTGAAACCTAAAACTCAGAATAATATGATCACATAATCTACAAAGATAAATGTTAACATTTATCTCCAAATAACATCTACCACTCTTATTGTCTTATACCAAAAATTAATTAATCTAATCACATATTCTCCAATATAGGTTAATCAATTTCATAAATAACGTAATTCCCAACAAGTCCACAAATGAAATGATAGATTCCTTCAAAATACAATTCAACCATTACTCCTCAAATATAATACCATAGTATTCTATTTATTTTAATCATATAGGGTACCCAAAATAGTAAAGCTCTTCCAAAATAGCATTTATCACATAATTCCAAAATCATTTTCCAATACCATGTGTATCCAGTTTATAAAACATAAGTTCCCAAAATCATCTTATTCTTATTCAATAAACTTCATTTAACTAAAGAGAAAAAGTCATGCTAACCAAGTACTTAACATAGGCTAGTGGTAGTTGATGCACCCTTATCTCCCTTCGGTTATAGGTTCGATTCTAATGGCCTTGATAGATGTGACAGGTTATCACTCATCCTATGAGTTTTTATTTTTCTAAACTATATAATTATTATAACATTCCCAAAATATGATAAATTCTTCAAAAATAACCCTAACATGTTTTAACCTCAAATTTTATTTCATACCTCTCATTTTTCCTCCCAAAAAGTAATAACCCAAAATTACCCCAAAAATAAATGCCTCCTAATATATTGTTAATCACATTGAAATTTTGTAACATAAAGCCTAAAAAGGGATTTCAAAGACATTGAAGTTATGATCAACTTAAACATTATAATCCCATATGATATCCCTATCTCTTTAGAATACATCCTAATATCCAAAGATGTCTAAAACATCATTTGATACCAACTATAAGGACCCAGCATTAAACATTACATAATCTTGAGTTAAGTCAATAATTTGAATTTCTTTCACATTGATTATCTTTTCAAGTTTAGAGCTCTAGATAATTAGTTCATAACTTATACATTAAAAAACCATGGAAATACAAAGTGGACACTTCCAACGGTATCTATTTATTCCATAAAATAATTACTTTAATAAAAAACATGTTTTCTTTTCATGGTTAATGTAACACCCCAAAATGATAAAGGGTTAAATAACTGAATGATATAACTCATGTCAACAAGGTGCACCTTCTTTTTCAGGAGCATACCAGATTAGAACTCCACAATTAAGTGTGCTTGTCCTAGAGTAGTGAAAAAGGATGGGTGACCTTCTGAGAAGTTTACTAGGGTGTGTGTGAGTGAGGACAAAGCATACTATAAAGGATATGTGTTGGCATGTGGGGACAGTCATTAGTCATATGACCCATTTAGGCTCGTGGGTCAAACCTAGGGTGGGGACCAGGTGTCTGCGGGGCAACTGGTGGTACCTAGCAGGCCAGGACCCGACAGCCATGTTAAGGCAGGGTGGTTGTGCTTTCACCGGGTCCCAGTTGTCATAGTTAATCATCATAAATTTTCCCCGATAAGATCCATGACTCTATTATCCCTCATATCTTATGAAAAATATTTCATAAACCTAGGATGAGCATAAAAAAGATAACTAAGGGACATGTGTTGGCATGTGGGGATAGTCATTTGTCAGATGACCCGTTCGGGCACATGGGTCACCCCTAGGGTGGAGACCAAGTGACTGCGGGGCAACTGGTGGTACCTTGCGGACTAGGACCTGATAGCAATGTTAAGACAGGGTGGTTGTGTTTTCACTAGGACCTAGTTGTCATAGTTAATCATCATACATTTTCCTCGATCTGATCCTTAACTCAATTATCCCTTATATCCTGTGAAAAATCATTTGAGAAACTTGGGATGAGCAAAAAAGATCAGTAATGGATACACCAAGAAGAAAAACTATTAGTCATGAACAACCATTTAAACCATTAATACTTCATCATAATGTAATAATTTTCACCTTTAATGAGTATTAAATACTCTTCACTAACTATAAGTTCATTTATTAAAAAAATTTAATCAAAATATTACTATAAACCCCATGAAAATCACTTATACCATATAAAGGTAACTTGGGATATAATCATACCTAAATTTAATAACCATACGGTCGACTTCCACACATATTATTAAATGTAATATCCAAAAAATCAACTTATATAGCCAATGAATTATAGGATATAACATAACCACTCATTTATAGTTTATCATAGAACCACCTGTCTATTGTTTATCACGTAACCACTCATCTTTGGTTTATCATGTAACCACCTGTCAAATTTTCTAGTACCATTATATAATCATAACACAAAATATATTTCAAATATCAATATTTCAGTCATAAAATTTTATTTTCAATCACATGAAGTCATTTCAAGGCATTGAAATAGTCAATCCACTTTTCAAAATAATTTAAAACATTTAATAAAGATATATTTTAACGAAAGTTCCCCATACCACTTTGAAACATTTGAAATAAATTAATATTTTTAAAAAATTATGTCCATATAAATAAATCCTTATCAGCATTTTGAAAATGTATAAAATAATGAGCAAAATTTATAAGAATAAATCATTAAAACATGTAAATTATGTTTTCAGTTAAAAATCCCATTATCAATCAAGAAACACTTGAATAAAAATTATTGTTTATTAACATCAAAAAATATATAATATAAATATAATAAGTATATTCGTGATATAATATGTAAAAGGGAATTATATAACACGTATAAAAGTGAATTGGTGCAAAACAACAAATAAGTTTCAATGGAATGTAAATTGAGATGAAATCTCTTACCTTGAGTCCAACTAATCTCAAACATTATTTATCTACCTAAATAATAAATGTAAGTCAATAATTTTATTTCTTAATAACATTTATATATTTTATAATTCTTTTTATATCATTAATTACCATTTTGTAATAATTTTGTTAAATATTTGAGTTCTTGTCGGATGTCTTGTTGATATTCGGTACTCTAGTCAAAAATGAACTTGGTATGATGTCAATAATCTATTTGGTAAAAATTATTTCATCACCAAAATAATATTAATGACATATTGATAACTTTTATACCTAAATTTTTTTAAATCAAACCATTTATTTGTGATATGAGAAATAAAAAATGTTATAATCATGGAGACGGTAGTTCGTACATATGCATGAGTAACGTTTCCATTTTTCATTGATCATTATGAAAATAAGATAATTTTTATTTCATATTTTCAGAATAATCATAATATTATTAATATCGAAATAATTATTTTAATATACTTATATATTTCATACAATTGATGTGGTGAATAAAAATAATTCATGTCACTTTTTAGAGGTGATTGTTAACATGTACGAACGAACGACATTATCATTTTTATGTGCATGGAAAGTGTCACATACCAGCTTTTTAATTTATTTATATTTTATTATTTATTGACTCAAGGTTATCACTCCAAGGTTCAGGTTGGGTCTCGGTTTAAAATCTTTGTCTTTTAACAATTTTATTTGGTTTTAGACTCGCGCGCGGTCACCGTGCAGTTGGCGGTAGCCGTGTAATCGGCCCAAGTGTCCTGCAATATCTCACTATTCTTATTCTTAATAGTATATCTATTATTGTATGATTATTATTCTTTATATTATTATTATTAATAAAATTATTATTTTTTTATTAAATGTATTATAATTATTGCATTATCGTCATTGTTATTTTAATTATTATTGTTATAATTATTATTTTTATTGTGGTTAATTGTTATTATTATTATCATTATTATGGTTATTTTTATCATCATTTTTATTTATGGTTTCATTATTATTTTTATTATTATTATAAAAAAGCAAGTAACCCTAGCACTACCCAGTCTCCCCCCTTCCCCCCACATACTGCCAACCGCGTAGTACCCCTGTTTCCCATTCGCTGCCTCCGCTTTCACCCCTCCACTAGCCAGTTCTTACTTCGATGCCTCTATCTACCTCTAGGACTCCTCACTGGGCTCCCCTTTCACCCATACTGTTGACTTCGTGCTCTCCCTAGCCTCTCTCCCTTATCCTCCACCAGCCTCACCCCGCCTCACACCACACCACCGCGCTCCAGCGGGAGCGCCACCCTCCCACCCCTGGCTCACGTCCGCCTCCATCCCCCTGCTACCCCCGCCTCCCCTGATTAATCCAGGCATCCTGCACTAGTCCAAGTCCCTCCTCCCTTCACCCCTATAGTCGATCCCCTCTGCACCACTGACCAGGCCGCGCCCCAGCCCTTCTGCCTTCTGTGCCCCATTCAAGTCCCACCTAGCCAGCCCCCTCTCACCCTCCCTTCCGGTGGGCTTCTGATCGCCACCCTCAACTCTACCTAAAACCTCTGACAGAAAAACCCACCTCTAGAAAGGCCACCTACAACCTCCAGCATCCTTGCTCCTGCCAGCGGTGCATCCGACCCCCTTCTCTCCTTGTTTCGGCTAGCAGTGCATCTGAACCCCCTATGCGGCACCTCTAGCTCACTCCAGTGTGGCTATATCCCACCTTGTGGATAACTATTTCCTACTCTGGTATATTTATTTATTTATTTTTCTCTTTCATTTTATCCGAGGTGTTTTTACTTTTTTTGGCTAAATCCTTATACTACGAGTTGTGTTTCTCACATTCTGCTCATTGTCTAGGGCGTGCAATTGGTATGTTGGTTGTTTTTCATCTTTCTGTGGATGCATCGTTGTATCTATGATTGATTTTAGGTAGGTAAAATTGTGTGTTTTAATTTCCAAATCATTCCATTAATTCCTTCTATCTTTCAATTAATTTTTAAAAATATTTCGCACCTTAAATATTCTTATGACTAGTTTTGGGTAGTGTATCCCTATTGATGAATTTTTTTGGAACTAGTTTTTTTTAAATAATTCTTGGGGGTTGGTATTTTCTTTTAATTTGTTGATAAAATTTTATTTTAGCATTTAAAAGATATAATTATAGTGATTTGTTTGGTGTCTTACTCTTTGTGAATTTCTCATTAACTGGTTGAGTCTCTTGATAGCATTCTATAAATTATGTAGGCAGTTTATTAAATTGTGTGGAAGTTTATGAAACTTATTTTGGTATTTCCTTAGAGTGAATTTTCATTAAAAGGGTGTTTCTGTTGTGTAATCGGTGGTAATTCTTGTTGTGATACTTAGAAGTGTTTTTTTATTTTTTAAACAATTTACTAAAAATTTGTAAGTGATTGAAAATTATTTTTTAAAATATTTTTGGTGTGTCTTTGATTGGTTCATTTTATGGATTATTAAAGTCATATCTTGGCATGTGTGTAAAAAAATTGGAAAGGGTTTTATAATTTTAAAGGTTCATTAATGTTTTTCTTAAATGATGTGAACTGTTAGTTTTGGTTTTAAAGTAGTTGGTGTTTGGTGGAAATGGATCTGATATATCTCCATGGTTGTTTATTGTTCCATTTGATGTTGGCACATCCATGGGTGCACTAGGTGCACACATGGATGTGATGACAAATGATAATGGCACCTTTGAAATGGTGTTTTTTAAAATCTATATTTTCCAAAATAATTTTTATTTTCCTTAATGAGATTGGTCTTTAGTGTGGTTCCCTTAAATTAAATCAAATGAACTTCTCAAGGATTTGTCCCATTGGGCCTTGAAAAAATGATTTGGAGTGTGTCTGGAAAGCATAGGGGCCCGTTTGGAAAATACGAAATGTTTGGTTGTGGTTGGTATCCATGGGCCCGTTTGGTAATTTGAACTTAAAATGTGATGTTGACTAATATTTTTGTAAAGGATGTTGTTTGGAAAATTGTGTGTGTCTTGTCAGAGTTTTAAATGTTTTTAGAAAAATGGTTTCGACATGGATGTGACGTGACGGCACGTTTGGAACCTTCAGCTTTGGTGTAATGTTTGTGTTGATTCTTCTAAAGGATGTTTTTTATCACTGTATTCCATTTTAACAACATGAATATTTTGAAAAAGATATCAAAAGGTATTAATGATTTCAGGGAATGATGGCCCAGTTGGCACCATTGATGATATTATGTATATATATTTCTGGGGAACCTCTATATGGGGGATATCCCTTATGGGTTATCGTAAGGAGTGTCTGTGTTTGGGGTAGGCAAGTGTGGTGAGATAAGTCACGCATGCCAGGGACTCCTTCTTACACATTATTATTATAAAAAATAGGGGTTATGGGGCGTCTTTTAGAATTTTGAGTGATGGTTGCTGATCAACCCAGATTAGAAGGGTTGGTACTTCCTAGATTGTTTGTTTGGAAAGGCGGGATTTGCCACAGGATTGGTCGGTTTTACGGCATCCAGTTGGTTATAGACTTAGGAGATTCACCATACGCTGGTAGGTGGTTCCAAAACCGAGTACGTCCAGGGGTCTTCTATGGATTTTTAGGATCACCCATGGTTACCCATTTATTTCTATTGATGGTTTACTTTATGTCGTAGTAATTTATTTCCAGCTTGCCTTGTTTACTTGTATTATTTTAGCCCAACTTTGGAATCTTTTGTTTTGGTTTTTTTTATAAAATGAAAAATAGTTTTATTGAAATATCATGTTGTGTCTGATATATTTTTGAATGGAAATATCATGTTCATTATTTTAAAATGTGAAAAATGCTACTTTTATAATTGTATTTCAATCTTTTTTCATTGGGTTGTTTTGGGAAGTGAGATTTTTGGATTACTTGGATTATCTTAGAAACCCTACTAATCATTTTTAATGTGCATGCCTATTTTATCATTTTAGTTGCAGGTTTCTTTATCTCAGGTTTTCTTTGCTGAGTTTCTCATTATTAGAGCAAGTTCGGCCATTGGTTGGGAGGTGACCTAGAAGGTCATGTGGAGGTATGTTGAGTTGTTCTATTTATTTCTTTTTTCAGCTTCTCATGTTCAGTTTTACTATTATATTTATTCTTATTTTTATATTTATCTTTTATGGTCCAAATAATTCCCAGTGATTAAACTTTGATGCCCGGTACTAGTTTTCAGCCCGTGGGGATTGGGAATGCCCGTCGGGCCATGTTGCGGACCTACTAGAGGGATTGGTTCATGGTCAACTCATGTTGGTTCATGAAAAAATGGTATCACAGGAGGCCCTTGTTATTTGGGGTGTCCAATAGATGTACATTAGGACTGTCAGGACTTTAGAGGTAGGTATAGGAAGGAAGCCATGAACCCTTGCATGTTCTGGACCTCGAGTCACCAGGGGTAGTCCAAGAATTGATTCCTTGTCTTGTTCCAGTTTGTTCTAGATTGTGGAATAACAATGGAGGAAAGTCGATATTACATCATTATTTTACATGGATTAGTAACCCTTTTAGAGTCCAAGTACACAGTTTAAGTTCTTCCAAGTTGTTGACACTTACTTGGGGCATATCCCACTACCATGTCTCCAGGTTAATCATTACTACTAGTCCCTCACTTTAGTAGTTTGATGCAAGTTGAATGTTTTCTTGGTTCTGGTTGGTGTAAGTGTTATTTTAAAAATTGAAATGGGTTTTAAAACTGAATGGTCTTGGTCTAAAAATTTGGTGTTTTCTTGTAATTGGTAGAGAAATGGTTTGGGTGCAACCTCAGGTACTCTCTATGAATAGTTTCATATGTGAGGGAATGCATGGGAAGTGAAAATTGCTGCATATGAATGAAAGTAGATGAATACATGTGCAATTTTGAAGGTATTACTTGGTGTGTACTTGGAATTAATGACTTGACCTTGTTTTTTTAAAGTGATTTTAGAAAGGGAAAATTATGTTTTTGAAATTAAATTTGGTGTAAAAAGTGGGTGTGGTATTTGGAAAGTGTCTTTGAAAGAAGGAGGTTATGAAATCTAAAATTAAAAGGGGATTTTGAAAAAGGAATTTTTGGTTTGAGTTTGTTTTGGTTTTTTTAGCTGATAGTTTTTAGATAAAGGAGCTTTAATTGATGTTGCTTCGGCTTGATATTGGTTTTGGATTTGTGTTTTATATTTTGTTCAGAAAATTCCATCTAGAAAGGTCCCAAATGTTTATGATAAGTCATGCATTTTTTTGTCCTTCTCATACATTTCATGTCCTTCACGGTGATTGGGGTCTATTAGAGGCAACACAATGTCTTGAAGAGGTTGAGTGCATCATCAAGGTATTGGGAACTCCTAGAGATGTCAGAGTGGGTGTCTATTTGAAGTTCCCACTCTAGAAGAATGGGAGTTGTTCACCCCAACATCAATTCAATTTGGAATGATGTTGGATGTCATTAAATCCATCTTCATCTAATGGTTTTTAGCTGAAGGGGTGAAGATGGTGAAAACGGAAGAGCTCATGCGTATTCAACATGGCCAACAGACGGTGAAGGAAAATGTTGATTATGTCAAGGAACTTGTGTCCTTTTCTTTGAAGGTAACGTCACAAGATTTGATTAAGACTTTTCTCTTCACTAGGGGTCTTAGTCCTGAGATCAAGGAGCGGATCCTACCTTTTAGTAACCATTATTTTTAGAAGTTGGTGCATGAGGCGTTCTTAGTTAAATTGGTCTCCGGAGCACAGGTGATTGGCAATCTAGAATATCCAGTAGCTTGTGAAGGTATCTCATCTTGTGACCAGGGTGTGACAGAGGGACCTATTTCTAAAGATTCATCTGCAATGGTTCTGGTTTATAGTTCATCGGACCATTCAGTGTTGTGACACCAGTGTGGCCGCTTTGGGCACGTGAAGCCATCATGTCGCATCCCTCTAAAGACGTGTCATTGTTGTGGCAGTCTAGGTCACATGGAGAAGTTTTTTCCGAAGCGTCTCCTAAAGTAGATGTTGTGACTGTGGAATTATAGTGCCTCACTATGAGGTTGGATATTCTTCAGTAATAAAAGCCCCAGCCATAGGTCTTAGGGTGAATCTTGCGCACAGTCAGGAGTTTCTAGGGGTGTAAAGCCTCAGTGTGGGATTTGGGTTCTGTGTTTGAAGTAGAACATTTAAAGTTTTTTTTGTTCTATTTTCTTTTTTTTTGTTAAAGTTTTCATGTTGTTGTAAGTTTTTTTTTGTGAAGTTCTGATGGACTCGTTCTATTGTAATCCAAGATGTCCTGTTTGTGTGGACATGGTTTTATGAATCGGTTGTTTTTTTTAAAGTGTGTTTGTCCCTTGTATGGGTTGATCTTGGTTTAGCTGTGTTTGTTTGGAGATGTAAGTGTCTATGGAATAATTGATGTTTTTAGTTATGCATGGGTTCACTACTTGGGTTAAGTTGTTCTTGGAGATTTTTCTCAAGTGTAAGAGGTTTTTGGTCTGGGTCGAGAGTTCCAAGTTCCAATAGAAGTGTCATTCATTCATGTTATAGAAGTTAGTTTGGATCAGTTGGGAGTTCCTATGTTAGCCTCCCCCCTTCCTAGGGTGGTATGTTTGGGTGTTTAATTTTCGCACTAGATGAGTTCTTGTAGTTGGGACAACCCTCTCTTGTTATTTTTTTCTCTTGTGTTGTGGTTTCTTTCAGTTTCAATTGGGTATGGATTCTTGTTTTGTATATTTTTCAGTTGGGTTGCTTTCTGGGGGCAGAAAGTGTCTGTGGTAGGGAGAATTGTCACATCCTAACTTTTTAATTTGTTTTTATTTTATTATTTCATGTCTTTGGGTTCTCGTGCCAAGGGACAGGTTGGGTCCCATTTTAAAAACTTTTTCTTTTAACAATTTTATTGGGTTTCAGACCCGTGAATGGTCACCACGCAGTTGGCGATAGCCACGCAGTCGTCCTAGGTGTCGTGCAATTTCTTATTATTCTTATTCTTATTTTTATTTTTATTATTGTATGATTATTATTCATTATATTATTATTATTATTATTAAAATTATTTTTATTTCATTAATGTTATTATTATTATTTCATTATCGTCATTATTATTTTTATTATTATTGTTATAATTATTATTTTTATTGTGGTTAATTTTAATTATTATTGTCTTTATTAAGGTTATTTTTATTATTACTTTTATTTCTGGTTTTATTATTATTATTATAAAAACCAAGGAACCCTAGCGCTACTGGGTCACCCCTTCCCCCCACCTACTGTGCACTGTGCTACGCCCCCTGGTTCCCCTTCACCGCCTCTATGTTCACCCCTTCACCAGCCATTCCCTGTTTCTCCTCCTCTGTCTGCCTCTAGGACTCCATGATGTGCTCCCATTTCACCCATGGAGTCAACTCCATGCTCTCCCTAGGTGCTACCCCTTCACCCCACCAGCCTTTACATGCATCATGTTGCACCACCATGCTCTAGTGAAAGCACCACCCTCTCACCCCATGGCTCTTGTCCGCCTCCAGCCCTTCATTACCCCCGCCACCCCTAGTTCATCCCGGCCTCCCGCACCCAGCCAAAACCCTCAGCCCTTCTCCTCTGTAGTTAATACCCTCTACACCACCGTTCGGGCCTCACCCTAGTCCTTCAGCCTTCTCCCCTGTAGTTGAGACCCTCTACACCACCATCCAGGACTCACCCCAGCCCTCCAGCCTTCCACACCCCATTCAAGTCCTAGCCGGTCATCCCCCTCTCACCCTCTATTCCGGTGGGATTCTGACTGCAGCCCTCGACTCCACCTCCAGCCTCTGGTAGACAACCCCACCACCGGCAAGGCTGCCTCCATCCTTTTTCTTAATTTATCTGGCCAGCAGTGCATCCAACCCCCTTCTCTTCTTGTTCCAGCCAGCAATGCATCTGGACCCCCTGTGTGGCGCATCTGCCCTGCTTCGGTGTGGTCGCACCCCCCCCCCTACCTGAAACCATTTCCTGCTCCGGTATATTTATTTATTTATTTATTTTTCTACTTCATTTCATTTGAGGGATTTTCATTTCTATTGGCTGAATCCTAATATTGTGAGTTGTGTTTCACACGTTCTGCTCATTGTTTAGGGCATGCAATTGGTCTATTGGGTGTTGTTCGTCTTTCTGCAGATGTGTCATTGTATTTTTTCTTGATTTGAGGTAGATAAATTCGTGCATTTTTATTTTCAAAGAATTTGATTAATTCCTTCTTTCTTTCAATTGATTTTTAAATATATTTTTCACCTTAAATATGATTACGGTTAGTTTTGGGTAGTTTATTCTTGTAGATGAAATTTGTTGGAACTAGTTTTTTTTATTATGTTTTTGGGTTGGTATTTTCTTTTAAGTTTTTGATTAAATTCTTGTTTATCATTTAAAAGATAGAAGTATGGCAATTTGTTTGGTGTATTAATCTTTTTGAATGTCTGATAAACTGGTTAAGTCTCTTGATATCATTCTATAAATTGTGTGGGCGGTTTATTAAATTGTGTGGAAGTTTCCGAAACTTATTTTGGTAGGTCCTTGTTGTGAATTTTCTTTCAAAAGAGTATTTCAATTGTGTAATTTGTGGGAATACTTGTTGTGAAACTTATAATTTTTTTAAATTGTTTAAAAAAATTATTAAAAATGTGTAAGTGATTGAAAATCATTTTTTGAAATAGTTTTAGTGTGTATTTTGTTGGGTCATTTTATGGGTTGGTATGGTCATATCTTGGCTTGTGTGTAAAAATTTATTGGAAAGGGTTTAACAATTTTAGATGGTCGTTCATGTTTTTCTTAAATGATGTGAATAGATGGTTTTAGTTTTAAAGCAGTTGGTGTTTGGTGGAAATGGATATGAGATATCTCCTTGGTTGTTTATTGTGCTATTGGATGTGGGCACATCAATGGGTTCACTAGGTTCATGCATGGATGTTCTCACAAATGATAATGGAACCTTTGAAATGTTGTTTCTTTAAATCCTTGGTTTTATAAGTAATTCTTATTTTACTAATTGTTATTGTACTTTGGTGTGGTTCCCTTAAATGACTTCAAATGTACTTCTCGAGGATTTTTTCCGTTTGGCCTTGAAAAAAATTCTTTGGTGTGTGTTTGGTAAGGACAAGTTCTCGTTTGGAAAATATGAAATGTTTGGGTGTAGTTGGTATCCAAGGGCCCATTTGGAACATTGAATTTAAAAGGTGATGTTGAATTAGATTTTATTAAAGGATGTGGTTTGGAAAATTGTGTGTCTGGTCATAGTTTTAAAAGTTTTTAGAAAAATTGTTTCTATATGGATGTGATGTGATGAACTATTTGGCACTTTCAACTTCAGTGTAATTTGTGTGTCGATTATTTGAAAGGATGTCTTTCTTATCATTTTATTCCATTTTAACAACTTTAATATTTTTTAAAAGGTATCAAATGGTTTTAATGATTTCATGGCATGACGGCCCATTTGGAACCATTGATGATATGATGTATATATATTTTTGGGGAACCACTATAGGGGGGTACCCCATATAGGTTATCATATTGATTATCCATGTTTGGGGTAGGAAAGTGCGATGAGATGAGTCGTGTTTGTGAGGGAATCCTTATTATACAGTATTATTATAACCACCATGGGTTCCTCGGAAACTTTTAGATGATCGAGTGACAGTTGTTGATCATCCCATATTAAATGGGTTGGTAGCCCCTATATTGGTTGTTAGGCCAGGCGAGCTTTTCCACTAGATTGGTCAGTCTTAGGGCGGATAGTCGGTTATAGACTTAGGATCTTCACCATACGATGGTAGGTGGTTCTGAAACCGAGTACATCTAGGGGTATTTTAGGGATGTTTAGGATCACCCATGGTTACCCATTTATTTACATTTCTTGTTTACATTCTGTCTTACTAGTTTATTTCCAATTTTCCTTATTTACCTGTATTATTTTAGACCAAATTTGGTTTATTTTGTTTTCTACATTTTTATAAAATGAAAAATGGTTTTATTGAAATATAATGTAGCATCTGCTAGATTTTTGAATTGGAAAATCATGTTTCTTATTTTAAAATGTGAAAACCCTACTTTTATAATTTTATTTCAAACTTGTGTCATTAGGTTGTTTTGGGAAGTGATATTCTTGGATTTTGTGAATTATCTTGGAAACCCTATGGAGAATTTTTAATGCTAAAGACTATTTTATCATTTCAGTTGAAAGTTTCCTTTGCTCATTTTTTCTTAGCTGAGTTTCCCATTATTGGGTCAGGTTGGCCTTTGGATGGGAGGTGACATGGAAGGTCACATGGTTGTATGTTGAGTTGTTATGTTTGTTTCCTTTTCCACAACTCGAGTTCAGTTTTATTGTTCTATTATTCTTATTTATATATATATATATATATATCTTTTACAGGCAAAATCTTTCCCAGTTATTAAATTTTGATGCCCAGCAATGGATTCCAGCCCGTGGAGATCGGGAACGCCCCTCAGTCCATGCCTTGGACCGACTCAAGTGACCCGTTTAGGGTCGACTCAGGTTGGTTCGTGATATAAATTAAGAACATACTTGTTCTACTATTCTATTATAATGATAAATATTTTATTAACATCATTTAAATATATTAATTTATTCATTATGAAAAGTATTTAGAGATAGGTATGGAAAATTAATTATATTGGTTCGTGGAGGTAATTCTCCACACGTACACACGAATGATTAATTCCTTTCAAATTTTATGGAATTGGATATGGATATAGTTGATTATATTAACATAATAACATCTTTTTATATTGAGGATACTTTCATTATTATTCCATATAGGAATAATAATATTTGAAGGAAGTAGAATAAGAAATAAAATAGAAATACTTAAAAATATATATATTTCCTTCGGATGATCGCCTTTATTAACACCTTATCACCTCTAGGAAGGGTTTTATTCCTAAAATAAGGCCTAAATAATGTGGGGAGCGGTTCTAGTAATAGATTTGGGTTGATCTTGGTTGAAACAAATGGTTTTTTAAGTGTGAGTAAAATAGAGGAATTTTTTCTTTTTTATAGGAGAGGGATGGGGCACCTTTGGAATTATTAATAGTATTAAATTAATACAAGTACAATTTTGATTTTAATTGGCCCCATACTAATTTATTTCTAATATAATATTACTTTGGGTATAATCACAAATAAAAAAATTAAAATTAGATATGTTATGAATATTTTTAAATCCTTATCTTTTCCTTTTAACCCTTATTTTACCCTTTTAAATCTTATCATGATATCATGTTATTTACACTTGGTGGGTTAATATAATTACTATAAAATTTTAAAAGGCCAAAAAAATAATTTATGACATATTAAGACTTATCCAAACCATTTGGATGAATCCTATATTTTAGGTAATTTTATAATATTTAATAAAATATTTTATATCATAAAATAGCAATACTGTCAATTTTAACACTATTCTTAGTTGAATTTTAAAAATTCTCATAACAACTTGATTCCTTCAAAAGAAACATTAACTCAATAATAACATGTCATATTTATCTATAAAATTCAATTATGACATAAAATATTTTAAATTATATTTATTTTAATATTATTGATATGATTAATTTGATTTTTTCTTTAATAAATATATTATTGCATCATCTTTGTGTCATAATTAAATTTAATAATTTAATTCCTAAAAAATATAAATAAAATATGAATGATGTATATAATATTTTTATCTTTCTATTTACAACTCATAGTTGAAGATATCACTTATATAACCCCATATTAAAATTATTTTAGTAAGAAGAGAAATATTTATGACATATTTGTCTTCATTTTAAATTAAATGTTATAAATTTCATAATCACACCCAAGTGGATTCTAAATAAAAAACTTCCAGCCCATGTATTTTATTGGTATAAAATAACTCATACAATAAAATCAGTATAGGTATTAAGATATTTTTATATTATTATAATGTTATTTTTTACCTTTAATTACCTGATTTACCATTAACTGTGTTAATAAAAATAATTACTAACGATATTATTTATACTTTTAAAAAATAAAAGTGGCCTAGTTAAATAATTTAGACATTATAATTAAAAATAAAGAATCCATTTTCCAAATTTAAAACTTATAATTGGAAAAAATTAATTAAATATTATTCCCACTGGTGGAATAAGAAAATGGGTTTTGTAAGAAAAACATTCAAAAGTTCACATAGTTTTTATATTAAATTTCATTGTGAAATTTATTAAAGTTAAAAAATTATATTAAATGAAAAAAAAATATTTATTTATCCTTTAATACCAATTAAAATGATAATTTAACAATATAAATAAATTTAACAAAAAGGCAGTTTGGAATTAAAATCCAATATTTTTCATTATTCATTAAAATATGCATTTTATCATAAAAATAAGAAAATTTATACCAAAGTAAATTTTGATTTTCATGTTCCAAATAATAAGTTTATTTTGTAAAATAAAACTTATAAATATTTTAAAATCCATCTTTAAAATGGTTTCACCTTCAAAACGCAGCAAAACTGCATTTTTTTGAAAAATACTACTTTTATCATAAAAATGAATTTATTCTTCTATCATGTATATAAAATGTATTAGATGAATTGTAGACATAAAATTGAATATTATATATATATATATATATATATATATTTATTTATTTAACTATTAAAAACCATCAATATATTTTATTATCTTATAGACTCACATATTTTTATTTAAATAGTTTTTTCTAAAAAACACATCCTTTATATTCATTTGGTTTTTATTTAATTTCTTAATTAATTTGGTAAAAATGAATAATTATATAAACATGTGTATACTGTATTTTTATAATTAAGTTAATACTTTTAATTCCCATCATTTTTTTGTCTATGTGATAACTATCATATTAAATAATAATGTTATGTTGTTTATTTAATCTAAATGTGGTGTATCATGTATGTTATCGAAAAAAGTGTTACTTTTTAAAAACCTAGGATGTTACACTTTTAGTGAATGATTTTAATAAAATTTATATATTATATATTCATTAAAAAATTTATCATTCATTATATGTGTTTTAAGGTCAAGAGATAAGAATAAATCTAATTTTACACTTAATATTGTACTTTCTAAAAAGTTGTTTTGTCACCTATAGCGCATTTATTTTAAAATTAATTTTTTAAAATTTTAGAAACTTTATTTGTAAAAATAAAATTCATTTTTTATATTTTAATATCAACATTATCTTAGGTAATCTTTTTGTGTTTTTTTGAAAAATTTTAATTTTCTAAATGAATTATGAAAAATACTGAATTTTAAATGAAAACTACTTTTTTGTTTAATTTATATATAAAGTTAATTTGTATTTTAAATTAGGATTAAATTAAAATAAATTCAATTATATTTTAATTAATCCATTTTTGGTCATTGGAATCAATTTTATATTTAATTTAGATATAAAAACATTGTATACTTTTTAACATTTTCTCCTTAAAAACACATTATCTCATCATATTTATGGGATAAATTTTAAATTAAATTTTGAATATTCTATGATTTTAATATATAAAATGAGTTAAATATTTTTAATCAGAATTATTTATAATTTATAAAAATATAAACATAATTTTATTCTAAAATAAATATTTTGAATAGTAAAAATTAATTATCACAGTTATGGTAAAAATGGATTTACCTGGTGTTAAACTAAGAAGATAAGGGATAAAAATGACCTAAAAATTCCAAAATCCATTAGATGGAAATTTTAAAAATTTATATCGCATATTTTAAATAATTTTACATTATGGAGGATTTTTTAATTATAAAAAAAAGTTTTTATGATTGAATCATTTCAAGAAATTACAAGTGTTCAACTCACCTCATTTATAAAAGTCTATACGGGCTCCTCTCTTCTTCACACCATAAAACATTTTTTTGGCCATTTCCTTACCAAATAACTTCTCAAACCGCCTCATCTCATCCTAGAAAATTTATTTTTGACATAAATCCATTCATGGAATCCATTAGGTTCAAACCAAAGGGAATAACCTAAAGAGAGGTAATGATTATCAATGAGAATTTTTGTTTTATTACTTCCTCAACCTCCTTCAATTATTATTATAACACGATGAAATAAAAACCATAGTATATTACATATATATATATAGTTTTTTATGTTATTTGAATGACCTACATCCATAAACACTTCCATAAAATGGGTTACAAAATCATCATTCGTGTGTACGGCGGACTACCACGTTATGAACTGATTTCATTAATTTTTTCATTACCACCTAACAGAGTTTAGTTTGATGATAGATATTACATATATATATTGTATTTATAACCATATTATACAAATTTTTTAATTATATCATATATACCCATTTTACATTCCATTCCATAGGGGATATGATAACGTCGCTCGAGTGTATGGCAGACTACCACCTCGTGAAGCGATGTGATTTATTTTTTACTAATGCTTTACATATAAGATAAAAAGTATAAATATATGTGATATAAATTAAATAATTATGAAATTAATGAAATATTTTTAATTATTAATGGATAATATATAATTTTCATTTTTACCTTTTCACTTATTGAATGATGATAACATCATTCATGTATGTCTGGACTACCGCCTTCACGAAGTGATGTCACTCTATATTTTCATCACAAAACCACATTGATGATATATATATATAAGTATATTTAAATAAATTATATGTTAATAATGATATTATGATCTTATATAATGATAATATATTTCTTTCCACCTTTCCATAATTATCATCAAAAAATGGAAACGTTGCTCATGCGTACGTACAACCTACCAACTCTATGATCATAATATACATAATTTTTCAAAATAATCATTCATGATTAGTCCTCAATTTTTAATTTATATATAAATAAGAAAAATATTTCATTATTATTATTATGGTTATTATTTATCAATTGTAAACTTAATAGGACCAAACATAACAAATCAAAATGTATATAAAAAACAAAGAGGGTATTACCCAAAATGTGATTTTAACAAAGAATTGTTAATAAAATGGTAATAAAAAGTCATAAGAAAATAATATATTGTTTGATATAAACAATAAAAGTTCTATAATAGAATTTTAATACACATATATTTATTATATTGAATGTTTTAATGAGTATGAAGTAAGTTGAGACTTACGGTAAGGGTTTTCTAGTCTCTCTTTTATTTCTGAAAGACACATGTAGATTCACCAATAATTTATTTTTTTGTGAATATACTGCAACTTGGACATTTAATATCATAAATAAAATTATTTTGATTATATTTAAAGTTACATTTGAGGTTATTATTTATTGGTAATTGTGATTCAAAATATTCCAAAAGTGATAAGTAAATTTTGAATTAGTTGTTCTTATTTTTTACTTATGTCAAGTTCAACACATATCTTATTATATGAGGTGTATATGAAGACCCTTTTACATGAAATATCATGAATTTTTTTATACTCATGATATTCTGAATATCATTTAATTTTATCCTTTCATGGGACTTATGATGTAAATATACCAAGTGGTAAGAGATTTATGTTACAATCTCATCGTTTATCGGGATTTTTCATTATTAGGTCTCTAGTGTTGTAATATTATGATATAACTCGCAATAATTAACATGAGTTTTCTTCCCCTTTGTTTATTTGTGTTATTTTAAAGTAATAGCACCATTTTTACACTCTTTAGTTCTCAAAATAATTGATAAAATGTGTTTATGAAAAATCTGACTTTATCTCTCTCTCTTTGGTCAGAAATTTATTTTCTTTCAAAACCTTGATTTCTAAAAATGGTTTAAAAAATGTTTTATTATTCTCATATGATTATTAAAAGTAATTTTTACCCACATTATCCTTTTTAAAAAAATATAAAGAAATCATCATGCATCATTCCAAACAATTATCATTTTTATTTTATCAAAAATGTGAAAAGAATCATTATCTTAACATGTATAGAATGAATGAAACATCTCATCATCAAGGCCATTATTTAATTTGAAGCTTAATTTATCAATTTTCACGTCTATTTTCAAATAAATTTATTTTCCAATTTTTAAATAGTTTTTTTCAAAGAATAAAGGATATTTCCCTCAATAATTTTTTTAAATTATTTTTTTAAAGTAACCATTATAAGTTTAAAAGTATATTTTCAATGAAATGGATTTTAAAAAAGTTTTATGAATTTTTAGTTTTATAAATTTATTTTTATAGGAAATGATCTCTTTATTAAGAAATTAACCAAGTGATTTATCTTTCAAAATTATCCCCCATCTAAGTTGAAATACTTCTATATAATTTATACTTTACTGGTGATATAAAGCAAGGATACCATTGTAATTATTTATCTCAATTATTTATGTTTTTGATGAAAAGATTATTATATAACCAAATTCAATTTCATGGGCTATAACATGATATAAATCTTATTAAATCCTATTCTTTTCATGGGTTATGCTACGTTGAATTGATAAAATTATTATTAAACCTTTCTATCATCTAAATCTATGATATGATGAAATGTTTATGGAATGATTTTCATCAATTTATATGGTGAATGATTTATGATGTTTTGGAACACATATATATGATTTTCATTATGTGATGGTGGTTACATTATAACCAATGATGGTGGTTATATTGTAACCAAAGACATAGGGACATATATCTCTATCCAATTCATTATTTAAAGTCTTATGTCACCTAAGAGAGACAATATTGGAATGGGGTGAAGTCAGTTTAGTAAGGGAATTTATCCACTATGATGGACATGTGACTTATCATTGATTACATGGATGGTTTGGGGAGTTCATGCATTCCACTATGCATAATGGGATTCCAATGGGGTTGGTGGTGTGTCCTACCTAGGAGGTTTAGCTACCCATAGAGTTTTCTTATAATTTTTGGCAATGAGCCATTGAGTACTAAAGAATTGATTTTCTATTCTTATGTGTATATAAAAATTATATGTCTTATTCCAATGTTATCCTCTCTAGGATCACATACTTTTATTATGTAATGATTCATTTTTTATGAACATCCATTCAATATTCCATGACTAGAGACTATGATCTTTGATATATGGGGTACGGTTTTCAAATGTTATGCTCGTGTTCTCATACCCTTACATTCATGTCGTTCTTACGTATCTCCATTGATTAATCTTACTAAGTATCTAAGATCACCCTTTCTTATTATTCATTTACCTCTGTTATGAAGGAAGGTTTTAATTAGTAATACTAAAGGGTAAGTTATTTTTTGGAGACATTGAAGGTATTTCATGAATTAAGAAGATTGTGTACTAATTTTTCAAATGCACTAAAATTTTATGGACCTCAGGAATGTGTTTATATAATGTAATTAATATTCATATAAAATTATTTAATTTACCTTTATGATAATCCTAGGTTACAATTTTTGGTATTAGAGGATATTTTTAGTTAACCATTGGAAACCAGGATGAGAAAACCTTAGTTATTTCCTAAGGATATGTCTAAGGATAAGTTAAAGGATGAGTCAACGTATAAGAAAATATCCTTAAATTTTAGTAAAAGATATAATGAGTGTTATCCCTAAAATTACATCACTATATAAATACTATAAGTGGATGTGGATTTTAAAATGTGTTATAGCTCCAAAAATGGAACATTGAGCTGGACGTGATTATCTCCTAATGCAAGACAATGGGCCTTGTTGTACACTTGGTTTGACACTCCCATGGTATATTCTTTTGAAGTTCCTTATCTATTTATGAAACATTATTAAGGATTTAAATTGATGGATAATATGAATTCCCTAAGAGAAACATAATTTGTCAAAGATTAAATATAATTTGTCTTGATTTAGACCTCCAAAATGATTTTTCATACTATGTGATTTTCCATTATGATTAGTGTTTCTCATACTATGGTTTCTGGTTTTGGTCAATGGAAAGATCCATAATAAAATGGGTTAATATTTAATGTGAAATATGATTCACTAATGCGAATAAAATTCATATTTTTACAAGAGTATAAGATGTTGTGGATTTTTATGATCATATTTCAGGGAAAATGATTAAGAACATGTATCTTAACAAACAGTCAAACCCACCAAGGAAGAGAAAGAAACTGATTTTCAAGAGTTTGGGTTCTGGTAACCTGATCAGAAAGAGTATTCAATTTTTTTTTGTCGATAATGCTGGAATAAATACCCATGTGGATGTCCTATAGGAACAAAAAGTTTTTTCTAGTTCATAAAAGGGCAAACAGAAATTAATTACTAAGGAAAAAAAGAGAAATTTAAGTTAACATAATGGATGGGAATATTTGTCTCCCAAACTTATTAGAAATATTTCAATGATTTAAATACATAAAGTAATGGAATTATGAGAATTAATGTGATAGGGTGTAAGATCATAAAATAAATCATCAAGGTTGTTTGATTTATTGTTATATTGTTGATGATAAAGAGACTACGAATGAAGTATAAAAGGAAATAGGTATTAAGAAATAAGATGATGAATCCTAGTTAATTATTTGAAAAGGAAGTGGTATGATTTAAGTGTTTATGTATTATAATTAATGAAATTTATAATTATTTTTTTATATGTTTTTCATTATGGATTTTCAAGAATATGAATAATGGTTATGATAACCTATAAAAGTGATTAAATGACAATGTGATATTTTGAATATAATTTTTAATATTTTCTGACTATATAGATAATGATAATGGGATAAATATATGATTGATTTGGACAAATTAAATTTTATAGTACTTAATTCCTTTGAATTTATTAATTATATGTTCACAGTTTTTTTTATTATCTTTGATGGAGTTTATATAATTTTTCTATTTAGGGAATATATCAAATAATATTTGTTTTATATAAGGAATGAGGAAGAATTTATGTTTTATACAAGGTGTTATGGTCATTCTAGTTTTAAGAGAATACACAATGAATTTATTCACATATTTGGTATGTGATAATTAAGAGCAATTTGAATATATTTGGGGGATTAATAATAAGTTATTTTTAGAAATTTGGTGATCATATTTCTATAGTTTTAGGATTTATCTTTATAAATGGTTATAAGGTTAATGATTTATAAAATGGTTTATTTTTAAAATTGAATGAGTTTTTTTATATTAATGTATTACTTCACCATATGAATATTTATGCTTATTGGATAAGGAGAAGGGCATGCGGGTTGTCATTTTGAGTGCCAGCTGATGGGGACTCGGGCAAGCCAGAAATCGGGAGAGATTTGAGGAGACTCCATCAACGGGGAGGGAGATCATCACTAGGATATGCTTCACTCTGGTGGATTGTATTTCCCTTGAAGGTAGCTGGAAGGATGTACCAGTGATGCGGGTGTTGTTCGGAGCTCGCGGGATAAACCAGGCGTCAGGTATTGGGGGCCAGGGGAAGTGGGTGAGGTGGCATCTATCAGAGGTGGTCTTGAAGTTGAATTTCTATGGATCTTGCCAGCATGGGTGATGTGGGGGGGAGGGGCTGTCCGGGACGCATCAGGGAGCATGATCCTGGAATTATCTGTGAACTTTGGTACTGGGAGCTCCCTTCAGGCAGAGGTGAGAGCGGTACTTACAGGCCTCACCTTGTGCAGACATAGAGGCATTGGCCTATCGCAGGTGGAGACGGACTCCCGGGCTACCCATGATGTGCTTCAAAGTAAAGGCAATTTCCCCTGGCCAATAATCTATACGATTAGGGAATGAAAATCCCAAATGGCCAGGAACACTAGTGTTACACATACTTGGAGAGAGGGAATCAAAGTGGCGGATCATCTGGCATCTCTTAACAGAGATGACATCTCATTCAATTGTTTTTCTAATGTTTCTCGACTGAAACCTAAAGGGGTGAATTTGATCTGGGGTGATTCCCTTGGGCTACACTATTTTTGGCCCCCTTAATGCTATTTTGTTTTTGTAAACGTTTCTTGAATAAAAATTTAAATGATGATAAAATAAATAAATAAATAACTTAAAATCACATATAGAACACAATAAAATCCTTACAAATGTATAATGAATGAAATAATAAGTATTTAAAGAAATTAAGGAACTGAAACCAATAGAATGGGAATATGACCTATGGAATAGTAATATGCCCCTCAAGAATAGTTTATCGGCCAATATAATAGTAACCACAAATATGAATGTATATATAAAATTTATCCATCATATAAATTTAAATATTATATAATTATATCATAGTATAAGTAAATAAATTTCTTCAAAATGATAAATTAATAGTTAGTATTTTAATTAAACCTAATTGTCTATTCACAATTTTATAATTAATATAATGATATAAAATAAAATTTATTTTCATAAAATATATTCATAAATTGATATTTTATTTTTTCTTATTATTAAAAAATAATTTTATGATACCTTAATTAACTTTTAAAAGTGTTATAAAATCGGTTATAATTTTAAAATCGGTATTTTCAGAGTAAATGATGATATTAATTAATTAATAAATTTCTCATATTTAGAAAATTATTTTCATAAAATTGACTCCATTTTTTAAATCTAAATTTTGAAAAAAAATTAGGGTGAATTTTTGTGATTTATATAAAATAGTTTAATTTTAAATGAATAGTGAAATTCGGTAATTTTTGGTATAAGATAAATAAATGAATTTTGAGTCATGCTTGAGTCATGGAATATTTAAGTGTAAATTGGTTCAAAATAAAATGAATTAGTTGCTTTATTTAGTCCAAATAATCTACACAATTCATATTCTTTATCCAAAATAATAAACTAATGAATAAAATAATCATAAAACACCCCTCTCATCCACTATAAATACCACATATCACAACCACTTTTACTTACACCTCTAAAGCTGTGAGTCTTGTAAAAATTCTTTTCAAACCACTTCCCATGTCTCTCCCCAACATCTATGATACTTTGGTCTCAAAAAAATCAATATCAAGTGCCTCAAGAAGGTTCTGAAGAAAAATAATTCAAGAGGTAAAAACCTCTTTCCTTTTCTTTTAATTTCTTTCAAATTTCTTTTCATTATTATTATATCCTCAACTATAATTAACCAAGTGGAATTTTAATTCCATATTATCACATAGTCTGGAATTTTATTATGTTAATGGAATAATCCCTCATCATTTCTTTCCCCTCCCCTTTTAGTTCTAAAAATGAAAACATCAATAAGGCCAAAAATGAACTCAAAAAAATTATTATAAATAAAATAAACTTATTAAATGTTATTAATTAATTAATTCTTGGATTTCAATTTATTATTCAGGACATTGAGTTCAATTTCAGAACACTTTCAGGTATAAGGTAAAAGATTCTTTCTGAACTGCCATTTTTCCTTAAGGTTACACTTTCTCTCTCTATTATCCCCAATGTAACTATTATTTATTAAATATAATTCATATAAATCATGTTTATATTTTCTAAAATCATGTATCTATATCTGTACATCCTTCTTTTATGGTGAAATAATTTTTAAAAAAAAATTCCCTTCTCAATTCTTTCTGATTAGCAAGCCCAATTAAAGGGAACTTCCTGATTTCATACCAATTTTCAAGTATACTCAATATTATATTTTAATAAACCATTATTTTTATAAAATAACTCATTTTAAAATGAAAAACTATTTTTTTCATTTATAATTTTATACAAAGAATTATTTTTTCTGTTTTATAGAATCTTGAAAATTTTCCTTTAAACCGCACTAAAATGTTTTATTTCTAATGTTTCTTATACACTATTTTTACATGTTTTCAATTAATTTTTACATAACTTATAATGATCTATGATATTTAATCTTATTAATGTCCATTTATTATTTAAATCCATTCTTTATCAGACACTTTTTTTGATACACCCATTTTTTATGCTTTATGACATGATTATGATGCCCACTTTTTTCCATGGGAAATTATTATGTTTATTCCTTAAGTATGAATCTTCATGTATAAACCATATTCATGAACATGTTTTTATGGGTTCAAAAAAATATTTCTCCAATGCATTGGATAGTTTTTAATCTCATTAGACATCATGTGAAATAAAATTTTTGTTTATCATTGACTTGTGATCCATGTGCAACTGTCTTGGTATTTATCCTTGACTTGTTATCATCCATATTCAATTAGCCTTAACTCAATCTTATGTCATGTTTTATATTTCTTCTAAATTAATATTATTACATGATTACATGATCCCATGTTCTATATTTTATTCTTCTATATGGTTATTCTGGTTCCATGCATGTTTAGGTCATCATGTTATGCCTTTTAAACTATGTGTTATGCTTTACTCTTATGTTTATTCCCTTACTAGGAATTTTAGCTCATCCCAATGTTCATGTATTCCCTATGTTATCATATGCATATGTATGTGTTAAAATGGTGATAGTATATCATTATAAATATTAAATATAATATGTATTAATTTTGGTTTCATTATTTCTAATTATGTATATAATGTTCCAAGGACACTAGAATTTACGATACTTAGATTTAACTTGATGGATAATTATTTGTAAAATCATGTAATAATATTTTTAAAAGGATAAGGTCATTACAGTTGTTAATATAGCATGGTATAGTTATTTTTTTAGATTAAGACTTGACCACTTTAGTAAGAACCCTAGGGCTAATTCTATCACCACAGATAACCCAAATTGAAACATATAGAATCACAAGTTAGGATATATTTTTTATTTACATGTTTATCCATATATGTTACAATTTTCCATTTTATATGATTATTATCCAACTATTTAATTCCCCCAATCATAATTTCTTTTTCTTCATTATTGTATGGAAATATGAGACCTCATTTAAACATTCAATGTGATATGAAATATGATGATTGCCTAATGTTATGCCAAATATGATGGGAATGGGTGTTCAAAACATCATGATTGTACTTTATCAACTGGATCATGTTATGAATAATAACTTCAATTGCATGAAAATTACCACTTCTCATAATAAAGATAAATTTGTAGTTAAATCCATTTTGAGACAAATTCCTCCAAAGTTTAGTGGATATTCTGATCCCATACTCATGGAATAGTGGATTAACTCCATTGAAAAGTTATTCCCATCCTCTAGTGCTAAGAAGAAGATATAGTTGTGTTGGTGGTCTATAATTTTGATGGTATAGTTGACCAGTGGTGGACGCTGATCAAGAGCATGAAGTCTAAGTAGTAAATGTTTTCAATGGAATGAAGATATTTCATGAAAATATTTCTCAATAAATAATTTCCCTAAAATATTCATATTAATATACAGAGGGTGTTCCTCATCCTGAAGAAAAAGGAAGATGATTCTATCAGGGAATATGAAGTAGAATTCACAATACATTCACGGTATGCCTCTAACTTTTTTATAAACACAAAAAACAATTTGATCAATTATTTAGTGAATTAAATAAAATATATGAAAATCATTAGTGATTCATGACTTTAAAAGATTTAAGATATTTTTTATTAGACCCTCAAGATTGAAATGGAGATCAAAGACTCTTAGTTTTCTTGGGGTCCCTATGATAAAAATAGGAAAATAGAGATTAATATGGTTGGATGAATAGATAACTCTCAATAATGGGAAGAAAACGCAATATCTTATATGTCAAAATTTTGTGAAGAAACATCCTAGGAAATTATTAAAATGAAATAGAAAAATTCCTCAAATGTTGATGAATGGGGCATATGGCTAATAATTGGTGATGGGATATGAATAATTCCACTAATTTATAAGAATAAAGGAATGTTAAGATCAACACATAGCCTATAGTTCAGTGTTCCAACTAAAAGTAACATGGGAACTATGAAAACCATTTCTTTATTACAAGGTTTGTTGGTGGAAATCAACAAAAACAACCTCCCAGGTAATAAGGAAGGGAATATGCTATCACTTTAGCTGAGGTGGATCCCTACAATGATTTGGTGATAGTTACAATGGTTATTCATTCAAGAATACTGAATTTAATATTTTATTCTGGGTCTATGCATTCTTTCATATCATGCAAGTTTAGTATAACTATTTAAAACCACATCAAAATATAGAGGTTGGGTTATCTATGAGAACAGAAAATAAGGAAATTATTTCATCTAAAGTATATAACTCCTCCCAAGATAATGTTTTTGGACTAAACCTCCCAGTAAATCTCGTTTTACTTTCTTTGGTATTTTTTAATGTTATATTGGGCATGGATTATCTATATTTATAAAAATCCAACATCAACTATCAGGAAAGAGATATCAATCTCCACATCCCAAGGAATCCTCCAATTCTATACAAGTGTAAGGATAATGATGAATTCCCATCAAAATAATCATCTCCCTTGTGGGAATAATTACCTTATGATCAAGAATATCTAGCTCAAATGATTGAGAAAAAGGAGATAATCATGCTCGAAGACATTCCCATTCTGAGGGACTACACTGAGGTATTCCATGAATAGTTGTTTGGTATTCCTCTTAATCGAGAGGTTTAGTTCTCAATTGAACTTAACATTTGGTCTCTTCCTATATCAAAGGCACCATATATAATAGCCACCACTAAACTAGAATAACTAAAGAAGCAATTATATTATAATTCAGAAATTGATTTTATATGCATGAGTTTTTCAACATGAAGTGAATCAGTCATCTTAATCAAGAAAAATGATCGATCAAGGTTACCATATATCAATTATCATGAGCTAAATAAAATCACGATAAAGAACATGTGTGCCCTTCCAGGGATATATTAATTCTTCGATCAACTACATGGGGTCATGTATTTCTCTAAGGTGGACCTTCAGTCAGGATATCACCAACTAGTGGTAAAGAAGGATTATATTCCCAAGACGGTCGTTTTAACATGGTATGGACACTATGATTTCATATTTATTTCCTTCATACTCACTAATTCTCTATAAGTTTTTAGTTATTTAATTCATAGTCTTTACAAATTACCCCGACAATTTTTTTGTATTCTTTATTGATGATATTCTGATATACTCTAATAGAAAGGAGGGACATGAGGATAATTTTAAAAATATTCTAAAGACTTTGATAAGGGAGAAAAATATATTCAATGTATGGTAAATTTGAGTTTTGGATGGAGCAAGTATCTTTTTTGGAGAATGTAATCAGTAGAAAAGGGATATCTGTAGACCCTTCCAAGAAAAGGGCAATAGAATAGTGGCCCAGGCCAATATCTATAAGGGATATCCATAGTCTCTTTGGGTTATATGGGTATTGCTAGTGATTTTGGAAGAACTTATCAAGATTTTATAACCAACTAACCTAGATGAGTTGGAAGGGATAAAATTATAACTAGACTAGTGAAGGTGAAGACTACTTTAAGGAGTTAAAAAAGAGACTTATCATAGCACAAGTGCTCACACTACCAAATAGTGGGGAAATATTTGTGGTGTATAGTGATGCTTCAAAGAAGGTATTATTTTTTGTATTGATTCAAAGTGATAAAGTAATTTCCTACACCTGAATATAGTTGAAAATTCATGAGAAAAAACTATCCAATGCATGATTTGGAGTTGAGAGATGTGCTCATTACATTGAAAATATGGTGCATTATCTCTATAGGGAGAAGTGTGAGATATATATTTATCATGAGATAAAAAATATATATTCTCATAGTAGGATCTTAATATGTGTTACGAAAGAAGGATAGATCTCATCAAGGATTACGACTTCTCAATAAACTAACATCATAGTAAAGAAAATAACATGGTGGATGCTCTAAGTAGAAAGGATCCAATATCTTTAACAATAATGAGAATTGATAAGGATCCAATATTCTTAGACCTTAAAAGGATATACATGAGAATAATTAAGGAAGAAACATCATTAATCCTTTATGAAATGATTTCTCATCCATCCATCTTGGATAAAATAAAGGTTTCTCAAAGAAATGATGTGGATACTAAAAAAAGGCGTAAGATATCAAGTATAGGAAATCATCAAAGCTCAAAATTAATGATGATGGAGTACTAGGATTTGGGTCAGGATTTTTTGTACCATAAAATCTAGAGATAAATAAAGAGATTCTGAATGACGCACATAGCTCAACCTTTTTTATTCAACCAAAGAGAAAAAACTTGTATTTAGGTCTCTGACAAAACTATTGATGGGACAATATGAAGAAGAGAATCATTAATATTACATCAATGTGTTCGGTATGTCTTCAAGTGAAGGATTAAAGGAAACATTCTAAAGGGTTGATGAATCCATTTCCAATATCAACTTGAAAATGAGAAAAATAACCATGGAATTTTTCACCATACTTCCAAATACATCCATAGGATACTATTATATATGGGTTTTTGTGGATTGTCTCACAAAGAGAGATCAATTTATCACAATTCAGGAGGACATCTATCTAGATCAACATGCATATATATACATTAGAGAAGTGGTAAGTCTACCTTGAGTACCACTGTCAATTGTATCGGATTGACATGTGATCTTCACCTCCAAGTTCTGTAAAAGTGTCCAATATGCTCTAATCACCAAGTTGAACTTCATTATAGCCTATCATCCTCGAACTGATGTCCAACCTAAGAGGACTATTCAGAAACTGGATGATATGATGAGAGCATACTATATGGGATTCAATGGAGGATGAGACCAATATCTTCCTCTATTCAAGATCTCTTAAAAAATAGTTTCCACTCAAGCATCCAAATGGCTCTATATGAATCCCTTTTTGGGAAACAAATATTCATAACACCAGCATGTTAGGATTAATCTGGTGAATATAGGCTTCTTGGACCACAATCAATAAAATAAATTTTAGAAAAGTTGAAAACCATTTAGTTACATGTTTGGGAAACCCAAAGTCAACAGAAGAGTTAAACAGACAATTGTTAAAGAGACCAAGAGTTTAATGTTGGAGACATAGTATTCCTTGGCATATCTCCATGGGAGATGATCATGAGATTTGGGAAGAAGGGAAAGCTAAGTCCTAGGTACATTGGCCCCTTTGAGATTCTTGATCATGTTAGAGTTTCCGACTATCCACTATCACTTTCACCAACCATGACTCAAGTACATGATGTATTGTATGTATACCAATTGAGGAATTACATACCGGATTCCTCACATATACTAAATTCAGATGTGGTACAGTTGGAGAATGATCTCTCTTATGAGTAGCATCCAGAGAAGGTATTGGATTATAGATATATAGTTCTATGAAAAAATACCACTCACCTAGTAGAAGTATTATGGTATAACCTTAAGTGTGAAGAGGAAACATGGTAATTAAAGGAAGCGATGAAGGAGCAGTACCCTCGCCTATTTTCCCCATAGTCTGTAAAATGAAATTTTGATTGAAAAATTTCATAAGGTGTGAGACTGTAAGACCCCAAATTTTATCAAAATAAAATTAACTTGTTATAATTATGTTATATAGTATAAATCACATAAAATCAAATATATATCATAATATAAACTTTATTAATAATTAATTAATTAAATAATAATTATTTATAGAAATTAAGAAACATAAACCAATAGAATAGTAACAATACCTATAGAATAGTAATGTGACGCTCAAGAATAGTACCCAGCCAATAAAATAGTAGCATCACCTATGAAATTATAAATAATATTTAGTCATCATATAAAAGAAAATATGATATAATTATATCATAGTATAAGTAAATAAATGTTTTCAAAATGATAAATTAAGTGTTGGTATTTTTATATAACATAAATTTTTATGTATAATTTTATAATTAATATAATTATTTAAAATAATTTTTTTAATAAAATAGATTCATAAATTGGTTTTTTTGTTTTCTTAGGATTATTTTATTATTAAATTATAACTAAATTAATTTTTAAAAGTCTTATAAAATCAGTTTTAATTTTAAATTCAGTATTTTCTAAGTAAATGATGACTTTAATTAAAAATTAAATTTCACACATTTAAAGAATTATTTTCAAAATATTGATTCCATTTTTGAATTATATACTTAATAAAATAATTATGGTGAATTTTTGGGATTTTTTAAAAATAGTTGAGTTTTTTTTTGAATAGTGAAATACAGTAATTTACAGTATAAGGTAAATAAATGAATTTCTGAGTAATTATTGAGTCATGGATTATGTAAGTGACCATTTTTTAGAACTCACATTAATTAGTTACTATATTTAGTCACAATAATACACAGTATTCATAGTCTTGATCTAAAATAATTCATTAATGAATAAAATAACCAAAAAAACACCCCTCTCCTCCACTATAAGTACCACCCATAACCACATATTTTACTCACCCTTTAAAGGCTTGAATCTTTTCCAAATTCTACCCAAACCACACCCCAATTATCTTAACCACATATAGGAGCCTTTGGTTTCAATAAAATACCAAACTCAAGTGCCTCATAGAGGTTCTGAAGGAAAATAATTTAGAGGTAAAACCTCTATTCTTTTCTTTTAATTTTTTCCAATTTATTTTTTCTCTTACTCTTTCCTCACCTCCCCTTAACCAAGTGGAATGTTATATCCATTATATAACATATACATTAATCTAGTTATTTTAATGTAACAATCCATCATCATTTCTTTCCCCTCTTTTTTTTCTAAAAATGAAAACATCTTCTCTAATGTGTTAATTTATCACAATCAAAGAAGTTGAGCTTTAAATTTACCTTAATGCCTTCAAGTATTATCATAAAACCATTTTTATGGTTAAACTAGATTTTAATATTTTTATTTAAGATTATTTAATCATCTATAATTAGTTCATATAAATAATATTTAATAATAGAAAAAAACTAGTTCATGATGATCGAGAAACCACCAAATTAATCAAAAAGATTATAGATAATGTTTTATCTAATAATTCATGCAAATAACATATAAACAAATTATATTTAAGACAAAATATATTGATATAAGTTTATTAATAACATATAATTTCAATTCTATACTATTATTCACATTCTACATGATCTTTCATACACATATATAAGTGAACTGGTCCTGAAAACCAAGGAAGCGAACACTCCTAAACAATGAAATTGTATATTATAACCCATAAAAAAGCCAAAAATAAAGTCAATAAAATTATAATAAATAATATACATGTATAAAAATTTACTAATTAATTAATTAATTAATGGATTTAATTTTACTATTTAGTACATTATGTTCATGTTTAGAACACTTTTGGACATATGGTAAGATATTCTTTTGGAACATCCATTTTTCCTTCAGGTTACACTTTATTTCCATTTAATCCAATTTAACTATCCATTATTTTTATATAATTATTCTAAATTTTTTTATATGTTACAAACTCTTTTATCTGGATCATTACATCCTTCTTTTATGGGGAAATACATGTTTTAAAAAGGTTCATTTATCAATTCTTCTCAATAATCAAGCCTTATTAAAGGGAACTATCCTATTTCCTACCCACATTCTAGTACAATCTATAATATATATTAATCCACAATTATTTTTATAAAATAACTCATTTTAACATAAAAAATATCTTGGTTCATTTTTGATTTAGTACGAACAATTATTCCTTTTCTATTTTAAATAATTTTGGAAATTTTCCCTTAGACCGCAATAAAATGTTTTATTTCTAAAGTTTCTTAAACACAAATTTTTCATTTTTCCACCTTAGTTTGACTTAAATTATCCTGATATATTACTATTTTATATTATAAATTTCCATGTATGAATTGAATCCCTTCATTCATGGACACTTTTATGATACACCCATTTGTTATGCATTATGACATGATTACGATGCCCACTTCTTTCCAGGGGAAATACTTACATTAATTACTTATGTATAATTATTCAGGTGCACACATATTAAAAAATTATGATGTGTGTTCCAAGATATATCTTCAATGCATTGGTTAATTTTTAGTCTTAATAGATTTCATGTTCAATGGTCCTAGTGGTTATTGTAATGTCCCCGACCCGGAAGCAACTAAACTAGTGCTCCGAGCCGGGTTGTTACATGACCTTAAGCGTGCATCCCTGTACGCCAAAGGCTGCCGACTAGCAGCGGGGGTCTATGGGGTCATGTTGGGAGACTATACCCCCTTTTATCAGAGTAATCCATAGCAGAATAAACAAATAGAGGAAACAATAACCAATAAACAAGGAACATATATAACAACCATTTCCAATAATCAATATTCCATGTCATACTACAATTGAAAGAGTGAACAAAAGCCCAAGCTAAAGACAACAACCAAAATCCCCAAGATGGTCCTGACTCCATGTCCGGATCCTCCACCAAGTGCTACCCATGTCCACTCAGCTATCTAGTAAGGACCCTTGCCCTTGTCCTGACCTGAAAACATGAAGTCTTCTCGAGTACCGAACGGTAGCCCAAGCAGGGTGTGAGTACAACTCAGTAGGCCACCACCAACGGTGTCTATAAAACATCCAGTATAAGCAGGTAGTGAACGCAAAAGGAAAATGAAAGATAAATTCCAAGTAATTTATTAAGGTCCCATTAACCAGTTCAGAGCCAAAGCCATTTCCATTCCATTACCATCCATTTATTACTAGTTACCATCACTTACCCTTACATCACTTTTCCATGAGTTAATCACATACATTATGTTACATGGGTCTAAGGCCAACAATCACATGAAAGAGGGTAAACACGTCATTATCCTATCTCACTAGGACTAACTCCCTCATAGCAACCATATCCTCACCTCGAAGCCTCAGTCTGGGTGGATGCAACCGTTAGGAGAATAGACCCTCAGTCCCCTTTCCTAACTCGTGCATTTAGGGTGGATTTTAGAGCATCAGTCTTCGCTCGACCCATGGGAATAGATCATCAAGTCATACCCCACTCTACCAAGCCATGTACACATGCTTATATATAAGTAACCATCAACCATCCATACCATTTCCCTTCGGCAAACACTATTCACAACACCCCGCATCGGAATTCCACATCATGCCTTAACCCATTAACACATTACCATTTCACATCATTTAACCATTCACCCAATTCCCATGTGTTATGCCTATCTCACTAAGAATTCCATCCTAGACCCATAATCTATCCCATTATGTTCTTTAATAAATTTACACATTAACCCATCTAACTCGTTCATCTTTTCCATGAATCAACTATTCATTCCATTTCAAATAACCCTTTGATTATTTCCAAGTCTAGGTGAATCACCTAACTTCTATTCCATGTTCAACCAATCATGCCAACATATTCATCAAAGTATCTACCATTTACCACAACAAGATCACTTGTTTAATAACAATCCCTAAATCCGAGAAAAGCCGACACATCCCATGGATAGCCCTAATTTAGGTCAAGTCAAACCCAACACATCCCACAGGGATCGTGAGGGTTCCCATTTTCCATTTTAAACACCATTCTTCTCAAACATGCCAAGGTTATCTAAACATAACCAAGTAAAAGCAAGAGCACAATTTAACATGCAAAAAACCCTAAATAACCATGGGATATAACTTGTAGACCACCTACCTCAAAACCACGGTTGAACGCACCCTCAATCGAGTCATTAGACCTCAATTCGACCAACCCTTGGAGCTTCAACCTAAAGCTCACCCAAAAGATAGGGTTTTAGGGTTTCAGAATAATAGGGATAGAAGACACAAACCCTAAACCAAGAAAAGAACCATGGAGGAGATTATCCTTAACCAGAGCTTCAATCCGCAACCAACGACACCAAAAAACGCCTTAGAATCGAAGGAGATTTATCTCTTGGATCCCTTGGGCGATTTGGTTCTTTCCAAGGGAGAAGGAGGAGGAATGGGAGGAAAATCCCGAGTTGGGATATTAAAGCCTGGTGTGGAAATTTTGTAAATTTTCCAACTTTAAGTGGTTGCATGGTTTAGCCGCACGGTTTAGTAAACCGCACGCAAACTGTGCACATTCTACTGTCTGAGGGAGGATGGGTTGCACGGTTTCACCTGGGCAAGCCACATGGTATTCCTGGCCATGCGTAGGCCATGCGCCTTGGACTATCTTGCCCAGTTTTCCTTTCTTCCATTCCCTGAGCCCCTGAAACACCCCCAAGGCCTCTCATACTTTTAGAAGACATCCCTTGAAGCCCATAACAAATGATTTAACCACCACACAATAAAAACATAACGTTCCAAAGTCGGGATCTTACAGTTATCCTGGACTCTTGCTCTATATACAATAGTTTTGGTGGTTAACCTTGACTTGTGCTCCTCCATGTGCAATGAGACTTGAATCATTCTTATTTTAGGATTTATATTGCTTCTCTATTACTGTTATTACATTATTAAATGATCCCATGTTCTGTAAGCTATTATTCCATATTTTTAATCATGTTCCATGCCTTTTTATGTCATCATTTTATGCCTTCTTAATCATATGATATGCTTTATTCTAATGTTTATTCCCTTGTTGGGATTTTTACCTCAAACCTTTATTCATTTATTCCCTACTTTATCCTATGCTAATGTAAGGCTAAAAGGTTGTTAGGATCTCATTATGAATATTAAATAAAGTATTTTTTATTTTGGTTTAATTTACACTAATTATGTATCTAATATTCCAAATATGCTAGACTTTATGATCCTTGGTATGTATTTGAAGCATTATTATACTTAAAATATTGTAATAATGTGTTTCATAGTCTAGGTACATTATGTAAATACCATTCTATCTATATATCTTATGAACAGTTAGTTCTTCATGTATAATAAATTCACCTCATTTCTTGGATGATAAATTGTAAAGTGATCAAGGCATATCCAAAGGGAGAGATTGTGATTATAAAATGGAATTAAATCATATATGTATGTATTCCCAGGAAAATTCATAAAAATTATGAAAATGGTATTGAAATAAAATATTTAATTGTTATCATCATTTTTGATGATATTAATCACCTTTTTCATAACTATTTGTATTATAAATTTTTTGTCATTAACATTCTCTAGAACACCCACTTTATTTTGGTCAGTGATATCTATAACTCTATATAATTATCTAATTTTTTCATCCATGTACAAATATTAACTTTCCACATCTATTCTATTATGTTGAAATCTAGTTATAAGTTACATTCAGTAACCATTATGTTCCAACTTTACCTTTTTAAGGGATGTTTTATTATTCATACCTCCGACACAACCTTTACAACATGATATTGACCTATCTCAAACCCTCTAGGAGCCTTCTTGTCTTGGTGTGAATCCATATATCCCTAAGTGTGTGTTCTACTTACCATATTATCATTGTAATACATATTATATTTCATGAATAGAGTCTAACATGTACTCCTCCCCTAAAAATAAAACTAATAGTAGTGCTGAAGATTCCCAAGAATACTACACTAATGGCATGCCCTCAAATTCTATATTCAACTAGAAATTTTGTGTCCACCCTCCCATAACTGGTATTATAAAACTAATTTAGGCCTAATAGAATCCACCTATGTTGTACTCGACCACTAATGAAGATCCATGAAACTCACATGAAAGACTCATCCCACGTATTCCTATATCCTAAAAAATAACTCTAAAAGATTCCATTTTATGGAATATCATTGATACCTATGTTTATAATAAAATTATACTTTTCCATGGTTTCGTTTTCAACAAACTTTCAATTGGACTATATATTGAGTGGAATAAGCATAGACATGATCGATGGATTAAATCAAATCCCAAAACATCGAGCCTTGAGGAAATTTTTCTGATTGGGATACAGAGATACATGAAACGACTAAGAAAAATAGAAAGATTTATACATAAACAAATGGTCCCCTTACTCAATATTTATGAAATAAAAGGCCTTTACTACCCTCATGGTCACCCGGTAGAACTATCGATTAAAAGCTCCCATGAATGTGGTCTATGTGAAATACTCATAATACCATTAAAGAACCATTGAATCCCACCACTTTCTATGTAACATTATATTACTATGTTAAGGATATCCATCACCCTTATTTTTAACCATTATTTAGTTAGGGTTTTCCTCAGGTGGTTTCAGGAGGAAACATGAATATTTTGAAATATTTTGGGATGTGCATAGTTAGCGCACTATTTTCCCAAACTGTGCGCCCACCCAAGGAAAACCGTGAAAACCCAAGTAATGGGGATTTTAATGGTTGGTTCATGGTTAGAAAAACCATGTTCCCACCAAATACAAAATATGAACCCCATTAATGGGGTGCACTGTTAGGGTTTGTGGTTTGTAAAATAGTATGGTACCCTCTTGGAAACCGTGTATGCTGATTTTTTTAAATTCTAAAAAAAATTTTAAAATTTCCCAAACCCCTATATGAACCCTCACTTGACCTAAATCAAGATTAATCATCTTTCTATGTATTTTATGGTCACATGAACACATTTTTTCTCCTCTAAATCTATTCTGAGGTGGATTGAATCTTGGTTAACATCTACATATTCTAGTCTAGTAAGTGTACTTCCCTTGTTCATTCTCTCTCACTCTCTCCTTTTTTCCTCCTTAGGGTTTGTTAGAATTTATTGTTGTTGATTTATCTAAACTATTTTGTTTTAGATCTTGAATCTAGGTTTTATTTTTGGATCTCAATTTATGATGTTCTTCATTGGAGTTTCCCATTATGGGCATTTTGTTTCATGATCCCTTGATCTGAGGTAGGTGGTCCCATTTAAGATTTTCAAATTAATTTATCATTGAATTTATTTATTGTTTTTATTTCATTTAATTAAATTTTCAAATCCCAATTTAGTGTAAATTGGAATTTTAAATTTATTGTGCATGATATTTTGTGTAAAACCCAAAATTCAAATTGAATTGGAATTTTGGGTGTAATTTGTAATTGATGTAATTTGAAAAAAAAAATGATTTGTTAAATAGAATTGATATTGGTATTTTAGAAAAAGGGATTATATTGTTTTGATAAAAAAATTCATTGGTTTTATCCTAATAAAGGCATGAATTGATTAAAACCCCATTTTCATTTTTAAATGTAAATTGGCATATTATAATTGAAAATGAAGAAATTGTGTTTTAAATATTTTTAAATGAATTTTCTATTTTTTATTGCTGGTTAGAGCACATACAATCCAAGTTTTTTAGTGAGTTAGTAGTGATAAACACAAAAGGATAGTAATTCCCAAGAAATATATTGATGCTTTATAACTCAAACAAAAATTGACCTTAACCACTCTTATCATCTTTTGGATGTTGATGAGTCCTTTCTGACAGGTGTCTGAGGGATGTGTATTCACATTTCCATTATCACTATATGAGTGTTTGAGGATCCCATAACCTATAACTATCTATCCTTAGTGAATATGACCACATTTTTCATCATTACTATTATATATATATATATTTCATTTAATGTAAGACTTCCTTGAACATGACTTGTGAATTTATATATGTTATTTAATATAAAATGTTTAATAATCCACTATTTAAAATGTTCTATCAATAGAAATGAAAATCATGATTTTCTATAAATATTCTCTTGTACTTACATGCCCTTTTATTAAATTTTTAAATCATTATTTGGTTAATTATTGTGGAATATTATTATGGAACACTTGGTGATACCCTAATGGGATTTTATCTCTCTCACAACCTTTTCTTTTAGGAATTTGTATGTTTCCTTCTGATAGGTTTCAAAAAGGTGAAAGTTTCACTTAGATGTGGTGGTTATTATTGATATTTGAGGCATATAGTGTGTTTTCCTTTGAGAATTGGGTTTTTTATCTTGTTCATCTTGTAAATTTTGGTCATAAATTGGGTTTATATAACTCTTTTACTTCTGGTACTATTCTCATTATGGAATTATCTTTTTATAAAAATGACTTGTATATGTTTCTTTCACTGTTTATGTGCCAAAAATGTTCCTAGATTTATCTTATATAATGATGTGTGTTTGTCACCAACCTATGGGGATCGGGAACTCCCTTCAAGCTATATCAAGATCGACCCAGGTTTCAAGGTACCAGGGTATCCAGGACATTTTGTGACAATGTTGTATCATAGGTGTGTGTTTTTTATATTTCCATGATGTTAATATGTAGTTGTGAAATATTTTCGGAACATAAGAGGTAGTTGTGAGTGAGTGAATATCCATCTCTCCCCACAATGAGACTTAAGTCACCAGGGGTATTTTTAGGGACTCATCTTGAGCATTAGTTCTGGTCTTCTCCCTAATTTTTATTTTGGTATGTGGAAATCCAAATCCAATTTATCTATTTGATGAGATTAATTATTCGTGTTGATCTATTTGAGTGTTAGTTAGATGTATTCAATTTTTTATTCTAATTTTGTGTAGCATAATTCCTCTAAGAAGATGTGTGAATAGGATATTAAGGAAGCTTTTGATTAACCAAAGTGAAAAATTCCTCTCGTGGACCAGAATATATTTGAGGTTATTGTACGTATTGTCCAAAATCTGGGATAGAAACGTACACCAATTCCCATTCAGGATCCAGTTGTGGATCATAAGAGTGGTGTATTTTATAATCATGCTCAGAATTTACTTATCCAAAATCCCCTAGAGTTTCAGTGCTCAAAATATACTCAAGATTCTGAGGATTGGTTGAGGGGAATTGATATTTTGTTTGATTCCTTAGAGACGTCGAAAGAAATCAATGTGAAATGTGACACCTTCATGCTGGAAGGACCAAGAAAAAAATAGTGGGAAATGATGGTGAAAGAAGATAATCATGAGGGATTAGAGTGGAAGGAGTTTAGAGTTATTTTCACCAATAAAAATTCTATGATGTTGTCTAAGGCTATAGATTTTTTATACTTGAGCAGGAAGACATGACCATGATTGAGTATGCATATCACTTTGCAGAGCATGTGAAATTTGAACCAGAAATTATATTGAATGAGATGATGAAGAGTCAACAATTCCAGATAGAGCTTTGATATGATATTCATTCTTATATTTTCTCACTAATTTTTCCTTCTTATATTAACGTGATGGATAGGGTGTTGATGGTCAAACTTTATTGGGAAGGTAAGTCAGGGTTGATGGGAGATCCTTTTTCTCCTAGTGAAAATTCTATGAGTTCCTTCAAAGTAAATATAAAGGTGATGAGTCTCATGGTGGTTCTCGAAAGCAGGGTTCTTCTAGACTACCTCTAGTGCTAGTCAGAGGCCCTTTGATTTTTTATCATTGTGGCGATCCAAGGAACACAAAACAGGTCCACATTATGGCACCTAGGATATATGGTTCTTGTGGATTATTATTTCAGTTAAAAAAACATGATTAGTCTTATCCACATAGTGGGAAAGTATTAGAAGAGCCTAAAATTACATTGGAACAGTATTAAGATTCATGAACTATGGGTCTCCAGCCACAGTAATCCTGAATGAAGCTTGTTCATGTAGTGGAAGAGCCTCTATAGGATAAGGATATGGGTCCAACAACAATGATAGGTACCATCATTATTTATCCATCTTTAGGGATTACTTTATTTAATATTGGTTCATATTATTCATTCATTTAAACTTTTATTTATAATATTTTAAATATTTATGCGGATCTTTTATCTTATGTGATGAGTATTACTACACCAATCATAACAAAGAAAGAGTGGGGTCTTTGTTGTCCTACTTTTGTTTTCTCATTATCAAAAATAAAGATTACTTTTAATTTTATGTTTATCAATTTGAAACCCCTTGATATCATATTTTATATTTATTAGATCATTAATAATAAAGAATGGATTTATTTTTATCTTCGACGGGTCTCCTTTACAACTCTTAATGGGGTGTGTCATATCTTTTAGGGAGAATGAGACCCAAGGTCTAGGAGACCGGTCTTTCCTATCCAGAGTTTTGAAAAGTGATATCAGTATTTTATTTTGACATGAATATATAATAATTGAGTATTTATCTCCCTCCAATTTTAACTTAGATTCCAAACATTTTTCATTCTAACTACCTTGGTTTTCCAGTAAGGGAGGTAGAGTTTTTTATTGATTTGGTACCGAGTACTCATTCGGTATCTATTCCTTCTTACCACATGGAACCAGCTTAAATGAATGATTTTAAGACTCAATTGGATGATATTTTAGAGAAATGATTTATATGTTGGAGTGTGTCACATTGGGCAGTTCAAGTTATCTTTTCTAAGAAATATAATGGGTCACTTTTATTTTTTATTATTTAAAAATCAATTGACATACGTTAAATAACTGGTATTATTTTCCACATATTGATGATATATTTGACCAGTTGAAAGGGGATAAGTGGTTTTTGATATTTATCTTTAATCTGGTTATAAGAAGTTGATAATAAAATAATCTAGCATTCATATAAATGCCTTCCAGAGCCGGCGTGGCCATTATGAGTAACTTTTCATACCATTTTTTCTAAAAAATCCTCCTGAAGAATCTATGTATTTGATAAAAATTATCTTACATGATTATATGTAAACTTCTTTAGTTGTCTTAGTAGATGAAATACTTATTTAATCTATGTATTAGGATGATCATGATTTCCATTTGAGATTAGTTATGGAATTGTTAATAAATCACTAACATTATGAAAAGTTATTGAAATGTAATTTCTAGATTTTGAAAGTGGTATTTTTGGGGCATGTGGTGTTAGAACGGGGTATTTCAATTGATCTTGAGAATGTGAAATATCATATTGCATGTGAGCATCCTCATGATGTTTTTGAGATTTATATTTTCTTGGGTTTGGGTGGGTATTATCACTTCTTCATAAAGGACTTCTCAAAAAAGGATTCTCGGTGACTTCTATCATATGGAAGGGATAAATGTTTGTTTCGAATGAAAAATTTTGGAGTTACTTTATTGATTTGAAACCAATTTATACTAATACATTTTTGTTGACTCTTATAGAGACTGGGCAGGGATATATTTCCTTCTATTATGCATTAGGTTTGGGTTTGGGTTATGCTCTTATACTGGGTGATCATGTCATTGTTCATGGATCTTGGAAGCTTATTCCACATGATAATAATTACTTGACCCATAACATTGAACATGAATTTGTGATGCATGTGCTTATGATTTGGAAACATTTTCTCTTCAGATAATGCTAGAACATATTTTCTAGACTATAAGAGAATGAGTTATATATTATCTCAAAAATATTTGAATCTATTCTAGTTGAGTTGGGTGGAGTACATGAAATCATTTGACTTTAACATTTCCTATGCCCTGGGGAAAATAAATGTTGTTCCTGGTGTTTTGATCAGGAAACTTCTGACCAATGATGTGAAAGAATCATTTGAAGAGTGTAAATTGATGGATCTTTTTCAAAGATTCATATTGGTGTCTAAGAATTAGTTTTCAGGGTTTTCTGGGATAGTGTTCAGTTGAAATCTTCGTTTCTTGAGATGAATCTTCATTAACAGCAACTTGTTGGTGATTTTTTTAGCATTAGAGACTCTATTTATGGTGGGTAGACTATTGATGAGTGTTCATTCTCCACTTAGGGAATTAAATGTTATCGAGATAAATGTTTTTTACTATTATCAATATATCAGGTTTTTATTGTTGATATTCAAAATTCATAATTGGGAGTTCACCCAAGAACCACAATGATTTTCTATGACATGTGGTGATTAGTCTAGTTTCTAGGTACGAGACAGGTCATTACTGATTTTATCTCTTATTGTTATCCTTACTAGAATTAAAGGTCGAGCATCAATGATCTTGAGTTTTCTTTATTTAATTCTAGTGCCTACTGGAATGTTGGATGAGATATCTATGGAAGTTTTGGATGTGTTGTCATATACCCATAGAAATAATAATTTGAAATCAATTGTGATCAATAGGCTGAAAAAAATGTTTCACTTTACACCCATTTGAGATATATCCAAATATTATGAGCTATAAAAATATCTATATGAGAGTGATTATTCTGTTTCATGAAGTTAAATATGATATGTTGTCTTATAGAGATCCATGTTTTACTTCTTTCATTTAGAGAGGCCTTCAGGAGGAATTGGAATATCAGGTTCATTTGAATATAGAATATTATTCATAGATGGATGGTATGTCAAAAAAGTTCTATGAAAATTATTGAGGGTATTATTCACACCTACATTCTGAACTTTGGTGTATCGAGTGATGACCATTTGGGTTTAATTGATTTTTCTTATAAAAATAGTTGACAGTCTGCGATCAGAACGTCTCTGTTTGAGGCGTTGTATGGATAGCCATGTAAATCTTTATTATATTGGTTAAAGATCATTAAAATTTGCTAGTTTCGATTGATCATAGTTCAAGATACAACATTAAATATTTATTTGATTCAACATTGAATTTTGATAGAATAAATCTAGTAGAAATATCATGTTTATCATAATTATATAATGTTGTTATTTTCCGTTGGTGTTTTGGTGTTCATGGATGTTTCACCAAGTTTTGGTCATCAGTGGCTTGGGAGGTAGGGGAAGCGTGATCCAAATTTTTTGGTACCTTTTTAGGTTCATGATTAGGTGGTGAAATTGGATTATCATTTTTCAATTCATCCAAAGTTGAAATCAATACATAATGTGTTATTTGTGTCAAAGTTGTGAAAGTATCTTACCAATCTATATCACATACTGATCTAGAGTGATCTTGAAGTTAAGTATGTTTTATCCAAGACTGATCATCCAGTCAGGATTATTGATACTAAAACCAAGTAACATCATGGTAGGAATATACATTTGTTTTGAGTGCTAAGGAATCAGGATTCTAATACTCATAAGACATGGGAGAGAGAGGAACTGATGAGAGAGTAGTGGAATCATGTTTTTGACATGGATACTTCTTAAGAGGAATTATGTGGAAAGAAAATTTCTATGGTTGGGAGGTTGTAACATCCTATTACTATTTTCATGTACTCATTGAACCTTCTTTTTAACCGTGGTTTATTAGGGGGGTTTGGTGGTTTCCAGGGGAAACATGAAAATTTTTAAATTTTCTAAGTTGTTCAAAATTAGCGCATGGTATTCCTAAACCGTGTTCCCACCTGAGGAAAATCATGGAAACCTAAACAGAAGTGGTTTGCACAGTTTCTACACATTTTGAAAAAATAATTCCCACAAAGTAGAAAATTTTCACCCCATTAGAGGGGGGCTTGGTTAGGTAGCACTATTTGGGAAACCGCATGGCCCCTCTAGGAAACCTATCTCATAGAATTTTTTAATTCCAAAAAAAAATTAAAAAATAATTTAACCCCCCATAGGAACCCACTCAAGATTAGATGTCTTATTATGTCTTTAGTTCTCCCAATAACCCATTTTGGATCCTCTAAAACCATTCTGAGGTGGATATAATATTAGTGAACGTCATCTTATTACTCTATGGTAGGGGTTCTTCCCCCATTACTTCACTCCAAATCTATTCTTATCTCCTCCTTTGGGATTTTTAAACCATATTATTCTTGATATATCCAAACTCTTTTGTTTTGGATCTTGAATCTAGGCTTGATTCGTGGATCTCTGTTTCTTACATTCTTCAATAAATCTTCCCATTGTGGGTGTTGTTTTTTTATCCCCTGATCTATGGTTGGTGGTTTTGTTTAATATTTTCCAATTAATTTCAACTTGAATTTCTTAATTGTTTTATATTTCATTCAATTAAATTGTGAAAACCAAATTTTGTGTGAATTGGGATTTTAAATTGATTTGTAATGAGAGGTTGGGGATAACTCCCAATTTTAATGCAATTAAAATTTGGGGTGTAATTCAAAATTGATGGATTGGAAAAAAAATGATCAGTGAAACAGATTGGAAATTGGTATTTGATAAAAAATTCTTAAACTATTTTGATAAGAACTTTGGTTGGTTTTATCCTAAAAATGAATGAATTGCTTAAAACCCATTTTTTTAATGGAAATTGGAATATTGGAAATAAAAATGGTGAAATTTTTCTTTAAATGGTTTTAAAATAATTTTCATGTTATGGATTTTTTGTTCAAGAGTATTCAAGATTGGGAAGTTAGTGAGTTATTATGGGAAAATATGATAGGGTGTGAATTCCCTAGAAACATATTAACTCTTGAAAAATATAACAAAAACATACCTAAAAAATATTATCATTAGTAGGATATTGATGATTCCTCTCTAACCAATGTATGAGGGACATGTGTGAACATTTCCATTATCACTATTTAAGTGTGTGAGGATCCCATAACCAAGAATTATCATACCATAGTACAGATTATCATGTTTCTCATTATTCCCAAATAGCCTAAAGGCCATCATTTTTATTGATTTTTGATAACCCCCTTTTCAAGGGATGAGGGGGAACCCTTACAAGGCCCGTAGGCTTAGATATTACATGTCCTGAAGTCTTAAGATACATTTCATGACCCCAAGGTCTTAGGTAATTCAACTAGACTATAACTATAAGGAACTACCCCTCCCCAGCATTTGCATCTTGATGGTAGCTCTCCACCTTTGCATGGTCATCTAGATAAACTTCTCATGCAATCACGAGCTACATCTGATGGAATATCCATTACCTCTCATTCTTCCAAATCCATTAGTTCTACTCTAGTGATTTTACGTTTCTCGAAATCCTCCTTTGGGGCTGCTCTTTTTTTTAGAGTCTGTCTGGGGAAACTGCACTAATCATGTGGCCTGAAGGCCTTGAGGTGGCCTAATGGCCTTAAAGTTGTCCTGAAGGCCTTACTGGCCTGATGGTCTGGATGTCCTGAAGGACTTAAGGACTCCAAGACTAAACTGTTGTCCCAAGGTAAATAGTTTAGACTACTACAATACCGAACAGTACCTGTTACAATAACCCAGAATTGTGCCTCCGCCTGGTTTTGAACCTGGGCCTCCTGGATGCACTTAGAGAGACCTCACCAACTGGGATGAGGCTCATGTTCTTTCATTATTATTATTATTATTATTATTATTATTATTATTATTATTATTATTATTATTATTATATTTATATTTTAATATAAAACATATTTACATATGCCTTGTGAATTTTTATAAACTGCTTTATATAAAATGATTATTAAGACATTTTTTGAAATGTTCTATCAATTTAAATGAAAATTTTAATGATCCATGTTTTAGACTAGATGAAAATTTGATGGTTTTTGAACATTTTCAATTATTGAATAGGTCATTTTTAAAATGGAGCCTCAGAACTTAATTCTAGAAGTTGGGACCTTTCAAATTGATTTTTTGGGACATGGGTGAAGGACTAAGGAGTTTCTAGGCTATATTGAGGAGTATCAGGATAATCGAACCCAAAAAAGTCAAGTTTTATAGACCTGAAGAGGGAACACTTTTTTTAAAACTGTGTGCCCCACATTATGAAATCATACAGGAGAATCCAGGTGAGGCAGAGGTGTTATGCATAGCCTGCGCATTATTTTCCAAACTGTGTTCCAAGCGCTCACTGTTGGTGTTTTGAGGCAGTACCTTGACACTATTCATTTGATGGTCTACATGGGGTTTGGCTAACTGTGTAGGACAAATTGTGAGAGGGGAGTTTCTTAAATATGGAATTATTCATGGTTGGAATATGATTTTCCAAGCTATGTGTCTTAAACTGTATGGTTTTTGTTTTAAAGAATGTGCTTAAAAATAAAATAAAATGATAATAAAAATAAAAACCTAAACTACCTCACCCCCTATTTTTATACATAATACTCAAACCCTAGTGGGTTCCCCTTCAATGCATAACCCTCCACATAACATCCGTTTATCCTTTTATCAATCTTTCCATATTTCTTTGTGTTCATCATCTGAATCGTCGAGGTGATCCCTCTATTCCATTCTCCTCCCTATTTAGGGATAATTTTTGGCCTCTCTATCTCCCTAAAGAGTTTGGTAGAAACCCTAGGTCTAGGTTTCACCCTGAAATCAGTTTTCATTACTTTTAGGGTTGTGTTAATGGTTTACCAGGACTTATTATTGAATGTTCCAGCAACCACTGCTAAAGGATAAGTGGTTCTCTTTGATTAGGTTCTCTGCCACCATCCAAGGTGTGGTTTTGTTCTTACTGCTTGTATTTTCACTATATAATTTAGGATCTTTATTTGTTTCAAGGTTCCAAGTAATTATCTTGTAGTGCATTGGACCCTACCATGTGATTCCGAGTCGTTGGGTCTAAGTAGACTTGCCTACATATTCATAGGTAAGTATGCCTATATATGTTGGTTCCTCAGTTATGTATATATTCATCCATGGAAGAGAATATTAATGTATGGGTCTATGTGTGCCTATGTGTGTTTTTATATATATGTGTGTGAAAATTCACACATAGGTGAATGGAGACTAGTATATGTATATAAGCATATATGTTAGGATCCCCTTTAACATGTTCATGGCCATGCAGATGTGTGCATAGGGGATAGGTGTTCCTATATATATGTGAAGGTACATATGCTCAGTGGGGGTAGCAGTAGATTTAAGTTAAAAAGTTTCATGATCTAAAGTGTTTAGCTTGATTCCACCCTAAGGTTGGATCCCTTTCCATCCCCTTTTAATATTCTTAAAGCATTTTTTAATTGATTATCGCACTGTTCTTAGATTCTAATTAATGTAGTATGTTTTTGATTAAATGGTTACTTGATAATGTTAGTGAAATTCTCAAATGTGATAAATTGTTTTTTGACAATAGAGGTTATGATTCTATAATAAAACCTCTCTAACAGAGGTGCACTACCTTCAAGCTAAAAATTAGAAGTTAGACATTTAGTCTTACTTGTTTCATCACATTGACACTTCCTTATGATTTTACCTTGGTTAATAATGGATTGTTTAGGGATTTGGCATATTTTTTTAATTGAATGGCCTGCCTTATAAATTGAAGTTACCATGTATGAATTTTCCTTTATTCCAATGACACTTTTCCTTGTTAATTGAGCCATAGACATGGTGTTTCCATGAGTAAATGAATTAAATTAGTAAAATGAAAGAGCCTATGCATGTTATCATGCTTTATAAAGTGAATAGTCCTTTTAGGAAATTTCCCCTCCAATGTTAGCATCCCCTAAGTGCTTCCATGAGACATACCACTTGGTCCTCTAGTTTTTCTAATTGAACGAGTCAAAAAGGATTGAATAGCATTGATGTATAGGTTGGTTACCCCATGACTTTGCTAATGTTTAATAGAAAATCATAAGAGAATTATTCATTGTCTATTGAATTATGAATAAGTTCTTGAATATTGAGATGCATAAGAGTCGTTTCTTTATTCATTATATTATAAATGTAAAGGACGGTGTTAAATGAACTATGATAAATTTTCTCTGTATGGAAGGAATTCTTACCCCATGCTAGTTTGATAAATTGTTTATGGATAGGAGGAATTCTTACCCCATGGTAGTATTATAATAATTGTGTATTAGATGAAATCTTACCCCATGCCAGTATGATAAATTGATTATAGATGGGAGGCATTCTTACCCCATTCTAGTATTATAATTATTGTGGATGCAAGGAATTCTTACCTCATGCAAGTTATAAATGATTATGGATGACAGGAATACTTACCCCATTAAAGTTATAAATGATTATAGATGGGAGGAATTCTTACCCCATACCAGTACTATATAAACATATATGGATGGGAGGAATTCTTACCCCATGCTAGTACTATATAAACATCTATGGATGGGAGGAATTATTAACCCCATACTAGTTATATTCTATTTATGGGTGGGAGGAAATATACCCCACACCATTCATTATCTAAATAAATATAAATATATTTATATATAGTGACATGATTAGACTGTTATTCTAGAAATGATCTGAATCTGGTATAGTCATCAGGTGTCCCTTAAGAACTTGTATGGGTTATATTTATTTATGCAGTTTTGTTTACTAAATTCTCTACACCTATACACTATTTTAGTTTATGTTTCACTATCTAGATTGGGCTAGACACCATGGGTACTAGCTTGCTGATATTTCATCTCACACCCTTCTTCAGTACCCTTTGTACCTAATTAGCCCTTATATTTTCAGGATCTGGGTTTATTGTTGTATTTCTTTTAAATTGGAGTTAAGAGCAAAGGACTGAGTTGGAGCTTGGGATACTCATGTAGATCGCCCGTGGGGATTTGGAGTCTTTATTTAATTATTGTATTGTATTATAAAGAATGTTGAATTATTTACTACTTTAAATTATGAATCATCCATGCATTGTATAAACTGTCATTCTCCACTTTTAGTAAATTGCTACTATTTGTCTTTTTCTACTGTATTTCATTTATTTGCAACTTCCACTATCCATTGTTGTATATTATTATTTAATACTATTGTGAAACTCAGATATGAGGGTATAGTGTCCCCAATATCACCTTTTGAGACCCTCACAACTAGCTAGAAACCTCTGGTGTATGGGGAGACGTGGATGAGGTAATGTGACTAAGCGGTCCAGCTACCTGTTTAGTGGTAAGTCGAGAAGGGTCATTACAAAGTGGTATCAAAGGTGTTTTCTTTCCTTTGGTTTAACTATTTTGGGTTGGTAGACTAGAGACTATGAATGTGTTGGAATTTGTTTAATAGTTTTTCTTTGGACCGATCACCCCACGTATGGGAAATGATCATGTGACTAGGGTTGGGGTTGATTTTCATGTTGTATGATGTTATAATTGATATGATTTCACCTTGAGTTACTTTTTTCGGATTCTTAATTATTTATATATTTTTTTCATTTGTAACCTTGGAATGATATGAAAAGGAAATTTCAATGCATGCATCAATCTAGGCACATTGGAAATTCACATGCCATGCATAGTGTCATGCCATATAGTTACGTTATAGTTTTCCTACTGGCATGATTTTGTGCCTTGAATGATATTCCATTTTTCTATGTTATACCATTCTTATGTGTTACTTCTTACAATAACATTTTATGTTTGGTTAATAAGTAATCATTTGATGGGATTAAAATATATATGGGTTGTGAATAAATGGGAACTAGTTTTTGATTATAAGGTGTATGGGCACCATATAACTGGGAAATGGTAACCGGTAGATTCAAACCGTCTTGAGAATAATGTATATACATGATTAGTATGTTTTATAGAATGTAAAGGCTTCTAATTTTTGAATGCTAAAGTGAACTGGTTAGTAAACAGGAGCCAAATGCTAAACTACAATGTGTATGGTTTCTTTATAGGTTTGTAGATGACCATTCTTATAGCTGGACTGTTATATGTTTGAGCATTTTATAATTTGGAATGAAATTGGTTTCGATTAATGGGAGATAATTTTCAATCCATGGAGTGTATGGGCGCTTCATGGGTTATGAAATAGAAACCCATATGATCAAACTATTTGTATTTGATTATGTCATATTATGGAACACTTATAAATGTAAATAGATATGTGATTTATAATTTGAAATGAATTGGTAATCTGCTAAAGGTTCAACTGGAACCAAGTCAGTTAGTTGGGGGAATGCTTTGTGAGATGACCCATTTGGGTGTTTGGTTTTCTATAATTAAGTAGCTTCTTTTGGGTTTCTTTTTGAAGAAGTCAGGATGGTTAAAATAGGACCCTCATTGGTCACCTTAATTGTTAAACATCTTTTTTCTCTCAATTTCATAATAAATATGGGAGTTCTAGAAATGTATAACGGTTAAAAAGGGAGTATTATTATACATTCAGGTTTTCTTTGAGCAGTTAGTTAAAAATTCAGTGCCTAGTTATTTGTTTTAAAAGGGTAATTGATGTCATGAATTGAATATTTTAAAGTGAATAAATGATTAAATGTGATTAAATATAAAGGATTTTGAAATGGAACCTATAGTGGTGTCCACTATTTAAAACCCACATCTATGGGTAGTTTTGAGTTTCTCTTTGAGTTTCCTCGAAATTGAAATGTATGTGTTTTCCATAGGCATTGTTTCTTTTGAAATGGCACAAAAGATCAGATTTTTAGCGTGGTAAAAAAACTTGCATGACCAAATTCTTGAGTCGATGCTCGTTCTTTGTAAGGGGATATCCCATGGTAGGTATCACCATTAGAGCCTTTGAGGCTTTCTTATACTATGAGTTTTCTAAAGTTTGGTGTCATTCGAGTGTCGTTTTCCTTAGTAGGACTTTTAGTTTCCAATGAAACCCTTGTTCAAATGAGTGGTCATGTTTCTATGACGTTATTCATATGTTTTGATGTTGTGATTGTGTCTTGGAGGATCATCACATGTTCATTTGAGTTGTTTGATCTAGTTTCCTTATGAGAATCTTGTTTTCTTTAATTTTGCAACCAGGACACTCCAAAGGTGGGGAGTGTTTTTTTGAATCTGTTAAATGTGTCCTTCCAAGTAGAAGGAACACTAAAGAGTATGATCTATAAATGGCCAGTTTTTACATGAATTCCTTAGAGTCTTATGAATATTAAATCATTTTGATGTGTTGGTTAGTGAAGTTGAGTTCCTTCTTTGAGATTAATTAGTTGTGGTATGACTATTATCTTTTCCAGTAATTCAATATATTTGAATGAAATTTGTTAAAATAATTTTAGTGCACTTGTGTTTAGTGATGAGCATGTCTCCTTTCTTTTCGTCATCCTAGATTCACTAAGAGAGTGTTAGTCTTATGATATGATAAACCATTAAAATCTATTGAGATTTATGGGTCGTTCTATTTTAGTGTTTCATGCTAAATGCAAGTTTTATTTAATGGTTTGATCTTAGAAACATCATCCCAGGTCAAGTGTAGGCTTCATTGTACATGTTTTTTCTAAACACAAGGTTCCTTGAAAAAAGGTATTGTGTCTCTATTGAAATACATCAGCCATATAATTTGATCATTCTTGTAAGTAGTCATGTATAGATATCTTGAAACAGGTTTATTCTTATTTAATGTCTATTTTCAGTGAAAAACCATTTTCTAGCAAGTCATAAGATGGAGGTGAATGTAGTTGGTGTCGGCTGAGGCTTTTCATGAAAATATGGAACGACCTGGGCTTTGAGGTAGATGGAGAATCGACCATTTGTTTCATTTCAAAGTCATGTTAGGAGTGTAAAAAAAGTTATTAGGAGTGTGTTTTGTAATGATATTATGACGGTAGTAATTTTTGTGACTCGGAATTGGTCCTTATAAACATTAAAGCCTAAGGTGGGATGTACCTTTGGCCAGTTACTTGATGGTATAACGACATGATAGTGTTTCTACCTAAACAGTCTTGGGTATGTGTCATCTTAGTGTTCATTTGGTAAATGAGCATTTTCTTGAGTTTTAGTGGATTAAGTGTCATTTTCAATTGAAATTATTAAGGGTGTATTAGGAGTTTGGAAATGTAATGAAACTATTTTAATAAACCTTCATGACCCTTGTAAATCATGTGAGGGTTAATTTGTTCCCAAAAGATTCTTGAGGATGAGAATTTAAATGATAGGAAGGATGTAATGATCCATGTTTTAAATCAGATGAAAATGTGAAGTTTTTTGAAACTTTTTCAATTACTAAATGGTTCGTTTTTAAAACATAGCTTTGTAACATAATTTCAGAATTTGGGACCTTTAAATGTGATGTTTTTGTACTTGGGTGAAGGCTTGAGAAGTTTCATGGGTGTATTGAGGAGTTTCTAGAGTACCGAACCTTGAAAAGTCATGTTTAGAGGACCTGTAGAGGGTACACAATTTGTCTGAAACTATGCATCCCACGGAAAGAAACAGTGTTGGCTAATGCTAGTGAGGCAGAGGTGTTGTGAACACCCTATGCAGGGTTTTACAAACTGTGTTCCTAGCGAAATTTTTAGAATTTTTAGTAAGTTCATTGAATGTTTTCATCACATATTCTTCACATAGTTAGCCTAACCATGCGGGACAAACCATGTGAGGGGAGTTCCTTAAACAGGGGGTACCGCATGGTTTGAAAACCCATTCATCTTGAACAGTGCAGTGTGTGTTTTAAAGAAATTGTTTAAAATTAAAATAAAAAGAAAATATAAAATAAAAACCTAAACCACCTCACCCCCACTCTATCATACACAATGTGAGCACCCCCATGGGGGTTCCACATCGACATGCAACCCTCCTATTCATGTCCTCTTCTCCTCTCATAAATCTACCTGGATTTCTTCACAGTCTTTATCTGAATCATCGAGGTAACCCATATCCTCCCTTAACAACCCTATATCCAGCCAATTTTCAGCCTCTCCATCACCCTATGAAGTTCGGCCAGAACCCTAGGTCAAATTTTCACCCCTAATTTAGTTTTTCTTTATTTTAGGGTTGTGTGAATGGTTTCCTTGGACCTATTCTTGCATGTTCTGGAAACCATCTCTGAAGGTGAAATGGTTCTCTTTGATTCGTGTTGTCATCACCATTCGAGGTGATGTTTTTTTCTTGATCATTGGGTTTTCACCATCTAATTTAGGATCTTTATTCATTTGAAGGTTCCTAGTAATTACTATGTAGTGTTTTGGCCCATGCAATGTGATTTTTAGTCATTAGGTCTAAGGTTACTTACCTGCGTATGCATAGGTAAGTATACATATATTTTTAGTTTTCCCTATTATGGGTATATTCATCCAAGGGAGTGAATAAACAATTATGTGGCTAGGAGTGCCTATGTATATATATGAAAATTCATACGTAGTTGAGTGAAGACTAGTATATGCATATAAGCATATATGAAATGATCCCCTTTCACATGTTCATGACCATGAAGATGGGTACATCGGGGATTGGTGTCCTTATATATATGTGAAGGTGCATATGATCAGTGGGGGTAGCTAAAGATTTAATTTAGAAAGAAACAAGCGATGAAGTTTTCGGCCTGGTTCCACCCTAAGGTAGGATCCATTTCCATGCCCTTTTAATATTATTAATGAATTAGTTAATTGATTATCACACAGTTCTTATATTCTTATTTATGCATTATGTTTTTGATTAAATGATTCCTTGATAAAGCCAGTGAAATTTTTAAATGTGATAAATGGTTGTTTGATACAAAAAGTCATGATTTTATAATAAAATCCCTCCAATGGAGGTGCGCTACCTTCAATGTAAAATGTATAAGTTAGACTTTTATGCTTGCTGGATTCATCACGTTTATTCTTTATTATGCTTTTACCTTGGTTAATAATGTCTTGTTTGTGGCTTTAGCCTACTTTTTAATTGAATATATTTCCTTATAAATAGAAGTTACCATGCAAGAATATTCCTTTATTCTAATTACACCCTTCCTTTTCAATTGAGCCATAGACATGGTTTTTCAATGAGTAAATGAATTAAATTAGTAAAATGAAAGAGCCTATGAATGTTTAATTGATTTATAAAGGGATGTTTTCTTTTATGAAATTACCCCTCTAATTTTAGCATCCCCTAAGTGTTTCCATGAGACTTACTACGTGAACTACCAATTTTTCTAATTGAATGAGTCCAAATGGATTGATTGGAATTACCGTATAGAATTGTTACCCCATGACATTGAGACTGTTTAATAGAAAACCATAATATAATTATTCTTTGTATATTGATTTATTAATATGGTCTTGACTATTGATATTCATAAGTGTATTTTCCTTATGCATTATATTATAAATGTAAATAATGGGGTTAAATGGTCTATGATAAATTGTATCAGGATGGGAGGAATTCTTATCCCATGTCATTTTGATAAATTTTTTATGGATGGGAGGCATTATTACCCCATTCTAGTATTATAATTATTTTGTATGGGAGCAATTATTACCCCATTCTAGTATTATAAATAGTTTATCAATGAGAGGCATTATTACCCCATGCCAGTATTATAGTCGTCTTGGATGAGAGGAATTCTTACCCCATGAAAGTCATAAATGATTATGTATTGGAGGCATTATTACCCCATGTTAGTTAAAAATGATTATAGATGGGAGGAATTCTTACCCCATGATAGTATTATATAAATATCTATGGATGGGAGGAATTATTACACCATACTAGTACTATATAAACGTATATGGATGGAAGGAATTATTACCACATGCCAGTTATCTTTTATTTATGGGTGGGATGCATTATCACCCTATTTCCTTCATGATATATATATATATATATGTAATGACATGATCAGATTATTATTCTAACAATGAGATACAGTTGGTATAGACATTAGTTGTCCCTTAAGAACCTGGATGGGTGTTATTTATTTATGTAGTTTTGTTTACTAAATTATCTATACCTATACATTGTTTTAGTTTATGTTGCATAGTCCAGATTAAGATAGACCCTATAGGTTCTAGGCTACTGAGATTTCATCTCATACCCTACTCAGGTACCCTTGATACCTGAGTATCCTGTATATTGTCATGATGTCAGTTGATTTCTGTATTACTTGTACTTGAGAGTTAGGAACAAAGGACCAATCTAGAGATTGGGATGCTAATGGATATCTCGCATGGGGATTTGTTATATTTTCTTATTATACTGTATTGTAATGAATGTTGAGTGGTTTACTTCTTTCAATTATATATCATACATTATCTATGTATTTTATAAACTAGAGTTGGCCACTTTTAGTAAATTGCTAATATTTTTTTTAAATTGTATTTCATTTATTTAATGCTTCTATTGTCCATTGTTTTATATTATATGATAATAACACATTAAAGCTATGATATGAGATTTACATTATTGTATATTATATGGTAATAAAACTGTCAAAATCTATTCTGAGGGTATAGTCTCTCCACTATCACCTCTAGAGACCCTTTTTTTTAGTCAACATCCTCTGATATATGGGGAGATGTTCTTTAGGCCATGTGACCAACTGGTATGACTATTGGTTTAGTGGTTATTAGGGTCAGGAAATTACAAAAAGCATAATTTTTTAAAATATTCTGTTTTACTTCCATGTCTATTTGATTAGTAATTAGAAGAATTATTTGGTTAATTATTGTGGCATCTTATTATGGAATACACAGTGAGACCCTACTGGGATTTTAGTTGACACCCTATATTTTTCTTTAAGAGTTTTTAAACTTCCTTATTCAAATTTAAATAAAGGAGAAAGTTCCACTTGGAGGTGGTGGTTGTTGTAGATCATTGAATATTGGAGAGTTTTTTCCATTAGAAAATAGGTTTATTTATCTTGTTTCCATAGGTTTATCTACCTATTTTACTTCTGGTGTTGTTCTCCTAGTGGAGTTTTCTTTTGATCATAATGACTTGTATCTGTTTCTTCCACTGTTTATGTAGAAAAACTATTCCCGGATTTATCTTCTATTATTTCATGTACTAATCTCCAACTTTTGGGGTTCGGGAATGCTCTTCAGGCAATGTTAAGATCAAATTGAGTGTCATGGTACCAGGGTGTCCAGGATGGTTCATGAAATTCTATTTGTTCCTTCTAGAACATAAGAGGTGAATCTCTCCATAGAGGCCTCATGGGTCTTTATGAACTCAAATATGTTCTTTATATAAACCAAACACCCCTAAGGTTCATTAGGTCCCTTGTTAGAATGGAACATTAGTTTATTTTGTCTCATAAACTATTGATCATGGTCAAATGACCATGTCTTATCTTAACCACCCACATGACCAAAGTATTGGATCTTAATAATCACTAAATACACCAAACCCAAATCAATAGGAGGTTTCACCTATGCGATATTCACCATAGTACCCACTCTATAGCTATATAGTCACTATTTTGGAGGAATTATTTGTAATATACAGATAATAACCTCCATAAAGAACAATTCACTCTTAAAAAACATCAAAAGAAATATAAGGAACCTCTATAAAGTGTCTTAATAAGAAATATAAACATAAAAAGAAAATCAAAATGAAAAAGTGAATAGTGAAAAGATGAAAAAATTTGATCATTTCCCTATGTGCACAGTTTGATTGCATGGATTAGAAAACCATGCTCCAATGATGTGGGTATCAATGGAGGTTAGAATAAAATTTCCTCTATGTAGTGTATCTAGAAACCACATTCCTTATTAGTCCTCCTCCTCCATACCTCCCTATATCAACACTAAATTCAAAACATCCCTCAAGATCTCTACAAGCCTCAACACCAACAAAGAAATACCTCAATGTATCATCAAAAAACAAATAATTGGTCTCATAACATGAATAAAATCCTAGACCATCCATGGAAACATTAGGTTCAACATGAAGAATAGCTAGTTAGTCACTCCTCCACTCCTACCTCATGAATCTCGATAGTTATACCTCCATTCTACCATTAATACCCAAAATATACCCCCAATGATACCATTTTGTAATGAACTAACACAAATCCACCAAACCTTTCAACTAAGCTATCCCACCACATGACCAAAAGTGTGTTCCAGATTTCCACGGGTCATCAATAATAATATATCCTAAATAATAATTGCTTATGAATATGTTTTCCTAGAGTAAACTATAATTACCCATCCATGAAATGGTATAGGATCACTGATATCATCAAAATATATAGAATAAAATAAAACATCCATATTTTTAAATAAGGAATAAACAAATACAATAAGACACAACATATATCATATAAAAAACATTCAATAAAAGTACATAGAAATTGTATCTCTACTCAAAATATAAGTAATAAAATTAATTTAAAAAATACCAAACAATGTATATTCATACCTCCCAATAGATAAAAAATCAATATAATGACTCCTAATGAGCCAACCCAGTGAGATAAAATCTCCTCCACTAAAAAAATATGGTGGTAATCAATAAGAGACACCTAGGTGTATGGTTCCCTAACTATTAACCATTTCTTTCAAAACAACATCTCTATGCCTCAAAGGGAATATATAATTTGTCAGGAAATAATAAAAATAGGATATAACTAGGATTATATTTATTTATTTTAACTAGGAAAACTAATAAACTTGTTTGAAAAATAATTTTCAATAAAAAATAATTTTTATACATTTTTATAATAAACAATCCTATTAAATCCATTTTGTTTTCCTTCTATAGATTATTCTCTAAAAAACCTCCAACATAGAAAAAAAATTAATTAGTGTAGAACTCATAACATGATAAAAATATTCATTAATGGATAACTAAGATGAGAATATTATCATCATCATATAACCATATAAAAGGAAATTGGTATAGAACACATAATATTGAATCAACATGGAACTAATAAAATGCACAAAGAATAATAAATCTACCAAGCATTAGTAATGTTAACCATAGTATCAAACCACTGGGATCTAATGTGAGTGAGTATAAAAAAATATACTCTCCAACAAAACAAGGTAGATGTTTTAATTGTATTCCAATGACCCAACACTAAGCTCTCACATGGTTTTAGGGTAAAAAAATGGATACTCTCACTATCTTCCAACCCAAATGCTCTCAGAGTCCCTTGGAAAAGAAATTGATTTTCCTATAGTCTTTAAACCCAAAATCTCTTGTGATCCCTTGGAAAATAAATGGATGTTCTCATGTCCTCCCATCCCAAAGGCTCTCACCATCCCCAAAAAAACCCCTTTCTCACACCTTGGTTCACCCATGTTCTACTCCATGCCAACATAGTCAAAGAAAGTTTCATAAATGAAAAACTATTTTAGAAGACAATTTAACAAGAAAAAATTTATATTTTAAATAAATCATCTTTCTCTAGTTAGAACCATTTCCAAAAATATTTTAGAAGTAAAATTAGAACTATAAATCATCTTTCAGTCATTTTAATAAACACATTTAGTTTATAAAAGCCATTACAATTTGGAAAAGCCTCTTTGAACAACCAAATTTCAAAACCAATGGCTTAAATATATAAATCATGGGATAATAACTAAAAATAAATCAAACAAGTGGTACTTTTATTAATAGAAACCTTATGCGATTATGAATTTAATGGTAAGCCATAAAAATGATTAAATAGTGACACTTACATCAGAATCAGTTCTGAACTCATCACCTTCAATGAAAACCACTCGGGATAAGTGGGAAAAGTCCTCACACGTCTAAATTCATACCATTATGATCATAAGGTGATTCTACCTCGGGGATAAGGATATATTCCAAGCCAAGGATGAGGGTTTGTGCGTGATGATGATAATAAATGAGTCAATATGGGATAAAATCAATAAGGTAAATTGGTAAAATTAAAAAAATGAGTTTTATGGGTTCAGTGGTTTATAAGAATAGTTAGGAATATTGTGCCCCAACATTGTAGGGATATTACCTCTAACATGGACCAACCTCTCGGATACCCCTAGGCACCATACAGTTTGAAAAACCATTCTCAAACAATGATAAATTCCACTATCACCAACCAAAACCCCTTGAAAGATTATCCACAAAGTTGGAAAACTATGTAATAATATTTTTCCATGGTTTTTATTCACCCAAAATGATTTTTTTTACCCTAGGCACCAGGAACCTCAAAAGGTAACAAAATGGTTAACAAAGACCATATTTTGGATTACTAGTGACATGGAAAATGTCAAGGGTACCTATGTTATAAATTATAATATTTATAAGAAAATGATACTTATTTTACATTAATATCAAATTCAAAACAAAATTTCCCTTTTACTTGAAATTAAATTTTTTTACAAAAATATGTATATTTTAACTATACAGTCAAAAATAAATCATTTTAAAAAAAATCCTTAAACTCCACCCTAAGAATATAAAGACATACAAATCTAAAATATGATACCAATTTCCTAAAATAAATTTTCTAAAAATTAAATAATTTAATTATAATTTTTGGGTGCAAAAAAATTGGAAAAATCCATTTTTTAAGAAAAAATATTTTTGAAAAATAAAAGGACATTACTGAAAATTGGGTACTTATTTATTATGAAATCGTCAATAAATTTTTAATTATTTGTAACGTTTATAAAATGTTTTCATAAAGTTATTATTAGTACTAATATGTAACTATTTAATGGTTAGGTTATAATGGATTACTATATTGTGGTTTATTTAGACTTAGGGTTGTGTATAATGAAATCTATCAAATACCACATACTTTTTACATATAATATTATGGGGTGTTAGAGTGATATATTATAAATAATAGTAATTTATTTTATGAATCAATATGGACATGGAATATAAATAAAAAATATTAAGAGAATAAATTTTCCTTTATAATATCATATTTTTTGTGGGAATAAACAATCATTAATGATATTTTGATAAGGAAATGTAATATACCAATAATATTTGTAAAATTACATATTATATTCGTGGGATATAAATAGAAAATATTGAGCGTATAAATTGTTTTTATATTTTTAAATAGTCCCATGATTATATAATTGAGTTTACAGTAACACTTAATATGAAATGGTTAGAAATTTTTCCTTTTCTTAATTTGTAAATAATTAAAAAAAATAAGATAATTATACATAATTATTTATAAATTATTTAATTAAAAATAAATCGTTTATTGAAAATAAATACAATCTATTATCAATGCTATGTTCTCATTATCATCCACAATGAAAATATTATTTATCTTTTCACGTATGTGATTAAACAATCCTCAATAGTCAAACACTATATCTTATGTTACAACTACATTCATATATAGTTATAATATAATTAAATTATAATGGTGTTGGTATTATTTAAATGATACTCATGTGTAAAATAATATTAAAAGATAATAAATATATATTCTCTCCACTTAATACATTTAATCTTAAAATCCATTAAAAACATTTTTTTTAAGGATTTGGGGATCCTTCTTGATGAGTGAGCCATTGAAATATTATTAACATTTATGGTGAGGTAATTTTAGATGTTAATGGGGTTTGAATAAAATAATGATTGTAGTTTTGAATTTATAGAGGGTTTAATTTTTATATTATTTATGTCCTTTTTGAAATACTGATTACTCTAAAAATAAGAATTGAAATATCTCAACATAGTAGTAAAAAACATTTAAAAAAAATTTATTTCGTTATATAATACTAACAATTTTAAGAAAATATTTAGTAATATTTATTAATTTTTTCCTAATTTTACCATTTTAACTCATTTTTCTATTTTCTAATATTACATAATTTTTAACTCGCTAACATTTATTTTATCCAAAAATAGTAAATTGATATTATTACCTGATTTCAACATGATTTTTAAAACAATAATATTCATTTTTTAAGTTAGAATCTACAAATTTAATAATAAAATATTATTATGTGAATATTTTTTTTATAAAAAGTATCTTATTTATGAATTGAATGATTTTATTCATATTTGAGTGAAATTTTTATTCATATTATAATTTTTAATTAAATTTAATATATATATATATATATTAATTAAATTATTCTCTAAATGTGGTATATATAATTTTCATCAAAATGTTTCAACTTCCAGCTAAAACCAGTCCTAATGAAAATTGTTAAATATAGGATTATGTAGTAAAAGGGATACAATGGGTTAGAAAAAATGTGTATGAATAACACCTCTAGAGTCCAATTCCACTAATTATGAAACATTATTAGGCAATAAAAGTGACCACATTGGGATAAATACCATAATTGATCTACTCACATGAGCGTGTACCACATGATTGGCCTATCTATAAACAAATGTCATGTTCACATTCATCAGACTAGATTTTTTAAGAGAATGAAGTCACTCTGTTATGATTCCATGATCTCACTATAAGGGCCCCTATAGTGACAGATTAGTTTGATTCAATACATATTGGACTCCATTCAAATATAGATAAAAATTTGATTTCATGTATCATCGCCCAAAGTTTTGATTCATGTGCAATTTCATTTCTGATGAATTTAAATAAGAAACCCTTGATGAAGACAAAATGGTCTTGGAACACACCCCCACAACCAAGAAGACATGGAGTGTAAGATTTAACACTGTTTACATTAACATTGATACATGATTGAATCAGTGGAATTCATCTTATGCATTTTAATATTAGTGATTTTTTAGGTCCTTCTATAACACATAGAGTACATAAATTAATGGGATAAAAGGAATTATTGTTCATTTTAACTATTTGAAATATTGAGGAATCATTTACATATTTATAAATGAAATAAATTCTAATTGGAAGAGAGGAATACTATTTGTGGAATACAACCACATTTCTCATCTTCTAAACAAGTTCATAAACCACATTCGAGGTAGTTAGCTATTGGTTTGAAACACAATATCAGAAGGAGGTGTCCATGATGGATTTAATTAATCTATAAAGCATTCTTCTCCAATAAACATTTTTTCTGATGAACCATTGTACATTTTCCTAATCTCTCGATGTAAAGGATCAGCTCTTATTGGTGAGTTTCACATTTTCACAATTTCACAGACTAATCACATAGGTAGAGGAAATTTATATACCTACATCTTAGATTTCTAAATCAAGGGGGTGTGGACACACCATCACCTCCAGATAACGGTAAATATGGATTGGGGTATTAATTTCTATTGGAAATGAATCATCTGCCTAGATGCACTAGAATTGTGCTCAAAACTAGATCTATAAAATTACTAGGAATTTAAAGTTTTATTTTTGTTAACAGTGTAAACTATAATTTCATTATCAACAAATTTATATGAATGGTTCATCGGTATTATATCATATGGTATAAATTGTGTGTTCTCTAGGTTCCCCTATTTTCATATGAAATCGAGATATAGTGGTATGGTTGGGGTACATCATACTTGTACTTAATCAATCAATATAATCATTAGGTATCCCAAATATTGATTTTTTACTTATTAAAAATGCTGAATTTTGAGTTTTAAATTAGGTTCTAGTAAGGGTCATTGGGAGAGGGACAAATTAAGGCTGAAACATAATTTTGGTAAGTAATTTTTTAGCATTGGTAGAATTCTACACTAATGAAATTTAGTGCTTAAAAGTTTTAAGTGAGTATATTCCATTTTAACTTTTCAATGAAGGAATTTTTATACTTTCATAGGCCTATAATATCAATCCCACCTATAGCAATGGGTTTGACAAACTCCTTCCATGCAACAATGACCATCTTCCTTTCATGCTCACTTCCAGACCACAAGAAGTTATGAATCATGCCATGAATTTTATTAATAAGGTTGTTGGTACATAAATAAATAGATAATGTGTGGACAGACATTTTGGTGATGAAATTTTTAATTAAAAAAATTCAACCTACATGTGATATATAATTTCTTTTCCATTTTTCCATTTGTGCCATAATTTAATATTATATTTTCTCTATGTCATTTCCCTTTTTACATTTCCAAAATAGAGGGACTTTTATTTAATTATAAGTAAAAGTCCCTCTCTTAACCCTAGGGGATTTGGAAACTCTATTTTTTCATGAAATCATTATACCCTAATCAAATAAGATAGTGTATTTGATGTATTGTCTAACAAATAGCTAATAATGAATGAAGATAACCATGATGGATTTTAGGGTAGACATTGTGGTCTGATAAAAAATTGAGTATGTCATTAGAATATAAGAGATTTGAAGTTGAAAAAATATTTCATCCAACCCTGATCAGATTATAATGTACATGACAAACAAGGTCACCCAGAAACTGAATTAAATAATCATCATCCAGGTTAAAAAATAATTCTTAACATGGTATCTCCTTTTATAAACCATATAGATTAATCAAAAAATACTCTAGGAGAGCCATTGATTAGAATAATTATTTTTTTACTCATAAGAATGACATTGATCATCCTAATGATGGTGGGTATAATTATTATTTGAGAATATAATAATACAACTTTTTTAGAATAGATGATATTTAAAAAAAATCATTCCTTTTTATTTTATTTTTGAATTAATTATAGTATGTTATGTATATGTGAACTATATTATTTTTTATACATTAACATATTAATTTAAAATGTTACATGGAAATAAAATTGGAACAACATACCTATTGGACACATGTATAATAATGGGAAATATTTTCAATGATTATATATCTGATGAACGTATTAAAATCATTATATACTTTAACAAACACATATATACAATTATTATATACATCTCTAAATTCATTAATTATATTCACTTCAAAATTTATATTATATTTCGATTTTAGTAGTATTTCTATAATTGAACTAGATAGAATTTTCTTTATGGGAGTCCACAAAGAGGAATTATTCGAATATAAAATATTTTTACTCACTTTAGGTTTTATTTCTCACTTATTTTTTATAATTTTAACTAACACATATTTCATGAAATATATTATAATTTATTTTTTAATTACATATTATATAATATTCAAAAATTGACTCAGTGTTTTCCCTTGATGTTAAATGTAAGAGAACATACACAACACATGGGAATTATTAATAGTAATTTTATAAAAAATATATTGGGTTTCAAAGTCTCTCATAATGTAAAAAATAATTATTACTCAAAGTTACATTAAAATAATTAAAATATATATCAGAATGTAAGAATCATTAGATTTTAAGGTTTTCATATCACTCCCTGTATATTATGATTTCTCTGTAGAACATCGTCATTGTGAGTGGTCTTGATTTGTGGTAAATTTTATCTATGATGCATGATATCCTCCCAATTATTCGGAAAAAGAGTGATCATGCTCTAAATATACATCATATGAGTACAACACTTGTGATTAATCATATATATTATACTTAAAAGGTGAACCATGAACCATATTAGGATATTCTAAGAGGTTTTGATGAAGTTTAAATTAAGTTTCTATATTCCCTATGTAAATTAATAGTTTCTATGTGGATTCTATATCTAGGGTTCAGTAATCCCTTCATATTGATGTCCTCAACCTGCTACCATGGTGATATTTTTGGGAGTACTATATCTCACTAGGCTAAATGATGATATATCTTCTAATTTCTAAAATATTTTTTTAATAAAATTTTTAAAAATTTAATATAATATTCAATGGATTAATCCTTCATTTTTATTTCAATATAATTACTTATTATAAACTAAATAAACATTCAATTATAATCTTTGTATGTTAAAGATGAGCATATATGTAACCCCGAGATTTTTTGAAATGTTTGTTCAATTAAATTTAATCATATCATTATTTAGAGTTAGATACAATGATGAATTTATCTTTCATTACATGAAACTCTAAGTTTGTCTTCTGTTATATATAATACCATTTTCATCTTTCATTACATGCAACACCAATTCTAAATTAATTATGACATACTATTCAAATATTATTATGATAGTTATCATCTACCAATTGGAATGGTGGGTATGAATAGAATTAACTGAATTACGAATTTATACGGTTTACACATTTATATATAATGAATTATTTGGTTAGAAATTAATATAAAATCAAAATAAAAACCTTTTAAAAAAGGAATTAATTTTCTAAAAAAATATTTCATTTCACAAAAATGCATCTTACAATAATAAATTAAAATAATAACTTTTTTATAGTAATTTTAATGAAATTTATATATTATATATTCATTCTAATTTTTAACATTTATCTTTTTTTTCTAATAAAGATATAAGAATAAATCTAATTTTACACTTAAAGCTATACTTTCAAAAAAGTTGTTTTCTCGTCTTTAGTGCACATATTTTAAAATTAATTATTTAAAATTTTAGAAACTTTATTTGAAAAAATATAATTTAATTTTTATTTTTTAATATCAACATTATATTAGGTTAAATTGGTGATATTTTTTTCAAAATATTAATTTTTTAAAAAATTTTTGAAAAAACTAAATTTTAATTGAAAAATGCATTTTTTTTAATTGATATGTAAAGTTAATTTCTATTTTAAATTGATTTTAAAGTAAAATAAGTTCAATTATACATCAATTAATCCATTTTAGTTTATTTTAATCAACTTAATATTGAATTTATATATATAAACATTTCAAAATTTTGATCATTTTCTCTCTAAAAAACTATTATCTCAATACGTTTATAAGATTAATTTTCAATTGAAATATGAAAATTCAATGATTTAAATTTAAACAGGGTATTTATATATTTTTAATCCGAATAATTTAAATTTTATAATTATATAAACATAATTTTTTACCAAAATAAATATTAGGAACAGTAAAAATTAATTATTTCGAATAATATAAAAATCGATTTACCAGGGGTTAAACTAAGCTGATAAGGGATAAAATGACTTAAAAACATTTGCAACACCCATTTTATTACCATAGTACGGCCTTATCTAATATTTTTCTATAATTTTAAATTTTTTAGGATTTTTTTTATTATAAAAATGTTTTTATGATTGAATCATTTTAAGAAAATACTAGTGTGTCACTCACCTCACTTATAAAAGTATGCACACTCACCTCTCTTATTCAAAATATAAACCCTTTTTATTTGGAAAATTCATTACCAAATCACTTCCCTAATTACCGACTCCCATCGTAGAATAATTATTTTTGAAATAAATCCAACCACATAATTATTTTGGTTCAAACATAAGAGGATACCCTAAGAATAGGTAATGTTCATCAATGAGTGTTTTTTTATTTCTTCCTCCGCCTCCTTCAATTATTATTATACATGATGAAGTTACATCATTAGTGTATTACATAAACTTATATTTTTTATGTTATGGTCATGAAAAACATACATCACCACTTCCATAATATAGGTCACAAAATCGTCGTTTGTGTGTATGGTGGACTACCGCCTCAAAAACCGATATCATTCATTTTTCTATTACCACCTCTCAAGATTTGATGTGATAATGGATATAAAGCATATATATTTTATTTATAACCATATTATATCACTTTATTAATTATATAATATATACCTTTTTTTACTTTCCATTCCATAGGGGATATGATAATATCACTCTGGTGTATGTCTGACTATAGCCTCGTGAAGCGATGTGATTTTTTTTACTAGCTCTTTACATAGAAGATAATATATAAGGGTCTAGCTTTAAACATTACATAATATGTCTATTTAAACTATATTTCACTTATTTAAATTCCCAAAGATCATATTAGTTTATAGTTTTAGAATTTTAGGACATAACTCAAACATATCAACCCACAATAATTCAAAGTGGGTACCATTGAAACAGTATCCATTTTGTCCTAAGTATAAATTGTTTTACAGAAAATAGCAACATGATTACATTGAAAAATCATCATAACATTAAACTTAACATAATTTATTCTCTTACACATACTTATAAACTATGAAAACATTTAAAAATATGAGATGATCATAAAAATATCAATAAGGGATATAAAAATAATGAAGGAAACCATTAGTCCATGAATACATACCAACATATGAAATCATTTTCATAACTACATAATTCTCACCCCTAAAGTATCATATACTTACTTTATGAAACATGATATTTCCATAAAAATAGAAAAAATAAATAAAACATGAAGTTATAATGGGGAATTAATTTCTTAAATTTGTAAACCTCATGGATAACATATAATTTGTAACCCTCATTACTACCTTACAATGTGACCATAATGGATACCTTATGGTGTAACTATTCTTGTAAAATTTGGAGTAACCATACATTATACCTCTAACATAAACATAAATAATTAATTCAAGGGAGATATAGGTCCCACCCCTCTAATAAAAAATTTACAAGAACCATTAAATAATCATAAAACATGAACACTTTCCCAAAACATTCATTTTTAATTTTGTGAAAATAGAAATTTTAAAGATAATTTTTAAAGAAAAGTCCCTTACGAATATCATATAATTGATATGAGAATTAACATAATCAATATAATATGTTTATAGACTATAAATAAACATAATAATACATAATATAAACAATATTTATTACATAAAATAATATTAATACTGTATAATCAATGAAGTAGAATATTAACCTAAAGAATGGAAATTGGGTTAAGAATTCCCTTACTTCGGGTTCGTCTTACTTAAACCATTATGAAACCTCCTTTATAATGGTTAAATGGGTGTTATTAATATTTTATATAAGTATAATAATGTTTATTACACATTATATAATTATTTTAATACATAATTCATCCCATTTATTAATAATATTTTGTTGTTTTCATTGTTTTGGGTGTGTGCTTTACATGATTTCCATGGTCAATTTGTAAAGTATTTTCTTTTAGAATGGAAGAGGAACTCTAGAAGTGGTATAAAATGGTGTTAATATGTTTACATAATATTAAATTATTCCATAAATTATTATTTTTATATGTTATGAGGATAAATCATTGGATAAATCAGTAGTGATATTCGTTTAGATCATTTTAGTAGTTCTTCGATAATCACGAACTTGTTTCATCATATTCCTTTAATATTATGCATATAAGTTAATTACAAAACACAATAGAGGTAATATAATAAACTTTAAAATATTTTTCAACCATTAAAAAGTTTTTACAACTATATTTGAATGAATTAAAGGAAATTGAAGACACATCATCCATGATGTTGGTAAATCAATACATCATGGATGGGGTTTTTATTTTTAGAATAATAGGAAGAAAAGAGAAAGAATGATGATGAATTTTTTCATAAATAGGATAAAAATGAAGAATATATATAATAATGGATATTTCATGCCTCTTGGATAAGGGTAGGTGATAGTATTATAAGAAAAGAAAATAATTGAAAAGAAACCCCAAGAAAATGAAAGAGGATTTTTACCTCTTCATCTCTTCTCCTTGAGATTATCCTTAATACCTTTGTTTTTTTCCTTTTCGTGAGAGAAGAAGGTCTTGTAAATGGGGAAGAGACTTTCAAAGTGCATTAGGCAGAATTTATACAATTATTAAAGCTTGAGATTTGTGAGAGGAAGAGGGGGTTAGGGTGGTATTTATAGTGGGGTGAGGAGGGGGTTCAATTATTTTAATCAGTAGTTAAATATTTTTCATCAAGACTATGTATAGTCATGATTCATGTGACCCAAAATAGTAAAGAGAGAATTTTATTTAGAACCAAGGGTGATTAAATAATCTATGATTCTAATAATAGTGTATTTAACTATTAATATATATATATGGTAAATTACCATATTTCACTATTCATCAAAAATTCGAGTATTACAGAAAAATCCCAAAAATTCACCATATCCATTTTTTGATGTGTAGAATTTAAAAATGAACTCCATTTTATCAAAAAATAATTTTATAAATATGAAAAAATTAATTTCTAAATAAAATAATAATTTATTCCAAAAATAACAATTTTAAAACTATAACTCATTTTATATCACATTGAAAAATTAATCAAGATCACATTATCTTATAAAATTAAGATAATAAAATAATAATACGATTTACTATTCATTAGGGTCATATTACTATTAATAAGGTTATGTTACTATTCATCATAAATCAAGTTGGTTCTATCAAACTCCATATAACTTATTGATCACAACCGTAGATCTCTATTTTTCAAAATTCAAATCATAGAAGTGGAAAAAGTATATTTAATAGATAGTTTATAACTATCTATTTAAAAAAGTTTCATTATGTAGAGACTCAGTGTTTCATGCATTTAAATTTATTTTTTAAAACTTTGGGGTGTTACATTCTCCCCACCTTCTATAAGTTGCTTCCTCTCAATTTTATTTACTTATTAAATAAGTGAGGGTACCTTTCCCTCATATCATTTTCAGATTCCCATGTTTCTTATTAAACCTTGTTGTTTCTCCAAAAAACATTTACCTTGTGGATTACTTTATTCCACAATACTTGTTCCCATCGATCAATAATCTGAACACATTTCTCTTCCAAAGAAAGGTTCTCTTCCAGATGAACTTCTTCTAGGCACAAAACATGAGATGAATATGTCACATACTTTCTCAACATCAAAACATGAAAATAATTATGTACCTGAGATAAAATCTGAAGCAAAGATACTTAGTAGGAAACGATCCAAATTTATCCAAGATTTTATAAGTTCCAATGTACCGTGGACTCGGTTTCCCTTTCTTACCAAAATCCATAACACTTTTCCATTGTGAGATTATAAAAAAACATGATCACATAACTCAAAAGAAAAGACTTTCCACATGTTATCTGCATAACATTTCTACCTACTCTAAGATATCCTCATATGTTTCTGTATCATCTTCACTTTCTCAACCTCTTCCTCTACTACTTCTAATCCCATCAACATCATTTCCCCAACTTCATCCAAAAAGTAGTCGTTCGACATTATTTCCCATATAATGGATAAAAAGATTCCATCTTTATACAAGAATGAAAATATTTATTATAAGAAAATTCAACTAAAAATATATATTGATCCCAACATCCCTATTAATCCATTGAAGAAGATCTAATAATATCCTCCAAAGTATAAATCATCCATTCTGAATACCCATATGATTTAGGATGAAAAGTTGTATAGAAATTTAATTTTTTTCCCAATAACTTCTGAAGGCTTTTCCAAAACATAGACGTAAACCTAGGATCATGGTCAAATGAAATAGAAAGAGGAACTCTATATAACCTAACAATCTCTTGGAGGTATAGTCAAAAAATATGATCCACATACATAGTTTCTAGAATATGATGGAAATGAGATGACTTAGTCAAACAATCAAAAATAACCCAGATTGCAATGTTGCCTTGATAATTATTTGGTAGTCCCGCAATGAAGTCCATAGATATATTTTCTCATTACCACTCTGTAACTAGTAATGTCTAAATCATAACCATCAGTAATTTCTGCTCTACTTTAACCTATTAACTTTTCAAACATTTCAAGGTAAAATCTGCAATATATCTTTTTATTCCATCCCACTAATAATACTCTCAAAGGTCTCTATACATCATTGTGCTACTAGGATGAAATGAAAATGTAGAACTACGAGATTCACACAATAATTATTTCTTTATATAAGAATCACCAAGAACACATAATATCTTTTCAAATCTTATAATAAAATCTTTTTCAATGTAAAATTTTGTTAAGTTACCCATTTTAACCAATTCTACCTATTTCTTTTACTCCCTATCTCCCCTATATGCTTTCTTAATTCTGTCTCACAAAGATGACTGCACTAAAATATGAAACAAAACAGAATAATTTCTTAAACCAATAACTTCCAATTAAAAATTCATTAAATCAATAATCAAAGGGTCTTATTTCATTCATAACATAGTTAATGATGCATGATGTTTTTTACTCCTAGAAGCTGTAACTTAGTTTTCTTTTCTAGGACTGTAATTGATCATGAAATCATAATATTTTATCAATTCAAGCCATATTATCTACCCCATGTTTAATTCCTTTTGAGTGAATATATAATTCAGACATTTTTGGTTAGTATGTATTTCACATTTGGATCCATATAAATGATGCCTCCAAATTTTCAAAGAAAAAACCACATCTGCTAATTCCAAATCATGTGTGGGATAATCTAACTCATAAGGTTTTAGGTGTCTTAATTCATATGAAATTACCTGATCATTCTATATCAGATCACATCCATGTCCCTTTACTAAAGCATCATTATAAATGAAAAACTCATTATTTCTGGAAGGTAGGTTCAGAACTGGAGAATTCACCAATCTTCTTTAAAATTCATAAAAACAATCATCACATTCCTTTATCTAGATAAATTTAACTCTTTTTAGAGTTAACCTAGTCAGTGTACTAGATAACCATGCAATGTTTTCAACAAACCTTTGGTAATAGCCTGCCAAACCAAGAAAACTACGAATCTTAGTTATATTTCTCGAAATTTTTTGGTCTTCAACAACTCTCTTTTTAGTAGGATAAATAGTTATTCCATATTTAGAAATAACTTAACCAAGGAAATAAATTTTTTCCAACCAAAATTCTCACATACCAAATTTTCCATACATTTTATTTTATTTTAAGGTTTGAAAAGCAACCCTTATATGTTTTTTATGATCTTCTTTACTTATAGAATATACCATAATGTCATAAATAAAAATTACCACAAACATATCCAAGAACTTATGAAATATTCTATTCATAAGATCCATAAATACAGTATGTGAATTAGTTAACTCCAATGACATAACAATAAATTCATAATGACCATATCTAGTTCAAAAAGATATTTTTTGGAATGTCATCCTCCTTCACCTTCAGCTAACGATGCCTAGATCTCAAGTCATTCTTGGAAAAATATTGAGCTCCCTAGAGCTGATCAAACAAGTCATCGATGAGAGAAAAAGGATACTTATTCTTAATAGTAATTTTATTCAATGCTCTATAATCAATGTAAAGTCTCATGGAACCATCTTTCTTTTTTATGAACAAAATAGGATCTCTACATGGTGAAGTGATAGGATTAATGAATCCTTTATCAAGAAACTCCTACAACTAATTTTTAAATTCAAGAAGTTTCATTTGAGACATTCGATAAGGTATATTTGAAATTGGCTTAGCATTAGGAACTAAGTCAACTGTAAATACAACTTCCTAATTAGGTATAACATCGAGTAACCCATTAGGAAAAACATCAAGGTATTCATTTACCACTAGCACATCATTAATTTGAATAGTTCCCTTATTTTCAAGAATATGAGCAAGAGAAGTTTCATTTCCATCATTAAATAGTTTCTTAGCTTCATGATATGTTATCAATTATATATTTTCATTATTTTATAAAAACTAAAACTATTTCTAAAAAACAACTTCTGTTGCTCTAAAATCAATCTTAGCATGATAAACAGAAATTCAATCCATACCTAGAAAGACATAATAATCTACTAAGGAAGAAACAACAAGGTTTGCAGGTAACTTATTTCCCAAGATAACAAAAGTAAGATTCTTAAAATGGCTTTTGGTTGTAACATTTCCCCTTGGTGTTTTAACAATAAGTTTTAGTCTCATTTGGTTAGGTCATATTTCCAATTTAATAGATAATTTATTTGAAATAATGGAATGTGAAGACCCTATATCAAACAATACTTTAGCAAGATCTGAGTAAATAAACAAAGTACCAAATACCACTTCATTGGATGGCCCAAAATCTGCTAATGTAGTTGAAAAAGATCTCACTACACCTTTTTTCTTATAGTCTAGCGGCTTTTCATCCCTCAGATATTTCTTTGGGCAGGCATTTACATAATGGCCCATCTCACCACATTTGAAACACTTTACAGTTCTATTATTAGAATTGATATTATGATCATTTTCATTAAAATATTAGGCCATATGTATAAGCTTACCACATCGAAAATACTTCCATGTTTTGGTAATTCATTCCCCAAGGTTCTTTTTTCCACCCTTTAAACAAATTAAAAACTAGAATTTCTTCCCATAATATTTCTTTGATTGATTCTTACCCATAACTTCCCATATGGACCTATTCTTATGTTTTTTTAAAGTATAAGTGATCATCAGAAAACTCCATTTCTACCCTCTTATATCATCGAACAAGTTTCTCAAAACATTATAATTCTATAGAGTCCAATTTCCTTCAGTATCTTATCTTCAATACTGAGTAAAATCGGTTTATTTTTCTATCAAGATCTCAAACAAGATTTGGAGCATTACTCGCCATTCAGGTGAATCTTTCATCATACACAGCCACTAAATATTCCTTCTTTTTCCTTAATTCATGTAATTTATTCTTCATCCTAAGTCAAACCACCTTAGGAAAATATTTTTCAAGGAAAATACTTTTAAATTCATCCCAATCTAATGATTTAATCTCCAATATATCCCTGAGATTCTTAAAAAATGTCCATCGTTGATCTTCTTCACCTTTATAATGATAAATGGAAAAACTAACCTTTTTGAATTTTATGAACATCCCATAACATTGAATATGTTTTCAAAGGATTTAATCCATTATTCATCTACTACTAGGTTAGAAGAACCAATGAAATTAGGAGGGTGTTGCCTCATAAAATGTTCCACTATCATCAAGTTCATTTATGGTCGCTTTGGTTATTCTATTACATAGATTCCACCACCATTTAAATCCTACATCAGCAAATATATTATTCTTATAAACTTCTTGGTTCCAATTCCCAGTATTCCTGGTTTTGGGTTTAGAAAGATATCAGCCTCTAGGTTCCTTCCAACACCAACTTCCCTATTCCTTCTGTGGAAAACCATTCTGAATAGACATATCTTAGATGAATAAAAATGGTAATCTTTATATTCTATAACATTTAAATATAAATATAAGGTAAAAATAATTTATGATATTCAGTTAACATCATACTAACTCCTAAATTTATCTAACTTGTGCTATGATTCCATCTATAAGGACTTGACCTTAACCATTACATAATCTAGCTATTTCAACTAGATTTCAGTTATTTAAATTCACAAAGATATTTTTAGTTTATCTTTTTATAAATTTAGGACATAACTCATACATATCAACCCAAAATCATACAAAATGGCTACCAATAAAACAATATCAATTTCTTCCAAAGAATGAAAGTTTTACACAAACCAATAATATGATTTCATTGAAAAATATGCATAATATTTAACATGACTTCCTTCATTATCTTATAAATCCTTATAACCTGTGAAAAACATTTAAAAAACGGTATTAGCCTAAAAATATCAGTAATGGATATAAAAAGAAGGAATGAAACTAGTAGTCTATAAAAAATTAAAAAGATATGAAATCATTTTCACATGGATAGAAATCTCACCCATAAAGTATCATATACTTACTTTGTGAAACATGAGATTTCCATAAACATATAAAACATAAATTAAACATTAAGATATCATGGGTCATTAAATACTTACAATTTTAAAACATGTGGCTACCATATTATTTATAACCCTCACGCTTCCTAACAATGTAACCCTCACAACTACTTTATAGTGTTACCATCATAGTTACATTTGGAGTAACCATACGGTAGACCTCCAATATAAACATTCCAAATTAATTAGACAGAGATATAGGTCACACATTTCTCTTAAAAAATACCCAATAACCATAACATAATCATAAAACATTAACTCTTTCCCAAAAAAAAATTTTAAAAACAGAAATTTAAAAGAGGATCTTTAAATAAAAGTCCCTTAAAAATATCATATAATTGATATGAGAATTAATATAATGAATTTAATATGTTTATAAACTATAAATACACATAATAATAAATAATATAAACAAAATTATTTACACAAAATAATCTTAGTACCATAAAATCAATGAAGTATAAGGTTTACCCAATGAATAGAAATTAGGTTATGAATTAACTTACTTCAGGTTATTCTTATTTAAAACATGTTTATAACTCTTTTATAATGGTTAAAATAGAGTTATTAATATATTATAGAAGAATAATAATGTTTATAACACCTTATATGATAATTTTATAGCATCATTCAACCCATTTATTAATAATATTTTGTTATTTCCATTGTTTCAGGTGCGTACTTTACATGATTTCCATGGTCGATCTGTAATGGATTTTCGTTCCAAACGGAAGGGAAACACTATAAGTGGAATGAAATGGTGTTAATCTATTTCCATAATATTAAATCTTTCCAAAAATTATTTTGGTTATATGATATGTGTATGAATCATTTGATAAATCATTAGTGATATTTGTTTAGATCATTTTAGTTGTTCTTTGATAATCAAGAACTTGTTTCATCATATTCCTTTAATATTATGAATATAAGTCAATTCTAGAACATAAGAGAGGTCATATAATAAAAATTAACATCTTTTTCAACCATTAAAATGGTTTTATAACCATATTTTATGTAATTAAAGGAAATTGAAGAAAAATCATCTAGGATGTCGGTAAATCAACACATCACAGACAGTGTGTTTATTTTTAGAATAAGAGGAAGAAAATAGGAATAATGATTATTAATTTTTTCCTAAACATGATAAAAATCCATAATATATATAATAATGGAGCTTTAATGCCTCTTAGATAAGGGTATGTTAGGAGATTAAGAAAATAAAATAATTGAAAAGAAAACACAAGAAAATGAAAGAGGATTTTTACCTCTTGATATCTTCTCCTTGAGATACTTTTTAAGACCTTTGGTTTTAGGATTTTAGTGAGACCAAAAGGTCTTGGACATAGGGAAGAGTCTTGGGAATGGGGTTGGTTAGAATTTAGAAAGTTCTCAAAGATTTAGAGGTGTGAGAGGAAGAGGGGGCTAGGGTGGTATTTATAGTGGAGGGGAGGAGGGGTTTTCCATTATTTTAATCATTAGTTTAATATGTTTGCTCATGAATATGAATATTATTGATTCCTATGACCCAAAACAGTAAAGAGATAATTTTAGTTTGATCCAAGTGTTCTTACATCCTTAATGATGCTATAAATTTTATATTTAACTAATAATGTATAAATAAAGTAAATTGCAGTATTTCACTATTCATCCAAAATTTGAGTATTTAAGAAAAATACCAAAAATTCACCCTAACCATTTTTTGATTTGTAGAATTCAAAATCAACTCTATTTTATCAAAATAATTTTATAAATATAAGAAAAATAAATTTTTAAATAAAAACATTATTTATTTTACAAATAAAAATTTTGAAACTATAACTCATTTTATATCACCTTCAAAAATTAATCAAGATCTCATTATCTTAAAAGCCTAATTGAATAAAATAATAATACAATTTACTATTCATAAGGGTCATATTACTATTCATAAGGGTGTGTTACTATTCACTAAAAATCAAGTTGGTTCTATTAGACTCCAAATATCTTTCTGGTCACAACTGTAGATGTATGTTTTTCAAAATTCAAATCATAGAAGAATAAATATTATATTTAATGAATAGTGTACAATTATCTCCTTAAAAATGTTTCATTATGTAGAGAATGAGACTTTCATGAATTTAAATTTTTTTTTAAAACCTTGGAGAGTTCTATAATAAGTATATATATATGGTATATAAATGGAATAATTTTTATGTTGATAAAATATTTAATATTTTTAGTGGATAATGTATCATTTTAATTCTTACCTTTTCACTTAATTAAGGGTGATAACTTCATTCATGTACATGTGAACTAATGCCTTCCCGAATTAATATAACCCTATCTTTTCATCACCCCACTACAAGGATGATATGTATAAGTATATTTTAACAAATAATATGATATTTATGATATTATTATCATTATTTAAATATAATATATTTATTACTACCTTTTTCATAATGATCATTTAAAAATGGAAGTGTTACTCATGCGTACGTACAACCTAATGTCTTTGTGATCATAATGTACACCATTTCTCAAAATAAACATTCATGATTGGTCCCAAATTTATAATTAATGTATAAATATGTAAATTATTTCATTATTATTATTATTATATATATTATTTATCCATTATAAATGTAAGAGTACCTAAAATAAAAAATCAAAACGTATATGAAAAAACAAAGTGGAGATTACCCAAAACAAGATTTTGACAAGGAATTGTTCATAAATTGGTAATAAAATGTCATAAGTAAATCATATATTTTATGATATATAAAATTAAGAATATGTAATATAATTATAATATAAATATATTTATTATATATTATATTTTAATGTGTATGAAGTAATTCGATACGTATGGTAAGTGGTTTCTAATCTCTCTTTTATTTTTTAGATACGTATATAAGTTCACCACTCATTTATTTTGTGTGGTGAATATACTACCCTTTGAAATTTTATACTATAAATACCATTATTTTTTTGTATTTAAAGTTTAATATAAGGTTATTATTTATTGAAAATTTTTATTCAAACAATTCTTAAACTGATAAGTAATTTCTATCTCAATTTTCCATCATTTTGACGTATATCATATTCTGGACATATCTTCTTATATGAGGGGCATATAAAAACCCTTTTATGTGTAATATCATGAATTTTTTTATTCTCATGATATTTTAAATTTCATTTAATTTTATCCTTTTATGGGTCTTATGATTTATATTTACCATGTTATAAGAGTTTTTTTTACAATCTCATTGTTTATCGGGATTTCTCATTATTAAGTATCAAATATTGAAATCTTATGATATGCCTCTCAATGATTATAATGATTTTTATTCCCCTGTATTTATTCATGAAATTTTCATGTAGTATTATCAATTTTCTAATTAATGGTTCTCAATATAATTGGGAAATTTGTTTAAAAAAATCTGACTTAATCTATCTCTCATTGGTTGAAAATTTATTTTCATTAAAAAAATGTTTTCTTAAAATGGTTTTAAATTTTTTTATTATTCTCCAATGATTATTAAAAGTAATTTTTACACATTTCGTCCTTTTAAAAAAATTAGAAATAAATCATCATGTATCTTTCCAAATTATTTCATTTTTATTTTAATCAAAATTGTGAAAGGAATCATTGTCTTAACATATCTAGAATTAATAAAATATCACTATCATTATGACCATTATTTACTTCGAAGATTCATTAATAATTTTTCAATTCTATTGTCAAAGAAAATTATTTTCAATATTTTATATGTTTTAAGAAGTTTTTTCAAATAGGAAATTATATTTTCCCCAATAATTGTTTTAAATGATTTTTTTAAATCAACCATTATAATTTTCAAAGTATATTTTCAATGAAAATGATTTTCAAAATATTTTATGAATTTTCAATTTTAAAAATATGTTTTCTAAGAAAAATTTTCTTCCTAAATAAACTATCCAAGTTATTCATATTTGAAAATAATTCCCCATCTAATTTATCATCCTTTGATATAATTTATGCTTTACGTGTGATATAAACCAAGGATACCATTCATATTATTTTTCTCAAAGGTTTATGTTTATAATGAAAAGATATTTATGTAACCCATTTAACTTCTATAGGTTATAACATTATATAAAACATATGAAAACCCCTAATTTTCATGAGTTGTGTAACGATGAATTGAAGAAATTATTATATAATATTTCTATCTTCCACAAGTTATGATTTGATAAAATATTTTTGAGTTAATTTTCATTTCAAGTTATATGATATGGTGGATGTTTTAAGATATTTTGAAACTTGTAAATATGATTTTAATTATGTTATGGTGGATATATTATTACTAATGATGTTTTTATATTATAACTAAAGACATGGGGACATATATATCTCTCCAATTAATTTGTTAAATCTTTATATCACAAGATATTTACATGATTGAATTGGGGGGTGAACTAAGTTTATTAAGGTACATTGTCCACTATGATTTCATGGGAGTTATCCTTGACTACTATGATTGTTTTTGGAGTTAAATCATTACACTATATGGAAATATCTTCCAATGGGGTTGAGGTGTGTCCCGCATAGAAGGTTTATCTTCCTATAGTGTTCCCTTATATGTTTTGGCAATGAGACTTGACTACTGAGGAAATGATTTTCTACTCTTATGTTTATTTTACAATTCATTATCTTAGGAAAATTTTATGTTATAAGGGATCACAAAATTTTATTATCTAAGGATTCATTTCTTATGGACTTCCATTCGATATTCCATGACTCGGGATTATGATCTTTGATATGCGGGGTATGGTTTTCAAATGTTATGTGTGTGTTATCATACCCTTATATTTATTTATTTCTTATGTATCTCCAATTATTAACCTTATTGAGCATTTAAGATCACCCTTTATGATGACTGATTTCCTCGATTTATCAATAATGGTTTTAAGTAGGAGAACTAAAGGGAAAGATATTTATTGGAAGACATTGAAGACATTTCATGAATTAAGAAGTTTAGGTTCCAATTTTTCAAAGGCACTAAAGTATTATGGTACTCAAGCACTATAATATAATTAATATTCATATAAATATATTTAATCTAAAATATATGATAATCTTGTGTCATTATTATTGGTATTGATAATTATAGTTAACCTATGGAAACTAGGATGAGAAAACCTTACTGATATCCCTAAGGACATGTGTAAGGATAATTCTAAGGATGAGTAAAATTATAGGAAAATGACCTATAATTTTGGTAAAGGATATAATGAGTGGTATTCAAGAAATTACATCTCTACTTAGATATTAAAAGCGGGTATTTATTTTGATCAATGTTAACTATGGGTAATAACTTAAAAAATGACACATTGTGCTGGAATTGATGATCTCTTAGTTCCTGACAATGGGCCTTGCTACACAATTGGTTTGACACTCCCATGGATATGCTTTTGAAATTCCCTAAATATTTAGGAACCATAATAAATTATTTGATTTTATGAAGAATATAAATGAACTGTGATAAACAAAATGTGCCATGGATTAAAAATAAGGTATCCGGATTTAGACCTCCTGAATGATTTCTCAAACTATGTGATTTTCCATTATGATCATTGTTTCTTATATTTTGGTTTCTGGTTTTATTCAATGGATGGAATGAAAATTAATTGGGTTAATATTGAATGTGAAAAATTATTCACTAATGATAAGAAAAATTAGATATTTATTAGATTATAGGATGTTTTGATTTTTCCTAATTAGTTTCATGGAAAATAATTAAGAACATGTAACATAAAAAACTCTCAAACTCACCAAAGAATATAAGAAGAGTAACTTCTAAGAGTTTTATTAGTGGTTACCATGGATGAAAGAAGATTTTGTTTTCTTGTTTTTAATAATGTTGGAATAAATACCCAATTGTATGTCTAATAGGTAAAAAAGATGTTTTGAGTGCATAAAACGAAAAAATAATTTAAAAGATGAGGAAAAAAGAAAATTTTAGTTAATGCAATGGATGGGAATATTGGTCTCCCTAAATTATTATCAATATTTAAATTTTTTAAATATTATAAGTATGAGAACTATAAAAATTAATTTGATAGGGGGAATTATAATTAAATAAATCAATAAGTTTGTGTGATTTATAGTTATATTACTAATGATGGAGAGACTACGAATGACATATAAAATGAAATATGCATTAAAGAATATGATTATGCATCTAAGTTAATGGTTTGAGAAGGAATTGGGGTGATTTAAGTGTTTATGTATTGTAATTAAATAAATTATGCAAAAAATATATATAGGGATTGTTCAGTATATGTTTTTTATTATAGATTTTCAATAATATGAAGAATGGTTCTGATGACCTATAAAAGTGATTAAATGGAAATGTGATGTTTTATAGATAACTATTCATATTTTCTAAATGTATAGATAATGATGATATTATAAATATATTATTTATTTGGATAAATTAAATTGGATAGTATTGAGTTCCTTATAAATGATTGATGATTTATTAACAAAATTGTTTATACTATCATTGATGGAGTTTATATAATTTTTGGATTTAAGGAATATGTCAAATAATATTTTTTTATTTGAGGAATGAATAAAAATTCATGTTTTAAAAAATGGGTTATGGTAATTAAATTTTCAATAGAATACATGATGAAGGTATTCAAAAATTTGGCATGTGGTAATTAATATCTATTTGAAGTTATTTTGGGGATTAATGATGTGTTCTTTTTTGGAAATTTGGTGACCTTATTTCTATTTTTTTGGAATTTAAACTTTCTAAAGGTTCATAATGATAATCATTTCTAAAATGATTTATCTTGAACATTTAATGAGGTTTTATATATTATTGTATTATTTAAACATATGAATATTTATGAATATTGGATAACATGTGCTAACTATTTTTTGTGAAAATAAATATATATTGATTGAATGACATATTATTCTATATATGGATAATATGATTCATTCATGCTTCTGGTATAACAAATTCACCTTCATTTCTTGGAGAAAAAATTGTAAAGTGATCAATGCATATCCAAAGGGTATTATTATGCTTATGAAATAGAATGAAATAATTTGTGTATATATTCCCTTGAAAATTCTTCAAAATTAGGAAAAGGATCTTGAAATAAAAAAATTCTAGTTATAATCATTTTTTATAATATTAATAACCTTTTCATAACTTTTTTTATTATGGATTTCTGGTTAATAACCTTCTATCGGTCACCCACTTTCTTTTTATCAATGATATCAATCACTCTCTATATTATCTACACTTTTCATCCATGTCCAAATCTTCACTTACCATCTCTGTTCTTCTATAATGAAATCTAGTTATAAGTTAAATTAGGTAACCATTATATTTTCAAATTTCCATTTTAAGGGATTTTTTACTATTCATTTGAAATATGTGGGTTTCTATGAAGTAATTTTCAAATGTTAAACCTTTGATGACAAAGATGAATTTCTAGGGTGAAATTAACTTCAAGGGGGGTTTGAATTTAAAACCCTAATAATTTTTGATATATATATTCAATTAAAATTAATTATTTCAGTATTTTTCATTACCTAAAATTATTAGTTTAGATTTTGTTAAATGCAACACTATTTTTGTCTTTTTTTATGCGCAGTAACATGATTATCTTGTATTACAGGCAATATAGTGTTTAAAATAAATGTGATGTACTATTAAAATAATATTATGATAGTTATTTGATAACTATTGGAATTGTGGGTATGAATAAGATTAAATAAATAATGAAAATTTATTATCTACACATGTATATATAATTAATAATTTTGTGAGAAATTAATTATAAATGAAAATAAAAACCTTTTGAAAATTAAAGAATATATTTTCTAAAAAAACAATATTTATGCACCTAAAAAAAATTTACCTCAAAAAATAAAATGAATAAATTTTAGTGAATTATTTTAATTAAATTTATATATCACATATTCAATAAAAATTTTAACATTCAAATTATTTTTTTCTATTAATTATATAAGAATATATCCAATTTCACACTAAAACAGTACATTCTAAAGAGTAATTTTGCCTCCTTTGGAACAATTATTTTAAAATTATTTTTTACCAATTTTAGAAAATTTATTTGAAAAAAATAAACTTTATTTTTTAAATTTTAATATACATATTAATTTGTGATAAATTTTTGGGATTTTTCTGAAGAGTCTCATTTTTTATTAACAATGAAAAATAATGAATTTCAATTAAAAAATGCATTTTCATTTTATTTATTTATAAAGATATTTTATATTTTATATTTTTTTCAGTAAAATTAGTTATATTTTAAAAATTTTAATCTAATTTATGTCATTGTTAATAATGTTTTTGAATATTGATATAAAAAATTTGAAACATTTTGAATATTCTCTCTTTAAAAACTCAATTTATCATCGTGTCTGTAGGATTAATTTTAAAATAAATTTTTCCACTAACGCGATTTTAAGTTTTGAAAATGATTTCACTGTTTTTAATAAGAATGATTTATAATTTATAATATATTCAACTTAATTTTTTAACAAAATTAATTATGTAAGCAATGAAAAATAATTATCAGAGTTAAGGTGAAATAGGATTTGTCAAGGGTTAAAAAAGAAGATATTTGTTAAATAAATACCTGAATATTTTATCAACACCCATTGGATAGAAATATTTAGACCCTAAATATTATAATATAGATAATGGAACATTTTTTAGGCTTTTATCATCATAAAAACGTGGGTATGATTGAAGCTTTTTAAAAAAATATAAGTGTGCTACTCAAATCACTTATAAATGGAAACCCACTCTCTTCTCTTATTCACATCAAAAACCCATTTTATTTTGGAAAATACCTAAAAAATAAGATTATAGATTCCATAATCTCATCCTATAAGAATTATATGGACATAAATTTAACAAGGTAAGGATTCTGGGATAATGATATGGAGGATACCTGAAGAAGTTGCAGAATCCGTCAATGATTGTTCTTATATTATTTCATCCTACACCTACTTAAATTCATATTAGAACATGGTTATATAATAACTTAAATATATTATATATACTAAAATGTTTTTATGTTAATTTAATGGTCTAAAACCATATTCATTTCCTTAAAATGGGTTACGAAATTGTCGTTCGTGTGTATGGTGGACTACCACCTCGCAAACCGATGTCATTAGTTTTTTCAATAACACCACTCACAGTTTGGTATGATGATTTATATAAAGTATATATATGATATTTATAATATTATTATAACTATGTATTAATTATATCATATATAATTTTTAAAATTTCTATTCCATAGATGATATGATAATGTTGCTCATTTGTATATAGGACTACCACCTCGTGAAGTGATGTCATTCATTTTTCACTAATGCTTTACAATGAAGATAATAAGGATAAATATATGTGATATAAATGACATAATTATGTTTTGAATGACATATTTATAATTATTAAAGGATAATATATCATTTTATTTCTTGTCATATTACTCACTAAAATATGACAATATCATTCATGTACATGTGGACTACATCCTTCACGAAGCGATGTGTCTCTCTCATTTCATCACCGCACCAAATGGGTGATATTTATAAGTATATTAAAATAATTAATCTGTTATTTATTATATAATTATTATTATATAAAAATATTATATTTCATATCACCTTTCCATAATGATCATCAAAAAGTGTAAATGTTACTCATGTGTATGTACGGCATGTCGTCTCCATGATCGTAAAGTACTTTATTTCTCAAAACCATATTTCATGATTGATCCAAAAATTATAATTTATGTATAAATATTATAATTATTTCATTATTATTTTTCTATATATTATGGAACCATGATCAAATTAAGATGTCCAAAAAATGAAAAATCACAACGTATATGAAATAAAAAGCGATTATTACCCAAAATGTGATTTTAACAATGAATTCCTAATAAAATAGTAAGTAAAGGTCTGAAGTAAATAATATATGGTATGATATATATATATATATATGTGTGTGTGTGTGTGTGTGTGTGGTTTAGTAATATTACAATAATAAACTTATATTTATTATACATTATGTTTGAATGAGTATGAAGAGTATGAATGAATTCATGACTTATGGGAAGGGATTTGGATTCTATTTTTTATTTATGGGAGTCATATGAAAATTCACCACTAATTTATTTTATGTGGTGTATATGATACCCCTTTATCGTTTTATTTCATGAATCTAGTTTATCATGATATTTAATGTTTATTTTAATGTTATTATTTATTTGGTTTTATGATACAGAATAATACTAAAGCAATGAGGGATTTATTCAATATTTTTCTTCTTTGAGACTTATGTCATGTTATACAGGTATATTTTTTTATAAGGTGCATATGCTTACCCATTAATATTTAATATCATTAATTTGATATAGAATATGATATTTTATGTTTTAATTAATTTTATCCTTTCATGGGGGTTATAATTTAAAGTCACTAATTGGTAATACCCTTATGTTACAATCTCGTCATTTATCAGAACTATTCATGATTATGTCTTTGATGATAAAATCTTATGATCTACCTCTCAAAAATTCTTTTTTGTTTTCTTATCCTATGTTTATTAATGATATTTTTAATTAATAGTATCATTTTTCAAATTTTTGGTTCTCTAAATAACTAATAAATTTTTTTAATACAAATTTGAATTTATCTCTCTCTTCAATAAAAAAACTATTTTCTTTCAGAACCTTGTATTATAAAAAAGTTACAAAAAATGTATTATTATTATCCTATGATTTTTAAAAGACATTTTTAAACATGTCTAACTATTTATAACAATTTTTTGAAACAAATATTCATATATCTTTCAAAAAAATGTCTGTTTGTCTTTTACCGAAAATGTGAAATAAATCATTGTTTTAATGTGTATGACATGAATGAAACATCCTATCATAATGACTATTATTTTCATTGAATCTAAATTTTTATTTTTTGAAGATTTTTTTAAATGAAAAGTATTTTCAAAAAATTCTTATTTTTAAATAAAATCAAATAGGTAATGATATATTCCTCAAGAAAATTTTTAAATGATTTTTTGAATAATACTTTATATATTATAAAAATATATATTTTGAAATTTTTTTGTGATTTTTTAGTTTTATAAATTATTTTCAAAGAATATTTATCTTCTTCAAGAAATGTTTCATGTGATTTATCTATCAAAATCATTCTCTATCTCAGATGACATCATTTGATATAATTAATGTTTTATTAGATATATGAATCAAGGATACCATTCTTATTATTTATCCAATTGGTTTATGTTTATGAAGAGATTATTGTTATTAAAAACATTATCTTTTAATAGTTAAACCATTATATAACTATTAAGAAACCCTCTTCTTTTTATTGGTTATGATATGAATAAATGATAAAATTATTATGAAACATGTTTCTTCACCACATATTAGAATATGATGAAATTTTTATAAAACCCTTTTCATTTCATGGGATATGATATTATAAATGTTTTATAAACTTTTGGGACTTATATTTGTGATTTTCATTATTTTAGTGTGTTTATGTAATAACCAATGATGATGATTATGTTATAACCTAGGATAGTGGTAATGTTATAAAAAATGATAGGTGAGACCTATATCTTTCTATAATTAATTGGGTGAGGATTTATTTCAAATGAGATGTATTATAATAGAATAGGTAGTGGATTTAGTTTAGTAAAGGACTTTTTCTGCTATGTTAGTCTTTGGAGTGAACCTCAAATACTATAATGGTTCGGGGAGTGAACCTATTCCACTATGAGGAAGTGTCTACAACTATGGATAGTGGTGTGTCCTACCCAGGAGGTGTAAACTCCCATAGATTACCCTTATTTGTTTTGAATGTGATCCTTTACTACTATGTAAATGATTTTCTGTGCTTATGGATATGTAATAATTCGATGTCTTATATTAATTTTATGCTCTCATGGATCATTTTCTTTTATTTTCTTGTGTTTAATGTATTAAAAACTACCAATATTTATACCATGACTCAATATTATGATCGTGATATTTATGGTATAGTTTTCAAATGTTTTTTTAATACTTATATGTTCATGTTATGCTTTTATATTTCCTTTTTTTCCCTTAGTAAGCATCTAAGCTCACCCTTTATTGTGTTTCTAGTCCCCAAGTTATTAAGAAATGTTTTAAGTAGGATTACTAAATGGGATGATAATTATGGGGGATATTTAAGGTCATTCATGAATTAATTATATTGTGTTCCAATATTCCAAATGCACTAAACAATTACACTCCTCAGGTGTGTATTTGTATAATGTAATGAATATTCATCTAAAAAGATTAAATATCCATTTATGATAATCATATTTCACTATGATCACTTCCAAAACATTTAATCATATAATTGTTCTTAAATTATTAAATAGAAAATGTTTTTATTTTCAGACCAATTTTTATTATTTATTGGTCCCAAACACCCATGAATTCTGTAAAGAATGATAATGAAATATATTAAAAATGAGTAATGTTCCTTTCAGATTAATCATTACTTTGATAATGGTAATATTTAATAATATTAGGTTTTTAATCCTATATTTTTTGAGTACATCTTTAAAACATTGATGGAAAACATGGATATTGAATTGATACAATTAAACTAGAGACTATATTATACTCTAATACTTCTATATTGTATATAATTTTATTTTTATTGAGTGAGAAAACTCATCCAGATGTAATGAAAAGTGAGGTAATTATATTTAAAAAAATAGAATTCTTTACATTAGAGTTCTTTAGAAGAGATATGAAAATATAAATGGTATTGTTATCCAATTTCAATAATGGTATGAGTAATGGCTACATTTCCCACTGATAATTGAAATTTTTTTACATTACAATATAGTAGATGAGGAATCTTGATGTATACTCTTTATTCATTATCATCATATTATGCCATAAAAAGTTACAATTTAGGTAAAATTACATATTTATACATATATTTGTAGTCGAAAATGATAAGTGATGTGCATTGTTCGAAGTATATTTCTTCATTTATTGTTTTTATAAAACGCATATCGGTGTTCCGAAACTCATAAAAACATTTATATTAAGGATGTAAAGAATAATATTTCCCAAATTTTTCTATATATATATATCATCCTTATGTGCACTATTTCAACATATATGGATCGATGTGAAATCATTTATCACTATTAATATTTAAAAACTTCTTTTATTATACCAATTTGAATACCTTTAACATCAATTATAACTATTCCACATTTGATACTCATCGTGGATAAGGATTCATGTAATATTTTTTCTAATGCATCAGCCACATTGTTTTACATATAAGGATAGAACAATATTTAATATTCATAATTGGTAATCGACCCTAATGATATCTTTTGACACATGGTAAACACTTTTTATGTGAATATATGATCTAAATTATTTTGAAAAAATATATATTTCCTAAAAACATACTCCAATTTGTATAAGTGGATATAGATAAATGTCAATTTCATATGATAATGGATCCAATATTATCTTTTATATTTTTTTTAATCCATAATTGATATTTAATACATGTTTAATATGTTATAGATTTTTTTGGAGGTGTTAAGGAAGATAATATTATGATCTTGTTTAAGAGGTTAGATTTATTGATATGTATTGATTGACTACTATATGGTGACATTGAGTATATGGTATTGGTGTGCTTGATACCTGGTGGAGGTTCTAGGGGTGAATTCCTGGTGGTCTAGGCTACAAGGTGGACATAACAATTAAATAAGTATATGGTTGTAAATTTGGAATTTATTTGTGGTAGACCGGCTTAGCAGTTCCATGTAGAGAACTTTTTTTAGCATATGTCAAATAGAAATTTATAGGATTCATTTTTATAGACAAATTATAGGTTTATTATTGAAGATGATTATTTTATGAAGGGGCTTTGGTTCATACCATATTCCCTCACAACATACCCATTGTGAAATATTGATCATATGTTCCTTGGTCATGTTTACCCATAAATTAAGGTAAGAGTTCATCGATGTTATGTAATCCCTATTCATCCTCTTCTTTTACTAAATTTTTTATTTGTGTGAAAGGAATTATGTGTTAATTCATCAAAATTATATAGTAATCCTTATAAAGTGATGTGGATCATTCATGTCAGGGTAAGAGGTGTCTCATAGGATTTTATCATAAGTAGTTTAATGTCATTTTGTTTTTTTCATGTTCTTGTCTTTATTTATTTTAGGAATTTGTAACACTTATAATATTTTTGATCAAATAGTTAATTTTGGATCATGGTGATTCAAATTTTAGTCAACATGGGGGTCTTCCATGAGTATACCACACCATGTTTCATGATTTTTACATTAGTACACATCACTCAGAGATATATTCAGTGATTATTGATAATTTTATAATTATTTATAAATTTTATAAATTAATATTAAATTTTTTATAATTAATTTTGTATCCATATAGATTACTTATAAGCTTGGTCTTATGGATGGTTACCAGTTGATTATTTGATAATCATTTTCAAGATTAGACAATCATTATCGTTGATATTACTCCATATTTTTTGGAATTTGATCAATTATATTACATATTTTTATATTTAGTAATGTATTTTATGGATTTTTTGTGTCGGTGTATTGGTGTTGGTGGCTTGTGATTGAACCATGTCATGTTATCATATTTGAGGTGTCGCTAAATTGTGTATTAGTCTCTTAGTGAGTCCTTGTGTGCTTCTTGATTACTTTCTACCCGATGTTGGATATTTATTCAATATTAGAGGCTTGATTTGAGGGGATTTTAATCAAAATGAGGAAGTCTATATTTGAGTTATGATTTTGTAGTATTAATTATAATTTTCATGGTATGTGATGATCATATTGAGTTATTAGTCGGGATTATACTTTGTATAGTCCCCAATAACCATGAAATCCTATGTGTAGTGTTTTGTAATTGATTTTGTTTCCTAGATGTTTTTCTCTTTCATGAATCATAATTTAGTTTTCATTAAATTAAAATAATTTTCCACAATCAATAATGGGATGAATATTATGATATTTTTAATCTCATGGATTAAAATTTAATGGTATTTTAAAATAACTTATTATATTTTTTTATTGAATGAGAATGGATAAGATATACAGCCTTTCCATCTTTAACTATGGTGGTTTTAGGTGTATTTTACCTTGTATTTTGAATATTTTCAGCTGTTCTACCATTGTTTTTGAAGAAATGAAACATTTGTTATGTGATATATTAGGACCATTTCTATCCTTATTATGATTTTCTATTGATTTTTTGGACCATGCAATAATTATGAAATATTATCACTATTATGTTTCTATTTTACAACATATTTTTATTTACATTGGTTATATGTGGAATGAGACTCCACCTATTCATTTGATCACCCTGGGTATTCTTTGACATAGACATTTTTATTTATTTTTCATAAATCAAGGGACAATATACATGTAATTTATTATTTCAAATGATGGGAATATATTCACAAAAGATTACTTGTTCCTATATTGTTTGATGACATTTCATTTTTATTATAGAAATTTAAAAATTATTTTAATTTCAAATTTATCCATTTAATATTTATAGTTGTGGGACAGATCCCAGATTTTACTAGATAAATATTACATGGGATACTCTTCCCACTGTAAATTATTAGCAATGGGAGATTATCTCATTTTTCATTATTTAACACTTCTATTATAAATTATTTGTTGATTATTTATGTATTTTTTTAGTTTCAATATACTCACTTCCCATATATTGATATTTCTATGGAAGGTGATGTTATTCCCATTCAAATTTTATTAACTGTTTCTAGGGATTTCATGCATTCTTATAATAAATTTATCATCCATATGGATGTGATTCCAACTTATGTGATACTGTTTTAGGCTAGGGATATTATACATTATTTTTTTAATTATCTTAAAGATATTAAGAATCTAAGAAATCTAGAACATTTCCTTTGGTAGTTCTCTATTATAGTAACTTTTACAGAGTGTATTTATAATTATATCTACAATTCACCAAAACTATAGCATCAATAGTGTAATGTTATAGTTCATAAAAATTTCACTATTATAGTACCTATTAATGATAATATTTTAATTTCAATAACATCACACACAAAATGGTCATTCTAAGGTTATCTATAATAAAACCTTATGTATGTATATTATATATATTTTTTATATGAATAATTCTTTTTACCTATTGAATCAAAGAAAATGAGTATACGATAATAATTTAATGATATACAAATGATTTTATTATAGTATATAAAAAAAATTCACTAATATTAAATTTTTTAAATAATTTATTTAAATTAAACAAATATAAATTATATATAATTGAAATTCTTAGTAGATTAAATTAATGATATTATCCATAGAATATAAATGTGTTCCTGCTATTTAAATTATTTTATAAAGGATATGTAAATGTTATCTATATCATTTAAAATATTTAATAGATAATAAATATATAGAAATATCTAAGATATAAAAATACAAAAAGCATAACTTTTGTAATAAACATCAAATACTGAGTAATTAACATTAAAATAAATTTATAAATATTAATGTTGTATTTGGGTCATTATTTTTGGGTTAGAATTAAAATATTGTAAAAGATAAAAGTTTTTTGGGATTTTTAAATGATTTTGGGCTATATATTGGAGTGTTTTCTATGCATAGTGAAATGTAATTTATATAATATTTTATAAATAAATAAATAAATTAACTAAATTTTTTTACCAATATAATATTTTCACTTAAATATAGATTTTTATAATTAAAATTAATTTGACTGATTAATATATTGGAATTAAAACATATATCATAGAAATAAAACAAATTTTTTATTTGATTATATTAGTAATTATCATTAATTATATAATTATTTAACTGTATGGAATATTGATAGAAATGAAATATGATTAACCATTGAGTAAAATACATTAATTCATAGTATATATATGAATAATTAATTAATAATGATCACATGGTTGTTTTTAGAGAATATTAAATACAATAGAGAACAAAATAACTTTGAATTTTTCATCTATCATGAATCAAGGTACATAAAAATTTTAAGTTGGATACAAAGTTTCATCTAGAAAGGATTTAAAAGCCCTCTAAACTATATAAGTTATTTGATATGGTTGATAACCCATTTTTTAATCCTAATAAATGGATAGTGGTACCTTACCAAATACCATTTTAGTGTGAAAAAATTTTCATAGAATAGAATAAAATAATCATTTTTATTTAAAAATCAATGAACTGTTTATAGTGTCTTTTATTATTAAAATACATAATCTCATATGATATTACTATTTTCCATTCAACCAATCTTATCAAATATTTAGGGTAATTTATATCCTCACTAATTCCCCCCATGATTTAATCTTTAAAATGTATAATAATGGTTATCCCTCTTCTTCTTTGATTTCATGTTATTTGGTTATAAGTAAACTAAATTTGAAAAAAAATATGATATTTTTTTAATAAATTTTGTGGGTGGTTTAATATTTTATTAATAAATATTTTATCAATAGGAATGCATAGGTCTTTTAATGGGAAATGCCTCCTCTCAAAAATATAATTTAATTATACAGGTTTGTAGTGGCCTGGGGTAGAGTTATACTGAATGAAAAAAATATTCTTCTAAATACTTTTTATTTTCTATGAATCTATATATTATATGGTGGTTGATTAAATTTATATTTTCAGATCATTAATATTTATCATGTTAATGGTTTTCCTTTATTTGGATACATATTTTCTATTTGTAATTTCATATTGGAATATATCAATATAGTTATTTTAATTTCATGAATATATTTATAAAGTCTAAATTTTAATGATATGAGGAAGGGGATATATCTTAATAAAATTTTCATACAAGTAACTTATTTAATTCATGATGTTTGAAACTAATTGTTATAGGGTGATAATATCCCTCAAAATGTATTTTACCCTTTTAAAATATGAGTGTGCATTTGGGAACATGATTTGTTTTCCCATTTCCTTATACCAATGTACCATAAGCATAAAAACATTTATTTATGATTTATAGTGGAAAATATTCATAGGATGCCTTAAAATTAGAATAGTTTATTCCCTTTGTAGCATTATTAATGGAATCAAACTCATAAAAATATGTTACAATTATTTTGAAATTACATAGTTAAATGAATGGTTTGATATTTTATTACATTACTTTATTTTTTTATAATTTCATATAGTCTATCATATGATAAACAAATATGGGTTTGGTAGTGATTACTTACAAAGTATAAAGTAATGGAAAATATCATGTGTCTTATTTGATGTGTATAAACTATTTTTTTAGTGATCTATGAAATTGAAATGAAATGATACATTAGGGTTTATGAACACTAAATCTTAAAATTTTACTAGCTCCTAGATCAAGTTGTTCTCAACTTCTAGGAAGAAGAACATAGGTTCATTTGTGTTACATTTTCCATATAATATATATGGGATCTCAATTTACTAATTTATAGTGTCATTTTTTGTCTAATAGTTTATGGGAATAATGATTATGTATTTATTTTGTTTTTTGTTTATATTGGTCTATATAAAAATTATTTTTTTGATATATTTGTACTCATATTATTTTTACCCATTGAACAAGAATTACGAGGTATTATAAATTTTATACTTATGAACTATTCATGATATATTTCTAGAATAAGTATCTATTATTATATATTTTAATCAAATAATTGAAAATCTCTCCCAACATAATTTTATTTATCCAACTATGATTACCCAATCCTTTTGAGATCGAGAAGCATATTCTTTATCTTTTTTACTTTCTAGGAAAACCTTGAAATCCATATTGGTTCATTATAAAAAAAATCAAAGAATGTATGGGGAAGCTGAGTATAGGGCTATCTAGGTAGTTAGAATGATTGGTCTCATGAATTAAACAATAAATGTACTTTTCATGTATAATTATAATGGAATAATTAGTTATTAGAGTAATATGGGTTTGATTGTGTCATATTTTTTAATAAATATTTTTCTTTTGAGACTCATGTATCATGTGTATCCATTTTAAGGTATGAAATTATTGGATACCATCACATTAAATAATTATTTTCCTTTAAATTAACTATATAAATATTTTTAAAATTTTATTATTCAAAAAAATAAATTATAAATAATTTCCATTATTGAATTTATTTTTTTATTTATTACATTAATAACATATAACAATTGATTTATTTTAGAATGAATTCCCTATAAAATCATTGTTTACTTATTTAATAAATAATTTTTGTAAATATAGGTTTTGAAAATAAATATTCATTTGTATATGTAGTGTTTGGTAATATGAATAATGTTATTTTTTTGTAGTGAATGGGTTTACTCAATCAATTATGATATTTAATTTTAGTCAATAATTATATTCTTAATTAAATGATAGTGATAGTGTGAATCCCAACATTAATATTGTGTATAAATCCAAGAGGACCACCTATAGCTATAATGGAATAGTTTTATGTCTATTATATACCCTATTCAATTACATCCCCAAAATTTTGAGGATATATCATGCCACTAGATAAGAAGGAATTGATTGAACATACATATTACATCAATGAGATCATTAAGAACTTTGATTGTGTCATTGTATGACCATAATATATTTTTCATAATTGGGTTGTTTTTAATTATTATTAATTTAATATAAAATATATTTAATTCATATGAATAACCTAGAAATATAATAAGGACTTTATAACTGAAAAAGTACCATGTAAATTTTTTTGAGAAATATATCTGGAATTCAGGGAAATCATGGAATTAAAAATCATTATGATGGTGAATGATATAATATTAACTAACTTATTAACTAGTATGGAGCCAAATTATATTCCTCCATATCATATAAGACCTACTAAGATTATATAAAAAAATCTATTCAAGGTTACTGAGGAAAAGTGTTTTATAGTACTTATACTTTACCTTGGGATTATTTTGAACTCTTCTCTGTGAATTCCTCTAGAAGATTTTACCAATGAATGGATTATTAGTGACTAAATAATGTGGTGATGAAAAAAATATCAATTTCTATGAAATTAATATTTAATGTATCCACTCAATGGAACTATATTATTTAAATGATTGACTTTAACTATAGATATCCTGAAATTCATGTAATATTATAGGATATCCCTAAAGTAAAGATTCAATACTGAAATAGAAATTTTGTGTATGTAGAAATTAATTTATTTTACTACTACTTCAGTATGATACATGACCATGTAAGGGGTAATATATCACTAAAATGTGGTGTGATGAACTTGTAAATCTCTTTCAATAATTACTTTATTAAAATTAAGATCGTGACTAGTAAAATTCATTGGAAACATCCATCTAAATCTCACTTTCACCCATATAAAACTAAAATGATATAAATATATGAAAAATAAATTTTCTATGTCTACCAAAAATGTGGTTATATTCTTATTAATATGTATAGTTTTGATTTAAGAATGATATTTTATTAATAAAATAATGTGATTTAATGTGAAGGGATGAATATATCCATTACTATTATTAAGTCTATTGGAGATGGGAAAATTAAATCCATAACTCTATAAAATCTATCGATGTGATTATAAGTTAAGGGTGGAATAAGTTGATGACTCTAGTAAATCTATCACTAGGTAGATATTCATAAATTTTCCCAAAAATTCTAAATTATATTCCCCTAACACTATAAATATGATCCTTATTTGAAATTTGTCATGTCACAACATCTATGTGATGTCACAAACTATTTTTTCCATTATATTCATGGAACCACTTCATGAACATCATCCAACTTCTTAATCTTTTAGAATGATAAAATTATTCATGGGAAGGTGCATGAATTCATTATACTCTTCCTTCTGATCATTCTTGTAATATTTTATTACTATTTATAGGTACTCCTAAACCCCCTCTATTGATCATTATTTGGATGATTTTCATTTATGAGTGTTTTGGGTGAAATTTTGGGAATTCTAAAGGACTTCTGGGTTGTACATGGTTGGCTCATGGTTTTTCCAAATTGTATGCCCTACTAGTGTAAACTGTTTAAACCCAAGTTGTGAGGGTTTAAATGGTTGGTGAATTGTTTGAAAAACCATTCACCCACGAAGTTGAAACTATGAAACCCCACCAGTAAGGGTGCATATTTTGACAAACAGTGCAACCATTCTTAGGAAACCTTGAGTTCATCTTTTACTTAATCCTAAAATTCATTAAAAAATTTGAAGCACCCTTTTTATCCCCTGCTCAAGCCAAAAACAACCTATAATGTATTTCCTAGTCTTTGGGTATCTCAAGGGATGATTTTATCTCTTACAAACACCTTCCAAGGTAGATTAAAGAAAGGTGATATTCAATCAGTTCTTTTTCGTTAAGTTTCATCTTCTCATTATTTATCTCTGGCTCTCTCCTCTCTCCTCCCTAGAGTTTATTATATCTCCATGTTTTAGAGGATCTATTATAATTTTTTTTAGATCCTGAATCTAGTTTGGATTCATAGATCGTCATTTCTGACATTCTTTATTGGAGTTTCCAATTTTGGTATTTGTGTTTAGTTGTCTTGTGATTTACAGTAAGTGATTCAATTTATGGTTGGCCAATTAATCTAACCTATACTTTCTTAATCGTTTTATTTTCTTCAAATTAAAATTTTAAATCCTAATTCTATATGTATTGGAGTTTTAAATTTATTTTGAATGAAATTAAGTAAAACCCCCAATTTTTGTGAATTGGGGTGTATTTTGGTTTTGATGAAATATATGGAAAATTGTGAAATTTAAACTTTGGAATTTAAATTGTGAAATTGATTTCAAGGTTGTATTTTTGAAAAATGTAATAAAATATTTATGATAGAAACCCAATGGTTTTATCTTGGAAAAATTCATGATTTGATTAAAAACTCTTGTATTGGTTTTTAAGTATAAATTGGCATATTGAAATAGAAAAATCATTTGAATTGTATTTTGAACCATTTTGAAATAAATTTCCCATTATTGGTTGATGTTAGAGCACATGAAAGCATAGGTAGTTAGGAAGTTATTTAGTACAACACTTTATTAACTCTTTACAACTCTAACAAGACCTGGTGTAGTAGTTCACATCTCATATGGGATGGTGATGAGTCCTTTTTGACCAGTGTCTTAGGGACATCGGTACACGTATTATCATGCTTCACTTATTCGAGTTTTTTGGGATTCAATAAATTAGAAATATCATACCTCTTTCTAGATTACCATGTTTCTCATTTGTGATTATGTGATATGTATGCCATTGTAAACTATGTTACCAATGCCTTGTGAATTTATATATACTTTTTAATATAAAATTTTTAGTAATCCATTGTTTAAAATATTTCAATCATTTAAAATGTAAAGCATGATTTGTTTTAAATAATATTTTGAAATTATATGGATGTTTATTTTAAAATTTAAATCCTTATTTGGTTAATTAATTGTGTCCAATTTTTATAAAATCCTTGGTGAGACCCTACTAGTATTTTAGCTCACATCCTAATTACGTCTTTGGATGTTTTTAGATTATCTTATTCTAGGTTTGATAAAGGGAAAAATTCCACTTGGATGTGATTATTATTTTTGATAATTGGGTCTTGAGTTGCTGAGTCCATTGAGACATGGGTTGTTTATCCTATTTTCTAGAATATTTTGGTTGTTTTTTGGGTTTATTTACCTGTTTGACTTTTGGTATAGTTCTCACTATGAAGTTTTTCTTTTATACATGCTGACTTGTATCTCTAGATTTTGTTGTTTTGTGGATAATTTTTTATCACATTCATGTTGTGTGATTCCAGGTGCTAGTCACCAACCCTTGGGAATCAAGAACACCCATTGGGCTGTGTCAGACCAGATTGGTTATCAGGGTGCCAGGGTATCTGGGCTGGTTCATGATAATGTGGTATGAAATGTGAAGGTTAAGAATCATACCTTGACATTAGTGTGTATTTGTGTAATATTTTTAGGACATAGGTGGTAGTTGTGATTGAATTCCTGGTCATCTTTGAGTACAATGACCCTTAACTCCCCATGTGTGGTTTAGGAGAGTTATCTTAAGGATTAGTTCTAGTATTCTCCTTTCATTTGATTTGGATAGATTGAAATACCAATATTGATTGTCTATATAATGGGATTAATTTTCCTTATTTCTCTGTTTGAGTGTTAATCAGATGTATTCAATACTGCCTACTGATTTTTTATTTCATCATTCCTCTAAGAAGACGTGGGTATAAGATCTATTAGGAAACTTCTAGAAAACCTTAGTGATCAAATCCTCTTTTGAACCGGGACCAAGTTATGGTTATCATGTGTTTTATCCAAGATTTGGGACAAAAACCTCCATTAGTTCCCATTTAGGCTCTAGATATGGAACATCAAAGGGATGTTTTATAGAATCCTGATCTAAATTTCCTTTTCCAGAATCCTCCAGTGTTCTAAGGATATAATAATCCTTAATTGGATGAGGAATGGTTGAGGGATAATGGAATTTTTTTGTGTTCTTGAAGACACCAGTTGAAATCAAGGTGAAATGTACGAACTTCAATCTAGAGGGAACTAGATGAAGATAGTTGGACAATATGGTGATCAAATATTGTCACAACGTATTAGAGTGGAAATAAATCAAAGTTATTTTCACTGATCAGTTCTATCCATATTCTATGGTGTTGGCTAAGGCTTTAGAGTTCTTCATGATTGAGCAGGCTAATAGAACAGTGAAAAAATATTAAAATGGTTTTGGTGATATTGTTTTGTTTGCACCTAAAACTGTGTCGCATGAAAAGATGAAGACAGTATAGTTTGAGATGAGTCTTCAATAAAAAATTCATTCTCAGGTCATCTTGCTGAAGCATACTTCTTATGCTAGTTTTCAAGATAGAGTGTTAATAATTGGGATAAATGTGGATGGGGAGTTGTAGTTTATGAGAGTTCCTTTTTCTATCAATGTCGGTTCTATGAGTTCCCATAAATAGAAGAATAAGAATGAAAATACTCATGGTGGTTCCCAATAGAAGGTTTTTTCTAGATCTTCTACAGTTCTTGGCAGAGTCCCTTTGATTTTATACCTCTGTGATATTCTTGGGAACACAAAACGGGTTTACATTGAGTCCCCCAAAGTATGTGGTTCATGTGGATTAATAGGTCACTTGTAAAAGTTCTTCCATGTCTTTTCCACTGAATATAGTGGAATGGGATCATTATATCCTACTAAAACTATGTTTCAGTTAGATGCTTCAGTAATAAAGGGTTTCCAATTATATTTATATTGAAATAAGCTTGTTCACTCAGTGGAAGAGTCTCTAGAGGAAGTAGTTATCAGTCCAGTGATTGTGGGAGGTAGAATCACTATAGCTTCGTCATTAGTGACTAATTTATTTGATACCAGTTCATGTCATTCATTTTTATAAACCTATTTTTCAATGTACTAAATCTTCATATGGATATTTTGTCTTATGTGATGGATATTACTACACCCCTTAGAATAAGGAGAGAGTTGTGTCTCTATAATACCTTTAGAGTTTTATATTTATAATATTTATATCTTTCTTGATATTTTATGGTTCTTGACATGAATACTCTAGACGTAATATATGGTATGGATTTTCTCATTTCCAATAAATCCTATATTGACTTTTATCTTTGATGGGTCTCTTTTACAGCACCTAATAGGGTTTTCCATATATTTCATGGAGAATAGGACCCAAGTTTGAGTATAGCTAGGAATTCTTATTTAGAGTTGGGAAAAGTAATATATGTGTTCACTTTTGATCTGGATTTAGAATCATTTATAAGTGGTGTCCATTCATTTTTTATTGAGTTTCCCAACATTTTTCATTCTGATTTCTCTAGGTTTCCACCTATTTGGGAGGTAAATTTTTCTATTGATTGAGTGTCATGTATTCAGACAGTATCTATTCTTTATCACCGAATGGAACCCATTAAAATGAAATAGTTGAAGATTTTGTTGTATGGACTTATATAGAATGGTTTTATACTCTTGAGTGTGTCACCTTAGGTGGCACCAGTTCTCCTTATTAAGAAAATTTATGGGTCACTTCGCCTATGTTTTGATTACCATAAACTCAATCGAGTCACAGTAAAGAACATGTATCTATTTTCACAAATTAAAGAACTATTTGATTAGTTTAATGGGGTGAAGTGGTTATAAAATATTTATCTTCGATTTGGTTACCACTAGTTGAGAATAAAATACTCTGACATTCATAGAATTTATTTTTAGAGAATGTACAACCATTATGAGTACCTTATCATGGAATTTTTCCAACCAATTATCCTTTAGTATTTATAGATTTAATGAAAAGAATTTTCCATGTGTATCCTGTTACTTTCAGGGTAGTATTTGTGGATGACACCCTTCTTTACTCTATGTTCATGGAGTATCATTTGTTTCATCAGATAGAAGTTTTGGAATTGTGGAGAAATCATTGACTGTATTCCAAGATATAAAATTTTTATTTCTAGATTTGAGAAGTGATTTTCTTAGTACATGTGGTGTCAGAATAGGGTATCTTCATTGATCTTGATAAGGTTAAAGATTTTATTACATTGGATCATCCACGAAATGATTTTGAGATTTAGATCTTCTTGGGTTTAGCTTGATATTATCGTTGGTTTGTATAAAACTTCTCAAATTTGACTTCTCTGATGACTACTCTAACTCAAAATTTAGTAAAGTTTTCTTGGGATGAAAAATTTCAATGTTTTTTTTGAGATGTAGCATCTTTTCAAAAATACACCAGTGTTGACTCTTCCATAGGTTGAGCATGGATATGTGGTCTTCTTTGATGCATCGTGATCAGGTTTGGGTTGTGTTCTTATGCATGGTGATCATGTAATTGGTTATGGATCATGTAATATTAGGACACATGAGAATAGTTACCAGACCCATGACCTCAAATATGGATCCATGATGCATACACCTTATAGTTAGTGGAATTACCTTTTTAGAGAATGGTTTATCATGTATTCTGACCACTAGAGAATGAGTTATAACTTATCTCAAAAATATATGAATCTCCTCTAAAGGAATTGGGTGGAATGCTTGAAACCTTTTGACTTTCACATTGACTATACCCCAAGGAAAGGGAATAACGTTATAGATGCTTTGAGCATGAATCTTCCAACCCTATCCATGAAAGAATCATCAAAAGAGTAGAAATTGTTGGCTCTTTTTCACAATTGAATATTAGAGTTTGGTAATTAGGGACTAAAGTTGTTCTGGCTAGTGTTTGGTTGACTTATGCTCTTCTTGAGAAAATATTTCAAGAACAGTATCATGATGACCAGTTCCATAGAATTAGATTCTCTATTTATGGTTAGGAGACCATTGTTAACTCTTTGTTCTTCACAGAGGAATTCCAGGATATCATAATCTTTTTTTGTCATTAGTGGAATAGAAATATGTGATGGGGGATTTCTATAGTTCCTAGTGCAGTGAACCCAAGAACCATGAAGATATTCTATGACATGAGGCATTGATTTTGGTGTCCATGTATCAGATGGGGAATTTCATAATCCATATATCATTTTTATACATTCCAATATGTCAAGGCTGAGCACCGTAACCCTTTTGGTTTTCTTCATCATCTTCCAGTGACACCTTGGAAGTGGGATGAGAACCCTATAGAATTTTTTGTTGGGGTTTATCATACCCAAAAAAAGAAAAATGTGATATGTGTTGTGATCGATATGCTGACTAAATTGTCTCACATTATACCCATTAAAACCAAATTTGAAGATATGGGAAATATATATGTGAAATAGATTGTTCATTTGCATGGAGTTACATCTTCTATAGTTTCTTATAGAGATCCATGTTTCACTTATCTATTTTTGAGTGACCTTTAGGAGGCATTGGGATCTTAAGTCCTCTAAGTATGGTTTACCACCCACAATCATATGGCCAGATAGAAAGAGCTATAAAAATTCTTGAGGATATGCTCTACACATGCGTTCTTAAATTTGGTGGGGAATGGGATGACCATCTGGGGATGGTTATGTTTTATTATAATAATAGTTACCATTTTGTGATCAGAATGGCGCCTTTTTATACCTTTTATGGTCAACCTTGTAAAAATATATTGTGTTGGTAGAAAATTGATAAAAGTTCCTTGGTTAGAATGATATTTTTTTAAGAGGTGATAGTAAATATTCAATTTATTCATTGAAGTATGTTGACAGCACCGAGTCAGTTTAAGTATTATGTTGATATTTTCTATAAACCATTGGAATTTTCAGTTTGTGAATATGTGTTCTTGAAAGTCTCACTAGGTTTGGGTCATAAATTTCTTGGGAGGAAAGGGAATATTTCTCCTCATTTTTTGGGAAATTTTTAGGTTATTGAGTTATTAGGGAATGAAACATATTATTTAGAGCTTCCACTGTAGATGGCATCAATACATAACTTGTTTCATGTATCCTACCTCAAAAATTACCTTTCTGATCTATCTCGTGTTCTAAGCTAGAGTGATCTTGATGTTGATTTTGATTTATCTTTGACTGAGAATCCAGTTTGGATATTTGATTCTGAAACCAACATACTTTATGAGAGGATGATACCTCTAGTTCAAGTTCTATGGAAGCACAGCTCTGATACACATAAGATGTGGGGGAGGGAGGCTCTAATGAGAGAGAAGTTGCCTCATCTTTTGTCATGGAAGCTTCTTAACAAGATTAATATGGAAAGAATGTTTCTATGGTGGGGAGTTTGTAACATCGTATTACTATTTTCAGGTACTCATAAGCCCCCTTGATTGAACATGATTTGTTTGGGTTTTATTTAGGGGTGTTTCGATTGAAATTTTGAAAATTATGAAGGGATTTTGGGATATTTATTGTTGGATCAGTATTTTCTCAAACCATGATCCCTATTAGAGAAAACTGTGAAAAACTATGTGGTGATGGTTTTCACAATGGGGGAATTGTTTGAAAAATCATGTGCCCACCAAGTACAAACCATGAAACCCCACAAGCAGGGGTGCATGGCCAGGGTTCATGGTTTGACAAACCACGAGGCCCTACCCAAGAAACTATACATGCGGCTTTTAATTAATCCAAAAATTCATTGCAAATTAATAACCCCACCCCCCCCCCCCACCAAACCCATTTATCCCCCACTCAGACCTAACTCATCTTGTAATTTTTTACCGTATCATTGAGTCTCTCAAGGAATATTTTTGGGCCTCCAAACCCCTTTTATGGTGGATCAAATATAGGAGATCATCATTTGTTCCTTTCTTAGTAAGTTTTATATTCTCATTCTCTATATCTCTCTCTCTCTCTCATCTCTCCTCCATAGGGTTTATTTGATCTCTGTGTTTTTATAAGATATAATAAAAAAAATAGATCTTGAATCTAGGTTTGATTCATGGACCTTCCTTGCAGCCATTATTTGTTGGAGTTTCTTACTTATGACCTTATGTTTTGTGATCTATGGTAGGAGATTCCATTTATATTTCACCGAATAATATAAACATTAATTGCTTCATTATTTTATTTTATTTCAATTAATTTGAAAAAACAAAAATCGGTGTGGATTGGGGTTTTAAATTGATCCGGCATGAAATTAAGGGGAACCCCAAATTCCCATGAATTGGGATGTAATTTTTATTTGATGAAACTAATGAAAAATTGTGGATTATAAATTGTCGAGTTTAAATTTTGAAATTGGTTTCAAGGTTCTATTTATGAAAATTTTATTTAAATGGATTTTATAGAAACTCAATGGTTTATCTTAGGAAAAGAAAATATTATATTAAAACCCTATGTATTGGTTTTTAAAGAGAAATTTGTATATTGAACATAAAAAAATGGATTGAATTGATTTTTAATAGTTTTAAAATAAATTTCCCATTATTGATTAATGGTAGAACACATTCAAGACTAATTATCTAGTGGGTTATTTGGGATAGCACTCTATTGAAGCTTTACAACTCTAACAAAACCTAGTACAGGAAGTCACATCCTTGATGGGATGGTGATGAGTCCTCCTTGACAAGAGTCTAATGGATGTTTGTACACATATTTTCATGATTCATTAATTTTAGTGTGTGGGAATATCATAACCTTGAAATATCATACCTCTTGGTAGATGACCGTGTTTCTTTTTTTTATGTGATATATATTCCATTGTTTGTAAACTTCTTTAAAAATTCATTATGAATTTATATAAATTGTTTTATATAAAATGTTTATAAATTCATTGTTTAAAATTTCTCGTTCATTTGAAATGTAAATCCTTATTTTTTATAAATATGCTTTTGAAATTTTATTCCTATTTATTCAAAAATTGAAAGCTTTATTTGGTTAATTAATTATGTCCTATTATTATAGAATCCTTGGTGAGACCCTATTGTTATTTTATCTCACACCCTACCTATGCCTTCAGGTGTTTGTAGATTATCTTCTTCCAGGTTTGAGCATGGTGAAAGAACAACTTGTTGGTGGTTCTATTTATTGATCCTTGAGTGTCGAGATGCTAATTTCATTGGGTAATGGGTTGTTTACCCTATTTTCTGGTACTTTGATGTTGTGATTTGGGTTTGTTTACTAATTTTTCTTATGGTACAGTTCTCCATATAGAGTTTTTTGTGTTCATACTGACTTGTATTTCTATCTTCTATATGTTTCCAACCCTTGGGGACTGGGAATTCCTTATAGGCTATGTCAAGAGTGGCCTAGTTATTAGGGTACTAGGGTATCCATTTTGGTTCATAAAAATTACAAAATAATTTTTTGAATCATTGAAAATAGTATATCCATATGTGTCTTGATACTATTGATTAACTAGGGAAATGACACCTAGAAATATTTTTTTCTTTTCAATATAGTATAATATTTAAAAGAAATATATTAAACAACATTTAAATTAACACCACTTCTTTTATTAGTTATACAGTTTTACCGAATGAATATTTTATTCTTTAATTCATATATAGATTTCAATCCTTTAGGTTTTAAAAAATAATTTCCCAATTAAAAATATATCAAATGGACTTCTGAAAAAGGATCCAATTTTGATATTAAATAGTTACTTGAAGTATTATATTTTGAAATCCTGTAATTTTATTCTATGATTCTATCAAATTCTAATAATTTATTACATTTTCTAACTTGACTTGAATCATAGTTCAATATGAAAATTTAATCTATGTATAAAAACTCATCATCATCTAATAAAAATCTCAAGAATTCTATCATCTATTAAAACTAATAAATCTTACATATGAAAAAATATATCTTATGTGCCACAATAGTGGGCCCAAAAATCATGCATATCCTCATAAGTATATTTTTTATACTTTTGAGGATATTATACATTCCAATAATAATCTTATATATATATATCTAATTATCTTATATGTAATAAAAAATATCACTTATATCATAGTATATTTAACACATGTAAAAGTTTTATACTAAAATATCATTTGTATCAATTAAAAGATATTATGTACTATAAATTATATGTTTTTTATGATCTGAATATAGTTCATATTCTTATAATATCTTACATATAATTGTAACAACATTTTTTCTCTAATTTCAATGTGGACATCAACATATATCCACTCTAAACCACAAATATATTTTATATTCATGGGAATATATTACATATTAATATTAATGTCCTATGTACCATTACTAAAATGTTACAAACCATATCTTATTCTACTAGTTTTCAAAATTTTATAAAAACAATGTATCCCAGTATTCTTATTTGGGGATTTATACTCAATAACTATTATCTTCATCCACTAAAATTATTCTCAAATCACATTAATAACACATTTAAATACTAAAAAACATTATATATAAAATTAAATCATGCTAAATAATGGTTGAGAATAAATAAAAAACACATTAAAATTTTATATGGGTACTTCATTCTTCACATTTAGATTTTTTTAACCCCAACAGCTCACACCAAATATCATAAAATCATATCTTGTTTCATAGAGAAGTATCATTGAACCAAACTACATCAAAAAGAAATATATGTGAGATATTTTTATTCCCATATAAATATAAAATTATGTAAAAGATAATTTTATTCTCTAAACCTCAATCATCTCACCCGCATCTACTCCTTGTAACAAAAACATCTTTGGATTAACAAAAATTAATAAAAAAGAGTGGCATACAATTATTTACCATTAGAAATAAAATCCAATGGAAACTAGAGCATGCTAAAACTCCTTATAATATAGGGGAAGGATATTCATTAATATTCATCCTTAAGAATTAAAATGTGTCCTATAGTATGTAATTTCTAAAAATATTAGCAATTTAATCTCTTTTAGTAATAAATTCTAGCATTTCATCTCTATTTGGAACATTTCCTCTGATAATGAGATATCAAAAAAAAAATTGGTAGATTTTGTAGTGATACATAGTAATCTTGAAAAGATAAAATACACTTTAATTATAATATGAAATTATAATTTGAAAATAAATTTTAAATTTCTAGTCTAGAAGTCTCACTTCATCTAATTCCCCTATATAGATGAATTTATAGTAGCTACATACCTAGCCTTTGTGGTACATATAGTCACTAGGTTTTTCTTCTTATAATTCCATATCTCTTAGTCTTATACTATACATATATATACCACATTAAAATGATTTCAAATCATTAAAATAACCATTCCAATCTATTATGTTGTATTCAAATGGGTTTAGGTTGTAACTACTTTTCTCGATTCACTGAGAAAATGACAATTCATTGTATGACCTTGTGTGCATGTCTCTATATAAAAGATGTTATTCATTAGTTGATAGGGTTGACATTATTAAAAGGATATATTATACCCTTGATATAATTTAACCATCGATAATAATTAAAATTTATATACTGATAAATAAATCACCGAAAGAATGAAACATAATATAATCTAATAGAAAAAATACATAACCTTAAATATTATAGTATGATAAAAAATCCATAAATATATGTCTGGAGGGTCCCCACAGGTGGGTTTTAAATAAATTTGATGAATAAATGAATGTGAGGGTTTATTGGCACTGAGATATTGGTGAAACAAACATTTTTTTGGGGGTCATGACATATCCAAAACTGAGATAATATAATTCAAGTGAGGGAATTAAAGTATATATGAGGATCAAGAAGATATAAATAATATCATTGTTTTCTACTTGATTTCTCCCTCACGTAATTTTGAAGATTACCAAAAAAATTATTCCTAGACTCTATATGTGGAGATAAAATCATCTAACTAGTATTTACCCATGTATGTCAACTAATTTTGGAAAATAGGGTGCTCAAACCCATAATATTTATTATTAAGGGTTTTATAGAAAGTATCTTTCCTCCTTGGACACCTAATAATGGTGGATAGAATAGATAAGGGAGAAGTAAACTTTATATGACTGTATTTGACTTCACATAGTTCCCAAATAGACTTAAAAATTATAAGTTATGATCATTTACACACATGATTCATTTTTCATCGATATAAAAATGTTAATGTGTTATTTTCCCCAGTATAAAGATGATTGTTCATGAAACACCCATCCATTAACCATCATCATGTAACTACTACATGGAAAAATATCATCTTCAAGGTAATGCATCCAATTTTCATAGTCTGACTAAAGTCACTTGATTTCAGGCTTGTTTTTGTTGAGGAACTGGTGATAAATTATGGATACATAGTAATTTCCCATCCTTTGAATCACATTGTTACATCACAATGAACATAATTTTTGATCACATGATATTATCATTTTGTAGATAGATGATGGATATTTTTCATGATCACATAAATATTTTATAACCACATATTCTAGGGTATATGTTATGAGGTATAGCCTATAAATACCTAATATGCATATCAATAATGTATATATGGGAGGAAATTGATAATGTTTTCGATTAGAAAACCCCTATGTCTATAAGAATAATTGGTTTATTTATAGAGGTCATACTTTATGAAATCCATTACAAAAGATTATACATAACTCTAGAGTTTAATCTAGAGATAGGGGAGTTTAGTATAAATAATATACATGGAATAATATCTATACAAAAATATTCTCTTAGTTTCCCGAATAAGGTCTTTTATGAATGACTCATGTGAAGGTTCTTTATAATCAAATCATGTGATTTTATTTTATGATGGATTCTCATGAAATAAATTTATATAATATTCTTCTAATAATATATGGTAAGGACTCCCATGAGTTTCTATATCATAGAAAATTTAATGTTAATCCTTTCAAAAACCATCATTAAAAACCTTAATCAAACTATGCCTTTTATCATAGAACCTTACATTTTTAAGAAATTTGGAAAACCTATAGTCTTCTTCATCTCCCTCAAATAGTCCCACCACTTGAATAATTTAACCTATGGTGGTTAATATTTTAAATGAATGCAACTATAATTATCATATCCTCTCTATCATTTCTCTCTATACCTTTTTAATCTACTTAGTCTAAATTTATATAAATTACCATATTAGATTCCATTAAATGAGGTTAGAACCCAAAAATTACTACTCTATCAAGGAATATTCCATATCCTATGGAGATATATTACCATTATATGAACAACTAAATACATCCCATAGATCATGTATTACACTAATCATAATCTCACCTAGATTTTAAATCTAACTTATAAGGTTAACTGTTTATTATATTCAGGTATCCTCTTGATAAAAAAGGTCTTTAATGATAGTCTAATGGTGATATATCCTTTAAATAATGATTCTAATACTCATTTAAACATATCACTTCTCTACTAATATCCATTAATCACTTTTCATCCACACAATTTTCCAATGATATATATAGGCCTCCTATTAGGTGTAATCCCCACACCCTTTCTCATTGGGTCATAGTCCTCATGAGTCTAGAAATTCCTCTCTATCTATGAACAAAAATATAGTAGGTGGGTAGGTCCTTCCATATAGGTGAAAGTTCTAAAACAATCCTTACCTCATTCCATTATAATAATGAGTAGTTTTGGGCCACGAATTATGTGTTAGGAAAAACCATACCTTATTGTATATAGTAATTACCAAACATCATGAATAGAAAATGGATGAAAATGATTAAGTAAAACACTAACCATTTTGGAAACCCTTTCTCATAGATTACTTGATACATGATTTCAAACTATATAGAATAATTTCTTTCCACGCAACATTAAACTTTATGGACTGTTCATACAACATAAACCAAAACTATGAAACTAAAACTACATTAGAAGTGTTTCATATTAACAAAGATACATGGAAATCCTATCTATGGTTGAATCCCAATAACAAATAAGACCCTATAAAATGACTATAAAAGAAATGTAAATAGATCCTAGATGTATGGACTTAAATTTCAAATCCCAGGATCCAATGATGCATTTCCATAAAAGGGATTTAATTTCCCAATGACAAAAAACCTTCAAAGGAACTTCACTTAAATTTCCATTGTTTTTATTTTAATAAAAGACACTTTTAGGGTTAAGTGGGTACCGAACAAAAGAGCCATAGTTCACGTAAAACCCCCATCCACATGACACACCTCATACAAAATTCAAAATTAAAACTTTCAAAATTAAAAACCGAAATTCAAAAATACCCCAAAAATTAACATCGAACGACGATCTACCCTCCTCGATCCAACCTTGAACCTCACCACACCGCCATCATCATTTCACAGGCCGGACAACACATCACTGTAACTTTTGTCACACCTCACATCAACAAATACATCATTCTCATCATCGTATCACCATCAATCACTTCTCCAACATCATCCACCAGAATATAGAAACCCATCATAGAAATGTTTTGACGTCCAAAAATACTAGACCATTGTCATCATCAGCTGAACCCAACCTCATCTTCAATGGTCGAATCATCATCACTATAAACCTCTTGAAGTCTCCCACTCGACTAAAAACCCAAATAACCTTGAAGACCTCCACGCAGATCCTCATTGAAGAGAAAGGAAGACTCCAAGATTCATAGTATAGAAAAATTTGGCATTTTTTGGATGAAGCAATGGCAAGAACCTCTGGGAACAGTCGACACTAAAAAATTCCAACACCGGCAGAGCCATAACAAACAACCTCGAAACAACTAAACAACCAGTAGAAAAAACAACAGACCAAACCCATCACAAAACAATTCCAAATATACTTAACACTGCATTGAGGAAGGAATCAAATATGGAAATGGAACCAAGTAAACCCTAAAGAAAATGGGATCCAGATAAGAACATGTAAAAACCTAAAAAGAAACCGAGAAAACAAGGTGAAAATGAATAAGAAACGAATAGGAAAAAGGGGGTTGAAACCCTAAAAGTAAAATAAGAAGATGTGAGGAGATCCATAAACACAAAACTATAATTCCAAAAAACACATTGAATCCCATGCTCTCAATCCGACCTAGAATGGACCGGCTGATCATGAGTTCAGAGCACAGAAGCAGCCGGGAAGGAACCATCACACCAGAATTACTTCATTAAATTACAATATGTTAACATGTAAAAGAATGATAGTAAACCCCTAAATCATATATATGTTCACATTAATGCATGTATTTGATCTTTTACAATAATAGTATTAAGAAGTATAAATAATAATTATAGGAAGGATTCACGAACACATAAAAATCATTTTTAGATTCCCATAGTATGTAATAGTTATCTCTAAAATGAGAGATATGAGACTAAAATCAAATTCTATAGAATAATGAGTAACCCCAAGAATTATAGGTACATTATAAATGATATCCTTACTCTAGAATTCCTAAAATGTTCAAATTCATGGTTGTGAATTGGAAATAGAATGGTTTACCTAACAATAATACTATACCTTTGAATGTGATTGATTGGACTTACAACTTTATTATTTAGTCTATATTAATTATTATCTTATTCATGATACACATTAAATCTTTTAATAACTAAATTATATCAAATTATAATCACTAAATTCATTAATGAATACCATAATCTGTGGGAATATTGGTAATATATGGAAGAAACCTTATGATGTTATGAAAAACTAGTTGACATGATAGAAATTTTCTTTAACTAATACAAATTTCATGTACATGGAGCCAAAACATATGTAGTCGTTGTCCTATAGCCTATATATCTATATATTTAATGTTTTGGTTATATATTTCAATCTCAATCACTCCCTCTTAACATTGGAGGTGGTATGATATAGCCTCATGATAGTGAATCCCCAAGGTCCATCTTAATAATGATTGTCCATAATGAAGAATGTGCCTCATTTGGAGATATCCAAATTCCCTGAGTGAGTGTCTGAGGAAGCACAGTATTGTTTACCTTCCATATCATAGGGAGGATGAGGAGAAAGTAAACTATATCCTTGAAACCAAGAATTAATTTACTGAGATAGATATTCAACATGATCATCATCATATATGTGTAACCCAAACTGTAAAAGAACTTTAGAGGATATTTTTCTGGAACTGGTTATCCAGAGTATGACACCAAGAATGATATCTTATTAGGGGAAACCCATTACTATATCATGAAATACTATTGATTGTGTGTAATAATGGTCATTCCTACTGATTATTATTTATAAATATTTATTTTTCCCTTGGGGAATCATCCAACTATTTCAATATATTTTTTCAATGAATCAAGATAATGTCTACCTTTGTTATTATTATGATTTTAAGAAGGATGTTCACCACATCATGGAAATTTTTCAAGATCTACCATGGTGGGATATTCTTTAGGGTCTATATTGGTAGTATGTCACCATAATTCAACATGAGGACATATAAAATTCTAATCTTACCTCAATCACAAAGACCATGGATTCTGGGAAGAGAGCCACCTAATTGTAACAGACAATAGAAACTCATATGTGGGGCCATTCCCATGATATTTACAATAACTTTTTAGAAAACCGATGTATCCAAAAAATTGTACAAGGTAATTCTTGTATCATAAGTAGTTGAAACACATATAAATTGAAAAAAAATCAAGGAATATGGGTTCAATATACCCATCAATATTTTCAAAGGGAATTAATTCATACAGATGTCCTCATAGTGGAATCCCACAAAATCTATTTCATTAAAAAATACATGCCTATAAAGAAAATATTGTTTTAGATATATGTATGGAATATGTTGGGAAACCCTATCCAATAAATGAGGGTATTTTACACATAATAACATCTCTATTATCATCCATTGGAATTATATATAACAATATTACATATATACCTTCTATGAGGAAATATTTTAATCTTACCAATGATCTCACATCATTAAATATCATTATTATTAAACCAAATAATGTTTTGGAACATGATATGATCAAATAACATGAAAAAAGGATACACACATAGATAATTCTACTCTCATGGAGATACTTTCACAACTCGACCCCCTAGGGAATCTTGTTCGGCACAAACTAGAGTGTGAAACCCAAATCCAAACTACAAAAAGTCAAGGGATGGAGAATATCACCATGTAGGAAATTATACACATAAGATGCCTTTTCCTAAAGTACCTATACAAATAAATAAATCTCCATACACTAGTATAATGTGGAAAAGATAAATAATGGATACTGTATATTTATTAATAACAACTAATCCCACATCAATGTGTAATAAAGTGAATGAAAGTGTAAAGAGAAAAATAAAATACCTCCATTACTATATAATGAGTTTAACCTGCTAAAAAATTGAATCGTTGTCAAGATGAAACTCCTAGAACAACTATCATTCCATCTAGTGAAACTATTCCCCCCTTATCTTGGTCCTCCTAGGCCCTCATCAAAAGGATTGTCATCTACATAAAAATGAATCATGAGGGAAGCACCCATATATGGGTGAGTATTAAAATAACTAGTATGGGACCACTAAATCACTATATCAATCATTTAAGAGAGTCATATCAAAACCCTAAAAGGTGATTCAATTATAAAGAAAGATAAAAACATATATATGCTCATACATATTCAAAACATCTCAAAGTATGGTCATGTCCACACTACCAGCCTAAGATTCTACCCAAGCCTCATAGGTCACATTTTTCTGAGGGAACTCACATATAGAGACTCAAAAACCCTATAGTAACTCATATGATAAGTAAAAATTGTCAGGCCTTTCAATGTTTATATACACACTATAACTCATAATATGTTAATACATAGGTTGGGGTCACACCCAGAAATTGTGGGGGATACTTAACCTTATATGGAATAACTAGATACAAAGGGGGTCCCATGATCTGAATGTTTGAAATAGGGTACCTATACCAAACTAGGGATAAATGGTATCACATAATACCCTAATCCACATAGATAGATTCCATAATTTATCCAAACCTTACCTGTATAAGGGGTTTCTCATCCTATCCCCATGACAGGATTCTATATTGTACCCTCATAAGGACAGATTAAGGCTAGACACCTATGCTAATATTGAAATAGGACTATGGGGATTGAGAGATCAAACCTTCCCTAAAATGGGAATATAGTATATACAAGGAACACATGTAGTGTCCTACTAAATTTGGTCATGCTCCAACCCAAGCCTATTTATTATGGTTCACGCACATGTACTCTCGTCATGTCCATGTACATTAGCCATGTCCATTCCCATATTCTTTATGGTATATTTAGATCCACCAGTTCAAGGTTCTCATAGAAGTTCGAAATGTCACATGCCTATGTGATATTTGTCTATATGTATAACCCTAATGGAAGGGGGTCTAAACAATGTTCAATCTTCAAAACTACATATTGTGTAGATCGGGATTTCCATTAAATCCCACATATCTTTCATGACATCACCCACTACATTAAAACATCTAATTCAATCATGATCTTCACCCTAATTCTTAGATATATGGTTGACCATTCTTAATCCATCATTGGTGGTAGGATTTTGTCCAATTTTTTGATCGAAATACAATTCACATCACTCATGACATTTCGTAAGCACCAATTCCTGTGAAACTAAACTCCATTTATTCCAACATCAATCATCCATCATCATCATCAATAATCAAACATTTATAAACTCCATGTTGTTGATTCTAGAATAGTGATTCATGGATCCTAAGAATCCTGCATTAAATTTTGATCCTGGTTAAAATTTATTCATTGGTCAAACAAAACAACAATGATGAACAGCGAATAGTGGGATAAACCTCAAAAACACAACAGTGAGTTATTATCATTGTCCAGTATTCATTTTATCCTTATTCATTTATAATAAAATCTTAAATTTTCTTGTAAAAATGAATTGGTTATCATTTCCTAATTTTAATATGATATGGAATAATATTTAAATCAATAGAGTGATTTGGGAATTAATTTTCTAAAATTATTAATTCACCATCACCATTGATAATTCAATAAAGGGGATTAATATAATAAAATCAAATGACTTACCCTAATATAAGATCGTTAACTAATGAGTAGTGATTATATATCATTTGGATTGGCGATATCTGAGAACTTCATTGACAATATCAATCACCTTGATACAATGATCATAAATCAATGGTTCTTCCATTATCCAACAGTTCTCTAGTCAATGGTTCTATAATCTAATTTCTAGGGTAATATCGCTAACCCAAGGATTTTTCAATGGACATGATTAAATAGAGTATATTTAAATTACATTAATTTAATATACAATTGCTTATTTAGTTTATTTATTTTTCTTTTAAATTTCTCGTGACTACAGCTAAAATAACATCAAACATAAAAAAATATTGAGTCACACCTATAGAAAATCCCATGTTCTAAATTTAATGGATGTCTCAATTTTCCCATTTGATTCAATTTTTTAGAGTTATTACATATTTTTAGAAGAAAAAATTGCATGATATAATATATTTATTATTTTTAATATATCAACACTGATCCTCCAAGGAATATTGAATCACACGCTGACATCATGCCTAACTATGAAAATATTATTAAAAAATTTTAAAAGTGCTACAGGGGGAAAGATTCATTAAATTATCCCCATCTTTATTTTTTCATCTTGAAAAGAAAATGGATACAAAAAATGAGAAAATTAATGAGAAAATATTTTTTTTATCACTCCCAGGTTCACTCTTGAAGATTCTCATGTGGATACTAAACATGAACCAAAGGAATCGCTCATCCATAAAGGATCTTCTCCCGCTGTACCTCAATAGTCACTATGTTTCATGAGAAGGTAACTTCATCTTAAATATTGGGATCACCATAGTAAATAACATGAAATGGGTCATGCACATATATCATTAGCTGTAAAACAAGGAATAAATTGTGCACCAATCTAAAATTAGTGGTAAGGCTCGGTGATATGCCTCCTCTCTAACCTTACCCAATATATGGAAGGGGCTAATGAGTATCAATGATACCATTCTGCCTTATCCAAATTTAAACAATCGTAATCTTTTTGGGAGCTTAAGAAACATGTGATGTCCCTAATCAAACTCCAATGGCCTCCTTCATCAGTCTGTATAGAACTTCTGATAGCTTTGGGAAGTCCTCATCTGCTCCATGATTTTCTAAACCTTCTTTTTTGTCACCCAAAATAACTATAAGAACACAACTATTTTTAATCATGGATAAATCAAGAAAAGTGGTTATCTATGGATTATCCCATACATGGTCTTGAATAGTTCCATATTTATAGTGGATTTGTAGAAGTATTTTTATAAAAAATCCACCAAGGATTGATGATCCTCCAACTATATCCAAAATCCAACATTAATTCCTATTTCTTTTCCTCCAACTCATGAATGGACCACTCTATCTTGTAATATGACTAGGGATAGAACACTATGCATAACAAAAAATATTTCCCAAAGTGAGCCTATAATCCCCACTATAATTTGTATGTGAATAAAGTTTAGTGTTATGAAATGATCATTTATTGAACACTATAATATTACTCAATCTACTACATATACGGCACCCCTAAATCTCCGTGGAACCCTAATATCATAAATCTAAGAATTGAGGAGAAATGGTTTGTATGTTTATGATCAACTAGATAGAATTGTCTTATATAAATGATCATGAATTTCCATTCATGATATAAAATGGTGATACAGTTCCATTTCCACTCCAATACCTAAATGTGTTGGGATAAACCCACTAAAACCTGGTTCCTAGCCTTCTTCTTCTAGAATGTGAGTCATCGAAGGATAAAATCGTAAAAACAATTATTTATACATGGACACAAAAACTGATATCAATGATTTTGGTATATTTTTTCCAATATTGGATGAACCTATAATGGTGATTTATGAAAATCCATTAATATCTCCTCAAAGATCATGGTAGGTACCATCATCTATCCTTTGAAATTTATGAGATTCTCCATTCCATAATAAAATCCATATTGATCATGTCTAGTGTATAACATGTCACAAAAGAACTTAAAATAAATATCCATACATTGTGCCTCCTCGACATGTAGATGAACTAGAGGCATAACAACTATCATCTAAAGATATGATACACTAACCTAGTGCATTAGGGACAACTACAGTAAGGAAAATTGCTTTGTTTTCTTTCTAAAAAACTCCAAACATGATTTTTTTTACTTATATAATATTCCACCATATTCCTCTTCTTTGGTGTATTAACTATCTAAAATTTATAATCATATAGAAAATAAATCCACTACCTCCACCCCAAGTCAATATCTTTTTAATGTAATATATACCTTAGCTTATAATGGTTAGTGTAGATGATGAATCACTCTCACATAGTATATTTCCACTAAGACGTCAGGGATAACACCACTCATGCCACATCTATTTCATGGTTTACTTAGTCCTACTCAAGAAATCTTATATTCTGAAACCCACAGCCAATCATTATCTACCACTATATAAAAACACATCTAAGCCCAACTCTGGAGGTATCACAAAACAATACATAATTAATACCCTAATCTAACAGTCTAAATATGTGGTTTCTTATTAACCTCTATTGAAGTTATTTAAAATCATGTAGACACATATTCTTCCATAAAAAGGATACCCCTTATGCACTAAATAATTCATAGGTGTCTCTATCCTATAGAAATAATGCATGATTAGTTGATAATATCCTAAAAACCTAATGATGATCCAAACCTCAAATGTTATCTTGGGTGACTCCCAATATAGAACTACCAGGTAGGGGTCCACTACTAATCCCTCCCCATAGATGATATTTCCATAGATTTTAACCTATAAAATATAGAATTAACATATTGATATAATCATATAAAGTTAGTCCTCTTAGGTTATGTCCATAAACATACTCAAATTCCTTGCCTTCTCTTCAAAATATTATGAGTACAAGAGTATTTCATTGATTAATATTACCATCAACCCATCCAAGAAACAATAAAAGAACTGATTAATGAGTTAAATGAACATTTTTTTGGATTTCATTTGGTTAAATGGAATCATAAAGTAATAATTTTAACTATAGTGACACCAAAATTTTATCATCATAATATCCACCTCTTGAACATGGAGTTGGTGATCACCTATTTTTAGGTTAGTCTTCAAGAACCACCACAACACTTTAAACTAGTTGAATAGTTCATTGATTCTAAAAAGTGTATACATATTCATTATAGTCTCCTGATTTAGGTGTTTTTAATACACATAAAAACTAAATCTCTCATATGCCTTATTGGTGAACAAAATTGGAACTACCAAGTGGGGTACACTGGTTCCAATAAATCCTTTCACCTAAAGATCCTATAACTACACCATCGTATCTCTCAACTCAGTGGGGGTTATCTGATATGATGGAATATATATTAGGATAGTATCTAGGTGTAGGTCTATAAATAATTAAATCTCTAGATAGGAAGGTAATCTTTACATGTCCTTAGGAAATATGTTCTACTTCTCCTCAACCACTATAGGAAATAGAAAGGTCACAACACTTACTTCTCCAAAGGACATACTAGACAACTAATTAGAAATTCTATGTATCATACTATATAGGGGCCCACCCAAATCATCTTAGGATTCCTTATCCCCAATGATGAGAAATATCATTCCATCAACTCATATTCATCACATCCACCTTTGAAAATAATCAATTTTTCTATGAACCATGAAGAGATAGTCCATATATAGAAAGATGACATAATTCCTAATCATAGTCCCAAAGAGATCATGTGTGAATATCTCACCTCTGAGAGTTAGTTCACACAATCAAATGGTTTTTTTTTTATCATTTAATCTCCCCCATTATGAGTCTCCAATTATTAAGGTCGATAAAAATTCTCATTAGGAATTTATAGATATTTAACATGGTATGCAATAAGAAAAAGTGCGGCTCTAAACTATTTCTATAAAAACTATAGATAAAGTAATGAAGACAAATATACTACCTTGGACCATACCCCTATAATCTATGAAATTATTCTTCACTACTTGCATCTATAAATTATCCATACCACCACCTTTATATGCCAAGATAAGACCACCTGGAGGTTGCAGTGGTGATAAAAATCATAATATAAAACACCTAAATGTATTATCCAAGATCATATACCATGTACGCCACCCTTGGGAACCCATGCTCATGCCACTTCCTCTACCTAGGAATTACATCAACCATATCCCCACTAGTTGAAAAATGGGTTAAGAAACTTAACATAATATGATCTTTCCCATCACAGGTGAAATACATCATCTACCATTGTCGATTAGATCCACCTTGAGTAACCTTAGTGGTCGAGTCATTATTCTGATACTACCATCTATTTTGTCTCATATTCTTGGATCCCAATATATTATATTGATTACCAACTACTGATTTCATATCTTCATGGTGGTCACTACCTAAACTAATGGTTAGAAACTACTCTGCAAAGAATCTCTCCACAAATATGGAACATTATAGTAATCCAACATAGGAAGGGATAAAATGAGATACAAATTTATCTCATATATCTCAATGTGGTCCACACATAATTTAATGTTATTGAAATTATAAATCATGATCAGTTTCTATAGAATATCCTGAGAGGTTGGTGATACTCAATGTGTAATCTATTACTTTCATGCTACCCAGATAGAGCTCCAAAATCTCATGGTTACATATTTATAAAAACATCACTAGATAAACCCAACTCTTAAGAGGTTCCTAAACTCTATACATGTGAGTGTCACCACATCATGGGTTTGAATCATCATGATACACCATATCCATGTTAGCCTATGGAGAAGTTTCACTGATAGGACCACCATCTGATCAGGAGGGGTACTAACAAGGAGGAAAACTCGTCCTACTACCTCAAGATAGTACTATAATACCTATTATTCTGATTAACCCTATAAACTAAGTATTATTTACCTATATAATGTATGATTTGATCTAAACCCCCACACGTCATCTTCTAGTACTACTGGAATAAGTGACTACTAAATATGTGTAATGAATATCAAAAAATAACATATAAGAACCCACTAGGATGGGGTTCACTTGCCCTATATCTAAGAAATGATATAACTTCCCCGACCAATGGATGACTGATAGAGACGCACACCCATAATGACATGGAGGGATACAGTACTCTATACAAAATAAATTAGTATAGAGAATAACTCAAACTATTCTCAAGGAGGGATTGAACACCTCATCTTCCTAGGGATAGACATAGAGAACCAACCCATATTGAGGATGAAATTGAAATGAGGGGATCTTGGGATCCAACCTTCCCTAGAATGTGAAAAATATCATGACCAAGGGACACACAACTTGTCCCTCTACATCTATTCATTCCACATCCCATGATCATGTACTTCGACCCATTCCGATGTACTTTGTTCATAACCATGTACACGGAACATGTTCGCGTTTTTATACCCAAAGGTAAGCACTAGGTCACATGGTTAAGGATATCCCAGAGTATGGAATATTCACATGACCATGAGATATTTATATTTACACATTAACCCTATCCACTACATATGGTGGTGCACATGGTGTGAATTCACCCAAACTAAAGGGCATGTGAATCATGATTTCACAAAAATCAAATATCTCTCATGCATCCTTGCATGCACCACAAATGCCACCAATTTTACCATGATCACATATATAATTCTTTGATATAAGGGGGATTATTATTTAACTATTATATAAGGGTAGATTAAATCACCTTATTTGATTGCAAAAAAGTTATGTTCGATCCCAGTATCACCCAAGTGCCAAATCCCTTGAAACCGAACTCCTTCATTTCTAATTTCAAACTTCCATCATCATAATATTCAATAATCCATTATTTGTAAAAATAATTTTTATGATTTCACTAAAATGTTCCATATATTTTTAGAATCATACATTAAATCGGGCTTATGACAACCCTGCTTTTTATTACAACTTAAACATGATTTATTACATAAAACTTCACTTAATACAATAAAGAAGATCGAGAGGATTAGTGTCTTTGGGGATTAAGATCATTACATAAAAACTTAAAACATGAAATAAAAAATCTTTATTGAAAACTTCCTTTACATGACCACTACATTCCCTCGTTGTTAGTATTTCATGGGATAACCTGAGGACATGCATAAGAAAAGGGTGAGTTATAAAGCCCAGTAAGGGGGTACACGTGGAATAACATGAGGAGTACAATACATGTTAGACAATAGGAATATAAATAGAGCATAAGAGAAACATGAACATAAAGGCATGATAAATCATGATAATCATAACATGGAAATGTGGCAATAACACTTAACATGGAATTAGCATGAGCCAAGGCTTATTGCACATGGAGCATGAGTAAATCCTCATTGCACATAAAGCACGAGTAAACCCTCATTAAAATTGATTTAGAATGAGTCAAAACTAATTTCACATGACGTATCATGATACTATACTTTACCCAATGCATTGGAATTCTATAAGGGCGCACCATTCTTAAACATTTCATTTCATGCATAAGTGTGTCACATGGATCAAAAAACATGGATTCATAAAACATAATAATTTATTCCACGATAAAGTAATGTGGAATTAATACATGAAACTTCGTGATAAATAAGTAAATGTGCATAAAGGTGAATACCCTTGATGGAGAAATGGGCATGGTATTCACTATACAATGGCTTTTTCTTAGAAAATCGGTGCGATTTCGGCAGCGTAACGGCGTGACATAAGAATTCATAAAAACGGTTGATGAGAGAGAAAGGGGTTCCTCATCATATTTACATGTAATGGAAATTAAGGATGTCATTTAGATACATGTACCAACAATTGTAATGGAATTTAGATTCATGATACAAAAGTGTGGCTTGAATGTAAAAGAAGAGAGAGAAGTTCCTTTCCGAATTTCGGCATAGTAACGTGTGTACATGGGAGGCATTTAATGAGAGAGAAAGGGGTATCCCATCATTAAAACAATAAGAGGGAAGTATGGGGGAGTTTAGAAACCATACCCCAACATTCATAATTGAAATTAAAAGGGAAATACAACTTAAAGAAAATTGAAAAAAATGAGAAACGAAGAAAAAACCCTTACTTGGAAGTGTGCTTCCAAAGGCTAGAGAGAGGCTTGTGAGAGGCTTCTTGGGAGCTTGGGGCACCTTGGGAGGATTCTAGAGAGAGTTGGGAAGAGGTTGGACGGACTAAAAAGGATTTTAGTGAGATGGAAGTGGGATATTGGGTGGGTTTATATAGGAAAGGTGAGGGAATTCTTTATTATTTAGGTTTGGGACCCCTTATATTAAATTAATCCTAACCAAAAACCATCCCATGGTTTTTGCCCATGGTTTTTAGCAAAGGTAAGAGGAAAACAATATTTTATAATTCCAAATTCATATTTTCTTAAAATATTAGGGTTGCTTATGTAGAGGTAAGTCACGCTCCCATGGAAATTAATTTAAAAGGGTAAGGTGTTGAATAAGTCTTGAGGGGTCCATTAATGCTTTTAAAAGTAAGTCAAACAAACCCAAAATTACATTATTTTAATGTTAAAACATATATTGGCCGAAAAGAAAGATTATAGTATTTTATTACATCACTATTGGGTAATTATGATGTCATAAAACACATTATATATTTAAACGGTATTTAATTTTTACTCAAAAATTTGGTTGTCTCAGAAAATTATGAAAAATTCACAGTTGGATAATTTCGATGTCCTGATTCCAAAAATAACATTTATTTTATCTAAATAATTTTCTAAATATGTTAATTTTCACTTTTAAAATAAAAACCGACATTTATCAAAAATTCACAGGTTTGGACAGAAATGGATTTCAATCCTTAATAAAAATTATAATTACATTCATAAAATTCTAAGATCATTTATATTTAATAAAAATTAATTTAATAATAATATTTTTTTAAAATATTATTTAATTCAAAAATCCCTTAATTTAATAAAATATAATTCTTAGTTAAATAATTACTAAAAACACTATTTTTACTTTAAAAACTATTTACAATGTATCAATAATGACAAGAAATTATATTCATTATTATATACAAAAAAATAATGTACATGAACATAGTAATACTTATTTGTTACATAACCCCTTAAAACAGCTGCATAAGACCTAAGGGTAAGGTGTGCGATGGTGACAGACTCTTGGGGTGGCTCGGATAGCATCGCTCGAGTGGTAATTTCAATCAACTTCCACTTTTCCCGTAGACGGTCACGTTCGAGCTTGAAAAGATGAAGCTCAGCTTGGGCTTGGTCAAGGGCGAAGCCCAAAGATGCCACCTCTTTTCCGAGCTCCGAAAAATGGTCTTTATATGGGGAAATTCTACTGGATGAGGCCATCGCTTCCTTTGTCTAAGTAAATTTGGATTTATCAAAGCCCTATATTTATACTAATCATGTGATCACTGTTCAACGGCTATATTAGCAACGGTCAAAATTCTTATCATAAAACCAAAGAAGTTTATATTTTATATAAACATAAATAGACATTTAATTGGATCAAGAGGGATTTCAATTAATGAAACTTTGGGTCGTTGCAATATTCCCCCCTTAAGAAATTTCACCCTTGGAATTTTCCTTTTCCCATACTAAAACAGATGTGGGTAACTCAGCTTCATCATATCCTCTGATTCCCAAGTCACTTCTTCAAACTTGTGGTTTCTCCACAACACCTTGACGAGGGGAATTGTCTTATTTCGTAGAACTTTTTCTATAAGATCTAAGATCTTCACTAGTTGCTCATCATAAGAAAGATTATCTTCCAATTGTACCACCTCAGAAGAGAGTACATGTGAAGGGTCCGGTATGTACTTCCTTAAGAGGGATACATGAAAGAAATCATGTACTTTGGACATAGTAGGTGGAAGTGCTAGTCGATAGGCCACATCCTCGACACAATCAAGAATCTTGAGGGGGCCGATGTACCTTGGACTTAACTTCCCTTTCATTCCAAAACTCATGACCTTATTCCATGGAGATATGCGTAGAAAAAACATGTCTCCAACTTTAAACTCAAGTTCTCGTCGATGTTTATCTGCATAACTCTTCTGTCAACTCTGAGCTGCCTTGATATGCTGTTGAATAGTTTTCACCTTCTCCACCATTTCCTCGACCATTTCTAGTCTAAGCATCTTACGTTCACTGACCTCATCCCAACATGCCGGTGTTCTGCACCTTTTCCCATACAGGGCTTCATATGGTGCCATTTGGATGCTCGAGTGGAAACTGTTATTATAAGAGAACTCAACAAGAGGAAGATGTTGATCCCATCCTACTTTAAAGTCCATTGAGAAGGCTCTCAACATATCCTCAAGTGTTTGGATAGTCCGCTCGGATTGTCCATCAGTTTGAGGATGATAGGTCATACTGAAGTTCAGTTCAGTATTCAGAGCATGTTGAGGACTCTTCCAAAACATAGAGGTGAATCTTGGATCTCAGTTAGACACAATAGATAGTGGTAATCCATGCAACCTTAACACTTCCCTGATATATATCTGTTCCAGTTGATCCAATGAGAAATCCTCCCGAATAGAAATGAAGTGTGCAGTCTTTATAAGACAATCCACAACAACCCAGATTGCATTTTTGACTTTGGATGTCCTTGGAAGTCCGGTGACAATGTCCATGGTGATGTTTTCCCATCTCCATTCTGGTATGGGCAATGGTTGCATCATCCCCTTAGAAGTTTGCCTCTCTGCCTTTACTTGTTGACACACCAGGCACTTTGATGTATATTCGGTGATCTCCTTCTTCATATTATCCCACAAAAAGTTTTCTCAGAGATCTCGATACATCTTTGTGCTCCCTGGGTGAATAAAGAAATTTGAACTATGTGAATCATCCAAAAGTTCCTTCTTCAGCTCCGGACTTGATGGAACACATAGTATTTTCCCAAACCACACAATTCCTTCTTCATTAACATAAAACTATGAGGATTTCCCATTTTTGATAGCTTCCACTTTTTCTTTAATTCCTACATCATCCTTTTGAGCATCCTTTAACCTTTCCAAAAGATATGGTTGGGCAATCATTTGTGAAAGGATTGATGATGTTCCCTTATCTATGATTCCCATTTCCATCTTCATCAAGTCTAAGAAGATTGGATCCTTCTCAATTCTCATCATTGATAGAATCGTTGGATCCTTTCTACTTAGGGCATCTGCCACCTTGTTCTCTTTCCCATGGTGGTAATGTATTGAACAGTCATAATCCTTGATGAGATATATCCATCTTCTCTGGCGCATATTAAGATCTTTCTGCGTGAATATATATTTAAGACTCCTGTGGTCAGTATATATCTCACATTTCTCTCCATAAAGATAATGCTGCCAGATTTTTAAGGAAAAGATCACAACCGCCAACTCCAGATCATGTGTTGGATAGTTTCGCTCATGGATTTTCAACTACCTTGAGGCATAGGGTATCACTTTATCATTCTGCATCAGCACACAGCCTAAGCCCTTCATTGAAGCATCACTGAATACCATAAAAAGTTCCCCACTTGTGGTTAAAGTGAGAACGGGCATAGTGATAAGCCTTCTTTTCAACTCCTTGAAGCTTTCTTCGCATTCATCACTCCAAGAAAACTTTACTCCCTTCCGAGTTAGCTTGGTAAGAGGGTTGGACAATCGTGAGAAATTCCTCACAAATCGTCTAAAATATCCAGCTAACCCCATGAAGCTACGGATATCTGTTACCGATGTTGTCCTCGGCCAACCCTCAATTGCATTTCTTTTGGAGGAATCCACAGATATCCCATTTCTTGTGATGATATGGACCAAGAATGAGACCTTTTTCAACCATAACTCACACTTTTTGTACTTCGCATAGAGATTCTCCTTGCGCAAAGTCTCTAGTACAGTTTTTAAATGCTCCTCATGATCCTCCTTGGTTTTGGAGTATATTAGAATATCATCTATAAAAATTACCACAAATATGTCAAGGTAATCTCTAAAGACTCTATTCATTAAGTCCATGAAGATTGTTGGAGCATTGGTGAGTCTGAAAGGCATTACTATGAATTCATAGTGCCCATATCTTGCACGAAAAGCAGTCTTGGGGACATCTTCCTTCTTTACCCTTACTTGATAATATCCCGACCGCAAGTCCACCTTGGAGAAGTATTGTGCTCCATGCAGCTGATCGAACAAGTCATCAATTCTTGGGAGAGGATACTTGTCTTTATCGTGATTTTGTTAAGTTCACGATAATCGATGCAAATCCGCATTGACCCATCCTTCTTCTTGACGAAGAGGACTGGTGCACCCCATGGTGAAGCACTTGGGCGTATAAACCCTTTATCTAGATTCTCCTGTAGTTGTTTCTTCAGATCTTCAAGCTCTATAACAGCCATCCTATATGGATTCTTGGATATTGGTAGCACCCCAGGTATAAGTTCAATTGAGAACTCAACATCTCTTCTTGGAGGAAGACCAGGCAGTTCCTCAGGAAACACTTCAGCGAATTCCCTCACAATAGGCATTTCTTCAAGGATGGTTTCTTCCTTGGACTCAATCATCTGAGCCAGATATACGTTCTCATAAGGCATTAATATCCATGCTTGAGATGATGGAGCTAAAGGGGATTCATCTTCCTCCTAACACTTATAAAGAATTGGGGGTCGATTCTCCATATAGAGTGTGATTTCCCTCTCCCAACAATTTATGTTGGCTCTATATAAGGAAAGTCAATCCATGCCAAAAATTGCATCAAATTCCACCAGAGGGAGTATGAAGAGGTTCTCTGGGAAATTCAATCCACAGATTATAACAGGGGAGGAATTATATTCATGGGATGAAATGATTGCCCCATTTTCCATACTCACTGACATATTCACTTCCATGATTTGTGGTGGTGCTGGTATTGTTCTACTAAACTTTCTAGATATAAAAGAATGCGTAGAACCTGAATCAAAAATTACATTCTCTATTCTTTAATGAATAACTAGCTTACCTATAACCACTTCGTTTTCAGGGTTCACTTCGGCAGAAGTGATGTAAAAAATCTCTTCCTTGCTGCCTTGGAGGTTGTTGGTTGCCTCCGCAAACCCTTGGATTAGGGCACTGATTTGCAAAATGACCTGGTTCTTTGCATTTGTATCATTAAACAACGCATTGAGGTTCGAATGGAGCGTTCCTCTCCTCTAACGTAGTCGTGGGTCTTTCTTGCCGATAGTTAACAGCTAGGTACCCTTCTCTTCCACACCTGAAGCATTTTCTCATCCCCTTAAGGCAATTTCCAGGGTGCTTTTTTCCGCACTTTTGGAAAGTGGGGTGCTGGATCTTCTTAACGTCGTTGGATTTATCCATCGGACCACTAGCATTGAAGTACACCTTACGCTTCTTGTCCCCATGATAACCTTGTGATTTCACGATCTCCATTTCGACCTTGAGGGAACATTGGACAATTTCCTCATAGTTATCGAAGTCATGGATCTCTAATGCTTTCCGCAGGCTAGGCTTAATCCCACCAAAGAAGCGGTCAACCTTGCATTTGGGGGTAACGACAAAGCTAGAAGCATATCGTGCAAGCCTTGTGAAATTTTCCTTGTATGCTCCAATAGATTCTTCATATTTTTGCTTGAGTTAAAGGAAGTCCCTTTCCATCTTATGTCGGAGGGTGTGCGGAAAATATTTATCGAAAAACATCTTCCGAAAATCCTTCCATTACAACACCTCGATCTCCTCCTCAGGCTTCGTATTTTTGATCAACATCTACCATTGATCAGCTTCACCCTCCATATGATAAGCATCCAAGAGAACCTTCTCTTGTTCAGAACATTGAAGGATGGAGAAGATCTTTTCAATGGAGTTGATCCATTGTTCAACGATCGTGGGATCAGATGATCCACTAAAAGTAGGAGGCCTTTGTCTCATAAAGCTCTCGATAGTGACTTGTTATTTCTTAGGGGGGGTTGAACATTCCTCTTGACCTGTGTTTCTATTCAATGCTTGAGTTATCTTAGAGATAAGCATGAAAAATTTCACGATTCCCACTCCCATTGGATTGGGAATCTCATTAGTACAGTCATCACACTGATCTTCGCATCGATTGTTAGCCCGAGTCCTCCTATTATCGGCCATTGGCTGGAATAAAAGGAATGTTAGGGGTAACACATAAAGAGTAATTCAAAGACAAAAGTTGATGACTTATAAATAAACTTCCATTTCCTTAACTCATGAGTCTATAGGTTTCAATCAAGGCTTTTCATGATCTACTTTCTAACATATATTCTTAGGGGCATTTTTTTTAATTCCCTTAATAAAGGTTCATACTAAGCTTATGAATTTATCAAAACATATCCCCTTGGAGTGTTGTTACCAAGAGTACAGAAAAGCCCATTGTCGTGCACTAGTTCCCGTTCGATTCTAGCTCAAAGCAGTGTTTTCGGGTTTTACCCCTAGGATACATCTGTTCCAGAGCCGCCTCTACCTGCTCATATCCAGAAAAGGATGTATTTGTCTGATAAACCACTTACTTAGTACTTACCAAAACTTAGGGATGTTTTTATTATACTTAGTCTTGTCTCTGAGTCTTTACAAGGGTTTCCTAATCCCAAAAATAACTAAACCTCCCTCTGATACCAACTATGACAACCCTGCTTTTTATTACAACTTAAACATGATTTATTACATAAAACTTCACTTGATACAACAAAGAAGATCGAGAGGTTTAGTGTCTTTGGGGCTTAGGATCATTACATAAAAACATAAAACATGAAATACAAAATCTTTATTGAAAACTTCCTTTACATGACCACTACATTCCCTCGTAGTTAGCATTGCATGGGATAACCTGAGGACATGCATAAGAAAAGGGTGAGCTATAAAGCCCAGTAAGGGGGTACACATGGAATAACATGAGGATTACAATACATGTTAGAAAATAGGGATATCAATAGAGCATAAGAGAAACATGAACATAAAGTCATGATAAATCATGATAATCATAACATGGAAATGTGGACACAACACTTAACATGGAATTAGCATGAGCCAAGGCTCATTACACATGGAGCATGAGTAAATCCTCATTGCACATAAAGCACGAGTAAAACCTCGTTGCACTTGAATTAGCATGAGTCAACACTCATTGCACATGACGTATCATGATACTATACTTTACCTAATGCATTGGAGCGCTATAAGGGTGCACCCTTCTTAAACATTTCATTTCATGCATAAGTGTGCCACATGGATCATAAAACATGGATTCATAAAACATAATAATTTATTCCATGATAAAGTAACGTGGAATTAATACATGAAACTTCATGATCAATAAGTAAATTTTCATAAAGTTGAATACCCTTGATGGAGAAATGGGCATGGTATTCACTACACAATGGTTTTTTCTTAGAAAATCGGTGCGATTTCGGCAGCGTAACGGCGTGACATAAGAATTCATAAAAACTGTTGATGAGAGATAAAGGGGTTCCTCATAATATTTAAATGTAATGGACAGTAAGTAGGTCATTTATATACATGTCCCAACAATTTTAATGGAATTTAGATTCATGATACAAAAGTGTGGCTTGAATGTAAAAGAAGAGAGAGAAGTTCCTTTCGGAATTTCGGCATAGTAACAGCTGTACATGGGAGGCATTTAATGAGAGAGAAAGGGGTCTCCCATCATTAAAAAAATAATAGGGAAGTATGGGGGAGGTGATGAAACATACCCCAACATTCATAATTGAAATTAAAAGGGCAATACAACTTAAAGAAAATTGACAAAAATGAGAAAGGAAGAGAAAACCCTTACTTGGAAGAGTGCTTACAAAGGCTATAGAGAGGCTTGTGAGAGGCTTCTTGGGAGCTTGGGGCACCTTGGGAGGATCCTAGAGAGAGTTGGGCAGATGTTTGAAGAACTCCGAAGGCTTTGAGTGAGGAGGAAGTGGGAGCTTGGGTGGGTTTATATAGGAAAGGTGAGGGAATTCTTTATTATTTAGGTTTGGGACCCCTTATATTAAATTAATCCAAACCACAAACCATCCCATGGTTTTTTCCCATGGTTTTTGGAAAAAGGAAGAGGAAAACAATATTTTATAAGGACAAAGTCCGAACTTATTAAAATATTAGGGTTGCTTATGTGGAGGTGAGTCACACTCTCATGGAAATTAATTTAAAAAGGCAAGGCGTTGAATAAGTCTTGAGGGGTCCATTAATGCTTTGAAAAGTAAGTCAAACAAACCCAAAATCACATTATTTTAATTTTAAAACATATATTGGCCGAACATAAAGATTATAGTATTTTATTACATCACTATTGGGTCATTATGATGTCATAAAACAAATTATATATTTAAACGGTATTTAATTTTTACTCAAAAATTTGACTCTCTCAGAAAATTATGAAAAATTCACCGTTGGATAATTTTGACATCCTGATTCCAAAAATAACATTTATTTTATCTAAATAATTTTCTAAATAAGTTAATTTTTACTTTTAAAATAAAAACTGACATTTATCGAAAATTCACAGGTTTGGACAGAAATGGATTTCAAACCTTAATAAAAATTATAATTGCATTCATAAAATTATAAGATCATTTATATTTAATAAAAATTAATTTAATAAAAATATTTTATTAAAATATTATTTAATTCAAAAATCCCTTAATTTAATAAAATATAATTCTTAGTTAAATAATTACTAAAAACACTATTTTTACTTTAAAAACTATTTACAATGTATCAATAATGACAAGAAATTATATTCATTATTATATACAAAAAAATAATGTACATGAACATAGTACTACTTATTTTTTACATAACCCCTTAAAACAGCTGCATAAGACCTAAGGGTAAGGTGTGCGATGGTGACAGACTCTTGGGGTGGCTCGGATAGCATCGCTTGAGTGGTAATAACCTCCACTTTTCCTATTGACGGTCATGTTCGAGCTTGAAAATATGAAGCTCAGCTTGGGATTGTTCAAGGGCGAAGCCCAAAGACACCACCTCTTTTATGAGCTCCGAAAAGAGGGCTTCGTATGGGGCAATTCTACTAGATGAGGCCATCGCTTCCTTTGTCTGAGTAAATTTGGATTTATTAAAGCCCTATATTTATACTAATCATGTGATCACTGTTCAACGGCTATATTAGCAATGGTCAAACTTCTTATCATAAAACCAAAGAAGTTGACATTTTATATAAACATAAAGATACATTTAATTATATCAAGATGGATTTAAATTAATGAAAATTTTGTTCGTTACAGGGCTCCCATATAATGTTGAATCACTGGTCAAATTATACATTAATGATGAATAAAGAATAGTTAGAGAAGTACAGAAAACAAAAAAGTGATAAATGAATATTAGAAATTGAATGGTTTGGTCTTCATTCATTAATGGAAATTCTGGAAAATAATTATGAAAATGAATCAATTCTAAATTCATAATTATATAATAAAAATAAATCAACCATAAGATAATAAAACTAACTATGAATTAATAAACAAAAAGAAATAATTCATGTTTCTTGTAGAAAAATAAATAAATGTGATTTAACCAAAAAATAAAATTTCTTAACTAGATACTAGATCAATCACTAATAAAGAAAAATTATTTGTTTTTTTCATTTTTTGATATCAAATATCTTAGTTGACAATGAAAAACTTCTCAAGGAAATGATTATCTATCTATGATTCAATAATTATCCACCAATGATTGTCCATGGTTGAATCATCTGATCTAAACGGTTGTAAATTTATCCCTAATAGCTATATATATCCATAATTAAATAGGATACATTTAATTCATGTGAATTTTATAGAATAAAAATTATATAAATAATTTTTTTTAAATTTTCAATGACATTTTTTAAACGAAACATCTGATGTAAACAAAAATTATGTCACTCCTTGGATAAAACCAACATTATATATTTAATAGAGGTTTCCATTATTCCATATAATATAGTATTTAGAATATTTTCCTTTTTTAGGAAAAAAATCCATGCACATGATATAATAAGTTCAATACTTTTAATATATCAACATTGTTTCTCCATAGTCCCCAAAATCATATTCTGACTCCACGTCTATATATAAAAATATTATTCAAAATATTCCAAATTTTTACATGAAAAAAATCATTATAGATACTAAAAAAAAGTGTGGAAATGTGGAATCAATGGGTATCACATGATTTTGGATACATAATGAGTGTTTATCTTTAAACCACTTTAAAGAATAACACTAAAGAAAAAGTAAGAGTTGTTTCCAAACCCCCAAACCACCCATAACCTAATAATTTGGTCGTATTATTAATATAAAATAATTCTTCTCATCCTAATGAAAAAATAATGAAACTCGACCATATAAAAACTGAATTCATTAGGGTATTTTTGCCCCATGGGTTTGATTTTAAATCCATGTCGATACAGAGCACTGATAACTTTCTCTAATTGGGGGAGTTTTATTAACACATACAAATATAATAAATAAAAACAATAAACATTAGGAAATATAAATGGGATAATTTGATGATATCACTTATTTATTATCAATATTTCCCAACAAATAGAAGATATCAAATGTTTGTTTTGGAATTGTACCAGAGGCTGACTTATTTATTGGTTTCCATTGAATTGCTAGATTTATTAATCAATCTTATGGATTATTAAAAGTAAAAAAACAATTATAATTGGGGATATTTTCATTTACCATGTGGGTGGATTTTAATCCTCACCCACCCATTTTTTGGAATTCAAGTATAATTATATTTGATGGAATGGGACATCTAGAATGAACCATTTTTCTTCCTTGTGTAGTAGAATGTTTTTAACCCTCAAAGAACAAATTGTATCCAATATTAGATTTTTTTAGAACTTAGAAACTCCCACATTTTTTGTTAAAATAACTATAAGGTAGGTATATTTAATTTTGGTAAGATCTTCTCCATATATTCCATTACCATTTTAGATAGACTAAGAAGAAAATGAAAATCATAAACCACTTTAAATTCAAGAAGAAAGAGAATAAATAATTATTTTATTTAATTAAATAATAAAGGTGTGTGGAATATTCCATATAAATAAATATTCTCTATAAAATATTACTACAGATTTTTGAATAGAACAAACTAGGTTTTTTTCAATAATGATCATTACTCAAAATTAACAATGGGGTTTCTTAGAGTTCACGAATATAGATCAATAACTGGAGAATTTTATTCAAAAACCATTTTAGGAGATGATAATAAAGAAAAAACATGTAAGAATATCTCAAGGTGAGTAGAATAGTTTATTAAACCCTCAATTTGAAAATATTGAGGTGGTGTGACCATGGACACATGAAGAGTTAAATTTATTTCATTTATAATGATTAGGTTGATGGTTACTTCATACCTTCCTTATATTGTATCCAAATAATATTTCCATCCATAAATAATATAGATAAAGTAATTTAGAATAATCACTAAAATTTATTATATAACCACCATGTCATGGGTTACATGATCCTATAATTTTTTATCACAAAAAATATATTGAAGAATATAGTAAGTTACGATGAAGTTTTATTATAGAGCCCCTAGGAGACCATAAAAACGAACCAACCATTTTCAATAAAGAATAAGAAAAGGAAAAGATTTACTATTTGGGGATACAAAATATATTAATATTTTAATGTTGTATATATATATAGATCATGTTCATGAAGTCATTGGGGAATGAATTAATAAAGTATTTAGAAAACCCAATTCCCTAATTATCTCTGACTATAATACCTTCTACTCATATCCCTATAAAATATTATTTTATTAGAACATGCATGACTAAGTTATAGATATTTCTTCAGGGATAATCAAACCAATAAGGAATAAGTTATTCTCAATGCCCCTACAAATGATTGAATGTGAACCATCCCACTAAAATGATAATATTATAAAGAGGTGGATTAGATTTCATCAACCAATTTTTTTTGAATGATGAACAAGCATACTGAGAATGATTATTTTTTATAAAAATAGATCCTATATTTCATTAAGAATTAGAATTATTTAGTTCTGAATTATTTTCAAATAACCAAAATTAGTGAAAATTTGACATATATGATCACATAGTTATGTAATTTTATAAGGGTCAACAATATTACATATCCTCTACTCAAAGAATGGTTGATGAATAGAATGTTGATATTTCACATTCCAGTAAATAATTCATTATTAACCATTTATATTCCACTAAATTAAATGTTAAAAAACCATGTCCCTAAGGATATTAGGATATCCAGTCACTCTAGTCCATTCATAACCTCCAATAATCAGTCACATTTCTATGGTTTAGGAAAAGAAATAATGTTATCATATATTTTATCTATCATCTCATAATGTTGAGGAAGCTATTTACCCTAAGGATAGATATCATATATTCACTATGAAAATAACAATATGTGGCATGTAGTATCAATAATTATATTAATAACTATTCCAGGTGGATAAATTTTAGAATCCTATAATAGTGGTCCTTATTATAGTGAAGTAAATTATGTAACACACTTATATTTTTAAATAAGAACATTTTATTTGATATCATATGTGAAACAACACCAATCTTAGAATAAAATATAACTATAACACCCCAAAATTCTAAAGTAAGAACGTTGTATTTAATAGTGTGTATGACACGTAACACCAAGCATAGAAAGGAATATAACATATAAAGGATTTATGATATATTTAATAATTCAAATAAATCTATTAAATAGATTATAATGAATATAACACTGAGTTAGCTTGCATTACATGTAATAACTACTTTGTTCGATAGTTTACATTACACACAAGACCAAGTTTTACTAAACAAAAATATATCACTAAAATATTATAATTTAATATAATAAGATATAACCTAGCTGTTAAATTAGTGGTTATTAATAGGATTAAATAAATTATAGACATATATTTTTGAATTTATTAGTTAAAAATTATATATAAATGAATAACAAAACTAATTGAAAATATAGGAAATTTTTTTATAAAGAACAGTTTTTATGATTTCAAAGGCATACTATCTTAATAAATTAAATAAATTACTATTACTGATTGATATTAATTGAATATATAAATTATACATTCAATCAAGTATTTTTAAAATTCATCCAATTGATTTTATAGTCGTAAGATAAGAACAAACCCAATATTATGTATAAAAAGCTATATTTTTATAAAGGAATTTTTACTTCCTTTTAATAGATCCCCTATATTAAACATAAATTTTTAAACTTTTATAAATTTTATTTGAAAAAATAAACATTATTTCTGAAATAAGAACATAAAAATTAGGTTAGGGAGAATTTTTTATATTTTTTTGAGAAGTTTCATTTTTTATCAATAGTAAAAAAATACTGAATTTTAATTGAAAACTAATTTGTCTTATAATTTATTTATATGAATAAATTATATTTTAAATTGGATTTAGATACACATTAGATAAATTATAAATAAATTAATAAAATTTAGTACATTAGAATAAATTTCATATTTAAATTGGATTTGAAAAGATTTCAAACTTTTGAACATTTTTAATTTAAAAACCTCCTTCGTCATCTCATCTATAGAATTAAATTTAAATTAATTTCTTTTACTTATGTAATTGAAATTTGAAAAAAATTGATTACTTATTTGGAATAATAATATTTTATAATGTCTAATAAAGTCAAATTGTTTTTTTACCAAAAATATTAGTGAATGAAGTAAAAAATAATTACATCAATTAAGGTAAAATTAAACATAACAAGGGACTAAACCTTAAACTTAAGGGGAAAAATAATCTAGAAACATTACCAAAACATATTTTATGGAAATATTTTGACCATATTATTGATTTTATATAATTATTTTTATTATTGGAGGAACATGATGTAATGGGTGCCTATCAATAGTGTTTACCTTTTTATATTTTTAAGAATGCCACTCCTCTTCTATAAAAAGGTACTCACCCCTTCTACTTATTAACACATCTCAAGCCATTTTGATAATATAAAATCTTCCCAAATAATATACCTAAATACCTAACCTTCTCCTATAATCCTCACTTTGGTATAAAATCAAACCGATGCAGTCTTTTGGTATAAACCAAAAGGAGTTACCTGAATAAGAGGTAGCGTTCTTCAATAATTAATTTTGCTTCATTTACTTCTCCAACTGTTAAGATATTTTTTTATCATCCTTATATAATAAAAAAAACTTAAATATATGTAATGATATGTTTATATTACATGATTTTTACCTATAGTTTTACACACATCCATAAAATGGGATACACAGTCATCTTTCATGTGTATGGTGGACAATTGTCTCGGGGAACTGATGTCGTTCATTCTTCCATTACCTCATTTAAATATTGAAAATAATTATGAGTTTATAGTTTATATATGATATATATATGGTATTTATTATTTATTTATTATTATATAATTATATATAACACATACCTTTATGCTTTCCATTATGTAGGAATATGATAACTTCATTTGTGGATGTGTGGGCTACCGTCTCCTCAAAGAAATGTAATTCATTCACGCAATACATAGAATATATGAAGGATTAATTTAATAAAAATATGTGACATATATTAAATAAATGTTATATTATAATTATAACATAAATATATATATATCATTTACATTTTATTATTTTAAATATGAAAAATAAATGGAAGTAGCGTTCATGTGTACCTATGGCCTACTGTCTCCATGAATAGTGGATTTCATTTCCTATCTCTAAAAATTATGGATTTACATAAATAAAAATATAATGAATTTATATAATATTTACATCATGTTTTAAATTTTTGATATTATTAAATCATTGTCTATTTAATTGGAACAAAAATAACAACTCAAAACATACTCGAAATACTAGGCAATTGACACCAAAAAAGGTGAAAATAACAAAAGATTATTAATGAAAAAATTATAATATTTTATAAAATGACTATATATGATATCATAAATGTTAATATGGTACTTTAATAAGTTAATAACATACTTAAAATCATTATATAATAGTTTAATGAGTGTTTAACTAGAAAAAAAGTATAAGGTAAGGTATTTCGGCTCAATTTACATTCTAGTGAGACTTATTTGTTATAATACACCAATTCAATTTAATGTGTTGTATATATTGACCCTTTTTCCTTTAATATCATTATTCACTCATAGTCATTCTATTTTAATTTTCACTTTGAATTATCCCACACAAGTGGATTGGCTTTAAAATTACAAAGTTGTAAAAGTTATATTTTCAATCTTAGTTTCTTTTCTAATTGTTAACTTTCTATTGAAACACTCACTCTATTGTAATAATTTTTTAATATAAATTTCCTTAAATATACACATTATTGTGTTGTGGATATTATTATTTCTGAAACCAAATACCATTTTTACATATGGCGTTTACTTTGATAGTTATTTGATTATCAATGAAAATATTGATAAATTTATATTCTTTATTAAATACAGACATTTTATAAGGCATATTTTTCATTAAATAAATAAATTATTCAATATGATTAATTATTTGGACTATAAGTGATAGGTGGGGCCCAAACTTTATATATCTGTTTGATGAATTGACAAGTTCTCATGAGATAAATCAGTTGCCTAAATTAAATGGGTTTCGACCAGTATTTTTAAACCGAATTGTAAAAGGTATTGATGGTATAGGTTTTCATGTACCTCATACATGATTTATAATAATTAAGAATTTATATCATTTTTAATTCAATTATTATTATTATTATTATTATTATTATTATTTATCCCTGAGATTTTCTCTCTGACATTATCTTTCAAATCATTTTATTCTCGGCTTATTGATTAAATAGAATGTGTTTCAGTTATCTACCATGTCATATTGATTATGAAATATCCAATTATTTTAATGGAATTTGTTCTCATTTATTTACCTTTACATGTTGATTTATTCTCATTGATTCATTATTTATTTTTTTGTACTTACTCTTGTTGAGCATTTGATTGCACCCTTATTATGTTTTATTTCCCCTAGTTATAAAGAGGAGTCCATTGAATGAGTTTCAACAATGATGTTTATTTAATTGTATTATGTATCATGATTTTTTTACTATTCCCAATGTATTATGGGAATCATGTATTTAATCTGGTATTCCAAAATTATTAAATTGTTCAGTCCTTCCAGATTTAAATCCTTGTAATCACGTCAATGTAATAAAGTAAGGCACTAGCTCCAAGATTCTAGGGTTAGGGTATTACAATAATACCCTGAGACTATAATATAAGTTTATTTTTTAATAAATATCTTAAATATATTATGTTACACACAATACGAATATTTTCTTTCATTACAAGTAACATTGAGTTTAGTTTTCATTAAACGCAACACCTAGTTTAAACGAAATGTGAAATATTATTAAAATATTATTATTTAATATAACATTTATAACCAAACCAATAAATTAGAAGTTATTAATAGTAATAAATAAATAATGAAAATTATGGTAATTTATTGATTATAAATGAAATAATAACCATTTAAAAGAAAAAGAAATGTTTTTTGAAAAATAAATATATTTATAAAATATGGTATAGTCACGCTTTACACGCATAAATTTAAATTAATTTTTACCAATTTTGGAAAATTTATTTGAAAAAAAATAATCTTTTAAATGGGAATAAAAAAATTATCTTATGATGAATTTTTTGGATTTTTCTGAAATACTTCATTTTTTATGAATTGTAAAAAATATTAGATTTTAATTTAAAACTATATTTTTTTTAAATAATTTACAATAGTAAATTATATTTTAAATTTTTTTAAAAGTAAAATTATTTCAATTTTATATAAATTAATACAATTTATGTCATTCGAATAATTTTAATATTTAATTTTGATATAAAAACTTCGCAAAAATTTCGATTTTTTCTCTTTAAAACGTTGTTTTCTCGTTGCGTTTATGGGATTGGTTTTAAATAAAAAAAAATCCACTTCTATGAATTTACTTTGGAAAAATGTATTGTGTTTTTTTAATAATAATAATTTAAAATTTTTAATAAGGTTAACTTAATTTTTAACCAAAATTAATTGTGAATGTCGTAAAAATTACTTATCATGGATAAGGTAAAATGGGTTTACCTAGGGGTTATAATAAAAGAATAAGGGTAAAATGACATATAAAATTCCTAAAAACTATTATCAAGACATATTTCTACGATACCACCTCTAATGTTTTAAACTTTCTCATTTTGGATCCTTTTTAAAAATTAAAAACATGGGATCACTCAATTCCTTTCAAAAATATAAAGTATGCCATATCCCCCACTTATAAAAGGCCACCCACTCTCCTATATTATTCACACCTTCATACCACATTGTATCTTATGATAACTACATAAATCACTTCCAAGATTCACTCCCCTTATCTTATAATCCTTATGTTAGGAAAAAATATTTCCAAACAAGGCTTTAGAACAAACCCAATGATGATACCCAGAGAAGAGTTAATGTTTTTCAATAAGCGTCCTTATTTATTTTCATTATCCAACTCCTTCAATTATTATTAAACAATGATAATATAATAAAATAAATATATTCCATATACTGGTTTGTTCTTATAAAAATTTCATGAACTAAAACCATCTCCACTTCCATCTTATGTGTTACAAAATAATCATTCATGTGTATTACGGACTACCGCCTTGCGAACCAATGTCATTAATTCTACCATTACCACATTTAATGGTCTTGTGAGGACAAGAATCATTATCTTTAGATGATATGAATGAAATGTAAAGGAAAATTTTAAGTATAAAAAGAATATTCTCAGAGATTATTCTTCACTCTATGGGATAAATGATTAAAGAAGTCTTCAAGATCAATGCCCCGAAGTATGAGGTCTTAAGAATATATGATAGAATGATCTGAGTTGATAAAAATGAGGATAAAAGTAATAGGATCAATACACAATAAAAAATTTTGTCTCAAGGATTTAATGATATTAAGATCAATGTAGAGGAATATAACCAAACATGGGACATGATGACAAATTATCATGAAGATATTATCAAGGATGATCCGGATACGCAGGTAATCGCACATCAGTGGGAGTTATATAGCGTGTTTAATTCTAGTCATCTTATTTTCATATTTAATAATTTTTTGGGGTACTTCTATGTCTAACACATTTTTTATGACTTTATTTGTTTCTCACTTTTTCCAAAAAGTGTTTCTGAAATAAAAAAATTAATTTGAGGCTACAACTTCTTTTCTTTGGGTCATATAACTTCTCTGTTATCGTTGATATTATACGATTAGGTGTATAATGAATTTTGATTACCATATTCTTTTTAAACTTGTTTCATGTTTATTTAAATTTTACAAAAATAATGGATTCATTTATTAATTCTCAATTCAACATTATTATCATTGAAAGTATTTATTTCACAATCTCATTATAATTGAGTTTGTTTACTCTTGAATTTCAATTTAAGGAAATTGTTTGACCATTTCTGAATAAACCCATTTCGTTTTATTATCTTCTAGTTATTCATAGTATTTTAATGTAATATTAAAATTTTTATACTCGTAAGTACTTAAATTAATTAAGAGAATGTATTTAAGAAAATCAAATTCCGTTTCACTCTTTGTCAGAAATCTGTTTTCTTTCAAACCCATGTTTTCTAAAAATGTTTTTAAAATGTTTTTTTTTCTTTTCAAAATAATTTATTAAATTAATTTTCACCCATTTCTACACTTTTATAAATTTTTTCAATGGAATATTTTTTCTTTACCAAAACAATTCCCATTTTCCTTTTATCAGAAATATGAAAGGAATCTTATTTTTGTTTTCTGAACAATGTACTTCCCTAACATTTTTATGGTAAAGATGGAATCTTATTTTTAACTTATACGAAATGTACAAAATTACAGACCATCATGACTATTATTTGTTTGAAGCTTAATTTTCATGTTTATAATGATATTTTACTAAAAAAAAATTAAATGTTATTTTCAAGGAAATGGATTTTCAAAATGTTTTTGAAAATAAAAGGAATATTTGCATCAATAATGTTTTTAAATATATTTTTATTTTATTATATTCATTAATGAAAAAACCCTTTATTTTTACTCTAGTGGGTTTATTTTTATACCATCTTTATTATTCCTCAGGATGGTTTATGATTATTTTGACCAATGATACTATTTAAATTCATTTCCATTATTCATTTTGTAGTCATTAACCTCCCCTTCAAATATCCAATTTTCTTTCATCGTTGGATATTATATTTCCATTAAATATCTATATTATTTATCATGGATATTCTTATTTTAAAAAAATTATTCCATTTTAACATATAGTGTTTACATTTAAAGTAATTTTTTTTGGGTAAATATTGTTAAATTCATATTATTTACTCAATATGGATATTTAGTTATATGGATAAAAATTTATGAATTAAATTGATTATTTGATATATGAGCAATTTTTTACCCTTTTAGGACATGTGTGGGTCCTATATAATGATATCCCCTCAATGCATCGGTAGTATTATGGGAAGAATGTGTCTTCCAACCTTAGTTAGGTGGGTTTAAAACCATTAGTTTTTAACTATCCTGTGAATTGATCTTGATGTAAGAGGTATCATGTCCCTCAGAAACATGACATCCAATAATTAATAATTACATTCATTAAGAGTTTATTTATTATTATCCATGATATTTTCACTATGATATTATCTTTGGATGCATTTCATTTTCAGTTTCTTGACTAAATGGCATGTATTTTTAGTTATTTACATGTCCATGTTGATTATGACTTATCTAGTTATTTAAATGGCATGTGTGCTCAGTTATTAAACTATCCATATTGATTATTTCTTATACAGTTATTAAATGGGATATTTTCTCAGTTATTTACCATTATATATTGATTATTACATATTAATTCATTTGCATGTCATGTCTATTTAGTTATTTAACTTTACATGTTGAGTACAATTATTGATTAATAAAAGATTTTGTTATAATTAACCCTTACTGAGAATTTGAGATCATGAGTTATTTTTTCTTTACCTAAGAATCAATGGAGTTTACTATGATTGATATGTAGGTATATTCTAGATGGAGTATATTTATTCTCTAAAAAAATATATTGTAATTTGTGTCATCGAATATAATATGGGAATCATGTATGTATCTAGTTAACCAAGACTCCTAAAATATTTGATCCTTTGGGATGTAATTACTTGTATCTTATTTAAATGTAATAGAGTATACACTAGCTCCGTGATACTGGGTATAGGGTTGTTAATATTGGTATTAGATAAATTTTAGTAGAATCCTTGGTAACTAGATTTTGGAAAACATTGATTAGGGATCATAACCCTATCATATACTTTGATGATAAGTATTTAAGAACATTATAATGTTTTGGTAAGGTGAATATTATACCATTTTTAATTAAAATATATCCCAGTATATATACTACAAGTGTACATGGTTCTATCATAGATGATCCTTGGGGTAATAACTCTAAAAATAGTGCATTGGATAGACCATATTATCACCTGGTGGATGATAAAGGGCCTTACTGGGCACCTCGATTTTCACTCCATGGGGATATTCTTAGGATAATTTACTTTTTATTTATAATTATTTATGATAAATAATGTACTAGTTTAAACCTAATGTGTCTTATATTGAAAATAATGTGTCTATGAGGAATGGAAAAATCTTTTTTGTGTTAAAAAGTAGGTCATAAAGAAAAAAATATATTAGGAAAAATGAAGAGTATATTGGAAGGAAATAATTCCCATCTTAAGGATCAATTTATAGTTAACTATCTGATTTATAGATAACCTGGGAATTATCTAATTTAATGCCCTCTTCTAAAGGTTAAACTCTAGACCAGGTAAGGATCGATATTAAAATAAAATTTTCAATGTATTTGTGTATTTTGATTCAATAATATAAAATTTAAATCATTTTACTTATGGTGTTTTTTGTTATAAGAATCATGAAACATATATGGATATTATTAAATTTAAAACCATATGTTTATTCATTAACATTAGAGTTTTGGACATAATAATGGGTTATGATTTTATGATTGATCAAAAGTTAAAATTCCTAAACACCCCTATTTATGTTTTATGTGATTAATTTATACCATAATTAAAGATATTTTAGTAGAAATATCATGTTATAAAACTCATTGGTTTTGTATATGTTTTAGGTAAAAGTTTTCTTTAAGAATACTAAATTTTTATATTAAAGATATGATTTTAAAGGTATTGATATCATTTAGGTTTAATATGATCATTCATGTCATTGTAATAATATTCAAACAAGTTTATTATAACATGAAAATAAAAATAAAATATTGTATTTATAAATAGAGTAAAAATGTTATTTAATGATTACTTTTATTTCAAGGATGTCTGTCATTTTTTTTTAAATTTAATGGAACTATATTTATATTCTTTTAGAATTGGAAAACCTAAATTCTAGGTGAAAACCTATATAATCCAATAAGATCATGGGTCTTGAACCCATGACCAAAATAGGATAAGGTTTTAGCCCATACCATTGGCCTACTTCATGCCCTAGTTAATATTTCATTGTTTTTGGTTAAATAATTTGATGAATAAATATTAATGATAAACTAGTAGTATTAATTTTGTGGATATTAATTTACTAGATTTGATAACATGTGAAAACCATATTTTTTAGAAAATAATTTTAGAGAGATGCAAAGACTTTTCACTCTTTTATGTATTATATGAGTAGTTAAAAGTTAATTTGAGTAATTCAAGCATAAAAAATTCATTTTGATGTTTATTTACTATAATAATCATTAAATTGGAATTTTATTTAATAACAAAAAAAAGGATTAAATTATAATTCTGAAATATAAATAAATCAAGTATCTTTCCTTATATTCTTAGACAGTAAAATAATTTCTTAACTTTTAGAAAAATGATTTTGAAATAAAAGCTTATTAAATTATCATAATTTCTGATGGTATCAATGATCTTTTCACACCGATTAGATCTATGTTTTTTAGGTTCTTAAACTTTTATTGAAAATTCAATTTCTTATGAACAATGATTTCTATCACTCACTATAATTATTTACTCTTTTCCTCCATTTTCATATCATCACTTTCCAAAAATGTTCTTGTTCTTGGAAATTGAGTTTTGTGTTATTAAATATGATATTTTTACTCCCCCTTACACTCTTATTAAGAGGATATCTTATTAACTCCTTTTATGATTTTGGTTTTTAGGAAAATAAGTTTCAAATATAAAACCCTTGATTACCAATATCATGTTTAAATTTTGAGGACAGGGTTTATTTTAGGTGGGGAGAATGTAACACCCTGAGATTTTAAAATAAGAACATTATATTCAATAATGTATCTAAAACATTTCACTAAGATTAGAATAAAATATAACACCCTGATACATTATTATTTATTTATTTTTACATAAATATCTTCAATAGCTTTCTTTATACATAATACTAATTTTTTCTTGCATTCCACACAACACTATGTTTAGCCTATGTTACACACAACATTCAGTTTAAACAAAATATGAATTATTATTATTTAATATAATTGTTATAACTTAACCATTAAATTTTAATTTATGAATATTAATAACTAACTTATGAAAATAATTTTTATCTATTGATGATAAATGAAATAAGATCATTTTAAAAGAAAAAGAAACATTTTTTGAAAAATAGTATTTTTATAAAAATAGTTTAATCGTGATTTATGAAAATAAATTTAATTTAATTTTTAAAATTTGTAGAAAATTTATTTGATAAAATAAAAAAAAATTGAAACTATATTACTAAAATTATTTTAGGGTGAATTTTGGGATTTTCGTGAAATATTTCTTTTATTGATTAATAGTGAAAAATACTTGATTTTAATTGAAAACTATCTTTTAATTTAAATAATTTATAATGTTAAATTATATTATAAATTAGTTTTAATTTAAAAGGAGTTTAATTTCATATAGATTAATCCAATTTAGGTCATTGTAATAATTTATATATCAAATTTAATATAAAAACAGTGTAAACTTTTGGACTTTTTCTCTTTAAAAACATTTTTTCTCATCACCTCTACATGATTAATTTTAAAGTGTATTTTCTCATTTATATGAATTTAATTTTTAAAAATTTATTACACATTTTTAATAATCATAATTTTTAATTTATGATAAGGTAAAATTAATTTTTGACCAAATTGAATAATGAATGTAGTGAATATTATTTACTTCGATTTAAATAAAAATGGGTTTATCGGGGGTTTATCTAAAATGATAAGGGTAAAAATGACCTATAATCATGTCGAAAAATCATTTTGTCGATATATTTTTACAATTAACCCTATAAGGTTTGAGAATGGTTCATTTTTTACCCTTGTGATATATGAAAATCTTGGGAACACTCAATTATTTTGAAAATACCATGTGTGTCGTCCCCCACTTATAAAAGGCCCCCCTATCCTATCTTATTCACACATTCAACACACTTTTTTCAATATTTACATACCCAAATAAATTCCCAAATTCCCTCCCTCTGTTCTATATGCCTTATTTTGGGAAAAAATACAGCCTAGGAAGGGTTTAGTAAAAATCCAAGGAGGATGCCTGAAAAGAAGTTAATGTTCTTCAACGAGCGTCTTTATTTTATTTATTTCTCAACCTCCTTCAATTATTAATAAATTATGATGATATCATAACATTATTATAATATATATACTATGATGTTTTTATAATAATTTCATTAACCAAAACCATCCTCAATACCATCAAATGTATTACGAAATCATCATTCGTGTGCACGATAGACTACTGTCTCGTGAACTGATGTCACTCGTTCTTTCATTACCAACATTCACAGTTCTGTATGATGATAGATATATTATAGATATATGATATTTATAATATATTTTTACCTATTTAATTATTATAACATATATATTTTTTTTACTTTATATTCTGTATGGGATATTATAATGTTGCTCATGTGTACGGGGGACTACCACCTCCCAAAGTGATGTAGTTCGTATTTCACTAAGGATTTACATGGAATATAATAAGGTTAAAGTTGTTTTTTATATATGATATACAATAAATAATTATGATATTAATTAAATTTTTATCATTATATAAGGAGAATACATATCATTTTCTTTCTCACCTTTTCAGTCAATTAAAGATGACAACATAGTTTGTGTATGTGTGGACTACAACCTTTATAAAGCGATGAGACTCTCTTTTCATCACTACACCACATGGATGATATATTTAAGTATATAATCTGATATTTATGATATTATTATAATTATTTAAATATTATATATAAATTAACTTCTCTCCATAATGATCATTGTAAAATTAAAACGTTACTCATGCATACGTATGGCCTATTGTCTCGATGATCTTAACATACTTCATTTTACATAACCATATTTCATGATTGGTTTTAAAAGTCAAATTGATGAAAAATAAGAAATTTATTTCATTATTATTATTATTTATATGATATAACTATATAATATGTGAAACAAAAAAATCATTCATGATGAAATATTCATGAGAAAACATGGCAATTAACACCTAAAACAATAAAAATAATGAAATATTATTAATGAACATGTAATAATATGTTAAAAAAGTATCATATAAGATGTTATAAATATTAATATGGTTTTTTAAGTGAAAAAATGTTTTAAACCCCTATAAAGTAGGTTAAAGAACATTCAACCAAAATAAAGTGTGAGGTAAGTGATTTCATCTCAATTTCATTTCATTGTGGTATATTATAATTTTATGCACATAATTTCTCCTATATAGGGTATATATTTATCCCTTTTACATGTAATATCATGGAAAACCGATTATTCATGGTATTTTATGTTTTAATTCATTTTTTACATATATGGGGATTTGAATTTAAATTTACTATGTGGTAATTAATTTCATTACCCAATTTCATTTCATTGGGTAATATTACATTTTGTTGTCCTTTATATTCTATGATTATGTATATAATGAATCTTTATTTTATTTTATTTTATTTCCAATTGTTTTATGTGGATGTATAGTTAATAAATATAATCGATTCATTGATCAATTTTCACTTTAACAATATGATCACTGTAATGGTTTATTTCATAATCATATTCTAATTGAGATTGTTTACACATGAAGTTCAAATGAAGGAAATTATTTGACCATTTCATAATAAATAAATTTAATTTTATTTTACTCTATTTATTCATGATATTTTCATTTAATAGTTTCATTTTTCACAATTTGGAACTTAAATTAATTAAAAATTATTTTTTAAGAGTATCCAACATCATTTCTCTCTTTAGTCAGAAATCTATATTCTTCCAAAACCATGTTTTAGAAAAAAAATAAAAAATGATTATAAGATTTTAAAATGATTTAATAAATGAGTTTTCACCCATTTTTAATCATTGAAAAATGTTTTCAATGTAATCTTATGTATTTTCAATTCAATTCCCATTTGGTTTATTCTAAAAATATGAAATGAATATTCTTATAATTTTACAAACAAGGAACTTTCCTACCCTTTTTATAATTTAATAGGGATGTTCTTTTAAACATTTACAAAATGTATAGAATTACCCACCATTATGGCCATATTTTATTTGATGAATCATTTCATTTTATAAGGATCATTTTAAAGAAAATTTTATTAAAAGTACGTTTTAAAGAAAAGTATTTTCAATATGTTATTCAAAATAAAAAAAGGATATTTTAGACAAGAATGTCTTTAAATATATTTTTATGGTATTTCTATTAATAAATTTCAATAATACATTATTATCACTCCATAGTTTATATGTTGATATCATCCTTATTCTTCCTCTGGATGGTTTATGGTTATTTTAATGAATGATAGTATTGAAATTCACTTCCTTATTTTATTTTGTAGTCATTAAAATCCCCTTGAAATATTCACTTTCATGTGATCATTAAACATTAAATTTAACCTAAATATTCATATTTTTTATTATTTATATGCTTATTTATTGAACCATATATCACTTTAACATATGGTTATTACATCAAAATTTATTTGTTTATTTGTGGAAATATTGATAAATCTATATTCTTTAATAAATATGTATATTTGATGATATGGCACATTGTTTATGAATTAAATAGATTATTCAATTACTAAGGAGTGATTTGGAACTGAAATACATGGTTTGGTCCCAGTTAATGATAAACCATCGATGCATATGCAGTATCATCGGAAAAATCAGTTGGCTAGACTTAGTTAAATGGGTTTCTACCCATCTTTTTTAAAGTTCCTTGAGAAAAGATCTTGATAGTAAAGGTATCTTGTCCCTGGGAAACATGATCAACAATAATTAAGAATTGAATTCATTAATATTTCTATTATTATTATCTATGATATTTTCATAATGATGTTACCTATGGAAACATTTCATTTTCATTTTATTGATTAGATGGAATTTTTTCAGTTATTTACCTTTCCATGTTGGTTATGCATTATCCTCTTATTTTAATGCCATGTGTTCTAATTTTTTTACATTCCCATATTTATTATTCTTTATCTAGTTATTTAAATGGAATGTACTCCTGGTTATTTACCTTCCCATATTGATTATTTCATATCCAGTTTTTTTATTAGAATGTGTGCTCAGATATTTACCTTACCATATTGATTATGTTAATTAATTAAGTATAACTTCAACTGCACTGAAACCTAACCGAGCATTTGAGTTTACACTTATTTTGTTTCCTTTACCCAAGAATCGATGAATTTTACTATGATTGATATGAAGGTATATTATATATAGAATAAATCTATTCTCAAAAAATATTATGTTTTAATTTTTATTTTCAAATGTATTATGGGAATCGTGTACATATATAGTTTACCAAGACTGGTAATGTATTCAATCCTTTGGTATTTGATTCCATGTATCTTATTCTAATGTAATAAACCAAACCCTGGCTCTTGGATACTAAGTTCAATGTTGTTATAACATATACCATAGGTTAGGGTAATTTTTATATTATTCACCACATCATCAAGTGTGTTCCATAGATCATTCAGCTGCAAAAATCACCAAAAAATACATTGGATGTCCAAATATCTCTAATATATAGGTGTCACTGTTGATTTCTTGATCTTAAATAGTTTCATTATCACCCCCCCCCCATTTACCAAGAATAAGGTATCAGTGCCAATATATAAATTTCAAACATGTTCTAATGGCAATTAAGGTATATATGCAACTCAAATGGAGAAGTTTGGTCATACATCACTTAATAATAGATGAAGCACGGAATGTTCCTTCCAAACAAATAATTTTTTCATGTACTAAATCTATACTATAGTGAAATATTCAATTGAACCACATTGGTTAAAGTGAATTGAGGGGGTGATTTGAGAGTAAACTATAATTAATTACCCTAATACTAAATATTATCCAATACAAGAAATACGTAAATCATCATTGACGATTGTCATTAGAGTTATTTCATGAACCAACCTAGATACCCTAGTACTCTGATACCTGAGTAGAAACTAACATGTCCCTTAGAAAATTCCTGATCCCCATGGGTTAGAAACTAGAACCTAAAATCATAAATGATCATAGAGAGAATGAATTTTCCACAATAATAGTAGAATAAACAGATACAAGTCAGTATAATCAAGCTCTGTTGGGAGAAAGTACCAAAAACCAAATAGGTGTAACAAAAACCAAGAAACACAACATCGCCTATGTACATAGAGTCTAGAAATAAAAACATACCAAGAGTCAAAACACATAAATCCCAAATTATCAATAACATCCACCTTTTCCAAGAGATTCTTTCCCAATGCTTTGATATGCAGAATAAAATCTACCAAAACCCAAAGGAAAGGTAGGTTGTGAGCTAAGAAACCTAGTAGGGTCTCACCAAGTGTTCCATAAAAATATTCAATAATAATAAACCAAATCATGCTTTCAATTTTTAATTAAAATAGTTATGGAATTACAGTTAGATATATAAAAAAAAACATGATTCCATTTCATAATGATGGAAAATATTACAAACATGTATTAAAAAACACTTTATATAAAATAATTTATATAAATCAATATACATGAATAAAATAGTTTCACAGTTAATGGAATTTATAATCAATATAGTCACAATAAGCACCATGTTCATATACCCTATAGTAAGAGAGTTTCTAGTTAAAGGATCATCACACTCTCATATCAGTGATCATGGAATATGTGTACACACATCCATCCAATTTCAGCTGAATAGGAATTGTCAATATCCCACTGTGGATAAGGTCTTCCTAACTATATTTTTGTTAGTATTTTTTATTTCAATCCATTACTATGGAATTACAATTTTAGAATTATTTTCCAAAATAACCCTCTAACTAAAAAGCCTCACATGTTCTCAATTAATAAATAAAAAAGTGAAAATAATTTCTTTTCAAATCCTCAATAATCATTCACAATTCAATTTCCCATTTTTCCTTTTCAAATGCCAATTCAATATCAAAACCAAAACAAGGTTTTTTAACAATTTCATGACATTTCCTTAAAACCCAATATTGTATTTTATCAATTCAATTTATATAATTTTTCTAAAATTAATTCTCCAATAAATTCACAAATTCCATCAATTTTAAATTACGACCCAAATTCCAATTCAATTGTAATTGGGGTGTTTTCCTAAAATTATTTTCCAAGTCAATATCTATTCTAATTCACATAAATTTTTATTTTCATAAATAAATTTATTGAAAATTAAATCAAATCAATAAAATCAATGTTTAATTATCAGGACCAATCTAAAATGACACCACCTACCATTATTCATAGTATCAAAAATCAATACTCACATTGAGATTTTACAAAGGAGAACAATGAAAATAGAGATCATGGAATCCAACCTAGATTCAATATCCAAATCAAAATAGTTTATATCACATGATGATATAACAAACCCTATGGGGTAAAGATAGATATATGTAGGGATAGAATGAAATGGATAAGAAACACTTACTGAAGAGGGATCGAATGAGATATTCCGTGATTTGATCCACATCAAAAGGGGTTCATAATAGAGAAAAAGGGGTATTGAGATACTACAAGACCTAGTAATTTTTTCAAGGTAGATTTAGGATCGATCAGGGGATAAAAGGGGTTTGGGGAAAATTTTAATGATTTTATGGAGTAAAAAATAATGTCAATGTAGTTAGTTGCATAGGGACACACAATTTAAAAAATAGTGGGCCCTAACTATGTTCTCCTCTACTGGGCAGCATGGTTTTTACTTTTTGGTTGCATGGTTCGTCAAAAAGTTCATAAAATGTGAAAACTCACATGGTTTTAGGTTTTACGATTTTCACTGGGTGGTCACACAATTTGGGAAAACAATGCGTCAACCATGCATAGAGTAGAAACATTAAAATATTCAAATTTCCACCTAAAACAACATGAGACAACCCCCAACAAAATAATGATCAAAAAGAAGGTTCAAGGAGCACCAAAAACAAGTAACATGATGTTATATCCTCCCCGCCATAGAATATTTTTGTCCCTATAAAGCTTGTTAAAAGTTTCATTATTGAAAAGATGAGTCCATTTCTCTCTCATAAGTGCCTCCCTCTACCAAGAATCATGTGTATCAGAACCATGATTCTATAGAATTTAGACCAAAGGTATTTTCCTCCCATGAATTACCTTTATCTCATAATAAACTATCCTAATTATATGCTCATTCTTAGATAATTCATATTGAAAATCAACATCACTCTAGCTCAAAACATGGGATGGATCAGAAAGATACTTTCACTATAGTGATACATAGAACAAATTATGTATTGATTTCGATTGTGTGAAGTGATAAATGGTGATCTACTTTCCCCACCGTCCAAAAAACCTCCAAATTTTCCACAAAATTAGAAGTATGAATCCATTACCTCCCAGTATTTCAATGACCTAAATGAGCAGAAATATTCAAGAATATGTAGTTTACAACTTATAACTCCCATGGTCTATGATGATGATCAGCATAAGATTTCTACTTTTAATGTCCCATCAACATTATCTAATGAATCAATTAAATATTTTCTGACATATCTTAAACCAATATTAGTCCAAACAAGGAACATTCAATGATCTCCGATTAATACAACTGATATTTACAAGGTTATCCGTACAATTAATCAAAATGATCCATTCTATTCATTGAATGGTAACTATTTTTATAAGTGAAATCAACTGGTACAAAATGGTTATCCTGGGCTCCACCAAAATTGAGGATGTATGCACAAATCATATCTTCATGAACCTATTGCCCTCTTTGTCTGGAAATCCATCTATGGATGGTATACCATACTCAAACAATCCTGATATCCAAGTTCCTCATGGAGGCCTCCCCAGAAGAGAGATGTAAAATGGTCATCTCTATCAGAGACTATAGAAGATGGAACTTAATCAAAATGAAAAATGTATATCATATATATATTTACCATATCCTTGATATTGGATGTATCAATAATGGGTATAAAGTTATCTGATTTGGTTAGCATATTGATCACAACCCATATCACATTCTTCTTTCTTAGGGGTATGTGAAAACCCAGCCACAAAGTCCATAGATATCTCATTACAATTATAATTTGGAACTAGAAGTTTCTAAATCAAACCCAAAGGTCTCTATAGCTCAAACATGTACTTTTGACAAGTATAACAATGAGATAAAAAATCAGCAATATCGCGTCTCATGCCTAGCTACTAGAATTGATGTCTCACATCATGAAACAACTTCGTGGTTCTTGGGTTCACTAACCACTATGAATTATATAAATCCCACATCACAACATTACCTATTGCTATAAGTACAAAAAACTGATTCTGAAAACATAGAACACCCTCCATAGAGAATGACCACTAAGAAATGGTTTCCCCACCATAAAGAGAGTCTCAAATTCCACGGAATTCATCATCAGGATGTTGTTCCTAAGGAATAAACTAGAGAATATGGGAGGTCTACTTAACAATATTCAATACAATATTATCCCATACTTCCCAAACACCTATATGAATTTTTAAAAAAATATCCATCAAGTTCCCCTCTTCAGATGATTTCTTCACATCCTAGGTTGAAATTTTCCTGATCAAGGAATCAGCTACGAAATTCCCTTTCACTGGGGTATAGGCTATACAAAAATCAAAAGACTATAGGTACTCCACACAATTCCTATGGTGAAGATTTAAATCATTTTAAAAGAGTATATATCTCAATCTATTATGGTAAGGATATATGATAAACCTTTCTCTGAAAAGGTAATGCCACCAACTCTTAAGAGAATGCATCACAGCTACAAGTTCAAGGTCATAGGTCGGATAATTATTCTCATGTGTCCTGAGCTACTGAGAGACATAGTAAATGATATGATCACCCTACATAAGAATACATCCCAAACATGAACCTGATGTGTCACAGAAGACCACATAGCCTTTCTAGACCTCTAGAAGAGTCAACACTGGTGTAGAATCCCAAATAAATTTCATCCCATCAAAAAAAATTAAATTTGTCATCTCTATAAATATTTACCCCATTCTAAGTGAGAGATATCATCATAGAATTCAACTTTGATAAATCCTTTACAAATTGGTGATAATATCCCAATAAATTCACTTCTAGAATCCAGAAATCACATTTCCATATCTTGGTATAAAGTTAGTGATTTCTGAATAATTTCATAACTGCTCTCAAATGATGGACATGATCCTCCTTGGACTGAGAATAAACCAAGATTTCATCCAAAAATACCACCATGAACATATCAAGATACTCATGGAAGATCATTCACCAAATCCATAAATATTGTAGGAGAATTGGTTAGATCTAATGGCATTTCATGATACTCATAATGACCATACCAACTTTGAAAGGTAGTTTTCTAAATATCATATTATTTTATCCTCAACTGGTGATAACTTGATCATAGATCAATATTAAAGAACCACCTTAATGCTTTTAGTTGGTCAAATAGATAAACAATATGTAGCAAAAAATGTTTTTTATTTATCATAACTTATTTTAGTTTATGGTAATCAGCACATAGGACAAGTGTTTCATAAGCTTTCTTATCAAAGAGAACAGGTTCCACCCAAGGTGACAAACTCAGGAATATAAAGATTTTCTCTAACATATCATCCAACTAAGTATCCAACTCATTCATTTCATCCATTTCCATACAATAATAAGGTATTAACACTGGTTTAATACTAGAAACTAAATCAATAGAAAACTCTACCATCCTTATCGGTGTAAAACTAGATAAGTCGGAAGGGAAAACATCATGATACACGGTGAAAAATTGAGGGAGATAGTCGCTCAATGATTCTCACTCCATCTCAAAAGAGAAAAATGATATTACTTTCCCCAACTATGGATAAGAATGTATGTATCTACTCGACCTCTAGTCCCACTCTCACTGAAAGATATGTCACACCCCATCGGTCATGATAATGGAGACCCATTGAAGATAGCAGTAAGTTTTGGATTCATTAGCAATGATCCAATCCATCCTAAATATTAATTTAAAAGGTCAAATGTTGAGAACCATAAAATCCCTAGTAATATAAAACTCTGATAAATATAATACATAATAAAGACAATGGAGACCCTTCTCTATCTTCATTATGAGGGGTGTATTAATATCCATAACGTAATATAAGATCTTTTTAGGATGATTTAGTATGTTCACAATACGAGTTTATATAAATGAATGAGATGAAAAGGTATGAAATAAAGAATCCAATAATGATGAATCTTTAGTGATAATACATATCACAGTCATTGGACCTGTATCATCTAACTCAAAAGACTCTTCCACTACATGAAGAAGGTTTGATCCAAATACCTATGGTTGGAACACCTTAGACCTTGAATCATTGTATTGTACTTCATTACTTTTTGGTGCTGATGAGCTTGTTCTACTATGTGGGGTAGAAAAGATATAACTGATCTTCTGTAAGTGTATTGAACATTCATAGGGATTATAGATATCAGGTGCTGTAAAGACCCAGAAATTTCAAGGAAAATTTTTTTCTTAAATTCTTTGGAATTTTACGAGTGCACAGTTTCTGACAGCGCCTGATTCTGAGGTCCGGTGTGCCGTAAATCAATTTCTGAAGTTCAGATCGGGTACGTTCAGTGAACGAACAAGTGGGTTTTTCTAACTTTTGAATCGTTTCTCGGAATTGAAATCTGAGGGCACCGATGAACTCGCAGCACCGGTAATTGCTTACAAGCACCTTTTCTGAAGGTACGTTTGCTCGGAAGGAGTTGTTAAAAATTGTGGTTTAAATAAAAAGGTGAATAAATTTTGTGTTACAATTTTATTTCTAGCCTAGTTGGTTTTAACCGATGTGTGGGAGTTGGGGAGAAATCCACTAGTTACTAACTACCTAAGTGAGGTTAAATTTGAGGTGGGTCCCACATGAACCCCACCCTTTCACATTCCCCATAACTCCTTAAACCCCCCTCTTAAGTTGTATAACTCATCTTAATTGATAACCCCCCACTTATGTTATGTAACTATCCCACATTAATTCATGCCAACTAAACATCTAATTAATTAAACAACTTATGTTTAACTAATTAAGGGATTGCTTTTCAAAAATTTGAAATGCATGCCATGCCTTAATAAAATAAGAAGAGTCTTATTTTATTTGTTTTTGTGGTTTGTTGTGTTGTGAATTGAGAGAGAGGAATAGTTCTTCTTCTCTTGTAGAACTTCATCATCTCCGGCTGATTAGACAATCAAAACATATTTTATAATTACATTTTATTGGGATTAAAATTTCATATTTGATCATACAGACCTGAGTTAGTGCATTTTAATTTTAAACATCCACTCTCACCAATTGTGCACTTCATGCCTAATGTACACCAATTTAGGCCCAATGAATCATCTGATTTTATTGAATGTAATTATTCATTTTTTAAAATTATATTTTTGGAAATGTATCTTGACTTCAAATTTAAATTTTTCTCATTCAGGGAGCAAGGAAATATTCATAAAGGATGATGAAGATATTTGGTGATGAAAGGAGACAATTCTGGTGAAGGCGGATTGGACACCAACCCACTGTTGAGGATGTGGGTCCCACAATACTGGACCAATGAAACCCAAATTTCTTGTGATGATAGAAGAAATATAGGGGAACAAATCCTTATTCAGGCCAAAGTGCTAATTCGGTCTCCATGATGGTGATCAAGGCAGCCCAAATGGAAGATCAGAATCTGGGCCAGAATCTGTGGCCCAGAATGTCAGCCCAATGAATCTTCCATATCTCCCGAACCACAAAGTACAGTAGGCTGATATTTTGCAGGATGTTATAAGACATCAGGGGATTCATTTTTGTCTTCTATGGCCCACTCCAAATCGGCAATATAGAATGACTTTGAAGCGGATCTGTCAAGTGGATGCAAGCTGGATGCCATCTCGGGTCAAGGGTGGAGAAGTGTCCTCTCCACCTACTTTCCACCACCTATGCCTACCCTCAGTGATTGGGATGACTTGGACTGTTGGATCTCGGCCTAAGGATCCAAATTTTCCTATTTAAGGAAGTGTTGGTGAGGAGGAACTCATACCTTCTTTCATGTAATGTTATTATTCTCAATTTTCGTTGTAATGCTTTCATTTCCCCATGTAAGTTTCTTTTTGTATTTCAAAGTTATTAATTCAATTCCTTCTCTTCTCTTCTTCCAATTTATATACTTAAATCTCTAAAATCACAAAATCACAGTGATAACTCTGTGTGTTGGTGATATAGTTCACGCATAGGTGTGAATTCCATTCACACACACGGAGGAGTGCTCGTTATTTCCGCGGTTTTAATCTCTTCAATTCAATTCTTTTAAGTCGTCTTCCACCCACCATTGATAGTATATCATCAATGGAGGGATGACCCTTTAATGTGTTGATATCAGGAAGATTAAAAGGCTGGATTGAATGTTATTTAATGCACGAATTTTTGTTAATTGGTTAAATAATTCAATACTTCCATTCTTCAATTATTTTCGCTCCTCATCTTCACTGTGTTTGAAAAAGATAATTCCAATTACTAAATTGACCATATAGCTTGGAGAGATCATGAATCTGGTTATATAAGTGTGTTGGGGACTATTAATTGAGTTTAGTTAGTATCTAACCAGAAAATGATAAAGGTATTGTTATTTTGAATAATGGTTTCATCAAGAATTAATAAAACCAAAAATTTGTCTAAAGAAATAAAATGCATTCAATCCACCCAAGCGTAACCCTAAGATCAACCCATTTCATTATAATTGAACTCAACTAAGCTTATTAGCCTTCTCCCAAAACACTTAAAAACAAATCCAAGTTTGCCACTTCATAGCCAAAATTCTATCCCTTAGGTTGTGTATCTTAGGTATCTTCTTAGGTCTCTGTGGAATCGACAACCCAAGCTACACTACAAGGACCGTTCTACCCTTCTTCTCTTGGGTAAATTTGGCCGTGAACCAAATTTTGGCGCCATTTACGGGGACCAAGTAAGTTCCTTATATCCAAAAAAAATTCTTTCCTCACCCCCATTCTTCTACTCTCACCCAATATCTCTTATCTTTTCCCTTTCTCGTTTTTTTTTGGCGCATGTCCGCCTACACCCACAATTTCTCAAACAGACTAGTTAGGGTGGAAAGTCCTAGGATAGGGGAGTCAAGTGCACCTAGGGGATTGTTTAAATCAGATCCAAATATTCTTGAAACCCCAATGTCAGAACTTGAAACAAGTCCAATGGAGGGTCATCCACAAAATCAAATTGTAAAACCTGTGGGGAATCAAATGGGAAACCAAAACCAAGAAGCTCCAAACTTAGGGAATGTAGTTGATCAAACCATGAATGACTACCTCACTCCAGCTTGGACCAATGCCCACTCATGCATTAGACACAATTCCATAGGAGATACAAACTACATATTCAAACCCCATGTCCTAAACCACCTTCCAACCTTTCATGGGATGGAGTCAGAAATGTCATACCTTCATGTCAAAGAGTTCAACGACATTATTGAAACCATGTTTCCCCCACATCAACTAGAATTCTCTAAGATGAGGCTCTTTCCTTTTTCATTAAAGGATCGAGCTAAAATTTGGAAAAACAACTTGAGACCTATATCAATCCACTCTTGGGACCAACTGCAAAGAGAATTCTACAAAAAATACTTCCCTCATCACAAAACAATTTCACTTAAAAAGAGCATCCAAAACTTTTTTGAAAAAGAGGGAGATTCATTTTATGAAACATGGGAGAGGCTAAAAGACACCCTAAACATGGTTCCACACCATGGGTTTTCCATACTTGAACAAGTGATAATTTTCTATGAAGGGTTGGGTCCGGGTAATAAACAATTCATTGACATGATGTGTAATGGAACTTTTAAAAACAAGGCCCCAAATGATGCTTACGAGTATCTGGAAAGTCTGGCTGAACAAAACCAAACTTGGGGAACTTCACCTTATTCTGAAAAGCCACAAAGAACCACTGGAATTCATACACTTAGAGAAGAGGAAAGACTTGGGGATAAACTCGCAGCACTCCCTAGGAAGGTTGAAGAGATAGACCTTAGGAAAGTCCATGAAATCCAAAATGTAGACCTTGTTTGCACAATTTGTGACAAACATGACCATAAAACAGACAACTTCCCAACCATTCCATCCATCAAGGATGTTCTTCTAGGAGGACGCCCAACGGAATTCAATTCCCTAAACTTTCAAAATCCCCAATACCAAAACACCTTCAATCCAAGGTACAATGACCACCCAGGCTTCCGATGGAAGGATAACCAACAACATAGCCAACCACAAGGGAAAAATCCTTACCCTCAATAGAACTACCAAACCCATAATCAGTTTCAAACCCAACCTATCCAATACCAACAGCCACCAGTCCATTTTCAACAAACCATTCCACCTTCAAAATATCCCCCAGGGATAAACCAATCTTCTCAAGAACCAACCCAAACTGTTCCACAAAGCCTACTAGAACAACTTTGCAAACAAATGGAAAGGATGAACTCGTAAGTCTCTTCCCTTAAACAAGAACTTCAAACAATCAAAACTGGGAAGGCACCCATGCCTACCCAAGACATTCCACAATAAACAACAAGGGGAGAGTCAAGTTGCACTCAATCAAATCATGAACAATTGAAAGCAGTGACAGTCTTAAGAAGTGGGAAATCAATTGAAAAACCTGAACAAACCATTTCAGAACTATTAAAAGATTCAACATCGCTTCAAAATGATGAAGAACAACCCACTGATTCTGAAAAAACCAATGAGAATGAGAGGGAACCACAACCACATCAAACACTCAAACAACATTCTCCCTTCCCTCAACGCATGAGGGGGAAATCCAAGCCTTAACTGAGTGAAACCTTGAGAGAAATTTTCTCTCAAGTCAAGATGAACATTCCACTCCTCGATGAAATACAAACCATACCAGCCTACTCAAAGTACATTAAGGACTTGTGCACTTTTAAAAGGAAACTTTTACATAAAAACCAAGTCCTTTCGGCTGCTAATATGAGTACCACCATTCAAGGGACCATTCCTCCAAAGATGAAAGACCCGGGTTGCCCTTACATCAATGTTGAACTAGGAGAGAAAAAAGTTGTCAAGGCCTTGTGTGACCTAGGTGCCAGTGTAAACCTCATTCCTTATGCCATGTATTGTCAGTTAGGGCTTGAAGAACTCCAACCCACATCTATCACTCTTCAACTCACTGGTCGCAGTGTTCGGGTTCCTAAGGGGATCTTAAAGGATGTTTTAGTGAAAGTTGAGAATTTCATTTACCCTGCTGACTTCATTTTCCTTGACAATAATCCAAGCTTAGGTCCTACGGAGCAAACCCCAATCATTCTTGTCTGTCCTTTCCTTGCAACAATCAAATCTGTTATCCGAGTCCGAAATGGGAACATGACTATCACCTTTGGGAATATGAGTCTAGACTTGAACATCTATAATGCAAGCTCACAAATAGGAGATGACGAGGACATTCATGAAGTAAACATGTTAGGAAGCATTGAAAATGAATCCATAGAACATCAAGAAATATTTGATGGATGTTTAATTCGGGATGAGATTGATTTCCTTTGTTCACATGAAGGAAGTTTATCTCCTTAGCTCGAATCATTTTCAAATTTCTCCTATAATGATGTCTTAGGACTAACAATCAGTGAAACCTTTCAAGAAACCACATTCATGGAGACAACTCAAACTCCCTTCCCTAACCCAGGTCAATACAATCTTGTGGCTGAAACTTCTACACATGGGGAATCAATTCAATCTGAAAATCTAGGAAACAAATTTGATCTTGATCCAATGCCCCAATCTTCTGTTGAAATTCTGAACCAACCTGATCTTGAATTGAAGGAACTTCCTACTTCCCTCAAGTATGCCTTCCTAGGGGAAAATAAAACACATACTATAGTCATATATTCTTCTCTTGAAGCCAATCATGAGGGGATGCTTCTAGATGTCCTTAGGAAACACAAGAAAGCCATTGGTTAGACCCTGTCTGATATTCCTGGGATTAGCCCACTTATTGGAACTCATAGGATTACTCTTGAATCTGAATCCAAACCATGTCATCATCCTCAGAGGAGACTCAATCCAAATCTTATGTATGTGGTAAGGAAAGAACTTCTTAAGTTGTTGAAAGCTGGTATCATCTACCCCATAGCTGAGAGTGAGTGGGTAAGCCCAATTCAAGTTGTCCCAAAGAAAGCTGGAATCACTGTGATCACTAATAAGGATGGGGAAATTCTTCCAACTAGGGTGATTAGTGGCTGGAGAGTCTGTATTGACTATAGGAAGCTCAACTCTTGTACCAAGAAGGACCATTTTCCCTTTCCCTTTATTGATCAAGTCCTCAAGCGAGTGGGGTGTCATCAATTCTATTGCTTCCTAGATGGGTACTCAGGGTACAATCAAATCGAGGTCTCCTTGGAGGATCAAGGGAAGACAACCTTCACTTGTCCATTCGGCACCTTTGCCTTCAAACGCATGTCGTTCGGGTTATGCAATGCCCTTGGAACCTTCCAGCGGTGCATGATGGGAATCTTCTCAGATATGGTAGGGGATTTTCTAGAGGTCTTCATGGATGACTTCTCTGTCTTTGGGGATACATTTTAGGGATGTCTTAGGAATGTGGAGAGAGTTTTGTCAAGATGTGAAGAAAAGAATTTGGTCCTAAGCTGTGAAAAATGCCATTTCATGGTAAAAGAGGGGTTAGTCCTTGGCCATATAGTCTCGGGTAGGGGAATTGAAGTTGATAAAGCAAAGGTTGACATCATCTGTCACCTTCCATCACCCAGAACTGTTAAGGAAGTGAGGTCCTTCTTAGGACATGCTGGTTTCTATAGAAGATTCATTAAGGACTTTAGTTCAATCTCTCGTCCTCTTTGTGCTCTCCTAGTAAAGGATGCTCCTTTTGTTTGGATAGAAAGCTGTGAGGGTTCATTCTCAACCCTTAAATCCGCTCTCACCTCTCCTCCCATTATGAAATCTCCAAACTGGGACCTTCCTTTCGAACTCATGTGTGATGCCAATGACTTTGCTGTAGGAGCTGTGTTAGGACAACAGTCTGATAAAACTCCATATGTCATTTCTTATGCAAGAAAATCCTTAAATGATGCCCAAATCAATTACACCACCACTGAAAAGCAGTTACTTGCTGTTGTGTTTGCCTTAGAGAAATTCAGGTCCTACCTCTTAGGATCACCCATCATTGTCTTTACCGACCATTCAGCTCTAAAATATCTCTTCCAAAAACAATATGCCAAGGCTAGATTGATTAGGTGGGTCCTTCTTCTTCAAGAGTTCGATTTAACCATTAAGGATAAAAAAAGGTTTCGAGAATGTTGTAGTTGATCACCTCTCTATGTTGGAATTCAAAGACAACTCACATCACCTTTCTGTGTCTGATTCATTTCCCGATGAGAACCTCTATTCTGTGAGTGATTGCCCTTGGTATGCTAACATAGCCAACTTCTTAGTTTCAGGGGTCATTCCAAAATTCTTAGGGACCCAAGCTATAAGAAAATTTCTTTCTGATGTCAAGCATTATGTGTTTGATGATCCATACCTCTATAAGTTCTGTCCTGACCAAGTCATTAGGAGGTGTGTGCCAGAATCCGAACAAGAGTCCATCCTAATGTTTTGTCATAGTGAGGCTTGTGGAGGTCGCTTTTCCTCTAAGAAAACTTCTGCCAAGGTTCTTCAATGTGGTCTATTTTGGCCCACCCTCTCAAGGGACTCCTACACATTTTGTCAAAGCTTTCCTAGGTGTCAACAAGTAGGGTCCATCACAAAAAGGAATCAAATGCCTCTCACTCCAATATTAGTGGTTGAAATCTTTGACTGTTGGGGAATTGATTTCATGGGTCCCTTCCCAAACTCTAGGGGATATCTTTACATTCTCTTGACTGTCGATTATGTCTCAAAATGGGTTGAGGCCATTCCTAAAAAATCCAATGACCATCAAATTGTGATTAGATTCCTTAAAGAAAACATCTTCTCTAGATTTGGGATTCCTAGGGCTATCATTAGTGATTGTGGAACTCATTTCTGCAATCGCCCATTCTCATCACTCATGGAAAAGTATGGAATTTCTCACAAAGTGTCCACCGCTTACCACCCACAAACCAACGGTCAAGATGAGTTAGCCAATCGATAAATCAAACAAATTCTTGAGAAAACTGTTAATCCATCTAGGAAAGATTAGTTGAGCAAACTCTTAGATGCTCTTTGGGCATATTGAACAGCATTTAAAACCATCTTAGGAATGTCCCCATATAGGTTGGTTTATGGTAAAGCATGCCATTTTCCAGTGGAGATTGAGCATAAGCCCTTTTGGGCAATCAAAAAAATGAACTTTGACATTTCTTTGGCCGGAATAAAGAGGAAATTGGATCTAAACGAGCTTGAGGAACTTAGGATGGAGGCTTATGAAAATTCAAGGATCAAGAAAGCTAGAGTTCAAGCCTACCAGTCTAGGAATCTTAAAACTAAACACATTGAACCAGGTAAACCTGTGCTTTTGTATAGTTCTAAACTTCATTTTCACCTGGGAAAGTTGAGGTCTAGATGGTCTAGTCCATACATAGTGCATAAGGTATACCCCCATGGGGATGTTGAAATTCAAGATCCCACTAATGGTCAAATATTTAAAGTTAATGGTCATAGAGTCAAACCATTCATAGAACTATTCCAAAAACATGAAGTTGATGAAGACCTGAGTGAACCTACCTTTGATGAAAAAAAACAATTAATCAATTAGGGGTTTAAGTCGAGCTAATGACGTTAAACAAAGCGTTGAATGGGAGGCAACCCATGATTTTTAAATTTACAATCACTTTATTTTTTTAATCAATTTTTTTAGAAAAACAATTTGATATAATTTTACCTCATATTGTTGACCTGTTCTTCACTTATGAGTATGGATGGGTATGAAAGGGGGGCGTCCTATTCATCTGTGTCACGCAGTGTGATCCATGAGTATTATCTTACCCAGAAATTAAAAATAAGACAATGTATCAACAATATAGGTGTTTGTAATTTTTTATTTTATTTTATTTTATTTTATTATTTTTATTATTAAAAAAACAAAACCAACAAAAAAAATGTAAAAAAAGTGACACGCCGTAGGACGTGGGTCAAACCCCGTCACGGCCAGCGAAGCCACAGTACTCGAACTCGGGACCGAAGGGAGACAGGGGTGCACGCCTACCACTGAACTACGGTGGTTGGTGCTTCCTTATTCTATCTTATTTATATATATATACTTATATTTTAAATTTTTATATATATACATAATTTTTTTTTAAAAAAAAATTATTACTTGTTATGAGTGTCGATCGTTGGAGTTTCAAAATTAACAAGTATGTTTTGTCTTTATTTTTATTTTATTTTTTTTATTTTTGTTTATTTTTAGAAAAGGGAACCTCAAGGGGTTTCCATTGTGTCTAACTATGTTGGTTTTTGAGATTCAGGGGCTACCAAGTTTGATGGATTTTCAGGGAAATCATAAGAGTACAAGCGTACACTACCGTGAGGATTCTTCAAGTGACATGGAGACCAAGGGATTAAGTGAGACCATCACAAAATTCAACATCAAATATCAGGTGAAATTGTTCTATGCTCCTATTCTTTGCCTCTACCCCTTCTAAATTATATTTTCTTTAAACACTAGGGACAGTGTTATATTATGTTGGGGGGAGGTGAAAATAAAAAATCAATCACATAGAGCAATAAAATGTGCGTGTTAATTGAATGAAAATTTTCCTTAACCTTGAACATGTTATTACACATTGAAAACCTTGAAAACTGAATATTAAATAATTTTGTATTCCATGATTCTGATTTTAATACATGTTTAAGTTCATGAGCATAAAATTTTGGAAGGTGTGGCTGTCTAATGTGATTTTTCACTGTTACATTTTCATCCAATTTTTATAAAAAAATATTCACAATGCACGTCCGTTGGATTGTGGGGTATTAATTTGAATTCTTGGGGTCCCATAATAAATAGAATAGTTTTTGTGATCATTTTAAATTTAATATGAGTATTTTAAAATATATATATATATATATATATATAACGAGGTGTAAAAAAAACACAAAAAAACAACAATAACTTTGTGCATAGAGCAATGAAATGACTTAATGTGTGGCATCCGGCACTTGGGGATCGTGACTCCATAGTTTTCTGGCCTAGAGTTGGGAATTTTATCTCTATTTGTGGAAATTCGAATTTGTTTTTGAATGAGTTAACTCGAGATGATGCCCGAGTATGTGGGCTTCACTTGGTGCCCTAAGGCCTTTGAGCCTGGGAGTCATCGGCAAAGTCTCGCTACAAGGGTTGACTCATTTGAATGAAATTTCAATAACCATGGAAACATTTCAAAATAAAAAGAAAAAAAATGAATGAATACTCATATTAATATTAAAATGTGATTCCACCTAGTGCTTCCATATTTTCCCCCTTGAATAAAAATGAACCCCCATGTCTATTGTGACACACAACATATCATCATGATTAATTGTAATTGGATGAAATGTGGCATTGAATTTGATCAGAAGAATGGTATTGAACTTGGGTTATTCTTTAGAACCTACATTGTATTAAATTATTTTGATGGGATGCATAATTTTTTGGTATGAGGTATTTGGGTGAGCATTGTTTATAAAATGTTTTTGGAAAAGGGAATTTGATTTTCATAATATTTGAGTTATTTGATCGGGACTAGAAAATCTCAAGTTGGGGGGTGTGATTATACAATCAAAACACATTTTATAATTACATTTTATTGGGATTAAAAGTTCACTTTTTATTATATAGGCCTGAGTTAGTACATTTTAATTTTAAACATCCACTCTCATCAATTGTGCACTTCATGCCTAATGTACACCAATTTAGGCCCAATGACTCATCTGATTTTATTGAATGTAATTATTCATGTTTTAATATTATATTTTTGGAAATTTATCTTCACTTCAAATTTAAATGTTTCTCATTTAGGGAGTAAGGAAAGATTCATAAAGGATGATGAAGATATTTGGTGATGAAAGGAGACAATTCTGGTGAAGGCATATTGGACACCAACCCACTGTTGAGGATGTGGGTCCTACAATACTGGACCAATGAAGCCCAAATTTCTTGTTCTGATAGAATACATACAGGGGAACAAATAATTATGCATTCCAAAGTGCTAATTCGGTTTCCATGATGGTGATCAAGGCAGCCCAAATGGAAGATCAGAATCTGGGCCAGAATCTGCGGCCCAGAATGTCAGCCCAATGAATCTTCTATATCCTCCGAACCAAAAAGTAAATTGGGATGATATTGTACAGGCTTTTAGAAGACATCAGAGGCTTCATTTTTGTCTTATATGGCCCACTCCAAATCGGCCATCTAGAAGGACGTTGAAGCGGATATGTCAAGTGGATGCAAGCTGGATGCCATCTCGGGTCTAGGGTGGAGAAGTCTCCTCTCCACCTACTTTCCACCACCTATGCCTACCCTCATTGATTGGGATGACTTGGACTGTTGGAGCTCGGCCTAAGGATCCAAAGTTTCCTATTTAAGGAAGTGGTGGTGAGGAGTAACTCATACCTTCTTTCATGTAATGTTATTATGCTCAATTTTCGTCGTAATGCTTTCATTTCCCCATGTAAGTTTCTTTTTGTATTTCTAAGTTCTTAATTCAATTCCTTCTCTTATATTATTCCAATTTCTATAATTAAATCTCTAAAATCACAAAATCACAGTGATAACTCTATGTGTTGGTGATATAGTTCACACATAGGTGTGAATTCCATTCACACACACGGAGGAGTTCTCGTTATTTCCACGGTTTTAATCTCTTCAATTCAATTCTTGTAAGCCGTATTCCGCCCACCATTGATAGTATATCATCAATGGAGGGCTAACCCTTTAATGGGTTGATCTTAGGAAGATGCAAAGGCTGGATTGAATGTTATTTAATGCACGAATTGTTGTTAATTGGTTAAATAATTCAAGACTTCCATTCTTCAATTATTTTCGCTCCTCATCTTCACTGTGTTTGAAAAGATAATTCCAATTACTAAATTGACCATATACCTTGGAGAGATCATGAATCTGGTTATCTAAGTCTGTTTGTGACTATTAATTGAGTTTAGTTAGTATATAACCAGAAAATGATGAAGGTAGTGTTATTTTGAATAATGGTTTCATCAAGAATTAATAAAACCAAAAATTTGTCTAAAGAAATAAAATGCATTCAATCCACCCAAGCATAACCCTAAGATCAACCCATTTCATTATAATTGAACTCAACTAAGCTTATTAGCCTTCTCCCAAAACACTTAAAAAATATCCAAGTTGGCCACTTCATAGCCAAAATTCCATCCCTTAGGTTGTGTATCTTAGGTATCTTCTTAGGTCTCTGTGGAATCGACAACCCAAGCTACACTACAAGGACCGTTATACCCTTCTTCTCTTGGGTAAATTTGGGCGTGAACCAACGGCGAAGAACGTTCTCGACGAAGAACGGCCATCAACTCTTCTTTTACTCTGCGTCAATGGAGGAGACGCCAACCGTGGTGATCATCGCCAATGACAACGTGCCTTCCTTCATCATCTCCGCAACAAGTAAGGAGACGTCGTTTCCTCCTCGAACGCACCCCGACATCCACAGAATAGACGTCTGATCTTCGCAATGCCGTTCTTCGTGATGCCCGATGTGCGATTTCAAATATCCAAGTAGGTTTTTGTATAGAGTGTTTATGTGAATTATACCCTCGTACGTGGGTATTTAATTGCAGGGTATTCATATAATTTATACCTGAATAAATTATATCCTCGTCAAAGATTAAAAGCATGTGATTAAATGTTTGTCATTTGATAACACCTAACGTGGAGGGCGTGGGCCGAACAAACACGGCCCGACAACCCTATTTAGTTTGTTTATTGTTATGCGGATCGACAGCGACAAAGAAATGGGACCGCAAAGTCAATTTGAAGCCTCCGCGGTGAAGGTCGGGTCCCGGGAAGACCGCTGGCGAAGGCGGCGAGCAAAACGAACCACCGGAGCACGTCCGGTGGTCCACAGAACGTGGCGGCGGTGCACCGCCGGAACAAAACTGTCGCGGCTGAGCCACGGCGGTGGACCAAACCGGAACGGCCAAGCAGTTCCGGAAACAGAGGGGGTGCGGCTTAATTGTCGTGCCCGCTGGCCGCCAGGGCCGGACGGGCCGCGCCGGGCCGGGCCGTCCGCACCGGCTGGGTCGGGCCGTTCCCTAATGGGCCGGACCCAGACCCAGGTCGGGTCGACCCGGTTCGGGCCGACCCGGGGGGCTATCGGGTCGGGTCGGATCGGGCCCGAACCCCCTATTTTCGGACAGATCTATTCAAACGCCCATAACTTGGGCTACGGACCTCTGATCGACACATCGTCAATTGAGATGTGATCCTTGGATTGAGATTGTTGTTTCGGTATATTACACTCAAGGTTTCGGAAAACTTTGAGTATGGCAGGGTTGGTTCGAACACGAAACCAACCGAGCCCTTGGAGTGGAAACGCTTATAACTTGAGCTTCGGGCGTCCGATTGGCGTGTTGTTGACTTTGTTGGATTTCTCTTGATGAGAAGGAACTTTTTGCATACTTCACCTGAGGTTTGGACGCAGTTGGAGTATGGTCGGGTTGGATTGTACCCAAAATCCAACCGGTCCCCTGGAACGGAAAAGCTGATAACTTTCAGACTGGACGACCGTTTGACGAACTGTCAGCGGCGTTGGTGATCACGTTGAGGAACGGTCCCTATGAGTATACCCTATGTGAGTTCGGGGTACAGTTGAAATACGGCCGGGTTGATGCGTACACGAAACCAACCGGGCCCCTGGGATGAAAAGGCTAATAACTCACAGACCGGGTGTCCGATTGACGCGCTGTCTGTTGCGTTGAGACCCCTATGATGAGGCGGTCCTTTGAGTTACATCTTCGTGGGACTTTTGATACTTGGAGTATCGACCTGTAGCTCGTGGAGCGGACCCTCCCGGAGACGAGCGTATGGAGTACGGAGACCGTGTAGCTGGATGAGACCTGATGACTACTTGACCGACTCGACTTGGAGTGAGTCGACTAGCCCAGTGGACGGAGCACTACTATGTTTGGGTGAAGACCCATGGAGGATGGAGAACTACTATGTTTGGGTGCAGACCCACGGTACTCAACAGAAGGAGTACCTCTGCAGGCTATTAGGGGGTGCACTACTGTGTTTGGGTGGCAGACCCCAGCGGGAAGCACTACTGTGTTTGGGTGGCTGACCCGCGGTACATGACAGGAGGAGTACCTCAGCAGTCTTAGGTTAGTGAGAAGTACCTCAAAGTCATGACAGGATCACTGTACTCGTCAGAGACAGAGCTCTTCAGTAGTTATGGTTTCGATAGTGAAAATCATTGTTTGAGCTGAGTCTATGACCTTTGTGTTTACCTCATGATTGAGATGGGTCACTTGATAACTTAGGTATATATATAGGAATATACCTAGGTAGTGTTTATCCATTGATTTCATAACCTTTGTGTTTCCTCGTGATTAAGATGGGTTACTTGATAACTTAGGTATAAGTATGGGCTTATACCTAAGTAAGGGTTATCTGTTGAGATGCTTCTTTGTGGTTATCCTTTTTGGATTTAGTGAGACCTTGAGGGTCTTGGGGTCCCTACTGAGTATCGTATACTCACCCCTGCACAGTCTATGCCCGTACCTCGTTGTGTTGGTTCTAGACGACGGGCAGCACTGACAGAGGCCGAGTGTTCGAGGACTGGACGGTACCCGGAGGTGGACCTCACGACGAGTCAGTATCCGGAGGTGGACTACATGAAGAGACGATACTCGGAGGAGGTTGAAAGGCAAGAGAGTTGTGGAGGCTATCTGTACCTACCCTTCAGGTAGGATCCGTGGTGGACAATCCAGGAGTTGCGCTATCTGTACCTACCCTTCAGGTAGGATCCGAGGTGGACAACCTAGAAGCTACTTCTATTCTTCCAGCTGCTTTTCTTTTCTATTGTACTTTCATTCAGTTGTAGCTATACTTTTAGTTGGGTTTGTATTTTGGCCCACATACTTTTCAGCACTTTCTTTTATACTTAGTGTATTACTTATGCTTGTACTATGTGGTGGTTTTTTTACTTTTATAAAGGCAATGCCTTCCCAGTTATCAGGATTTATGCCTTTGGTGCTAGTCGCCAGCCACTGGACTATGGAAGGTGGGCTTGGGGTAGTCACGACACGGTCCCCAAGGATAGGTCGTGACAAATTGGTATCAGAGGAGTCGGTTCTACCGCAAAACTTATAACTGTGATATTTTCTTTCTTTGAAGCAATAGTGTTAAGGGTATTGAGTGTGGTTTTTAGTTCAGGGAGTCCAGTGTTGGTGCGGGTGGCCGACATATCCATACACCAGGACCCTAACAACTGATTTCTGACTTTGTACATGAAAACACTGATTGCGTGTGTGTTTCCAAAAGTTTTTTTAAAGTCATCTCAAACCAGGTCATCTCACCAGTTATAATCGTTTAACCGTGTCACGTTTTTTTCTTTCAGGATGCCTCCTCGTGGACAACCAGCTAGAGTCCCGAGAGTTGTACATATTGATAGCTCGCTGAGCAATGAGGCCTCAGTACATGGCCCTCTTCCAGTTGAGGCACCAGCGGTACTACCACCCGTTGGGCCACCGATGCCACCAGCCCCAGTAGCATAGAGTGCACGTCGCTTGAGCGCACTGCACGAGTTCCAGCGCCAGAGGCCACCCAAGTTCAGGGGAGAGACAGACCCTCAGGCGGCTGAGGATTGGCTGGAGGCTATTGTGAGAGTCTTCAGGATAGTAGGTATGCTAGCAGACTTCATGGTGATCCTTGCTGCCAGCCTCCTTCAGGTAGCAGCAGGCAGATGGTGGAGCCTGATGCTCCAGATGCATGACGAGGCGACACTTCTGTGGGCAGATTTCGAGAGCCTGTTTCGAGCAGAGTTTGTACCAGCCACCCTTCGAGCGGTGCGTATATAGGAGCTACTGCATCTACATCAGGGTATCATGGTGGTGGCGCAGTACTCGGTGAGGCTTACAGACCTATCGCACTACTCCATAGATATGGTACGGGACCCATTCTTCAGGGCCCGAACCTTCGATCAGGGGATCAGGCGAGAGATTATAGCTTCTGTTGTTTCTCACAGCATCTTGATGCAGACAGGGGTGTTGGAGCGAGCCCTCTTAGTGGAGATTTTCCTTGCTGAGCAGTCTCCAGCAGCAGGACCCACCACTAGCCGGCATGCAGTAGAGTCTTCTACAACGGGCAGTAGATAGATGATGCAGAGGTCCAAGAGGACCAGACCTACAGGTGGTCGACCGTATGACACAGGATCGTGTGTACGAGGCACCCGGGGTGGAGAGAGACTTACCAGGAGCGGACAGTGTTACTCCTGCGGCGGGGTTGGTCACATGGCATGTGACTATCTGACCCACCATATAGATGACCAGCAGATAAGCGAAGGACCTCCTAGGCAGTGGCAGAGGTTTGATCGAGGCGGACTTCAAGGAGCAGAATACCGAGGTAGGGGAGTTGGTCGTGCAGCTGTAGGTGGACGACGCTTTGAGGTGTTGTCACCACCACCACCAGGAGGTCCACCCCGACCACATGGAACAGGTGGACATGGGAGAGATCATCTTCAGGCAGTAGAATCATATGACTACGGAGCTCCGGAAGCTGGCGGACAAGAGCGGGACTAGTTCCCGGCATGGGACCTTTGATCTTGGTGCTTCTAGTTTTCTTGTTGTCATTGTTTTGTGTCTTTGTACTTAGACCTGCAAAAATAAAAGACACGTGTCCTTGTAACATTTGCTTCCTTCCTTTTTGTGTACTAAGAGGTTCCGGTTTAAACTGTTGACTTGACCCTCACTTTTGAGATTCCTACTAGAGGACACCCAGTGACCACACACTGATGCCGACAGTGTGACTCAAACCATAGAGGCGAGAGTAATGGTTGGATCTATTGGTAGTAGCGTCGAGGCCTTATGATGTCATCCATGACATGGATTAGTATCATTCATGATAGGATTGACTGTATTAAAAAAAATAACGTGGTTCATCCAGGGGATGAAACCAAATTTCTCTTATCGGCAAAGAAGAAATATTAGTAGCTCTTCCGGGACCAGAGATGGTCCAGGTCACGACAGAGAAGGTCCAGGTCATCCAGGAGAAGATGAGGACAGCTCAGAGACAACAGAAGCCTTATGCTGATAGGAGGCAGAGACCACTAGAGTTCGAGGATGGTAACAATGTTTTCTTACGGGTCTTACCTCGACGTGGAATTACAGAGATTTGGCCGAGGCGGCAAGTTATCTCCGCGCTTCATCGGACCCTTCTAGGTCCTCAACAGGTTAGACGAGGTGGGTTACTGCTTGACCCATCCACCTCAGTTGCACCAGATGCATGATGACTTCCACGTATCTCAACTGAGGAGATACGTGCTTGACTCGACGCATATCATCGACCATGGGGAGCTAGAATTTGGCGATGGGGTGACTTTTGTGGGGTTCCGGTAGAGGTTGAGGATCAATAGCATCGGGTCCTACGAGGACGGTCAATTCCTCTTCTGCGTTTTCGTTGGCAGCACAGGAACCTCCAAGAGGGAACATAGGAGCGGAAGGCTCAGATGCGTGCTCAGTACCACTTTTGTTTCCCTAGTTTGTGTTAAAGCTTTACGGGGGCGTAAATCCCTGAGGTGGGAGTAATGTAAAGACCCGGAAATTTCAAGGAAAATTTTTTTCTTAAATTCTTTGGAATTTTACGAGTGCGCAGTTTCTGACGGCGCCTGATTCCAAGGTCCGGTGTGCCCGGAATCAATTTCCGAAGTTTAGCTTGGGTACGTTCAGTGAATGAACGAGCGGGTTTTTCTAACTTTTGAACCGGTGCTCGGAATTGAAATCCAAGGGCACCGATGAACTCGCAGCACCGATAATTGCTTTGGAGCACCTTTTCCGAAGGTGCGTTTTCACAGAAGGAGTTGTTAAAAATTGTGGTTTAAATAAAAAGGTGAATAAATTTTGTGTTACAATTTTATTTCTAGCCTAGTTGGTTTTCACCTATGTGTGGGAGTTGGGGAGAAAGCCACTAGTTACTAACTACCTAAGTGGGATTAAATGTGAGGTGGGGCCCACACGAACCCCACCCTTTCACATTCCCCATAACTCTTTAAACCCCCCTCTTAAGTTTTATAACTCATCTTAATTGATAACCCCCCTCTTATGTTATGTAAATCTCTCACATTAATTCATGCCAACTAAACATATAATTAATTAGGAAACTTATGTTTAATTAATTAAGGGATTGATTTTCAAAAATTTGAAATGCATAACATGCCTTAATAAAATAAGAAGAGTCTTATTTTATTTGTTTTTTTGTTTGTTGTGTTGTGAATTGAGAGAGAGGAATAGTTCTTCTTCTCTTGTGGAACTTCATCGTCTCCGGCGAAGAACGTTATCGATGAAGAACGACCATCAACTCTTCTTTTCCTCCGCATCAAGGGAGGAGACGCCAACCACAGTGATCATCGCCAACGACTATGTGCCTTCCTTCTTCATCTCTGCAACAAGGAGACGTCCTTTCCTCCTAGGATGCACCCCGACGTCCACGGAATCGACGTCCGATCTCCGCAACGACGTTCTCCGCGACGCCCGACGTGCGACGTCAAATATCCAATTAGGGGGTTTTCGTATATGGTGTTTGTATGAATTATACCCTCGTACGTGGGTATTTAACTGCAGGGTATTCGTATAATTTATACTTGAATAAATTATATCCTCTTCAAAGATTAAAATCATGTGATTAAATGTTTGTCAGTTGATAACACCTAATGCGGAGGGTGTGGGCCGAACAAACACGGCCCGACAACCCTCCTCAGTTTTTTTATTGTTATGCGGATTGATGGTGACAAAGAAACGGGACCACAAAGTCAATTTTAAGCCTCCGCAGTGAAGATCAGGTCTCGGGAGGACCGCTGGCGAAGGCGGCGAGCAAAACAGACCACCGGAGCGCGTCCGGTGGTCCGCAGAAAGCGGTGGCGGCACGCCGCCAGAACAAAACCGTCGCGGCTAAGCCACAGCGGTGGACCAAACCGGAAGGGCCAAGTCGTTCCGGAAGCAGAGGGGGCACGGCTTAATTGCCGCGCCAGCTGGCCGCCTGGGCCGGACCGGCCGAGCCGGGACGGGCCGCCCACGCCGGATGGGCCAGGCCCCGCCCACCGGGCCGGGCTGACCCGGGGGGGTATCGGGCCGGGTCGGACCGGGCCCGAACCCCCTATTTTTGGATAGATCTGTTCAAACGCCCATAATATGGGCTACGGACCTCCGATTGATGCACCGTCAGTTGAGATGCGATTCTTGGATCGAGACGGTCGTTTCGGTATATTACACTCAAGGTTTCGGAGAACTTTGAGTAAGGCCGGGTTGGTTCAAACACGAAACCAACCGGGCCCTCGGAGCGGAAACACTTATAAATTGAGCTCCGGACGTACGATTGACGTGCCGTCGACTTCATTGGATTCCTCTTGATGAGACAGAACTTTTGGAATACTTAACCTGAGGTTTGGACACAGTTGGAGTATGGCCGGGTTGGATTGTACCCGAAATCCAACCGGGCACCTCGAACGGAAAAGCTGATAACTTTCAGACCGGACGTCAGTTTGACGAACCGTCAGCGACGTTGGTGATCACGTTGAGGAACGGTCCCTATGAGTATACCCTATGTGACTTCGGGGTACTTTTGAGATACGGCTGGGCTGGTTCGTACATGAAACCAACCAGGCCCCTGGGACGAAAATGCTAATAACTCACAGACCGGGCGTCCGATTGACGCGCTGTCTGTTGCGTTGAGACCCCTATGACGAGCCGGTCCTTTGAGTTACTTCTTAGTGGGACTTGTGATACTTGGAGTATCAACCTGTATCTCGTGGAGCGGACCCACCCATAGATGAGCATACAGAGTACGGAGACCATGTAGCTGGCTAAGACCTGACGACTGCTTGACCGACTCGAATTGGAGTGAGTCGATTAGCCCAGTGGACGGAGATCTACTATGTTTGGGTGCAGACCCATGGCGGATGGAGCACTACTGTGTTTGGGTGCAGACCCGTGGTACTCAACAGAATGAGTACCTCTACAGGCTATTAGGGGGTGAACTACTGTGTTTGGGTGGCAGAACCTAGAGGGAAGCACTATTATGTTTGGGTGGATGACCCGCGGTACTCGACAGGAGGAGTACCTCAGAAGTGTTAGGTTAGTGAGCAGTAACTCGGAGTCATGACAGGATCACTGTACTCGTTAGAGACGGAACTCTTCAGCAGTTACGGTTTCGATAGTGAAAATCCTGGTTTTAGCTGAGTCTATGACCTTTGTGTTTACCTCATGATTGAGATGGGTCACTTGATAACTTAGGTATATGTATGGGCATATACCTAGGTAGTGGTTATCTGTTGATTTCATAACCTTTGTTTTTCCTCATGATTGAGATGGGTTACTTGATAACTTAGGTATAAGTATGGGCTTATACCTAAGTAAGGGATCTCTGTTGAGATCCTTATTTGTGGTTATCCTTGTTGTATTTAGTGATACCTTGAGGGTCTCGGGGTCCCTACTGAGTATCGTATACTCACCCCTGCATGGGCTATGCCCTCACCTCATTGTATTGGTTGCAGACGACGAGAAGCGCTGACAGAGGCCAAGTGTTCGAGGACTGGACGGTACCCGGAGGTGGACCTCACGACGAGTCAGTATCTGGAGGTGGACCACACGACGAGACGATACTCGGAGGAGGTTGATGGGCGAGAGCATTGTGGAGGCTATCTGTACCTACTCTTCAGGTAGGATCCATGGTGGATGATCTTGGAGCTACGCTATCTGAACCTACCCTTCAGGTAGGATCCGAGGTGGACGACCTAGGAGCTACTTCTATTCTTCCAGTTGCTTGTCTTTTCTGTTGTACTTTCGTTCAGTTGTAGCTGTACTTTCAGTTGGGTTTGTATTCTGGCCCACTTACTTTTCAGCACATTCTTTTGTACTTAGTGTATTACTTCCTCTTGTACTCTGTGGTGTTTTTTTACTTTTATAAAGGCAATGACTTCCCAGTTATCGGGATTTACACCTTTGGTGCTAGTCACCAGCCCCTGGCCTGTGGAAGGCGGGCTTGGGGTAGTCACGACACGGGCCCCGAAGACGGGTTGTGACAGGTGCCTTAGTGAAAACCCATTCTGAATTCTCATACATTCCACACTAGAATAAAGACAAAGGGGCTCTTCTGGGATATAAAGAAGGTCTAGAAGAAACCCGTTATCAATAACCCCTACAAGACTCATCATGCTTGCACTTTCCTTTATAGGAACTCAGAGAACTGACACTAGGAGAAAAGGGAACTCTTTTCAGATCTGAATTACCATCCAGATCATGCTCAACCATCAATTCCCTATGTAGTACATCAACATAAGAAGAGATATTTAGTAAGAAATTTTGATAATTAATATCAAATAACATCCTTATATCAAACCATTAATTATTCATCTTTTCATTTGATATAATCTCTTGTGAAATTTGCATAACCTTATAAAATTATTTCACATGCTCCATCATGGTCATGTCATCCATCTCAAGTTTGATAAAATCTATAGCCTTAGCTAGCACCATGGAACCTGGATAGAGCAATCTGATGAAATGATCATTGAATTCATTCCACTCTAAACCCACATTCTTCTTCACTATCACCATCATATCCCACCATCTCCTACTAGGTCATTCCATCTTAAAGGTTTTACAGTTCTCCTTGGTCACATTAGGCATCTCCAAGAACTTAAACAAAAGATTAATCATTATTCACCAATACTCAACATCTTTAGGATTATTTAGGCCTTGGAACGCTAGTGGATTCTAGAGAAAGACCTCATGAGCCTGATTCCAAGAGTCATACCTCTGAGGTTACACATCTAGAACCTGAATGGAAATGGGTGGAGGTGCCTATCCCAGAGCATAGATAGCATGCATAATAATCTCAATGAAATTATAGTCCATGGGAGGATTTTCTCATTGTTTTTCATTGGCATATCCTTCTGGATCCTATTCACATGTCTTCTTGGATGCATGATTATACACAACATCAAAAAAACAACATTAAAGACATCATAAGATTACTAAGAGCAACACTCGAACTAGATAAATAGGGAAATTAATCCCATCATATGAGTTATCAATATTTGAATTTTGAAATATCCAAAAAAATGTTGGAAAGAGAGTAGATCTAGATCAATTTATCTCTCAAGACACATTTTCCAAACCACCCATGGTGACTTAAGGATCATTAAGGTGAGATATCACTAAGAACACACTCACAACTACCTTATAATTCTTGACAATATATTCCAAACTACATACTGACATTAATAAAAATATGCTTAACCTGTATCTATGATACCACATTATCACAATATAACCCAGATACCCTAGTACCCTAATGCCCAAGAAAAAACTAGCATGTCCTAAATGGTGTTCCTAATCCCCATGGGTTGGCGACTAGAACCTAGAATCAAAAAAGATCAAGAGGGAACAAATTTTCCACAAGAAAAGTGGAAGAAATAGATAAAAGTTGGTATGATCAAGATCCATAGGTAGAAAGTACCATAAATCAAACATGTATAACAAAAATCCCTAAACTATAACATTATTGAAGTACTCATAGTCTGAAAAGAAAAACATTCCAAGAGTCACAACACTCCATGACCAAATAATTAATAGCATCCACCTCCTCCAAGATGTGTTTTCCAATTTCTCATACCTAGAAGAAGAAAAACTAAAAACACTTAAAGAAAAATTCAGGGTGTTAGCTAAAATTCTAGGTAGGGTCTCACATAGTATTCCATAAAAAAATTTCTTAATAATAAACTAAATTTTGATTTCAATTTATAAATAACATATTAATGTTTGTATATTTTCATACCTAAAGAAAAACATGCTTCCATTTCAGAATGATGGATAATATTTCAAATTTGGATTAAATAAACACTTTATATAAAATATTTTTTATAAACCAATAGGAATGAATAAAATAATTTCATAATAAATGGAATTTATAATCATAACATCTACAATAATAACCATGGTAATCTTCCCTAAGACATGATAGTTTCCAGTTATAGGATATTCACACTCTCATATCAGTGTTAAATGAATTATGTGTAAACATATCCCTCAGGCTCATTCTGAATAGGACTCATCAATGCCCCACCGGGGATAAGACCTTCCAAACAAGATTCTTGTTAAAATTTTCATCATCAATCTCTTTATAGTAAATTGACATCCTAGCATGCTTGTCCCAAATAACCCACAAGCTACCAAGGATTGAATATAATTTTAATTAGTTCAAAAAGGTAAAATCATTTCATTTCAAATCCAAATTCATCATTCAAAATTTAATTTCCCATTTTTCCTTTTCAAATTCCAATTAACATTCAAAACAAAAACATTGGTTTTTTAAAATTTCATTACTTTTCCATAAAAACAATCTTAGGTTTTCATCAATTTAATTTATGTTAATTTTCTAAAATATATTCTAAAATTACTTAAATTTCAAATTATTCCCCGAATCACAATTCCATTGGAATTGGGGGTTTTCCAAAAATTCCTTACCAAATTAATTTCAATTCCAATTCAAATCTAATCAGGTTTTTATAAATTAATTGAATGAAATTTAAATCAAAATAATAAAATCAAGGTTTAATTATATGGATCAATCTAAAATAGAACCATTATCCTTTATTCATTGTATCAAAACTCAACACCCATAGTAGTATTTTACAATGATCAATGACAGAAATTGACATTAAGAAATCCGTAATATCCCAGACCTGAACAGCCACCCAAATTGTGTTATCGTGCTAGGTGTTACTGACCTTTAGTGCACCTCCCCGAACGCCAAAGGATGCTGACTAGCAACAACGGTATAAACAGGTATTTTGGGGAGGTTATACCCACTGGTAGGAAGATGAAGGTACCATTTCGAGCATAATTTATAACATGCAGTGAAAAATAAATGAATCAATAGACTCAAACCAGACCCACAGAGTGGAAGCACATACAATAGAAGATAAATAGAAGAAGTGATATATGAAAAAAATTAGTAGAAAGTAAACATAACTACATGCTATTAAAACACTTGTAGCCACTAAAATAACCAATCATGCATCCATATTAGGTCATACATATCAATATACAAAAAGGGTTCCCATGGCTAAACATTATAGCTACATACAAAATAAACATGATGATGCTAAAAAGCAAACTAAGAAAAAGTAAAACTCTATCTAGGAATGACCTCAAGGTCCATACCAATCTCCATGAGAAACAGTACTACGTTCCAACTCATGAGGTTGATCCTTTACCTGTACGTAAAACCATAAAGTCTACACATGTCCCAAAGGGCCTGTGTTGGGTGTTAGATGGATTTTAGTAGGATACCACCTAATTTTATGTACCAATCATAAGTTTTTAAGTAGACAATATCACTAAAAAGGTAAACAGTTTAATGAGATAATGAATCCCACCTCCACTGGTACTCAGCAGCCACTATGGAGTGTCACCTACTTTGGCCAATGCTATAATCTCATAAGAAAAGAGAGTCATTGGCCCATGGACCAAGGTAATCTTGCAGTCACAAAATCCTAGGTGAACCCACAGGTTCCACCTCAATCACATAGCTCGACACCACGTTCCCCCTGACACCTCTGTCTCAAAGTACCGACATCCTGAAGGCATGCCCAAACAATAGTATCATGGTCCCAATGACCCCTACTCGTAATCTCACATCGTACCATGGCATAACATCCATAAGAACAACAACATTTGTCCTCAAATAAATAACGATGCCCATTGCCTCAAGCCTGGAGAGCCTCATCCCCCAACCCGATAGCCTCATCACTACCAATCGAAGGCTCCTCACATTCCACATGGCTTTCTACAGCAAGCACCCCCAAACCAAAAATTTCTAAACTACAACTATTGGGGGCTTCTACCCACATGAGTGGTCAAAACTTCTCATTACGGTGTCTACCTATATGCACACAACTCAATTAGAGCTTTTTCTATCACTGGTGAGAAACAATCACCAAATAAATATCCTAAGCCACACCATCTCTGGAATGTCGTTCCCCTACGACCATGTCACTCAAATTCAATGGCCATGCCATCCAAGTATCCTGGGCCTTTCCCAATCTAGTAGTCACACCACCTCAAATAGATATCCTTAATTCCCAATCCTATGGTCAAAACCCCCCCAAGAAGAACCGGTCCAAGCCCAACCAGTGATCAACATCACTCAATCTCGATGGCCATGCCATCACAACCTTGGTTCAAGCCCATCACAATCCCAAGGGTTTCATCACATGTAATCCCAAGCATTAGATAAATATAATCACATTAAAACACTTTAAATAAGTAATTCAATTTAATAATATTGAATTACACTATCTAACATCTATAACATAGCATCACTGAGGTCTTGAATGACTCTAAATAGTTTAATCAAACTTAAAAAATTTAAATATAATAGTTTAAAACAAAAAAAAATTATAACCATTTTAGAAACCTCCATCCAAAACAACCCAATGAGCAACGACCTTTCACCCAACATCGATCAAGAAATTCAGATATGGGTCATGCTCAATGGCATCCCATGGGTCTAACAATCAATTCAATGTGAAATACCACTTAAAATGGTCTCACACAAAATACCCATCATTGAGCTAAAAATCCACAACCCCCAAATTTCTTTGTAAACTTATAAAAAGGTATGCACCACCTACCTCATACACGTATGACACTCCTCATCCATCATTGGCCTCTAATTTAGCCTAGAATGGGTATATTTACAAAATGAGCACAAATAGTCAAGATCTGATAACTAGTTTGAGAAACGAAATCATGAGAAATAGATCAAGAGGAATCAAGAGCTTACCAATGGGGTTCTAATGGATCTAATGATGTTCAAACTGGGGTCTAGATGAAGGATTGGGAGCAAAAATGAGTCTCAGTCAACTGGTTCGTGAACCCGGGTGAGCCCTGCTGCCTCTCTACCATAAAACGAGGTTACTTCCTGTTTTAACCAAAAAATAGAAAGTACACAGTGTGTACTTAAATATACATGTCATTTATATGGTCATGTTTCCCATTTTCTCTGACTTACTTTCCAAGTAATTAAAAATTCTTGCTGACATCAGTACATGGTGTGCACTAGTAAGTATATGGTGTGTACTGTGTTAGGCCTCTCTTACTCTCCAATATCCATACATGCCATGTATTTCCATCACACATCGAGTGTACATAGGATTACATGGTGTGTAACCCCAATTATTTCCATTTAATAGGCCTGAAGCTAGTACTAACCCTATTTTTTCCCATTTTCGTATGTAAAACCCAAAAAAAGAAATATGTGCCTCAAAATAAGATCCAAGTTCTTAAAAACATCCCCCCTTAAAGAAATTGGTCCCCAAATTTCCCTTCCAAGGGTGGTGAATGAAAACTCTAGAAAAACTCTGACCTAATGCTCAAATCAATCAAAGGTACATTGACCTATTTCTGGAACCATGGTCCTCTGGTGATACATCATCACCCATGCACCTCATCAGGTGCTCCCATATTGCTTCCAACACAAAATCATATCCTACACCGCATCGGTGCCTACCTCGAGCCCATGGAACCCATGTAATAATAAGGTCCTACATCCCTTGGATGCTCATAACAAATCCGGTGCATTGCACCTCAATCATAACTATATCCTCGATGCCCTAATTCTCAGGGCTCCTCAAGTAACCTGCATCCAATGATTCCCTAATGCCTCAACACCTCAAGTAACCCACATCCAACGATTCTCCTAATTTCAAGAACCTCATATATATAATCAAGAACTCGAGATGGTTCCAACCCACTGACCAACATCTGGTCAATCCATATAAATCATGTGCACCTAATTCACTCAAAATGGACAAGCCTCAATAGGCTATGCCAAATAAAATCAAAAGGAAAATCGTGGCCATGCCCACATCGTACCTTTAACCATCATCAGCTCACCAACCTGCTCAGCCCTTGGAAACTCCATGGATTGCACCTAGCCTGATATATGGCTACCTGAATCCTAACCTTCTTGTGGTATTCCCCATCCACCAGACACCGACCCCAAGTTTGGGTCCCACTCTCTCATCCATGTCCTCTACATGTAGCTAAACCTTGGATACCCTCACCTGGTATCGATCTTGATATCAAATCTAAAGCATGTGCCTGCTTCGGTACCTATTTTCTAGTTGTTTGGGAGGGATTCCTGTAGAACCTCTTAAGATGAACAACCTGACCACATGCCCGGAACTCCTTTGGAGGCATATCACACTGAGTTCAGACATGACCTAGCTTCCCACAAAAAATAAAACCACTACTGAATTTCCATGAGTTGGTCTAGCTGAGTCCTTGGTCTGACTTCCTTGCTGGAACCCATCCCGACCTCGTTTCCTGTCATCGGAACCATCACCTAAAGTTATCTCCCAGACCATGTGATACAGGTCTGTCAAGTTTCCCTCAGCTATGAGCACCTGATTCAACACCTCTGAGAATGTGGCCAGCCTAAATATGTTTACCTACACTCAGATGGAATGCTGTAATCCATCTTCAAAGTGCCTCACCCTCAAGGTGTCATCGCTTACCATCTTTGGTGCCAAATGAGACAGCTCAGTGAAAGTATTTGTATAGTCCATGATGGACTTGTCACCCTACTTAAGTCTCAAGAACTCCCAAGATCTCTCCTCCCTTGGTGTATTAGAGAAAAAGTGCTTAAAGAATCTATCCTCAAAGTACTTCTAGTCCAGTCCCTCATGTTTGTGATCCTGAACCTATACATCCAACCAGTGATTCATCAATCCTATGATCATATATGTTACCAGATTGACCCTCCTCCCTAGAGGCGTATTAAGCTGCTCAAAGATCGTCTTCTTTCTCTCTATCTAGTTCTTACCCACCTACGGACCACCCTCACTCAGAAAAATTGGTGGGTGTTTCACCTAGAAATCCTAAGTAAGGAAAGCCATATAGGTCTTTGTTGCCTAATAACTTCTTTCAATCCCCTAAAAAACACGTACTAGGCTAGATTAGATATTCTCATTGATCTATGGTATGAATTCTATCAGACCCGGTAACTGCCCTACCTACACTAGATCCTACACCTAATCCTACCCCTGAGCCTGTACCTACAGCTCATGGTCTACCTGCGCCTCAGGGGTTTGAACTTGATCATTCTCCTGTAGTATAGTACTGTCACATTCCTGATGCTCCATTAATTTGTCTAGGATGAACCCACTGAATACCATAAAATGGTCAAACATCCCATATATATATAACAATATATTCAACGTAGATTGGGAAATCTGTAAAGAGGAAGCGCATAACAACTACCCTTACTCTCCCCCATCGTAACCATGCCCCACAGTATCCCGGCTTCATAGCCTCCTTACCTGTCCTTAATAGAGCCATGTATCACAATATCCACGGGGCACACTCATCCAGACAAACACCTTTTCCTCAATTAGAAAACTGAGTTTCCCAATCTTGGTGATCAAAATCACCTCAACCATAGTACTTGCCTGCTCCTATAAGAGCCAGACCCATTCCCCATGCCACATGAAATTTCATATATATATATATATATAAAGCATGGAATTTCACATTTCCACATGTAATTTGATATTATTCACATGTTATTATCACTTAAAAAAGAATACATGCAAATGTGAAATTGAAATACCCTAAAAATATGCCTATCAAAAGCCAAACAACCACGTCTTGTCTTACCAGGCCAAGGTCCAACTTTCCTTTACCACACTGGGTCAAGGGTCACATATCACAACCAATAATCATCACAAACCAATTGATACACCAAGGTGTAAATCTTATATAAACTATAATCTAAGAAAAATAAAAACAGTATAACCCACCCAAAGTAACTCAATCCATTCCTTGTATATGGGGTTGCTGACACCCATGCACGAGTTCAAAATACAGTTCCAACAATAAACTATCACAAGTATACCATAATCCAAAATAGTAAACTAGTAGAAAAGAAAGGCAATCTTGATATCATTAGTATCTAGACAAAAAATTCCTACTAAATCCCAGTCAAGAACTCCTCTGATACAAATTTGTAACATCCCAGACCCAAACAGCCACCCGAATAGTGATATTGGGCTAGGTTTTATTGACCTTAGGCACACCTCCTAAAATTACAATGGAATATGACTAGAAACAAGGGTGTAAATAGGTATATTGGGGAGGCAATACCTCTGGGAAGAAGATAAAGTTACCTGTCCGAGCATAATTGCATAACATGCAGTGGAAAATAAATGACTCAGTAGACTCGAACCATAACTATAGAGCATAAGCACATCCAATGGCACATAAACAGAAGAAGCAATATAGAAATAGAATTACTGGAAAGTAAACAAAACATCATGCCAAAAAAACACTTGTATCCACTAAAACAACCAACCATGAATCCATGGAAAGTTATACATATCAATATAAGAGAAAGGTTCTCATGGATAACCACTATAGCTATATAAAAAATAAGCATGATGATGCTGAAAAAGAAACTAAATAAAAGTAAAATATAGTTAAGAATTACCTCAAGTTCCATACCATCCTTCATGTAAAATAGTACTATGATCCATCTCCTGAGGTTGATCCTTTACTTGTACATAAAACCATAAAGTCTACATGCATCCTGAATGGACAGTGCAGTGTGTGAAATGAATCTTTGTTGGATACCACCCAATGTTGTGTACCAAGAATAAGTTTTCAATCAGAAAATAACAATAAGAAAAGTAAATAGTTCAATGAAATAATTAATACCACCTCCACTGGTTCTCAACAGTCACCAGGGAGTGTCACCTGCTTCAGAAAATGCTGGAATCTCATAAGAAAAGAGAGTCCTTGGCCCATGGCCCAAGGTACTCCTATAGTCACAAAGCCTAGTTGAACCCTTAGGTTCTACCTCAATCACATAGCATGGAACCACATGCCCCTTAACACCTCATGTATCAAAGTACTGATGTCCCGAAGGCATGCTCAAAAAATAATATCCCGGTCACAAGGACCCCAGCTCATAAGCTCACATTGGCCCATAGCATGAAAACTAGATGGACAATGATGGATATCCTCAAATAAATATCCAGGCCCATGGCCTCAAGAATGGAGAGACTCATCCCCCAACCTGATAGCCTCATCACAATCAATTGAAGGCTCCTCACCTTCCATGTGGCATTCTGTGGAAAAAACCCCCAAACCAAAAATACCTAAACTGAAACTATCATGGGACTCTACCAACACGAGTGGTTAAAAACACCTCATCACAGATTCTACCTTTGTGCAAGTGACTCAATTGGAAATTTATCCATCACAGGTGAGTATAAATTACCAAATAAATAAACTATTCCACACCATATTGGGAACCTCTTTCCCCTGTGACCATGTTGCTCAAATCTGATGGCCATGTCATCCAAGTATCCTGAGTCTTTCCCAACCTGACAGTCACACTACCTAAAATTGATGTCCTTGATACCCAATCCTATGGTCAAAATCACCAAAGAAAAACTAGTCCATTCCCAACCAATGATCAACATCACTCAATCTCGATATCCATGCTATCCCAACCTCAGGTTAATCCCATCACAACTCCAAGGGTTTCAGCACATGTAATCCCAAGCATTACATAAATATAATCACATTAAAACACTTTAAACAAGTAATTCAATTTAATAATATTGAAGAACACTAGATAATAGTTATAAAATAGTAGCACTAAAGTCTCTAATGCCTCTAAACAGTTTAATCAAACTTAAACAATTTAAACATGCCATTTTAAAACAAAACTAAACATTTATAACCATTTTGGCACCCCGACCAAAATAACCCAGTGACAAATGCCTCTTATCCAGCTTCACTCAAGTAATTAAGGTATGGGGAATTACCAACATCATCCCATGGGTCTAACAATCAATTCAATATGAAACAGTAGTTATAATGGGTCTCACTCAAAATACCCATTGTTGCAAAAAAAACCACAACCCAAAAATGTCTGTGAAAACTCCAAACAAGGTAATAATCACCTACCTCATACATGTATGAAACTCCTTTTCCAACATTGACCTCTAAATCAGACTAGAATATGGTAGATCTAAAAAATGATCATAAATTCTCAAGGTCCGAAAAATAGGTTGAGAAACAAAATCATGAATAACATCTCAAGAGGAATCAAGAGCATACCAATGGAGTTCCAATGGACCCAACTATGTTTAAATCAAGGTTCGGATGATGGATTGGGAGCAAAAACAAGTCTCAATCGACTAGTTTATGAACCCAGGGGATCCATACTGCATCTGATCCATAAAATGAGGCTACTTCTTATTTTAAATAAAAATTAGAAAGTAAAAAAAGTGTCCATAAATATACATGTCATGTATATGGTCATGTTCCCCATTTTCACTGACTTACTTTCTAAGTCATTAAAAATTCTTTCCGACGTTAGTACAATGTGTGCCCTAGTAAGTACACTATATGTACTGGGTTAGACATCTCTTCCTCACCAACATCCCTACACTCCATGTATGGCCATCACACATGGATAGACTACACAATGTGCACTTTGGATTATATTTCATGTAACCATGTGTCTTTCCAAGTAACAGGCCTAGAGCTAGTACTAACCCTTTTTCCCATTTTTTCGTATGTACAACCCCAAAAAAAATTCATACCTCAAAGGAAGAATCGGGTTCTTATAAAATCCAACCTATATTCAAGATCCAAATCAATTGATTTTAGATCCATCAAACATGTGATTATCTAAAAAACCCTATAGAGGAAATAAATAAAGAGTTGGAGAGAAATTATGGGAGGAGAAACCCTTACCAGAGAGGGATCAAATGAGATCTTCCATGATTTGATCCTCCAAGGAAGTGGTTTGTAAGAGACAAAAAGGTTTCTTAAGAGCCTCCAAGACCATGGAATTCATTATAGGTTGAGTTTGGGTTGAAAATGGGATAAAACGGTTATTATTGACTTTTTTATTGAATTTTCAGAATAAAAAAATATCGTCTACATAGTTAGCAGGGGTTTTAGACAAACCATGTTCCCTAACCATGTGCCCCTATACTAGGGTTCATGTAACGACCCAAACTTTTGAATAATATTTGTTTCCTAAATTTGTGTGTTATTTCATTTTATACTCCACAAAACTATATCCCTTAATTAATAAAGTGATATCGTTGTGTTTCGACTATTATATGACTATTGGTCAATATGACCGTTGGAAAATAAGCACTTAACATTACAATTATTGTTTATAAATACAAGTGGTCTTAGTTAATTAATACAGAAAGAAGAGTTGATGGCCTCATCCAGTAGACTCAAGTCGCATGAATCCCATCTTTCAGCACTTGGGAAGGAGGTAGCATCTCTGGACTTTGCTCTGGACCACGCCCAAGCTGAGCTTCAACATGTGAAGCTTGAACGTAATCACCTAAGGGATAAGTTCATGCTGATAGAAATCACCACTTAGGAAATGGTGTCCGAGTCGCCTCAAGATTCTATCACCAAAGCACACCTTACACTTAGGTCCTATGTAGGTGTTATTAGGGGCTATGTAACGACGCCTTAGATACTTTTTGTAATCCATTGGTATAAATAAAATTTTTATTTCTTATTATGGTAAAATTTGTGATTTTCAAATGTCCGTATAAATATAGGATAAATATTATTGATGAATATTGGAAAAAGGGTATTTTAAAATATTCATGTAAACTTTAAATAATTAATAATGTGAATTTATTTTCAAAAAATGGTCTTCTATAGTTGTTATCAGTAATAAATTTGGAGCCTAATAAGATCAACTAGATTTTTAGTAAATAGTAAAGTATGAACAGTAACATACCCTTATGAATAGTAATGAATAGTAAATCAGCCAAAAAAATAGAAACTTCTCCCATGAATGTATAAATAAAATTTAGACATCTTAAAAGTGAAAAAAATATCATAGTATAAGTTTTATTATTTTTGTATGTTATAAATAATTTATTTACAATTTTATAATTAATTTAATAATTTAAAATGGAAATGTATTTTCATAAAATATAATAATAAATTGTTGATTTATTTTATTATGGTTATATGATAATTTTATGGGACCTTGATTAATTGTTCAAGGTATTACAAAATAAGTTATAGTTTTAGAGTTGTTTTTTAATAAATAATGATTTTATTTAAAAATTAAATTAAAAATATTTAGAAAATTATTTTCATAAAATTGAATTCATTTCTGAATTTAGAGAATCAATATTAGGTTAGAGAGAATTTATGATATTATTATAAAATGTTTTGTTTTTCAGTGAATAGTGAAAATAGAGTTTTGAGTTTTGGGTGTTTAATGACATCAATAATGATGTAATAATTATTTAATAATGATGTAATAAAGACGTAATAATGATGTAATCATTATTGTCAAATTTTTAATAGTAATATATGATATTAGTTGTCTCAAGTGGCCAATACCATGGGCAAATACCAAGGGCAAGCCCATGGTTTTGCAAATACCACTGATGAGGTGTCTCTTGAAAATTAATTAAACATTCCCTCACTTTTCCTATAAATACCAAGACATTACCTCATTAATATCATTCCAAAATCCTCCTCAATGAATTTATAGTCTTTTTATCTCCAAAGGAGTCCTCCCAAGGTACTATCAAGCCCCCCCCCCAAGGTCCTAACCTTCAAGCTTTTGAAGTTACTCTTCAATGTAAGGGAACCTTTCACTCTCCTCTTTTAAGTCATGACTTCCTTTAGGTTATGTCTTCTAGTTTCCATTTCATTATGTGAGGGTATGTTCTTATATATCTTTATTACGTTCAATTTCATTTCGAATTAATGAGAGACCATTTTTTCTCACATCAAATTATTTTTCTGATTTATAAGCGACATCGTTAGGCTACCGAATTTTCGTAAAAGAAATCGCATTTTATCTTTTCCTTCAAGTTTCCTTTTCATATGGTGCGTCATTCCACTACATGATATTATTTGTTTTTATTTCATACCTATAATATAAATGATTCATTCATTTATTGAAGACCCTTGTCCCATCTCTTTTTATTTTTTTCTAAAACCATGTTATATAGCCGTTATGCTGTAGAAACTTTATCTCAAAATATCTCTCTTTTTCTCAAGAAATTATCTTGTTTTATTTATCTGAATAACAAAATATATTTTTATTTATATAGGTATTAATAAATACATAAAATTGATCTATTTTATTCTGGAATCGACATACATGAAACCCTCTTTCCTTTTCCAAGGGTTATAAAATATATAACAATCATGTTTCTAAGTACTTATAAAACGTCATGATTTTGAAGTGAAACCCATTACTTTTACTCTCTATGGGTTATTTAGGAAATTTTTGATTATGATCTATGTGGATCACATGAATATAAATACATATTAAGGGTGCACCCTGATAGTGCTCCAATGCATTGGGTAATGAATTTAATCTCTAGAGATGGAAAGTTTCATGATACCTTGGTGAATAACCTTGGTAATTTTTATGACACCTTGGGGATAAACCTTGGTGATATGTTCATGAATGTATAAATTAAATGTTGTAGACACATATCCAAGTTATTATTAAATTTCTTTTCAATATTATATTCCTCTACTTTCATTTCACATGGCTTTATGTTTTTTATCAAGTTCTTATTGATTTCACAAGTAAACTGATTCCCAAGATTTCCTTACTGGGCCTTCTGCTCACCCTTTTTTTTGTTGTAAGTCTCCAAGTTATGAGATTAAATAATTGTACTTAGTAATAACTTATGATGAATCCCTCCAAGTGGATTAGAAAAAAAATTATGTTTTCATGTTTTATTATTCTTAATTTCCAAGGCAATAGACTTTAAAGATCCTCTTTTTGTAAAATGTAATGAAAAGTTATGTAATAAAAAGGCGGGATGTCATAGTTGGTATAAAAGTAAATTTTAGCTATTTATGGAATTTATGATATGAAAACAATAGGAATAACCCTATAGAAAATTTTAAATATTGGAATACTTCCTGGTATTTTGGTGAGTATTGAGTAAGTGGTTTTTCAAGAAAATACATCCCTGACTGGATACGAGCAGATAGAGGTGGCTCTGGCACAGATGTACCTAGGAGTGAAAACTATGAAAATGAGTTTCAGGCTTGACCTGGTGTATCCTGGTACACAACAACGGGCCATGATTCACTCTTTGTTATGACACTCCTGGGAGATATGTTTAGTTGATCATAATATTTTTATGAATCATTATGAAGGATTTATAGAGAAATGTAATTGTTTAAAGCATGAAGTTTTAAGAAATAAAATATTTTATAGTTAAAAGATTCATAAATGAAATAATCTTCTCACTAAGGTTTTATTCTTTTAGAAAATAGTAGGTAGTAGGAGGAACTCTGAAAATAGTGACTGTAATGGACCGTGCGCTGACGACCCTCCGATGGAAGCTGGAATGGAAACTTTCAGAAGAATGATGAACCGGCTGACTCATGTTATGGGAAATAACATGAATCAAGATGAGAGAATAATCTCACCATAAAGGGAAAAACTTTCTGTTGAATCCTTTATGCATCAACGACCACCAACATTCAGTGGATCTACTGACCCATTGATTACTGAACAGTGGATCAGCACTATTGAGAAGATATTTTCTATGCTCCGCTGTTTGAAACAAGAGAAGGCTTCCTTGGCTATTTATTGCTTATAGGGAGAAGTTGATCAGTGGTGGGAACTAATTAAAAACAAAAGTCCAAGAGTGGAATTTGAAGCTATGGAGTGGTAAGTGTTCAGAGGGATATTCTTCAACAATTATTTCCCTCGATCGATGATAACAGGAATGGAGAAGGAGTTTCTTGATATGAAGTAGAAGGATAATGAATTTGTGGGAAGCTAAGAGATGAACTTCACAAGGCTTTCACATTAAAACTCTATATTTTTCATGGATCCAAATGGTAAGGTTGATAGATAATTCGATGGACTGAGACCTCATCTGTGGAAGAATATAGCCAACTGAGATTATGATAGCTATGAGAAGACCATGCAAAGTGTGATGAAAGTCAAACTTAAGTTTGGTGAGATTAAATGGTCTCATAAATCCAATGACAAGAAAAGATCAATGTATCCAAGCTTAGGGAATATATTTGATCAGGGAAGAGGAAGAAAGAAATTTCAACATCCCATGTGTAATAAATGTGGGAATAAGCATTTAGAGAACTGCCTGCTCAGAAGTGGGAAGTGCTACAAGTGTGGTAGAGATGGCCACATTGCATGGAATTTTCATAATGAGGTGAAGACACAACTTCCCAACACTAACAAAAAAGGGAACATGGTGCAGCCCTTACCAGATGTCCAATGCTATAAGTGTGGACAACTTGGGAACTTTTCCAATCACTTTCCAAATCTAAGGGTAGTGGAGGGGAATAACCATTAGCCTTAGTAATGGACAAGGGAACAAGGTCGTTATTTTGCAATCACTATGGCCGAAGTTGAAGTGCCAAATTATGTGGTGGTAGGTACTCTTGTTGTTCTCTCAAAGCTAGCAAGTACTTTGTTTGATTCTGGTTCTATTCATTCCTTTATTTCCTCCAAGTTTGCAATGAATTTAGAATCAACCCCCAATTTTATAAAAGTAAAGTTATCATTAAAGACTCTTGGTGGGATTATCCAAGCATCGTCAATGTTTAGAAACTATAGTATTTACTTTAGTGATCACAATCTTATCGCAAATCTAGTAGTCATTCCCATTCTGGAATTCAACATTATACTAGGGATGGATTGGCTCTCAAAGTATAATGCTAAAATCAAATGTAGAAGTAAGGAAATATCAGTAGTATTGAATGGAAAACCTACAGTTATCTTCCTTGGAGAGATATCTCAACCTGGTCCTTGTCTAGAAGAACCTCCTATATCTTTCTTTATAGAGTTGGTTGGGGAAGAAGAAGAAGGAAATGAGAGTTTGAGGATAGAAAATTTCCCCATCATCCAAAAATATGTTGACATATTTTCTGAGGAGTTACCCGGACCTACCCTAGAAAGAGAGGTAGAGTTCTCCATTGAACTCATACATGTATCCTATCCGATATCAAAGACCCCGTATTGTATAGAAAATGTTGATATAGAGGAGTTAAAGAAACGACTCCAATATCTTTTGGAGAATGATTTTATCCGACTGAGTGTGTCTCCTTGGGGATCACCAGTTCTCTTTGTGAAGAAGAAGGATGGATCGATGTGGCTATGATTTAATTATAAAGAACTGAATAGGATCATAGTGAAGAATAAATACCCTCTTCTAAGAATTTATTACTTATTTTACCAACTTTTTGGGGCTCAATTTTTCTCTAAGATTGATCTTCGATCTGGTTTTCATCAATTGAGGGTAAATAAAGAAGATATTCCAAAAACTACCTTCTGATCAAGATATGGGAATTATGAGTTTTTTTTATGCCCTTCAAACTAACAAATTCACCTGCTATTTTTATGGATTTGATGAATAGAGTCTTTAAGGATCACCTTGATAACTTTGTGTTATTTTTTATTGATTATATTATAATATATTCCAAAAGTCATGAGGAGCATAAGGATCATCTAAGGGTTATTTTTCAAACTCTATAGAAGGAGAGGCTTTTTGGTAAGTTCAGAAAATGTGAATTCTGGTTATAGAAAGTTACTTTCTTGGGGAACATTGTTACCAATGAAGGAATCATAGTTGACCCTACAAGACAAAAGTTATATAGGAGTGTCCTCAGCCTACAACAATAACTGAGATTCATAGTTTCCTTGGATTAGCAGGATATTATAGAAGTTTTTTGAAAAACTTTTCACAACTTTCGAATCCATTAACCAAGTTAACTCGAAAAGGGGTCAAGTTCATCTGGACAAAGTAGTGTGAGGAAAGTTTCCAAGAGCTGAACAAGAGATTGGTTTTTGCACCCATGTTACTCTACCCTCAAATGGAGAAGGATTCATTATTTTTAGTGATGCATCTCTGAAAGGGCTTGGGTGCATCCTTGTGAAAAATGAAAAATTCATTGCTTGTGTATCTCGATAGTTGAAGACTCATGAGAATAATTATCCTACACATGATCTAGAGATGGTTGTGGTCGTTTTTTCTATAAAGATGTGGAGGCACTATCTTTATGGGGAGAAATGTGATATATACACAAACTATCAAATTTTGAAGTATATTTTCACACAAAAGGAATTAAACATGAGATAGAGGAGATGGTTGGAACTTCTCAAAGACTATGATTGTTCAATTCATTATCATCACAGAAGAGCAAACAAATTCACTGATACATTAAGTAGGAAAGACCCAGTTGTTCTTTCAATGATGAGGATTCAAAGAGATCCTTTGGTAAATGAACTAGTAAAGCTGGACAAGGGAATTATAAGGCAAGGTACATCATCAACCCTAACCCAAATTATTTCTCAACTGTTATTAATATAGAAGATAAAGAAATCTTAGAAAGAAGATCCTTTGTTATAGAAGAAGTTTGAGGTTGTGAAGGATGGAAATTTTCCTGAGTTCAATATTGATCAAGAAGGTGTACTGAAATTTCATAAAAGATTATGTGTTCCATCTATTTCGGAAATAAAGAAGGAGCTGATGGATGAAGCTCATAGATCTACTTTATCTATACATCCTAGAAGCACAAAAATTTATAGGGACCTTCGTGATCATTATTAGTGGGATAATATTAAAAGGGAGATTGCTGACTACACTTCAAGGTTCCTGGTATGTCACCAAGTGAAGGCAAAGTGGAAACTTCCTAAAAGGGTATTGTAACCACTACCCATACTAGCATGAAAGTGGGACAATATCACTATGGACTTCATCACTGGTCTCCTGAGAAATTCCAAAGGGAACAATGTGATATGAGTTATTGTGGACCGTCTCACCAAGACTGACAATTTTATCTCCATTTGATAAGATTTATCTCTTGATCGAATTGAAAATATTTGTATGAATGAAGTGTTAAGGATGCATGGAGTTCCACTTTCTATCATATCTGATCAAGATCTAAGGTTCACATCAAAATTATGGATAATTCTTCAACATTCTTTGAGCACTGAATTGAATTTCAGTAAGGCCTATCACCCCCAAACTGATGGCCAATCTGAAAAGACTATTCAAACACTAGAGGATATGCTGAGAACATGATCAATGGAATTTAAAGGTGGATGGGATCAACATCTCCCTTTAGTTGAGTTCTCTTACAACAACAGCTTCTACTCGAATATTCAAATGGAACCCTATGAAGCTATATATGGTAAGCGATGTAAAACTCCTACTTTTTGGAATAAAGCTAGTGAGAGAAAGATTCTTGGGCCTGATCTTGTGTAAGAGATGATAGAAAAAGTCCATTCCATAAAACAAAAAATTTAAGGCTACTCAGAGTCGTCAAAAGAGTTATGTCAACAACCATTGAAGGGATTTGGAGTTTGATTTTGGTGACAAAGTCTTTCTTCAAATTTCACCTAGGAAGATATTCATGAGGTTTGGGAAGAAAGGGAAGCTCATCCATAGGTATATTGGCCCCTATGAAATCCTTGATCGGGTAGAAGCAGTGGCCTATCAGCTTGCACTTCCTCCAAATCTAGCACAAGTTCACGATGTCTTCCACGTATCCCTCTTGAGGAAGTACATACCTGATCCTTCACATGTACTAAATACAGAGGTGGTACAACTGGAACATGACCTCTCTTATGAGGAGTGTGACGACCCAATGTTTTTTAATGGAGATTCCCTTCTCATAGGTATGTCATAAATCACATGAAAACACAACATAATGAATTAATAAGTGATAAGTGACCTTTAAACATAAGTTTGTCACTTCTGTGTTTGGAATTTTGAAAATATGACATACACGGTGGTGTTCAAGATGTTTTTTGGAGTCTAATAAAATAAAAAAAAATTGTGAATAGTAACCTACCCTAATGAATAGTAACATACCTTTATGAATAGTAATATACCCTAATGAATAGTAACCTCTCCTATGGTGGTATAAAAATAATATTCAAGTTGGAAGTACGATATACCTATATTTTAGAATAAGTTAATGAATGTTTTAAAACTGGTGTTGATAATAAATTATTATTATAATTAAATATTAAAATAATAATACATAAAAAACTTTTTTTGAAAAATGGACTTCATTTTTGGATTCTACATGTCGAAAAATGGTTAGGGTGAATTTTTAGGATTTTTCTGAAATACTTGAATTTTTTATGAATAGTAGAATCTGATAATTCACAATAAATGCTAAATAATGGATTAATTGAGTCATCGATGATGTTCTACTGATGTAAGATCATTTGGTTCGGGATCACATGATAAAATCCCTATTCTTGGTCAAGGAATAATTACTATTCCTTTTCTTGGGAAGAATTAATAAATTAATGATTATAATATTATGAAATACCTCCTCCCCTCCACTATAAACCCCCCCCCCCCTCACTCCCTCTTCTCTCCACTCCTCTCAAGCCTTGTTCCTTAACATTATTCTGCCCAAATCTATCCCCAAGGTCCTACCCCACGTCCAAAATTTCTCAGCCTCCTCAAAATACCAAAACCTCTTCCCTTAAGAGGTTCTCAAATGAGGAAGCCTCAAGAGGTAAATTCCTCTTCCCAATTTCTTCTTTTCTTTTAAGTTATTTTCTTTTTTATTTCTTTCCTCACCTCCCTTCACCATAATAGTATGATAAATCCAGTAACATACAAGTACTGTAATGTCTTCATGCTATTGGTTTATTTCTTTATCTTCTCTCCTTTCCCCACCCTTTTATTTGAAAGAAATGAAAGCACCATTTGAGATGTGATAATTTAGCACATTCAAGGACAACGGTTTATCAATTTCTATTATTATCATTAATTATGGTCATGAAACCATTTGTGTTATGTTTTAACCAGATTATTATGTAATATATATCCTATTTTTTGTTCTGTAATTATTTTTTACAAATGTAATTAAGTTATAAATCAAAACACTTTCGTTGTAATCAAATCCACTGATTAACAAAAACGGTTATCACTATGGTTATGTATATAATAATTTGACTTCACTATAATTAACCTCATTAAAATTAAAACTAGGTAATCTTCTGTATATGAAATAAAGAATATAACTTCAATTCTGGACAACCATTTTCATCTTTTATATAATCCAAACTTGAATATAAGTGAACCGGTCTTTTAAATCCAAGTAAACAAATGAGCCCGAACAATGAAATTGAACCTTATAACTAATCAAAAAGGATTTGAATGAACTAAAAAGGGTTATAATAAATAAATTACATATAGAATAGGTTCTTTAATTATGAATTAATAATCCTAATTTGTTTATTCAGGTCATTAATAACAAGTGGAGAACACTGCCGGATTTAAGGTAAGGGATCCTCTCCTTTTCACTCTTAATCAAGATTGTCCTCTATGTTGTGTCTTTTATGTAAAATTAAAAATGATGAGTTGTTATTTATAACCTCCCCCATACTTCCCTCATGAGGTATAAGTTATGATAAACCCCTTCCCTCTCTCATCAATCTCTCTTAGGTAAACCCGACACCATGCTGGTAAAATCGTAATGAATTATACCCAAACCTTCTTCGTTCTTTCGGGTTGCCTTATCTTTCTTTCAAAATGGTGTTATCATATCTATTTATGTGAATCTTATGAATTCTGGATAGTTGTAAAAGATTCTAATATCAAGACCCTTTCATCACATTCTCTTGGGGATATACATGTTTTTGAAATATTCCCTCCTTAGAACTTTCCGATAAGCAAACCAATTATAAGGGGACTTCCCAAATTTTTACCCAAATTTCAAGTTCACTCTATCCTCTATTTTAAGAAACCATTTTATTTATAAAATTATTGTTTTTATTATGAAAATCATCTTGGTTCAATTCTGGTTTTATATAAAATAAAGTTCTCTTTTCTATTTGAAAATCTCTAGAGTGTTTTCCTTAAAATCGTACAAAAATGTTTTAATGATAATGTTTCTAAAATACATTTCTAATATGTTTTCACTTATATTTGACACCACTTACCATGTTATATGTCTATTTTACCCTATGAACGTCCTTGTATGTTCTAATCCTTTCCTTTCATGGACACTTTCATGATATACCCATTGGATATGTTTTATGTCATGACTGTGGTACCCAATTCTTTCCATGGGTTCCCTTATGTTTATGCATGGTTGATTATGTATGATTGTATATGTGGTAAGAATATTTATGTGGGAAGAATATTCATCATAAATTTGATATGGGTGCGCCCAAATAGCACTCTGATGCATTGGTTAAGGTTAAGTCTCATGAGATGCGATGTGAAACGGGATTGGCGGTTATCCTTGACCCGTACTAAAATGGGAAACGGGATTGGCGGTTAGCCTTGACCCATACTAAAATGGGAAACAGGATTGGCGGTTAGCCTTAACCCGTACAAAAGATATGATTTATGATTCTTCCACATTTATATGATTCCATGTTTATATGATCCAATGCTTATATTAAATGATTTTATAAGTTTCATGCTTTGGATATCATTATGTCATGCCTCCTAACTCATGTGTTTGAGATGTATCCTTATGTTCATTCCCTTACTATGAATTTTTAGCTCATCCCTTTGTTCATGTGTTCCCCAGGGTACCCTATGCAGATGTAAGGGCTCAATGGAAGTTAGAAGCTCTTTATGAAGATTAAATAAAGAAGTTTTTTTTAGTCCCATGTTTTATGTTATATGTACCTAGTCTTCCAAGACACTAGACTTAACGATCATTGGCTTGTACTCTGATGATTAATTATACTCAAAATCATAAAATGTTTATTTAAAAGGCTCGGGTCTATATAGTTGGTATTAGAGGATGGTCTAGTTATTTTTAGAGATTAGGAATAGAGAACCTTAGTGAGAAACTTAAGCATGAGACTAAGTATAAAAAACAGTCCTAAATTTTGGTGAGTATAGAGTAAGTGGTTTATCAAGAAAATACATCCCTGTCTGGATACGAGCAGGTAGAGGCAGCTCTGGCACAGATGTATCTAGGGGTAAAACCCAAAAACACCGCTTTGATCTAGACTCGAACGGGAACTAGTGCACGATAACAGGCCTTGCTGCACTCTTGGTTACGACACTCCCAGGGGATATGCTTCGGTAGATTCACGAGCTTAGTACAAACCATTATTAAGGGAAAAAAATAAGACCATAAGAATATAAGTTAAGAAATTGATCAAGGATAACCTAGATATAAACATGAAGAATCACAATATAGGATATACTTATTCTTTATAAGTTCATACTTTTATGTTCAATGTTTATTTTCATGCTCAATAGATAAGTATTCAAGAACTCTAATTATATGTTCTTTTTACTGGTTAATGGTGGGAAATAGAAGAACACGTTCCAACAACCAATGTGATAGGAAATGTGATGATTTCCCTAATGATATGCCTGATGTGATGGAAGAGGGTGATCAAAACTTCATGTCAGTACTTTCTCAGCTGGCTCGAGTTATGAATAACAACTTCAATCAGGTGGAACGTCTCCCTCCTCCAAGGAAAGAGCAAGTTGATGTAGAATACTTCATGCGGAAAAGGCCTCCCATGTTTAGTGGGTCTTCGGATCCCCTCCTCGCAGAACAATGGATTAACTCCATTGAAAATATTTTCTATGTCCTCCAGTGCTCAGAATAAGAGAAAGTTGTACTGGCAGTCTATCGTTGTGATGGGGAAGCTGATCAGTGGTGGAAACTGATCAAGAATACAAAGTCCCAAGAGGAAATTTATTCCATAGAATGGGAGGAATTCAAGAGGATGTTTTTCAACAAATATTTTCCTCGAACCCTCCATTTCAATATGGAAAGAGAGTTCCTTAGACTCAAGCATAAGGAAGATGCGTCCATTGGGTCATATGAAGTGAACTTTACAAGGCTTGTAAGGTACGCCTCTTGCTTTTTCATGAACATTGAAAGCAAGGTGGATCGCTTATTTAGAGGACTAAAGTAATGTCTATTAAAAGTGTTGGCGATTCGAGACTTCGACAACTATGAGAAGATTGTCCGTTGTGACCTCAAGGTTGAAATGGATATTAGAGACTCTCAGTGGTCTCATGGTCCTAGTGACAAGAAGTGGAAAATGGAGAACAATATGGGTTTTTCATCAAAAAAATCCCATGATGGAAAGAAGCCTCACTTTCCCCTTTGCAAAAATTGTGGGAAGAAGAATCTTAGTGACTGTCTCAAGGGAACCAAGAATTGCTTCAAATGCAGAAATTTTGGTCATCTGGCCAAGAACTGCCGAAGGGATATGAAAAATCCCACTAATGTTGAAGAAGAAAGTAAGGTTCATATCAACACTCATCCTGCAGTGCAGTGTTATAACTGTATAGAGCTTGGGCATTATGCGAACAATTTCCCTAAGCTAAGGGTTGTCGGAGGCAATCAGCAACAACCTCCAAGGCAACAAGGAAGGGATTATGCTATCACTACTGCAGAGGTGGAGACCGAAAACAATGTGGCGACAGGTACGCTTGTTATTAATTCAAGAATAGAAAATGTACTATTTGATTCTGGTTCTACGCATTATTTCATATCTTTCAAGTTTAGTAGAACTATTCAAACACCACATCAAAATTTGGAGGAAAATTTATCTTTGAGAATAGCGAATGGGGAAATTATTGCATCCATGATTTATAACTCCTCCCTGGTTAATGTTTGTGGACTGAACCTCCCAGAAAATCATGTCATATTTACTTTAGTGGAGTTTGACGCAATCTTGGGCATGGATTGGATATCTTTGTACATAGCCAACATCAATTACAGGGAAATGGAGATCACTTTTCACATCCCGAAGCATCCTCCGATTCTTTACAAGTGTAAAGAGGAAGATGAATCTCCTTTAGAATCTTCACCTCAAGTTTGGATATTTCTTCCTTGTGAGAAAGAATATATAGCTCAAATGATTGGGACAAAGGATAGAATCATTCTTGAAGACATGACCATCAAGAGGGATTACACTGATGTATTCCCCAAGGAGTTTCCTGGTCTTCCTCCTGACCAATAGGTTGAGTTCTCAATTGAACTTATCTGTGGATCTCTTCCAATCTAAAATACACCTTACAGAATGGCCACCATAGAGCTAGAAGAGCTAAAGAAGTAGTTACAGGAGAATCTGGAGAAGGGTTTTATACGCCCGAGTGCTTCACCGTGGGGTGCTCCTATCCTCTTTGTTAAGAAGAAGGATGGATCAATGTGCCTCTGCGTTGATTATCGTGAGCTCAATAAAATCACTATAAAGAACAAGTATCCCCTTCCACGGATAGATGACTTGTTTGATCAGCTATGTGGGGCCAGTTATTTCTATAAGGTGGACCTTCGGTTGGGATATCACCAACTAGAGGTGAGGAAGGAAGATATTCCCAAGACTGCCTTTAGAATGAGGTATGGACACTATGAGTTCATAATGATGCCTTTCGGACTCACTAATGCTCCATAAATTTTCATGGATTTAATGAATAGAGTCTTTAGAGATTACCTCGACAAATTTGTGGTGGTCTTTATTGATGATATTCTGATATACTACTAGAGCAAGGAGGAACATGAGGAGCATCTGGAAACTATGTTGAAGACTTTGCGAAGGGGGAAGTTGTATGAAAATTACAGTAAATGTGAGTTCTGTATGGAGGAAGTATCATTCTTAGGGCATGTTATCACCAAGAAAGGGAAATTTGTGGACCCTTCCAAGATGAATGAAATTGAAGAGTGGTTGAGGCCAACTTCTGTAATGGAGATCCACAGCTTTTTAGGTATAGCTGGGTATTATTGACGATTCATGAAGAACTTTTCATGATTTTCAAACCCAATGACCAAGCTGACACAGAAGGGAGTAAATTTCTTCTGGACACAGGAATGTGAAGACTGTTTCAAGGAGTTGAAAAGGAGGATTATCACTGCGTCGGTACTCACACTCCCTACAAGTGGAGAACTCTTTGTGGTGTATAGTGATTCTTCTAAGAAAGGCTTAGGTTATGTTCTAATGAAAATTGATAAAGTGGTAGCCTATGCCTCAAGGCATCTGAAAATCCATGAGCAAAACTATCCCACGCATGATCTGAAGTTGGTGGTTGTAATCTTTGCATTGAAAATCTAGCGGAATTATCTCTATGGGGAAAAATGTGAGATATATGCTGACCAGAAGAGTCTCAAATATATATTCACATAGAAAGAGATTAATATGCGCCAACGAAGATGGATAGAGCTCATCAAGGATTATGACTGCTCAATCCACTACCATCTCGGTAAGGCAAACAAGGTGGCGGATTCTCGAAGTAGAATGTATCCTGCATCTTTATCAATGATGAGAATTGAAAAGGATCAGATCTTCTTAGATTTTAAAAGGATGTACATGGGAACCATTAAGGTAGGAACATCATCAATCCTTTCTCAAATGATTAATCAACCATCCCTCTTGGAGAAAATAAAGGATGCTTAAAGAAAGGATGTGGAAATTCAGAAAAGGGTGGAAACTGTTAAGAATGGGAAATCCTATGATTTCAAAATTGATGAGGAAGGATTTTTAAGATTTGGGACACGATTATGTGTACCATATGATACAGAGATAAAGAAGGATATATTGAATTATGCACATAGCTCGACCTTCTCTATCCATCCTGTGAGTACCAAAATGTACCGTGATCTTCAAGAACACTTCTGGTGGGATAACATGAAGAAGGAGATTGTGGAATATATATCAAGGTGCTTGGTATGTCAGAAAGTTAAAGTTAAGTAGAAAAAGTCCAAAGGTATGATGCAGCCATTTCCTATACCCATCTGGAAATGGGAAAATGTTACTATGGACTTTGTCATGGGTCTCCTGAAGACGTCGAAGGGAAATAATGCGATATGGGTTGTGGTTGACCAACTCACCAAGACATCCAATGTCATCTCTATTCGAGAAGATCTCTCACTTGAAAAACTTGAAAAGATATATGTGAAGGAAGTGGTGAGACTGTATGGTGTTCCACTCTCAATTGTCTTTGACCATGATCCAAGGTTCAAATCTAAATTTTGGAGGATTTTTCAACATGATTTGAGCACTGAATTAAATTTCAACACAGCCTATCACCCCCAAACTGATGGCCAATCTGAAAGGACTATTCAGACGCTTGAAGATATGCTTAGATAATGCTCTCTAGAATTCAAAGGTGGATGGGATCAGCATCTCCCATTGGTTGAGTTCTCATACAAAAATAGCTTCCACTTGAGTATTCAGATGGCTCCATATGAATCTCTGTATGGAAAGCGATGTAGAACTCCAACCTGTTGGGATGAATTTGGAGAAATAAAGCTACTTGAACCCAATCTTGTTCAAGAGATGACAGAGAAGGTTCAAGTCATCTAGAAACACATCAAAGCTGCTCAAAGTTGGCAAAAGAGCTAGTCACACAACCATCGAAAGTACTTGGAGTTCTGCGTTGGAGATAAAGTCTTCCTTCAAATATCTCCATGGAAGAGAGTCATGCGATTCGGGAAGAAAGGGAATCTAAGACCAAGGTATATTGGCCCCTTTGAGATCCTTGACCGCATAGGATCCGTGGCCTATCGGCTTTCACTTCCACCAATTATGTCTCGAGTTCATGATGTTTTTCACGTATCACTCTGGAGGAAGTACATACCTGATCCCTCGCATGTACTAAACTCAGCGGTGGTGCAGCTAGAAGATGATCTCTCTTACGAGGAGCAGCCAGTGAAGATCTTTGATCGTAGAGAAAAAGTTATACGCAATAAGACTACTCATCTAGTCAAGGTACTGTGGAGAAACCATAAGTACGAAGAGGCAACATGGTAATTTGAGGAAGCAATGAAGGAAAAGTACCCACACCTGTTTTTGTCTTAGAATGTAAAATGAAATTTCGAGGGAGAAATTTCATAAGGGGGGAAGAATGTAACGACCCAATGTTTTTCAATAGAAATTCCCTTCTCATAGGTATGTCATAAATCACATGAAAACACAACATAATGAATTACTAAGTGATAAGTGACCTTTAAACATAAGTTTTTCACTTCTGTGTTTGGAATTTTGAAAATCTGACATACACGGTTGTGTTCAAGATGTTTTTTGGAGTCTCATAAAACAAAAAAAAATTGGTGAATAGTAACCTACCCTAATGAATAGTAACATAACCTTATGAATAGTGATAAAGCGTAATGAATAGTAACCTCACCTATGGTGGTATAAATTAAAATATTCAAGTTGGAAGTACGATATACCTATATTTTAGAATAAGTTAATGAATGTTTTAAACTGGTTTTGATAATAAATTATTATTTTAATTAAATATTAAAATAATCATATTTAGAAGATTATTTTTGAAAAATGTAATTCATTTTTGGATTCTACACGTCTAAAAATGGTTAGGTTGAATTTTTTGGATTTTCTGAAATACTTGAATTTTTGATGAATAGTAGAATCCGATAATTCACAATAAATGCTAAATAATGGATTAATTGAGTCATCGATGATGTTCTGCTGATGTAAGCCCACTTGGTTCGATATCACATGATAACATCACTATTCTTGGTCAAGGAATGCTTATAATTCCTTGTCTTGGGAAGAATTCATAAATTAATGATTATAATATTATGAAATCCCTCCTCTCCTCCACTATAAACACCCCCCCCCCTCACTCCCTCTTCTCTCCACTCCTCTCAAGCCTTGTTCCTTTCCATTATTCTAATCAAATATCTCCCCAAGGTCCTCCCCCATGTCCAAAATCTCTCAGCCTCCTCAAAATACCAAAACCTCTTCTCTTAAGAGGTTCTCAAAGGAGGAATCCTCAAGAGGTAAATTCATCTTCCCAGTTTCTTCTTTCCATTTAAGTTCTTTTCTTTTTTATTTCTTTCCTCACCTCCCTTCACCATAATAGTATGGTAAATCCAGTAACATACAAGTACTGTAATGTCTTCATGCTAGTGGTTTATTTCTTTATCTTCTCTCCTTTCTCCACCCTTTTATTTGAAAGAAATGAAAGCACCGTTTGAGATGTGATAATTTAGCACATTCAAGGACAACAGTTTATCAATTTCTATTATTATATTTAATTCTGGTCATGAAACCATTTGTGTTATGCTTGAACCAGATTATTATGTAATATATATCCTTTTTTTCTATAATTCTTTTGTACAAATGGAATTAAGTTATAAGAAAAACACTTTCGTTGTAATCAAATCCACCGATTAACAAAAATGGTTATCACTATGGTTATATATATAATAATTCAACTTCAATCTATGTAACCTAATTAAAATTAAAACCAGGTAATATCCTGGATATGAACTAAAGAATATAACTTCAATTCTGGACAACCACTTTCATCTTGCATATAATCCAAACTTGAATATAATTGAACAGATCTTTTAAAGCCAAGTAAACAAACGAGCCCGAACAATGAAATTGAACCTTATAACTAATAAAGAAGGATTTTAATGAACTAAAAAGGGTTATAATAAATAAATTACATATAGAAGAGGTTCTGTAATTATTAATTAATAATCTTAATTTGTTTATTCAGGTCATTAATAACAAGTGGAGAACACCACCAGATTTAAGGTAAGGGATCCTCTTCTTTTCACTCTTAATCAAGATTTTCCTTTATGTTGTGTCTTTTATGTACAATTCCAAATGATGGGGTATTATTTAGAACCTCCCCCATACTTCACTCATGAGTTATAAGTGATGAGAAACCCCTTCCCTCCCTCATCAATCTCTCTTAGGTAAACCTGACACCATGCCGGTAAAATCATAATGAATTCTACCCAAACCTTCTTCGTTCTTTCGGGTTGCCTTATCTTTCTTTCAAAATGGTGTTATAATATATATTTATGTGAATATTATGAATTATAGATAGTTTTAAAAGATTCTAATATCAATACCCTTTCATCACTTTCTCTCGGGGATATACATGTTTTTGAAAGATTCCCTCCTTAGAACTTTCCGATAAGCAAACCTGTTTTAAGGGGACTTCCCAAATTTTTACCCAAATTTCAAGTTCACTCTATCCTATGTTTTAAGACACCATTTTCTTTATAAAATCATTGTTTTTATTATGAAAACCTTCTTGGTTAAATTCTGGTTTTATATAAAATAATTTCCTTTTTTCTATTTGAAAAGCTCTAGAGTGTTTTCCTTAAAACCGTACAAAAATGTTTTAATGCTAATGTTTATAAAATACATTTCTAATATGTTGTCACTTATATTTGAAACCAATTACCATGTTATATTCCTATTTTACCCTATGAACTTCCATGTATGTTCTAGTCCTTTCCTTTCATGGACACTTTCATGATATACCCATTGGATATGTTTTATGTCATGACTGTGGTACCCAATTCTTTCTATGGGTTACCTTATGTTTATGTATGGTTGATTATGTTTGATTGTATATGTGGTAAGAATATTTATGTGGAAAGAATATTCAATAAAATGTTGAGATGGGTGTGCCCAGATAGCGCTCCAATGCATTGGGTAAGGTTAAGTCTCATGAGATGCGATGTGAAATGGGATTGGCGGTTAGCCTTGACCCGTACTAAAATGGGAAACGGGATTGGCGGTTAGCCTTGACCCATACTAAAATGGGAAACAGGATTGGTGGTTAGCCTTGACCTGTACAAAAGATATGATTTATTATTCTGCCACATTTATATGATTTCATGTTTATATGATCCCATGATTATATTAAATGATTTTATAAGTTTCATGCTTTGGATATCATTATACCATGCCTCCTAACTGATGTGCTTGAGATATATCCTTACGTTCATTCCCTTACTGGGAATTTTTAGCTCATCCCTTTGTTTATGTGTTTCCCAGGGTACCCTATGCAGATGTAAGGGCTCAAAGGAAGTTAGAAGCTCTTTATGAAGATTAAATAAAGACGTTTTTTTATCCCTATGTTTTATGTTATATGTACCTAGTCTTCCAAGACACTAGAATTAACGATCCTTAGCATGTACTATGATGATTAATTATGCTCAAAATCATGAAATGTTTTATGTAAAAGGCTCGGGTCACTATAAGGAGCAGCCGGTGGAGATCACGGATCGTAGAGACAAGGTTCTATGCAACAAGACTACCCACCATGTTAAGGTGTTGTGGAGGAACAACAATTGAGAAAAAGCCATGTGGGAACCAGAGTAGTCTATGAGGCAGAAGTACCCACACCTTTTCTCTTCTTGGGGTATGAGTTAAAATTTCAGGGACAAAATTTCTTAAAGGGGAAGAATTTAACAACTCGAACTTTTGAATAATATTTGTTTCCTAAATTTGTGTGTTATTTCATTTTATACTCTACAAAACTATATGCTATAATTAATGAATTGATATCATTGGGTTTTGACTGTTATATGACCGTTGTTCAATATGACCATTGGAAACTAAACTCTTAACATTACAATTATTGTTTATATATACAAGTGATCATGGTTAATTAATTCAGAAAGAAGACACTAGTACAAAAACATTTTTTTACGTCACCATTTTTCACGTCGGTTTTTTAGAACCGACGTGAAAATATCTAAAAATAGATTTTTCACGTCGGTTATTATATAACCGACGTAAAAATACATTTTCTCCGATTTTTCACGTCGGTTATATAAGAACCGACGTCAAAAATCCATTTTATTTGATTTTTCACGTCGGTTATTATATAACCAACGTTAAAAATAAATGTACATCACTTTTCCACGTCGGTTATTAAATAACCGACGTGAAAAATCCTTTTCCAGGATAATATATTCAAATTTTCACTTATTTTTCACGTCGGTTATTAAATAACCGACGTGAAAAATCAATTTTCGTGACTTTTTCACGTCGGTTATTTAATAACCGACGTTAAAAGGTATTTTTCACGTCGGTTATTTCATAACCGACGTGAAAAATGTTTAAAAAAATGTAGTTCATTTCTCAGGCTTTAATTTGACAGGTCACGGAGCTCAAACGGAGTTACGGATTAAAAGTTATGGCCTTCAGAAGTTGATCATCTCTAAACGATGTCTTAAGGATGTCAAACTTCGGAAGGCCATAACTTTTAACCCGTAACTCCGTTTGAGCTCTGTGACCTGTCAAATTAAAGCTTGAGAAATGAACTACATTTGTGAAAACATTTTTCACGTCGGTTCTTAAATAACCGACGTGAAAAAGTCATGAAAATTGATTTTTCACGTCGGTTATTTAATAACCGACATGAAAGAGTGATGAAGATTGATTTTTACATCGGTTTTATAATAACCGACGTGAAAAATAAGTGAAAATTTTAATATCTTTTCACGTCGGTTATCATAAAACCGACGTGAATGAAAATTTTAATATCCCGCGAACGCGAAATTTCAATTTTTTTACAGCGCGACATCGAAATTTTGAATTGCCGCCTAAAATTTTTAATACCGCGTTTTCTCATAGAATATCAATTATATGTTTCCATTATACACCCATCTTAATTTTACGATCATTTTTTTCAACCATTATCGTTCCCCCAAATCGACTCTTTTTCTCTCAAACGCGAATCAATTCTTTCTTCTTTCCGCGATCTCGTCAAGGTATATTTAATCATACATCCATGGTTTATGGTTTTTATGATTTGTTTTCTTAAATGACATACCATTTTACGATTATTTCATTCAACCATCATCGTTCCACCGAATCAACTTGTTTTATCTTCAACGTGAATCAACAATTTCTTATTTCCGCGACCTCATCAAGGTATTTGTAATTATTTTACCATGATTTATATTTTCTATGAGTAGTTTTCTTAATTGATATACCATTTAACGATTGTTAATTTATTATAATGATGGATTATTCTTTATATCATGATAAAACTACAAATCCTCCTACGGATTCAAAAATTCTTTCTAATATGAAGCTACGGTTGGCTCATTCAATCTTTCCTCGAAAAAAATATCAAACTTCTGATGGTCATAACTTTTGATCCGTAAATCCGTTTGAGCTCTATGACCTGTCAAATGAAAGCTTAGAAAATTTTCTACAATACTGTAAACATTTTTTACGTCGGTTATTAAATAACCGATGTAAAAAATGACTTATAACGTCGGTTTTTTCAAAAACCGACGTAAAAAATGGCTTTTTATCGCCATTTCCAGAATGTATTTCACGTCGGTTTTTTTAAAAACCGACGTTAAAAACTATATTAGCCCATTTTTTACGTCGGTTATTAAATAACCGACGTAAAAAATGGTTTTTGTACTAGTGAGAGTTGATGGCCTCATCCAGTAGACTCGAGATGTACAAAGCTCATCTGTCAAAGCTTGGGAAGGAGGTAGCATCTCTGGGCTTTGCTCTGGACCAAGCCCAAGCTGAGCTTCACCATGTGAATCTTGAACAGAATCACCTAAGTTAGAAGTTCGAGCTGATAGAAATCACCACTCGAGCAATGTTTTCTGAGTCGCCCCAAGATTCTATCATCATAGCACACCTTACACTTAGGTCCTATGTAGGTGTTATAAGGGTCTATGTAACGAGGCCTTAGATACTTTCTGTAATCCCTTGGTATAAATAAAATTTTTATTTATTATTATGGTAAAATTTGTGATTTTCAAATGTCCGGATAAATATATGATGAATATTATTGATGAATTTTTGAAAATGGTTATTTTAAAATATTCATGTAAACTTTAAATAACTAATAATGTGAAATGATTTTCAAAAAATAATCTTCTATAGTTGTGATCAGTAAGAAATTTATAGTCTAATAAGATCAAATTGATTTTTAGTAAATAGAAATGTATGAATAGTAACATACCCTTATGAATATTAATGAATAGTAAATCGGCCAAAAAAATAGAAACTTCACCAATGAATGTATAAATACAATTTTGACCTCTTAAAAGTGAAAAAAATTATCATAGTATAAGTTTTTTTATTTTTGTATGTCATAAATAATTTATTTTCAATTTTATAATTAATTTAATAATTTAAAATGGAAATTTATTTTCATAAAATATAATCATAAATTGTTAATTTGTTGTCTTATGGTTATATGATAATTTTCTGGGACCTTAATTTCTTTTTCAAGGTATTACAAAATAAGTTATAGTTTTAGAGTTGTTTTTTTAATAAATAATGATTTTATTTAAGAAGTATATTGAAAATATTTAGAAAATTATTTTCATAAAATGGAATTCATTTTTGAATTTAGAGCATCAATATTAGTTTATGGTAAATTTATGATATTTTTATAAAATGTTTTGTTTTTTGGTGAATAGTGAAAATGCAGTTTTGAGTTTCAGGTGTTTAATGACATCAATAATGATGTAATAATGATGTAATAATGATGTGATAATGATTTAATCATTCTGATCAACTTTTTAATAGTAATATATGATATTAGGTGTCTTAAGTGGCCAATTCCATGGGCAAATACCATGGTCAAGCCCATGGTTTTTCAAATACCACTGATGAGGTGTCCCTTGGAAATTAATTAAATATTCCCTCACTTTTTCTATAAATACCAATCCATTACCTCATTAATTTCATTCCAAAATCCTCCTCAATTATGTTCTATTATTTTTACCTCCCAATAAGTCCTCCCAAGGTGCCCTCAATCCCCCCCAAGGTCCCAACCTTCATGCTTTCAAAGTTACTCTTCAAGGTAAGGGAACCTTTCACCCTCCTCTTTTAAGTCATGACTTCCTTTATGTTATGTCTTTTAGTTTCCATTTCATTATGTGTGGGTATGTTCTTCTATATATTTATTACTGTCCATTTCATTTCCAATTTATGAGAGAAACTTTTCACTCTCATCAACTTATTTTTATGAATTATAAGCGACACTGTTAGGCTGCCAAATTTTCCTAAAAGAAATCGCATTTTCTCTTTTCTTTCAAGTTTCCTTTTCATGTGGTGTGTCATTCCACACCATGATATTATTTCTTTTTATTATGTACATTTACTTTAAATTATTCATTTATTTATGTAAGACCCTTTTCTTCTATCTTTTTATTGTTTTCTAAAACCATGATATATAGTCGCTATGCTGCATAAACTTTGTCTCAAAATATCTCTCTTTTTCTCAAGAAATTCTCTTGTTTTATTTATTTGATTACCCAAATATATTTTCATTTTGAGGGGTATTCATCAATACATAAAATTTATCTATTTTATTTTGGAATCAACATACATGAAACCCTCTTTCCTTTTCCAAGGGTTATAAAAGACATAACGATCATGTTTCTAAGCACTTTGAAAACGTCACGATTTTGAAGTGAAACCATTTACTTTTACTCTCTATGGGTTATTTATGAAATGTTTGATTATTATCTATGTAGATCACATGAATATAAAGACATATTAAGGGTGTTCCCTAATAGCGCTCCAATGCATTGGGTAAAGAATTCAATCTCTAGATATGACAAGTTCCACGATACCTTGGTGAATAACCTTGGTAATTTTTATGATGCCTTGGGAATGAACCTTGGTGATATGTTCATGAATGTCTAAATTAAATGTTGTAGCCACATATTCAAGTTATTTTCATTATTATATGCATCTACTTCCATTGCACATGTCTTTATGTTTTTTATCAAGTTCTTATTGATTTCACAAGTAAATTGGTTCTCTTGCTTTCCTTACTGGGCCTTCTGCTCACTCTTTCCTTTGATGTATGTCTCCAGGTTATGAGATACAATAATTTTACTTAGGAATAACTTGTTATTAAGCCCTAAAATTTGATTATAAAAATGTTTTATGTTTTCATGTTTCATTGTTCATGATTTCCAAGACACTAGACTTTAAAGATCCTTGGTTAGTAAAATGTAATGAAAACTTATGTAATAAAAAAGTGGGATGCCATAGTGCATGGTTTCTATTCCAACTATGAAAATTCATATTTTCTAGTGTCTCATGGTTTTCACTGGGTGGGTACATGGTTTGGTAAAACCATGAACAACCTAGAAACTTCCAAAAATTTCAACCTTACACCTAAAAAAACCTAAGACAAATCCAAACCAAAGAATTATAAAATGGAGGGTCGAAGAGAACATAAAATCCAATAATATGATGGTACAACCTCTCCATAATAGAAACATTCTATCTCCAAAAAGCATGTCAAGAAGTTTCCATTTTGAAATGATGAGGCCACTAATATTTCATCGGTGTCTCCCCCTCTCAAGTATCATGTGTATCAGAACCATGCTTCCATAGCATGAAGATGAAAGTTATCTTCCTCCCATGGAGTAACATTGTATCAGAATCAACTATCATGGTCAGATGCTCAGTCATGGAAAATTCAGGCTCAACATCAAGAACATTCCAACTCAATACATGAGATGGGTCATAATGATACATTTGTATCTATGATATATGGAACACATTATGTATTGACGTTAACTAAGGTGGAAGTGTTAAATAGTATGCTAATTTCCCTATATGCTCAATAGCCTCAAAAGGCATCACAAAATGAGGAGTAATACTCCCTTACATATGAAGATTTCAATGACCAAAATGAGGTGAAAATTTCAAGAAAACCTTGTCACCAATTGAGAACATAAATTTTCTATGGTGAAGATCATCATAATATTTATATTTCCTCTATGTCATCAACATTATCTAACGAATCAACTAAATCTTTACTGATGTATCTTATAAAAGCTCAGTCCAACCAAGAAACATTCACTGATCTCTAACAAACGCAATGGATAATTATAAGGTTGGGCATACAAGACCTCAAAAGGATCCATTCTACTCACAGATTAGTAACTATTGTTATTTACAAACTGAACCAGTCCCAAATGGTAATCCCCAGCTCCAAAAAAATCAAGGATGTATGCACAAATAATATCCTAAATAATCCATATATCTCTCTCTATCTGGTCATCCTTCTATGGATGATATGTTATACTCAAATGAAACTAAGATATCAGTGCCTCCTGGAGGCATCTCAAAAATAAAGACATAAAATAAGGATCTCTATCAGAGACTATAGCATATAAAACTCTGTTTAAATGAACAATCTATCTCACATAGTGATTTCCCTACACCTCAAATTTTCTTGTAACATGAATGGGTATAAAGTGGGAAAAAAAATTTAGACTATTGATCACAACCCATATCACATTATTATTTCTTGAGGTATGTATAAACCCAACCAAAATTTCTATAGATATCTTATCCCACATCCAAGTCAGTATTGGAAGTGGATAGAGAAAACTTTAAGGTCTCTGGTGCACATCCTTGACCTGTTGGGAAGAAATAATAATGATAAAAAAATAATCAATGCCATGTCTCAATACTGGAAACCAGAATCGATGCCACATATCATAAAACAACTTTTATATTCCTAGGTTCACTGCATAATATAAATTATTTCAATACCCCCATCATATCTTTACTTAAATCTAATGATATTAAAAACTGATTAAAATAACATAGAACACCCTATATGGAGAACGACCACTCAAAAACAATTTCCCCATGATAAATATGGTCTATAATTCCATGAAATTTATCATTAATCTACTATTCCTAATGAATCATCTTGAGAATATAGTCTTTATACCAAACACTATCCAAGACAACCTCAGCCCTGCTTCTTGAACTCCTATATGAAATTGTGTAAAAAGATCCATCAAGTTACACTCTTCTAGTGGTTATTTCATGTCCTGGGTCAGATGTTTCCTACTCAAGGCATCAGCTATGACATTCCCCTTCCCCATGGTATAGAAAATGTTAAAATCAAAAGATTGAAGGTACTCCACTCAATGACTCTAGTAGATATTAAAATATTTTTTAGAGAATATATAACTCAATATATTATGGTCTAAATACAAGGAAAATATTTCTCTGAAAATTTAGTACCTCCAACTCTTAATACCAAGAATCACAGTTGTGATATCAAGGTCATTGTTCAGATAATACATCTCATGTAGCCTAAGATTCCATGATCCATAGGCAACAATGTGATCACCCTATATAAGAACACATCACAAACCCAAACCTAATGTGTCATATAAGACCACATAGCCATGCCTGACCTCTGAAAGATTCAGCACCATTGCATAATTCAAAAGTCATTTCAAATCAATAAAAAAACTATGGCATTTTCCATCCAAAGAACAATTTACCCCATTCTAAGTAAGAACAGCCATTGGAGAATCCAAATTTGAGAAATAATTTACAAAATATAAATAATATACAGTTGTCCCCAAGAATCTCTAAATCTAAAAAACATTATTCAGTTTCTCCCATGTCATAACAGAATTAACTCTATCAAGATCAAATGATATTCTATGTATCAAGACTGCATGACCCAATAAAATCACTTCTTGAATACATAAATCACATTTCAATATATGGACATAATTTTGGTGATTTATCAACTAATTTATAATTTCTCTCATATGGCGCACATGATCCTTTCTAGACTAAGAATAAATCAAGATGTCATCCATAAAGACCGCCATGAATGTATCAATATAATCATGAAATATCTTGTTCATAAAATCTATAAAGACTATAGGAGCATTGTTTAGACCATATGGCGTGATAAGATACTCATAATGGACATAAATGCTCTATAAGGTAGTTTTATGAATATTAGATTCTTTTATTCTCAACTAGTGATAACCAGATCGAAGGTAAAACTTCAAGAACTGCTTATCCACTTTTATTTTGTCAAAAAAAATAATCAATCTATGGAAATAGATACTTGTTATTTAACATAACTTGGTTTAGTTTTCTATAATCAACATGTAGTTAAAGTGTTCCATTAGCCTTATTATCAAAGTGAATAGAAAATTCCCAAGGTGACACACTGAGGTGTATAAATACATTCTCTAACATATCATTCAAATGAGTCTTTCACTCATTCATTTCAACTAGGGACATGTGGTAAAATTTTATAGACATTGGTTGAGTACCATGTACTAAATAAATATAAAACTCTACCAGCATTACTGGTGGAAAAATAAATTTTTATGAGTGAAAATGTCGGGAAACTTGATGACAACTAAAGGGAGGCTATCACTCAAATATTCTTATTCCAGATCAAAATAAGAAACTGATATTTCTTTCCCCATCTCTGTATAGGAAGGTTCAGCTCCACTTGATCAAGGGTCCCACTCTCCTTGAAAGATATGGCACACCCCATCGGGTACCGAAAAGGATTCATGTCGAAGATAGAAGTTAATTTGAGCATCATTAGAAATGATCCAATCTATCATGAATAAGGAATTAAGAGGTTTCATGTTGGGAACCAAAAAAAACCCAAGTAAGATCAAACTTTGATTAAGATATGACCCAATATGGGCAACAAAGCCCTTAATATATCTTCATTCTGAGGGGTGCATTAATATCCATAACCCATGATAAAATATATGTAGGAAGATTTTTAAGGTTAAAAATAAGAGTCCAGATTAATTAATGAGATTCACCTGTATCAAATAAAGCTATCAGTAAATATGAATCTATAGTGATGGTACCTCTCATAGTCTTTGGACCTATATCAGTATACTTTGGTGGATCTTACACTACATGAATAAGCTTCATTAAGGATTCTTATTGCTCGAACCCCTTAAATATTGATGTATCTAATTGCACATTTGTACTTTTTTGTGTTTATGTAATCATTCCTTTTCATGGGGAAGAAAAGATATAACAGAACTTATGTAAGTGTCATGAATGTCCATAGAAACTGTAGATCTTGGGTGCCTCAGTGAAAACTTATTTTGAATTCCTAGTGTTTCTGAATTATAAGTAAGTCAAATGGCCTCTACCAAACAAAAAAAATAGGTCTATAAGAACTATGTTGTTGAGAACCACCATGAAACTAGTCAATATTTTATTTCATTTAAAGGAACTCAAAGAACTTTCACTGGAATAAAAGGGAACTCTAGTCATCCTAGACATACCAGACAGATCAATTTTATCCATCAATTCCTTATCCATCACATCAGAATAATAAGATATATTTATAAAGAAACCCTATGAATGAATATCAGATCAAATTCATGTCTCAAACCATCGAGTCTTCATCTTTTCATTAGATAAAATCTCTAGTGAAAACTGTAGAAGCTCAGTGAATTAATTTGCATACTCTATCGCCATCCTATCAACCAGCTTGAGTTTAAAAATATCCATATCCTCATCCATCACCACAAAAATTGGATAGAACCGTTGGGTGAAAATAAAATTAATTTCCTTCCACTCTAAACCCTTGTGCTTCTTTGTCATCACCATTATGTCCCACCATCACCTACTAGGTCCTTCCAGCTTTAAGGTTGAACATTTCACCTTTATTTCATCAAGAATCTCCAATAACTCAAACAAATGATTAATAATACTCAACTAATCCTTAGCCTCTTGAAGATTATTTGAGCCTTGGAATGTTGGTGGCTTATGGTGAATTAACTTCTGATAATTATTCCAAGACTCATCCCTCTAAGGTTTTATAGATGGAACATGAATAGGGATGGGTTTCAGTGCCTATCCCATATCTTGGATAACATGCACAAAAATATTAATGATATTTTGGTCCATGGGGGGATTTTCTCACAGTGGTTCATTGGTAGCTTCCTTCTGGATCCTATTCAGAAGTCTTCTCAAAGTCATGCTTCTATAAAACATTAACATACAATATTGGAGACTTTAAAATATTGCTCAAATAAACACTAAATCAAGAGAAATAGGGAAACTAATCCCATCATATTGGATATCAAGATTTGGATTTTAACCTATAAAAATAAAGAGTAGGTAAAAGACTAAAACTAGATCAATTTATTCCTCATGAAATATTTAGCAAACCACCCATGGTGACTTAGGGATCATTACGATGATAGAAATAAAGGAACATCATAGTAACCACATCATAAGTCCTAACAATATATTCTAAATGGAATAAATACATCAAGAAAATATGCTCAATCTATATCTCTAATACCACTTTGTCACAAACTGGACTAGATATTCTGGTACCCTAATACCTGAGCCAGAACTGACATAGCACAAAGGGCATTCCCAGTCCTCACAGGTTGGAGACTAGCACTAGGAATCCTACAAAATCAAAGAAGGTATTAATTTTCTATTAAAACAGTGGAAGAAACATATTCAAGTTATTATTATCAATATACGAAGGGATAAAGTATTAAAAACCAAATAGGTATAAAAAAAAACTCAAAACCAGAACATCATCGAAGTAATCCGAGTCTGACAAGACAAACATCCCAAGAGTTACAACACTCCATGCCCAAACAATCAAGAACATATGTTTCCTCTATGAGTAACATTCCCATTTCTTAGACCTGGAAGAAGAAAATTTACAAATGTCGAAAGGAAAAAGTTGGGTGTGAGCTAAAAAGATCTATAGGGTCTCACCAAGTGTTCCATAGAATTATTTTATAATAATAAACCAAATCATGATTTCAATTTTTAATTAAAATATGCATGTCATTATAGTTTAATATTTAAAACAAAACATGATTCCATTTTAGAATGATGTAAAACATTTCACACATTTCTTAAATAAACACTTTATATAAAATAGTTTATATAAATCAATATGTATGAATAAAACAGTTTTAGGATCAATGGAATTTATAATCAAAACTGTCAAAATAAGAACCATGGTTATCAGTTGTGTTGTTCAATAGTTTCTAGTTATAGGATCCTCACACAATCATATCATTGATCATGGAAATATATGTATACATGTAACTCAAGATCAAGCTAAATAGGACTCATCAACATCTCATCAAGGATTAGATCAGCCTAACAAGATTTTTGATGGAGTTTTCATCATCAATACGTTGCTAGAAAATTACCATCCTGTTGTTCTTATCCCAAATAACCCACTAACTAACTTAGCTCACATGTGCTAAATCAATTAGTTATAAAGGGGGATATTATTTCATTTCAAATCCACAATCATTATTCACAATTCAATTGCATGTTTTCCTTTTGAAATTTCAATTCACCTTCAAAACCAAAACACGGGTTTTTCATAATTTCATTACATTTCCATAAAAATATAATATTTGGTTTTCAACAATTCAATTTAATCCTTTTCTCTAAAATCAATTCAAAAATTCCATAAATTTCAAATTTTTCCAGAAATTCTAATTCCATTGAAATTGGGGGTTTTCCCCAAAATTCTATGCCAAATCTATTTCAATTTCGATTTCCATTCAATTGAGTTTTCATAAATAAAATTAAATAAATTTGAATAAAATCATAAAAATCAAGGTTTAATTATATATTGAAATCTAAAAAGGATACACCTTCCTTTATTCATGGTATCAAAACTCAACACCGGTAGTGGGATTTCCCAATGAGGAATGATGAAAATAGAGATCATGAAATCCAATCTAGATTGAAGATCCAAATCAAATGATTTTAGATCCATCAAACATGTGATGATCTAACAAACCCTATGGAGGAAATAAATAGAGATTAGGAGAGATATAATGGGAGGAGAAACACATACCAGAGAGGGGTCAAATGAGATCTTACATGATTCTATCTTCCTATTAAGGGGTTTAAAGGATCCAAAAAACTCTTCTTGAGAGTAACCAATCCCTTATAATTCATTCTAGGTCATGTAAGGTTCGAGTAGGGGATGATATAGGGTTTCCAGAAATTTTTAAATAATTTATAGAATAAAAAAACGTCATTTGCATGGTTAGTTGAGTAGGGCCTCACATTTAGAAAAACCATGTGCCCTAACCATGAACCCCTCTATTAGGGAACACAGTTTCTACTATGTGGGAACAATGTTTTTCAAACCATGTGCCAACTATGCAAACCCCCATTGTATAGGGTTGCACGGTTTTCACTGGGTGGGCACATAGTTTGTGAAAACCGGGCACCAACCGCAAATAGACAAGAAACATCCAAAATTTTCAAATTTCCACCTAAAACAACCCAAGACAACCACCAACCAATTAATGATAAAAAAGGATGGTCGATGAGTACCTAAAAACCAGTAATAGCATGTAACATGTTGATAGGTGAGATAGTGTTATCCGAATATATGCCTTAGCTATATAAGAATGGTGATTAGAATATAAAAATTACTTAAAAGTGTTAGGGTTATCCATCTATCAGTGATTTATTAAAAAACAATATTTCAATTGTCTTATGCATGTGGTTTCATATTTCACAAGTTCATTATATAATAACCTTATTGATCGTCTGATGATAAATTATCCCAAGTAAAAATTTATGAATGATCACCCCTATTTCTCTTCATACCACTAACTTTTTGGATATGCGACTGAGGGATGATTTGTCTTTAATGATTTCTACATAGGTAGATAGAGGAAAATATGAAAATTTTTAGTAATCCCATTATTCATAAAATGCTCAAATGATTCAATTTCACTAATAAATAGGAGAATCATTGTAACGACCCAATGTTTTATCAATGGAAATCCCTTCTTATAATCATTCCTTAAAGTGTAATCACATTAGGAAACACAATGACATATAATGATACTAAATAATATATTACCATTAAATATAATTTTTTTCAACTTCTGTGTTTTGAATTTTGAAAATCAAATATACACGGTTGCATCCAGGGTGATTTTTGGTGTCTAATGGAACAGACATGTTTTTTTATGAATAGTAACTTGCACGTATGAATAGTTACCTACCCTTATGAATAGTAACCTGCCCGTATGAATAGTAAACTAACATATGATAGTATATATAAACAACTTAATTTAAAGTATGATATACCTATATCTTAGAGTAAGTAAATAAATGATTTTAAATTGGTATTTTTTTACTGAACTATTATTTTATTTAAAAATTTAATTTAACATATTTAGGAAATTATTTTTGAAAAATTAATTTCATTTTTGGATTCTATATGTCAAAAATGGTTAGGGTGAATTTTTGGGATTTTTCTGAAATACTTGAATTTTTAGGAATAGTGAAATATGATAATTTACAAAATGAGTTAAATTCATGAATTATAGAGTCATGGGTGATGTTTTGCTAATGTAAGCATGTTTTTTCAGATTCACATGATAAAATTGCTGTATTTATTCATGGAACACTCACTATTACTTGTCTTGAGGGAAATTAATAAACTAATGATTAAAATATTTGGAAAACACCCCTCCCCTCCCCTATAAATACCACCCTTCACACCCTTGTTTTCTCGCACCTATCAAGCATAAATACTTGCCTAAACACTACCCAAACATCTTCCATATCCCCTTCCCCATGTCCAAGAGCTTCTGGTCTCATCAAAAGACAAATATAAGGTGCCTTAAGGGGGATTCAAGAGGTAATTCCCCTTACTCACTCTTTTCCTTTAATTTCCTTTCAATTTCAAGTTCTTTTCCTAATATCTTCCCACCTATCCTCATACACATGGTATTTTAACTCTAGTATATTAAATATAATGTAAGTTTATTACACTGATGGGATAATATATCATCCAACCCCCTTCTCCTCTTCTTTTTATTTTATAAAGGAAAACGTTGTTCGTGAGGTGTTAATTTATCACCTTCAAGAACGACATGTTTTCATTTTCCTTTACCACCTTCAGATTTGGTCATGAAACCATTTGTATGGTTAAAACAAATTATTTTATATGTTTTATATCCTATTTAATGTTATGTAACTAACTTATGTACATATTACTAAATGATTAAACAAAACAAGTTCATTGTGGTCGAAAAACTGCCCAAATTAACCCAAACGGTCATCATTGAATTCTAATCAAATGATTCATTCTCATGGTATATAAAAAATTATATATAAGATAATTTCAAGATATTTAACATAATAAATAACATATAATTACAATTCTGGATGTTTATACACTTTTTAAATGAACTTCCATTCTTGAATACAAGTGAACTGTTCATGAAAACTATGAAAATGAACATTCATGAACAATGAATTTAAACTCTATAACTCATCCAAAAGCCCATAAATTAACTTAATAAGACCATAATGAATTTTATTAATGTATAAAATGTTCTTTAATTATTAATTAATGAATATAATGTGGTTATTCAGGACATTAAATTGAAGAAATCGTTCAGATACAAGGTAAGGGGAAATTCTCAAACCCAACTTTCTTTTGTCGGGTTCTCCCTCTTTCACTCCATTTTTTGTATGGTTAATCTTTATAAATCATGTTTTCATAATTATATTACATTTTATGGGATATAAATGTTTTCCAATGGAGTTTATTTCAAACAAAATGTTTTCCAAAATAACTCTTCATTCAAAAACACACCTTTTACTTCTCACTCAAGGTTTATGGTTCTTGTATCAAGTATGAAATTTCCTATTTCTTTTGGGAACCCAAAGATTATGAATGTGTTCTTATGAGATGAAAATCATTCCTTTAAATGGATTATTTCTGTTAATTATTGATATATGTCCTTTGTTTCATGAATGATAATGAAAATGTAATGATGTGACGGGTGTACCCAGAATTATATAGTGAAATATGAATGTTTGAATGTGATGGGTGTGCCCAGAATTATACAGTGCTCCAATGAATTGGGTAAAAAGATGAATATCATGAGTTAAATTGAAATTATGTGTGAACATGATGCTATATTTGTTCACAACTATATGTGGTAGTTGAACAATGAGACATGATGCTTCATTTTTATACATTTCCACATTTCAAGTCTTTTATTAATGCTTACTATCATGTTCATGATCCTATGCCTATGTTATGAATATTCTTACTCATTGATATTTTGTTAATATCTATCCTCTTACTAGGATTTTATCTCACCCATTTTTTATTTATATCCCCAGGTGACTACTTTTACTAAGGAGTATTCAAGGTCCAATAAGAAGATAGAGAAGATGGAATTAAATAAATGTTTATGTTTTTTATTGTAAAAATTATGAATGATCCTAGTTTTCCAAGACACTAAACCTTTGGATCCTGGTTGTTTAATTATATTATGTTTTTTATCTTTAAAATTATTTAATAGTAATATAAGGAAAATATGGGTCAATATAGTTGGTATTAGAGCACGGTTTAGTTAATTAGGGAATTAGGATTAGTGAACCCTAGGGAAAACCTATAGTATGAGACTAAGTAAAAATGTGCACACTAGAAGATTTTCTAAATATAGGGATCCCATGAGATATGATTTTAGATTAAATTACACATTTGAATAAGTTATTTATTCATGAATCATTGACTTATTTTTTTCTAACCTTTTCTATTTTAGAAAATGGTAGGAACTAGGAGAAACTAGGCCAACAACCCATGCGAGGGCCAATGCAACGATTGCTCGAATGACATCCCCAATTCTTTGGGAGGTGGAGTTCAAAATTTCATGGTGATTCTTACCAAACTATCTCAAGTTATGAATAATAACCTGAATAATGAGGAATATCCTCCTTCTCCAAAGAGGGAGCAACTAGCTATCGACTGTTTTAGGAGGCAACGACCACCAACGTTTAGTGGGTCTTCTGATCCACTAGTTACAGAACAATGGGTCAAATCCATAGAGAAGATATTTTATGTGATTCACTATTATGAGATGTAGAAGGTGACACTATCCATTTATCTTCTAGATGGAGAGGCCGATCAATGGAGGGTGTTGATTAAGAACACCAAGCCAAGAGACAAAATTGAAGAGATGGAATGGGAAGACTTTAAGATCATGTTTCTTAACAAGTATTTCCCATGAAATATTCGTATAAATATGGATAAAGAATTCATATAGCTCAAGAAAAATGAAGGAGAATCTTTCAATACCTATAAAGAGAATTTCACAAGACTTTCAAGGTACACTTTGGATTTTTTTATTACCAATGATAGAAAAATTGATATATTCTTTGGTGGATTAAAACCATACCTTTAAAAGTTTCTTGAAATTTGTGAGTTTGGGAGTTATGAAGAATTTTTTCAATGTTCCCTCTATGTAGATATGTAGTTTATAGAATGGTCCCATGGATATAGTGATAAGAAACGAAAGGTGGAGTTTCAGGCCAGAGGATCTAATGACAAAGGTGGAAAGAAAACTCAACCATCCACATGTCAAAAATTTGGGAGGAAGCATCATGGGAATTTCCTCAAAGGGATAGGTAAATGATTCAAGTGTGGTAGGGAAGTCCATCAAGATCATGACTATCGAAAAGACATGAGAAGGTAGGAGAATGTGGTGGAGGAAAGGAAACCATGACCCATGGTCCGATGCTACAACTATAGGGAGCAAGGGAAATATGCAAGCCAGTGTACTAAACCTAGAGTCCTTGAGGGAAATCAGAATTAGCAGCCACCAAATCCAAATGAATAAGATAAGGATTATTCCATCACTACTATAGAAGTTGATCATGAAAATGAAGTCATACAAGGTACACTTCCTATTCACTCAAGAATGGAAAAATTATTATTTGATTCTAATTCTACACATTCCTTTATGTCTTGAAAGTTTTCTAGAAATATAGAATCGAAGCCTTGAAACCTTGAAGTAGAGATATCTATAAAAACATCAAGTGGTGAAATCATTACAACCCAAATGTTTGACTCTTATCCAGTTTGCGTATGTGGGAGGATTCTTCCAGCGAATCTCATAATACTTCCCTTGGTGGAATTCAATACTATAATGGGAATGGATTGGATATCATTATATAGATCACATATAAACTGTCGGGAAAAGAAAATATCTTTTTATATTATGAACCATCCCATTCTTCTCTACAAATGCAAGGAGGATCATGAATATCCTATGCAAAATCCTTCAATGATGTGGGTGTTGATTCCATGTGAAGAAAAATACCTTGCTCAAATGGTTGAGTCAAAGTAAAGTGTTGACCTGATAGAAATTACCATCATGAATGAATACAATGATGTAATTTCTGAAGAGTTACTCAGACTTCCCCCAGATCGTGAGGTAGATTTCATCATAGAACTTATACCCGGAGCTACTCTTTATCTCAAAGTTTCCCTATAGGATGGATTCTATCGAACTGGAGGAGTTAAATAATCAACTGCAAGAGAATTTGGAAAAAGTTTTCATATTCCCTAGTGAATCACCTTGGGGTGAATTAGTGTTATTTATAAAGAATAAGGATGGAAAAATGTGGTTGTGTATCAATTATCAAGAACTCAACAAGATCACTATAAAGAACAAGTATCCTCTTCCAAGGATTGATGACTTGTTTGATTAGTTTATAGGAGCTCAATACTTCTCAAAAGTGGATCTTAGTTATGGATATCATCATCTAATAGTGAAGAAGGAAGATATTAAGAAGACTACCTTCCTTACATGGCATGGGCACTATGAGTTTATGGTGATTCATTTTGAACTTACTAATTCCCCTACAATATTTATGGACTTGATGAATAGAGTCTTTAGACATTACCTCGACAAATTTTTGGTAGTGTTTATTGATGATATTCTAATATACTACAAGATAAAGGAGGAATATGAAGAACATCTAAAGATTTTGTTGGTGACATTAAGGAAGGATAAGTTGTGTGCCAAGCTCAGAAAGTGTGAATTCTGGATGCAGCCTATTGCATTCTTGGGATATGTGATCACAAGAGAGGGAATTTCTATGGACCCTTCAAAAACAAAGGCAATTGAGGAATGTCATATACCCACTAGTGTCCCAAAAATCTGTAGTTTTCTTGGATTAGTTGGGTACTATAGACTTTTTTGATCAATTTCTCACGATTGTCTAGACTGCTAACTAAGTTATCAAGGAAAGGGGTGAAGTATTTCTGGATGGATGAATGTGAGTAAAGCTTCAAGGAGTTAAAGAGAAGGTTGATCACTACACTTGTACTCACATTTCCAAAAGGTGAAGAAATTTTTTTGATATAAAGTAATGCTTCAAAGAAAGGATTGGGTTGTGTACTCATGAAAAATGATAATTTGATAGCCTACACCTCACGGAAGTTGAAGATCCATGAGCAGAACTACCCGACGCATGATCTAGAGTTGGCAGCTATGATTTTTTCCATGAAAATATGGTGGCACTACCTTTATGTTGAGAAGTGTGACATATACACTAACCACAAGAGCCTAAAGTATATATTCATGCAAAAGGATCTCAACATGTGTCAAAGGATATGGTTATAGATAATCAAGGACTATAATTGCTTTATTCACTATCATCCAGGAAAGGTGAACAAGGTAGCTGATGCTCTAAGAATAAAATAACCTGCTACTTTATCCATGTTATGGATTGAGAAAGACCCTATATTCTTGGATATAAAAAGAATGAATTTGGAAATAATAAGGGTAGGGGATACATCCTTCCTTTCCCAAATGATTGAGCAACTATCAATCTAAGAGAAGATTATGGAGGCATAAGGGGATGATCTAGAGTTACAAAAAAAGGTTAATGTAGTAAAGGAAGGGAAGATGTAATAATTATATATCGATGATGATGGTGTGATTCTATTTGGAATGCAGCTTTTTCTTCCTTCATCACCCAGGATAAAGAAGGATCTATTAGATAGTGCACATAGCTCAACAATCTCGATCCATCCTGGTAGCACCAAGATGTATCGAGATATCTAAGAAAACTTTTGGTGGGATAACATGAAGAAATATATTGCAGAATATATCTAAAGGTGCTTTGTATGTTAGCAAGTTAAATCAGAGCAACAAAGGTCAAAAGGGATGATGCAACCATTACCTATACCCATGTGGAAATGGGATAATGTCACTATGGACTTTGTAACATGTCTCCTGAGGATGTTGAAGGGAAATAATGTTATATGGGTTGTGGTTGACCGACTCACCAAGACTTACCATTTTATCTCTATTTGGGAAGATCTCTCACTTCAACAACTTGAAAAGATATATGTGAAATAAGTGGTGAGACTGCATGGTGTTCCACTCTTGATTGTCTTTGATCATGATCCAAGGTTCACATCTAAATTCTGAAGTAGTCTTTAACATGCTTTGAATACTGAATTAAATTTCAGCACGGCCTATCACCCCCAAACTGATGGTCAATCTGAAAGGACTATCCAGATGCTTGAAGTCATGCTAAGAGCCTACTCTTTAGAATTCAAAGTTGGATGGGATCATCATCTCCCATTGGTTGAGTTCCCATACAATAATATCTTCCACACAAGTATTCAAATGGCTCCTCCATATGAAGCTCTATATGTAAAGTGATATAGAACTTCAAACTATTAGGATGAAGTTGGGGAAAGAATGCTATATGGACCTGATATTTTACAAGAGATGATAGAGAAGGTTCAAGCCATCCATGAAAATATCAAAGCTACTCAGAGTCAAAAAAAAGAGGTATGCTGACAACCGTCGAAGGGACTTGGAGTTCAATGTTTGAGATAAAGTATTCCTTAGAATATCACCATGGAAGAGAGTCATGTGTTTTGGAAAGAAATGTATGTTAATGCCAAGGTACATTGTCCCATTTGATATCCTTGAACACATAGCAGATGTGGCCTATTGGCTTGCACTTAAACCAAATATGGCTGAATTTCATGATTTTTTTCATGTATCACTCTTGAGAAAGTACATACCAGATACCTCACATGTACTAAACTCAGAGGTGGTAAAACTGGAAGATGATCTATCCTATGAGGAGAAGCTGGTAAAGATTCTGGACTGGAGAGATAAGGTTCTACACAACAAGAAAACCCACCTTATCAAAGTGTTGTGGAGGAACCATAAGTTTGAAGAATTAACTTGGGAACCAGAGGAGGCGACGGAGGAGAAGTACCCTCACCTATTTGTGTAAAATGAAATTTTGAGGACTAAATTTCATAAGGGGGGAAGAATGTAACAACACAAATTTTATCAATGGAAATCCCTTCTTATAATCATGCCTTAAATTGAAATCACATTAGGAAACACAATGACATATAATGAAACTAAATACTATGTTACCATTAAACATAATTTTTTTCCCACTTTTGTGTTTTGAATTTCAAAAATCTGACATACATGGTTGCATCTAGGATGATTTTTGGGGTCTGATGGAACGAACATAGTTTTTTTGTGAATAGTAACATACCCTTATGAATAGTTACCTACCCTTATGAATAGTAACCTACCCTTATGAATATTAAAGTTACATATGATAGTATATATATATGATTTAATTTAAAGTATGATGTTCCTGTATCTTAGAGTAAGTAAATAAATGATTTTAAAATTGTATTTTTCAAATAAACTATTATTTTATTTAAAAATTTTATTTAACATATTCAGAAAATTATTTTTTAAAAAATGGAGTTTATTTTTTGATTCTATATGTCAAAAAAGGGTTAGGGTGAATTTTTGGGATTTTTCAAAAATAATTGAATTTTTATGAATAGTGAAATATGATAATTTACAAAATAAGTTAAATTCATAAATTATAGAGTCATGGGTGATGTTGTGCTGATGTAAGAACATTTGGTTCGGATTCACATGATCAAATTACTTTATTTAGTCATGGAACACACACTATTACTTTTTTTAGGGAAATTAATAAAGTAAAGATTAAAATATTTGGAAAACACCCCTCCCCTCCACTATAAATACCACCCTTTACACCCTCATTTACTCACACCTCTCAAGATTTAATACATTCTTAAACTCTACTCAAACATCTTTACTATCCCCTCCCCCACATCCAAGATCTTCTGGTCTCATCAAAATACCAATTCAGGATGCCTTTAGGAGGATTCAAGAGGTAATTCCCCCCCCCCTCTCGTTTCCTTTAATTTCCTTTCAATTTCAATTTATTTTCTTAATATATCCCCACCTATCCTAATCCACACGGTATGGTAACTATAGTATCTTACATATGTTGGAATTTTATGACACTAATGGGATAATATATCATCCAACCCCCTTCTCCTCTTCTTTTTATTTTAGAAAGTAAAATGTTGTTCATGGGGTATTAATTTATCACCTTCAAGAAAGACATGTTTTCATTTTCCTTTACCACCTTCAGATCTAGTCTTGAAACCATTTTTATGGTTGAATAAGATTATTTTATATTAATTATATCCTATTTAATGTTTTGGAACTAAATTATGTACATATTACAAAATTATTAAACAAAACAATTTCGTTGTGGTCGAAAAACTACCTGAATTAACCCAAACGATCATCATTAAATTATTTTCTTATTATTCATTTTCATGGTATATAAAAAAATTATTTATAAGATCATTTCAAGTTTTGTAACATCATAAATAACATATAATTTCAATTATGTATGTTTATCCACATTTTAAATGAACTTCCATTCATAAATACAAGTGAACCGTTCATGAAAACTATGAAAATGAACATTCCCTAATAATGAATTTAAACCCTATAACTCATCCAAAATCCTATAGATGAACTTAACCATAATGAATCACATTAATGTATAAAATATTTTTTTAATTATTAATTAATTAATATAATGTGGTTATACAAGACATTAAAGTGAATAAAGCGTTCGGATACAATGTAAGGGGAAATTCTCAAACCCAACTTTCTTTCTTTAGGTTCTCCCTCTTTCACTCCATTTTCTATATGGTTACTCACTAAATTTTTTTCATAATTATAATACCTTTCCTAGGATATAAATGTTTTAAATTGGAATTTATGTCAAACAAAATGTTTTCCAAAAGAACTCTTTATTCAAAAACACACATTTTACTTCTCACTAAAGGTTGATGGTTCTTGTATCAAGTATGACATTTCCTCTTTCTTTTCGGAACCCAATGTTTATGAATGTGTTATTATGAGAGAAAACTCATTCCTTTACATGGGTTATTTTTGTTCATTATTGATATATTTTATATGTGGCATGCATGATAATGAAAATTTTATGATGTGATGGGTGCACCCGAAATTATATAACATAATATGAATGTTTGAATATGACGGATGCACCCAGAATTATACAGCACTCCAATGCATTGGGTAAAGAGATAAATATAATTAGTTAAAGTGAAATGATGTTTGAACATGATTCTATCTTTGTTCACAACTATGTATGGTGGTTTACCACTAAGACATGATGTTTCATTTTTATATATTTTCACATTTCAAGTATTTTATTAATGATTATTATCATGTTCATGATCTTATGCCTATGTTATGAATATGCTCACTCATTATTATATTGTTCATATTTATCCTCTTATTGGTCGTTCATATCACCCCTTTTTGATGTATATCCTCAGGTGACTACTTGTACTAAGGAGTATTCAAGGGCCAATAAGAAGCTAGAGAAGAAGGAATTAAATAAATGTTCATGTTTTATGTTGTAAAAGTTATGTATGATCCTAGTTTTCCAAGACACTAAAACTTTGGATCCTGGTTTTGTAATGTTATTATGTTGTTTATCCTTAAAATTATGTAATAGTAATTTAAGTAAAATCAGGGTCTCTATAATCATGCCTAACATACTATGTTATTTGAATACTTTCCCAACAACATGGCATTAAAAATTATATCATTAGGCTTTATTTCCTGATGTTAAGTTGAATAATGTAAAATTCATCAAATATGGCTTTAAACTGTTCAGAATAGTCCAGAAAACATAAATTTAGTATATTCTTATAAGTACATTTCATATGAATTTGATCTACTTAGAGATTCCAATTCCATACAGCCTCAAATAATATATTCCTCCCCTGTTAATGTGAGGGAATGATCTATATAAGGGTTTTATTTATAATGTGACACCGCTATATATGTTATTGAAAACTATCCATGGTTTCATTATTATACTAGGATTTATAGGGATCTAACAACATTTGTTATTGGTAGTGAAAAAATAATATCAATCCCAAAAAAATGATTTACATGCCCATATAAATGAAATATGTGTATAGTGAAATGATAAACTAGTCAATGTATCATACACTAAATCTATAAATTACACCGTTTTTATCATCAAATGGGATTAAGGAAGTTCATTGGATTTATTTTCAATGGACTCCCACCTCTATAGGCATCTATGAGTTGAAATTGAATCATTTATCTAATGAATAAGATCATCCATTCTCTTATCGTATTCTAGTACCTCTCAAGGATAAAGGTAATTTTTAAAGAATAGTTTAAGAATTATTGAGTATAAGTGTAATTATATCATGAACATTTTAGTGGGGGTGATGTGGTAATTTTTTCATTCCTATTTTAATGTATTTATGTAAGTTTTCTCTCTCTACTCTCCTTCTAGCAGAATGAATATAGAGTAATTATCCTTGGATGGATGTGTTCTATCTTTTGTCTTCCCATTTGGATTCAAGGTGAATCGACATTAATTTCATCATTTCTTAGACATGGTATGTCCTACTAACCCTAAACTACTAAAGATAGTGCTTTTATCGATGCTAGAAAACACTTTTTACAGCACTAGTAAAGCATTGTTAATCTCATCAAAGATAAAGGGGGGTCCCCTTTAACAGTGCTAAAAAGCGCTGATAAAAGGTGTCTTTTATTCATGCTAAAAAACACTGATAAATTCACCCCTTTATCCATGCTATTTTAGCATTGATAAAGGGTGCCTTTAGCAATGATCTAAGTATAACTGCTAAATGGGTCCTTATTAGTGCTTTAAATAGCACTGATAAAGGCCAAGCTGCTTGTGATGTGTTATTTATATAACAGCACATCCACCAGTAGCACCTGAAACTATACATCACACACATGCACACTACCTACACAACACATCACCTACACAGTTTACATAATAACAAAGTAGCACACAAAATGGTTTGGAAAACAATGCTATATACATTTCAAATAATGTTTTATATAATTACATTTAAAAAATTTCAACAAACAGTTAAAAACATTAATGTTTTATCCTTTGACATATGTGATCCCCTCTCAAAAATTTCTTCCCATGGTATTAGTTTCCAAAAATGTCATCCCAAATCAATTAAAAGGTTCCACCTATATAAGAAAACTAATATTATGATAGTAATACTATAAATAAATAAATTGAACATTAATATGAATGAATACATTAATAAAATGTCAATTTTTAGAAGAAAAAAAGACACATTTTGAGTGATATAGGTCAGATTGTGTGTTTTATTGAGGTGTGTTTGATTTATACACATCATAAATGAGTTATGGATCATTGTCTTAAAATATTAAAAAAATATGAACGGGTTTTCTTGGTTTTGAGTATGTCCCTTGTTTTTTTTACTAAAATGAAAATCAAGTTTAAATGACATATTTGGATTTATATCGGTCATATCATTCATTATATTGAGGTTTGGTTGATTCCTACATGTCACAAATGACTTATGGATCATTTTTCTAAAGTATCAAAAACATCTGAATGGGTTTTCTCGGTTTTCAGTATGGCAGTTGTGTTTTTTCACTAAAATATCATTTCAAACCAAAAACACTCATTTTGAGTCATATCGATCGCATAATGCATCATTTTGAGGTGAGACTACTTTATACATGTCACAAAGGACTTACTAATCACTCTCCTAGATTATGAATACAATAAGAGAGAATTTTCTTGGTTTTCAGTGAGTGAAACGTTTTGAGCTAAAATGTCAATTTTAAATGTATTACGGACACTTTTAGTCATACTAGTCACACTGTATGCTAGATTAAGGTGTGGTTGATTCTGACACATCAAAAATTACTTATGGATCATTTTATTAAAGTATCAAAACAATCCAAATGTGTTTTATCAATTTTCATTATATCACCTGTTCTTTTTACTTAAATTAATGTCAATTTTAAATAAAAACATATTTCAATTTATATCGGTCACATAATTAGTTCGATTGAGGTGTGATTTATTCCTACACATCAAAAATTACTCATGGACCTTTTTTCTCATTTATAAAAACAATACAAAATCGTTTTCTTGATTTTTAGTATGTTAGTTTCATTTTTTACTAAAATATCATTTCAAACAAAAAACATGCTTTTTGAGTCATAATGGTCACATTGTGTGTCAATTTTATGGGAGACTACATCATACATGTCAGAAAGGAATTCAAAATCATTTTCCTAAATTATGAAGAGAATCAAAAATCATTTTCTTGGTTTTTAGTGAGAGACATGTTTTGAGCTAAAATGTAAATTTTAAACTGATAACAGACACTTTTAGTCATACGGGTCACACCATGCATCGGATTGAGGTGCGGTTGATTCCTAAACGTCAAAAATGAATCATGTATCATTATACTAAAGTATCAAAACAATATGAATGTGTTTTCTTGGTTTTGAGTATGTTAGTTGTTATTTTTACTTAAATTAATATCTATTTTAAATGAAAAGTCATATTGGGGTTTTTAACAGCTCAAATCGTGCGTCAGATTGAGGTGGGGTTGATTTCTACACATCACAAATGACTTATGGATCGTTTTCTTGAAGTATCAAAACTATCAGATTGCATTTGCTCAATTTTTAGTATGTCAGTTTTGTTTTTTACTAAAATATCGTCTCAAGCTGGAAACACACATTTTGAGTCATACCAATCGCATCGTGAATCAGTTTAACATGGTACTTCTTCATACATGTTACAAATAACATATGAATTTTTTTCCTAAATTATGTAGACAATTAGAGTGAGTTTTCTTGGTTTTTAGTGAGTGGTGCATTTTGAGTTAAAATGTCAATTTTAAACAGATAACGGACTCTTTTATTCATATCAGTCACACCATTCATAAGATTGAAATGTGGTTGAATCCTACACATCACAAATGACTGATGGATCTTTTTCCTAAAGAATATAAACAATCCTAATGCATTTGATCAGTTTCTAGTATGTCACTTGTTCTTTTTTTCTAAATTAATTATTAATTTATTATAAAAAGAGACACTTAAAGTCATCACGGTTGCACTATGCATCGGATTGAGGTGCGGTTGATTCCTACACATCACAAATGACTTATGCATCATTATTATAAAGTATAAAAATAATATGAATGTGTTTGATCATTTTTTAGTATGCCAGTTGTGTTTTTTTACTAAAATATCATATCAAACTGGAAACATGCATTTTGAGTAATATTGGTCGTATCGTGTGTCATTTTGACAAGAGACTTCTTCATACACATCATAAAGAAATTATAAATCATTTTCCAAAATTATGAAGAAAATTAGAGCGAGTTTTCTTGGTTTTCAGTGAGTGAAGTGTTTTGAGATAAAATGTCAATTTTAAACTGATAACGGACACTTTTAGTCATATTGGTCACACCGTTCATTGGATTGAGGTTTGGTTGATTCCTACACATCAAAATTGACTAATGGATCATTGTATTAAAGTATATAAACAATCCAAATTCTTTTTCTAGGTTTTTATTATGTCACTTGTTCTTTTTGCGAAATTTATTATTAATTTATTATAAAAATAGATTCTTAAAGTCATAACGGTCTCATCATGCATCGTATTGAGGTGAGGTTGATTCCTACATGTCAAAAATGACTTATGGATCATTTTCCTAAAGTATCAAAATAATCTAAATGCATTTTCTCAGTTTTTAGTATATCAGTTGTGTTTTTTTACTAAAATATCATCTCAAACTGAAAACACATATTTTGAGTCATACCGGTTGAATAGTACGTCAGTTTGACATGATATTTCTTCATAAACATCAAAAAGAACATATAAATGTTTCCATAAATTATGAACACAATTGGAGTGAGTTTTCTTATTTTCAGTGAATGTCGTGTTTTGTGCTAAAATGTCGATTTTAAACTGATAACAGACACTTTTAGTCATATCGGTCACACTATTATTTGGATTGATGTGGGGTTTATTCTTAAACATCACAAATAACTTATGGATAATTTTCCTAAATTATCAAAACAATCTGAATGCATTTTCTCGGTTTTAAGAATGCTAGTTGTTTTTTTTTACTAAAATTAATGTCAATTTTAAATAAAAAGAGACACTTTGAGTCATACTGGTCTCATCATGAAACATATTTAGGTGAGGTTGATTCTTACATGTTAAAAATGACTTATGGATCATTTTACTAAAGTATCAAAACAATATTATTGTGTTTTCTCAGTTTTTAGTATGCCAGTTGTGTTTTTTACTAAAATATTATTTCAAACTAGAAACATGTATTTTGAGTCATTCCAGTCGCATCGTGTGTCATTTTGACATAATAATTTTTCATAAACATCAAAAATAACTTATTAATCATTTTATTAAATTATGAAGACAATTGGAGTGATTTTTCTTAGTTTTAAGTGAGTGGCATGTTTTGAGCTAAAATGTCAATTTTAAACTGATAACAGACACTTTTAGTCACATCGATCACACCATTCATTGGATTGAGGTTTGGTTTATTCATACACATCAAAAATGAATTATGGGTTATTTTTCTAAAGTATAAAAATAATCCAAATGTGTTTTATCAGTTTTTAGTATTCCAATTATGTTTTTTTACTAAAATTAATATCAATTTTAAATAAAAAGAGATACTTTGAGTCATACCAGTCACACTATGTGTCAGATTAAGGTTTGGTTGATTCTTAGAGATAAAAATGACTTATGGATCATTTTTCTAAAGTATAAAAACACTACTAATGTGTTTTCTCAATTTTTAGTATTCCATTTGTGTTTTTTTACAAAAAATATCATCTCAAACTGGAAACATGCATTTTGAGTCATATTGGTCACATCATGCATCGGTTTGACATACGACTACTTCATACACATCCCATCTTAGATTCTCAATCAAGGATTAAATTTGAAATGCACTACCACAAATCCACACAAGGGATACACTGACTTTTTTCATCGCTAAAAAGATAGTGCTGATAAAAGGGGGGACTTTATAAGTGCCAGCTAAAAGCGCTGATAAAAGTTGTTAATAAAAAATATTATTAATTTATAAATATATTTATAATTATGAATATATATATATGTAAATAATTTTAAAATTATAATAAATATATTTATTATGCTTATTAAGTTATAAATATATATAATTAAATAATTAAATATATAAATATATGTTTTTTCTTACTTTCATTAAAGCAAGCATCCTCATTTCATGTTTCAAAAGTGTTTAATCACTAATTGGACTTTTCAAAGGTTTTTTTCATTGAATGGAAGAAGTTTTATTTTTTATATGTAGTATGATATGATTTGGTTTCATTATTGTTTTGCTAAAATAGAAAACTGTTATATTCTAATGTATTTCAATATATTTATTAATAGTTATAATTATAAATAAATATATATACGTAAATAATTATAAAATTATAATAAATATATTTATTATACTTATAAAGTTATAAATAAACATATTTATAAATATATACAAATATTCATAAATAAAAAAATATATTTATAATTATAATTATAGATAAATATAGATATATTTAAATAATTATAAAATTACAATAAATATATTAATTATATATATTTAAAAATTATAAATTAATAAATATATTTTTTATAATTTTATAATTATTTAAATAAATAATTAAATATATATATATTTTTAATTATAACTATAAATAAATATATACATATTATAACTTTTTAATTATAAATAAATATAAATTTATTTATACTTATAAAAGTATATATATATATATATAATTAAATAATTATAAAGTTATAATAAATATATTTATTACAATTATAATGTTAAAAATATATATAATTAAATAAATATATTTATTGTAAGGGCCCAAATCCACATGGATCAACCCATTGCGTGTTTTTGAAGGTCGAAGTGCTCGGAGGTGGCTCAAAAAATGTTCGGAGAAGTTCGGTTAAGTAAAAGCTAGAAGGAGTGGACTATACGTCATGTAACAACATCACACGATGTGACATCCTATTTCACGAGTTGTTTCACGGTGTGAAATAAGGGTCCATGACGTGAAATACTTTGTGGTCTAAAAAATAAAATAAAGTGCGAAGGTGATGCATTTTTCAATGGAACTCAACCTTGAGGCATTACACGACGCGAAAGGGGGTTACACGTCGTGTAATGCCCCGATGCTATATGTTTTATGTGTTTTCCAGCAGCTCATTTTTTTCAAAACTTATGGGTGCAACAACTCTCCCTCGACCCCAGGCGACCCGACAACCCTCTCTTTAGTGTTTTGAGGATTCATTCATCAAGGAACGATCTCTAGCTCACTCCTTCGATCCGTCTTCTATATAAGGTATGATCTACCTTCGTTCTTGATGTTTATTGGATCAGTTTCCTTCCATTTATCCTTGCCATGTGATGGAACATTATCCTCATGTTTCCAATGGTGTTTTCTTGGTGGTTGGTTGGTGTGGTTATGTTGCGTCATCCTTGGGTTGATGCAGTTGTTGCGGGAGAGGTGATCGTGATCCGTTGCTTTGATCTGTTCTTGTGCGAAGAACATCAATAACCTTTTGTGGTAGGGTATTAATTTTTATCTATTTATTTAAGTGAAATTATACAATTATCCTAATTTAGCCCCTTGGATCATAATGAAATTTACCTAATAATTATATGAACCAGATTAACGAAATTGGTATCAATTGTGTAGTGATGTTGTTTTATACCGTGATACCGGTTTCCCTCTTGATTATATATATAGTGGGATACCTATGCCTTGTTTGATTTACCATGTCATTTTTGAAGGAAATTCGTAAATAACATAAATCCATAATTAATTGATAATTAATTGGCTAAAATATAAAGATGCATGTTTAAAGAATCCAGTTGTTGTTGTTGTAATTTGATGATAATCAAATTGATGCATGTGAGCATGTTTAATTGAATTCTTTGATGAACCTAAAGCATGTTGATTCTTTTTGATAAAAGTGTTAAAAGACATGTTAATTTAATTTGGTGATAGCTTGCGATAAAATTATTTCATAGGTTTCCTGTAGTTGGAACATATAAATGATGAATCAGTTAATTCAATATGGAATGAGAATCGGTTGTGTGATAATGTTCTTTCCTTATAGGGCCCAAGCTTCCTACTTTCTTGTAAAGGCTGAGTGCTTATGCTTTGGATTCGTGAGAGTTCGTTGTGTGTGAAGGTTGAATGCCTTTATTTGGGGTTGAGAGCCTGTTCATATGTTTGTTCCTGCTTCTTGTGATGTACTCTAGATACAAAACTTGTGGTTGTGGGGGTAGGGAGTCTCAAACGTGACATGAGCCTGGGATGGCTGAGCATGGAGGGCTATTGTTGTATGTAGGGGCAAGGAGGCCCAGTGGTTGTTGCAGCAGTTGATGTCTAGAGTGGTGAGATGCATCGGTTTATGCATGTGGGTGGTGGGGAGGACACCGGGGATGATGGAATGTGTTGAAGCTGGGCTTACCCATTGATGTGAAAGTGGTTGATGTTGAATCTGTTGTTTTCTTATTTGCTTTACCTCCCCACTGTTTGAGGCAGATGATCTTGCTTACCCTCCTTCCAAAATAGGTGAATATGCATGGGGTATGTCATGTGCTTTCTATGTTTAGATTCTCGAGGATGGATGGGTCTACACTCATACTATAGGTGGAAAATACTCGATGGGTAGCTCATGTACTCACCATGTTGAGCCCCTTTCATTTGGTAGCTTATAATGATTTCTTAGAATACCTAGAATTATGGAAAATGGTAATGTTGTTAAATAAATGAATAAATGATGTTCAACTCATGGGGTTGGAGTTTACTAGGATGTAATGCTGAGGTTATACTTCCGAGGAATTGTGGAGTCAGTTTGGTTATGCTTATAGGGCATGGGTCTTGGTTGGAATGGTAATTAAATGTAATGTGGAATTGATTATGGTTAATTAATGGTCAAATAATTAATTAAGGTAAAATTCAGCTGATAAAAAGAGATAAAGTAACATAATGTATCTCTTTAAATGGTTGTGTGCTTATAGTATATTTAGTCTTAGAAGTGGCAGCCAGGAGTCTGAGAGACGTTAGTTGTAGTTGAGTCTTCGACTAGATTTTTCCCATAGTGTTTTTGTGAGCTATATTATATCCTATACTTTTTGTTTTTATATATGCTACTACACCTTATCAATTAGGGAAACTGACACCCTAGGGATTCTGAGCCCCAGTGTGAGTTTTTTCCAACATCTCAATGGGATGATGGATAGATGACTACCCCCTTTGGCCCAACTCTCTTCTCTTGGTAGTTACTTGTGATGGTATGCACAATGTTTAGTTTTCCCCATATATGTTGGGACCAAGTTGGCTGATGAAGTTGTTGGATGAACGAAGTATTGTCTTTTGTTTTCAAGAAAGTTTGAGAAGAAATGAAATCACTTCACTTTGTATAAGTGGGTGAGGAAAGACAAGAAAGTAACAATACTTTCCATAGTAAATCTGATGATGCTTTGCGATTCTATTTTTCAAAAATATTATAAGTTGGTTAGAGAAATTATGATACACACATTATGAAGGAAAGGGGAGAAATTATGTAGACAATCAATATGGTTGGTCTTGCAGAAATAGGTGTCTAAGGTGGCACAGTTTCCTAGTGTTTTCCAAATTTTTGGATTCCAAAATTTGGAGTTGGGCTAGCATCGCGAAAAGTGGATTTTCTTGAAGTGCATATCAAAATATGGAAAATTCATGAATTTCAAAAATATGGGCTTTGGGAAGTGTATTTCATGAAGACATGAAGAAATTTGACGGTAATCTTCACGATTACGACGAGCTTCGCGAATGGCAGAGGTGAAGAGCTTCACAAGAAAGCTTTGCATGCAAAGGAAGAAGGAGCATCGCGGCAGGGAGAAGGAAGAAAAAGAATCGCGGTGGTGCAAAGGAAGAAAGATCATCGCGGCGGCGCAAAGGATTTGACGGAACACTTCGCAATTACGACGAGCTTCACGAATCTAGAAAATAGCTATGGTGCTTCACAAAACATAGTGAATTTTGGAAGAAATTTTAGAGCTCCGTGATTTGATGATGATGTGGCGCTGAGGTGGATGGAAGGTTCTAGAGTTGGTGGGAAAAGCCTATAAATAGGACCCTACCCCTTCTAGATAATGAGATAAAATTAATGATATTTTTAGAGCTCTTGAATTGTGAAGAAGGTCGCAGAGGAAGCGAGCTCTGTGAAGGCAGTAAACTCTGCGAAGGAAAGGAGCATCGCAGAGAGCCGTCGAGCTTTGCGAAATAAGAACTTCGCAATGACCGGTCCGTGCTCCATGAAATAGTGAGATCTACGATCTAGTGAGATTTTTGAACTAGGGAGCTTTGTGAACTAGAGTACTCTGTGAAGCTGGGAGCTTCGCGAAGGAGCTTCGTAAAGGAGCTCTGCGAGCTGAAGAGTTGAGTACCCAAATTAAATAAGAAGTGATTTCAAGTGGATAAAGATATGACTGGGGTATAGGACTAAGTATTATTACAAATTACAAGTAGTTCCTATCAGCTTCTGGATAGGAAATAGAAGAGTTGTTTTCATAGATCAGATTTGTGAATGGTTGTCAAGAAGCACAAAGATATTTCTCTACCCTATTTGTGCTAATAGGGTGCACACATACTTGAGGATTATCTCCCAAGTACTATATGAGTGAAAGGGTATATCCTACTCATTGTATTCCACATCAAAGGATTTTTTTCTAGTGGATTGTGTGGTACTGGATTATTTCTGTACCATACCGAGGACATAACTACTCTTGTTTGGTAGTGAACATTGTAAATCTTGTGTTCCTGTGGTTGTGTGTGTTCAGCAGGGAAAGAACTCTTTAACAGGAGGTGAAGGTTGTTTCAAAAAGGGGAAACATAAAAAAAAATATCACTGATTCACCCCTCCCCCTATCAGTGATACTTGGATCCTGATTGGGTAACTTTAATTGGTATCAGAGGGACAAGTTCCCTTCGTTTGTTCTTTGATAAAGTTTTGAAGAGAGGTTTTGATGGAGAACCTGAATTGCTTGAACAGTAAGGGGATTTCGATATTTTATGGGAATAATTATCATATCTGTAAAGATATAATGATGCCTTATCTTATGTCTCATGGAAATAAAGTTCTTTAAACTAAAATATATGGATTTCCTACTATTGATAAGGTTCCTATTACTCTTGTCGATAAGAAGAATCTTGAGAATGATGGAAGAGCTAAAAATGCATTACTCTCATCTCTTTTTGAGAGTGATTTTTTAAGAGTGAAAGGTGTCACTACAGCCAAAGGAATATGGAAAAAACTAAAAAATATTTATGAAGGAAATACAAAAGTGAATAAGGTTAAACTTCAAATCTGGAGGCTGAAGTATGAATACTTAAATATGGGTGAGCATGAATCAGTTGGGGAATTCTTTACCAGGATAAACAACATTTTCAGTACAATCAGATGCCTTGATGAAAAGATAGAGGATTCTATAGTTGTTGAAAAGATCCTGAGAATTCATCTCAACAAATTTGATGCTAAAGTTTCTTCACTAGAAGACAGAGATCCTGAAATGTTATCACTGGATGATTTTCATAGCACTTTCATCACTTATGAAATGAGAAGGAAGAAGACTATAAAGATCCAAGGAAAAGATGATAGAGAAATGTCTTTCAGGGATGCAAAGAAAGAGAAGTCCAAGAAAATTCTTATTGAAGATGAAGCTGGTGAATCTGACTCTAAAAATTAGGTATGTCAAAATTTTTGATGAAATATTGTCCTTGTTTTCTAAAAATGTGAAAAGAGGCGCAAGGAAATAAAAAGGGAAACTCCCTTTGAAATGTTTTAAATGTGGAGATGTTGGCCACTTTGTGGATAATTTCCCTCAAAAAGGGAAATATGAAGATAGTGATGAAGAATACAGAAGACAAAGAAGGTCATTGAAGAAATAGGGTGGCAAAGATAAATATTCTGGAAGAGGTAAGGATACAAAGTTCCTCAAATAAAAAAGAAGAAGCTTTTTTTTCAAAAAATGAAGAAGATGATGATGATAGTGAAACTAAACCTGAAAAATCTTTTGCTAAGAAAGATAGAGAGAGTACCTTTTTTTCCATAGTGAATAATGATGATTATGAGAGCATTGGTGATGAAGAAGAAAAAAATCAACTTGATTAGTATCTAAAAGAAGAGCTAAAGGAATGTTTGAGAAAGATGATAAGGCTTGAGAAGGAAAACAAGAAATTATCAAATGAAAAATCTTCATCAAATTACCAAGAATGTTTTCCTGAAAAGAAAGAAAAATTTTAAAAGGATATTGATGATTTGAAAAATTATCTTGAGAGAGAAAAGAATCGTAATGATCATCTGGAGGTAAAGATGAAGGCAAAAGAAGATGAGTTCGAACTTGTCCAACATAAACTTTTTAAAGCTAAGGAAACAAACACAAGGTTAAAAAATTTTGTTACAGAAGTTGGTGAATGTTCTGCTAAGAATGAGCCTAATAAGAATCAACAAAAGTTGCCTTCGAAGGTTGAAAAGAAAGATGGAATGGGTACTGATAAGAGAAATGTTGGAAAGGCTACGTATGTGGTCAAAGTTAGCAAAACTGAAAAATCAAAAGCATCTAAAAATCTTGATTATAGAAATATTTCTACCACTTCTAGTTCTAGTAAGAATGAACAGAAATATGAGCTGAAGAATAAAGTTATAATTGAAAATATGAAGGTTGATGGACAACATAATTCTGGTAAGAAGACTATTGAGAATCATGTTCATAATTCCGGTCAGTATATAAGTTTTGGAGGAAAATATTCATTCTATGGATATTGCTGGTATCGTGGTGGATTTGGACACATGTAAAATTTGTGTTGGTTCAACCAACAACATTACAACTATTCTACATGTTTTAAAATACAAGGATTTATGGGGAGTCAATCCTTTTAAAAGTGTAAATCTCTAAATAAATTTCATAAGATATCCGAGATGGTTGGTTTTAAAGTTGATAATAGGTTCTAACCACTGGAAACTATTTGTGAAAGATGTGATCGACCTATACATCTTGCTAAGGTATGCCTTATTGTGTTACCAGATCAACAAATGTTTCTTAATAATCCTCAAAATATGGAGTTTTTAAAAGCTAAAAGGGACAAGTCTGCTAAGTTTGAAAAGAAAGAGTGCATGGTTGTCTGGCTGGAACACATTGACATGGCTAGGAAATTGGAGGAAACACAACAAAAATTGGAATAAAATGAAGAAAAAAAATATCTTGTTGTCAAAACCAATTTAGAAGCTACAAAATAAGAATGTCCATGGATTCTTGATAGTGGGCGTTCCTCTCATATGACAGGAGACTTAAAGCTACTGAAGAATGTGAAAGACTTGAAAGAAAGAACAATGACATTTGGAAATTATGAATCTAAACGGATCAAAGGTGTTGGATCAACCATCATTGGATAGAAAAATATAAAATCTAGGAAAACACTATATGTTGATGGGCTGAAACATAACCTGATAAGTGTGTCACAACTCTATGATGAGGGAAAAAAGTTATCTTCAAAAAAGATGGATTTGTTTTGAAAAGTAAAAATGATGGAAATATAGTTACAAGAGGCCAATGTACAAGAGGGAATTTGTTCCAAGTTGGTGAAGTGAAAAACTATTATTACATGGGCGTGGTGGATGAAAATCAGTTATGAAATAAAAGGATGGGGCATATGTGTCAGAGAAATATGTGCAAGTTATCAAAGAGATATAGTGTCCAAGATATGCCTGATTTATCAAGAAGAAGAGATTGGTGTTGCACTATTTGTGAGAAAGGGAAGATTACAAAATCTATGCATAATAGAGTTGAAATTCGCTCAAAAAGACCCTTGGAACTCATACACTATGATATCTGTGGACTAATGATAAAGTAATCCACCAATATTGATAATTAATTCATTACTTTCATTTATGACTTTACTTGCATTACTTGTGTTATGTACATGAGACATAAGTCAGATGCTCTGATAATGTTTAAGAGTTTTAGGAGGAAAGTATAGAAGGAATGTGAGTATTCAGTGAAGAAGTTGATAACTGATAATGGTGGTGAGTATAAGAATGAATAGTTTTAAAGTTATCTTGAGAAACATGGAATTTTGCATGAGTTCAGTTCACCATATACACCTCAACAAAATGGGATTGATGAAAGAAAGAATCAAAGTCTAGTGGAAATGGGGAGAACTATGTTACTTAAATATAGTCTTTCTCATTATTATTAGAGGCAAGCCATGAGAACTACTGTGTATATTCAGAACTGATGTTTCTATAGGCCAAACTCAGATATGAATCCATAAGAAATGTTATATGAAAAAAATACCAAGTCTGAAACACTTAAGAGTTTTTAGGAGTCTATGCATTATAAAGAAGAAAGGTGGAAATATTGAAATGTTTGAGAAAAGAGGAGATGATGGAATTTTTATTGTCTATGCTCCAGAAGGAAGAGGATATAGATGTCTCAACAAAGAAACATGAAGAATTATTGATTATTCAGATGTAAAAGTTGTTGAAAATGTTGAGAAAGAAAAGTAGTCATATGCTGATGTAGAAGTTGAGCAAGATAACACAGATTTGGTTAACGATTATGATAATGCTATAGATTGTGTTAATCCAACTCAAGAAGAGGAATCTGACTCAGTAATCTTGAGTGATGAGGATGAAGTTTGAAAAAATCATCCTTGGCAAGGGAAACATGTGGAGGCTCAGAACATTATTGTTAATCAACATCAGAGGGTTCAAACAAGAAGAACCACAAATACTATAACACATACTTCTCTTTATTCGAAAGTTGAACTGAATGATGTAAATGAAGCATTTGAGAATCCATAATGTGTTTAGGCTATGAATAAAGAGCTTGATCAGATAGATAAGAATGATACTTGGGAATTTGTACCCAATCCGGACAACAAGAACATTATTGGTACAAAGTGGGTTTTTCAGAACAAGCTGAATGAAGAAGGTAAATTCATAAGAAACAAATCAAGATTGGTTTGAAAAGGGTATTAACAAATTGAAGGCATTGATTTTGATGAAACCTTTACTCTGGTGGAAAGATTAGAAACAATCAGAGTCTTTCTTGATATTTCTGCCCAACGAGGTTACAAAATCTTTCAAATGGATGTAAAATCTGCATTCTTGAATGATAACCTTGAAGAAGAAGTTTACATTGACCAACCTTGTGGATAAGTTATTGGGAAGGATGAAAGTTATGCATATAGGTTGAAGAAGGATTTGTATGGGATAAAATAGGCTCTGAGGGCATGGTATTATAAATTAGATACTTGCTTGACGAAGATGAATTTTAAGAAAGGTAGAGTTGACAACAATATTTACATCAAGTAGTGTTAAGAGTTTTCAATGATTATAATTGTTTATGTCGATGACATTATCTTTGTTGGGAATGATAAAGGATCATGTGGGAGATTTTATGAGGATATAAAGAAGTTATTTGAGATATCCATGCTGGGAGAAATGAAATACTTTCTTGGGATACAAATTTCATAGAAGAAGAATCACATTTTTCTATCTCAAGAAAAGTATGCTAAGGAACATCTGAAGAAGTTTGGTAAGGAAAATTCGAAACTTGTGTCTACACCAATTTCAGTTGGAACCAAGTTGTCTAAAGATGGATAAGGCAAGGAAGTTGATCAAAAAGAGTTTCAAAATTTGATTGGAAGTCTGTTATATTTGACTTCCTCAAGACCCGACATCATCTATGTTGTTACATTATGTGCAATATTTCAGAGTGCCCCTAAATAATCACATATGATTGCTGGAAAAAGAATTCTCATATATATTAAAGGCACAATTTTTTTGGAATCAGGTATGATGGCTCAAGAAATATTGATCTATTCAGGTATTCAGATGCTGATAGGGAAGGAAATGTTGATGATCGAGGATCCACATATGGTGGAGTTTTCTTTCTGGGGAAAAGTTGTGTTAGTTGGAATACCAAGAAACAGAATTCAGTAACTCTTAGCATAGCTGAAGCTGAGTATATTACTGCTAATCAAGATGTAACTCAACTAATGTGGATGAAGACTAAGTTGGAAGATATTCTTGCTAAAGTAAAGCTACCCTAGCTCTTGGGTTGTGATAATCAGAGTGCAATCAATCTTACAAGGAATTCAGTACAACATTCTCATTCAAAACACATTGACATAAGGTACCAATTCATCAAAGAGTAGGTGCATAATAATTAATTGAGGCTATAGTACGTTCCTACATATGAAAAAGTTGCTGATATATTCACAAAACATTTACTGAAGGAACCATTTGCAAAATTGAGGTTGAACATGGGTGCCCAACCTCCTTCTCATTAAGGTTGAGGTACGTGTTTCTGTCCCCTCTCTCATATTACCTTTAGATAGTGTTTCCAAGGGGGATAATTGTCATTAATCTATCCTTATGGAAGCATACATAAAGAGGGAGTTGTGGGTAAGCTGTGAATTCAACATTTAAGTGTGTGAACTATTCTAAATGTTTGTTGGAATGATTATAGAATGGTTTCAAAGTGTCTATAGGAAACATTTTTTATTTGCAGGAATGTTGATGAAGGTTGATGAGGAGATGATGTGATATCATTTAATATTCACTACTTTTGGACAACGTGGTATTTCTGTCAATAATTCTTATTTCCTACAATGAGTTAGCTCCTGTAGGCTTATAATTGTTGATAAGTGACCCATTGCTTGAGGTTTCAAAGTACAGTGATTTATGAATCTTGGTTGATAAAAAAATCCAAAGGGGGAGATTTTTGGGACCAAGTTGGTTGATGAAGTTTTTGGATGAAAGAAGTATTTTCTTTTTTTGTCAAGAAAGTTTTAGAAGAAATCAAATCACTTCACTTTGTATAAGTGGGCAAGGAAAGACAGGAAAGTTACAATACTTTCCATGGTAAATCTGACGATTCTTTGCTGGTATGTTTTTTACAAAGATCATAAGTTGGTTGGATAACTTATTATTCAATAATTATGAAGGAAAGGGGGATAAATGATGAAGCCAATAAGCATGGTTGGTCTTACAGAAGAAGGTGTCTAAGGTGACACAGTTTCCCAGTGTTTGCCAAATTTTTGGGGTCCAAAATTTGGAGTTGGGCTAGCACCACGAAAAGTGGATTTTCTCAAAGAGAATATAAAAATATGGAAAAGTCATGAATTTCACAAATATGGGCTTTAGGAAGTGTATTTCATGAAGACATGAAGAAATTTGATAGATTTCTTTGTGATTACGATGAGCTTCATGAATGGAAGAGGTGAAGATCTTCACAAGAAAGCTTTGCAATGCAAAGGAAGAAGGAGAATCACGACAGAGAGAAGGAAGAAAAAGAATCGCGGTGGTGCAAAGGAAGAAATATCATCATGGCGGCGTAAAGTATTTGAAGGAATGATTTGCGATTACGAAGAGCTTCGCGAATCTGGAAAATAGCCATGGTGCTTTGTGAAATAGAGTGAATTTCAAAAGAAATTTTAGAGCTCTGTGATTTTATGATGACATAGAAATGAGGTGGATGGAAGGTTCTAGAGTTGGTGGGAAAAGACTGTAAATAATACCCTAACCCCTTGAGAGAATTAGAGATACTTAATGAGATTTTTAGATCTCTCTAATTGCGAAGAAGGTTCGTGGAGGAAGAAAGATCTGCAAAGGCAGTAAGCTCTATGAAGGAAAGGAGCTTCGTAGCAAGTCATTGAGCTTTTCGAAACAAAAACTTCACAAAGACCAATATGTGCTCTATGAAATAGTGATCTCTATGATGTAGTGAGCTTTCCGAACTAGGGATATTTGCAAACTAGAGTGCTCCGCGAAGCTAGGATCTTCGCGAAGGAGCTCTGCGATATAAAGAGTTGAGTACCCAAATTAAGTAATAAGTGCTTTCAAGTGGATCAAGATATGACTAGGGTGTAGGACTAAGTATCATTAAAAATTCCAAGTATTTCCTATCAGCTTATGGATAGGAAAAATAATAGTTGTTTTCAAAGATCAAATTTGTGAATGGTTGTCAAGAAGCACAAAGATATTTCTTTACCCTATTTGTGCTAAGAGGGTGCACACATACTTGAGGATTATCTCCCAAGTACTACACGAGTGAAATGGAATATTCTAATCATTTTATTCCACGTTAAAGGATTGTTTTCTAGTGGATTTTGTGGTACTGGATTATTTCTGTACCATACTAAGGACGTAGAGACTCTTGTTGGGTAGTGAACCTTGTAAATATTGTGTTCCTGTGGCTGTGTGTGTTTATATGGAAAAAAACTTTTTAAAAGGAGGTGAAGGTTGTTTCAAAAAGGGGAAACATAAAAGAAAGAAGATATCACTGATTCACCCCTCCCCCTCTCAGTGATACTTGTATCCTAACTAGTTAACTTCAATGTATGTGTGTAGAGGGTGGTAATGGATTTTGGTTATTCACACACATATATTCTAGATATAGTTTCATACAGACTACTATAGGTGTAACATGTATATACTATGATGGCTTGAGGATCCTTACTTGGTGTATGGGCAGTAAAAGTTTAAGGTATAATATTTGACATATGATAAATGTTATGCTAGTTGTGGTGGCTCTTGGAAACGACTTGGTTACATTGGTTATGTGGATGTGGTGGTGTGATGCACAAGGTGCATATTGATGCATGATGTGCATTTTGTGGTGCTTCACCCAGGTTTCCTCGGGCGAGATTTGTTTAAGAGAGATGCCTAGGACGTGTGACATTGGGGAAAAGAGGCAAACCAGTAGTGAAGTAGTAGTGGGGTACCCTTGATATTTTTTATTATATTATATACTCTTGTATTTTATACTTGGTGAGAGTAGCTATAGTGAGGCTGGGAACTTAGTATACCTATTTAGGTGATGAGTTGGTTTCAATTTTTGTTCACTGTAGGATTTTTTCTTTACTTTTGAATGAGAGGCTCCTAAGAGGATCCTACCAAGTATGCTGTTATAATCACCCTATGCTATATAAACTATTTTTCAGGTCACTTGGAGAAATTTAAAGATCAGTCTGGTTACTACTAGATTGGGGGGTTTTCACGAGCTGTTTGGGCTTCATGGTCACTGCCATTTTACATTCCTTTGGTATTTTCAGTTTTCCCCATTCAGTTGTAGTAGTTTTTCAAGAAATTACATATATATACATGATATTTTCTTTTATATTTTAGTTTGAGAAGGAGTTGGTTGGTGTCTATCTTATCTCTCTCTTTCGCATGTGTTCTCTTAGAGGGAAATGCCTCCCATTAGTGTGTTTATTATACCCTCATTGCTAGTCTCCATCCTGGGGACTACTAGAGGTGGGACTCAGGGTCATTATCTCTCTTCTCACATTGTTGACCTAGTAGGGGTACACTTTTTGGGGATGGGGTTGCGACATAGTGGTATCAGAGGAAGGTTGAGAGATAAGACAGAGTTTGGAGTTAGGCATAGGTGAGATTGTATGGGTTGATAGGGAAACAATGTCAGTAATGTTTAAAAAGTGCTATCAACACTGGAAACTGGCTGAGACAAAGGTATTTAGGGCCCCTTGTGATCTGATGCATGGAACTTTAAGTTTACAAAGGCTACTGAATGAGGAAATACTTATTACAAGGTAGAGACCTAGGAAAGTATCAAGCATCATTCTTCTTTGAGCCTATGTTTGAATGGATAGAACATAGGATAGGTCAACCTAAATTAATAAATGAAAACATTTAATTAATGTTAAAGTCTTATATATTATAGCTTTAGAATCTCTAAATGGTTTTTCTTTTGTAGGTATAGATCCAGGTTGATGTCCCCATCAGGTTCATGTGGATGATGTTCACAGGTGGTGCGAGTAGATCGCCATAGATTAGAGGTTGAAGAAGACGACACTCGGAGGAGGAAACTCCAAGAGTTTCAATACCAGAGTATATAGAAGTATAAGGGATTTGTTTCAGAGGCAGTTACAGAAGACTGGTTGGAGTAGGTTAAGATAGCTTTCAGTTTGATCCATTATTGGAAGAAGTACTGGGCATCATTGGTTATGAAGATGTTGTGTGGGGCCGCGATGCAGTGGTGGTTCTTATTACTTGGGTATCACAAGGCGTCGATAGTATTGTGGGATAAGTTCTGAGAGATGTCCAGATCTGAGTTTCATTATTTGACTGTGAAGGTGGCTAGTATACAAGAGCTGGTTACCCTTTGATAGAGGATCTCCAATGTGCGTGAGTTAAAGATCCATTTCAAGAACCTTATGCGATATGCTTCAGATCTATTTTTAGATGAGGAGGACAGGGAGATCCATTTCAAGGAGGCTTTTCATCCATAGCTCCAATACTAGGTCACCTCATTTATACTGAAGACATATCTCGAGGTGATGGTGAGGGAAGAGGTCATTGAGATGATGCTTGCTAGAATCATATCGTTATGGGAGGGGAGTCACCAAGATTCCTCATGAAGAAGATTTGTGCTCCTGGGTTACCAATTTTCAGCACAGAAGAGTTTACGACCATCCATGGGTAGGTCTCAGCTATCTATATCTCGTTTCTATGGGGGTGGTGGATATTAGTCTTATTCAAAAGGATCAGGCACTTGTTTTTATTATGGAGGCTAAGGTCATCAGCAGTGTGAGTGTCTGACCTTTATGATCAGTCAACATGTTTCAAGTGTTCCACTTCAGGTTCCTCCATTGAGGAAGTTCCAGCCAAGACAATAGTAGTAGTTTTCACTAGTTTTAGATTAGTATAGAGAATAAGAGGAAGGTATGGGACAACCTTAGGATTATACCATTCCTTAGAGAGTAGAGTAAGACCATATAGGTGGTTCTTAGTAGGGTCAGAGAGGATATGGAGCAGGTCGTGGTTAGCTTCATACGTTAGCATTTTCAGCACCAACTGAGCCAAATGTTGTTTGAGGTACCATTTTCTTATTTTCTACATGGGTAAATTCCTTGTTTGATTCAAGAGTGAAACAAACCTTCATATCACCTTCCCTTTTCTATGCTACGGGACTTGAGGTAGTGAGACTTCCAGTTCACTTGGCATTAAATATGCCAGTTGGAGGCTGAGCTGAATTGTTTGAAGTATGTAGAGATTGTGAGATAGTGCTGGGGTAGTATCACTCTAGGGGATATTTTCTATGTTTATAGATACAACCATATTATATCATCCCCAACATGCATTGGTTGTATTCAGTGTAGGCTATCATGGATTACTTGAGGATGAATGTGGTGTTCTTCAATTCTAATGGAGAGATATCCGTGTTTTTTGGTGATCGAGACCCTCATATGGGTCAGAGGAATGGTCCATTCATGTAATCCTTGATTACTAATATGATACTAATTTCATCAAAGGTTCAACACTTGGTGTTTTCCAGGGTTTTAGACGAGTACTCTGAAGTATTTTCAGAATTGGTTGAAGCATTACCCCGTCGATGAGAGATCAAGTTTGGGATCAAACTACAGCCAGGTGTGTCTCCTATCTCGATGTATTTGTATAGGATAAAACATTATGAGTTACAAGATCTATTAATATAGATCAATGGTATGTTTTAGTATGGATTCATTCGGTCAAGAGTGTCACTAGGGGGTGCATCGATTTTTTTCATGAAGCCAGTCGATGATAGTTTGCAGTTGTGTATCAATTATCATCACTTGAACCAAGTGACAATGAAGAACCTCTATCCTCTCATGGATTGGTGATTTATTCTTTCAACTAAAGGGTGAAAGTTGGTTCTAGAAGATCAATTTGTGGCCAGTATATCATCAGATGTGTGTGGATGAGTGGATATCCCGAAGACTGCATTATATTGTTGTCATGGGTATTATGAGTTTGTTGTGATGTTGTTTGGTGTGATGAATTCTCCAGATATGTTCATTGGCTTAATGAAAACTGTGTTCTGTGAGTTCCTAGATAAGTTCATGGTGGTCTTCATTGATGACATCCCTGTGTACTCCATGTCTGAGGAGGAGAATCCAGAGCATCTGCATACCATTTTGGGAATTCTTCGTTGACAACAGCTATTTGAGAAGTTGTTGAAGTTTGAGTTTTGGGATTGAGAAGTCTGTTTCTTGGGGAATTATGTATCCTAGTAGAGAGTATAAGTGTATCCATTAAAGGTAGAGGAAGTTGTGTCTTGGTTATATCCCAAGGCGGTGGTAGATGTGCAAAGTTTTTTTGGTCTTGTAAACTATTACAGGAGGTCCTTAGCCAATTTATCTCAGGTTGAAACTCCTCTAACATCATTGATATCAGACATTATGGTGGAATAATTAGTGTTAGGAGCCTTTTGAGTATCTAAAGAAGAAGTTGGTTAGTGTTCTGGTTCTTTGTATACTAGCATAAGAAGTTTAGTTTAAGGTTTTCTATGATGCATCACGTCTAGGGTTTGGCTGTGTATTGATGCAGCAGAGATCAATTGTTTCTTATGGGTCCTGGTAGTTACATACCCATTAGTGTAAATATTCCACCCAAGATCTTGATTTGGCAGTGTTGGAGTTTTCCATTAAGTTTTAGAGACATTACCTCACTAGTGAGCATTTTATAGTATTAACCAATCATAATATCCTGAGGTATGTTTTCTCCTAGCGTGACTTGAACTTGTGACAATGTCAGTGGATGGAGTTCTTATTGGACTACGACATCAAAATTTTGTATACACTTGTTAAGTGGAATTTTATTTCCGATGAACTGATCAAGAAGTCTTTTAGTGATGAATTGTGTGAATTGGGAGATTCATGGAGAGTAATGGAAGAACTATCAACATTACATCAAGATATGGGAGAAGTTGGGGGCAGTTGTTGTCTTTTTTAGATGAAGGTGCAGTCATATTTGGTACAAAAGGTGGAGGAATCCCATTTGGTGGATCTTGATGTGAAGGTATGAAGAGATCAACTAGTTTGTGGAGAGGCCCCTGATGGCTGGTCAGAGGATGGATAACACTAGGCGTTGTTTTAAGGAATGATTTTTGTTCCTTTGGTGATGCATGAGTTGGTTCTCAGAGAGCTACATAGTTCACCCATAGTGGTATATCCTGGCATGTAAAATATGTACCAAGATTTGAGGAGTTAGTTTTGGTGTCCTGGGTTGAAGCGTGCAGTTTCAGAGTTTGTGTCTCGATGTTAGGTCTTTCAGAAAGTGAAGAGCACCGTGTTCCTGGGGGTTTTCTCCAGCCATTAGATGTTCCTCATTGGAAGTGGGAGAACATCTCAATGAACATTGTTACCAGTTTACCTTGAGATCAGGGTGGATATGATAATATAAGGTTGGCAGTGGATCATTTTAAGAAATCAACATACTTTATAGCGATCAAGGAGTCGATCTTAGTGGAGGTTTTGTTGAGGAAGTATCTGGAAGAGGTGGAAAGGATCCACAGAGTACCGAGGATGATCATTTTTGATTAAGATATTCTTTTTACCTCTAGGTTTTAGAGAGGTATCCAAAATTATTTTGTTTCTTAGATATTCCTTAGCACTTCTTTTCATCCACAGACAAACAATAAGATAAAACAGACCATCTAAACTCTTTATGACATGTTGCACTCTTGTGTCCTAGATTTTGGATGTTCGTGGATGAGGAACTTACCATTCACAGAGTTTTTTACAAAAATAGGTTCCACTCCACCATTAGTATGGTACTTTTTAAAGCTTTGTATGGATGACCTTAACATTCTCTATTGTGCTAAACTGGGGTCAGAGAGTTATAAATTCTCAATCTAGAATTGTTACAAAGTACAATAGAGATGGTTCATGTGATTTGCAAATGGATGAATGCAGTGAAAGACTGTCTAAAGTCCTATTCTGATAATAGGAGGATAATTTTGGAGTTTTTCATTGGGGATCACGTGTTTTTGAAAGTGACTCCTCATCGTGGGCAACAAAGGTTTGGTCATGAGAATAAGCTTTCACCCTGGTTTTCTGGGACTTTTGAGGTGTTGGATCATGTTGGATCCGTGGAGTATTGGGTATCACTTCCCCCGTAGATGATCCAGATACCCAATTTTTCTCATGTTTTTAAGATTCTTCATTATCTTCATGATGACTCTCACGTCATTGATTAGGGAAAGATCAATGTTGATGATGATGTGACCTTTGAGGAGCAGCCTATAGAGATCTAGGATTTCCAAGAAAAGGTGTTGTGCAGGCATGCTATCCCCTTGGTTCGTGTCTTGTGGTAGCATGGTGGCATGGAAAAGAGTACATGGGAATGTGAGTCACAAATACATGCTCAGTACCCTGAGCTATTTTATGTTTTTATCTTCTCTTATAACATTGTTCATTTAGTGGTTGTAGACCCTTTCTATTTATAAGATGGATTTATCTTGTCGATTTTTGTGGTTTGCACTCTTTTGAGAGGTATCTTTCATGGGAGAGTGTTTAGGATTTGTTTTTGGTTGTTTCATGGTTTTACGATTGTTCCTCTAGTGAATTGGTTGAGCTCTTATAGTGGCGAGAGGCTTAAGAAGTATCTCATAGGGTGGATGTTCTAATGACCCCTTTCTGTTTCCTCTCTAGGTTGGTTTTGGATTCTTGAGGATGAGAATGTTTTTAGAGGTATCTGATATAAGGTCCTGGATCTACATGGATCAACATTTTGCGTGTTTTCAAAGGTTGAAGTTCTCGGTGGTGGCTCAAAAGAAGTTTGGATAAGTTCAGTTAAGTAAAAGTTGGAAGGAGGGGACTACATGTTGTGTAACATCATTACATGACGTGACATATGGTTTCATAGGTTGTTTCACAGTGTGAAATAAGGGTTCACGATGTGAAATACTTTGGGGTATAAAAAATAAAATAAATCATTGAGGCAATCCATTTTTCAGCAGAACTCAACCTCAAGGCATTACACGGCATGAAAGGTAGTTACACATCGTGTAAGGCCCTGACACTATATGTTTTAAGTTTTTTTCATTCACTAAGTCATTGTCAAAACCTATGTCTATAGCACCTCTCCCTCGACCCCGGGTGACCCGATGAACCTCTCTTCAGTGTTTTGGGGATTCCTTTATCAAGGAATGATCCCCATCTCCATCCTTTGATCTATAACGATCTGTCTTCGATATAAGGTATGATCTACCTCTATTCTTGAGGTTTCTTTGATTTGTTTCCTTTTTTTTTCTCTTTTCCATGTGATGGCGTGTGATATCCATGTTTATAATGGAGTTTTCATGGTGGATGGTTGGAGTGGTTGTGACACGATGCCCATAGGTGGATTTAGTTATTACGAGAGAGGTGATCGTAATCCATTTCTTTGATATGTTCTCATGCGAAGAATGTCAATGACCTTTTGAGGTAGGGGAGGACACTTGGGATAATGGAATAGGTTAAAGATGAGATTATGTATTGATTTGGAATTGGTTGCTGTTGAATCTATGGTTTGTTTATCTAATTTACATTCCCCACTACTTGAGGAAAATGTTATTTCTTACCGTCCTTCCAAAAGAGGAAAAGACACGTGAGGTATGCCACATAATTTACGTATTTAGCTTCTCAAGGATGGATGGGTCTATGCTTCTGTTATAGGCGGAAAAGACTCGATGTATATCTCATCTACTCACCATGTTGATCCCATTTTATTTGGTAACTTATAATTCTTTCGTAGAATATTTGGAATTATGGAAAATGGTAATGTTGTTAAATAAACGAATAAATGATATTTAACTCGTGGGCTTGGAGCTTGATAGGATGAAATGATAAGGTTATACTTATGAGGAACTATGGACTTGGTTTGGTTATGACTGGAGGGCATGAGTCTTGGTTGGAATGATAATTAAATGTAATGTGGAATTGATGATGGCTAATTATTGGTCAAAGAATTAATTAATGTAAAATGGAAGTGATAAAGTAACATAATGTAGATCTTTAATTGGTTGTGTGCTTATAGGATATATAATCTTAGTAGTGGAATTCGGGAGTCCAAGAGATGCTAAATGCAGTTGAGTATGGGACTAGGGTTTTCCCATAGTGTGGTTGTGAGATATATTATATCATGTACCTTTTTTGTTTCTATACGCTACTCCACCATTTCGGTTATGGAAACAAACACCCTTCACTTGGTAGTTACTTATGCTGGTATGCATGACGATTATTTTTTTCCATATATTTGTGTAGAGTGATGTAATGGCTTGTGGTTATTGTGACAACTGGGCCCCACCCACCAGTTTCCCCATAGACACGTGGGCCCCACCCTAGGTCCCACCCACGTGTCCGAACGGGTAATCTGACTAATGACAGTCCCCACAGGCCAACACATTTCCTTTCCAGTGTGTTTTGTCCTCACTCACACACACCCTGAGAAACTTCCCAGGAGGTCACCCATCCTGATCACTACTCCAGGAAAAGCACACTTAACTGTGGAGTTCTAATCAGACAGGCTCCCGAAAAGAAAGGTTCACCTTGTTGACATGAGTCATATCATTTAGTCATTTAACCCTTTATCATTTGGGGATGTTACAATCACCCCCCCTTTAGGGCACAACGCCCTCGTTGTGGGCCCTACATCTCAACCCAGGCAGTGTAGTGCACTTAAGGCTGGGTACCACCTCTGATACCAAATGTGACTACTGGGTCCCACCCACCAGTTGCCCCGCAGACACGTGGGCCCCACCCTAGGTCCCACCCACGTACCCGAACGGGTTATCTGACTAACGACAGTCCCCACAGGCCAACACATGTCTTTTCCAGTGTGTTTTGTCCTCACTCACACACACCCTGAGAAACTTCCTAGGAGGTCACCCATCCTAATCACTACTCCAGGCCAAACACGCTTAACTGTGGAGTTCTAATCAGACAGGCTCCTGAAAAGGAAGGTGCACCTTGTTGACATGAGTCATATCATTTAGTCATTTAACCCTTTATCATTTGGGGATGATACAGTAATTCACACACATATATTCTGGATATAGTTCCCTATGGACTACTATAAGTGTAAGATGTATAGGCTTGATATCTTGAGGATCCTTACTTGATTTATAGGCTGTAATGGCTTGTGGTATAATACTCTACGTATGATACACATTATTCAAGCTATTATGGCTCCCGAAAACTACCTGGTTACTTTGGTTACATTGATGTGGTGGTGTGGTGAATGAGGTGCATGTTGACGCATGAGGTGTGTGTCGTGGAGCTTCTCCCAGGTATCTACTAGTAATACTATTTATAGATAGATGCTCAGGATGTGCGATGTTGGCAAAAAATAGCAAACTAGTGGGGAAGTGGTAGTGGGGTATCCTTGATATTCTTTATTATATTATATAATCATGTATGTGATACATGGTGAGAGTAGCCATGGTGAGGCTAGGAACTTAGTACACTAGTTTAAGTGATGAGTTGGTTTCACTTGTTGTTAAATGTGCTTTAGCATGCTTATTTACATTTTCACAAGAGGCTCTAAGGAGGATCCTAGTGAGTATACTGTTACACACACCCTATATTATATAAACTATTTTTTTCAGGTCACTTGGTGCAGGTTGGAGACCAGGCTGGTAACTACTAGCTGGGGTGTTTTGCAGGAGCTGTTTGGGCTTCATGGTCACTACAATTTTACTTTCCCTTGGTACTTAAAAATCTAACCTTTCAGTTGTAGTAGTTTTTCATGACATTATATATGTGTACTTGGGAATTTTCTTTTATATTAGTCTGATCAGGAGTTGGTTGGTGTCCATATTATTCTCTCTTTCGCATGTGTTTTCTTAGAGGCTAATACTTCCCATCAATGTATTTACTATACTCTCGGTGCTAGTCACCAACCTAGGGACTACTTAAGGCGGGACTCAAGGGTCATTTTCTCTCTTATCACATTACCGGCCCAGGAGGGGTACACTTTGTCAGGAGGGGGTCGTGACATTAATAAATATATACAAATATTTATAATTATAATTATAAATAAATAAATATATATTTAAATAATTATAAAAATATAATAAATATATTAATTAAATATATTAATAAAGTATAAATATAATAAATACACTTCTTATACTTTTATAATTATTTATATAAATATATATATTTATAATTATAATTATAAATAAATATATATTTATTATAATTTTTTAAATTATATATTTATATAAATATATACTTATTATATATTTATTATATTAATAATCTTATAAATATATATAATTAATATATTAATAAATATAAAATCATGAATATAAGAAATATAGTTATTATAATTTTATAATTATGTAAATAAATAAATATAAATTTATATTTATTAAATAATTATAAAATTATAGTAAATATATACAAATATTTATAATTATAATTATATATATATTCAAATAATTATAAAATTAGAATAAATATATTAATTATATATAATTATAAATATAATAAATATATTTATTATAAATTTATAATTATAAATAAATATATATATATTTATAATTTTATAAATATATATAATTATATAAATATATTTATTATATATATAAATATAAATAAATAAATATATTTATTTATAGTTATTATTGTAAATAAATAAATATATATTTATTATACATATAATTTTATAAATATATATAAAAATATAAATAATTTATTATCATTATAGATTTATCATCACTAAAAAAGTACTAACAAAGACATGTTTTATCAGTGGTTTCTATTTTAACCCTGATAAAACATACATTTATCAACACTTTTTAGCTAGTACTGATAAAATATTTACCCACTTTTATAAATAAACCCTAACGGTCTCCCCCTTCTCTCACACTCCTCAAGCTATTGTGGAAGCCAACCCCTACTGCCAAATCCTCCTCCTCAGCCACCGTGAATCCATCCTTTGTTGCCATGAATCCCTCCTCTACTGCCAAACTCCACCTCTGATGCGAACCTCACCTTTTCTGCAAACCCCACCTCCGCCACACGCCAAACACCACCTTTGTCCTAAACCCATTCCCAGTCATGAACCCCCCCTCCATGTACCTCAACTCCACCGCTAAACCCCACCTCTATTATGATGCCCTCCTCCTCCGTGAACCCACATCTTCTACAAGACCCACCTCCTTTGTGAACCCCTCTGTGACATCCGCCACCACCTAACCCGACATCACTGTAGCCGAAGTAACGACTACAATAGTCTATGTTAAAAATTTATAGATTCTCTTCATTTCTTGTTTATGCATTTTTCATTTATCTATCATGGTGATATTTGTTTTGGGATTCTTCCCATTGCATCTAATAGGTGTTATTAGATCATTATGAAACTATAAAATTAAACCTCATCTATATTTGGATCCATTTGGATTCATAAAATATTCATATGAACTTATTTTAAATCTAGTGGATAAACTTCTTATACATTTTTTGTTTGAGGATATTTTGGTGGATCTAATGAATCTGGTTGTTTAACTCATTTTCCTTGGATGGATTGACTCATCTATATATAATATAACGTCTTAATTTGGTAGATTGGTTCTCCTTACAAAATTATTTCTTCTATATATGGTGAATTATAATAATCTTGTGGATAGGTTTTAAATTGAAGGATTATATTCATTTGAATCTAATGGATTGGCTTCTCAACATATGCAATCTTAAATTTTTTCCTACTGATAACCTAGAATAATGAAACCCTTAAATAATATTCTAGTGAAATAGTCATCTTCTTTTGGTTCAATAATCTTTTATTTTCAAAAAATTATATAATTATATGTGTATGGAAACTTAAATAATCATCTACCATGAAATTTGAATAATGAAATTCATTAATAGTCATCTGGTTTATTAACCATATTTTGGAATGGTTTTTGCTAAGGTCATGGAATAATGAAAAACATTGTTGTATCTTTTGATGAATTTATAACCATTTAATAATTTATATTCTCAATAATTGGAGATTATAATTTTTCTATGACTTAGTCATTGAATATGATATGATGATAATAAACCATGATACCTCAGTTTTAAAAACTTAGTTAGGTTTTCAAATTGTTTCTTGGTTGAACATGCATGATATAATTTATGTGATTACCAAAGAACTATATATATGGGGTATTACTTAATCTTAAAACATTAATAATAAGATTAATGATTTTTTTAAAGAATCATAGTATTCATGGATTTCTTTTTAATGATGATTTTATAGAAAGAATTTCATACCAAGAAAATTGACTTGATATTAAACTATTAAATAGAGAACAAAAATGGAATTTGAGATCTAGGATTGATTATATTAATGATGTATATAAAAAATACTTCTTTCTTTTATCAAATAGACATTGGTAGATGGAGGAATAACCACATTTAAATTTTAAAGGCTCATAATAGTATGTGGGTTGATACAAATGAAGGCCTTAAGAATTTAATAAAATATTTTTATCAAATCATATTTTACTCTCAGCATAATTTTATATCTAAATATCTAAATTATTATTTTAATAAAACTGAATGAATTATTAACGATTTATATTCAATTTTATGAAGTGGTTGTGGAATTTAGGTTGATGGATCCATAAAAGGTACCTAACATAGATTTTCTTCATAAATTTTTCTTTTAAAGGTTATAGAATATTTTGGGACTTGATGTTTTTATTCTCATGAATGAGTTTTATAGAGGTAATAATTATCTTGAGACTTATAACGATACTCTCATCACTTTGATTCTAGAGGATACAAATCTGAGTTCAGTTTAGGATTTTAGAATGAATAGTCTTTGTAATGTCATTTATAAATTCTTTTTGAACATTTTAGAAAATATACTATAGAAAATCATACAATCTATTAGTTTAGTACCGTAGTTTTTTTCTTATTTTGACTTGAGACATGATTTACTTAAAATTATTGGGAGAGAAACATAGATTATTCTAGTTAGTAGCGACATAAGAAAATTCTTTGTGTGAAAGGAATGCCAATTGGAAATTTTTTGATTATGTAATGGGTTCATGCTTATAGAATTTCTTAGGTATATTTATAAAAGAAGGAACCAATAGTACTCCATATTAGAGATATATACATTTTTATTGGGGTGTATAACCAATTTATTTAGTGTGATCCAAGGATCGTTGGGATAATGAAGTGTTTTTAGTAAACTGGAACATGAGTGTTTCCTGGTTGCAAGTGTGGTCACTGACTATGGAACATATCCATTGGGACTCTGGTGTTGTGGTGAAGTATAATTGATATTAATAGACAATTAAATCATGTAACATCACAAATTATTATATAACACAAAACAAGCATCATGTTATATGTTTATATTTTCTAACTATTATAACTTATAATTAACAATATATGGGTGAAAATAAAGTTTAGGTAGGACAGTACACACTGGACATGGATAAGGGATATTGAATGGTGGGGATAATAATATCAAATTCTTATGTAAAGTATTATTATTACACCAAACTTTGAAATAATGTGATAGAATCATACTAAACTTATTGATTTAGGATGAATCGAGGTGTTTTCTATGTATAGTTTTCTAATATATATTTGAAATTTTATCATGTTTAATTATGTATATTGATGTGTAAGTGGATGATTCAATGGATGTTATACCATTTTGGCATGATAAACATTTTATAGCTTTATATTTTATAAAATTTTGGTTATTTTTGATTCATGTATCTTTTATAAAGTGCCTCTCTTGGGATTTATGTCTTTGTGAAAATTCCTATGTGGATGTTTTAAAATGATTTAAGTGTTTCAAAATGTTTCTTAAAAAATTATATGTGTTCAACATAACATTTTTTGGATTTAAATAGATTTTAAATTATATAAACACTTTTCATGGACTTAGGTTTCATGTTATGTGTTTGTAAAATCAACTGATTGGATTTTATAAAGGAATGTGAATGTCTTGAATGCATATTTAATGCTAGTTTCATTTAAAAAAGGGGTGTGTGAAGTTTTAAATGAAAATTATTGAAATATATATGGTTTCCCTCATTTTAAATGATTATGATTTTTGGGTCATGATGTTACCTTGAATTATTTAAAAAAATGGAATTTTGGTTTTGTGAAACAGTGTTTGGAACTGATTGGTTTATTTTAATAAGGGTGTGTTATTTTAAAGAGGATTCTTTGTAAATGGTTGGTTTTTTAATGGGATTTAAAGTGTGATTTTAAAAATAGTTTTCAAAGTAAAAATTAAATTTAGTGTTTCCCAAATCATTTAAGTTTATATTTTTATATAATTAAAAAAACCATTAAAGTATAAAGGGAAGAAAAATAGATCGATAATGACACCATGTCAAGGGCATGTCACTATCTTTATCAAACCCATAGGATATCCATCACAACCTCACTCTTTAAAAAGGTTAATTAATGGTTAACCCCATTATAACTCTAAAACCTACTTTGCATCCAACATCACCTACATGGTTTAAATTAGGGGACTCCTCTTCAATTATATCTTCTTTTTGGTTTGGTGTTAGCTTATAAGGGGATGAGTCCTAGACAATAAAATATAATAATAACTATCATTAAAATGTTGAGTTCCTATTATTTTAAAGTCCCATATTGTGTATTTATTTCATTAAATATTAATATTACCAAATCAAATAGGATGGATATGAATAAAGAATGGATGGATGCCAATCATCTGATAAAAGAGTGTGAAGACACAGTGAAATATTTCATAATGTTTGCAAAATATCATGCTTATGACCCGTCTAAAATCATTTGTCCATATTTAAGCTATTTTTATTCAAGAAACATTAGTCAAGATGAGTTGTAAGAACACTTGATCTATCATAGAATAGATTGAAGTTATAAATGTTGGAATAAACATAGGTAAAAATCAAATATATATAGTGCCTAGGATAACAATGTGTTTCATGGATAATCTGATATGATTACAGGTGTGGATAATGAAGAAGACCATATTGAGGAAGTGATTACACATGTGAATGATAATGAAGATCCTATTGAGTTAATGATAAGGGCAGTTTAAGATGAACTTCGTTATTTCCCAAAATTGTTTGAGCAGTTAAACAGGTTTGCAAAGGAACCATTATATGCCAGTTGCACTAAATATACAACTTTTCTTCCTCCAGCTACTTAAACTCTTTTCTATACATGAAAGATCTCTGTTTTGTAACATATTAAATGAAATAAAGGTTCCAAATGGGTATTCACTGAATATAAATAACTTCATGTCAATGATCGATTTAAAGTTAAAGGTTCTGAAATCACATGACAACCGTGTTTTGTTTCAAGATCTATTTCTTATAGCTTTATGTTGCATTTTTTCCAAGAATTTCCATCATAAATTAACTATGGTTTGTTTCTTCTTAAAATATATATGTAGAAATGTTATATACTCAACAAAATTTCTGACTATGGAAAGAGAAATTGTCATCATATTATATGAATTGGAAATGCTCTTCTCACAAAAATTATTTAATACGTTAGTTCATTTGGAAAGAGATATTTGACTATATGGTTCTATACACTATAGATAGATTTGAACCATTGAACGATATATGAATATATTGAAAGGGTATGTAAAAAATTGAAGTTGGACAGAGGGTTGTATTTAAAAGCCATATATTATTAAGGAATCTGTTGAATTTTATACCAAATACCTAGCTAGTGTGGAAAGCATTGGTCTACCAAAATATCATCACATTTGGTGGCTTGTGTGTGAAGGAATTTATAGAAGATATGTTGTCATAATCAATATTACAAATCTGGAAAAGGATCACCATTAAGTTTTACATAATAGTTTGGAGGTTTCCCCATATATTGAAAGCCACAAAGAAATTATTAAGAATTTGAATCCATCAAGGGATGAAATATGGAAACCAAATACATGTAATAAAAAATTTAGAGGATGGTTTTGGGACCATATTTTTAAGGAGTTTTATGAAAATCTAGATTCAATTTTTTAACAACTTCGATGGTTAGCCGGAGGACCATGTGTGTATATATTATCTTACAATGGTTATTTAATTAATGGTTATACTTTCTATAAAAATGAGCATGATGAAGACAGTACCATGAAAAATAGTGGAGTTACACCTATGGATGAAACAATGCATGTTTATGGTACTAAGGAAAGAAATCCAATTTATGTGAATATGTCATAATTTGGAATCATCAATAAAATATAGGAGTTGAATTATACAACATTACAAGTGCCAATTTTTCAATGAAAGTGGGTTGATAATAAGAGTAATATTAAAATAGATGAATTGGGATTCATGAAAGTTGATTTCAATAAAGAAGGGTACAAAGGCGAACCATTTATAATGGAATCACAGGAAGTACAAGTATTTTATATTCTAGATCCCAAAAAATTAAAGTGGTCAATTTTTTTGGTATCGACCAAAACCACTAAAGGGTCAGATGAAAATTCAATTGACGATGACCCTTTTATTAGGGTGTCGCAATCATTTCATAATGGTACCAATTTAGATAAAATTTTTTATGTTAGAGCAGACCAGAATTATGGGATTTGGATAGTTTATATAGGGTTTAAATCTCATAATCCTTTAAAAAGAAAAATAGAGTTCAATAATCATATTATTACTTTTTTTAATATACATCGTGTTACCTCATGTTATTATCCGTTCATTGCTGCATTTATGAAATATAAAATAAATGTTAAAAAACTTCTACAGATAAAGACTTCTACACATGATGGTGCTCCCAATCCTGAGGTAAAATAGATCTATGAATCTGCTGTTGCTCACAATGTAGAGGAACAACAACCTTTTGCACATTCTGGTTCTCATATTCCTAAGGATCAACGAGTTTCTCAACCTACTATTGATCGTAGTGTATAGGAACAATGACCTTCTGCACATGATGGCACTCCCATTATTAAGGATCAATAGGTTTATCAACCTTATGCTACAATCAGTGCAAAGGTACAATAACCATCTACACATGCTGATGCAACCGCCCCATAGAAATATATTAATGATGTTGAATATGAAGAAATGGTAGGTGATGAATGTCTGACAATACAGAAAAAATCGAAGCACCATAATTTTATGGTGTTAGAAAAAATAATTAAGGCTAAAGTCAAATGCATGAAGTACGAGGTTAGATAGAATGCGCAGGGCCACCATGTTAACCCCAAAAGGTCATGTTCAATAGTCACATTGAAATCATCACTCAACAATGTGTACTAATTGATGTAGATTCATAGAACCATATTGTGCCTGTTCTCAAGCCTCCGATGTGGGAAGATATTATGGTATCAATATGATATCATTTATTTTCTTACTAAAAAAATAAAATAATGAAACATTGTCTTACTCTTCATCATCCATTATAGGGTGCATTTATAGTAGATTAACTACACAATAAATCTTTATTAATTATTTCTAGAAGGATTCACATTGGATTTTACACAATTCTAACAACAAATCATCTTAAAGATTATGAAGGGAAAATAAAATCACACCCACCCCTTATCTATGCACACCTGATAACCCAAGAAGTATGGTATGTGTTTACTAGTAATCATACATATGTGTCTTTTTAGGTACATTATGGCTAGTAATAGGTTGTTTTCCCGATACGTGTATTCATCACTTTGATTGAATTTTTTTTATTTATGAAACAATAACTGAGTGCTGGAAATAAGGAATGATCCAAAAAACTAGCATACCCCTATCGTAAAGCAAGGATGGTGTACGCTTCACTTGAAAAAAATTGGTATGTATTTTAAATATATCATAATACTTTAATGTGACATGAAACAACATCATAATTATATTCCTATTTTAATATATATATTGATGAATTCAAATCCAAATCCACTTCCATCCCACACCATGTGCTTTGGAAGGAGGTACATGTAAATAAAGATGGGATACTAAGAGATGAAAACACAAAAAAATTTGGGAAACATGTGTAAGTATTACATAATAAAAAATTGTTTTTCATTAAATCTCTATTAAATAATAACAATAAATTATTTTCTTATATTTTTTATCAGACATAGTCACAGGAATTAGAAACACCTATAATGGATGAACACATACTATTGGTGGACTTGAAGTAGTCAGAACAGTATGACCATGTCATAGGTGCGGGTTTTGGGGTAACACCCTGAACATATTTTGAGAAAAAAACAACAGAAGGATCAAAGTGAAGAAATGAAATGTATGATAGAAATATTATATACCATTGAAGAATAATTCCAATGGAAAAAAGAGATGACAACAACTTTTATGGGGGGGAGAAGAAAATAGAAGAAAAAACTCAAGAATAGCCACCCTATAGAGATCCCACCCCGCACCCTACCAGCTATGAGCTGAGCCATTCCCCTCAATGAGATTTCTTAGAAATGGTAATCAATGTTTTAATAAATTTTTCTATGAAATTTGAATCTTAAGACACTAATATATTTTCTATACTGACATTCTACAGGATGATAATGACTGCGATTTTTATCTATCAACACCCACCCATGGCCTTGTAGTAAGGGCTACAATGTTTAATATCCAAAATGACAAGCTACACAGCAGACCACTCCCACCAGGTTATGTGAGAGTGTCAATTAGCATAGCTCATAAGCAGAGTGTTGAGATACCTTTTCCAATTCATAAGAAAGATATTCATATGATCTAAAAATTTGTTGGTACATTAATCCCATGGCCATAACATCTTAAAAAACATGTCAACAAGGAGGTATTATTTTCCATTTTACTTTTCAAGATAAACCATTAAAAATTAATGGAAAAAGTTCTGAACTGATGAATGTTATTACAAATAGAAAAGATGAAGGGGATGAAATGAAAGATCATCTCAAAACCATCTAAAGGATTGACCAACCAATCGAAAAGATATACTAAAATCACCATTACCCCACTAGTTCTATATCTTCATTTACTATCATCGAAGGTTCATGTGGATAAAAAGTTAAAAAATATTCATAATCACATATTTAATTTTGAAGAAAATATATACGAAGAGGAAGTTCAAGACTTCATTTGTGTTGAGAGTGTAAGGAAAATCCTCGACTATGACTGGTTAGGAAGTGAAGTTGTACATGTATACATGAGGTATGTTTTCATGATTTCTTTTTCAAAATTCTGATATATTGTGTTAATTATGACTAAATACATTTCATATTTTTGGAAGGTGTATATATGAAAAAAATTCAAGGGATATAACCATGATTTTTTTGGACTCATTAGTCCTCACATATCCCCTACAGAACAACCAAAAATTGATACAAAAAAAGGATGAAATAGTGGCAGGTCTAATCAAATAATTTGAAATAAAAATTTCAGATGAAAACCTCTATTTAATACCAACGATGTTGGGGTAAAAATCTAAAATTTAATCATATCAGATATATTTTCATTTCTTTCACTACATATTCCATTTTGTGTTTTTTGTAGCATTGGATGCTCATTGTGTTAAATTTGGATACTCCAAAGATTTATTTCTTAGATTCAATGCATGGATATCCAATAAACCATCCACACATGATGCATTTTTTCAATTTTTAATACACTATATACATTTTTTATAAATAATCATCAAGTTATATAATTTATATTATCTTTTAATGAGGATTCTGTTATGATAGGGTGGTGCATCATTATCATGAAAATCATGGAATGAGGCCAGGGGATAAAGATGAGAAAGAAGATAAGTACAACAACATGAAAAGTATCAGGGTATATATAATAATATTTCACTATACAAACACATATCAATACAAATTACTTATTCTACTTAATGTTTCTGCAGTGTCCAAAACAAACCAATGGAAAATATTGTGGTTATTATGTTGGTAAATTTATTAGAGATGTCATATTCCATGAACAAACTAGTATCCCTAAAGAGGTTCTTTTTAAGATAATTACTATTTAACTTAAAATATTTATTAATCCTTTGTGTATTTTTATTTTTCCAGTACTACTATTACTATAAAAAAGAATCATATTCACAAGATTATATAGATGTGATTATAAATGAATAGAAACATACCTGATGGAAACAAACAACATGAAGATGTTACTTCCATGTAAGTAGTGGATTGTTTTATATTTATGTTTAACTTACTTCTTTTTAGTATTAATCACATAAGAATTATTTTATTTTATAGTTAGATTCCTTTGATTGAGTTAGGGAAGTTTGTTCAAAACTAATCATGATCTTGAGAGATTGGGCTTTGAGGCTGCGATCGACCTACTCAAAACTAGGAGAAAAGAACAAGTAACTAATATCACTCAAAGTGGGTCTTTTTTATTTAAAATTGACTTTAATTTAAGTAAAGATAACAAGAAACATACTGAAAAATGAGAAAACACATTCAGATTATATTTATATTTTACGACAATGATCCATACATCATTTGTGATGTGTAGGAATCAAGTGAACCTCAATCCGATGCACGATGTGACTGGTATGACTTTAATTGTGTATTTTTATATTAAATTGACATTAAATTTATCAAAAATAACAAGTGACACACTGAAAACCAAGAAAAAAATTTCATATTGTGTTGATACTTTAGGAAAATGATCCATGAGTCATTTATGATGTGTAGGAATCAACCAAACCTCAATATAATGTACTATGTGATCAGTACGACTAAAAGTGTTTGTTTTCATTTTGAAATTTCCATTTTAGTTCAAAACATGTCAGTCATTAAAAACCAAGAAAAAATTCTCCGATTATCTTGATAATTTTGGATAGATATCCATAGGTCATTTTTGAGGTATATGAATCATTCTCATTTCAAACTGATGCACAATGTAACCGATATGACTCAGAATGTGTGCTTTTAGTTTGAAATGACATTTTAGTAAAAAAACACAAATAGTAAACTAAAAACTAATAAAATGAATTTGGATTGTTTTGATACTTTAGTAAAATAATTGTAACTCATTTTTATGTGTATGAATTAGCTACACCTCAATATGATGCACAAAGTCTGTATTATTATTTAAAATTGACATTAATTTAAGTAAAAAGAACAAGTGACATACTTAAAACTGAGAAAACACATTTTTTTTATATTTTAGGAAAATGATCCATGAGCCATTTTTGATGTTTATAAAGCAACCACACATCAATCTGATGCACAATGTGGCTATTATGACTTTAATTGGGTATTTTTATATTAAATTGAAATTAAATTTAGCAAAAAGAACAAGTGACATACTGAAAACTGATAAAATGCATTCAGATTGTTTTGATAATTTAGGAAAATGGCCCATGAGTCATTTTTGATGTATAATAATCAACCACATCTCAATCTGATGCATGGTGTGACCAGTTTGACTAAAAGTGTCCCTTATCAGTTTAAAATTGACATTTTAGTTCAAAACGTGTCACTCACTAAAAACTAAGAAAACATGCTCTGATTGTCTTTATAATTTAGGAAGGCGATTAATAAGTCATTTTTCACATGAATGAAGCAGTACCACAAAAAAATGATGCATAATGAAATCAATATGACTCATAAAGCATGTTTCTAGTTTGAAATGAAATTTTAGTAAGAAAACACAAATGACATACTAAAAAACAAGAAAAAACATTTATATTGTTTTGGTACTTTAGGAAAATGATCTATAAGTCATTTATGATGTGTAAGAATCAGATTCACCTGAATAAAACACTCGGTGTGGCTGGTATAACTTGAAGTTTCTCTATTTACTTAAAATTGACATTAATTTTAGTAAAAAGAACAAGTGACATACTAAAAACTAAGAAAACACATTCGAATTATTTTTATATTTTAGGACAATGATCCTTGATTCATTTGTGACGTGTAGGAGTCAACTGCACCTCAATTCGATGCACAATGTGATCGGTATAACTCCAAATGTGACTTTTTTTATTAAATATTGACATTTTATTAACGTATTATTTCATATTAATGTTTTATTTATTTCTTTATAGTATTACTAAAAAAATATTTGTTTTCTTATATAGGTAGAATATTTTTATATGGTTGAGATGATTTTTTTTAGAAACTGATAACATGGACGAACATTTTTAAGTGGATCATGGGAGTCAACAAATGAAATATTAATGTTTTAAATTTTTTTTGGATAATTTTAAATTTAATTATACAAAAAAGTGTTTTAAATGTAAATAATTGTTTTTTTATATATCATGGGTGGAAATTTTTTTATTCATGATGTCAATTAATTTTATATACATTGTTTGAAATTACAAGTTGCATATAGAATTATTTAAAATTATAGGTTTGTTTGGGTGTGTTGTTATATTTACAGAACATTACCACCAGCTAGGCCTTTATTAGCGCAATTTGAAGTGCTGAAAAAGGGTACCCCCCTTTATTAGCGCTGTGATTAATAGCATTTTTAGCATCGTGAAAAGTCTATTTTCACACTGTTAAAGGTAATATGTGTTGTAGTAATGATTGATATAGAGCCTCCTATTATAGTATGTTATCTTTTTATAAACATTAATTCATATATACTATAGAGACCCAAACATTTAACACATAATATTACATGATTTTTAACGTAAACATCCATTAATTAAAATTCAAATATCATAAGGCCTAATATCTTTTAATGATTTTGTTCATAATATATCATAGTGGGACAAAAATAAAACATCATTATTTTATTAACTATAAGGAGATATTAAATCATTTTGAGGTCCTAAAATTTTATGAAATAACATGGGGAACACATAGACAAAATGGGGTGAGCTAAAAATCTTAGTAATGAAATATACATGACAAGGAAACACAACGTGTGAGTAAAAGGTAAAATATTATATCATAAAAGAGAAGGCTCAAGAGTAATCACATGGGAGCATTACATAATGAACATGGTATCATAAGACCATATAATCATAGGAAATGTGGTAGTGACATATATAATAACATAAAACTAAGTCAAGTTTAACATCCTCGATAATATCACATGGTGTATATATTCCCATAATGGATTAAGATTACACCTTAATCCCATACATGATGTCTCATGAGATTAAAAACACTACCTAATTAATTGGAGAAATATCTAGGCACACCCATCATAAAAATTTCATGATTCATATGTACTATAAAAGGAAATAAATAAATATTCATATCATAATAATTTCCTCAGGATATAATTTTTTTTCATAGCGTTGTCTCAAATCATTATCAAAATAAATTTCCTGATGAAGGAATTTGAGAGATAAACATCAGGAATGTATTAAAACATTAATATAACAGATAAAAAGAAATTTAAATAATCAAGGGATATATATATATATATATATATAAAATTTAGAATCAATATATATCATCAATGGTTGTCATAATTTTGAAAATGTATTTAATTTATTACATGAATGAATTCTTTAGAAAAATACAGTTTTTACTTTTAAAATAAGTTGTAAAACTAAAAATTTCCATAAGATTAGGGAAAATGTTTTCATTGATTATAAACCTATATACTTGTAAATGAATCATCAATGAAATGTGTTGTCATTATGTAGTTAAGGTTCCATTCATGATGAGTATATTGGAACAAAGATTAAATTTAATTTTTTTATAATAAAAGTCAACAAACAATTGTTTGGAAACTTTTAGGAAGATTCCAATTTTTTTTAAAAAATAAAAATAAATAAATCATGTGTAAAAATTAATTTTATAAATTATATATAAATATTAAAAACATTATTTTTTTTATAAAATATTGATTTTTATGAAAAAGGATTATCAACTGAAGAGGGAAATGAAGTATATTTTTATTAAAAAATATTTCTCAATAATTTTAATTATCAAAGATAATTTTTTTTAATACTACTTGAAAAGTTCATAAATAAATATAGTATAAGAAAATTAATGGTTTTTATTATATTATTATTAAATAATTTTCAAAAATTTAAATTTAATCATAAACAATCTAGATTAAAATGATATTGAATCATAAATACTTATAACATTGGTAACATTTGAATCATGAACCCATGAAAAATTAAACTAATTGTTATATAAAATTAAATGAATTATTATTTATTAATGATTTAACATGTAAATTGGTAGTATATACACCATTTAAAATAAATTAAGTGCAAAAAATAACATTTTTCTCTAACCAGGACATTATGAGATAAAACCCTTAACTGAAGTCTATGATTTTACATGTATATCTTTTATCTCTTATATAATAAACCAATATCTATTATATATTTTCATAATAATTTTATCCATTATTAATCCATTATACTAAAACTATGTACTGAATTTATTTTAATGATGTGTCTAATTAAATAATCAGTAATTCCCATGTCGGTTGTCTTAAGGATGCTCATATCGTAATTTCATAAAGAAATCTGTGTGTTGAACATGAAAAAAGGGTTCATTATTCCATCATCTAAAAAATAAAAATTATGATATAACTATATTTTTTAAAAATAAATTATTTATATTAAAATAACCATTAAATTATGGTAATGGAAAATGAACTATGTTAAAATAATGGAGACGATAGGTTGTACGTACACATGTGTAACATTTACATTTTTCAATGAGTGAGATGGAAAGAAGGTTAGAATTATATAATATTTACATAATGATTATAATATCATAAATATCATATTATTTTTTAAAATGTAGTTACATTTACCATCCTTGTGATTCTATAATATAAAAATGAATTGCAAAGTTTCACATAGCGGTTATTCACTGTACACTAAAAAGATATTATCATTTCTCCATGGATAATAAGGTTAGAGAGTGTTTTCTATATTAAATTTATATAATTATTAATATTTAATTAATATCATATATAAATATTAAATCCATAATCATGAAAATTCATGAGAGTTAAGGATGGAAAATGATTTACATCGGTTTGTAAGGTGGTAGTCCACCGTACACACAATCAATGGTTTTGTTTTCCATTTAATAGAAGTGGAGATTGATTTAGGGTATTACATTAAAAAAGTAACATATTAATATATAATAGAAACTAATGATTTTATATGATAATAATTAGGAATTAATTGAAGTATTTGGAATAATAAATAAAAAAATGATTGGTTAAGAACATTACCTCTTCTTCTAACAACCACTGTAGGATTATACATAAGGACTTATTAGATTTTATTTATGATCAAGAAAAGGACTATATAAAGTGATAAGGTAAGTAAATAATGTTTTTATTGAACTATAAAATGGATTTTGGAAGTGATTAAAGGATATTAGAGTGGATGGGATTTTATATGGAGGAGTAGAAGCATTCTTGAAAATACCCAAAATTATTCAAAAATTGGAAGTCACTCTCAAGAAATATGCCTCCAAAATTGAAAAATAAAGGATTGTAGGAGAGATAATTCCTAGAAAAATCACTACCAATCAAAATAAATATGTTTTAAACATATGATTCCATTTACCTCTATTGTTTAACCCCCAATAAACTAGTTTTATGATGAACTGTGGTAGAAATCATTAAATATTTTTAGTATTAATCATGAAAAAAATTAATTTGGCCTTAAAATATAATATTAATTATGATTCTTCCAAATATAAAATACATTTCATAAAATTTAAATCACATAAGTGATATAATTTAAACTTAAATTATTCTCGAAAATGTCTCAAAAAATGGTATTTAAGAAATGTTGTTTTCAAGCATTAGATGATATTATAATAATAATATCACAAGTAATAATAATTAAATGAATATAAATAATTAATATTTATAAATATATTATCTTTAAATTTAAATGAAATAATTTTTCATCAGGTGTTATCATTATTAATTAAAAAGGAGAAACTCCATGAAAATTAAAATAGTTTTCAAAAAAATGTGTTTTAATTCAAAAAAAAAACAAAATTATATTATAATCCAATAAAAAGAATATTTAAATGTAATTAATTCAAAGAAATAAAACTAAATAATAATTAGTTTATATTTAAATCATATTAAAATAATAATAATTTTAAATTACATAATTCATTAAAAAGGAATGATAATTTTATAGAAATCATAAATTTTAACTAATAACTGGAAAAAGAAATTATTTCAGAAAAATCCCAATATTTACTTCTATGTTAATATAAATATAATGATTTTTTTTATAATTTTATAAATTATAATTTCTAAAATATTTATAAATTTATTAAAATATTTTCTTGAAAATTTTAATAAAATTCATTTTTGAAAGAAACATTTTTTTGTAGAATAAAATGTATTTATTAAAAGGTGAGTTCTTATTAGGAATTTATAAATAAATTTATATAGTAAATTTATTTATATTTAATAAATTAGATAATACTATTATACCATCCAATTTAATAGATAGTTAAAATCTATAACGTTTATATAATAGTATTTTATAATTATATGTTGGTTCGTTTAAAATCATTATTGTGTGTTGTATACACTATTGAAGATAATGTTCATTAAAAATATTATTCTAACCCCTTAAAAAAATAGTCTTATAAATTGTAACTTGATCTTAGTAATTAAGGGTTTTACATTTGAAAATTCCATCTGTGGAAAACCCATATCGTAAAAAGGGTTAATAAAGCATCCTCTAAAAAGAGGGAAAAAGAAATAAAAAGGTCATATCGAATAACCCATGAATGCTTACATGAAGGGAAAATTTTGTGGACTATGAAAATATGGACATGGAAGAAAATCCTAAATAATGATGGAGTGTGATAGTTTTCATTGATCAGATGCAAGTGAATGATGAAGATTAATTTAAAAAATAAAAACCCATAAATTTGTGATAAATTAAAAGACCATTAATTCATCACATTTGAAGGTAATAAGATACCATTTTTTTTCAAAATCATTTTACTAGAATTGGTGGATTGTTTTAATTTCAATATAGAGAAAACCATAAAATATACTTACCTGATATCTTTTTATTTATTATTTTTTTGATCCATTGGTTATGTTTGAATAACATTCAACTTCACATATTACTCTAAGGAATGAATATCCAATATTATTTTTTATGAATGAAACACTAAATTTAACTTTTAAAGAATCATAATATATATAAATGAGTACCAATATATTCCTCCAATGATTATTTAAAACAAATTAGTTACCACTATTTAAGATAATTCGCAATATTAATATGAATATATTAATATTTATAATTCATCAATAAACCAAATGTTTAATATAGATCATTCCTTAAATTAATAAAACTATATAAATAATAACCACAATATCCTTAATGTGAAAGAAGGTTTTATCCATGAAGGGTATCTCATAACCTTTAACATACATCTCAGTCTCATAGTAGCATTCTTTGCAAATACTTATTTATGTTCAATATAAAGGTTATATGTATCATAATACATAAAATCCTAAAATATCATTTATCACCTAAAAATTCTAATAATTGAAAATTATTTTATCCTTTAATACGTCTCCCAAAATCAACTTAATATTTATCCACAAAATAATTAATGAAAAAAAATCATACTAACAAGGATATATTATAGTCTAGTGGAAAGCATTGCACCCTTTATGCCTTTCAGTTGTGGGTTCATGTCCCATGGAATTTTCAGATATGATGGGTTTTTTCCAACAAGAGTGATGTTATTTATCTAAAAATATATTAATATAATTCCTATAACATTGCAAAAAAATTGATAAACATAAAAAAACCAATGAATCAGTTTTTAACCACTATGGTTTTCTAGACAGATTATCTTTCAAAAATAAAGAAATAATCATAATAAAATATAATTACATTAAAATTAATGATTTAATAATTCCTAAATGTTACCAAAACCATTAAACACATGTCCACAAAATATAATGGCATTCGACATCAAATAATATTTTTAATAAAACCCTATTAACCCTAAAGGTTCTATTAACATAAATGTTTCAAAAAATACAATTAATCATATTATACATCAAAAAAATTAATTCCAAAAAGGGGTATTTATTCCATTAACATTATGATTAACCTCATATTTAATTCCCATCCAAGATTAAACTAAACAGATTCCCTAATATGGTTTTCTATAAAACCTCAAGAGTGCCTCCTCATACACCAAATGATGCCGACTAGTAGCGGGGGTATAAGGTGGAACTGTGAGGAGAATATACCCACATATCAGAGTGCACAACATAAAGAAAATAAAAAAATATCATATACATCATAGTTTTTGGAATAAATAAATAAATTGAAATATAATAATATCGTAAAACAATGTAATACAATAAATTCCTTAGCATTTATTCCATAATTACATCACTGATATCCCACTAGGCTTATCACATATACAAAAATAAAAAATAGAAAAATAAATACCTTGGACTCTATAACCAACTCCTAATCCATGTCACATACCCAATCTCCCATACCATGTTGACCTATTCTAACTAAAATATTATACTCCAAATGAATATACCACTCAATCATGATATCCTAAGAATCTTACCTATCCATCATGCATTCTTTCTCATCCATAAATAATATATATGGTCTATACATATACCCGTGTGCACATAAATGGATTTAAAAATAAGTCTCATAATGCCAACCCAATGGTGATCTTATAACCTGTATCTATAAGTGAATTATCAAGAAATTTTTTCTATCTAACAAAAACATAACTGAAATAAATACAAAAAACAACAACCATTGAACCTTAGGTCCTTGACCTAGATCGACCATACCTATTTCTACAAATTCCAAGGTGTCACTAAGAACATATCATTGAACTTTCATCCCAAAATAACACGGGAACTTCATCCATGGCTACCCCAATAATTTTTATGACACCTATAACTCACCCCTGAAATCCCATCATTCAGTATCCTAATCTATGGAAACATATCTAAAGTCTCTATAATTGTATTCTTTATATCATTCATTGTTCCTTGAAACATTTTTCCAAGGTACCACACAAAGGCACTACCAAAAAGTAGAGTATTAGTCCAACAACTTACCCTTGTATCATTGAAAATCATGCCTCGATTATCTTTCAAACATAAAAACCATATATAAAATAAAACATTCCTGGAGAATTACTCTAACATCTAAAACATACATAACAAATTAGTAACTGTACTATCAATCCAGAACCTAAACCATGGATGTATGGAATCAATCCACCATCCATAACAACCGGTATGCCATCATTTCCTAGAGTATCAGTTTGGAACATGAACACAAAAGTATATTATCTATGCCTAGAGACTCTACCTGATACATACTTTATATAGTATATTGTCCATTCTAGGAGAATCAATCCAACATATTTCCACCAAAATGTAAAATCCCATCCACTATATTCAAAAGTGTCAAAAAAATTCCTTGATCTTTAACCCAAGACTCAAGACATAAACAAACTATCGGTATAGATACAAGGAATCATGTATGTCCTTTGAAACTATGGGTAAGGAATTATATGACCAACACCCTAAACCATATGTGAGGACCGTCATGACCTGCACATTAAACCATGAGTGATGTCCACAATGAAAAACACCCTAAACCATGGTTTATGAGTTCCATTACCAAAATCCTAAACCATGGGTAAGGACGACCATGACCAATACCCTAGAATATAAGTTAGTTCTACCTTGACAATATCTATAAACAATGGGTGGGGACCACCATGTCTAGCACCTTATAAAATGGGTGAGGACCATAATGAACAACACCATGAATCATATATAGGGAACACCAAGTCCACCAAAATCATCCATATCATAAAAAGTCCACAAGTGTAAAGAATAATCAATATTAACCACCAATGAAAGCATTTCATGGAATGAAAAAAAACCATGCCCGTTATCACATCGTAGCCTCACAAAATAATGATTTGATTCATGTTCCAAGGAGAAATATTCTAATATTACCAACCAAAAAAAACAATCGACCTAGGCTGGACTATCAATCGGTTTCCTACTAGGCCCTCTAGGTCATCACATATAAAGGAATCCCTCTATGGGTCCCCTGGAACAAAACATAAGTGGAAACAACCATTTTAAAAACATTGGTAACAACCAATATCTCAGGACAATTCTCATATCTTAAGGATCACATATCCCACCCCATTTTCTAGAATTTAACGACCTCATGGGACTCAAAAACTGTAAAACCTCATAAGGGATATGGTCTTAAACCCAACCCATTCCCAAGTCACCTTATGTTGGATCATACACCAAACCCATCCACCACCATGAGTCTCAACTCAGTCCTGCTAAACAGATACAGTCAGATTCCAGTCAAAAGTTAAGGTCTCTAATAAACTCATGATAAATCATAAAATCATCCTCATGAACCTTTCATAGGTCTCATCCCATGTCTCACACTTAGGATATCACAAAACTTACTTTTGTAGTAAAGTGTCTTCATGACCCAAACTAATTCTTATGATTACTCAAAACTACCCAATGGTTAAATAATCAAGATATATGTGGAAAAATACTCAAAATGAAATCCTCTTATGTCAAATTATATCTTTTGGACACAAAATCACTCTAACCCCTCTGTAGGGAATTAAATGGCTAGTACGCATCAAGTATTCCAAAACCACTATCTAGGCCATGTACCCCCACATGTCTTGGGTAACCTGTGGTATAAACGTGTACTACTACATGACTATGGAATACATAGTAACTATATTTGTACATACACATGGCCATGTACCCCTTATATAGGGTTTCTCCCCATGTACTTGGGAACCCGACCATGTCCCACTACATGATGTTTACTTAGAATACACAATTTGTAGTGTCGATATTTTACCACCCCAAGTACCCAAACACATAGAAATGAAACACTAAACTGCATGTACCCCTATTAAATGTACTTTAGTTCCAAAATTTATTCTTAATTGAATGGGAAAAACCCATGATGGGTGTTCTTAAAAAATATTCCATGTGATTGGGGTTTCCAAATGGGAAACGCCTTTAAATCTTCCAAAACCCCTGTTTTTCCATGATTAAACACAGATTAACCACCATGGGGTCCTTAGTTTTCATAATAGGGATCTATAATATAAGAAAAACACAACTTGGGGGGTCATGGAATAAAGGACAAACACTTTCCTACCTCATGGTGCGAACGTCGAAACTTCTGGTACAAACCCTCTCCCGGATGCTGTTACACCTTGATCTGGTCTCGATCTCCTCTATGGATGATTTCTAATGACATATCATCCATCTCTACTCTGAGTCTAGATTCTACACATAGGGGGATCCACCTAACCCTTTCCATTAATGTGTGGGAATCCTTAAATGATTGGGAGTGGGTTAATTAATTAATTAATTAGTTAATATGATAAAACCCATTTAAAACACTTAACTGAAATCCCAAACCCAAAGTGGATTTATACGATGCATAAGAAAACCACCTAGTTACAGAATCAACCATGGATTCCGAATCACATTCCAAATCTTGGTTCAAATGATATCTCCACCCAAACCTGTGTGAATAATTTAATATTTAATTAAATAAATATTAAATATTTCACCAAAACTCAAATAGCTCAGAATTCCACCAAAATTTTATCTAAGGGTAAAAACCCTATTATGTGTCAAATATAGTTGTATGGAAAATTATCCAAGATCATTAACTAGGGTAAAACTATAATTTTAACCCTCATGAGTAGATGAATGAAAAAAATTCAAATTGATGATCAAAATTAAAAATCTAGATAAACTTGGGTCTCTAAATTTGACATATCAACCAAAGACACATTAAAATTAACCTATAATATCCATGATTATAATCAATTAAATTAAATCATTTTTTTTATATTTTTTTGAATTTCAAAAACATTTCCCTTGGGAGTGTCAAACCAAGAGTGCGACAAGGCCCATTGTCATGCAGTTAGTCACATTTGAGAAAATTTCAAATGCACTCTTTTTGGTGTTATAACACCTAGGTACAAATGTTCTAAATCCACTTACACTTTTAGAATAAATATTGGAATATAATTTCTTGGAATCCACTTGATTAATCCTTCACCAAATCTCTAAGATATATTCCTATACATTGTCCTCTTTTTCTACTTATCCTTATAATTATCCTTATAGATTTCAAAAATATTTTTTCATCTTTGTTTCTAATGTTCTGCTAATTTTTTTTGATTCAAACTATAATGAAATAATAATTTTACACATATTATTACATGTTTTTAACATAAAAATCTATTAATTACAACCAAAATATTTTGAGGCCTAAAATATTTAGAAGGCTTGGTTCATAATACATCATAGAGTGACTGAAATATAAATTCTTTATTTTATCCCTCACAATGTGATCCTAAATCATTTCAAGCTTCTAAAAATGCATGGGATAACCTAGGGAAAAACATAATAAATAAGGGTGATCTAAAAATCTCAATAAGAGAATAAAAATTATAATTAAACATAACATGTGAGTAAAAGGTAGAAAATGATATCATAAAAGAGTACCAGAGAGTAATCATATGGTAATACAATATATAAAATGGAATCATAATATCATGGAATCATAAAACATTTAGAAGTAAAATATAACATGACATTAAAATGAGTCTAGGATAACTACCTAGGAAATATCTCATGGTATAAAATTTCGTATATTGGATTAGGTTAACACCGTAATCGCATACATGAAATTTCATGAGACTAATAACATTATACAATACATTGGATAACTCTATGTGAATACACATCATTATATGTTCATGATTTAGGTGTAACAAAAAAATGAAATCAATCATAATTCATATTATAATAATTATGCATTTAAATAAAATTGTTTTTATAATCTTGTCTCATATCATAATATAAAGAAATTTCATGATGAAGGCATTTTACAGTTGAAAAAAGTCATGTATTACTCCATCAACATAAGGTTAACATGAAATTTACATATGTGTGATAAATATATACATAATTTCAACAAAATCCACAACATAAAAGTTTTTGGTCGTTGTTGAAAATGTCTTTGAAAAATTACATGTAATACAACTTCATAAAAATAACCTTTTAACTTTGAAAATAAATGTTAATTTTTTTTCTAGATTATTAGGACAAACATTTAATTTGAAAATAAAATTGTAAAAATTTAAAGGATTCTTGAAATTAATGAGTTTTCATGATGATGGGATGGTTCTATTCATGTTTTATATGTTGAAAAAGAGATTCCTTCCACATTTTTTAAGAAAAATAAAAAAGTTCCATGTTTAGAAAATTATTGGAAGATTCCTTTTAAAAAAAATATATAGAAATAAAAAATGGGTAAAAATGACAGTGAAAAACCATCAGGGAATATTAATAACATTAATGAATAAAATTTTAGTAAATATGGATTTGGAAGAAAAAATATTTTCAATCGAAGATAGAAAAGAAGTAATCATTTTTTAAAAACATTTTTCTAATATATTTTAAGTATAAAAGAGTTAAAATTTTTATTTTTACATGAAAATTTCATCAATAAATATATGATAATAAAATGAATTCATTTTATTACACAATGATAAAATAATTTCCTACAAGGTAAATTCAATCATAAAAAATCCCAATTAAAATGAGATTGAGACATTAAACCGCACCACTTGGGTAAATTTTGAATCATGACTATCATGAATGAAGCAAATAAATTTTAACTTAAAATACCATTAATTATTAATATTTCTTGATATATTATGTTATGGAGAATTATAACCACCATTTAAAATAAATTACATTCATAAAATAATATCTATCTCAAAGTAGGGTGTTTTGAGATGAAAACCTTACTTTGAGTCCATGATGGTCATGTATTTATTTTATCACTTGTATAATCTACTAATAAAAGTTATTTTTTTCTTAAAATACTTTAAATTTTTTAATACCTTATACATAAAAAATTTACTTCATTTATCTTAATGATATATTTAATTGCATATTCATTTATGTCCACATTGGGTGTTTTGAGGATGCTCAGTTCATAATTTCAAAAATTTATTAGTGTGTTGACTAGGGAAAATCATGAAATAATTAAAATTTTAATAAATAAATTATACTTTTTGAAATTAAAACAAAATATGGTTATGAAAAATGAACTAAGGTAAAATCATATAGATTATAGGCCATATATACACATGTGTAACATTTCCATTTTTCAGTGATCTTAATGGAATTAAGGTAGGTGTTATTTTCTATTTACAAAATGATCATAATTTCATAAATAACATAATTTTTCTTTAAATACACTTACATATATCATCCATGTGATGCACTAATAAAAAGACGAATCACATCATTTCGTGAGGTAATAGTTCTCCATATACAAAAATGACATTATCATTTTTACATGAATGGTAAGGTATTAAATTATATGAATTCTTACTTTTACATAATAATTATTATTATATAACTTGTATCTTATATAAATAATTAATCCATCATCATGAATATAAATTAGTGGTTATTATTGAAAATTAATTACATTGGTTTACGAGGTGGTAGTTCGCCATATACATGATCAATGGTTTCGTTTCCCATTTGATGTCTGTGGAGATAGATTTAGGGTATTAAATTAACATAATAAAATCTTATTGTATTTTATATTCATAAGTTATTATATGAGATTTATTTAGTAAGATTTTATGGAGGTGGAATAATAAACAACACAAAGATTATTGTTTATGAACATTACCACTTCTTAGGAACACCTCAATAAGATTATAGAATAATCCTCTTGAGATTTGGTTTATGATCAAACCATGTACTCTAGGATATAGGGTGGAAATTAAGAAATGTTTTTTTCAAGAAATGGGTGTGGAATGGATAGGAGAGTGGGATCCCTTTTATAAGGGAGGTTGAGTGACATTCTTTTTAATACACAATACTATTCAATAATAGGATTCCAATATCAATCCAAGTGTATCCAAAATTCAAAAAATAAAGAATTTCAGGAGATATAAGTCAATTACACACCTCTAATATTCAAAACAAATTTATTTTAATCATGTTATACCATTTTCTCTTTAGTTTATCCACCCAGTAAATGGATTTTTATATTAACCATTATAACATATTTTTACTCTTTTTATAATTCATTATGAAAAAATTATATTTAACTTATTATATAATATAAATTATGAATATTAAATATATTTAATCAATTTTATTAAATTAAATTCACATAAGTGGAATGATATAATTTAAAATTATTCTCGCAAATAAGCCGAAAGAACAAAAAATTTATTTTTCAAGAATAAGATGATATTATAATAACTATATAAAAAGTAATAATAATTAAATTAATTCCAATAAAATTTTATAGATTTATAATATATAAATATAATTTAAATAATTTCTAATTAGGGTTTATATTAATTATTTAAAAATGATAAACATTATACACTTAAAAATAGTTTTTTGAAAAATGTGTTTTAAAGAAAAAAATTAAACTTATATTAAAATCCATTATAAATATTATTTAAACACAATTGAGTGGATGAAATATAACTAAATAATACTTAATGTTTATTCTAAATAATATTAATTTTATAATGGTACAATAAAATTTCTAAATTTAATATAAAAATGATAGTTTTACAAAAATCTGTATTTTCACTATTCACTGAAAAAATCAAAATTATAAAAAAAATCAAAAAATTTCACTATAAGATAATATGGATTTTATGATCTAAAAACTGATTTCAATTTTATTAAAAAATATTTCTAAATTTTCAATAAATTAATTATAATATTTACATTCAAAAATCAATTTACATCATTTTTGATGGGAATATATTTTTATGGAAGAAAATAACTTTTTTAAAAGTTGTGTGCTTATTAACAATATATAAAAAAAATATTTAAAAACTGTCTATATTAAATCAATAAGTTAATACTATTCAGGAAAACCAATTTAACACGTATGTTAAATTAGTTATGTTTATATAATAATATTATAATATTATATCACGATTCATTTAAACTCAGTGTTGTGTGTCGTATACACTATTTAATATAGTGTTCTTTTAAAAATACACAGTGTTAAATTCTAACCTTCTTAAATATGTTCTATCCTACATGTTTGAACGTATTCTTCATAATAAATGGTTTGACATATGAAAATTCCCTTTGTGGTAAACCAACATCATAATAGTCTTAATAAAACATTCTTTTAAAATATGGAAAGAAAAGTATGATGATCATATGGAATAAAACATGACTAGGTTTCCATGTTTGAGAAAATTACTGGGAAGTGAAAATATGGAAATGGAATAAAGTTTTAAATAAAAATGGAGATTGATAGAGGAAATTGATCATATAAAATTTAATGATCAATAAAATGTTAACAACCATAAAACCATAAATTTGTGATGAATTAAAATACAATTGATTAATCAGATATAAAGGTAATAGAGTATCATTTTTGTATCAATATCCTTTTACTAGAGTTAAGGGACTCTTTTAATATTAGGATATACAATACTATATAATATATATACTTAATATCCTTTAATTTCATAAAAAAGATTCATCCTTTTGTTTTTCATCGATCAATTTCCACATCACCTATTACTATAAAGAATGAATACCCAATATTAATTTTTTTATGCATGAATAATTGAAATTAATTTTAAAGGGATCATAATATCCATAATAGTTTACAATACATTCCTCCCATATTTATTAAAACCAAAATGGATAGTATATGGTAAGAAAATTACCAAAATGAAAATGAATATATTAATCACCAAATTTCATTAATAAAACCAAATTATTAACATAAAAAATTCCTTAAATTAATAACCCTGTATCCCAAATGACCTCTACAACCTAAAAATTAATGAAGCTATTAAACCAAAAGTCTATCTCATACACATCAATACGTATCTCAAAAATCATAATAGAATTATTCCAGAATAATCATTAACATTAAACATAAAGGTTATATATATCTCAACCCAACAAAACATTTCCAAAAATATCATGAATCACCTCAAAATCCTAATAAATCAACAAATTTTAATCCTATAATATGTTTAATGAAATCTATATTATATTTATCCAAAAAATGTTTTAGAAAAAAAACTCCATACTAACTAGGACATCACATAGGCTAGTGGATGGTACTGCATCCTTATCACCATTCTATTGTGAGGTCATTCCCTACAGTTAAACTATATTAATATAGTCCCTATAGTATTCAAACAAATTTTATGAACATACTCAAAATCATTAAATTAGTTTTTAACCACTAAAAAATCCTTTCAGATTATCTTTTCCAAAAACTAAAATAATAATAATAATACAATATTATTACATTAACATCAAAAATAGGTGAAACATTAAAGGATGCCAATAGAATTAAAATTAAATCCATAAAATATAATATCATTTTTCATCTATTTTTTACTAAAACCCATATTGAAACCAAGGGTTATATTATCATAATTTTCTCCCAAGATACTCTTAATCATATTTGACTTCCATAACATATAACCTCAAAAGAGTTATTTATGCATTTAAAAAATGATCAATGTTAGACATATAAAACCAATACACATTTTGTTTAATGTAGGTCATCCATGATTGTTATATATTCATCTCCTTCACGATGGTTTGTAAAGATTTTGTGAATTTCCAAAAATTTATCCCCTGGTTATATATAATTAGGTGTGCTAAAGTACCCATTGTTTCACACCTAGTGATGATCAAGTCAAATCCTAATGTTCCCTATTAAGAGTTACTACACCAGAATAAAACTATTCCAAATAAGAATCCACTTGTAATATTAAAACAAGGATGTAATTTATTGGATACCACTCGCTCTATCATTCACTAAAAATCCATGATATTTTACAATACATTTTCTTATCCTAATTATTATCCATACACTTATCCTTATGATACATACTGATTATTCTTGATTATAGTTTCAAAAAGGTTAACTAAAAATTTGATCTGATACTAACTATATGATCCCGAACATCTTATATATATTATTAAATGATTTTTAATGTAAACATAAAATATTTATAACCCAAATAATGTGAGGCCTAATGTCTTTGATTGAATAGGTTTTTAATACATCACAATGAGACTAAAATAAAACTTTATATTATTCAACATCATGAGAGTGAATATCATTTTGATCTCATAATGCTAAATGGGATAACCTAGGTGAACACATAGACAAGAATAGGTGAGCTAAAATTCCCAGTAAGGGAATAAACAAGATAACAAAACTTAATGTTTGAGTAAAAGGTAAAAAATGATATTATTAAAGTGAATGATCAATATTAACCATATAGAAGAATAATATAATGAAAATGGAATCAAAAGATCATACAATCATAGTAAATTTTACAGAAATATATAACTTGATATAAACATGAGTCAAGGCTAACTTCCTTGATTGTATCACATGGTATAAAAAGTCCCATAATGGATTAGTTTCACTCTCTAATCCTCTAAATGTTGTATCATGATACTAAAAATATTACCTAATGGAATGGAATTTTGTCTGCGTGAACCCATTATGAAATGTATGTGATTTATGTGTGCCAAAAAACAAATTCAATCACAAGGGATAACAAAAAATTGCCTACAAAATGAAAACAAGCTGCATAGCCTTGTCTCATATCAAAATCAACAGTAATTTCATTGTGAAGGAATTTGAGAGATGAACAAAAGAAAAATATTACTAAATCCCCATAAATGAGAATAAAATATGTATATATGTGTGTTAAATATATACATAATTTATAATTATTTCATTACATAATATTTTTTCATCATTGATGAAAATATCATTAAAATATTACATGTAATACTTTTTGAGAAATACACCCTTTTCATATTTAAAATCTCTTTTAAAACAATAAATTTCCTAAATATGAGGAATTTTTTTTCATTGAAATTAAACATGTTAAATATTAATTGATGATTTAATGAAATGAGTGGTCATGATGGTGGGTAGTTTCCTTTCATGTTGATTACATTTAAATAATTATTCCACTAATATTTTTGTCTGAAAAGTCAAAAAGTATTTTTTTGGAAAAAAATTAACATTACCTTTAAATAAATTAACAAGACCAATAATTTTTAAAATTTAATTTAAAATATCATTGGAGAATATTAAAAATATTATTGGAAACATCCTTAGAAAATATGGATTTGGATGATAGAGGATTTTCGACCAAAGAGAGAAATGAAGTTATCCTTTTATAAAAACATTTTCACAATAATAATAAGTACCAATGGAGGAAGATGGTATTATTACATGAAAATTTCATTAATAAAAATATTATAAGAAAAAGAATGGGTTTAATTAAAAAATGATCAAATAATTTCCTACAAAGTAAATTCAATCATAATTAATCTCGATAAAAATGAGACTGAAACATAAACCCTTACTACTTTGGTAACTTTTGAATCATAAATAACATGAATTACGTAAATAAATTATAACATAAAATACCATTATAATTTAATAATTCATGATATAATACTTAAATTGGTGGTATATAAACTGTTTAGATGAAATTATGTTCATAAAAAGCATTTACCTCGACGAAGGATGATTTGTGATAAAACCCTTACATTGAGTCCATTTTTTTTGGTATGCATGCCTTTTATCTTGAGTATAATAAACTTATATAAATTATTTATACACATCAGAAAAATTTTCAGGTTTAATAAATTATACATAAAATATTTATTTCATTTATTTTAATGAATATTTTCATTACATAGTTAGTTATGTCATCATTAGGTGTTTTGAGGATGCTCAGTTCATAATTTCAAAAATGGAATTGGTGTGTTGACCATGTTCAAAGGGGTAATAAATCAATTTTCTATTTATTAATAATAATTTATTAATTACCATTCTTACACATAATATAATTTTAAAAATAACCCTAAATTATGGGTTTTAATTATGAATGGCATTACAATCGTGGGGATGGTAGGCCATACATAAGCATGTTTAACGTTTCCATTTTTGAATGATCATGATAAAAATAAGGAATGTTTTATTTTAAAATTATTGAATTATAATATCATCAAAAATATCATATTTTTTCAAATACACTTAATTATACCATCCATGTGATGTAGTAATAAAAAAATCAATCACACTACTTCGCAAGGTGGCAGTCCACCGTACACACGAACGACTTTATCATTTTTCCAAGGATGGTATGGTAAAATAATATATGATATATTAAAATTATATAATGATTAATATTTCATCAATGTCTTATATGAATATTAAATTCATCATCATGAACATTCATGAGAGGTGATGTTGGAAAAGTAATTACATCGGTTCATAAGGCTGTAGTCCGCCATACACATGATCGATGATTATGTATACCATTTAATGAAAGTTGGAATAGATATAGGATATTATATTAATATATAAACATATTATTATATTTTATATAATTATGATATTATATGATCAATATTTATTAAGATTTAACAGAGGTGAGTGATTAAATAAAATAAAGATGCTTGGTTAAGAACATTACCTGTTCTTAATACCTCTTATATAGGATTACACCTAAATCCATACAAGATTTTATATTTGATAAATAAATGGTAAGTATGTTGTGGGTATGGAATTAAGTTAGTGATTTGGGAAGGTCTTATAATAACCAATGGATTTTAAGTGTGGAAATAAGATGAGAGGGGGTTCCATTTTATAAGGGAATAAGAGTGGAATTTTTGTAAATACACAAAAATATTCAATAATAATACATTACTCTCAATCCAAGATCCTCCAAATTATTATAATAATAGTGTGTAGGAGATATAATTACACACATACACCATTAAAATGAAACTTTTTTAATGATGTTATTACATTTACCTCATTAGTTAACCCCCGTCAAACCTATTTTAACAGTAAGTGTTTAAATATTTTTTTTTTCAATTTTTACAAGTAATTATGTCAAAAAAATTTAAGTTAACCATATTATATAATATTAATTTTTATTATTCAAAAATATAATTCAATTTTATCTAATTTAATTCACATATGTTTTAGAATTAAATTTAAAATTAAAGTTGTAGATGTTTTGAAAAAAATGATTTTATAGAAAATGAAATTGTCAAGTATAAGATGATTTTATAATAACTAAATAGAAATTAATAATATTTAAATTAGTTTCAATTAAAATTTATAGATATATAATCTATAAATTTCATTTAAATAATTCCTTATTAGTGATTTTTTTAATTAGATAAAAATTTGAACCACTATAAACTCTAAAAAAACATTCAGAAAAATGTGTTTTAAATCCAAAAATATAATAATATTATATTCGAGTATACTTATGATTTAAATGTAATTAATTGTATTAAATACAAATAAAACATATTTATTCTACATTAAATCATATTAAAATTTAACGGGACATTGAAATTACATATTTAAGTAAAATGAAATGATAGATTTACCAAAATCTATATTTTTAATTAATCATTGAAATAAGAAACATTTTTAGAGAAATCCTAAAATTTTACTATAAGTTAAAATAGATATTCTGATTTAAAAATTGAGGTTCATTTTATAAAACAACATTTCTAAAATTTCTATATATTAGTTATATTATCTTCTAAAAAAATCAAATTCATTTTTGAAGGAAATATTATTTTTAATGAAAAAAATATCATTATTAATAGATTATTGATTATTATGAATTTATCAGTAAAGTATAATATTACATCTACTTATATTTCATAATGTTAAAATACCATTCATACCCACTAGTTTAAAAACAAGGGTAAGTTATTCACATTTATATAATTATATTTTAATATTATATCATGGTTCATTAAAACTCATTATTGGTTGTTATATAATATATAGAAGATAATGTTATTTGAAAATCATAGGGTGTTACATGTCCTTATATTGTGTATAATGCATTCTGTGTTTTTTGATCATTATTTATAAAACTATTACTTTTTATTATTATATAATTTTATAAGATGATATGAAGTGCATACCAAATATTGTCTCATATATATTACAGTATTATTGGTTTCATATAATATATTATATAACCACTTAGATTACATGTAATTCAATGGATTTGTAGATTCATCACCTATATTCATGGTACCTTGTTGTACAATTAGATTTTGGAATTTACTTGGTCTTATTGTGTTGTTCATTATTGATATGAGTTGACTTCCATTCAGTGATTAAACATGATATAAGATATCATGTTTGGAACTTATCCCTATACACCAATGACATGTTTTTTCCCAAACCCATGATTGATTGTTCATATTTCATGTATGATATTCATGCAGATCATATTGTTCAATTTTCATTACTTTTAATTTCCTAGTCTTGAGTAGTTAATTTTCACCCCAATTATACTCCTAGACCAAAAAAACTATTATACAACCCCTTGGGATTGAGGTTGTGCTCTTATGTTATTGTGGTGGATTGATCATAGTACCACAAAAGTGATTTAGGGAATGATCAATGAAATTAATGTGATAAAACAATGAAATATTTGATAATGTGAAAGTTATTGAATGTTATAATAAAAAAAATATAACAGTGACATGAGTTTGTTTCTTAATTATGAGATGCAATGAAAATAAAAAATGATCCTTTCTTATATTTATTACTCTAAGTATCATATTAAAAATAAATTATTTGGGAACTTTTTTGGGAATGTATAATTCAAGGATGATCGATTGTCTTTATAATTTGTTATTTGAAAATATGTTTTTAATGGATGATTTAAAATATGATAACATAAATTATTATTATTATTTATTGAATTTTATTTTTATGGGTTGAATATGATGTATTTTCATTCCAAAAATATGAATATATATAAATTAGGAAAAGATATATTTTATGGGTTAGGGATTTGATAGTTAAAAAATATCGTGACTGTAAAGTGTTTACTCAAAATAAATACTAATATTATTTCATCCCATACTGATATAATTATTTGGGATATATAATATGATTAGTTATAATAGTGTTAAAACATAATTAATTTAACAACATGTTTGGTGCAATTTTAATAGTATAAATGTTTTAATTATTTTATTATGACAATTAAAAATTATATTTATTTCATGGAAATTAAGGATTAATAACATTTTATATAAGAACACAATGTATTTATTTTTTATGATTGTAAAAAAATGAAATAATTGATGGAATGAAATGTGATTTACTAAGGATACTAGATTAACTTTATAAAATTCAAAGAAAGAAAACCATATCATCAACCTATATAATATTGAATATAAAATATCTGGTATAAAAATATCCCTATACCATGAAGAATACTATGTCATGGTAGGATTATATTAGTGAATAATGGATTATATAAACAATTTTCTGGATATATAATATAATGGTATGATTTAATAGGCATTAAAATATTAAATTCAATAACACAATATAAATGAAAAATATTACAACATGCCATCATTAAATTGAGAAAATTATTTAAGAAGATATATAAATTAATCCATTTCTTTGTTTTCTATATAAAGGTTTCATGATGTGGAATATTTTATATTAATGGTAAAGTATATCTAGGAGAGGGAAGAAAAAATTATAATGAAACATTAGCTAAACCTCATAGAATGATGATGAACATGGGTTTACTATGGGTAGAACTTATGTTATGTATTTTATTCCAAGAACATGTATGTCATGAGTATATTATTCCACTTTTAAAAAATATATATACATAAAGTTCATTAAAATAAAAATTTGAAATAATGGATGAATGAATAATTATGGGTTTTATTTTTTTGGTAATTTTTTCTATCTACACATTAATATTTTATTCTAAATAAATGTAATTGTAATTATATAATCATTGTTTATTAAATTATGATTTTAAATTTTATATATGAACTAGTTTCCTTCATATTATTTTTCTCATAAAAAAATTTGGATATTCTTTGTATAAACATTTAATTGAATGAGATGATTTTTAAATTAATTTAGATTCATGATAATAAGAATAAATAACTTATTAATTATCATAGAACATAAGTCCATAAGGTTGTTTGGACTTGATTTGTAAAAAAATTATTTACTACTTAAATGTATTTGAAATTATATGTAATTCAAGTCCATGAGTTCATACATTACAGTTTACTAATATTTCAAGAAGATATTTCTATTATATTTAGTAAATACTCAATTATTCAAATAAATTTTCATGAAATTTAATTCATCTCTCAATTACAGGGATTAATTTTATTTTTAATATTATCCATGGGTTATATGTTTATTAATATAATATAGTAAGTGATTTCATGAGTATTATAATTTTATTAAAAAGAATATTGACTCAAATTATTTTAACCTCTTTGGATAATATTCATGTCTTAATTTTAATTAGTTTTCTAAGAGTGTGGGTGAAGTACCCAAAGGTTTTTGTTCATTGTATTTATGTTAAAAATTATGCCAAAATATCATATTAATAATTATTCAATGGAGTTTTGAGGGATTAAAGAAGATCTAAATGAAATATTAAGATATATCCCATTAATTTATGGGTAAATTTTTGGTGACAATGATGGTTGGTGAGTGTCATATATATTTTATGATTGGAGATATTGACTTTTAGGGACCATGATAAGTGCCAATGTATTATAGAATCATTATATAAAACATGTTTCATGTTACCTATGAAGATAATTTTGAGTGAAAAAATTTATGATTGTTTACTGAATGATTAAACAACTTTTTTGGAATATTGAGAGCCCATTTAAGTATTACTATGTATAAAGGGTTCTCAATTTAGAGATCACCCTGATTATGAGGAGTGAAACCATGCAAAACCATGAAATAAGAGGAGGTTTCTAGTTAATTTTTTAATTAACATGGTTATCATGCATGCTTTGGGTATATCCATGGACAAACCTTTTAGATTTTAAAGTAAATAGTGTAGGTAGAATTCATTTTTTTGGGATGTTTCACAGTCACTATAAAATTTATGAAAAACCATGGAGGACCTATAATTGTAGTTTTAGATGAAATTTTCATGGTTATGGAACAATTACATAAACAATGCATCCTCACATTTTAGGGTGTTTTCCTTGGGAATAAAAATCTCCATGCTTTATTCATGGTTTTAAAACTATCTTGGATTACTATATGAGATATTTTTTTTATATAGTGATTATAAAATAGTTGGTGAATTATTTGGAAATCAATAGAGGTATAAGACGTGTCCTACCAATTTCAATTTAAAAAGCTACATTACAAAATTTCGATATTGGATTTTACTCATCTCCTATATTTTCCCCCACCTTCACTCTAACACTCACAGAACCAAACTCCTCCTCTTCTTTATCAAAATTTCCTTCAATGTGGGATTTTTAATAGGTGATTCCTTATATGATTTAATATGAGTTATAAGCATCTTTTCTCCTTTATTCCTCTTCACATTCCATCCCTAGTTTTTTTCATAAGGATTGTTTTTTTATTTTATAAGAGTATGGTTTAAATTACCCCATATCATGGTATTTTTGTGTGTGACTCATTGAGGTTATATTTTGTAAGATCCCTTCTTTTCCTAAGAATGACTCTCTTTGAGTTTTGAATCTGGGTATAAATGGGTTGATTGTTTCATGGGTTCTTGGTAAGAGAATAAACTATAAGAGAGGTTTGGTTTGTTTAAAAGGAAAATGGGCCGAAAAATCAACTACAGAATAGTTACATGTCATGTAAGGGAATTATATGTCATGTAATTCTTCATGGGTATTAATAAAATAAGTCCATGGTGACTGATTTTTCATTAAAAACCATTTAAAAGAATTAAATTATGTGTAATTGAAGTACACATCTTGTAAATTCCCAACCAATAGTTTTCATATGGCTATGTGGATTAATTATCGTTTTTGGCTAAAACTATCATACTTTGACCCTAGGCTCTCTTTCATATTTTAGAGTTTTATATAGGGAGTCCAAGGCCATATGAACTCTATTATTCATGATTCAAATCCCAGATCGAAAAGCTTCATCCCTCATGGTAAGTTGATCTCATCCTGATGCTTTCCTGTTCATCATCCTTTATTTAATCATTCTTTTTGTGAGAAGTTATATCCTGTTTTACTAGATCTATATTAGAGAGATATTTATTTTTTTTAATATTGATTTATGTTATAGATCCATAACCTATTCTATTTTTTTGGGCTGCTAAATTTTAGGGATTTTTGTTGGGAAATCATTTGTCAACAAATCAAGGTAGGGGGTCCAAAAAACTCAATTCCCATAGTCACGATTTTGATTATTTATATTCATGTTATAGAATTTATAGAGTTTTTTTAGAAATTGAAATACCTAATTGAATCAATTAATGTGGTGAATTAATTAATTTATATGGTTGTGAAATTGTGAGATTTTGGATCGATGAACGATAGAATTAATTGGAGAATCAATTATGATATTTTTGGAATTATGGAATTAGGACAATTAATTAATAAATTAATTATCAAGGAATGAATTTAGGATTTAGGGAATCAATTGAATATTGGGAATTATGCCCAGCCCGAATGTCCTGAAGGCCTTTTATTTTATTTTATTATAGATAATCCCCCTTTTAAGGGCTGATGGGGAACCCGTACATGACCCGTAGGCCCAAGGCACAAGTCCCGACATGACCCGCAATACATGACCCGAAGGCCTAGAGGCATACCATGCCTATTACATGACTCGTAGGTCCAGCCCACTAGAACTTCCCCTCCCCAGCGTCTTGAATCATTGATCTCCTGAGCTACCCACCTTGCATTGCTGATCGACTAGCATTGCCCCTTACAAAGCTGCACGGTGCCTGGTCCTGATGGCGGCTGCCATACCCTCTCATTCTTCTAATCCGGTTAGCTCTGCATCTGGTGGTTTCTACTTCTATTGCTTTGATCCTCTTATGGGGCATGTTATGTGTGAACTGGGCTACTCCATGGTCTACGTGACCTGAATGCCTTGTGGCCCGAAGGCCTTTGATGACCCGAAGGCCCTGGAGACCCATAGGCCCAAACCGGTGGCCCGAAGGCCCAAATCGGGTGAATAGTTCCGGCTGCTACAGTACCAAACAGTAACTGCTACAGTACCGAACAGTGACTACTACAACATTGCTATAGTGACTGCTACATCACTGCTACAGTGACTACTACAGTACCCAGAAATTCACCTCCACCAGGTTTTGAATCCAGGTCTCTTGGATGCCAAGTAGGATCCCTTACCACTCGGGTACGAGCTCGTTAGCTTGGGAATTATTGAGTTGAGATAATTAATTGGTAAATTAATTATCAATCTATTGAATTGAGAATTCAAGGATAATTAATTATTGATTTAATTATTGAATTGATTCAATTGTAATAGAGAAATATTAATTAGTGAATTAATCATTAAATACTGAGTATGTGAATGTATAATTATTTGATGAATTAATTATATAATTGATTGAATTTTAATTGAAAATAATTAATTGGTGAATTAATTATTCAATGTTTAGTATGTTAATAGATATTTAATTTTTGAATTAATTGTCGAATTGATTTAATTATAATTTATAATAATTAATTTTTGAATTAATTATTAGTTTTTTGAGAATGTTATTAATTAATTAATTATTGAATTGATTAATGAAATAAATTTATGGGATTAATTAATTGTTGAATTAATTAATTTTATTGGATTAATTAATTTATAAATTAATTAATGGTTGATAAATTAGGTGCTAGACATGATTATCTAGGATGATAATGATCTACATGCATAGTTGTTAAATGGGGGATAGATATGATGATCTATGCTAATGATAGATCTACCATTATTTTTAATAAATGGGGTATTGGACATGTTGATCTACACCAATGATATGCACACACAAGTGGGAATTGGGGTGCTAGACATGATGATCTACATCAATGATAGATCCACCGGTATTAATTGATTACGTTATCTGGATCAGACTATGGAAAGGGCCAAAGTAGGTATTGGGTGTTAACAGGAACCCATGGGTTTATATAGCTGAACAAAGATTAATAGATAATGTGAAAACTATTTATTTATTCATTGATAACATTTATTTATACAACTACGTACACTATTATTTGACACAATTTTTGTGGACACTATTGGTGATGACCTACAGAGCTGTACTCACACCATACTCAGGATACCTAGCCTATACCTGAATAGACTTTATTGTTGCGGGACAGGTTAAGGGAAAGGGCCCCATTTTTGATGGATTAGTTGGGATGAAGCATATTTAAGGGAACTATACTTGGTTTAGGACCCTCTAGGAGTAGTCAATGTATTTATTTTGGTTTTCATTTTAGATACTTGACACTTACTTTAACATGACTTGCTTCTTGTTTTAGTGGGGTATTGTATTTCATTCTTTGGATCATCTTGAGATATTGGTATTGTAGTTGATTTATTTTACTTTTTCTATTGTTTATTATTTTCCATAGGTGTATTACTTTTATAAAAGAGGGTATAATCTCCCCATTATTAACTTATCAAAACCTCATTACTAATTGGTAGCCTCTAGCATATGGGGAGGCTTTCTTGAGGTCATGTGATTGATTGGATCAGTGAACTCATATGTGACACCCATGTCGGGATGTTATAAAGTGGTATCAGAGGTCCATTTTTCTTTTCTTTTTCATTTATATTACTATTTGGGGAATAATAAAAAAGAGACTAGGAAGAGTTGGGTTCTTGGTAATGAGATCATTCATGGGAGTTGAAAACCCATGTACAAGGGAAAACCTAAGTACCTATGTCGAGATTTTTGTTGTTTATGTTTGCTGTTACATTTGAATATTATTTTACCATGGGTGGCACACTTGTTGTGTGCTGTGATAATTTTTATTGAATTTTTTTTCTCATAATTGACTTGTATCCTAGAATGGAACAAGATTTGAGTCTACATGAATCATTCTAGAAACTCAGGATTTTTTATGTGACATGCATCATTTTAGGCACGCATGAGAAAACGGGTTTTGGGTATGTTATTGAATGTGAATTATTTTATTGGTTTGTGAAATTAAATAGAAACTAGTGCCTAATATGAAACTGAGAAGGGTAAAATTATGAAAGTCCAGAATAAATGGATATCTAAATGAGAAACTTGAATAATGAGAACGTGTTTACCCTTTTTATCTTGGACCTAGGTGTAGGATGGTTAAGGGTAGTAGTAGGGACTCAGTTTTGACTGTGTGGCTAGATGTGAGGAAAAGAATTTTTGTGACTTATTATGATTTTAATCATACATTAATGTGATAAAGTTGTGTTATAAGTACTAAGACATGTGTTTGGAATAGTAGATACATGATTCCATGACAATATTTGTTGAGAGCACATCCAGAGGACATGGATTTGGATGATCATCTATTCTAATAACCTAGGGAACCAACAGTTATGGGTGAGGAATCAAGGGATAATTTTTGAGAGAACATTGATTACTTCATGAAATTCATGGATAGAGACCTAGGGTGGGTTGTGAAGGATATGTCTGGTATAATGAGGGAGTTTCAGTTGTAGCACCTTCTGAATTGAACTAGAGAGGGTGGACCAGTGGCAGCTATGTTCTGGGTTGAGTCCATCAAGACAATACTTAATCATCTATACAATCCTACCAAGAAGAGGGTAAAGTTGGTGGTTTATAAGCGATGAGGATCAGTGAAGAACTTGTAGGACATTCAGGAATGGAATGGACAGATGGGTGGTATTCTATGGAATGGATTCTTAGAGAAGTTCTTGGAACACTTCTACCCAGATACACTGAGGTAGGAGAGAGTAACTATGTTCATGAGATTGAATCAAGAGAACATGTCCGTGATGGATTATGCTGGATTATTTACAGATTTGCAGTGCTTTTCTCCAGCATTGGTGTAGATGAGACTACTTCATAAAAATGATTTTAGGATGGAAATATGTGTGAAATTAAGTCCTAGGTGAATATATCTAGTCTAAAGAAGTTCTCAGAATTAGAAAATTAAGATCTCATTTTGGAGGGGAACCAGAAAGAGGATTCAAATAACAAAGAGGTGACAAAGAGGTGGTTTCTACTAGATGATCAAGAGGTGTAAATTCCAAGAGTATGAATCATCATTATAATAACATTAGCTAGAGAAGTGGTAAGAAAAGTTGGTATTCAGGAGGGTCGTCCACTTAGGATCTTACCCAAGTGCTTTTCTACTAGTGTGGTAAGCTAGAACACTATCATAATCAACTTCCTAGACCACCAGTTGATTTATGATCCTTTGGGAATATGGGACATCCACATAGGTCCTACAGGAACCTGAGATAGATGATCATTGATGGAGTAGCTAGAAAGCATCAGAGTGTGGGAAGGGGATCTTTTACACATTATCAAACGGGAAGTTGATGTTCTAATGGACATAAAATTATAGTTAGTGGACATGGTGCTTCAGTGTAAGAGTGCACATATCAGTAGATTTATGCAACTTAGGGGAGTTAGATAGAATCACAGGGAAGATGTATAACACCCCAAACATTTTATGGTATGCTTCTATTAAATACATTCTATTCATAGCCTATATTTCATAAAGCATTGTGTTCCTTTGAAACCACACTTGGTAATTTAGGATATAGTCAAAAACAAGCCATTAAACATAAATGTTTCACTTTTATGCTTTTAATTTTGAAAAACAGTCATCTAGAGTTATGACCAGTAAGTCATTTGGAGTCTGATAGAACCAAGTTGATTTTTTTGATGAATAGTAACATACCCTTATGAATAGTAAAATGAATAGTAATATGACCCTTATAAATAGTAAATAATGATAATATTTTATTTTCTTAAGGTAATAAGATTATGAGATCTTTATTAATTTTTCAACGTGATATAGAACTAATTATACCTTTAAAATTGTTATTTTTCGAATTAACTATGATTTTATTTAAAAATAAAATTAAAAATACTTAAAAAATTATTTTCAAAAAATGGAGTTCATTTTTGAATTCTACATGTCAAAAAATGGTAAGGGTAAATTTTGGGGGGTTTTCTAAAATACATGAATTTTTCATGAATAGTAAAAATACAGTTTTGAGTTTTCGGTAGTTTAATGACATCATAATGATGTAATAATTAAATATAAAAGTATGGTCATCTTGTGTACAGTAACTTATGACATGAGGTTTCCCAAGTGTCTAAAACCATGGGCAAGCCCATGGTTTGGAAAAAACCACTAATGAGGTGTCCCTTTGAAATTATTAAAAAACTACCTCTCTTTTACTATAAATACCCATTCATCCATTCATTTTATTTAATTAAAAATACCTCATCCTAGAAGATATGGTGGTTTTACCTCTCTAAAAGGCCTCCAAAGGTGTCCTTAAGACCCCAAGGTCCCGTCCTTCAAGATCTAGGAGTTACTCTACAAGGTAAGGGAATCCTTCATTCTCTTCTTTTAGTCGACACTTATTTTATGTTATCTATTTGAAATTCCATTCCCATATGTTGGGGTTTGATTTTATTTATTCTTATTACAATTATTTTGATTTAAATATTATGAGATACCCTTTTTTTCTCATCATTTCATTTTATGAAATTTTAAGCGACGCCGTTAGGCCGCCGAATTTTCATAAGGGATCTCTCAACTTTTCTTTTATTTTCAAGTTCATATCTTTTCTTTTTCTATTCTCACCTCCTCTATCAAAATGACCATGATAAACTCCAGTACCATCTATATAATATAATTATATCATGTGAATGTAATAACCATCATCAATATTCTTACTCCCCCCTTTTTATTTTTATAAACGAAATCAACATCTATGAGGTTCCAATTTATAACCTTTGTGGATCACAGAGTTTTGTTATTTACTTTATCCTTCATTACTAGTCATGAAACCATTTTAATGATTTAACCGGATAATAATATATTTATTTCATCTCATTAATTTTCTGTAATCTTCACACACTCATAATATGGAATAATAATACAAAACAAGTTCATTGTATACAAAACTTCCAAGCTAAATCCAAGCGTTTATCAAAAACTTTTAACTAATGATTAATCTTCAAGTATATAACCTAGAATCATTATAAGATCATATATATCTCTTTAATTTCACTAATAATATATATTAACAATTGTGTATGTTTAACCAAATTTCAAACAAACTTCCATTCATGAATGCAAGTAAACGAATCATGAAAACCAAGGAAGAAAATGCTTCCAAAACAATAAAATTGAACCTCTTAAACCCATTAAAAGGGACATGAATGAACCTAATAAGGTTATAATAAATAAATTAAATGTATAAGAGGTTCTGTAATTATTAATTAATTAATATAAATTTGATTATTCAGGTCATTAAAACAAACGAAGAACACACTTGAGAAAAAGGTAAGGGGTTTGTCATTCACTTTCATTTCCGTGAGATTTCCACTGTTCGCCAATTATTTCTTGTATCTGGTATTTGTGTACTTAGATTTGATATATAATAAAATAATTATATTTATATTAATGGTATTAAATGACTCAGTTTAGGGTTATTAAGTTCTGGTCATATGATTCGACCGATTACATTGTGGTAAGAGACTTTGTCTCAACAACTATTTTGTTGTGACTAACTTTGTATGGTGCACCTAATAATCCTTATGTGGTGTACCTACTTCAAATTTGATATAACTTTTCATTTAAAATTATATTTATATAAAATATCTATAATCTCATATCATGGATATGTTTGTTTTCTAAACCGTATACCATTTTACATACGGTGTTTGTTTGGAAAGTTATTTTAATTATTGAAATATTGATGAATTCATATACTCTAATCTTTACGAATATTGAAAAGGAATATTTTTATTGTATAGAATCAATGTATAAAGAATTATTTGGACATGCAGTTGTGGGTGGGGATTGCTATAGCCCCTCGATGTATCGGTAGGTCTCATGAGACAAATCAGTTTGGTGACAAACCCTTTGAGTTTGTTTCCAAAAATCAGACAGGTTTCTACCCATAGAACTAAACTGTTTTTATAGTATTATGGTTTCATGTGCCAGATAAATGACTTCCAATTAACAAGAATTCTCTTTATTCATTATTATTTTTTATTATTATCCATGAGGTTTTCACTATGACAAAATATATGGATGAAGTTTCATTCTCGGTTTATTAATGGCATTAGTGTTTCATTTATTCACCATGTCATATAGATTATGCCAGATTTACTATGATTCAATTATTATTACATTCATTCTTCTGCTATTTTTAGCCATTACTGAGCATTTGAGCTCACCCCTTTCATTTTTTACTTTAGATAGGTGACAAAAATAATATCATTTATTGAGTTATTGTGGATGCACCTTTTAGTTTTCATTATGTATTGTATTTTGTAAACTTTTCCAATGTAATTTGAGTAACATCTATGTATCTAGTTTCTTCAAAACGACTAAACTGATCATTCCTTCAGGATTTTTATTCCTTCTGACCATGATAATATAACAAGTAATGCACCAACTCTGGTCTAGAGGGGTTGGGGTGTTACATTTGGTATCAGAGTAAGTTTAGAAGAAAACTTGTAAACTAGAGTAGGAAATATATAATAGGGAACAAAGCCCTAAGGTAGTACTTGATGATAAACATACAAAAATATCCTGGTATTTTGTTAAGGAATAGATTATGTGAATACTTCTAGTAAATACATCCCTGTCTGGATACGAGCAGGTAGAGGTGGTTCAGGCACAGATGTACCTAGGAGTGAAAGCTCCGACAAGGAGTTTCGGGCTTGACCTGATGTATCCTGATACACGACAAAAGGCCTTGCTGCACTCTTGGTTATGAAACTCCTGGGGGATATTCTTAGGATAATTCAAATTTTCTTTACAAGACATTATTAAGAAGTTTAATGTAAATTTTTCCTCAGAGAAACCATGTTTATAATATTAGATATGCATAGAATTTCAATCTATGTTGAGTAATTTTCTGTTTGAGATTCATAAACTAATATAGTGTATCCCATTATTTTGAAATGGAATCTAATGGAAGAAGGGGAATAAATACTCATGGGAAAGGTAGGGATCTCCCTACTGAGAAAGTCAACACAGTCAATGATGGAGCAGATCAGATCATGACCATATTCGAACAACTTACATAGGTTGTAAAGAATAACCATTCCATACCTGTGTCGGATCGTTTCATGTGGCAGAAGCCCCCATATTTTAGTGGGACTACTAACCCAGTGGTTGTTGAGCAATGGATCAAGTCCCTTGAAAAGATATTCATGACATTAATATGTAATAAAAATGAAAAGGTGGTACTGGTGATATATTATCTCAAGGGTGATGCTGATCAATGGTGGTTCTTGATTTAGAATACCACAGAGGAATAAGAAATAGAAGATTTGGAATGGAGTAATTTTAAGTAAATATTCTTCTAAAAATATTTCCCTCATGGGAAATGAACTGACATGAAGAGGAAATTACTTAGCTTAAAACAAAGGGAAGAAAACAGTGTTGCAGAGTATGATTCTACTTTCACAAGGCTGGCCAGGTATTCCATAGATTACATATGTGACTTGGCATACAAGATTGATCATTTCTTTAAAGGTCTTAAGCCAAGTATTTGAAAGTCATTGGCTTCTCAATCATTTTCATCATATGATGAAATTGTATCAATTGCCATAAAAACAAAGTAGGAATTTTCTAGATAAAATCTTTTCAAAGGAAACCAAGATAAGAAGAGGTAATCTGATAACAAAGGAAAAGGAGAAGCACCAAATAAGAGCTAGAGAACAAAGATATTCCCATTATGTGAGAACTGTGGAAAGAATCATCTTGGGAAATGCTTGAAAGGCATGGGAGTCTGCTATAACTATGGAGAAAAGGGTCATCGATTTGATGAATGCACGGGGAATAAAAAATTCAATGATATTCAATGCTATAATTGTAGAGAGATAGGACACTATGAAAATGAGTGTCCTAAGCACCAAGGAAACTTGACTCAGAAAAGGCCAAGAGAGAAAGGTAGAGCCTATGCGATTACAATTGTAGAGGTTAAAGTTCCTAATGACGTGATGGTAAGTACTTTAATTGTTTCCTCAAACATAGCCAACACTTTTTTTGATTCTCGATCATCACATTCATTTATATCTTCCTAGTTTTCCAAGAAAATTAGATATGTCCAATTTTATTTAATAAAGGAGTTGTCAGTCAAAACTCCCAGGGGATGTATCATTGAAACAAAGGCATGTCAACTAGTCCCCCTCCAGACACCAAAATGTGCTCTAGTTTCTAACCTTATCATCATACCAATGACTGAATTTTATATAATTCTCGGTTTGGATTGGATGTCAAATTATGATGCGAAGATTTATTGTAAGAAGAAGGAAGTTATAATTTTTGAAAATGGTGTAGAATCCTTTGTATTTAGGGAAGAAACTTCACCACTTTATTCTTATCTAGAACCACCCCAATAGCTCTACTGTATGCAATACATGGTGATAAAGATAAACCAATATCTATGGGCGAGGAAAGAAATCTTCAAATTGAAGATGTGCACATAGTGCAAGAGTACATTCATGTATTTCTAGAGGATTTACCTGGACCTCCTATAGAGCAGGAATTTGAGTTCTCTATTGATTTAATTCTTGATGCAAGACCTATATCAAAGACTCCCTATAGAATGGCCACTGTGGAATTAGTAGATCTAAAGAAACAACTAGAGGATTTGAGTGAAAAAAGATTTATTCATCATAGTTTTTCTCCATGAGGATCCCCTTTCCTCTTTGTCAAGAAGAAATATGGATCCATGATACTTTGCATTGATTATAGGGAAATCAATTCTATTATAATAAAGAATAAGTATCCTCTTCCCCGAATTGATGATTTATTTGAACAAATTCATGGAGCTCAATACTTTTTGAAGATTGAACTTTGATCTGGATATCATCAGTTGCATGTGAGGAAGGAAGATATTCCTAAGACAACATTTCAGACCAGGTATTGGCATTACGAGTTTACAGTGATGCCTTTTAGACTAAAAAATGCACCCTATATTTTCATGGATTTAATGAATAGAGTTTTCAAATAATATCTTGATAACCTTGTTGTGGTATTCATCGATGATATCCTCGTATAATAAAAAATCTATGAAGACCACGATAATCACTTGTGGGTTATTCTGAGAACTCTTAGAAGAGATAAATTATATGGGAAGTTTAGAAAGTGTGAATTCTGGCTTCAATTAGTTTCTTTTCTAGGCCATATTGTCTCTAAGGATGAAATCCTAGTTGATCCTACAAAGACAAAGGCAATCCAATATTGTCCCATGCCAACAAACATAATTGAGGTATGCAATTTTATTAGCTTAGAAGGTTACTATCAATGTTTCATTAAGAATTTTTTCCCGACTGGATAACCCACTAACCAAACTCACACGTAAAGGGGTTAAGTTTGTATGGACAAGAGAATGTACATAATGCTTCAAGGAATTGAAAATAAGATTGGTCAATGATCCTATTTTCACTCTTCCATATGGAAGTGATGGATTATTAATATACAGTGACGCATCAAAGAATGGGATGGGTTACGTCTTTATGAAAATGGTAAAGTTATTGCTTATGCATCAAGGCAGTTTAAGAATCATGAGAAAAATTATCCAACACATGATCTGGAGTTAGTAGCTGTAATCTTTGCTCTAAAGATATGGAGACATTATCTTTACGGTGAAAAATGTGAGATATAAACAGATCACAAGAGTTTTAAATACATTTTTACATAAAAATAACTCAACACGAGGCAAAGTAGATGGCTCGAGTTACTCAAAGATTACAATTGTTCAATACACTACCACCGGGAAAGGCAAATAAGGTGGCAGATGCATTGAGCAGGAAGGATCATGGACTTATGACTCAAATGAGGATAGAGAGAGATGCTATATTCATGGATCTACTAAATATGGATATGAGAATTATTAAGGAACGAGAAACATCTTTCCTCTTTCAAATGATTGATAAACCATATTTACTAGAGAAGATAAAAAGATCTCAATCTGATGATGAAAATCTACATAAGAAAATTATTGCTATTAAGGATGGGAGATTGGAAGACTTTGTTTATGAGGAAGTTATTCTAAAGTTTGGGAAGAGGTTAGGCATTCCATCAGTACCTGAGCTAAAAAGGGAACTATTAGATGACTATCATAGCTCAAATTTCTATATACATCTGGGTAGCACAAAGATGTATAGAGATCTGAAGAAATATTTCTGGTGGGATAATATGAAGTGGGAAATTGCTGACTACGTGTCAAGGTGTCTAGTTTTTCAACAAGTGAAGGTAGAGAGGCAACATCCTAGAGGAGTGATGCAACCTCTATATATTTTTATATGGAAGTGAGATAACATTACAATGGATTTTTTCATTGGACTACTGAATAAATCTAGAAGGAATGATGCAATATGAGTAATTTTTGATCGCCTCACAAAATCAGCACATTTCCTTCCTATAAGAGAGGATTTACCACTTGAGTGCATGGAAATACTTTATATTAATGAAGTAGTAAGAATAAATGGTGCACCTCTATCGATTTTGTCCGATCGAGATCCTCAGTTTAAATCAAAATTCTGGAAAAGTCTTCAGAAGGCTTTGAATACTGAGCTTCATATGAGTATTGCTTATCACCCCGAAACCGACGAATAGTCTGAAAGGACTATTAAAACTCTAGAAGATATGATGAGGTCATGTTCTCTTGATTTCCAAGGTATGTGGGATCAATACCTGCCTTTGGTGGAATTTTTAAACAACAATAGCTTCCATTCTATTATTTATATGGCTATATATGAAGCATTATATGGAAAGAGATGTCGAACTCCAACTTGTTGGGAAGAAGTTGGTGAGAGGAAACTTATAGGCCTAGAACTTATTGAAGAGACCACAACAAAGGTGAAGACAATACAAGCCCATATTAAAGCATCCCAAAGTAGGTATAAGAGTCATGCTGACAACCGAAGAAAGGATTTGGAATTCCAAGTGGGAGATTATGTCTTTCTGAAAGTATCTCTAGGGAAGGGTGTCTTAAGGTTCAGTAAGAAAGGGAAACTAAGCCCAAGGTATATCAGACCATTTGAAATTATGTAAAGAATCAGAGCAGTAGCTTACTGTTTAGAAATGTTTCCAAATCTCCCCAAAGTCCATGATGTGTTCCATGTGTTATTATTGAAGAAATACATGATAGAACCAACACATGTACTCACTTATGAAGAAATTGAACTGGAACCAGATTTGTCATACTGTGGAAAGCCTATTGGGATTCTTGACACAAGGGAGCAGGTATTGAGAAACTAGACAACTCATCTAGTAAAGGTTCATTGGAGAAACCAGAATATGGAGGAAGCAACATGGGAACCAGAGGATTTCATGAAGAAGAACCATCCACATCTTTTTGGTGGGATTTATACAAAAAATTTCGAGGACAAAATTTTTGAAAGAGGGAATAATATAACACCCCAAACATTTTATGGTATGCTTATATTAAATACATTCTATTCATAGCCTATATTTCATAAAGCATTTTTTTCCTTTGAATCCACACTTGGTAATTTAGGAGATAGTCAAAACCAAGCCATTAAACATAAAATTTTCACTTATATGTTTTGAATTTCGAAAAACAGTCATCTAGAGTTGGGACCAGTAAGTCATTTGGAGTCTAATAGAACCAACTTGATTTTTTTGATGAATAGTAACATACCCTTATGAATAGTAAAATTAATAGTAATATGATCCTTATAAATAGTAAATAATGATATTATTTTATTTTCTTAAGGTAATAAGATAACGAGATCTTAATTAATTTTTCAATGTGATATAGAACTAATTATACCTTTAAAATTGTTATTTTTAGAACTAACTATGATTTTATTTAAAAATTAAATTAAAAATACTTAGAAAATTATTTTCAAAAAATGGACTTAATTTTTGAATTCTATATGTTGAAAATGGTTAGGGTGAATTTTTGAGGTTTTTCTAAAATACATGAATTTTCATGAATATTAAAAATACAGTTTTGAGTTTTCGGTAGTTTAATGACATCATAATGATGTAATAATTAAATATAAAAGTATGGTAGTTCTGTGTACAATAAATTATGAAATGTGGTTTCCCAAGTGGATAAAACCATGGGAAAATACCTTGGGCAAGCCCATGGTTTGGCAAAAACCACTAATGAGGTGTCCCTTTGAAATTATTAAAAAACTACCTCTCTTTTTCTATAAATACCCACTCATCCATTAATTTTATTTCATTACAAATCCCTCATCCTAGAAGCTCCGTTGGTTTTACCTCTCTAGGAGTCCTACCAAGGTGTCCTTAATCCCCCAAGGTCCCATCTTTCATGATCTAGGAGTTACTCTACATGGTAAGGAATCCTTCATTCTCTTCTTTTAGTCGACACTTCTTTTATGTTATCTATTTGAAATTCCATTATCATATGTTGGGGTTTGATTTTATTTATTCTTATTACTTTAATTTTGATTTCAATATGACGAGATACCCTTTTGTTCTCATCATTTCATTTTATGAAATTTTAAGCGACACCGTTAGGCTGCCAAATTTTTATAAGAGATCTCTCAACTTTTCTTTTATTTTCAAGTTCATCTCTTTTCTTTTTCTCTTCTCACCGCCTCTATTCAAATGACCATGATAAAATCCAGTATCATCTATATACTGGAATTATATCATTTGAATGGAATAAACATCATCAATATTCTTACTCCCCCTTTTTATTTTTATAAATGAAATCAACGTCTAGGAGGTTCTAATTTATAACCTTTGTGGATGACAGAGTTTTATTCTTCACTTTCTTCTTTATTACTGGTCATGATACCATTTTAATTTCTGAAACATATCAGAATATACGTATTTAATCTCATTATTTTTTTAATCTTTACACACTAATAATATGGAATAATAATACAAAACAAGTTCATTGTATACAAAACTGCCAAGCTAAATCCAAGCGTTTATCAAAAACATTTAATTAATGATTCATCCTCAAGTATATAACCTAGAATCATTATAAGATCATTTATATCTCTTTAATTTCACTAATAATATATATTAACAATTCTGGATGTTTAACCACATTTCAAACAAACTTCCATTCATGATTTCAAGTAAACGAATCATGAAAACCAAGGAAGAAAATGCTTCCAAAACAATAAAATTGAACCTCTTAAACCCATTAAAAGGGCCTTGAATGAACCTAATAAGGTTATAATAAATCAACTAAATGTATATAAGATTACATAATTATTAATTAATGAATCTAAATTTGATTATTCATGTCATTAAAACAAACGAAGAACACACTCGTGCAAAAGGTAAGGGGTTTCTCATCTCACTTTCATTTCCATGAGATTTGCATTATTAGCCAATTATTTCTTGTATGTGGTATATTTGTAATTCTATTTGATATATAAAAACATTATTATATTTATATTCATGGTATTCAATGACTCATTTTAGGGTTATTAAGTTCTGGTCGTATGATTCGACCGATTACATTGCGGTAAGAGACTTTGTCTCAACAACTATTTTGTTGTGACTAACTTTGTATGGTGCGCCTAATAATCCTTATGTGGTGTACCTAATTCTCATTTGAGACCAATTTTCATTTAAAATTATATTTATATAAAATATCCATAATCTCATATCCTGGATATGTTTTTTGTCTAAACTGTATACCATTTTACATACGGTGTTTGTTTGGAAAGTTATTTTAATTATGGAAATATTGATAAATAAAAATACTCTACTCTATATGGATATTGAAAAGGCATATTTATCTTGTATTGAATAAATGTATAAATAATTATTTGGACATGAAGTGGCAGTTGGGGCCCGCTATAGCCCCTCGATGCATCGGTAGGTCTCATGAGACAAATCAGTTTGGCGACAAACCCTTCGAGTTTGTTTCCAAAAACCAGACATGTTTCTACCCACAGAACTAAACCATTTTTATTGTATTATGGTTTCATGTTCCAAATACATGATGTCCAGTTAATAAGAATTATATTTATTCATTATCAATTATTATTATTATCCATGAGGTTTTCACTATGACAAAATCTATGGATGCAGTTTCATTCTCAGTTTATTAATGGAATTAGTGTTTCATTTATTCCCCATGCCATATAGATTATGCAAGATTGAATATGATTCACTTATTGTTTCATTCATACTTCCTCCATTTGTATCCATTACTGAGCGTTTGAGCTCACCCCCTTCATCGTTTACTTTTGACAGGTGAAAAAGAGGAGATCATTTATTGAGTTCCTGTGGATGCAGCTTTTAGTTTTCGTTATGTATTGTATTTTGTAAACTTTACAATGTAATTTGAGTAACATATATCTATCTAGTTTCTTCAAGACTACTAAAATGATCATTTCTTCTAGATTTTCATTCCTTCTAACCATGCCAATATAACAAGTAATGCAGCGGCTCTAGTCTAAAGGGGTCAGGATGTTGCAAGATGGCGAAGACAATTTCATGTGGTGCATCCTACACTAGTGGATAGAGAGGATGTACCATAAATATTATGTGGTACTATTCTAGTATCTTCAACTTTAGATGGTTCCTTGTTTTATACTAGTTCTTATCAATCCCTTATATCTACAAAAAACTAGTTAATGGTTTGAGCCTGGAGATGGAGTTTGTGAGTGGTGTAATGACTGTAGATATGCTATTGCGAGTGAAGTATAGAGAAATATGTTTGTGAAGAGGATGTTCTCTAGAGATCATAGAGTATAATTTTAATTAGGATATCTATATTCTTGACATGTTAGGCTTTGACCTAATTATGGATATGGACTGGCTAATTGCATACCCATCCCACATTGATTGTTACTAGAGGATAGTTACTTTTACACATCCTAAGGGATACCCGTACATTCACCATGGAGAGTGGGATATATAGGTAGGCTGAGTAGAGACAATTACTCAGTAACTAGGAGAGACCACAAACCATGTTACTAGTCTTTTTCTAGATGATGGAGGAGTAAAAAATAATATCTTTCCACCAGTGGTGAAATAATTTCAGTATGTGTTTCTTGAAGATTTCTCAAGGATACCACCTAATATAGATATGAAATTCACCATTGATCTCATGCTATGGGATAAACTAGTATCTATTACACCATATAGAATAGAACCGAAAGAGATTCAAGATCTCAAGACCCATCTGGAGGTGTTGGTCGGTAAAGGGTTTATCCATCAGAGTACCTTGCCTTGGGGTTCCCTAGTGTTGTTTTCAAAGAAGGAAGAAAGGTGCTTCCACTTGTGTATCTATTACCAGATGTTGAAAAAGATGAATATGAATAATAGATAACCCCTTCTATGTATCAATGATCTATTTGAATAGTTTATAGGATCTTGTGTGTTATCAAATATTGAATTGAGATCTGGGTATCGTTAGCTGAGATTTTGGACATCTGATGTACTAAGGACTTCTTTTAGAAGTAGGTATGACCTATATGTGTTTTTTATAATTCTATTTGGGTTGATAAATAAACCATTAGTGTTTATGGCCTCAATGACCAAGATCTTTCATCAATATATTGATCAGTTTGTGGTGGTATTCATGGATGAAATATTGGAGTACTCCATGACTCATGAAGATCATTCCCAACATCTTGACATCATCTTATGCACATTGGGAGAGAATTGGCTATACTCCAAGCTATCTAAGTGTTAGTTTTGGATTAACAAGGTAATAATTTTAGGACACGTCATCTTAGAGGAAGGTGTGTCAGTAGACCCAAAGAAGGTATATCTAGTGGTATCTTGGGAGCAGCCTAATAACATTTTTGATATTCATAGTTTTCTGGGGTTGGTGGGATATTATTAGAGAATCATACATGAATTTTACCATTTGATAGTGCAACATTAATGATTGACCAAAAAGTGGATAATTTTTGAATGGTCAGATTAATTTCAGAATTATTTTTAGGAGTTAAAGAAGTAGTTGAAATCGGAACTGATATTGATCCTACCCGATCCAGGTGAGGAGTACACAGTGTATTGTGAAACTTCAATTATTTTAATCAGAGAAGTGTTGGACTAGGGAGATTGAGTTTTTGTGTTTGGGGCTCAGTAACTGAGGACAAATGAATGAAACTAACCTACGAAAGAACTCTAGTTGGAAGTAGTGGTTTGTAATAAAATGTGTTGGTGGCACTATCAGTTGGGAAATAAGTTTATCATGTTTACCAACTATAAGATATTGAGTTACATATTTTCACAAAGAGATTTGAATATTCAACAACGAATATGGGTTTATTATATTAAGTTTTTTGATTTGGAGCTAGAATATATGTTTGGGAAAGGAAATAGTGTGGATGATGCTTTGAGCAGGAAAACTCAGACACAGACAGTTCAATATTCTAGTGCAGAGTAGAAAATGATGGCCTTGCTGGCTGAGATGTATGTGGTGATTTAGGAGATTACAGAGTAGATGAATCTTTTATTAGTTGTATTGGAGTCCACAATTTTTATATAGATCTGATATATATAGTATGAGGATTCATATTTTTTTACATTGAGAGAAAGCCTTGAATATGGGGAGTCACCTTCTAATTAGATCATAGATGAGGATGATAGCATCTATGATAGGAATTGGGTTATTATACCTACAAGCATGTGAGAGGAGATCATGCGGAAATTTCATGCCTTGAAATGGGTGGTGCATCTAGTGCTGACCAAAATGTACCATGACCTATGATGATAGTTTTTGTGGCCGAACATGAAGAAGGTGATAATAGGGTTTGTGACACGACTCTTAACCTGTTAGAAGGTGAAGGAAAAGTATGAACATCTAGAAGGTTTAAAACATCAATTACCCATTTTGGAGTAGAAGTGGGATGAAATGACCATGGAATTTATGGTGGGTCTTCCGAAGATGCTTAGGAAGAATGATTCTATATAGGTTATTGTGGATTTATAGATAAAAGTAGCACATTTCTTACCAATAGGGGAGACGTTCTTAGTAGATAAGTTAGGAGAACTATATGTACTAGAGATATTCCTTATGCACGGGGTTCCATGGACTATAGTTTCATATCAAAACTCACACTTCACATCGTGCTTCTAATAGGTCTTGCGTAAGGTTCTTGGTTCATAGTTTTTATTAAGTCAGACTTTCCGCCCACATACAGATGGGCATCCAGAGCATACTATATAGGTGGTTGAGGATATGCTATGAGTGTGTGTTCTTGTCTTTGGTGGGTCTTGGGAGAAACACTTGTATTTAGTAGAGTTTTACTATAATAATAGTTATCTGATTACTATTAAAATGGTACCATATGAGGCTCTTTATGATAGGCCATGCGGATCATCGCTATGCTAGATAGAGGTAGGTGAGTAAAAGTTACTGGGAATGAGTCTCATGTAAGAGATATTGGATCAGGTACAAATAATTCAGAAATGTGTCTCTATAGCTCATAGTAGGTAGAAGTTGTATGCTAAGAGATGGAGATGACCCCTAGAGTTTACAAAGGGTGATCATGTTTTCCTTCAGGAGTCACCTAGGTTGGGTCACCACATGATACAATGGTAGGAAAGTTGGAAACTAGGTTTGTCAAACCATTTGAGGCTGTTGAGAGAATCGGGCTAGTGGCATACCGATTGTCTCTTCCATAAAAATTCAATGCTATGCCTAATTGTTTCTATGTATCAAAACTATGGTGGTATCCCCCCAACCCTTATCACGTGATCGATGCAGATAATGTTGATATTGAGATAGATGTGTCCCTTGAGGAGCATCTAATACGTGTGTTGGATCATAGTGAGAAAGTCTTGGGGGGAAATACTGTGTCAAAAGTTCATGTATTTTGGCAACATGGATAGTTTTAGGAAGAATCTTTGGAAAGAGAAGAAAATATAAGGGCTCAGTGGACTGATCCATTTGGATTAGAATCTTATATATTCTTGGGAGTGTAGCTCTAGGATGAGCTATTATAAGGTGGGGAGATTATAAGATCCCATAATTTTTTAGGTACATCTCTCATTTTGTTTTGAATATAAGTATAAATGGGCTGATTGTTTCATGGGATCTTGGAGAGAGAATTAACTTTAAGAGAGGTTTGGTTTGTTTAAAAGGAAAATGGGATAAAAAATAAACTTTTGAACAGTTACACATCATGTTAGGTGATTGCACATCATGTAATTATTCAAGGGTTTTAATTAAATAAGTAATAGGTGACATATTTTTTGTATAAAAATATTAAATAGAATTAAATATTGTGTAAATAAAGTACACATCATGTAAATTCCCAATGATCATTTTTAAAGTGGATGTGTGGCTAAATTCACTATTGTTTTCTACTATAACTCCCCCTTTTCAACCCTAGTCTCTCGTTAATTTTTTTGGATCTTTCGAGAGGGATTCCAACATCATCCAAAATCCTTTATTCACAATTCTTATCCCGGAATAAAGATCATCACCCCTCTTGGTAAGTGGATCTTATCCCAATGCTTTCCCATTCATCCATCTTTCTTCCCTCAGTATTTTGGTGAGATGTTATCTCCTATTTTGATAGATCTAGATCTAGATTTTTTGAATACATATCATGTATTGTAGATCAAGATCTTGGTTTTATTAATCATGATTTATGTTATATATCTATAACTCGTTATATGTCATTGTACCAGTCGATTTTGGAGATTTCCGTTGGGAAATCATTCATAAAAAAATTGAGGTAGGTGGTCTAAAAAACTAAATTCCCATAGTCATGATTTTGATCAAGTATATGAGATTTATAGAATTTCTAGAGTTGTTTAGTAATTTAAATCCCAAATTGAGTTAATTAATATAGTGAATTAATTAATTGATATGGTCGTGAAATTGTGAGATTTTGGAACAATGAACGATATACTTAATTAGAGAATTATTTATGAGATTTTTGGAATTGTAGAATTATGATAATTAGTTGAAGAATTAATTATCATGGAATGAATTGAGGATTATGGTATTCAATTGAATATTTTGAATTGTGGATTTGAGATAATTAATTGGTAAATTAATTATCAAAGTATTGAATTGAAAATTATGGAATAATTATTTGTTAAATTAATTATCAAATTGATTTAATTGTAATTGAGAATAATTAATTAGTGAATTAATTAATAAATGTTGAGTATGTGAATGGATAGTTAATTTTTGAAATAATTTTTGAATTGATTTAATTGTAATTGAAAATAATTAATTGGTGAATTAATAATTAAATGTTGAGTATGTGAATGGATAATTAATTGTTTAATTAATTGGATAATTGATTAAACTATAATTGAGAATAATTAATTGGTGAATTAATTATTAGTTGTTGATAATGTGATTGATTAATTAATTGTTGAAATGATTAATGAAAGAAAAAGATGTGATTAATTAATTGTTGAATTAATTAATGGGATTGGATGAATTAATTTATGAATTAATTAATGATTGATAAATGGGGTGATATAGATGACGATCTAGGACAATGATGATATAAAATAATCGTTAATAAATAGGTGATAGACATGACATTCTATACTGATGATATATCTATAGTTATGGTTAATAAATGGGGTTGTAGACATAATGATTTACACCAATGATATACACACACAAGTTTGAATTGGGGTGCTAGACATGATGATCTACACCATTGGTATATATACTGGTTTGGGAATTGGGATTCTAAATATGATGTTCTAGGCCCATAATATTTGTATAGATATATGTATGTTTGGTAAGTGGGGTATTATACATGACGTTCTATACCCAAAACCATGGAAATGGAATATGGGGCTAAGTGGACGAAATAATAAAATATGAATTGATTATGTTATCTAGATCAGACTCTAGAAAGGGCTAAAGCAGGTACTGGGTTTTGAGTTTCCATAGGATCTCAAGGGATTATGTAGCTAAACAAAGATTAATTGATTATGTGATAACTATTTATTTATGCATTGTAATTATTTATTTATTAAACTTCATACACTATTATTTAACTAGATTTTTTAAACACCACTAGTAGTGGCCTATTGAGTTGTAGTGACACCCTACTAGGGATGCCTAATTGCTACATGAATAAAAATTATTTTTGCAGTAAAGGTAATGGGAATGTTCCCCGTGTTAGATGGCTGGGTCTAGATAGGTAAAGGTTAAGGGAACTGAATGTGGTTTAAGACCCAATGGGAGTAGTCAGTTTCTTTCTTTTGGTTTTCATTTTATAAAATTGGCATGTAATTTTTCTTTCTATATTTTGAATTTCTATTGGGTATTGTATTTCCGACATTAGATCATCTTGAGATATCGGTATTGAAGTTCATTCATATTACTTCCTTTGTTGTTTATTATTTTTTGATGGTGTATTAATCTGGTAAAATAGGGTATAGTATCCCCATGATTGATTTATCAAATCCTCATTACTATTCGGTAGCCTATAGTATATGAGGAGGTGTACTTGAGGTCATGTGACTTACCTACTTAGGGAACCAATATGAGGCACCTGGGTTGGGACATTACATATTAAGGGGATATAATCAAGTAGTCATTCATTATTCTTCTTGAGGTATATTTCAAAATGTTGTAATTTAGTATTTATATCTTAAATAAAATTAGTTTTTTTGTTATGTTTTCATTGTATGTTATTTATTTTTATAGATTTATGGTGGGAGTGCATTGAATACCCTCTTCATTTCATTGACTAGTGTTTCAGTGTGACGACACTATTTTGTATGTTTGTCCAAAATTATTCATAAATGGTTTAAATTTTGAATTAAATAATAATTGATATATATATATATAGTATAATTGAATTTAATAAAAAATTATAAAATGTAGTAAATAATTTTTTATGATGTCAAGGATTGGGATAAGTTCCAAGGTTTACATTAGGGCATGGATGAACTTAGGTGGTGATAAACCAATATTGTTTCAAAGGTTGGTAACACCTCTATTGAGGTGGGTGAACTTTACATTACTAAATATCTTCTACATTTGGTTATTTTATGATTTAGTGTGGGGAATAATATAAATTATATATTATTTCATGACTTCTATGATTCCTCCATATGGTTGGGATGATGTTTAATTGAATTAGTAGTCAATATGGACTGCATTACATTCTAAATTGTTTGAAGGGGAACCTCAATCGAACGAGTATCAGGGGACAATTTTAGTGAATTTTAATGATTATGTGAGTGGATTTAAAGTAAAAGGAGGATCCTTTTTAAAATATCAAATTATTAATAGTAATTTACTAAAATATGTAATGGTTTGTGACCTGGTCTATTAATTTTCCGGTTTTGAGTGTTGGAGGTGTTTGATAGTGGTTTTGGGAGTCTTTAGTGGAAGCCGGAGTTGCAGAAGAACTACTATAGAAAATATACGTCATATAAGGGTATTATATGACGTGAATATTATTTTCACATATTTTCCCATGATGGTTCATGATGTTTATATTTTTAGTGTTAAATAATAAAAAGGTGACGTGTTTTTTGGTGGAACTTGGAGTCTTGAGATTACGCGATGTGAAATGGGATGGCATGTTTTGTAATTCCTCGATGTTGTGAAGTTTTAAAGGTTTAATCTACTTGGGTTTTATACGAAGACTACTAAAAGTAGATATTATCTCATTCCAAGAATCTTAATACCTTTTCCTTCTGCATTTGGATATTTATTTCAATCGAGATCGATCCTTGGGATTCTATCTTCGATCTGTTTTGAGTTCTCTCATTAAAATATGTTTTCTTCCATTATTCTCCCAGGGATTCGCTATGGTGATGTGGTTTTGGTTTGGGGTATGTGTTGTGTTGAATTTTTATGGTATTTGGGTGAGGAGTAGATTTATTCATGGTTACTCATGGTGTGGATGTGGATTACGGCCATTCTTCTTCGACCTGTGGTGCACAACGAGTCAAAAAATATTTTTTATTGTAGGGATTACCTAATTTCACATTATAATGTATCATGAGCGAGGGTTTTACTTTTTTTATCTATGGGTTATTGTTATTATGGCTTAATAAAATATAAATAATTAGTTAATTTAATTGAAAGGGTAAAATAAGGTGTGATTCACTTGCTTTTACAGCTTTAATATTATTTTTGAATTTGTAAATTGTTTGAGCTTGATGCCTACTGAAAATTATAGCCATTGGGGAATATTTTTGCACTAGATGTGTTCTATGATTTCTTCATTGGTTGTGATTATTGTGATATCACTCTAAAATGAAAATTTATTAGCCACATATATTTGGTTAATAAGTTTTTTTCTCTAGGATTATGATTTGTGTGATAATGCCCATAAGATAATGTTGAATGTGATAAAATTTCCTTTGAAAACATGTGAAATGATCTTGATGTATTTTGATGTGTGGTTATGATTTTGGGATGCCAATTTGTGGTTGGGGCATGTGGGGATGATGGTTTGTGTTCCATTCTTTTGGGGTGGTGTGTTGGCTTGTTTGACCATGATGTTGTGGTGGTTAGGTTGTGGTTTATTTGTTCTAGATGCTCAGTTAGTTATGGAATAAATGAATGTTTAATGGTATGGAAATTTTTTAATGAAAAATTTAATGATGGGTTGTGTGATTAAATATGGTTTATAGAAAATAATAAGATCAACGAGTATTAAATTTGGTGGAAATCTGGATCCATATTCGATTATCAGGGCTCTCCTACTTCAGAAGTGACTATTTTAGATACTAATAAAAGAATTTAGAGGTAGAAAAAAGGTGGAATAATGAGTTGGTTAGTTTTTTTGATAACCCATAGGTTGGTATTAAGTGTTTGATACTATATATATAATTTTATTTTCCTTTTTATTTATAAACACACCACACTCAAGTTGAAAACTATGTGATGAAAATCCACAGAGTCACATAAGGGTGTCTTTCCCAACATCCTCATGGGAGGATGGATGGTTGGAAACCCATTTTATCTACTCCCTCCACAAGGAGATAGTGGACCTGGTGTGTTTGGGTTATTTCTGATGTGTGGTCCAAGGTTTCTTCAAGATGAGATGTGATATGTGTCCCATGTGTCTTTGGGATGAGATGTGATATGTGTCCCAGGTGTCCTCATGATGAGATGTGTTTTGATAGCCTAGGTGTGTGGGGGTGGGATGAGATGTGTTGTGATAGGCTAGGTATGTGTGGCCAGGATGTGTTGTGATTACCCAAGTGTGTTCAGGTGGGATGTGATGTGATGTGTGGCCTAGGTGTGTGCGGGCGGGATGTGATGTGGTATATTCAGAAGACATGGGAGCACCAAGATGTTTTCCATCAGGGTGTGGGAGAAACTAATCAATGGGAAAGTTTTGTGGGGTTCCCTATCATTTATGTTTTTCTAATTTATATTATAGTACTTGTTTTGTGTTATTTTGTGGGTGTGCCTTAGTGAGGTTGGTATAGTTGGCGTACCATTGTAGGTGTTGTTTGGTTCTTCTATTTTCTCACAGGTGCATTAGTATTCTCCTTTCACATGATCATGAGAGACTTTGGTTTTCCTACTAAGTATATTTTTATACTCACCCTACATCTATAAAACTATTTTCAGGTTTCCTGGATGATTACATGGATCATGCAGGGTGTTACTAGCTTAGACCATAGGATAGTCTTCGTTTCACTGCTTAAATTTATTTTGGGTGTTTGCTCTTGTAAACTTTAATATGTAATAGTTATTTTTAAACATTAATTAAGGTATGTTTTTTGATTTTTCATATATACATCATGGATTTGGTTTTGGTTGATATATCCTATCTGCCGATCTAGTTTCCTTATAAAGGGTAATGCCTCCCATATTGTGATATTTGTACACCCTTGGTGATAGTCACTAACTCGGGGCCTAATGGAGGCGAGACTCGAGGGTCATTATCTCCCTTTCATAATTGTCAGCCCAGAAGGGGTATCCTTTGAGGGAGGGGTTGTGACAAAATTAAAATGAAAGTAAATGTGTGATATGATAAATGAGTATTGAAAAGACACTTCAAAATAAAAATTTTAACTTATAAAGAATTCCTGAATGAGATTCTTCCATGGGCCTAAAATGAGTAAAATGAAGGGTGATTACTTTTAAAATAACATGGATTTAAAATAGTGTTTTGTATTTTTTATCAAGGGGAAGATGTGATGGGGTTAAGTTTATATGGATTCTTATATTTTCCAATATGGTTATGATTACCAATTATTAAATGAATACCTTATTATTGTGAATACCATTTGTGATTTCGTATGGATTTTTTTATTATATGATGGTTCACATTATGTAAGTTTCTATATGAGGAAAGGTTAATGATGTCAAGGTGATGATTTGATATTGATTTATTATAGGGTGGATATGTTTTTTAATACTCTATAGATTTTTTTAAGAAAATTGTGACCATAGTTATGGGTTGAAGTCGAGAGATCAAATTTTGATCAAAGAGCTCAATTAAGGTGTCTATGAAGTGGATTGAGCTAAGGGAGTCATTAAAGTACCCAAATAATATGTTGAACCTATAAAGTGTGTTCATGAAATATGAGTATAGATGATTGTGTGTGTAAACATAGAACTATAACCCATTATGTGTGTCTTATATGGAAAAATTTATGATGATGGGTTATGAACATGGGGGGCTGACCACATAGATATGAGATGGGTTTTAGTAGATGGGAAGTTCTTATGATATGGGACATATGAGATGATTGGGTGGGATACACAACCACTAAGATATATTTTTATATATGGGATTCCATACACATGATCATTGGATCCGTTTATGGGGATGTGTCCCCCCATAAAGATATAGATGATTTGGATATCCCTGTTTAGAAATTATCCTGTTAACTTTGATACATGGTGGGTCTCCCCCTAGGCATTATCATATGTATAGAAGGTGCGTTTCGCCAAATATTTACCCTTTTTATACCTGTTTCACCAGTCCTAGAGTGTTTATCTTTTTCATAACAGTTAGTTCATCCCCTAGGTGTTACTATTTTGTATACCGAGTGAGTTATCACAAAGGTGTTTATATTATATAAACCAACAGGCTCATCCCTAGGGTATTTATATTTATTGTAACCATTGGGTCACCCCCAAGTGATTAACTTCATATAAAGGAATAGTCATCCGGAAGACGATTACAACATTAATAATAGTTTTTTGAAGCTCTCAAACACATTATAGAATTAGACAAAGGGGGATAAATATTGGGTACTAAAGTCATGGTATGACTTAGTCCCATTATTGATTACTTATGGACTGCGATGTATGACACTTTCAAAAATAAGGTATGATTTCGGTTCTAGGTTATCAATATGACATATGATGGCTAAAAATTTATAATTTCTGTGCATTCATGATATGATTATACGTGGGGGTGTTTTAAAATGATGAAAACACTCTTTATATATATATATATATCACAAACACATTTAATTGATCAAAATAACACTTAGTACTTAGAAGGAATTGGGGATTCTTACTAGGTTATTGAACACCCCCTACACAAATATACTGGATGGGTTTTGATGTATTTGGGATGATTTACCCATTCTATCTCAAGTTGTAGTAAATTCATTAATATGTATGACTAGCACATTTCTAACAAGTAGTGGAGGACAAGTGGTAGATAGGATGGTTAATAGTGACTTGGTCCAGAGGCCATTTTACCTTTCTATTATATTGTTTTTATTGTAAAAAATTTACTATCAAGTGTTCTTATTATATATATATATATGATCCATGTTATTCTATGTTGTATTTGGAAATGATTTTTTAAATAAATCATATAGACTACTTTAATACTTTCTTTAATACACTATGAGGTCTCTGTGGAGTCCTAATATTATATCTACATGGTTTTGGGAAGTCTCTTATAAATAAAAACCATTCTTGTTCTTTTATAAATTTGGGAATTATCCCTAAGATATATTTTATATGTAATTATATCCCTAATAGTGTCATATTACCCCACTACTAGTCATTAGACTATGGAACATGTGGAGGTACACCCATGGTTATTTGGTTCCCATGTGTAGGGGTCCATCTAATGGCCTGAGATGGGTACTGAAAAAGTTGTATCATATTCATATATTATGATGTGACATTTTAAGTTAAAAATAGAGATTGATTATCAAGACTTTAGTGGTAGACTGATTGAATTCTTGAGCTACATGAAATTGGTTAAAATACTTGTTTATAGGGGATTCCTAGTTTCAGGACTAGGTGATCTAGGATGTGTGTGGTGCTGGTTTGTATTAAAAATTGAAATATGGAATGAAGGAGACTATATATGATACATATGGATCATTTGGGGGCTTATTTTTTGTTCATGAACAATTATAGTGTCTATATAAAGGCATAATACATAAACCAATGATATTTTCTTAAACACATTTGCATATCAGAAATACTTATTAATTGAAGAAACATATAATATATTCAATGATTTAAAAAATATATCTTATTAGTTGAGTATGTTAGTAATTTATTGGAGGGATTTTTTGTTTTTTTAATTAATTAATTATATTATTTAAATAAGTTCCTAATGTCTATGAGGTGTGTGTGAATGATTTTATAAGTCGATTTTACATGAAATTGATTTTTGAGCTAGTGATTTTTGAAATCACTTGGATTTTTAGTTTTTTAAAAATTTGATTAAAATTATTTTTTAAAATTTATTTTGATATGGTTTTTCAAAATTGGACTATATTTTGGATGTAAACCAGCATTACCAGAGGTTTTTTGGGACTTCAGTATTGATATGAAAACTCACAGATTCCCAAGGATATTTATGAAATCTCAAGTAAATACTATGTAGTATCTAAGAGATGAATTTTTTTGGTCACTTATATTTTAAAAAATAACATAAATTACATTTTGACTTATAGTTTTTTGGTGGTATTCCACTTAACAAAACTATGTGGATATAGTACTTGTAAAAAATATTTTCCTAAAATTATTCCATTATAGATATGATTTATTAATGATATTATATTACTTTATGGGATAGTATCATGTAGATAAGTATAATGAAGACCTTATCTCTAGTAGGGTGATGTTTGGGCATGTGATTCCTACGATTTATGTATGAGAGCCTTCTATATGGGTGTTGACATGATTGATGTGGTGCATAGATAATAATCAGTTCCTATATAGAATATTCATATAATTTTACATGGTTGATTGAGAGTGACATTGGGGTTATTTTGAGTGTTCACATTTTTATCATGTTGCTCTTGAAATAATTACAAGTGATGATCTAGTGATGTATACTTATGATATTTGGATCAAGTAGCATGTTTTATGTTTTACTGGGTCTATGATTTGTATTGGTTGATATTAAATATTTTTAGGTGATTTATATAGTGGGTATAACCATAATCCTTGGAAAAATTGATCATTGGAGTTTCTAGGTTTGGGTTCCATAGAAGCTATTTTGCACCATTTGAAATTAATAATTGTTGTTTCAATTTATTGAGTAAACAATGAGGATAATCTAATGGTGGGAAGTGTCACATAAGTTAAATGTTTATTTAAAGAGGGGTGGGTATTCATTGATCCAATATACTAAACATTAGGATTCCTATGTTATTTTAGATTGAGTCCATGTATTAGGGACATAATAAATATTGTATTGATGGGATTTGAGTGTGAGATAAATTGGAGTTAAGTCAGTTCTTGTGTAATGAGTGATATGGGTTAGTTGGTTGGGTGAGGATTTAATTCATGGAATTTACACAAGGGGTGTGTCTCAGACTATGGTGTGGGTTTTCATATGATTTAATATTTAATTCATGTTTTAATGTATTTTGATTAGGTGTGATAATATTACAATAATGGCTCAGTAGTACAACTAGGTGTTTTTAGGAAATCTGACCACTGGAAGAATGACATGCATTTCTTATGGAAAAGGATGTGAATATTTTGAATACGTATTGGTGAAATATTTTTGGGTGTTTTTTAAGGTGGTTCCACTATCAAATTGTGTTTTTGGATTAAAATATTGAAACTCGGTATTTATACTCAGGCTGAAGTAGTGGTAGTATGATGTTACTTTAGTGATAAAAATTAAAATGTTAATATTGAACTATTGTTCAGAATAGGTTAGTGGTTGTGGTTATATGTTTATCAAGGAATACTAGGGATGATATATATAATGGATAGGAGTTCAAAAAAATCCCGCTACATGTTGACAATGAAATTTCTATGGTAAAATGATTTTTTGGGATTCTAGAGAAGGGGTAGTTTTTATATCATGGTTGAAAATATAATTTATGGATTTTTAGTATCTTAAGGAGATATTTTATGAAATAGTTTGAGGATCGAGAGGTGAATAAGGTAATTAGGTGATTCTCGGGAGCTTTAAGCTAAATTTATGGAGTTTTAGTGGTTTCTATCCAAAGTTCATGGTTTTGTTTCATGAGATAAGGGAAAGTCTACAGAACAAAAATCTTGAGAATGTTTCTAGTTAAATTTTTATAGAAGATTGTTAGGACACATGGGAAATACACATTTGAGGATAAAATTTATAGAGGAATGTTTCATGATTGGAACTCAGTTTTTTGAATCATGCATGTCATTCATATGGGGTGTTATTCCATTGAAATTGAAGTCTTTATATATGGTGCATGGTTTGGAAATGTGTGAAAAAACTATGCAAAATGGGTTTTCTTGAACAGTGCCAACCACATGGCTTGAAAAACCACATGACCACACCATGTGGTCTTCCAATTATCATTAAATATATATTTTTAAAAAATTACCCTATATATATTTATTCCTATCATCCATTTTCCTTCCTCCCTATCGTGATCACACACCTATTATAGAGACCCAATTTAATATCCACAATCAATAACTCTATCACGTGGAAAAAAAGGGTTGGTTATGACACCTAAAGCGAACCTCCTCGTATGCCAGAGGCTACCAACTAGTAGCCAGGGTTTGAAATGTATAGTGGGGTGACTATACCCCCTCATATGAAGTGTCATAACTATAGAAAATAAACCATATAAACAAATGAAATCAAAGTATAAACATAGTTGAAAATAATAATAAGATCCAAATGAATGATCCAATAAATATTAATGAAATAATGTAATGATGTGCTAGAATTTAACTAAGTTTCATACTAGAAACAGTGCAAGTAAAAGACTAGTATACTCAAATAAATACTCAAAAGACCCCTATCCCAAACCCCACATCAGTCCCACCTCTAAACTCCAACCCATCCAACAATAAAGAAATCAACAGCAAGGTCCTTTTCCCTTATCCAAACTTGTATCCATGTAATCTGCTCGGGTACCAAATGATAGCTTGAATAGTATGTGAGTATAACTCATTATGTTGACACCAAAATGTTTAAACTAACAAGTCTGATAAGAAGTTTATGAAATAAAGAAATAAATAGGTGTATCAATTAATTCAAAAAATTAATAAAATACAAAATAAACTAATTCATTAGCAGTCCAGAATATCTCAGAGCATGTCGTATAACTATGCCAACCACAACCATATAACCAATGTAAAATAACCTTATTTGGTTCTATGCCGTAATATCTGAGAGCATGTATTTAAACCATTCCAACCACAACCATATAATCAAGGTAAAATAACCTGATTTAATGCCATGACAAAATATCTTGAAGCATGTATTATGACCATGCCAACCACAACCATATAACCATGGTATAGTCACAAATATCCAAGTCAAATCCCTACAAACATTACAAAATCTGGGTCAATTTCCTATATGCATTACAACATATGACAAGGAAAATCTCAATCTCTAAAAGAATTACAATATGGGACTAGTTTGAGCCTGCTTTATATCAGCATTATAGCATATAAGTGTGCATCTACCACGGTTGATACCGATATATATGAATTTCAGCATGGAACACAACTCCTATCACACAACATTGATATCACAATATCACACCATAAATCATAATGGTAAATTTTGAGAATTGCCATTTGTATTTCATATACCACATTTTATTAAATTAAATTTTTTAATAGTCATAAAAATAAGAAATAAGACACTTATTATGGATTCTATGTCATGAAATCACCTAAGGTATCATGTCATGCTAAACAAAATTTAAACCATTAGCCAATTCAATTCTATTCATGGTTTTTCCACCCCATGAGAAACCATAAGCCAGGTTAGAAGCCAATTTAAACTAAAGGACTTAAAATAATAATCTCATCCATTTATTTAATTGATTTGGGTGCACACAACATTAGTGTAATCACAATATTGCACAAAATTGGAAATTATCCGACCAAAGGGTTGGGATTTAGATCCCCTACCTTTATTTGATGTTCAAACAAGGATTATAAATGGAAAATGATAATATGGAAGGAGGTTTAGATGAATTCCAAGAGAAACATAAATCAAAACTAATCAAGATAGAAACCAACAGTGCACACATTCAAAGTAATTACACCACAATGATGAAAATAATAAGGGAGATAAGGGGAAAACCTAACAAAAAAGGATTACCAGGGAATGGTCACATAAACAAAATGTCCAAAAGGGAAGTAAACACTCCAAAATCACATGGAGGGTTTCCCTAGTTAGATAGAATAATAGTTGTAGTGAATTAAAATGAAATTTAACTGCAAATCATACTTTAAAATAGAAGTTAAAGGAATTATGTAGTGTGTAATATAATTACATGTTGTTTAAATATTTTTATGGAATATTCTAAAAAACCCATCAATTCAGATTTAATTTATTAAAACACCTGAATAATTAATCGATGTGTAATATATTTACACATTCTATAAATGTACTGTAGATATTTTTTTCAGCCCATTTTCCCTTTAAACTACTTGAACCTCCTTTAAAGATTATCAACTTACCAAGAAACCATAAAACAATTAAACCATTTATACTTAGAATCCGTTAATTCAAACAAGAATAAATCCCTAAACATTAGTTCATTTTCAAAAACCAAGGATCTATACCTATGAACAAGACTCCACCACCAAGGTTTAAATGAAAAACTCAAAGATGGACTTATATAGAAAAAGATGGGATCCTACAACCTCCCCATATTATAACAGCCCATCCCTGAGCTACTCTAAGAATCACTATGTAGTATCTTCAAACATGTCTATCCACTATGTTTTCATATCATAATCCCTCCCTGATTTATCCTCATGAACTCTCTCATGCTTCCACTACACTCAAAGTAACAGTATAATCCTACCCTGAAAATAATTCTCACTATGATCCAAAACCCATATCAGATTTCCTCAAATAAAGAATCAACACAAAGATTGATGCATTCTTTGTCTATCACATGAGAATGGTCTAGATAACATATTTGTAGCTATTACATGTTGAAAACATCATGCATGGAACTGTAGCATTATGGAAGGGATAAACAATACGCTACTGGACCGACCCTTTCCACTATCTCAAATAACCCGAATGACATAATCCATATCTTTACATGTTTCCAGATAAATAATTTCCAGAAAATATGCGACAACCGAAAGAAAACATAATGATCAAACTAAAATTCTATATTTCATTTCAGATGGTCAACATACAATTTATGCCTACTCTGTGGGGTCACCAACTACTATTTGATCAAAAAAACCTTCTCAAATATATCCTGCACAAGACTAGATCCAACAAGTTATGACTTACCTAAATCTATATAAAAAAGATATGAACAAAATAGTATACCTTACAAGGACTAAAAAGGTTCCATTTGGATCCATGATAGGAAGCTATTATTATATAAAAATTCCATTAGTTCCATATGTTTCTCCAATGATCCACACAAATCCAAAACAAAGGCCTCTAAAATATCCCCCAGATCCTGAATAGTCCACTCATATTGACCACCAGTATGTGGATCATAGGCCATTTTTGAAAGAACCCCTGATCATAGAGACTTCTAAAGACCTTTACAAAAACATGATGTGAAACGAGGATCTATTTCTTAAACGATACTCCTCATAACACCATACAATTGAACCACCTCACTCATGTAAAGAATACCCAAATAATTAACTATGAATATTTCCTTGATAAGTAAGAAGTGTTATACCTTAGTTAGTCAATCCATAATAACCCATACAAAATCATTCTTATGGGGTTTCTTGTGTAGTTCTATCACAAAATCCATTGCTATGTCATCACATTTAACTCAGGAATGGGAAAAGGGTGAAAAAGACTAACTGACCTCTAAGGCTCAGCTTTCACCTACTGAAAAGTGATGAATCTATCCACAATTCATGACACCCACTTCTTCATTAATGATAACTAGTATTTTCTATATATATCATGATATATATTTGATAAACTAGGATTCACATCCCATAAAAAAGAATGAAAATCATATCCTCTTGTAACCCGTAGGAACCCATACTCATCCACAGAAAATAATAGAATTTCAATTACTGAGAGTCCATATTGATGGTGTATCCCTACTATATAATTTTTCCCTATGAACTGATATATCCATATCATAAAACATCATAGTCTTAATTTAGTCTAAAAGAATGTGTTTAATAGATTTCAAAGTCATAGAATCCTATCCCCAAGACTCCTGAACATCCATTTTCATTTCTGTTAAAAGGACCATTATCCACCACTCATCACAAGTCTCCCGTACTGCCTTTGCCTATGTCTTTTGGATCAAGGAATTGGTAATGACATTACCCTTAACTGGTGTATAATCAAATTTAGGATTGAAAGACTGTAGATGCTCGACCCACCTCCTCTGTCGAAGGTTCGTGTCTCACAGAGAAAATATTTACCCGAGGATCTTGTGTTCCATGTATAAAAAAACATCTCACCCATGAGATAGTGTCTCCAACATCTCTATTAATGTACTACTACTTCTAACTCCAGATAATGATTAGGGTAATTTCTCTTATATGGTATTTGATGCATGGATCCATAAGCAACTAATTTATCCTCCTGTATTTAAACTACTCCAACTCTAACTTGATATGCGTCACAATACATGATATATGATTTAAAAGGAATAGGTAAAGTGAGGATAGGTATTGAGGTCATCCTACCTTTCAACTACTTAAAATATCTCTCACTTATATTAGAACAAAAAAACCACACCTCTTTCGTGGTCAGCCCAAAAATTCTTGCATCCAAATGGGAGAAATCTCAAATAAAGAACTGATAATAACATACTAAACCCAAAAATATTTGAATCAAGAAGAAATTCTTGGGATATTCCCAAGATTCCATAGCTGAGAATTTATATGGGTCCCCTAACACTCCTTCCCCTAATATGACATGGCCCATCAAGTGAACTTTATTAATCAAAAAAATATATTTGGTCATCTTGGAGTAAAGCTGATTCCATCTCAATGTACTCAAGATGATGTTAAGATGTTTGGAATGATCATCTACTGATTGGGGGTACACTAATATTTCACTGAAAAAACCACTAAAACTGGTCTATATAAGGATGAAATATCCTTTTCATTAAGGTCATGAATACCAACAATGCGTTAGTCCACCCAAACGACATCACTACAAACTCATACAAGACACACCTGCTCATAAAGGCAGTCTGAGATATGTATGATGGTATCACCCTTAAATGGAGGTAAAATAATCTCATATAAATATTGTATAAGATCATATAACCTATCAACTAGTCAAAAATATCATCAATGTATGAAGAGGATATCAGTTATTGACCTTCATCTAGTTTAACCTTTGATAATCCACAAATAAGTGCAAAGAAACATCAGTATTCTTTGCGAAGATAACTAGAGAACACCAAATAGATATACTAGGACATATGATTTCTTTAGATTCTAGATCATCCAACTGATATTTCAACTCCCAAATCTCTAATGGTGTTATTCTGTAAGGTGGGATAAAAATCGGCTCTGCTCCCCGCACCAACTCAATCATGAAATCGATATCTCACTTGGGAAGTAAGATATTGAAATCATCAGGAAAGAAATATTGAAAATTATATACCACTAGAGGAAAATAATCCTACTTCATTATGTCATTTTCAAGAGAAAGACTAGTTATATGAGTCATGAGACAAACCAATCTGCACTGAATTGGTCCCGTATGACCAGCCTGAATATCCCACTCTCCCTGGTGAGAATAAATTCCCCCTTTGGGAGATAAAAATGAAAATATCACTCAATAATAGTTGATATGATTCTGATATAGAAGTAACCAATCCATACCAAGAGTCAAGTCAAAGCCTATAATTTACAGAATAAGCAATTATCAAAATAAATGTTAACCACAAATCTCTAGATAACACACCTTGAAACATTTGATATTCTTTGACCACACTCCCAATGGTGTGTCGATTGTCAAAGCACCATTCAATATTTATAGATACAATACCAAACCATTTTAAAAAAGATAAGATAGAAAATAATTATATTCTTCTTTATCAAACAAAACTCAAGATAATGGTGATGATATAAGAATTGTACCTCTGACAGTTGATGGTCCTACATTCATAATAGCTAGAGTAGTCATCATAACATGCAACTAACTTGTCCCTCTACCCTGGGATCTATTCTATCTAATCTGAGCTATTTCCCTTTTCTGGTATTGATTCTAATGCACTGGGGTACCAAATACACTACCTTATCTTGAATGGCTAGTGGAACTCCAAATACTAACCTGTTGAGGGGTATCTAAGCCCCTTCACAACTTAGGTTCCTATCCTGATCCCCTTCGACTAGTTTGTGCTGGAAATTTCACATAAAACATCTAAATATTACTAATTCTTCCACAAATATGACACTCAACTATGGGGTAAGGACATTGTGGGAGCTTGTCGAAAAACACATCACACTGCTATCACTGGAATTGAACATAGTCCTGAGATGGATGTCCACTACCCTGACTGCTCTTCCCCTACAACCTTGGAGGAAACTATCATAGTGTCACTTCTTGACACTTGAAGAAGAGTTCCCTATTCACCATATTGAGATAAATACACAATGGCTCAGGGCCTGTCTTAGATTCCCTTTCATGATGAGTTCCTGGTTCATCACATCTTCAATGATGCTCAAGCGAAAAAATGAGTACATACGATCTAATATCATAGAGAAGACTATCTAGGAAACATCTCACCCTAGAGATCTCATCAACTACCAAATATGTCACAAATCACTGTAGGCTACTGAAATGTCCAGAATTTTCTAGGACTTACATGCACTCATGCATTATATGCATGAACTCATGAGATTTTTCATCCCTAATTTTTTTGAGATAGAAGTGGATCAGGAACTTCATCTCAATGTCCTTCCAAGATAGCTCATACTACTACCCAAATTTAACTATAATATCCCACAAATGATTTGAAATTATATAAAACATATATGCAATATGTTTCACCATTCTATCCATAGGTGTATCAAGATTATTGAAGATTGTCTTGATTGACTTGATCTAGAACTCCGCTTCCTGGTGACCTCCTTACATAGTAAAAACTAGTGGATGATATAGTTGAAACTCTCTTGTCAGCCAAACATCAAAGGAACGATATGAACAGTCTCCCTTTCCATGGATCACACTACCTCGAATTAGTTTTCATGAATATGAACAACCATATTCTCCTACTTAACTACAAGAATATCTAGTTCATATATATTAGTATCATGTTGACTTCCACTCTCCTAACGCTCAAGTCTAAGATGAGAAGGGGGGATTTTCTCTATAAGAAAAACACACACCTTAGAGAACCAGTTAGCAATAAGATAAACCTCAACAGGTGACTAAAAAAGAGAACCATTGGATCTTGGTATCTAAAATCACATCCTATAAGTGTTTTATCATGACACATCAATTCATTTTATTTATCCAATGAAATATATATCTCATATCACCATTAAAATAGAAAGTATATATCACATGAAAAAATTGATATTTCCCTATCAGGAACAATGCATGTCGATATATCCCTATGTGCCTATTAGAATGAATGGATTCTCATATTTTCCTAAACTGGGCCACGAGTACAAATATCAATAACCATTAAAGTCATAAAAAAATACCTTGCACAACATGTGAATCACCCAAGTAGAAATAACATCAATTATAATAAGAACACAATACAAACAACAATTCAATTCTTGGGTAATCAAATTTCCCTGATACATAAGTTAGCTACTCCCATGAACAAGCCCATTACCAAGTACTAAAACATCATATTCTCATTTTTTACCTATCCAAAATAGTAAATAAGAAGAAACAAAAAGCTACTCCTCTGATACCACTTTGTAAAGTCCCATAATCCAGAACTCACTCATGTGGACAAAGCTGCTAGGCTACAAGTCCTCAAGCACACCTCCCAATATGTTAGAGGCTTATAAATAGTAGAAGGGGTGTGAAATTTATAGTGAGGAGACTATACTCTTAGGTATGATGTGTCATAGTAGTAGAAAATAAACCATACCAATGAAATAAATCCATGTATTGACATCGTAAAAAACAATAATAAGAGACAACTGAATAATTAAATAAATAATAAATGAATTATGTAAAGACATTCTATAATGTAACTAAGTGTTTTTCTAGAAAAAATATAAGTAAAATACTAGAATACTAAAATAAAGACTCAAAAGTCCCGGGTCCCAAAACACACGTCAATCCCACATCCAAATCTAGCCCATCTAGCAAGAAAAAATCAACAACATGGCCCTTTTTCTTTATCCAAACCTGCATCCACATCATCTTCTTGGGTACCAAATGATGGCCTGAATAGGGTGTGATTATAAATTAATAGGTTAACACCACCATGTCTAAACTTACCAGTTTGATAGAAAGTCTATTCAATAAAGTGATAAAATTGTGTATTAATTAATTCAGTAATTAATAAAATGCAACAAAAACCTGATTTGGATCTATTCCAGAATATCTGGAAATCATGTATTACTACCATGACGACCACCATCATACAACTAAGGTAAAATAACCTACTTTTGTGCCATGCTGAAATATCTCAGTGCATATCTTCTGACAATTCCAACCATAACCATATAACCAACGATAAATTACCTACTTTGATGCCACACCAGAATACCTCAAAGCATGTATTATGACTAGAGAAACAATAAATATATTACATTGGTATAGTCACAACAATCCAGGTTAAATCTATATAAAAATTACAATATCTGGGTCAAATCCCTATAAGAATTACATCATAGGACTGGGTAAAGACCACTCTATATAAGAATTATAGCATGGGACTGGGCTATGACCGCCCAATATCGGTAGTATAGTATATAAGTTACCATATTCTAGGGATGATCCTGACATATAAGAATTTAATCATGGAACACAATTCCTGTCATACAACATGGATATCATAATATAACATCATAAATCACAATGTATAATTACGTGAATTACCGTTTATCTTTCATATACCACATTCAATTCAATCAATATTAACCAACAGTAATAATAATAACAAAATAATCCACATCATAGGGATTCTATATCAAGAAATCACATAAGGTATCATGTCATGTTAATCACACTTTAAACCACTAGCTAATTCAATCCTATTCATGGTTCAATCACCCCACAGGAAACTATAATCCAGAATAGAATCCAATTGAAAGCAAAGGAATTAATAGAATAATCTCATTCATTTATTTAATTTATTTGGTCACACACTACATTGGTGCATTCACAATATATCATAAAATTGGTAATTATCAAACCAAAGGGTTGAGATTTAAACTCGCTACCTTTAACTGACAATCCAAAAATGCATCCAATGATAAAAATCAATGAGGAAGAAGGTGTGGATTAACACCAAGAGAAACCTAGATCAAAATTGATCATGATAAAATCTAAAAAATGCACATGTTCAAAGGAATTACACCGCAATGATCAAAATAAGAAGGGATAGAAGGGAAAAACCTAACTGAATAAGAATACTGAAGATTGGTCACAAAAATAGGAAGTCCATAAGGGAAGTTGGCACTCTAAAATTACTTGGAGGGTTTACCTTGGCCTAGTGGAGAAGAGTGCTTTGAATTAGAATGAAATTCATTTGCATAACATAATTTAGAATAGAATTTCTAGGATTTACATTGTGTATTATGTAGTTACATGTCATTCAAATATTTTTAATGGAATATAAAAAAACCCATCACCTCAGATTTATTTTATTAAAAAATTTGAACAATTAAACGATGTGTAATATATTTACCCAACATGTATATTTCTTGCAGATGTGTTTTTATCCCATTTTTACATTAAACTACTCGAACCTCATTTATTTCTTCTCAATTTACCAAGAACCTATAAAACACTTAATCTATTTGTATACGGTCTCCATTAATTCAAATAAGAATACATCCCTGATCTTTAGGTCATTTTACCCAACAAAGGCTCTCTATCTCAAAACAATACTCACAACCAAGGATCAAACAAAAAACTAAGAGGGATGCACCTAGAAAAATATAGGATCTTACACCCAAGATTTTTATACATATTATTACATGTTTTTTAACATTAATATTTTTTAATTACCAAAAAAAAAGAATCAAAAGTCCAAGAATCATCAAAATACTAGGTACATAAAATATGAACATGATAATAAAAATTTAATATTTTAAAATCCATTATGATATTTTAAATCGCTTTGATCTCCCAAAACTATAAGGGAGATTCTAGGGAACACCTAGAAAAAATGGGTAAACTAAAAATTTTAGAAATTGAATAAAAATGATAAATAAATATAATGTGTGAGTAAAATATATAACATTACATCGTAAAATATAATTCTAATAACTAATCATATGGGATAATAACATAAATAACATGGTATCATAAGATCATGTCGATATAGGAAATGTGGAAGAAACCCAAAACTTGATATTAACATAACTCACAATGAAATTACAAGACCACATCACATAGTGGATAGAGTCCCATAATTTATTAGGCTGACTACCCAATCCAATGAATAATTTCTCACGAGACAAAAAATTACCCAATTCATTGGAGTGCTTTTTATGAACACCCATTATAACAAATTCATGATTATATGTGACATAAAATGAAATCAATCATAAGGTATAATCATAAGAATGACCCTTGGAAATAAATGTGTTACCTAATCTTCCCTTATGTTGTAATAAAATTAAATTTCATAATGATTCAAAAGAGTAGAAGGTATTAAATAATATGGATTTTCATATATGAATAAATAATCCCAGGTATCAAAATAAGGTGTTTATTTTTAAAAGAAGCTATTAAATAAAACAAATGTTTTCCATAAACATTTCATCATATCAGAACTCATGGATATAAATGGGTTTCATAAAAATCATGACATCATAATAAAAACCATATAAATAATGAATAATAATGGTATAATTGGATCACATCCCTATAAAATCATAATAAATATCAAATAATTTCACCTTAGATGAAAAATTCCACTAAAAGTATATATAGAATGCATCTGTAGGTAAATAGAACTTTCACCATTAAATCACATTTTTAATATCGTAAAATTTCATAAATATTATGGAAATAATTTTAATTGAAGATAACATTGGAAACCACTAAAGGAACCTTCAAATTATTGAATGTTCAAATGGCGGAAAATTTTGTTAAGGTCATATAATTTAGACGAAAACATTCCTTTCATAACTTTGAAAAATATATCATAAAGTACCTCAATTAAAAAAATGAAAAGGAGATTAATTTTAAACTCTTTTGATAAATGGAAAATAATGTTAAAATGGTTTTAAACAATCATACGATGATATTAAATACATTATTCAAAACTTTTCTGAATAAAATGGATATGGTAGAAAAAGAATTTTAGAATGAAGAGAGAAATAAAATGATTTTTCATAAAAAAATAATATTTCAGTATTATAAGTTCATAAAGAAAGTAGAATAAATCGAAAAAATTATTCTCTATACATATAAATATGAGAAGAAAATATATATTATTTTAGATAGAATTATCATGTAACTCCCCCATTATAGGATTAAGCATAAAAAATCTTGAATAATGATGGGAATGTGAAATAAACCACGATTACTTTGGTAACTATATATAAATAATCCCCATGAATGAAATTACCTTATATGAATATTTAAATTGATGTAATTTTTATGGTAAAATAAAATTTTAAATTAATGATCATTATAAATAACACATAAAATTAAAAATAGGTTAATATAGCGTGTGTCGTGTAGAATTAAAAGATAAAAGAATATCTCTTACCTCAATTATGACACATTAAATAATTTTATTATATTACTAAATATTGAAATTCTGTTAACTATTAAATTTCATAAGATCCAATTTCATGTGTAATATTCCAATTATTTTATCTATTACTATGTTATATTTAATTACTTAATCAATTAATTTCACATCTTACAATTTGATGATATTTGGGTTTTATGTCTAAAATAACTTTAGTAGGTTGACTATAGTTAATGATTTTATTATTACATCATATCTAATATAATAATATAAAAATCATTATCATTTTTTACTACTATTATTCTTTTAAATACAATTATCAAATCTATTTATGAAAAAAACTACAATACACTCATTAAGATGGTAGGACATATATATGTAAGAGTAAAGTGTCCATTTTTCAATGATCATTATAGAAAGAAGGTAAGTATTACATTATTATTAAATAATTATAATTATATATTTAAAATCATATAATATCTTAAAATACATGTATATATACCATCTATGTGATGTGGTAATGAAAAATTATTCATATCACTTTGTTGAGGTGCTAATCCACATGAACTAACATACAACATTATCATTATTCAATTAATGGAATGGAAATAATACATATGACATATTAAATTTCAAGAATGATAAATAATTCATTAATATCATACATATTATTTTAATCAATCATTATAACCCTCCATGAGAGGAAGTGACGGAAAAAAAATTACCTCATTTCGTGAGGCTGTAATCCGCCTTACACACAATAAATGGTTTAATTTCCCTTTTGATGGATGAGGATATGGATGAAAGTTATTCCATTTATATTAACAAATATAAGTACCTTGTATAATATTTTGTTATTATATCATCATGGTTGAATAAAATTTGAAGGATGTGGAAGAAGAAATATTACATAAACATTCATTTAAAAACTAGATATCTTCTTTAGAAAACATCATTTACATTACAAATTTAACCCTATAAGGTTTCTATTATTAATAAAGTAAGACCTATGTACATGGGTATGGGTGTTAGGAAGGAATTTTGGAAGGTATTTGAAGAATTAAAATGTTTTATTTTTGATAAAAAGAGGATAATAGTTTCCATTTTATAAGAGGGGGGGACTCTAGGAAGTAATTAAAATATCAAATTATTATAAATTTGTTTAGGGGAAAAGGACACAAACTGATAGAAATTGAACTTAATATGAAGATGGTTCAAAATAAAATCATTATATAAAATTTTTACAAGTTTTTTTGAGAAAAATGAGCTCAAAGTCTCTTGAATAAAGTGAAAAAACTACAAGAGTCTGAAGGTTGAAACTTTACATTTTTCTTTTTGAACCAATTAAAAAAGATCACTCAATAGAAAAGTGTTAGAGCCACCAACCTCCTTATGCACTCCTTTGTTAGAAAGAGTGTCTTCAAGTGCATTGGATTCTTAAAAAGTGTGTGTAATGATATTTCTCATTAAGGAGAGTTGATTGAGGCAATGTTACCATTTCACAGTCAGCTTCCAAGAGAGATGAATCTGCCCATTCTTGACTGCCTAAAAAATAGTTTTGGAGACACATTAAAACCAAATATTATTTATACCCATTTTCTGAGAAATGTTTACAAAATATAACAACCCCATCATCTCTGCATCAAGTGCTGTTGCAATTCCACATGGTCCATGGTGATATTGCATAACATCCCTTGTATCATCTCTAAAGATAAATCCATAACCAGCTGGCCCTGGGTTCCATTTGGATGCCCCATCAGTGTTTCATTTATCCCAACCAGAAATCAGAGGACACCAACAAACTTGTTGCATGTATCAAGGAGGAGAAAAGTTCCCAAGCACCCTTAGTCTCTGTAGCATCGAGAAATAAAAAATGGAGTTATTTCAGAACTCAAAATGAAGAAAATTGGCATGCTTGGTGGTAGAAATAATTTTAGAGAAAGAATCCTTAAGGTTGAGACCTACTCCCTCATGCATCACCCTATTATAGACCCTCCAGATCAAATGTACCAGCTCAACACAAGATTACTTAAGAAAAATGATAATATGATTTGACTTGGGAGAGTTCAGAATTGCAGTTAAGAAGTCAATGAAAGTACCTTCTCCATGAGGTCGCAAATCAATGATGTCAAAGAGTGAATTATAGTGGGTTGAAGTAGTATGGAATCTGAGGAAAATATGGTCAAGGTCCTCTCGATGTTGATGGAAAATAACACACTAAGAGTAGATTGAAATGCAAACTTTCTAAATATTGCATTCAATGTGGATTCTATTGTAGAAAATACTCTAGAGAAGGGTGAACCTAGAAGGTGGAATCCAGTTATTATTGAGTTCCCTAATCCAATTATGAGTGCCCTGTGAGTTGTGCCTGTAAAAGGATTTAGAGGTAATCTGGCCATTCACAGCTAGTTCCCAAATGAAATGTCCTCCTGGCATGAGAAGTCATAGTTGGAGACTATTTGAAAAATCTCAGTGGGAAGAGTGTCAAGGATGACCATTTTATCCTCGATATAAAGGCTATCATGAATAACATGATACAATGTATCTATCCTATCAATGAGTGGTCCATTATTCCATTTATCAGAACAGAACTTCCGGGAGGAGTTTGCATTTTCCAGCCAATGGGATTCTATAATGATCTTTTGAAAAACACTCTTTTGACTAGGACAAGTCGAAGATTCCATGTCGCAGGTTTTTCCTACATTCATATTGTCAGAATACTTGAATCTAAGGAAGTAAAAGGAATCATATTTATATGTAAGAAATTTCAAAATGAATTTAGCCTCGAGGGATTGATTAAAAAGTGTCAGATTCTTAATCCCAAGTCCCCCAATGGAATAGGGCCTGTAGCATTGATTCCATGAAATTGTGAGAATATTTTTTTCCCTAAATACATCCACTCAAGATGAAGTTTCTCATAAGAGAGTTGATAGATTTAATAAATGAGGAAGGAATTGTGTATACCATGAAGGAGTAAACCAATTTTGAAATTATAACATGCTTTAAAAGGCATATCCTTCCAGCCATTGAGAGTTATTTTCCCTTCCAAGTGGCCATAGCTCTTCTAATATGACTAAGAAAAGATAGGAAATGGGAGGCACATAGTCTGCACCAAAATATAGGCATTCCAAGATATGTAAAGGGGAGGGATCCCTACCCTATTCCCATCTTATTGATCACTCTACTTTTCCTTTGGAATGATAAGTTTTTCCAAAAGTATATAGAAGATTTTCCTCAATTGACTTCTTGACCTGAGAAACTCTCATAATGAAGGAGGTACTCCTTTATGTTTTTATGTTCCTCTTATCACCCTAATAAAATATAATAATTTCATCATCAAATAATAAGTGGGATGGAGAACTAGTACCTCAAGATGCCTTGATGGTTTTCAAATCACCATAATCCACCATATGAAGGAGTCTGCTGAGATAGTCTTCAGTGATGAAAAAATGATGGTTGAGAGGGGATTACCTTGCCTCACCCCTCTAGAGGATCTAAAATATCCTTTCATGGATCCATTTATTAAGATGGAGATGTGATCCGACCCAAAAATATTTTTGATCCAACAAATGAACTTTTCATTAAAGTCAAAACCTATTAGAACATTGCAAATGAATTCCCAGTCCATTGTATCAAATGATTTCTTGATGCAAGTTTGAGAGCTATGTTACCTCCCCTCATTGAGTTCCAATGTAGGTTCACACATTACAAAGAAGATATCAAGTAATATTGTATGTTTCTACCATAGAAAAATCCAAATTGGTTCCATGAGATCAAATTATGAGATATACGGTCAAGCCTATTTTCCAAGAGCTTGGAAATGATCTTATGAATTTTATTGATAATGGAAATAGGTCTAATATAGTTAATGTCACTCGCATGCTCAATATTTGGGATGATATAAATAAATTGAGCATTAAATCCTTTGGAGAAGGACCCACCCTTAAAGAAGTGTTTGATCAACTCACAAACATCCAGCTGAATGACATCTGAGAAGTCCTGAAAAAAGTTATAGGTGAACCCATTTAGACCAGGGGAGATGCCTTTGTTCAAAATGAAGACAACCTATTTTATTTCAAACTCAAGGGGATTGGAAGTGAGAAAAAAGTTTTCATAGTTATTTACCATCCTTGGAATGATTCACTCCTTCTTATCATCATTTTTTTGTGGCCATTAAAGAGATTTTCATAGTAGGAGACAATATGGGTAGTGATGGTCTGTCTTTCATTTAGAATGTGATCAACATCCTTCAGAAGAATGAGGGGTTTACTATACTTTCTTTATCATTAAAGATCATTGAAAAATTGGTATTTTGGTCCCCGTCATTAATCCATTTGACTTTGAAGGTGTCCTTAAGCATATTTATTTGAGCCATATAAGATATTGGAGTTTAGAGGCCATCACTGCCTCTTGATTAATCCCACCAGGAATGTTTTTCTTAGTGATATATTCTTGCATCGAGTGGAGGGAGAGCTCCAAATCATCAATATCTTCATCAAGTTTTATAAAACTTTTCCTAATTTAATCCTTCATAATATCTTTGATATTTTTAATTTTTAAAGGAACACAAGCGGAGTTCCATAACAACCAACCCCATCCCAAGAATTTTGCACCAGATTATTTCATTACAAGAGGTCAATACATGAATTTTTAAAACTAAAAGGTATGGGAAGTTTAATATCATTACCAAGAAGACTTACCAATATGGGATTGTGGTCAAATTTGTCTTTTTCAAGTGCAATATAGGATTTGGGTATCCAATTTCCCAACAAGGAGTCATTGAAAAAGGCATGATCAATCCTGCTAGCTCTAACACCACACAAATTCCTTATGTACTTGGTGTACTTAGAACTGGTGAGATTCTCATCAGAAATGTTGGAATTCTCAATAAAAGTATTAATCTCTTTGATGGAGTTTTAACTTTATAAAGAACCCATTTTCTCATCAGTATGTAGAATAAAATTAAAGTCCATAATCATCACCCAAGACTCCATAATTAAATTCGTAAGTTCATAAATTTGATTCCATAACAATATCCTATCATTATAATTGTTAAATTCATAAAGTATATTTTACATTGATAATCTGGAAGTGATGTGATGATCCTCCTACAGAAATATTATGGGCATATCCATAAATTTATGAACAAATAACCATAATCGATCTTGGCTATAAGGGGTCTGTATTCTCCCCAATAGATGATATCCACTGTTAATAGGAAATCTGTCCTGTGCAATTATATTCCTTTTATGTTTAGAAACACCAATTATCATAGGTTTATACCAACCTTAAAGAAGACTTAGGGAACCTTTAGTGATAGGGTTGGCTATGCCTTTGTAGTTACAAAATAATATCTATATTTTGGCCTTTTTTGGGGGGTGCCAACCCCTTTATCAGTAAGCTCCATTTTTTAGTTCTTCCAGACCTTTGATTTTTTTTAATCTAGAACCGATGAGCCATAAATTTTTCTAGCCTGATCATCAAGGGAGTCTTTTCTAAACTTCTCAGAGTAGGAAACTATAGCCTTTTCTACTTATGTGCTAGAATTTTTCACCCGCAATAGACTCGTTTCACCCAATTGTTGTTATGACATTTCAAGACCATCAATAGTCAGCTAGGTTTCTGATTCATTCACCCTATGTTAATCTAACCCTAATTTCCATCTTCCTCCTATTCTAGGCCTTTAGTGATTTCTAAGCATAGTATAACCGCATTGAGGTCATGGGAGATGATCACAAGAAGGAAATTCTCTGATTGTAGAGGTGTGACCATAGAGCACATCTATACTGAGAATCTAAGAATGATATCAACATCACTATTGTTAAGAGAGTCATGAGTATAAATAATAGGATGTTTGGTGACCTCCGTTAGATTTCCAAGTCATTGTAAGGACTGTTTCTGCTCTTCCACTTCCACCAATGTAGCCCATGAGTGACTTGAGCTAGCCACACTTCCCAATTTGACAGATTTAATTTTAACAGGCATATCCTTCCTATTTTCCACTAACATAGTCTTCTAGATTTATGGAACTTCCTTCCAAGCCATAACACATAGGGCTGGAGCTATTAGCTTTTTAACAACTCTGCAATTATTTATGACATGTCCCACCATTTTTTCAGTGATCGCAGAAGGGTGGAAGATGTTCAGATTCAATTCTGAACTCAAAATCGTGATCATTCGTAATGAGGGAGAGGTGGTTTGGTGTTGGTAGTTCCATATTAATTTCAACAAGGATCCTCACATAGAGTCCAAGATCTGCATTGAGCATCCTCTGATCAATTTTAAGCGGTATGCCAAAGCTGGTAGCCAATATGTTAAGGATTTTGGGTTGTTAGTAAACCCAAAGTAACCCATGTATCTGAGAACATAACCAAGCATTCACATGATTCTGGTTGTAGGGATTGAAAGTTTCCTCTTACTCTTGAAGTCTCAGTATTCCATGCTTCAAGTTGAGATTCCCCATCCTCCAAGATACATTTATGTCCTCCTGCCTCTCCAATATGATATGAAAATATCCATTACCGATTGGAATGAGCTTCCATTTAGAATTTTTCCAGTAATGAGAGATCTGATCCTTGAGCTCCAAAAATGACCAGGGTTTAATGCCCTTCTCATAAGCGATGTGGCTGGGTAAAGGAAACTGAAATAGGTCCATCCTTTGCTTAATTTCTTCAGGATCCGCAACCACTAAAATTGCACCAAGATAGCAATGAAATTTGAATTTAGTATATTCATAGTACATTAATATATAATTTTTATCTAAAAATTTCATGGAAAACAATAATTAAATAAAGTTATATAACTATGTATATTTTTATTATCGATTATTTTATATTTAAATTAAAAAAATAAATAATTTTTCAACATTGCATAAAAATTTAAGAAAATTATTTAATCAATAAAAATTAAAAATAAATTAAAATGATAAAAATAATAATTTACCATAGTAATATACATTTTTAAACTAAAAATAAACTCTATTTATGAATATGTAAAAGATTTAGAGTTAAAAAATCAAGGGGAATGACTTTTTTTACTTTTAAATAGTTAAAATAATATATGGTAAAAATTAAAGAAATATGAGACCATGTTTCCATATATTATAAAAATATATGAATATAGACAAACTTCTATCATACAATGAGATATAGTAAAGATTTATGATCATTTTTATCCCTTTATCGAACTATTTTTAACCTTAACTACCTGATTTACCCATATTACGATGACGATTATTTAATATGGTTAAAATTAATAATGGTCTAATGTAAAAGAGAACTATTTACCAAATTTGGATCTCACAATTCCTATCATGGAGTCAAATTCTCAATATTGAATTTATATAATTTTAATAAATTAATATAAGATCCAAATTCCAAAAGCAACAAAAAACAATTTTTCTGAAAACTTCTTTTTATGTATACAAATGTTTTTATAAAAAAACATGTAATGAATTCATTTCAAAAATTATAATTATAATATTTTAAATCAAAAGGAAAATTTATATTTTAAAAAATAATATAAAATATAATTTCACTTTGAAAATGATTTAAAATAAAATATACTATTAAATAAAAACTAGTATTTTCACTATTCATTGACAAATCAAACACTTCAGGAAAATCACAAAACAAGAGAAAAATATAATTTTTTATGCGGTTATTTCAAAAATTAAATCCTTTTTATAAAATATATTTTAAAAAATTTCCATGAATTAATTATAATATTTACTCTCATAAGAAATTGAAAACAATTTTCAATGAAATCAGGTCTTTGAAGAATAAAGACTTCACTAAAAATTGAGTGATTATCTAATAAGAATATTTAAAATCATTTATAATCATTAGGTTCATTATATATATATTTTAAACCTTTTAATCCTATTCAAACTCTCTTATTTAACTTCTATTTTATAATAGTCATATTTAAATAATAAAATATTATTATTCAGTTAGGCTCAACGTCTCATGTTGTATACACTATAAAACATAGTTTACATATTTAAACATCTAGCTGTGTGATATTATCTACAATTTAATACATTTTTTCATCAAAATTGATGTCATATATTTCTAATCAAGGTTGTGACATCTAAAACTAACTTTTTTTAAATCACATATCATAAAAATGGTAAATAAAAATTCATCTTGAAACAAAAATAAAAGAAATGTAAAAGAAAAGTATATTAACACATAAATAGGTATCAAAAAAGGGTAAATTTAGTGGGAATTTAAAATATTTACATTCAAGAGAAAAGTAATTTTTAAATAACTATTTAGATTGAAAGAGATCATTAATAACAATAATGTGATTTATGAATAGAATTTTGATGGTTGTAAAACAATGTGGTGTGAAAAGTCCACTGGTTTATAATAAGTAAAGGTATTTAGATAATATTTTTGTTACAATATTCTTTTTCTTGTGTTGAGAAATTCCTTTAATATCTAGTCTAATAATATAAATAAACATACTTTCATAATAGTTATAATCTCATCCATTAATCAATTTCCACTACAATTTCTTCTTTCTAACCAAATGATGAGTATTAAAGACGAATTTGTCTTGCATGAAACACTAAAATAAACTTCAAATAGATCAAATAATATACAATATGAAAATAGTATTTTAGAACTGTCTTTATTTAACAAAAACCAAAATGGCATGAAAACAGTAAGAAAAATTTTCCATAAATAATAAACCTTCATATGAAGAAATAAAAAATTATTATCCTAATCCTCAATAATGACACCCAATGTTCAACTTATAAATACCATCAAAATTCATGAAAATAGTCCCAAAAGAGTTTGTAACTAAAAAATACAGATGGATTTGTTCACACATTCTTCTAAGGCTAATTTAACATTTACCATATATCAATATTTGGAACTCATAAATCCATATACCCAAAAATTTATATTTTCTAATAATATAATCTCTATTATATGATAATAATTTCAGTTAAGTCACCATAAAACAAACTTAAAATCATAAATTCTTCCAAATGATAACTCAACCTTGATTCCTCAAATAAATTACTCTAAAATCATATAATTATTCCCATAATTAATTTGATATTTTTATGAAATGACACTAAATACTTGATCACCATGTTAATTTTCGATCCCACAGTTATCTATATGATAAAACATATGTTCCCTATTTGTAATTACCAAAAATTACCTCAATATAAATTATCATATAAAATATAATGGTTAAACAACCCATTAAACATATTTCTATATAATTTATAGTCACTGTTCCTCAAATAATATTTCTTGTTAAACCAAAGGGTTACACATACCTCAACCCAATAAAACATCTCCCAATGTATCATTTATAACATATAAATTCCTCCACTTAAAACTTGAAAAGAGATGTATAAAAAATTTAAAATATTTAATCCTGATACAAATAAACCCATGTTTGTATCCATATAATTTAATTTAACCTCCATTGAAAACATATTGTTCTCCAAAAAATTACACAATACATAGACTCTTCCTGATTCATATGACTAGATTATCATTTATATAACACTTCTACAACATTTTTATTGAATATTACTAAGTACACACATCAATAAATTAACTTAATTTATTGTACTAGAATATGAATTTCGTTGGCTTTAGAGTTAAACCTTGGATTATGAAATCAACTTGAATAAATCCCACATTCCCAAAATATAAGACATTGAACTATAAATGGAAACATAGGATGAACATCATATCCCTACATTTAAATCTTCATTTTTTTTCATAAATTACATGTCATATGTCTTTCTTGTACACAAAAAAATCAAAATCTAATTCCTTAAGACATTTCCCTAAGTGCATATTGGAGAATGCATGACTTGTAGGAAACTGAATCTTTTTCTTTACATGGTCTTCATGAAACACCATTATATATTTTTATGTTTGTTATGAATTTAACCCATTTTTATATTTTAAATGTAATAATGAGATAGAAAAATATTCATTATCATTATTTTTTCCTTCCAACTCCCATTTCATTTGGTTACTCATGAGAAAAATCATTCCCTTGTCCTCCACATGAAGTGTTATTATAATTATATCTTTTTTTCTATCCATTGAACAAAACCAAAAGTGTACTTTGTAAAAAAATATTCACAGTGAGAAAACACATAATCATGAAAAATAATTTATTGGATTTCTAACTCATGAAATATTCTTTTCAACACTCACCATGAAATATAATGATGGATTTAATATACCCAACCAAATATTTTTGGGATTATTAACCCTTGATGAATAAGTTCCAAAAACATGCCCCTAGTATTATATCGACAGGGATATAATTTATTGGAAATAAAATTCCCTATACTTCACCAAAATTTCAAGATATATTCATATAATTAGACGTATACAAAGGGTTATAAAAAATTTATTCTCATTATAATACTAAAAATGTAATGTCTTGACCCATGTTCCAAATGCATGTTCCTCGATCTAGTTTGTTACATGCCCTCAAGAATGCCTCCCCATATTCCAGAGGATAACAACTAGTAGATAGGATCTATTATGTAATGTGGGTAGACTATACCATATTTTTCAAAGTAGCACAAAAATATAAATAAATAAATAATATCCAAATGATAATATAACATAACCAATAATGGAAAATATCTCATGATGAATACAAAAACTAGAAAAATGACCATAATCCAAAGAACTAAATATGTCCTACCATATAAGTGTTGAGTTTCAAATGAAAACCCAATATAGAGATACACTGAAATCTCCCAAGAAGTTCCTGACAACATTTCTGGTTCCATCATCCATACTCCATCTCGAATCACAAAAAATCCATTTAACATAGGGATTTTACCCTTACCATGTCCCATAAAATAAATGACTTTTTCAGTACCATTTATGCAGTTGTAGGATGTGATTATAACTCATTAATCCAGCACTAATGGATTCTAATGAAATATCTAGTCGATAATAGTGTATAAAGTTGCATAAAGAATAAATATAAGTGAAAAAAGAAATATGTTTCACATTTACTATTCTTTAATCAACCACATAGGTGCATGGGTTCACAATGTCACCTAAACAAATCATACCTACTTTATCCCATTATGAAGGATGAACCATACACCATCGAGTTTTAATAATTCATTCTTTATGGAATTTAAATTCTCATTTAATTAAAATTTCATCTAGTACCTTGGAGTGTTAGTCCATGTACCAATATACAGGTCACTTGGAACACTGGTCCAATTTTAATATCTTGGGGGCCTAGATCATTAGTCTAGCACACAATGAGAATTTGGGGCATCAGTAACAGACCCACACCTTATTGTTAACATTTCTGTATTGGGGGCCTAGATAGTTAGTCTCACACCCTATGCGTTTTTGGATTATTTTCCCCTTAACCACAACTCATTGACCAATCACATATATTACACTATATAAATTAAGGTTAGACATCATTAAAATTATTATCATCCATTAACATCATGATGCACTATTTCATTTATCAATCACAAACATGATCCTTCACTTTATTCACATGGAATAACATAAACAATTCATCATTAATCCTTTTATATTCAATTAATTACATAACTCATTTACCCTTCAAGGTTAATCCATTTATCCCATTAAATCGAATTATCATCCATACAATAAAGATTTAATTCATTTCCATTATCCCACTTTTCCCTTTATTATAATTCATAAATCATCATTTCATGTGTATTGGACCACCCCATGGGTTTTTATCAAGATGGTCTCATAATTTTCAATGGTCTAAGAGGATTCATGAAGGGTATCAGAATATCATAAGAATAAAATCATTATTTTAATTCAAAATTCAGGTTCCTAATGTGGAAATGAAACATTAAAACTAAAATAATAAAATCATGTTCAGTACTATAGGAATTATCAATTAGGCCAAATACCTTAGGATCATTTATGAATGCTCGTCAAACCATTTCCATCAATTCGATGTAAAATGATTGAATTATCAATAGAAAGGAAGATCTTGGATAAAAAACTATAACCAATATCCAATGAAACAAGATCCAATTAAACCTAGATTTAAACCGTTTAAAATGAAGTAAATCACCCCTCTATTAAGGGCAACAAATGTGTGAGTGAGAAGAACCATAAATAAGAAGAGATCATATACCATAAAAGAGGTTGATTTATTACATCAGATATTCGATTCACACCAGAAGACTTTGATGAGCCTTGTAATCCTTTAAAGAACCTCCAAAAACACGGTAATTCATTTTATATCAAATATGGGGACTTGGTTTATAATTTGGACATCAAGTAATTTTTCAATAAATTTTCAGGGGTTTAAAAACCCATGAATAATTTTTCCGGGGTGGGATGTATGGTTTTCCAAACCATGCTCCCAAACCATGTTGGGCTTCTATTTGGGGTCCATGGTTAGTGATTCACGCTCAAATTTTCCAAGAGATGAATGTAGAACGATATTTGTAGTTTAGCTTGGGTTGTCGAATCCTTAGAGACCTAAAGAGTAACCTACAGACACATACATTATATGGATTGTTTTTGGATATGAATTGGCCAACTTGGGTTGATTATATTTGGGTTTATGGTATCACTAACAAATTTAAGTTAATTCAAATTAATATAATGAGTTTATCCTAGGTTATCGCTTGGGGTGGATTGGATGAATCCCTTTTTAATGATTTAAATTTATTATATTTGAGATGGGTTCATTTAAGAAGATCAAACAACATCATCACTTACTGGTTTAATACCTAAAAAATTTAATACTAATCACATATAAACTTGAAGGATAAAAGTTTTGAGCACTTCAAGGTAAAGGTTCGTATTAGCACTTAAAGTGTGTGGCCTTAAATTCAACAAGGATGAAGGAGTTTAAAGATCTTCAAACAAAATTCTCAATTAAAAGAAGTGATTAGAAATTAATGGAGTGATAAATAACATCCAAAACAGCCCCTTGATACTCACTTAGATCAACCCATAAAAGTGTTAACCCTATGCTGATTATATGGTTTCAATGGAAGCGGAAAGTAGACTCATGATGGAGGAATATGAGAAGTAAAAAAAACAATAAAAAGAAAGCAATCACTCCACCTTTATGGGAAGAATATCACAAGGTATGGTGTGAATAAATTCAAACCTTAAGGAAACTATATCAAAATGATAAGAAGAAAAACATAATAAGAGTAATGGGAGAAATTTTATTAATAACTAAGGTTATTCGAACAACTTACATGAGAGAGAAGAATGTTACAAAGACAAATCGATATAATAATATTATAATGACAACAAAGATCCCAGGATCCTCAACTCCTCTACAAAAAATACCTTAAATAGGAAATTTTGAAGCCATGGGTCGAGCCTACAATAGTGTAAGTCACTTAAATTAATTTTGGTGGGCCTAGGTGGGTGGAAAGTTAAGAGAGAGTAGACTTTTCCACCCTTGACCTGAGGTGGCAGCAAACTTGCTTCTACCGAAAAGATGCACCTGTAATACCTTCTACATACCAAATTGTATTGGGACATAGAAGACAAAAATTAATCTCCGGATGTCCCCTATATCTTTTCAAAATTTAAGCCCAATATAATATGTGGTTTCCAATATATGATTAAATTGGTGGGATGATTTTATGGGCCTCAGAATCTGGCCCAAAATTTTATCCCCAAATTGGGCCGCCTTAAAAACCAAGTCCGAATTAGCACTGGATACTGAAGAATTATTTTTTTCTATATATGTCTTATAGAATCCCATGAAATTTGGTCTTCATTGGGCATGTATGTTGGGCCCCTAATTCTCTTCAGTGGGCTGGTGTCCAATCTGACTTCTCCAGAATTGTTTGCATGAAATCCATTTTGGTGGTCTTCCAATGTAGATCTTTCAATACTCCACAAGTATGAATTGTTAAAAATATAATTCGGAACCTAAAAATTAAATATGAAAATAAAATCAAGATCATTAGGTACTTTAAATGATGTTAAAAATGTACCACATAATAGTTCATTTTAAGAATGAATTACAATCATAATGTGAAATGATGTTCAAAGTGTAAAATGAACTAAAATGGTGTTTATGAATAATAAATCACATGAATATTATATATATTAAAAATGAATATTAGCCTCATTTAGTGGATAATCACACCCCCAACTTGAGTTTTTCTAGTCCCGAGCAAAATATATCTCAACAATATGAAATTCAAATTCCCTTTTCCAAAAACATTTTAATACACAATGATCACCAAACACCCTAATAATAAAAATCATGAAACCCATCAAAATATTTTAATACATGATAGTTTCATAAAAAGATCCCAATCCCAATCCCATTCCTTTGTTCGAATTCATCTCCATATTTCATCCAATATCAATTAAGAGTGATGATGTGTTGTGCATCACATTAGACATGGGGGTTCATCTTTATTCAAGAGGGAAATGATGGAAGTGCTAGGTGGAATCACATTTCAATATTAATATGAGTATTCAATTTTTTATTGTATTTTTTTTTGTTTTTACAATTTTTCCATGGTAATTGAAATGGCACTCAAAAAAGTCAACCCCTATAGCGAGACTTTTCCAATGACTCCCAGGCTCGAAGACCTTAGGGAACCAAGTAAAGCCCACATAATCGAGCATCATCTCAAGTTAACTCTTTCAAAAACAAATTCAAATTACCAAAAATAGAGATAAAATTACTATCTCTGGGCCAGAAAACTATGGAGTCACAATCTCCAAGTGCCGAAATCCACGCATTAGGTCATTTGATTACTCTACGTGCAAATTTATTGTTTTTTTAATTTTTGTATTGAATACTCATATTAAAACCAAATTGATCACCAAACCTATGCTATTTATTTAGGGGACCCTATGAACTCAAACTAATACGCCACTATCCAAAGGACGTGTGTTGTGATTTTTTTTATTTGGATGAAAATATAAACCATGAAATATCACATTATACTGCTACACTTTCCTAAATCTATGCTCATGAAATTATACATGGATTAAAATCAAAATCAGGGCATGCTAAATTATTTGATATTCAGTTTTAAAGTGTAAAATTTCTATTATCATGTTCAAGGTTAAAGAAAATTTTCCTTGCATTAAGGCACACTTTTTTTTCAAATCATTCATTTTTTTACACAAAAGAAATTTTATTTTATCTCCCCCCCAAATTAATATAACACTATCCCCAATATTTAAAGAAAATAAAATTTAAAAGGGGGTAGAGGAAGAGAATGAGAGTTCAAAAAAGAAAATTGAAAACGAGGATCATGGAATGAAGTCACCTGGTGGTTGAAGTTGAAATTCTTGTTTCTCCCTTTTAATCCCTTGATCTCGATGTCACTCTGAGAATTCACTAGTGGAAAAAAAGACAAAAAAAACTATATATATATATTTATATAATAAAGAATGTAAAATATAAGTTTTTATATAAAAATTATAGAATAAGGAACCACAATAAGCTGTAGGTTAGTGGTAAGCGCGTGCCCCTGTCTCCCTTCGGTCCCATGTTCAAGTCCCTGCAGCTTCTCCGGTTGTGATGGGGTTTTCCCCATGACCTACGATGTGGCCTTTTAATTTTTTTATTATTATATGTTTTTTTATTTTAACCTACAAACACATAAAAATAAAATGAACTGAGGATACATTGTCTTCTTTTTAAATTTCTCGGTAAGGTATTACTCAAGGATCACACCACGTGACACGGATGAATATGGATCTCCTCTTTCATACCCATCTATACTCATAATAAAAGAACAATTCAAAGCCTATTTTTTATTATTTTTAAATATAAAAATGATTCATTAATACTATTTAAAATATAAAGTTGATTAAAACAAAAAAATGATTGGAAACTTGAAAACCATGGGTTGCCTCCCATGCAGCACTTTGTTTAACATCGTTAGCCCGAAATGGATCCTAAATCTATCAATTTTTTCCTAGTTCATAGGCTGGATCAGTTAACTCAACCTCTATTTCTTTTTTTTTTCTGAATGATTCAATGAATGGTTTTAACCATTGACTATTGACCTTGAAAATGTAACCACTTGTGGGATATTGAACCTCTACTACCCCATGGGGGTACACATGATGCACTATGAAAGGACTTGAACATCTAGACCTTAACTTTCCTGGGTGCAAATGAAGTTTTGAACTATACAAGAGCACAAATTTTCCAAGTTAAAAATGTTTGAATTTGATATTCCTAGATTGGTAGGCTTGAACTCTAGCATTATTGATCCTGAATTTTCATAAGCCTCCATCCTTAGTTCCTCAAGTTCATTGAGATCTAATTTCCTTTTTGTTCCGGCCAATGAGAGGTCATAATTTATTTTCTTAATTGCCCAAAAATCCTTATGCTCAATCTCAATAGATAAATGGAATGCTTTTCCATAAACCAACCTATATGGTGACATTCCTAGTATGGTTTGTATGCTATATAATATGTCCAAAGAGCATCCGAGAGTTTCTTGGACCAATATTTCCTAGAAGGATTGACAATTTTTTCAAGAATATTCATAATCTCCCTATTTGATAACTCAGCTTGACCATTGGTTTGAGGATGGTATACAGTGGAAACCTTGTGAGAAATCCCATACTTAGGCATGCGTGAAGAGAATGGACGGTTGTAGAAATGGGTTCCCCAATCACTGATTATAGCCCTAGGAATTCTAAATTGAGAAAATATGTGCTCTTTTAGAAATCAGATCACTACATTATGGTTATTAGACTTGGTGGGAATGGATTCAAACCATTTTGAGAGATAATCAAAAACTAAGAGGACGTAGAGGTATCCCCTAGAGTTTGGGAAGGGACCCATGAAATCGATTCTCTAGAAGTCAAATATTTCAATCACTAAGATGAGAGTGAGTGGAATTTGATTCCTTTTTATGATTGGCCCTACTTATTGACACTTAGGAAAAATTTAAAAAAATGTGTAGGAGTCCCTTGAGAGGGTAGGCCAGAAGAGACCACACTGAAGAACCTTAGAAGAAGTTTTTTTAGAGTAAAAGTGACCTCCATAGGCCTCACCATGACAAAATTTAAGGATGGACTCTTGTTCAGATTCTGGGACACACCTCCTAATGAATTGGTCAGGGAAGAACTTATATATGTATGGATCATCAACCACATAGTGCCTAAAATCAGAAAGGAATTTACTTTGAGATTGAGTCCCTAAGAATTTTGGAATTACTCCTATAATAAATAAGTTGGCTATGTCATCATACCAAGGGCAGTCACTCAAGGAGTATAGGTGTTCATTAGAAAATTAATCAGACACATAAATGTGATTTGAGTTTTCTTTGAATTCCATCCTAGAGAGGTGATCAACTAAAACATTTTCAACACCCTTTTTTCCTTGATTGTGAGGTCAAATTCTTGTAAGAGAAGGACCCACTTAATTATTCTAGCCTTGGTATCTTGTTTTTGGAAAAGGTATTTTAGGGATGAATGGCCAGTGAAGACAATGATGGGTGATCCTAAGAGATAGGACCTGAATTTCTCTAACGCAAAGACAACAACAAGAAACTCTTTTTCAGTGGTGGTGTAGTTGAGTTGGGCATCATTCAGGGATTTTCTTGCATAAGTAATGAAATAAAGAGTTTTATTGTAACGTTTTCCTAACATATATCCTATAGAAAAGTCACTAGAATCACACATAAGTTCGAAAGGAAGGTTCCAGTTTGGAGATTTTGTAATGGGAGGAGAGGTGATAGAGGATTTGAGGGTTGATAATGAACCCTCACTGCTTTCTGTCCCAACAAATGGAGCATCCATTACTAGTAGAGCACAAAGGGGGTGAGAGATTTAACTGAAGTCCTTGATGAATATTCTATAGAAACAAGCATGTCCTAAGAAAGACCTCACTTCCATGATAGTTTTGGGTGATGGAAGGTGACAAATGATGTCAACCTTGTCTTTATCAACTACAATCACCCTACCTGAGACCATATGGCCTAGAACTAGTCCATCTTTAAACATGAAATGAAATGTTTCCTAGTTTAGGACTAGATTATTTTCTTCACATCTTGACAATACTCTATCCTCATTCCTTATACATCCCTCAAATGTATCCCTAAACACAGAGAATTCATCTATAAAGACCTCAAGAAAATCCCCTACCATGTTTGAGAAGATTCCCATTGTGCACCGTTGGAAGGTTCCAAGGTCATTTCATAACCCTAAGGGCATGCATTTGAAAGCAAAGGTGTTGAATAGACAAGTGAATGTAGTCTTACCTTGATTTTCTAGGGATACCTCAATCTGATTTCACCTAGAGTACCCATATAAGAAATAGTAGAAGGCATGGCCTTCCACTCTCTCAAGGACTTGATCAATGAATGTCAAGGGGAAATGGTCCTTCTTGGTAAATGAGTTTAGCTTCCTATAGTAGATGCAGACTCTCCATCCACTACTCACCCTAGTTGGAAGAATCTATCCATCCTTATTGGTTATCACTATGATTCCTACCTTCTTGTGAACCACTTGGATTGGACAGACCCACTAACTCTCAGCTATGGGATATATGATACCAGCTTTTAAAAATTTCAGAAGTTCCTTTCTTACTACCTCCATGAGATTAGGATTGAGTCACCGTTGAGGTTTATGACATGGCTTTGAATCAGATTCCAGAACAATCCTATGAGTCCCGATAAGTGGTCTAATCCCAAGAATATCAAAAAGGGTCCAACTGATGGATTTTTTATGTTTTCTAGGGACATTTAGAAGCATTCTCTCATTATTGGCTTCGAGATAAGAAGAAATGACAATAGGATGTGTTTGATTGTCCCCTAGGAAGGCATACTTGAGTGCAGTAAGAAGTTCCTTCAATTCAAGATCAGGTTGGTTCAGAATTTCAGTAGAATATTGGGACATTAGATCAAGATCAATTTTTCTTCCTAGAGTTTTAGATAGGATTGATTCACCACATGTAGAAGTCTTAGTTACTAGATTGGCTTGATCAGATTTAGGGAAGATATTTGGAGTGGTCTCCATGAATGTGGTTTTCTAAAAGGTCTCACTAATTGTTGGACCTAATACTTCACTATAAGAGAAATTTGAAAATGATTAAATCCAAGGAGATAAACTTCCTTTATGTGAACAAAGGAATTCAATCTCATCCTGACTTAAAGATCCATAAAATATTCCTTGATGTTCTATGGATTCATTATCAATGCTTCCTATCATGTTTACTTCATGAATGTCCTCAACATCCCCTATTTTTGAGCTTGAATTATAGATGTTCAAGTCTTGAATCATGTTTCCAAAGGTGTTGGTCATGTTACCATTTCGGACATAGATAACATAGTTGATTGTTGCAAGGAAGGGACGACCAATGATGATTGGGGTTTGTTCCTTATTTCCTAAGTTTGGATGGTTGTCAAGGACAACGAAGTCAGTATGGTAGATGAAGTTTTAAACCTTTACTAGAACGTCCTTTAAAATCTCCTTTGGAACCCTAATGATACTATCAACAAGTTGAAGTGTGACAAATGTGGGATGGAGCTCTTCAAGGCCTAACTGGCAGTACACAACATATGGGATGATATTGAAACTACCACATAGGTCAAACAGAGGCATGGAAACTTTGCACTGTCCTAGTTAAACATTGATATAAAGGCAACCCGGGTCTTTCAACTTAGGATGAATGGTCCCTTGAATGGTTATACTCACATCTGCAGCCAAAAGTACTTGGTTTTTATGTGAAAATTTTCTTTTAAAATTGCACAAGTCCTTAAGGTACTTTGAGTAGGTAGGTATGGTTTGGATTGCATCGAGAAGATGAATGTTCAACTTGACTTTTGAGAATATTTCCCTCAATGTTTCACTCAATTTAGGCTTTCTTTTTCCCCCTCATGCTTTGAGGAAATGGTGCAGGTTGTGGGGTTTTTTTTGAAGAGTTGTTTCATTGATAATGTTATCATTTTTTTAAGTTTGATCATTTGGTTCATTTGAATTTTCAACCAGGTTTGAATCTTCATATGGGTTCTGAATTAGTTTTTTAGGTTTATCAATTGATTTCCCACTTCATAAAATAGTCACAACCTTTAGTTTTTCATGAGTTGTTTGAGTAAAACTTGAATCTCCCCTTAAATTTGAGGATGGTACCGCCTGAGTAGGCCTAGGTGCATTTCCAGTTTTGATGGTTTGAAGTTCTTGTTTAATGGAAGAGACTTATGAGTTCATCCTTTCCATTTTTTTGCACAGTTGTTCTAGTAGGCTTTGTGGAATAGTTTGTGTTGTTTCTTGAGAAGATTGGTTTATTCCAGGGGATATTTTGGAGGTGGGATGGTTTGTTGAAAATGGACTGATGGCTATTATTATTGGATATGTTGGGTTTGGAATTGGTTATGGGTTTGGTAGTTTTTATGGGGGTAAGGATTTTGTCCCTGTGGTCGGCTAGGTTGTTGGTTATCTTTCCAGCAGAAGACTGGGTGGTCATTATACCTTGGGTTGAAGGTGTTTTGTTATTGAGGCTTTTGAAAGTTCAAATAATTTAATTCCACTATGGGTCCTCCTAAAAATCATCCTTGATGGATGTAATGGTTGGGTAGTTTTCTGTCATATGGTCATGTTTATCACAAATTGTGGAAACAGGGTCTACAGTTTCGATTAAATGGACTTTCCTAAGGTCTATCTCTTCAACCTTCCTAGAGAGTTCAGTGAGTTTAGCCCTAAAGATTCTCTCTTCTTTAAGTGTATGAATTTCAGTATTTCTTTGTGTATTTTAAGAATAAGGTGAAGTTTCCCATGTTTGGTTTTGTTCAGCAAGGCTTTCTAGATACCTGTAAGCATCATTAGGGGCTTTGTTTTTAAAGGTTCTATTACACATCATGTCAATGAATTGTTTGTTCCTTGGACCCAACCGTTCATAGAAAATTATCACTTGGTTAGTAATAGAAAAACCATGGTTTGTAAACATGTCTAGAGTGTCTTTGAACCTCTACCATGTTTCGTAGATTGATTCTCCCTCTTTTTTAAAAAATTTTTTGATGCTCTTTTTAAGTTCAATTGTTTTTTGGTGGAGAAAGTATTTTTTGTAGAATTCTCTTTGTAGTTGGTCCCAAGATTTGATGGATGATTGTCTCAAATTGTTTATCCAATTTTTAAATAAAACCTTTAAAGAAAAAGGAAATAGCCTCATCTTAGAAGATTCTAGTTGATGTGGGGGACACATGGTTTCTACAATGTCAATGAAATCCTTAACGTTAAGGTAGGGCATCTCGGACTCCATTCCATGGAATGTGGGAATATGGTTTAAGGCAAGGGGTTTAAAGATGTAGTTGGAATATACTAAGGAGTTTTGTCTACTGAATGAGGGGGCATTGGTCCTGGCAGGTGTGAGTTAGTCATTCATGGTTTGATCAATTTCATTCCCCAAGTTTGGGGATGCCTCATTTGGGTTTCCATTTTGGTTCCCACCTGGGTTTATGAGTTGGTTTCTTTGAAGACCTTCCATTGAAATGAGCTAAATTTTTGACTCTAGAGTATTAGTAATATTAGGATCTAATGAAAATAGTTCCCTTGGTGTACTTGACTCCCCAACCCTAGGACTATCCACCCTAACTAGATGGTTTGATTGATCACAAGTGTAGGCGGACATGCGCCAAAAGAAAAAAAATGAGAAAGGGAAAAGATAAGAGATCTTGGGTGAGAATAGAAGAAATGGAGGAGAATAGAATGGGTGTTGAGATGAATTACTTGGGTCCCAGGAAACAACACCAAAATTTTATTCATGCTCAAATTTACCCAAGAGATGAAGGTAGAACGATCCTTGTAGTTTAGATTGGGTTGTTGAATCCTCAGAGACCTAAGAAATAACCTACAAACACGTACATTCTATGGATTGATTTTGGATATGAAGCGGACAACATGGTTTGATTTTAGATGGGTTTATGGTATCACTAATAGATTTAAGTTAATTAAAATTAATATAATGAGTTGATCCTAGGTTGTCGCTTGGGGTGGATTGGATGAATCCCTTTTTAATGATTTCCATTTATTATATTTGAGATGGGTTCATTTAAGAAGATCAAAAAAAAAATCATCACTTACTGGTTTAATACCTACTCACTTTAATACTAATCACCTATACACTTTAAGGATAAATTTTTTGAGCACTTCAAGGTAAAGTTTTGTATTATCACTTGAAGTATGTGGCCTTAAATTCAACAAGGATGAAGGAGTTTAAAGATCTTCTAAAAAAATTATCAATTAAAATAAGTGATTATAAATTAATAGAGTGATAAATAACATCCAAACCATCCCTTTTATACTCCCTTAGATCAACCCATAAAAGAGTTATCCATCCATTGATTCTATGGTTTCAATGGAAGTAGAAAGTAGACTAATGGGGGAGGAATTGGAGAAGTAAAAAAAACAATTAAAAGAAAGAAATCACTCCACCATTGTGTGAAGAATATCACAAGGTATGGTGTGAATAAATTAACACCTTAAGGAAATGATATCAAAGTGATAAGAATAAAAATAGAATAAGAGGAAAGGAAGAAATTTTATTAAGAACTAATGTGATTCGAACAACTTACATGAGAAAGAAGAACCTTACAAAGCCAAATCGACATAATAACATTACAATGAAAACAAAGCTCCTAGGATCCTCAACTACTCTACCACTACTAACTTAAATAGGAAGTTTTTAAGCCTTGGGTAGATACTAAAATAGTGGAAGTAAGCTCAATTAATGTTTGTGGGCCTAGGTGGGTGGAAATTTAAGAGAGAGTAGACTTTTCCACCCCTGACCCAAGGTGGTAGCCAACTTACTTTCACCGAACAGAGTCGCCTGGAAGACCTTCTAGATGGAAGAATTGGAGTAGTACATATAATAAAAAAAATGAATCTAAGGATGTCCCCTAGAACTCTGTAAAATTTTAGCCCAAAATAATATGTTTCTTCTGAGACATGATTAAATTGGTGGGATGATTTTATGGGCCTCAAAATCTGGCCCAAAATTTTATCTCCAAATTGGGATGCCTTAATAACCACCATGAAGGCCAAATTAGCATTGTATTTTGATGAATTATTTGTTCCTATATATGTCTTCTAGAATACCAAGAAATTTTGGCTTCATAGGGCCTGTATGTTGGGCTCCACATTCTCATCAGTGGGCTAGTGTCCAATATTCCTTCTCCAGAATTGTTTGTATGAAATACCATTTTGGTGGTCTTCCAGTGTGGATCTTCCAACACTACATAAGTATGAATTGTTACCAATATAATTATAAACATGAAAATTTAATATGAAAATAAAATCAAGATCATTGGGTACTTTAAATGAAAAAAAATTACCACATAATAGTGCATTTTAAGAAGGAATTACAATCTTAATGTGAAATGATGTTCAAAGTGTAAAATGCACTAAAATGGTGTTTATGAATAATAAAGCACATGAATATTATATATATTAACAATGAATATTAGTCTCATTTAGTGTCTAATCAGTTTGTCCTAGGTGGATTCATGGTTTTCAAAAATGTGCACCAACTATGAAAACACCCTTTTTCTGATTGTGCAAGGTTTTTTAGGGTGGTTGCATGGTTTGGGAAAACCATGTGCCAACCATGTACTGCCCAAAAACCCTCCAAAACTTCAAAAAATAATCGTAATAGACCCTATAAAAATATCAACCCATTTATGACTAAAAATTATAAAATAATGTGTTAAAAAATTATGTCACATCTCCAAAAAGTTTGAGATCATAAAATCTCCCCACTTTATAATAGCTCATATTCGATCTGCTGTCACGACCCGTCCTCAGGGCCCGTGCTGTGACTAACCCAAGCACGCCTTCCATAGGACAGGGGATGGCGACTCGCACCAAGGCATAAATCCCGATAAAAAGGGAAGGCATTGGCTTTGTAAAGTAAACAATCACACAGAGTACAAGCGGAAGAAGTAAATACTAAGTAAAAACTGAGTACAACAGTAAGTGAGGAAAGTATAAAGGGGCCGGAAATACAAGCCCAACTGTAAAGTACAACTCGAAAGGGAAAACAACAACTGAAAAGTAAAGCTGCAACGCCGAGCTGTCCACTGGAAATCCAACCTGAAGGGTGGGTACAGATAGATCCTCTGCTCCTTGGGTCCCGCCGTCCACTCCGAGTATGTCCCGCCCAGTGGTCCACCTCCGGGTACCGCCTCGTCGTCACGTCCACCTCTGGGTACCGTCTCGTCATGAGGTCCTCCTCCGGGTACCATCACGTCGTATAGTCCACCTCCAGGTACCGTCCAGTCCTCGAACACTCGGCCTCTGTCAGCACTGCCCGTTGTCTACAACCAACACAACGAGGTGTGGGCATAGCCCGTGCAGGGGTGTGTATAACGATACTCAGTAGGGACCCCGAGACCCTCATGGTCTCACTAAAACTAACAAGGATAACCATATAGAAGATCTCAATAGATAACCTCTACTTAGGTATATGCCCATACATATACCTAAGTTATCAAGTAACCCATCTCAATCATGAGGAAACACAAGGATTGTGAAATCAACAGATAACTACTACCCAGAAATATGCCCATACATATACCTAAGTTATCAAGTGACCCATCTCAATCATGAGTTAACACAAAGGTCAAAAGTCTCAGCTCAAACCAGGATTTTCATTATCGAAACCGTAACTGCTGAAGAGCTTCGTCTCTGGAGTGTACAGTGGTCCTATCATGACTCCGAGGTACTGCTCACTAACCTAAGACTGCTGAAGTACTCCTCCTGTAGAGTACCGCGAGTCAGCCACCCAGACACAGTAGTGCTTCCCGCCGAGGTATGCCACCCAAACACAGTAGTGCACACCCCCTAGTAGCCTGCTGAGGTACTCTCCGGACGAGTACCGCGGGTCTGCACTGTCACACAGGTAGTGCTCCGTCCGCCATGGGTCTGCACCTCAGAAAGTAGTGCTCCGTCCACTGGGCTAGTCGACTCACTCCAAGTCGAGTCGGTCAAGCAGTCGTCAGGTCTCAGCCAGTCACACGGTCTCTGTACTCTGCACGCACGTCACTGGGAGGGTCTGCTCCACGAGCTACAGGTCGATACTCCAAGTATCTCAAAGTCCCACGAAGAAATATCTCAAAGGACCGCCTCGTCATGGGGGTCTCAACACAACAGACGGCGCGTCAATCAGACGCCCGGTCTGTGAGTTATTAGCCTTTTCGTCCTAGGGGCCCGGTTGGTTTCGTGAGCGAACCAAACCCGGCCGTATCTCAACTGTACCCCAAACTCTCATAGGGTATACTCATAGGGACCGTTTCTCAACGATATCACCAACGCCGCTGACGGTTCGTCAAACAGACGTTCTGTCAGAAAGATATCAGCTTTTCCGTTCCAGGGGCCCGGTTGGATTTCGGTGGGATCCAACCCGGCCACTATCCATCTGCATCCAAATCTCAGGAGGAGGATGCCAAAAGTTCCGTATCGTCAACAGGAACTCAACGCAACAAACAACGCGTCAATCGGATGCCCAGTCTTAGAGTTATTGGCTTTTCCGTCTCACACCCACCCTGGGAAACTTCCTAGGAGGTCATCCATCCTGATCACTACTCTAGGCCAAACACGCTTAAATATGGAGTTTTAACCATGTAGGCTCCCTAAAGGAAGATGCACCTTGAGTATAGTATACCGAAACGACCGTCTCGATCCAAGGATCGCGTTGCCGCTGACGGCGAGTCGTTTGGAGGCTCGTAGCCCAAGATACGAGCATTTGACCGAAAGTGGTCCGAAACTGGGGGTCTGGGCCCGGGCCGACCAGGTCCGACCCCCCCCTGGGTTGGCCAAACCGGGTCGACCCGCCCCGGGCGGCGACCCGGCCCGGCTCGGAAAACCCGGCCCGGCCGGCGGCGCGGGCCGGCGTGGCGGCGTGGTCCGGCGCGGCGACATGGGCCGGCACGGTAGCGCGGCTTGGGCGCCGTTCATGTGCCACGCACGGGGGGAAAAGCCCCCGCCTTTCCTCAGCTGGCGGTGCAGCAACCTACCGCGCCTAAAGAAAAACGGCCCCCCTCACGTGGGGGCCTGCCTTCGAGAAAATGGGGGGCCGCCTGCCCCCCCCCCCCCTTTGTGAAACTGGCCCCCCTCATAATGGGGGGGCCATTAAGGCTGGCTGGGGGAAATTATATCCCCCGATTTTCTCCCTTCTGGCCGGCCCGACCTGGCCGGCCGGTTCTTCCTCAACGGGACCGGTAAGGCCGGTCCCCCTTCCGGCTTCCGACACCGGCAGCCCGGCAGGCTGCCGGTCTTCTCGTTCCGTCGCGGCCCAGAACCGGCCGCGGCCTTCGTTGTCCGGCGCGGTGCGACGACACCACGCCCCTCCACCGTGGCCCCGCTCCAGCTGCGGAACCTTCAACTTTATTCAGCGCGGCGCGACGACGTTGCGTCCTTGCATTATTTAACGACGCGGCGCGACGGCGCTGCGCGTTTCTTGCCGCATGATCCTGCGCAGTGCGACGGCACCGCGCCACACCCATTTCAATCCACAACAAAATCAACATGAATAGGAGGAGGGTCGGCCGTGTTCGTGTGGTCCGACCCCCTCGCGTTATTTGCTAACAATCGGCCTTTAATGAATGATAAACTTTCACAATCTTCTAAATTAAATAAAAAGATTTGGAATCAAGGCCCGAAAAATATAAACCTTCAAGTTCGAAGGAGAGATCCACATAACTTTAAAAAGTTAAAACCCCTACCTTGATTTAAGAGGTGACGTGATTCGGCGTCGTGAAAAGAGATGTCGCAGAAGAAGATGTCGTCGGTATTGCGGGTATGGCGTCGCAGAAGACGGTTCCCGAGAACGTGGCGTTCTTCGTCGATGTCCGATTGTTCTTCACGTTCTTTGTCAAGAGGATGAAGAAACTTCAAGACTTCTAAGCCTTCTTTCCAAAAGCTCTCAAACAACACAACCCAACCAAATGAAATAAGTTCTCCACTTATTTAATTAACTTCACATGGCTTTTGAAATTCAAGTGTTTGAAATTCAAAAGACTCACACAACTCACTAAATTAAAATCTACTCATTTAAGACATAAGTTATAACTAAGTTAAAATCATTTAAGTGGGAGTTGACGGGTTTTAGAGGATATGAAGAGGTGGGGTTCGTGTGGGCCCCACCACCCTCATAACCTCCCAAGGGAGGTTAGGTGGTTACCCAACTTCCACCATGAGCTAACACTTAGAGTAAGTTAATAAAAATTATAGTGTAGTTATAAAATAAACTTCCACAATTTTTATTATCAACACTCGTGTAAACGCAACTCCGGAACAGGAGTTACTAAGAAATTACTGGCGCTGCGGTTCCATCGGTGCCCTCGGAATTCGATTCTGGGCACCGGTTCAAAAGATAGAAATTCCCGCTCGCTCGTTCACTGAACGTACCCGAGCCAAACATCGGAAATTAATTCCGGGCACACCGGGCCTCAGAATCAGGCGCCGTCAGAAACTGCATTCTTGTAAAATTCCGAAGAAAATTAAGAAAAAATTTTCTCTGAATTTTCCGGGTCTTTACATTACTCCCACCTCAGGTCTTTACATCCCTGTAAAGCTTCAACACAAACTAGGGTCACAAAAGTGGTACAGAGCATGCATCCGAGCCTTCCGCCCCCATGTGCTTATCTGGAGGTTTCGTATTGCCAAAGAAAGTGCACCCGAGGAATCGATCGTCCTCGTAGGATCTTCTCCTGTCGATCCTCGATCCCCACTGGAACCTCCGTGAAAGACACCCCATCGCCATCTTCCAGCTCCTCATGGTCGATGGTATGTGAAGGGTCGAGCACGTATCACCTCAGTTGAGATACGTGGAAGTCGTCGTGCACCTGGTGCAACTGCGGTGAATGGGTCAAGCGGTAAACCACCCCACCTACCCAGCTGGGGACCTAAGAAGGTCTGCTGAACCTTGGAGATAACTTGCCGCCTTGGACACATCTCCGTAAACCTCGTCGAGGTGAGACCCGTATAAGAACGTGGTATCCATCCTCAAACTCCAGAGGTTTCCAATTCCTGTTAGAACTGGAACTCAAACGACTGCTGCCACGAGGGTAAGGTTGGCCGATTCAAGAGTGATCGGTCACACCCTCCCGTGAAAGAGTTTATCCCGTGCTGCCTGGGGTTTCCTTTTCGCCGACCAAGGAAAACTCATCCCAAAGTTTTCCTAAAACCGTCAATTTGAGTATGAACAGTTATTGCCCATTCCATACTCAAACTAACGTCGTAAGGCCTCAACACTGTCACCAAGAGATTCAACCGAAACTCTCTCCTCAAGGGACTGATCACACCGTCGGCGTAAGTGTGATTATCGAGTCTCCTCCCAAGGTATCTCCAGACATGAGGGTCAAGTCCACGACTTACCGGAAACTCTAGGTCTGGAACAAGATTTGTGAAAGCAAGAAATGATTCACATCGACGTCCGTTACTACAACAACTAGTAGTGGACACAGACTGTCCCTTGAATCATTTCTAGAGCCATTGGGTCACACTCCTTGACCGCATGCAGCCGCACTCTTCCTCCGCCCTCCAGCTCCCTGAGCCTGGAAGGAATAACTAAGGTGGGTGGTTGTACAATGTTAGGATGTACACCACCTCATGCTGCTCTCCTAGCTCTGCCTCCACGTCTGCTGCTTCGTAGAATCATCTCTCCTTTAAGCTTCCTCTTCTTTAACACACCCGAGTCTCTAAGACTGGCACCGGTTTCCTGTTTCTTACTGCACTGTGAAATCTTCATCCTCTCTTGGATGTCCTGGACCTCCTTTAGTCTCACAAGAGCTGCTATGATTTCTTCTCTACCGATAATAAAAACCCGGTCTCATCCCCTGGATGAACCACATTCGTTGCCTAATACAGTCAATCCTGACATGAATGATGCATTCATGCCATGGATGACGTCGTAAGGCCTCGACGTATCTACTAAGAGATCCAACTATCACTCTCGCCTCCAAGGGTTGAGTCACACTATCGGTATCAGTGTGAGGTCACTGGGTCCCCTCCAGTAGAAATCTCGAAAGTGAGGGTCAAGTCAACAGTTTAACCGGGACCACTCAGTATCAACCAAACAAAAGGACAGGAAAGAAAACAAAGATAAGTGTCTTTTTATTATTGCAGATTATAGTACAAAGACATGAATACAAAAGAAACATGGAACTAGAAGTACAAAGGACGTATCCACTAGTTCCTCTCCTGCCCACCTGCTCTCGGAGCTCTATTGCCTTGTCCACTGCTCGACTGTTGCTGAAGCACTAGTCGCTGCTTCTGTCTCGGTGGCTCCTCCAACACCCACTGATCAACCGTACAAGGATTCAGACAGTCACGTGCCATTTGACCCTTTCCGCCGCATGAGTAACATTGTCCGTTTCTGGCACGCCTGGCTCTGACCCCACCTCGGGTGCCCCGCACCACCGGTCCTAAAACCCGAGAATGTCTAACTGCTAGTCTGGTCCTCCTAGACCTCTGCATCATCTGTCTACTGCCCACAGATGACTCGGCTACTGATCGAAAAGCACGCGACAAAGGCAGAAGCTCCTGTACACGCTCGGGGTGTATAGCTACTGGCACAAACTCCACCCTGAAGAAGGTCTCGAAGTCTTCCCATGTGAAGTTCATCTCATCGCAAAACTAGAACAAGTGGCTCCACCACCTGCCTGCTGCTTCCTAAAGGAGGCTGGTAGCAAAGATCACCATGAAGTCTGTCGGCGTCCCCACTAGCCTGAAGACTCTCACCACAGCCTCCAACCAAACCTCAGCCGCCTGCGGGTCCGTCTCTCCCCGGAACCTGGGTGGCCTCTGGCGCTGGAACTCGTGCAACGCGCTCAAGCGTCATGCATCGCCTACTGCTGGGGCTGGTGGCATCGGTGGCCCAACGGGTAGAAATACCGCTGGTGCCTCCGCTGGTGCCTCAACTGCAAGAGGGCCCTGTACCGAAGCCTCGTCGCTCGATAGGCTGTCAGTACACACATCCCTCTGGGCTCTAGCTGGTCGTCCGTGAAAAGGCATCCCGAAAGAAACATCGTGACACAGTCAAACATTTATACCTGGTGATCTGACCTGGTTTGAGCTATTTTAAGGGAAAACCTTTGAAAACACACACGCAATCAGTGTTTTTATGCACAAAGTCGGAAACCAGTTGTCAGGGTCCTGGTGTATGGATACGTCGGCCACCCGCACCAACACTGGACTCCCTGAACTGAAAACCACACTCGGTACTCTTAATACTATTGCTTCACAGAAGGAAACATTAGAGTTATAAGTTATGCAGTAGAATCCAACTCCTCTGATACAAATTTGTCACAACCCGTCCTCGGGGCCCGTGCTGTGACTACCCCAAGCCCACCTTCCATAGGCCAGGGGTTTGCGACTAGCACCAAGGCGTAAATCCCGGTAAAAAGGTAAGGCATTGCCTTTGTAAAGTAAACAATCACACAGAGTACAAGCGGAAGAAGTAAATACTAAGTAAAAACTGAGTACAACAGTAAGTGCGGAAAGTATAAAGGGGCCGGAAATACAAGCCCAACTGTAAAGTACAACTCAAAAGGGAAAACAAAAACTGAAAAGTAAAGCTGCTATGTCGAGCTGTCCACTGGAAATCCCACCTGAAGGGTGGGTACAGATATATCCTCTGCTCCTCGGGTCCCGCCGTCTGCTCCGAGTATGTCCCGCCCAGTGGTCCACCTCCGGGTACCGCCTCGTCGTCACGTCCACCTCTGGGTACCATCTCATCATGAGGTCCTCCTCCGGGTACCATCTCGTTGTATAGTCCACCTCCAGGTACCATCCAGTCCTCGAACACTCGGCCTCTATCAGCACTGCCCGTCATCTGCAACCAACACAACGAGGTGAGGGCATAGCCCGTGCAGGGGTGAGTATAACGATACTCAGTAGGGACCCTGAGACCCTCAAGGTCTCACTAAAACCAACAAGGATAACCACATAGAAGATCTCAATAGATAACCTCTACTTAGGTATATGCCCATACATATACCTAAGTTATCAAGTAACCCATCTCAATCATGAGGAAACACAAGGATTGTGAAATCAAAGGATAACTACTACCCAGGGATATACCCATACATATACCTAAGTTATCAAGTGACCCATCTCAATCATGAGTTAACACAAAGGTCAAAAGTCTCAGCTCAAACCAGGATTTTCATTATCGAAACCGTAACTGCTGAAGAGCTCCGTCTCTGGAGTGTACAGTGGTCCTGTCACGACTCCGAGGTAATGCTCACTAACCTAAGACTGCTGAAGTACTCCTCCTGACGAGTACCGCGGGTCAGCCACCCAGACACAGTAGTGCTTCCCCCCCGAGGTATGCCACCCAAACACAGTAGTGCACACCCCCTAGTAGCCTGCTGAGGTAATCTCCGGACGAGTACCGCGGGTCTGCACTGTCACATAGGTAGTGCTCCGTCCGCAATGGGTCTGCACCTCAAAAAGTAGTGCCCCATCCACTGGGCTAGTCGAGTCACTCCAAGTCGAGTCGGTCAAGCAGTCGTCAGGTCTCATCCAGTTACACGGTCTCCGTACTCCGCACGCTCGTCACTGGGAGGGTCCGCTCCACGAGCTACAGGTCGATACTCCAAGTATCTCAAAGTCCCACGAAGAAGTATCTCAAAGGACCGCCTCGTCATGGGGGTCTCAACACAACAGACGGCGCGTCAATTCGACGCCCGGTCTGTGACTTATTAGCCTTTTCATCCCAGGGGCCCGGTTGGTTTCGTGAGCGAACCAAACCCGGCCGTATCTCAACTGTACCCCGAACTCTCATAGGGTATACTCATAGGGACCGTTTCTCAACGAGATCACCAACTCCGCTGACGGTTCGTCAAACGGACGTTCTGTCAGAAAGATATCAGCTTTTCCGTTCCAGGGGCCCGGTTGGATTTCGGTGCGATCCAACCCGGCCACTATCCATTTGTATCCAAATCTCGGGAGGAGGATGCCAAAAGTTCCGTATCGTCAACAGGAACTCAATGCAACAGATGACGCGTCAATCGGACGCCCGGTCTGAGAGTTATTGGCTTTTCCGTCTCACACCCACCCTAGGAAACTTCCCAGGAGGTCACCCATCCTGATCACTACTCTAGGCCAAGCAGGCTTAACAATGGAGTTTTAACCACGTAGGCTCCTGAAAGGAAGATGCACTTTGAGTATAGTACACTGAAACGACCGTCTCGATCCAAGGATCGCGTTGCCGCTGACGACGAGTCTTTTGGAGGCCCGTAGCCCAAGATACGGACATTTGACCGAAAGTGGTCCGAAACTGGGGGTCTGGGCCCCTGGCCGACCCGGTCCAACCCCCCCCCCCCCCCCGGGTCGGCCGAACCAGGTCGAACCGCCCCGGGCGGCGACCCGGACCGGCTCGGAAAACCCGGCACGGCCGGCGGCGCGGCGGCGTGGTCCGGCGTGGCGGCGCGGGCCGACACGGCGGTGCGGCCTGGGCGCCGTTCGTGTGCCGCGCGCGGGGGGCAAAGCCCCCGCCTTTCCTCAGCTGGCGACGCGACAACCTGCCGCGCCTAAAGAAAAACGGCCCCCCTCACGTGGGGGCCTGCCTTCGAGAAAATGGGGGGCCGCCTGCCCCCCCCCCCCCTTTGTGAAACCGCCCCCCTCATAATGGGGGGGCCATTAAGGCTGGCCGGGGGAAATTATTTCCCCCGGTTTTCTCCCTTCCGGCCGGCCCGACCTGGCTGGCCGGTTCTTCCTCAACGGGACCGGCAAGGCCGGTCCCCCTTCCGGCTTCCGACACCGGCGGCCCGGCAGGCCGCCGGTCTTCTCGTTCTGTCGCGGCCCGGAACCGGCCGCGACCTTCGTTGTCCGGCGCGGTGCGACGACACCGCGCTCCTCCACCGCGGCCCCGCTCCGGCCGCTGTGCCTTCAACTTTCTTCGACGCGGTGCGACGGCGTCGTGTCCTTGCATTATTTAACGACGCGGCGCGACGGCGCCGCACGTTTCTTGCCGCATGATCCTGTGCAGTGCGACAGAACCACGCCACAAACGTTTCAATCCACAACAAAATCATCATGAATAGGAGGAGGGTCGGCCGTGTTCGTGCGGTCCGGCCCCCTCGTGTTATTTGCTAACAATCGGCCTTTAATGAATGATAAACTTTCACAATCTTTTAAATTAAATAAAAAGATTTGGAATCAAGGCCCGACAAATATCAACCTTCAAGTTAGAAGGAGAGATTCACATAACTTTAAAAAGTTAAAACCCCTACCTTGATTTAAGAGGTGACGGGATTCGGCGTCGCAGAAAGAGATGTCGCGGAAGAAAACGTCGTCGGTATTGCGGGTATGGCGTCGCGGAAGACGGTTCCCGAGAACGTGGCGTTCTTCATCGATGTCCGATTGTTCTTCGCGTTCTTTGTCAAGAGGATGAAGAAACTTCAAGACTTCTAAGCCTTCTTTCCAAAAGCTCTCAATCAACACAACCCAACCAAATGAAATAAGTTCTCCACTTATTTAATTAACTTCACATGGCTTTTGAAATTCAAGTGTTTGAAATTCAAAAGACTCACACAACTCACCACATTAAAATCAACTCATTTAAGACATAAGTTATAACTAAGCTAAAATAATTTAAGTGGGAGTTGAGGGGTATTAGAGGATATGAAGAGGTGGGGTTTGTGTGGGCCCCACCACCCTCATAACCTCCCAAGGGAGGTTAGGTGGTTACCCAACTTCCACCATGAGCTAATACTTAGAGTAAGTTAATAAAAATTTTAGTGTAGTTATAAAATAAACTTCCACCATTTTTATTATCAACACTCGTGTAAACGCAACTTCGGAACAGGAGTTCCTAAGAAATTACTAGCGATGCGGTTCCATCGGTGCCCTCGGAATTCGATTTCGGGCACCGGTTCAAAAGATAGAAATTCCCGCTCGCTCGTTCACTGAACATACCCGAGCCAAACTTCGGAAATTAATTCCGGGCACACCGGGCCTCGGAATCAGGCGCCGTCAGAAACTGCATTCTTGTAAAATTCCAAAGAAAATTAAGAAAAAATTTTCCTTGAAATTTCCGGGTCTTTACATCTGCACTCTCGAGCATCACTAAGATTCTGAGGTAAAATAGTTAGGCTAATAGGCTCATATATCTAATTCTCTATCCCATGTTTCCTACTAAACACGTCCATACTTCCACATCATATAGACCGAAAACATTTTATTTCCCCACCACACTTTCTTACCGTGATCCACAACATGATTCAGATACTCCTCAAAGGACTCATCATCCTCAAGATCAACATCATCAATATCAATCATATGAAAAGGGGAGTGGTGATATAAATAAAGCCGAGACACATGAAAAATGTAATCCATAATACTATACTTTTTTGTAAGATCCAATAGATACTTCAATGGTCTGATCCAATCAAAAATATCAAATGGTCCAACAGACTTGGGTGACAAAATTCCTTGCCATCAAATCCTACGGTGACCCAATCTCGAAGACACTTGAAGGAACACATGATCACCCACTATAAACTCATAAGGTCAAATATTTTTATCAAAATACAATTTTATATACTCGGATCAGTATATATATGTTTCTAAATCAACTATACTGGCTTCAATGTACCCTGCATTGGTCTTAGACCCAAAAACTCTAACTCACCCACCTTTATCCAGTATAGAGGGGATATTCATGGACAACCAAAAAGTTCCTCAAATGGTTAAATTGGAATGAATTCTGGATTACTATTGTTACAAGTGAACTCAACGAGAACTAACTGGTTCCTAAAATATCCACCAAATTCTAGGGCGCATATCCCCAATATGTCCTACAACACCTGGCTAGTACGTTATGTTTTCTCATCCATCTATGGGTGAAAATCCATAACAATAAACACATGAGTACCTAGATACATAAGAAATACTTGATAGATGCACCATGTAAAATGCGAGTCATAATATGAAAATATGCTCCGTGGAACCCCTTGAAAATGGACCATCTACCAAGCATACAATTCACCCAATTGATCTATAGTAAAAGTTTATCATTTATGAATGAAATGGGATACATTCATCAACTAGTCCAAAAACACCCAAATAATATCATTTTTCGATGGAGTCCTTGGAATACCCACTTTTAATCCATGGTATCATCATATCACATACATTCCAGAATGGGAAATGGCTATAACAAACCCAGAGTTCATTGATGTTTGGATTTAACCTACTAAAAGGTGTAGCCTTGTGTGATGAAACCTGAAATTCACATTTCATGCTTGACCACCAATATTATCAACATAGTTCGTGGTATATTTCAGTCAAAATAGGATGCAACAACAAATTCGAGGCCTAAAACTCATGCTTCATATCCTCTCACAAACATGTATGCACAACAACATGGCCACATAAATAGATGATATAAATATATTCTATAGTCCAGTCAGAAGGTCACTCCCCACCTTCAAGGATTTTAAATAAGAATAAACACTCCAGATCCTCATACTTCCTATCCATGATCTGGCCCAGAAGTATGTACACGACCAATTAATACATGAGTTTCATCTACTTTAATCCCTTTTGAACCTCTATATGCATCTCATCCAGTAAAGTAATCATATTCTACTAAGAGATAAACTCTTGGACTACCTGAGTTTGTGTCTTATTGGTCAAAGCATCAGCGACACTATTGCCATTTCATAGTGTATTGGGTTCTTAAAAATTAAACAAATACATATAATCAACCCATATCTACTATCGGAGATTCAAATATCATTGTAAAAATATATAAAAAAATATTTTGTGATTGGTATCCATAGTAAATATTTCCCTGCAAAGGTAATACTACCAAAAAATTAAATCATAAACCACCTGTCCAACTTGAGAGTGTGCGAAAGATAATTTAATTTGTGTTTCCTCAACTACCATGATCCATAATACATAAATAAATCAATGTACATCAACAATAATCCATGTATGATGCCATACGCTTCATAGAACATGATATACTCATCACCTGACTTGGGTAGGATAAAAATCAATGTAGTAGAAAAATGATTCTTTATATCCTAAAAATATTTATCTCATGGTCTATTCCACTCAAAAATGAAACTATTCTTGGTCAACCCTATATGTGGTGATATCAACTGGGAAATTTCCAAGATGAACCTCCAAATATAGCCTAATAAACCCAAAATTATTTAGATATCAATAAAATTATTGCGATGCTTCCAAGAATCAACTTCATGGTCTTTCACAAGGTCTAACAATACACCTTCCTCAGTGATGATATGACCAAAGAAATATACATATTTAATCTATAATTAAAACCTAAATTTCATGGCATATATCCTTTACTCCCTCAGTGTACTCATGACCATGTCATGACATTGTCCATGATCGTCAAAAGTATTGGAGTACACTAGGATGCCATCTAAAAAACAACCACAAAATGATCTTGATTGGTGAGAAGGATTGGGTTCATGAACTCCATAAACAAAGAAAACCCATTAATCAATCTCAATAGAATCATAGAAAACACATATAGTCTATACCTTCTCTAGAAAGTATATTGTTTCATATTTGAAGGCCTAACACTCAATTTTTGATACCCTAATATCAAGTATATACGAGAGAATAAACAAGATCCTCTCAAATAGTCAAAGAGATCATCAATATAAGGAAGAGGATTATGGTTATTAAGTGTCATCCACCTCAAATTATGGTAATAGAAAAATAGAAGAAACATCCTTTCAGCCTTATTAGTAAAGAAAACTTGAGAAACATAAGGTAATGTACTCAGATAGATAATCACCTTATCCATCAACTCTTCTAGAAAAGTCTTATGATCTTGAAACTATTTTGGTTATATTCATTATGGTGGAATAGAAACTAGATTAACTCTTTCTATGAGCTCAATTATAAAATTAACATCCTTCTCACATGGAATCGCTGAGAAATCTTCAGGAAACATACAATGAAACAAAATTACTATGGTTGGAAATACACTATTTTTACACCCTTTTCATCTAGAAAAAGACATGGAAAACTAGTAGTGAGATCCCTGAGTTGATGATGAAATAGAACTACATATCCTTCCTAGATATCCCATTCTCTATGATGAATATAATTGTTACCCTCAATAGACGTGAAGTTCAATCTTCTATGATAACAATTGGTGTGGGATTGGTATGATATCAGCTAGTCTGTCCAAAAAATTAAGTCAAAACATGACATTTACATAATATATAGATCCCAAAAGAAACAATACTCACCAACCTCAAAGGAACATCCCTTGTATAGTTATATTTCCATTCAGCACTCTCCCAACATTGTGATGATCATTATAACCCCCTCACAAACTCTATAGTTAGACTCAATCTATTCACAAATGGAGAATATATAAAATAATGAAATCCACCTGTATCAAATAAAGTGATAGCAAGCATAAACACTACAAGAATTGTACCTCAAACTGCCGATGGCCCAAACTCACCATCCAGACCTTCAAGAAGAACTGCATACAACTAGCCAACCCCACTACCCAATACTCTATTATGAGTCCCATATTCTACACTATTCTACTGATATGGGTGAAATTCACATAATAGACCACATCCACTACCTCTAACTCCTTTTCCAATATAACTCTAACTACCTGACTGATGTGGGGTAGAAGACAAACTTTCCATACTCTAATTCATCGAATATCATCTTTCACTACCAATATATCATGGATTCCTAAAAAACCACTATAGATGCCCCATTCTTCTACAACATTGAAAATACATTGGTGTTTGGGGAAAATGATTATGAAAGTGGCCTGACCTACCACATTGATGGAAAAGTACTCGAGTATTTCCCTGATTAACTGACCCTTTAACCCGAGAACTCTATTTTCTAATTGCCGGATTATCATTAATATAGATAAAATTCCTACCCATATAATTCATTCCTCCTGGTCATCCATAAGAAAAAACCTATCCTACATTAGAATCATTTTTAGGTACCCCATATAAATGATATCATGATTCACTACCTCAAAAAAATTCTTTAAAATAAAGATATTAACTAGGGATTTAATCTCACATTTAAGTCCATCATGAAAATATATTACTGTAGTTGAATCATCTTCTACCAACAATAGAAAAAAAATCCATAAATCAATGAAGGGAATAGAATAGCCCATCATAGACATGCTTCCCTGTGTCAATCACTTATACTCTTCCACCCTATCCTACCAGAGTGTATCTAGGTAAAAGTTCTCCAAGAACATCTCCAAGAAGTCCTTCCATACCATTCCCTATAATTTATCATTATGGGAATGAATATACCACCAATGCTTCTCTTGACCACATAGCATATAATCATCAAACCTAAATCCTTTTTCTATAGAAGTCTCTAAATGGTCATGAATTTTATGGATTAACATAATCTAGAAATAAAATTCCTTAGGTCCACCAATTTTGATGAATGTAGAAGGGTGATGTAAGTAAAACTATTATGTTAGATCAGAAATATTACACATACCCACCCTGGTTCTCTATCCACGAGATATATAAACTGATAAAATTTATCACAAAACTTATTTCCTAGATCTTTACTTGGAACTATCAGTTCCTCATGGCTCACTATAGGAGAATCATTTCCAGTAATGTCCTCCTATCATTGTAGAGACAAATATCGTCATAGAGGAACGTCTCTACAAATCCAAGAAAACATATTAGGATACATAATACATAATTAAAATATATATATATTAAGGATTAATATAATTTCATAAAAATTCACCCCTCATACACTACTACATGGTCATAACTGACGCACTATCACTAACCCCAAACCTTCTAAACCTAGTCCTTGGATAACACATGTTAAACAACATTAATTTTATAAAATTCTAATTATAATCCCATTTCATAACCATTCTAAATTAACACATTTATCCTCATTTATCCATCCTTAATTCATAATTAGTAATCATTTATTCTTAAACACTAAAATAAAAAAATCTTTTTCATTTCCCAAAACCCACTAAAAACATGCTCTTTCATGCATGACTATCATTGTAAATGTCAGATAATTTATGAAGTGCCTAAAATAATGCATGTATACTCAGGCATCATTCAATACTAGGACATACTATAAATATAAGAAAAATAATAACATCACACAATAAGTGCATCACCAAAGGTAAAAAAACATTTAATTGTAACCGAAAACATCATGAACAACAATCCCACATTTGGAACTTAGGTTTTACAATTCATATGGGTTAGCTAATTCCATGAAAGAGATCATTACCAAGGAACTAATCATCATAGTATATTTTATATCGTGCACAAATAATAATTCAAAAAAAGAGATGAAACCCCCTGGGACACCACTTTATAATGTCTCGACCTGGGTTCCACATGCTAGTTCCCTGATCTAGTTCATTATGTGACCTCATGTGTGCTTCCCTATATTAAAGATGCAACTAACTAGTAGAGAGTTTATATTATAAAATTTAGGGAGTTTTTGTGCTATTTATAAAATTAGCATCATACTATAAATAAATAAACAATTGCCAAATGATAATAACCAATAACCAATAAATACCAACATCTCAGGATGAATTCCAAAATAGGAAAAATGAACATATAAGAAGTAATAAATATGTAATTCCATACCAGTTTTCACAGTATAATGAAAAAAATAAAGATACACCAACATCATATAAAATTAATTCACACAATGTAATAAAATGAATTTATGAGGAAAACATTTAAAAAAATAAAATAAAATGACTTTCCAAAAAAATTGACTGATTACATACTATAAATATATAAAAAATATAATTTTCAGTGAGCACATTATATATATTTCATAAATTAGTTAATAATATTCATAACCACTAAGATAATAGCTATGTTATAACTTTAAAATTTAAATAATAATATTATTTTTATCATTTTGGTTAGGGTTTGATTTTTGTGTGAGGTATGGAACATAGTTTTCCTTTTTTTAAAAATTGGCGTGTTTCACTAATTCTACCTCCCCCTATTATTACCATTAATACCCATGATTGTGGTTTGTTTCTTAGGTGATTATTTTAGTGTTTTATGGAGATAAAATCTTCTCCTCCCTCTATTGTTCCTATTCTTATTCTCTATCTAATTTGGATTTGTAGGGTTTGGGTTTTCATGTTTTGAAAAATATTATTGTGAATATTTTCCAACCTTATAGAAGTTATAGGTGTGGATCATAATTGAAGTGACAATGGGACAAGATCCATACATTGTTTTCCAATTAATATATGGAATGTTGCATCTCATATTAATTCATAATTTGTTTCATAAATTATATAAATTTTTAATTGAATTGGTGTTATGTGTTATAGATTTTACAAAGGATGATATTGGTTGTAAAATATTGACCTAATGTATCTGGTTAATCAAATTTGTAGTGTGATAGGGTCTCTTAATGAGTAATTCAACAATTATGACTAATTGGATTAAATTTCCAACTAATTAATTATTATTATAATTGTTTTAATTTATTATAATAAATAATTATAAATGGTTATAATTAATTATGTATGATTTTAGGGCTTGGAAAAAGAGTCTGGATTGATTTTGGAGCTTGGATTCAATTGGGGGTGATGGATCATATTGTTTTAAATGATGACAACACATTTTTTGTGGATGGTCTACTTTACCTTATTGTGACTCTTGGCCTTTTGTTGATATTATGTTTTAGTGTGTTAATTATTATTAATATTCATATATTTCATTACTTAAATGATTCATTCATATGGTTGGTATGTGAGATTTTATCCTACTAGACATTATAGACTATATATCTTTCTAAAAATTTTAATAGGTAACCCTTGATCATACATGTGTTAGTGGGGCTCTGTATGGATTATCATTACGAAGTGCATTTTTTTAAGAAAAAGATACTTCTATTTATTTTAAAATTATGGATTTAAATGGAATTTAATAGAAATGGGTGATATTATAAATGGTGTTTCAAATGAATATTCAAAAAAACATTTCATTTTTTAAAGAATTTATAAACATGATTTGGACAAGGGCCTAACATGAGTAAAATGGGGGATGATTCCATTAAGAAATAAACTTTTCAAAAAGAGGACACTGAAATAGTTCTCAATGGGTTGATATAACGGGATTTAATTGACATGGATTGGTATATTTGAACCTATCATATTGAATCACTATACTAAAAAGATTGTACATTGGTTTAGTACACTATTTTTGGAATTCTTATGGATAGTGTAGTGCATGTTGGTGTCTTCTATGTATAAAAAAATGATAAAATTCATGTGAAATCAAGGTAGTTGAATCATCTGAATTTGTAAGACTATATTAAGTGCTGAGGAATGTGACAACCATAGTGATGGGCTTATACCGATAGATATAATTATGAATGAAGATCCTAGATAGAGTGTCCACTATTTTATTAAACATATGGGACTTATAATGATTGACTAAGTAATATATTTAACCTATAGAGGGTGTGTGTGAGATATGTATATCGATGTTGTTGGGTGTCACCTTAGAACGAAAATCCATAATGTAATCTTTATATATCATATTTATGATTAAAAATCATACACTTGGGTGATCAACCTCTTTATTGTGAAATGAGTTCGACAAGATAGAAAAACCTTATAAGATGTGTCATTTTAGATGTTTTATTAGGACCCACTACACTAAGAAGTATTTAAATCAATTTTATACCTTTAATAGGATTCACTAATTCACATGTATTGGAACTAAGCCCCCCAAAAATGATTTGGATACTATTGAAAGTTCTTATTATGTGTTGACTATTGAGTCGTATACTTGGTGGGTTTTACCCCAATTTTTTATTTTGTCTATAATAGGTAGGTAATCCCCTAAGTTTTTATCTCTGGTATACTGGCTAAGTTAGCACAATGTGTTTATCTACAACATGGGTCTTCCTCTAGATGTTTATCAATTAGATACTCGGTGGTTCATCCCCCATCTATCAATTTTTTTATGTAGGGTAGTTCACCCACATAGTGTTTGTCACTATATAATGGGTTGATTTGGAATCCATATTACTACACTAGTTATCTTGGTTTTATGATGTTATCAAATACAATTCATCAAATTTCAAAGTATATATTCTATTTGGAAGTATTTTCATATTAAAAATAGGCCCCCTATGTGTTTACCAATAGAAAATGGAATTAATAAGTAGTAGAAGAAAGTATGGGCGAGGTATTGGGTGGTTTTTCTAACACTTGATGAGTTTAATTTAATGTTATTATGAGGTATAATTATTGGATGCTATGTTGGATGAAAAATAGTATGCACAATATATATCTATTACATGAACACCTACTTGATTACGTTATCACTCAGTATTATTGAGGAATTCAATATTCATCCTGGCTGTGGGACTCACTATAGTGACCCATGATTAATATAAATGGATATTAAATCATTTTACAGAAATATTCATCACATTACTAAAGTACACGCCTGAGGACGGTAATAGTTTAGTGTTTTTGGAGACATGGAACACAAACTTTTAACTTGGTGAAATATCTTCAATGTTTCCCAAAAATAACCTCCCATTTAGTAATACTATATAAAACATTTCTTTATAACATGGGGAAAGGAAACATAAGAAAGGGTGATATTGTATGATCAATATGTGTAATGACCCTGGTTTTTGGAGAGAGTTGAATTCTATTCTTATTTTGAATTTTTGGAGTTTGGTGGGTTGGAAAATTACATTATCATTTAGTGGAACATCATTCCCAGAGTTATTATAACCCAAGACCTTGTTTTTAGTCATTTTTAAGGCTTGAGTAGTGTCACAAGTGTTCTAATGGGTTTTGGGTGCATCAGATGCTCGAAGTCCTTATTTTTGGTGCATGATTAGATTTTACCGTATGGCCTCTTAGTGATAACATTATGAACCTTATTTGAAATGATAATGGTTTTGGAAAATGTGTAGGTTGGGGTGCACATTCATGTGAGAAATATGTATTTTTAAGAGAGGGTATTCACATGGTTTGCACATAGTTGGGGAAACCCATGCGCAAGATGCACCCTTAGTGCGATGTGGGAAGCACCTATGAACTGTAGCACTCATGGTCTCCATATGGTTTTTCTTAACCCTCTGGGGATAGGATCTTAAGTAATAGGTGCCACATTAATGATGAAAGGTTGGGAAAACCATGTGAGCTATATGTTCAACCCATTAAAAGGGTGAAAGTTTAGTTTCCCCTCCCTCTAATTATTTTTTTCTCCCTTTATTATTCTCACCCACATATGCTTATCCAGGAGCTCTCCTCCCTCTCTTCACCTTCAATATAGGGTGTGATACATCTCATTCAATAAAAATTCTTTTTGATCACTGATAGTTGTGTTGGATATATATAGGTAAGGCTATCCACCCTCTTTCTTATATTTTCCTTTGTTCTCACCTCACATACCCCTAAACCCATATAAGTAATTTCCCTATTTTCAATGTTTTCATCTATAAATATGATTTCATCCAAATTAGTTTGAGTTAAGGGATAATATTGGCCATGCCTATATCTACAACTACAAGGTTGGTGGTACATAATTTTATTTTTGATTTCACAAGGGTTTTATGGTGTGGATTTTAGTGCTCCATTGCATTGACCAGTCAAGACCCAATAAATTAAATGGTTTATTTTAATTAATTAATTAAACCTTATGATATGCCTATGGGAATGCTCAATAGAGACTAAAAATGGCTTGTGATGTGCAAGAGGCATTAGACCATGGGTAGTTTCAACTAGGGTGATGATTGATTTAATTTTGAGTTGTTGATTTTTTTTATTTTGTATTGAATTGCATGTATAACCTACTTGAGAGATCCATGGGACCATGATGGGATAATCCCGAGGATTCTGATAGCATAGGATAGCTATTTTAAGTGTTTTAATAAGTGATATGATCTTGGTATGAGGAATTTGGGTGATTATAATCACAGGTTGGGTGACCTTGTCGTCAGATTAAGGTGGCTAGGCCATTAGGCTTTGGGAGTGGCTCATGTGATATGGAATGGCATGGACATTAGATCAAGTGACATGGTCATAGAGGCATGAGGTTATAGAATGCTGTGTCTTTGGTTCTAATTGTTGATTTTTTCTCACCCATGTTGGGTAATTCCCTATTTGGTGTTGTGTTCACATAGGTTGAATCAGTTGTTGAGGTGGTTTTGGACACTTGTGTGGGTAGAGGCCTCCAGTAGTTGTGGATTAGAAATTATGGTTAGAGGAGGGTGCTATCAAAATACTTAGGGCTGGTGAGTATCCATCCCATGATAGTGATGATACTATCAGTTCGAGGATTAGGCTTTCCATGCTTGTGGCCATTGGGCTAGGATAATTTAAAAGGATGGACATCACCATTCCCCGAGACTACATCTATTGAGACGATGATGGTTATTATTTGACAAAAGATATAGATGCAACTATGGGTGTTGGGAATTGAGCCGATAGGTTCTTTTGAGTATAGGTATGAGGGACTAGATTCCTTTTTTGGTTGTGCCTTTCCGATGTTGGTTACATGATGGGAACATGAGGTGTCAGTTACATGGTTGATGGTATGTGGTTTCAGGTGACATTTGGAGCTAGAACCTGAGGGTTCACCTAGGACTATAAGACATCAAGGTATGCCTTGGGCCACGGTCTAAGGATCCTCTCCACTATAGTTATTCTGTAATTGGCTAAGGCATGTGATATCTTCTTGGTGGCTATTGATCACGAGGGATTCTTGTGTTTATTACATGCATTGCTGCTACTTTAATTTACTTTTACGACACCCCTTCTAGATAAAAAATATAAGGTTGGAACACGTTGGTGGTGGAATAATAAGACTTTTTATCAAACCCAAAATTGGACCTTTGGTATGTGTGTAGAATTCATGATTTTTTTTCTAATAAGGGTTTGGGATCTAGAGCTATATCCTAGTGGTTGAGTTAGTAAGGGATGGAAGGAAAGGAACCATCGATTCGTGCCTTAGCTGGAGTTTCCTGTTTTGTTTCCTTTTTATTAGCATACTATTATATATATATATAATATGGTAAACCATATAAAACATTCTTGATCATTTATATGTATAACCTGATAGGTATGCATGTTGGGTTTAGTAGCTATAAATGGTATGTTGATCTGTTTATTTTTTCTGCTGTTGTTATTGATTGGGATTCCACTATTGCGTGATATTACTAGACTTATGATGGTATTTCATTAATATACTTTATATTTATATACTATACCACTATTACTTCATCACTTGAGGTTATAGTATCCCCACTACCACTCCATTAAGCCCATTATTCTAGTTGGTAGCCTTTGGAATATAGGGAGTCGTGCCTAAGACCCAATGGAACTCAGCCCAAAGGAACTGTTCGGGTGGATAAACATGTTTTGGCGGTAAAAATGTTATCAAAGGAGTTAATATTACCTCTTTTTGGTCATACTATTTGAGAAAAGTTAAAACATATATTAGGATGTTGTCAAAATGAGGTTTAGAACTTGTGTTTGGGTGCCTATATCTCCATGATCAGGGGATATACCAAGTTTCCAGGGGCAGGAATTTCTATTCTGCTTTGCTCATTTTATAATTTATCTTATTTAAACCTAGTGTGGTGCTCTTGTAATGTGAATTTTTTTTCTATTGTGATGTGTTATCCTTGGCCTATCATGACATGGGGGGAGATTTGGACCCTTTTTTAGGAATGGAAAGGGGTGTGTTCTTGTTTATTCATTTAACAGTCACAAATTTGGATTACGATATATCTATATATATATATATGTGTGTGTATTGATAAAATAAATTTCTTTTTTATACATGATTCATGACAAATATATGTGTGTAGGAACGAATCTTATAGGACATGAAGGCATGATGATATGGGGTGATATTGATCACCAGGTTGGGCGACAAGGTCATCAGATTGAGGTTACATGGTTTGTTAGGATGGGCATGGACTGAGGAATACATGATACATATCTCTAATATGGTCTTGTAAGGAGGCCATAAGGCTAGGATGTATTACAACAGGGTTGAGATGAGTAAGGGTAAGGGTCGAGAGATCACACTGCCTATTACTGCTTTTCCAATTTTCAGTATATATAATATATATTTTATATGGTATTTTTGAATATTTATTGGTATTCTATGGATTTACACCTAGATGGATTTGGATAGAGCGTTAAGAGGGCAGGGACATGGTGCCACTATATCTTGCATAGGTTGAGACCCCTGAGGGTCAGTCAGATCATGATCCATAGGTACATGATCCAGTGAAAGCAGGGATGCCTCCAGAACTAACAGCTTCTGGGTTGGGGCATGAATAGTATCTCAAAGAGAGCCTAGTTCATGTCATCCAGGGGATTGATAGGAGAGATTAGAGAGCAAATCCTTCTATGACATATCTGATGTAGGAATTCCAATCATAGCACTTATTTTGGTTTCAGGGAGATGGCGGACAACAGGTGGATGATAATTGGATAGATTCCATGCAGATAATCTTTGAGCAGCTATAGATGCTTCTAGGGACGAGGGTGAAACTGGAAACTTATATGCTTAGAGGACTGGAAAAGATCTGGTGGGATGTGTAGGTTTAAGAGGGTAGACATGATGGACTGTCCTGGAAGGATATTGAGGACATGTTCTTTGAGAAATTATTCTCAAATATGTTGAGGGAAGAGATCTCAAGAGTTTTTGATCCTTCAGTAGGGAGACATGTCTGTTATGAACTATGCAGTTAAGTTCATTAAACTATCTTGCTTCACACCCAGTATAGTGAGCACCGACACCTTGAGGGTGAATATTTTCACTGATGATTTATGGAATGCAATTCATATGCAGGTAAACATATTTAATTTGTCCTCATTCTCAAAGATGGTGAATTAATCGCTCATAGTATATGGAAATTTGATGGATTGGTCTTTCTCAAGACACATGGAGGCATTAGGTGATTTCAGTTGTGATGATTTATATAGAAGGAAATGAGGCCAAGAAGAATTATAGAAGTGTAGTCAGGCCAATGAATCATGGAGAACACATCAGAGTGGATCATTGATGGTGTTCTTCCAATTTGGGCAGCCATAAAATGTCCATATTCAGTGCGATAATCCTTAAAAAGAGTACCAAGCATGTGGGCATACTATGTATCTTGAGAAGTTCAACATGAATCCATCTCAGACAACTGACTGTTAGTGACCAAGGTAGAGTCAAGGTTCTGAGAAAGGACCGAGAGCGGTTCCAGGTGATGGCATCATAGTTTCAGCTACACATGGAGGTCGTGGTAGAGATAGTGGAACCCAATAGTGGGGTCAGTGGATGGTAGCTTGTGTAGCCCCATAGGGAGGCCGAGATTTAGGAAGTAGGGTGTCAAGATAGGTGAAAGTGGTGGAGCTTCCAGGCTCTAAGTATGGTGGTGGGATGATGATGGTCCAAGGTATGTCATGCACATAGATTTTCTCTTCTATAATATCGGCATGGACTTTCTGAAGGCATTTTTAAGGTGCACGAGGTGAAAAAGATATATGTATGTACTAACCAGATGCTTTTTATTATGTTGGAATTAGATCAGATGTATTATATATATATATAGGGTGTGTTGAAATCAAGGAATCAAGAACATATAGGTTATGTGGGGTGTGTGGTCATCTGGAAATTAATGCGATGTGTGAATTGATTGAGGTGAGAGGCACCATGACTTATTTGAGCATTTGATGAGATGTAGGACCACATAGGTTCCATAGATGACATGGTCAAGGGGTGGGAATTTATGTAGTGTGATATTATAATGGGTGTCAGGTATGACACAGGAGCACATGATGAGGTATAGGAGTGATAATGTGTCATGTAAGGACCTTGAGTCTAGGGATGGTCAGTGGACCATCAGTTTTGATTTGATTTTTGGGTCAGGATGCGACTGGGGTAGGTCACTCTTATGGTGGGGAGCCCCCTTGAGGTAGTTGACATGTGACTTTGAGACCGTGGTAGTATGAGTTAATTTTTAAGATATGGGTATATTTGGTACCATCATGGATATATGTTTGATAGCTCCAGGATGTTCTATATTAAGCTGGGAAGATTTTAGCATCCCATGTTTTTGGAGCGGTTCGAATTCCTTGCCCATTTTGAATTTTTAGAGTTTGGTGGGTAGAATAACTTCTCTCTTGTTTATTAGAAATTCATTACAAGAGTTCCCATGAACCTTGACCTTGATTTTAGTCATGTTTTATGGATTTATAAGTGTCGAGGGGGTTCTAATGGGTTTTGGGTGTACCAAAGAAGTTATTTTGGTTAAGTGTAGGATGAGGCACACAATTATATCTAACATTGAAACATATTAGTGAAAACTAGGTGACTTTTATTTATAATAAGGATGTTTTCAGAAACTATGCAGGTGGGGGTCCATGACTATGAGATAACTATTTAGTTTTTAGCAAGGGGAATTCAAATGGTTTCCACATGGATATGGAAAATTGTTCCCACACCGCACACTTAATTTTAAGTGGGTAGTACCTATTCACTAAAGAAAAAATTATCTCCAAATGGTTTAGCTTATCCATGTGGGATAAACATTCATGTATTGGTTATTATATAGTATAAGATACATATTTTCCAAAAGATTTAGATAATAGTGATAGCTAACCATGCTGCCCATTAAAATGATTAAAATTCAGTTTTACCCTCCCTCTAAATGTTTGTTTCCTCCATTTCTTCTTATTCTCTACATACAAAAATCAGGGAGCTATACTACCTATTTTATCCTTTAATATAGGATGTGATCCATCTCCTTCAATAAGAATTTGTTTTTATTGCCATTGGTTATATTGGATCTATTTTAGTAAGGCCCTCCAACCTCTTTCTTCTATTTCCATTTGATCTCATCTCACGATCCGCTAAATCCATGTGAGTTGTTTTTCCCAATTTTTAGGGAGTATTTATAAAATTTAAATTTCTTTCTCATTATTTTGAGTTAGAGGCTAAGATAAATTTTACCTATATCTATGAATATGAGGTAGGCAGTGAATAATTTTCTATGTGATATCGTGAGAGTTTTGGGTTGTGGATTTTAGCGCGCCATTGAATTGACTGAGAGATACCCTATAAATTAAATGGTTTCTTTTAATTAATTAATTGAAACTTATGAGATGCCTATGGGAATGCTTAATTGAGGATAAAGTGGGTCTGAGACATGTGAGATTCTTTGGACCTTGGGCAATTTAGGCTAGGGTGATGATTGATATAATTTTTTATTATTGAATTGGTTTATTTTGAATCGAACTGTATATATGAACTACTTGTGAGATCCATTAGATAGTTATGGGATAAGGATGAGGATTGAGATAGGGTTGTCTATATATTTTAGGTTATATAATTTTCGATATAGTCTTGGAATGAGGCATTTGGGTGATGAGAATCACTAATAGGGTGACTTAGTTGTCTGATTGAGGTGGCTAGGCAATCAGTGTATGGTAGAGGCTCATGTGACATGGGATGGAATTTCCAGTAGATTGAGATACACAATCGATGGGGAGAGAGGTTCCATAATGGTGTGGAATAGTTTTTAATTGGTTATTTCCTCTCACACATGTTGGTTAATTCACTATTTGGAGTCATTTTTACATAGGTTAGCTCGAATTTTGTGATGGTTTTGATAGTTCATGTGGGTAGAGGCCTCCGGTAGTTGCGAATTAGGAATTATGGATGGAGGAACTTGACATATAAATTCACAGAGACAGTGAGTATCCATCGAATGATAGTGATAAGGCAGTTGGTTGGGGATAAGGCTAGATATGGTTGAGGCCATTAGGCCCGGATACTTTTGAAGGACAGACATAACCATTCCTCAAGATGTTGTCTAAATAAAAAAATATGGTTATTATTTGAGGGAAGATAATTTTATACCTCTGGATGTCAGTCATTAAGCTGATGGGTGATTTTAAGTAGTAGTCTGAGTGGGTGGATTCATTTTTTGGGTGTTCCTTCAGGATGTCAGTTACATGATGTAGACACAAGGTGTTTGTTACTTGGTTGATGTTATGAGGTGTTGGGTGACATTTTGAGATGGAACCCAAGTGCTCACTTGGGACTATATAACATATATGGATTCCTTGGTTCATAGGATAAGGATCCACTCCTCTAAATTTTTTCTGTAATCTTATGAGAAAGGTGATAGATTCTGAGGGGATATTGAGAACCAGTGAAGCTTGTGTTTATTATATACATGTGTGGCTACTTTAATTTACTTTTAGTACACATCTGCAAGATAAAAAATGCAAGGTAGGATCATGAAGGTGGTGTACTACGGAGAATTTTTCTCACACCCTACATGATCCCTTCATTGCACATGTAGACTTAATCCTTTTTTGTTTATGTAAGGGTTTGATCTTTAGAGATGGATCATAGTTATTGAGTTGTAATTGGATGAAAGGAAAGGGACCATTGGTTCTTGACTGAACTATAGTTTAATGTTTTTTCCATTTTTATCAACATGATTTTATATATGAATATACTATAGTCATCCATTGGAGACACTCATGATTATTGATATGTATGACCCGATATTTATGCATGCTCTATTTAGTAGCTACAAATGGAATCTTGATTTGTTTATTTATTTCCACTACTGTGGTTGATTATGATTCTACTGTTCCATGACATTTATGGAATGGAGTTAGTCTTTCATTACGCTTCTTTACATTTATATACCATACCACTATTGTGTAATCACCAAAGGATATAGTCTCCCCACTATCACTCCTTTACACCCTAATTGGTAATCGACTGCCTTTCGTATATGGGGAGGTGCACCTAAGGCCCAATGGTAAGAGGTGTGAAAGAACTATTCAAGTGGCTAAATGGGTTGGGATTCTACATTAAGGGTAAATAATGGAGATACATAAGCATAACATAAGAAAAAGTGTTTAAGAACATGAAGCTAACATTGTAAAATCATATAATGCTCATCAAAGTACATAAACATGAATCAGGGAATAATGTTTAGCAGTTCACAGTACACGAATCATAAGGAAATCAAGAGAATAATCCAAGAAAACCTAAATTTGGAATAAGACATAGATTTTTTGGCATATATCTAAGAATATCAAATCATTCCCTATAATTCAAGTCTCATTTTAGAAAACTATTAGGGAATATCATGGGGGATATACCTATTGGGTGGAAAACACCACATTATTCAGTTGAATCAATTTCAAAATAATGGAATGAGTTCATTACCCAAACCATATTAGTAATAAAGGTGCACTCCCAAGGCCATAATAGTATTTAGGGTTCACTCAAAAGACCATTTTATCAGTTATGGTTCACTCCACAGACCATCTTAGAGGACATATTCTTTTATTCAATCAAGTTGAATCCCTATTCCATAAATGTATATCTCAAGAGAAATAAATAATTACCAAATGCATTGGTTAGATTTATATGTCCCACCCATCTAATAACGAAATCATACATACATTTGACACAAGACAATAAAACATTCATCATATCACGACTCATAAACAATATGGGTTTCATAAAAATCATATCCTAACCGATGAATTGAAATGGGTATCATAAATATTTTATCATATAATAACATATGGAAAATGGAAAAGTTTTTTAATCATTTCATAATTGAATAACCCATGAAATAAAGTGTGTTTAATATGATTTTTATCATGATATAACCCATGGAAGGGAAAAAAGTTTCATAAACAACATTTCATCTAAATCATAAACCATTAAAATAAATAATAAGAATTGAATCATTGGATCATATATATAGAAAAGTATAAAATATATCAATGGATAAAATATTATATGGATATGTAATTTTAAATATCACATGAAAAATTTCTTAAGTAAAATAATCATTTCTTTAAAATCACTTTTAAAAACATAAAATATTTTGAAAAAACTTTTCTTTGAAAACAACTTTTAAAAACTTATATGTGATGGTTTAAAAAAAATATAAAACAATTTTTAAACAATAAAATATTTTGAAATTTTTTTTATTTGAAAACTTATAATGAATAATTAAAAATAATTTAAAACAATTTTTAAACATAATTTTTTTGAAAAAATATTTCCTTGAAAACTTATAAAGGAATATTTGAAAACAATTTAAAAACATTTTTTTAAAATATTTTTTAACACTTATAATGGAATCTTGAAAACAATTTGACAACATATTTTTAAAACATTAAACACATTTTGAATCCATTTCCATCAAAATTAGATTAAAATATATTTTATATTTTTTTTGAAAACATTTTTAAGAAGCATGTTTTTTGAATAAAATAGATTTTCGACTAAAGAGAGAAATAAAATTTGATTTTCATAAAAATATTTTCTTATTTATATTATTTACTAAATAATGAAAAAATTATACCAATAATTGTATATAACATTAATAACCAAAGTATAATAAGCTTCATGAGAATTCTTGAAATTTGGATCACAATATTTCATCAATGGAAGCATAATACTAAACAATCCCGATAAATGATGAGACTGTAGTAATAAAATCTTACCACTTTAGTAACATTAAATCATAATACTCATGAAAGAATAACATTAAATTATTCATAAAATATCATTAAAATAATTATATTCAGGAAATAACTTTTCAAAGGTCAGTTTATAGACTTTTTAAAAGAATATAGGTGAGAACATGTGACTCATAGAAGGAAAATTAAGACCAAATTATCTTACCGATTTCGTAACTTCTGAACCGTAAACCCAATGAAATAGATATTGCAAAAGGGATATGTAAATACCAATAAAGTTAAGTATAATAATCATAGAATATATTCAGGGGTATTATATACAACTCACATAAAAAGGAGTGGTGAACAAGGCATACGTCTCATAGAAATAAAAGTGATACTAGAAATCCCCTTACCTTATGTGTTGAATGTCATTATACTTATTAAAATATCATGTATAATCAATATCTGTTTATTATAAATCTATAAAATGAAAATATTAAATTATATCATACCATATATTATTTACTTATGACCTTATATTATTTTCTTATTAACAATTCCATGTTAATGTTACGTTTCAATTAATAACGTTTTTTTTGCATGTGTTTTGATTTGTTATATTTTTTATCCTATTAATTATATCATTATTTAATAATCTATATAATTATAACCATGATTTTAATATCATATATATTCATTATATATTTATTTATAATAATATATAAAATATATAATCAAAAATAAAATACACTGTTCATGAAGTGGGTAGGCCGTATGTACACATGAGTACTGTTTCCATTTTTTATGGTATTGAAAAAAGTAAGAAAATTATATACATATATATATATAAGATAGAATTATTATTTAATATATATTATATAAATTCACTAAAACTATCCTTGATTTATTCCATGTAATGTGTGAAAGAATCACATCACTTTGAGGTGGCGGCAGTCCACACTTCTACAAACGAAGTTATTATATTTCCAAAAAATTGAAATCATGATGCTATGTGTTATATAAAAATTAAATAATTTTTTTTATTAAAATAATATATATCATATATAAAAATAAATTACATTATTATTCACATCCTTGATAGGAGGCAACAGAAAAACAAAAGACATCAATTCATAAGGTGGTAGTCCGACATACACATGAACGATGACAATGTATCCCATTTGATGGATGTGTGTGTGATTGTAGGTATTAAACATATAATAACAACATATAGGTGTATTTATAATATTTAAGTTTTTATATAATTATCTAATATAAATAATTATTGGTGTGTAGAATGAAATATAATAAAAGTGCTTGTTGAATGATGTTACATCTTCTTTGGGTAACAAATTTTGGTTTGAACCAAAGGGAATAATTAGTTGGAATTATTCCCAAAGTTATGCCTCTAGGATGAGGGGGGGGGGGGGTTAGAGGATACGTGAATAGTGTTGGACTATCCAAAGTGCTTGAGATGCTTGAAGAAGTGAGGTGGTGAGTTCCCTTTTTATAGTGGTGGAGGAGTGATATTCCAGTAAATATAAAAAGTTAAACACTATTGACAGACCACTCTTACATCATGTTCCTCCAATAATGGTAGAGAATATATAAAATTTTATATTTGTTCAAAATATTTTCACAAAATTGTTTTTGTATCTGTTTCTAGGTTATTTTCCCCATAAGTTAAATTTTAACCACTAAGTAAACTCTATTCCACCATATTCACTGTAATTAATTTACTTACATTAACTAATGTTTTTGGTAAAAAACTAATTTAAAATTAATAGAAATTATAAATTATTATAATTAAAAATATTAAATCCATTTTTCCAATTTCCAACTACATAATTTTAAGGAATTAATTTAAAATTAATATCATAGATTTATAGGGAAAGAAGGGTTCTAATATAAAAAGTTCAAAAGTATGAAATGTTTTTATATAAAATTTAAATGTGAAATTGATTCTAATGACCTAAATTGATTTTTTTATTAACAAATTATACTTTAAAACACATTTACAATATAATTTAACTTTATAAATAAATTAGATGAAAAAGAATAATTCAATTAAAATTCAATGTTTTTAACTATCATCAAAAAATGAAACTTCTCAAAAAAATAAGAAAAATTCAACCCAACAGAATTATGATATTATGATTTATAAAATGATTTTTTTAAAAATATTAATTATAAGTGTCCAAAATTTAGATTTAAAATATCTACTCCATTAAAAGGCAATAAAATTACCTTTTAGAAAAATAATTATTTTTATTCATAAAATTGGATTTATTAATATCCTTTTTCTAGAAAACACATAATATAAATGTTAAATAGTTTAATAATATATATATATATATATGTATCATTAAAATAACTTTTAAAAGTGTTTAAATTAATTTAGTGAGGTAAAGAATGTTTTATTTCATAAATATAGTTTTCGAACAAAATATTTCCTATATTTTGAAAAGGGATTTATTTTCATTTCCAGTAAATTGGTCAAGACATAATTCTTATTATATACATGTAAAAAATTTATGTTCATAATTTAATTAATATTATTTATATCCACTATTTAAATAGATACGTGAAAACTATAATATTGTTTTATTAATAATATTAATACTACATTGTTGTTTAGTAAAACTAGGTCTTGCGTGTCACACAAGTTATCAAAGGAACTCATTATTGTATATTACACAAGAAAAAAATAGTGTTCCATATACTAAAAGCTAATATATGTGTTTCGTGTAGATAAATATTTACTTTATATTGTGTACAAAAAAATAATAACTTGTTTCTTTCATATAACACAAGCTATATTTAGTGTTGCATGAAATAAAAAATATTTAAAGGATTAAAGTAATATTATAAATCATATTTCACAAAATATTAGGGTGTTACATTCTACCCCCCTTAAAATAAATTTCTCCCTCAAAATTCTTCTTGTTTATAAAAGGTATAATATTTGAAAGTTTCTTTCGTATAATCTCACATCAAAATAACAAATACCAAAACTTACTTTAAAATAGGAAATTTTAAACCATAACAGTTACCCAAAGTAAATCATTACTAAATTCCCATATAAGAGAACATAGGTTGAGATTGATGATTTTACATAGAAGAAAAATATAAATAATTATATACAGAGACAAATATCATTGATCACCATTAAGTGAATAATCGATGTAATGTTAACGGATTAACAAACATAAATCTATAATGTTTTATAAGGCCATTTTTTCCAAATAAACAAAAGTATTAGGATAAATATTTTCAATATACTTTTACTAGAGTTGAGGAATTATTTTAAAATATAATAACATAAGTTAAGATAATTACTTGATTTTATTCCTTTTCATATGCACAATATAACCCTTAAATTGTGCCTTAATCGATTCCCACTTTATCTCTTACTACAAGAAATGAAGGGGAATTTTTCACTCCTAATGTACTAACAGTTCATGAGGTATAATGATAATATATTCCATTTTTCTTTTGTTATAATCATAGAAAACTGGTTAGAAATTGTTATCCAACATCCTTAAATCCTCATATAGTAAGATAATTCTTTAATCTCACAGAAATAATTTTATGTTTAAGTAAATCCTTCTTTAATTGGTTAACCTTATAAAACTTACAAAAGTTGAAAATCTAAAAAATTAGAAAAAGGTCACCAAATTTATCCAAATTATCTTTACATTGATCCCCCATATATCAAAAAGTAGCTCCTAGTTTTCACATGAAAAACAAGGGAATACCATCATCATGCAATATATTAAAACATGGTAATAACCAGGATTAACATTAATACTTATTGAAAACATACATTCTTATTCAGTATTTACATAAAAAACATATTTTTAGATATATTCCTTAAATCCTAAAATGAGGTAAACTCCATCGATGACAGAAAAAACTATGTTGTCAAAAAAAAAATAATCAGTTCCAAGGTAATAAGTACCATACATTTTACTTATTTATATAAAACATAAATTTTCAAACATAATTATCTCAACATAGGGAACACATTAAATTTTATCTTTCCCTTAAGCATGTATTTTCCATGAATATCACCTTGACATTAAATAACATTTATAGTCTATCAAAACCATACAATATATTCTTGTAAATCCATAGAAAAAAATAAACTAAACAATAATTTTATATTTAACAATATATAATTCTAGAATCCAAATAGATAAAAACATAGGTTACTCAAATTCATCCTTAAGACATTATCAAGTATTCCTCATCTTATTTCTTAATAACTCTTTCATTTCACATTTATCCTTTAGTCTCTTCATCATCCAAAACATAAACATTACTCATACCACCTTGTATATTCTCTTTGTGAGCCTTACACATAGGTCACCAATTTGTATAGTTCCTATTATTTAAACATTTAAATAATTGAAACATCTATTATATCTTAGGATGGAAATTATCTTAATTCATTGAATTAACCAAAAATTTTATTTTCCCTTAGCAATTTCTTTATTTGTGTCTTTCATTTTCACAGTCAACCCATCTTCTCATTCCACTAAGACATTCACTTGGGTGCTTATTTCAACATTCATGACATGTAGGAAAGTAAATCTTCATTCCTATATTTTATCCATTACTAAAATTCACAACTAAATATTTCCCCCTCTTTTTTTGTGAGTATGATTATTGATTAAGGCACACGTTGTTAAACATGTTCCATGAAAACTGATTATGCATAATCACAACATTCTTTACTCCAGTCATCATCCCTTTTGACTTATCATTAAAAAATTGACTATAAGATTAAATATTAACCCAGTTTATTCTAGTTACTTCCATTAACTAAAACCAAAAAGTACAGTTTTAGCAAAACTTATCCTAGAAGAAAACCTCATAATCATGAAAAAATACTTAAAGTATGTCTAACTAATGATACATACATCTTTAATCTATGACACCTCAGGTTTATGAAAGGTTATTCATAGTCATATTTTATTTAAATCCTTCATGATGGTTCATAAAGAGTTTATGAATTCCCAAATAATACTCCCTTGGAGTGTCAAGCCAAGTGTGCATCTATGCCCGTTGTTATGCACAAGTTCCCGATCAAGTGTATCTCAATATGGTGTTTTCAGGGTTTCTAACCCTATATACATATTTTGCAGAGCCACATCCACTTGTAGTATCCAGAAAAGGATTTATGTCTAGGAAATCACTCACTCTATCCTTAACCAAAATTCTAGGACATTTTCCTAATCATTAACTCATCATTTAGCACATCCTTAGAGACATACCTATATATATACTTAGAAATATCTATAGATATCTCAATAAACATTTCTCATCCTAGTTTCCAAAATTATGACTAAAACTCTCCATTGATACCAACTATAATGGCATAGTCTTAACATACATAGATGTTGCATCATATTAGATTAATATTCATTACATTAAAAATGTATATTCCTAGAGAATGTAATAGTTTAGTGTATTTGGAATCTTTGAACACAAACTTCTAACTTGGTGAATGATTTTCAATGTTACCCACAAATATATTCCCATTTATTACTCATACTTAATACTTTTCTTCATAATAATGGGGAAAATAACATAAGAAAGGATGATCTCAGATTCTCAGTATCGGTAAATAAAAGATATACGTAAGAATAACATAAGAATAATGGTATGAGAACATGATAATAACATTATAAAATCATACCCTTTATATAAAAGAACAGAAATATGAATCATGGAATAAATGTTGGATGTTAATAAGACATTAATAATATGGGAATAAAGAGAATAATCATTGAAGACATATAATAAGAATAAGGAATATAATTTTGGAATATAAATATGTATATAAAATCATTCCTTATAAGTAAAGGTTCATTTTAAAAAGCAATTAGGGAACATTATGGAGGCTACACCACTTAGGAGAGATATGCCACCATCCCCAGTTTTATACCTTTACTTATTAGGGAATGGGTCCACTCCCCAAACCATATTAGTAATTAAGGATCACTCCCAAGACCATCTTAGTAGTCAAGGTTCACTCCCAATACCATCTTAGTAGTCAAGGTACACTCCCAATAACATGTTATTAGACAAAGTCCTTTACTGAATCGATTTCACTCCCCAATATAGAGATGTATATCTCATGAGATATACATCATCAACCAATTCATTGGAGGGATATATAGGTCACAACTATTTCATAATGAAACCATATATGTATACCATAAGATAATAAAACATTCATCATATCATGATCGATAAAAAGTGATAGGTTTCATAAAAATTATATCGTAACCCATAAAATAAAATGGGTATCAAATTTTTTTTATCATAACATTAACTATGGAAAGGGGACATGTTTCATAATCATTTAATCTTAGAATAACCCATAAAAGTAAGTGGGAATCATAATTGTTTTATATTGATATAACCCATGGATGTGAAATGAGTTTAATAAAAACAATTCATCTTAAACCTAAACCACTAAAATAAATAATCATAATTTCATCATTGGATCATATATTTAGTAAATATTAATGTATATAAAAGGATGAAATCCTTAAAAGAGATGTATTTTTAAAGATCACTTGAGACATTTATTAAGGAAAATAATCATTCTTTTAAGATCACTTTTTAAAATCGGAAACATCTTCAAAATAATTTTATTTGAAAAACACTTTTAAAAATCTATAAAGGAAGCTTTTAAAATAAATTAAAACACTTTTCAAATTGAAATTTTTTGAAGAACTTTTTTCTTGTAAAATTATAAGGATGATTTGAAAATCATTTAAAACAATTTTTAATTTTTTTTAAAAAATTTTCCTTGATAAATTATAAATTAAGCTTTGAAAATTGTTTAAAACACTTTTTAAACATAATTGTTTTAACAAAAAATTTCCTTGAAACTTATAATATAATATTTTAATATAAATTCGAAAACTTTCTTTAAAAATATCATTAAAATGTTATAAAGTAATCTTGAAAACATTTTAAAATAATGTTTTTTTAAAAGTAACACACTTTTCAAATCCTTTTCCTTGAAAATTATATTAATATATATTTTTCAAAACTTTTTTTGAAAACATTTTTAGGATACATGGTTTTTTGAATAAAACATTTTTTCGACCGAAGAGAGATACAAAGTCATATTTTCATAAAATCATTTTCTTAAATATCTTAAGTTCCTAAGAGTTGAAAAATGGTACTATTACATGGATATAACATTAATAACATGAGTATAAGAAAATATATGAGAATTATTGATATATGGTTTGCAAATTTCATTAATTGAAGTATAATAATAAACAAACTAGATAAATTATGACATTGTAGTAATAAAAAGTTACCACATTGGTAACTTTGAATCTTGATAAAGAAGAAATAATAAAATTAAATGAATCTTAAAATATCAAAAAAAAGTATATTCATGATATAACATATCAAATGTCTTTATATAAACCTTGAAAAATAATATCAGTGCATAACATAACATGTGTCTCAAAGAAGTCAAATTGAGAGAAAATTACTTTACCGATTTGGTTACTTATGAAATGAAAACTCCATAATAGTGATATTATAAAATTTATATGTTAATAAACCTAAATTTAATTTTAATAATCATAGAATAAATTCATGTGCAGTATATTCACCACAAAAATGAAACGAGTGGTGAACAATGCTTATGTCTCAATGAAATAAATCTAAGACTAGAAATCCCATTACCTTATGTACTAAATCTCATTGTACCCATTCAAATATCCAATACAATAAATATAAGTTTAATATACATATGTCAAAAAAATATTAAGATATATAATTCCTTATATGATTTATTTATGACATTATATTTCCTATTTATTTACAATTCAATGTTAATGTTACATTTCCGGTAATAACCGCTTTATTTTTTTCATGTATTTTGTTTTGTCATATTATTGGTACTATTACTTATATCTTGATTTTATAATCTAAATAATTATACAAATGATATAATTATAATATATATTCAGTATATAAGAATTTATAATAGTCTATAAAATATTGAAATAGAAAATGAAATAAACTTTTCATTTAGACGGTAGACTGTATGTACATGTGAAAACTATTTCCATTTTCTTGTTGTATTTAAAGAATTAAATTAAATTAGATATATGTATATATATATAATAATTACATTGCAATTATTATTTCATTTATATCATATAGTGACCCTTATTTTTATTAAATTACTGTTATATCACTTTAATGATAAGCAACATAAAAACATTACACTACAAGGATCCAAAGGTTTTGTGTCTTGGGAAAACTAGGACCATGCATAAATTTTACAACATAAAACACAAACATTTATTAAATTCCTTATTATATAGATTCTTATTATCCCTTGTGTTCTCCTTAGAACATGTAGTAACCTAGGGATATGCACCAAAAATGTGTAAGCATAAAAGACCATTAAGATGATATATAAAATCATGAAACAATATGACATGGTGTGATCATAATCATAAAATCATCATCATGAGATGAATCATTATATAAGGTAATAGAATGTGGAAATGCATAAAAATGAAACATCATGTCTTAGTGGTCAACTACCACACATAGTTGTGAATAAAGATAGCATCATGTTCATGCATATTTCACAATAATCATGATATAAATCACATTAACCAATTCATTAGAGTGATATATAATTCATGGTGTGACCATCACATCTTATCATTTACTTTGCGCTATATACTTTCAGGTGCACCAGTCACATCATAACATTTACGTTATTATGTATATCACAAAGAGAATATGACAATATTGGAAATAAATTAACCCATAGAAAGGAATTGGTTTCATTTCATAAATAATATACTAAAAAACTTTGGGTTCCCAAATGAAATAGTAAATAACATACTTGATATAATAATCATGAACATTGAGTGAAGAAGAAACAGTCTTGAGAAGTGTGTTTTTTTGAAAGAAGAGTTCGTTTATAAAACATTGTGTTTTTTCATAATCTCAATTAGAAAACATGTATATCATAAAAAATGTAATTTAATGTTGAATAAATAACATTTAATGAATAAAAATTCTGAAAATGGGGTGAAATAGGGAAAACCCAGAGAAAGAGAGTTCGGTTTGAGAATTCCCCTTACCTTGTCTCCGAATGCTTTCTTCACTTTAATGTCCTATATAATCAAATTAGATTAATTAATTAATAATTATAGAACATTTTATACATTAATATAATTCATTACAGTTTTATTAAGTCCTTTATGATCTTTGGATGACCTATAGAGTTTAATTTCATCGTTTGGGAGTGTTCATTTTCATAGTTTTAGTGATCAATTTGTTTATATACATGAATGGATGTTTGTCTAAAATGAGGATAAAAATAAAGAAATATTGTTATATGTTATTAATTATCCTCCATAATCATAAATTATCTTAAAAATGATTTTATTATATATTATGAGGATGATTCATTAGAAAAAAGTTAATGATGACCGTTTTAGGTTAATTTTGGCGGTTTCTCGAACATAATGAACTGGTTTGGTTTTATTATTTAGTATTTTGTGTATAAGTTATTTATAGAACATATAGGGGTTATAAAATACACTATAAAATATGTTTTAAACCATTTAATGGTATTATTAGTATTATTAAAGGTGTTTCAGGAAAATGAAACTCTCTCACCCATGATGTTAGTAAATTCACACATCATGGGTGACAATTTCATTTTTAAGATAAAAGATAGAGAGGGGAGAGTTTAATATTGGATATTACATTAACATGATATAATTTCCGTATATTAAAGGTAATGGAGTAAAAATTACATTTTGATTAAGGTAGGTGAGGAGATAATAATAAAATAAATTAAAATTGAAAGGAAATTAAAAGGAAAAAAGAGAGGATTTACCTATTGAATCTCCTCTTGGGATCCTCCTCAAGGCCCATAGTCTTGTTATTTTGATGATACCAAGAGATTTTATACATGGGAGATGGTATAAAGTAGAGTATTGGTAAGAATTTAGGCAATAATCAAAGCTAGAGAGGCGTGTGGAGAAGACGGTGTGAGGGGTGGTATTTATAGTTGAGGAGAGGGGTGTTTTCTTATTATTTTGATCATTAGATTATTATTTTTCTCAAGAAAAGAAATAATGAAGATTATTATGAATAAATAATTTAATTAGTTCTTGTTTTTTTTAAAATTGTCACTTACATCATCCATGACTAAAAAATGACTAAAATATTCGTGTTTTTAGCATTTATTGTAAATTATCAAATTTTAATATTCACCAAAAATTAAAGTGTTCCAGAAAAATACCAAAAATTCACTCTAACCATTTTTTGATGTTTATAATTTAAAAAATTAACCCCATTTTATAAAAATAATTTTATATATATGATTAATTTAATTTTTAATTAAAATCAACATCTACTTGGAAAATATAGGTTTTAAATTTACAACTGATTTGTAACCCTTTGAAAAATTACTTAAGGCCACATAAAATTATCTTAAAATAAAAAGTCATAAAAATATTAATTTATGAATACATTTTATGAAAATAAATTTTCTTTTAAATTATTAAATTAATCATACAATTGTAATTAAATATTTATGACATATAAAAATATCGACACTTAATTAATTTTTTTTAAAATATTTACTAACTTATAATATGATATAATTATATCAATATTTTCACTTATAAGATGCAAAAATTTTATTTATACTTTCATGGAATTTTCTACTATTTATTTGGCTAGTTTACTATTCATACGAGTTATATTACGATTCCTAAGGTCAGGTTATTATTTCATTAGGATTGGTTCCCTAACTTTTTGAAGTACTTCTTATTTAATTAGTTATTCATTTATAATGTTTTTATTTTAGTCCCTAAGTAATTTTATGTGATTTATACTATGTGAAATTACTAACAAGGGATAAATTCCACTGATAAAAGTTTGGGTTGTTATATTCTTCCTCTATTTTTAAATTTCACCATCTAAATTTCATTTTACATAAACAGATGAGGGTAGTTCTCCTTCATCACCTCCAATAGTTCCCTAGTTTCTTATTCATACTTATGGTTCCTCCACGACACTTTGACAAGGTGGGTTGTCTTGTGGCATAGAACCTTATCTATCCTATTTAGTATCTTTACTGGATGATCTTCATAAGATAGATCATCTTCCAACTCTACCGCCTTTGATTTCAGTACATATGAGGGATCTGGTATGTACGTCCTTAGTAGTGATATGTGGAACACATAATGACCATGATCCATATTTTGTGGAAGTTCAAGCTGATAGGCCATGACTCCTATGTGATATAGGATCTCAAAGGGTCCAAGTCCATGTATCTTTCTTTCTCCAACTTCATCTCAATAGGTTTGTATTCTACATCATTTTCCATAGAGAGATTCATATGGATCCATCTGAATAATCAAGTGGAAGCTATTGTTGTATGAGAACTCAACTAACAGGAGATGCAGATCCCATCCAACATTAAATTATTAAGAGTATTCTCTTAGCACATATTCATGTGTCTGAATATTCCTTCTAGATTACACATCAGTTTGGGGGAAATAGGCTGTGCTGAAATTCAATTCATTACTCAAGGCATGTTAAACACTCCTACATAATTTTGATGTGAAACATGGATCGTGATCTGAGAAAATTGAATGTGGAACCCCATTAAGTCCCACCACTTACTTTACATATATATCTAAAAGTTGTTCAAGAGATAGATATTATATAATAGCAATAAAGTGGGTAGTCTTCGTGAGTCGGTCCACCACAAACCATATCACATTATTTTCTTTGGATGTTTTTGGGAGACCCGTGACAATGCCAATTGTGAAATTATTCCATTTCCACATGGGTATAGGAAATAGTTGCATTATCTCTTTTGAATTATGTCTCTTAGCTTTAACTTTCTAACATATCAGTCACCTTGAGATATAATCTTCAATCTCCATCTATATGTTGTCCCACTAGATGTGTTCTCTGAGATCATGGTACATATTGGTACTCTAGATATGGATAGAGAATGTTGAGCTATGTGCATTGTCCAATATCTCTTTCTTTATCTTTGGTGATGAAGGTGCACAAAACCTTGTACCAAACTAATTCACACCATCATCATCAATATGTAACTCTTGAAGATTCCCTTCATTTATTGGATTCACCTTCTTTTGTAACTCCATATCATCCCTTTATTCCTATTTAATATTTTCTTGTATAGATGGTTCAGAAATCATTTGGGAATGGTAATATGTATTCCATTCCGTTATGATATCCTAATCCATAATTTAGATATCCATGAAGATATGGTCTTTATTAATCTACAACATGGATATAGTAGCAAGTTATTTTCTTCTAAGGGCATTAACTACCTTCTTCTCCTTTCCAGGATGATAGTGAATAGAGCAATAATAGACTTTGATTAGATCTAAACTTCTCCTTAAATTCATGCTGATCTATTTTTTTGTGAATATATACATTAGGTTATTGTGATATGTATATATGTCATAGTCACTAAAAAATAATTAGCTTTTTTGAATAGGGGTATATCTGTTGGTAAAAGTGCATTTTCTTTTGGTAAGACATTTTACCAAAAAAAATTGTCCTATCGCTAAACTATTGGTAACAAATCTATCACTAAATGTTATCACGACAGATAAAATAGTTCAGCTATTATTATAATAATACCAAAAGATAATATATATGTTGTTCAAAGTGTTTAGAAATGAATTTATATGACAAATATATCTGTTGGTAATAATAGTACTAACATATAACATATGTTTACAAATTAAATTTAAATTTTTATTGCTATTAAAATTTTATATTATATCGATGAATTTATCCTAAATAAACACCTATTTTAATTTTCAATACGAAGATGATTTTTACACATGATGAAACTTTGAAAAACATTAATTATATTAATAATGTAATTTAATACAAAACGAATCAATACATAGTTAAAGTTGATTGATAAGACCATAAAAAACACAAAAACCCAAGATCTTTTTATTCAGTTACTGCCACCACACCCCACCACCCATGCCGTCTCTTGAATGAAATCCTCCAATAATTCCGTCTCTTAACTGCAATCCTCTAACACTCATCATGGTAGAAGAATAGTCACTTATGCCAAGGATATTTTATCACCCCAAGTATGTCACTAGAAGAAACTACCCAAATCAACCCAGTACCATTGAGGAACCTCAAGTCAATGTTATGCCACACCATTCAGATCCAATATCTACACCACACTAGTCAAAAAACATACCCAAAATTAAGAGAAAAATATCTGCATGAATTGAAAAAAAATAAAGTATAAAAAAAATGAAAGCCATGGGGAAATAATTTACAGAACTCAGAACAAAAAATACAAGAATATTGAAACACTTATCTATTAAAAGATAATAATACTATTACACTGTATAATAAAGCTTTGAATCCATATATTAAAGGAACATGCATAATGATTGATAACCTATTAATGGATGCATGTAATCTATAAAATACTTTGATTTCCCCACCCTTTCAAGCTGAAATATTTTCTTCTTTCCAGCCTCCCCCAATATCAACTAGAATTTTTTTAAAGAACATTGAATCAAAAGTTCATCTATACCTTTAATACTTTAATTGAATTCATAATTCTTGTAAATTTTATTGTAGCATAGTATCCTTTAGAAAAGATAATGTATTCCATCCTTTATCATCTCCCAATCATAGGGAAAGCCTTTGACGTGTTGTGTCAACCTGGAGAGACAAAGTAATAGGATCAATTCCCAATGAATATTAATACTTAAAGGCCATATTTTTATTCTTCATTATCACCTATGTTATGTTCTTCAACTTCATGGATTGGTATTTTGGTACCCATGCCCTCATGATTATGTAACTCACATTCCATGTGTCTATGGTTGGCATGAATCCGTACAAAGATAAAAAATAATGATGAGTTAGTGAGAGTGAAGAAGAGAATGGTGGAGGGAAAGGGAAATGGAAATTATACTCACTTTAAAACACCAAGAATAATCTTAGACCAATTCTTCTTTAGGGTATCTATACATCCACCCTGCGATGATAAGTTTTATTAGATAAATTAGAAATTAAAATATTATTAAAGAGCATGTTTATTCAATGTTTTGTTTAATTTATATCATTGAACCTACAGATTTTAGTCTGAAAGGGAACTTTACCTCATCCCATATGTTGTATTTTGAACCCATGAAGTTGGATGTTATAATTATGATAAAACATTCATCCAAACAAGCCTTTAATCCTTTGATATTTTTACCCAGGTTGAACATAGTTTTAAGAAATCGAGCAGAAAAAGTGGTACAAAAAAAATAATAACTCCCTAAATTGTGTAGCTTTGTCCTCCTAGTTGAGTTGACATAAAATTTAGCACAAATGAATCCATAAAGTTCAAATCCAACCATTGATAAATGAATCTAAGGAAAATATTGCATGATATAATTATAGCTCATGAGTATATCCAACAATCATGGATTCATCATGCAAGAAATTGTATTTACCATAAAGAACACATTAAATCTGCTTGTAATGGTGCTCTAAAAGTACACAGGAAGGTATTTCAGCATATATGATTTTAAAAAATGAATATTCAATCTGATTTTCAATAATAAACCCATGAAAAACACATGTCATAACAACACCCTCACCCAACATGTTTTACAAGCAACCAAGTAGTTTTGTAATAACCAAGTTGTACAGACTTAGTGCAGTGATTATGTGAATGAAAATATTAGGCACCTACACATAACCATCATAAAAAGTACATTACAATAGATAAAAATATGAATGATAAGTTTGATTCAAAATAAAATCAAATGAATAATGTAGTTCCCTACAATGAGAGGGTGTTATCCTCTAGTAAATAATGAACCATCTATCCTTCTCTTCTTAAATTGCACTCAACCAGATTTTTCTACAAGTTACAAGTCATCACCCTCCCATGTCACTTGGGTTACCATCCCTCAAATTAAATGAGTAGTACATGTACAAATAGCCACTATAATGAAAAAAGAACATAATAATCAATTAAAATCTAGGAATACTAAAAATGGGTGGTCACAGATCAGGTCACAGTGGATTCAACCAACTCAACCAATGCTAATATGTCACCATTTGTAGATCTATACCCTGACCAGCTATTCCATTCTGGTATATCACTTAGGGAAATCAGCATAGAGTTACAGTTTCCTTGTTTAAGATAGTCTAGATCTTTACACAGGGTGACCAGATTCCTCCTGGCCGATGGGTTTGTCTCTCCCTTCCATCCTGGTACTCTGTTTAGATGCTGTTTGTGACTGGTTCTAATGAACTTTCAATACCTATATGGATTTTAGTTTTCCTGTGTTATAATTTTCTGTCATTTATGGTGTTGGTGATGGTGATGGTTTTTCAGTTCCTTGATCATGGTGCTAGGTCCAAATTATATGTCTTGGACCTAGGTTGTGCTCCCATGCTTATTGATTGAATAATGAAACTAGTTTCTTGTTAGGTAAATTTTTTTCCCACTCTACTACAAATCACCATCTTATTTTCATTCCCTATCAATAATGATGATGCGAACACTTAAATAGACTCCAAATTCTAGAGAGAATCAAATAGTAACACTTAAAAAATTTAAAGATTCCAGATTTCACACACATGTTAGGTGTGAAATCTAGAAAGATGATAGAACATGAATGAAAAGTAGAACACTAAGAAAACCAGATGAAAAAAATTTGAGGGGATAAATTGGAAAGATAAAACTTCACAATATATTTATACCAAATAATAATATGCACAGATCTAAAAATATTCCCACTACCTTACAATTGATATATGCATTCTAAAATAGTGCACATTTTAGTATTCTGGTGGTTCACTATAATAGGTTAATTGATTAATTAGGATAACTATAAGTGAATGTACATTTTTTTCATGGATAGTTATTCCTTATACTTGCAAGTTGAAAAATGTATTTCATTATTGATTCATCCATCAAATAAACTATCCAACTATAGGTTCAACCTATATCTTCATATGGGTAGGAAATCCAACCACTTCTTTGTGACCTCATACCCCCTTATGAAGATTTCAATGTTGCGTCACAATCCTATACTACGTAGGATAGACCTTTGATTCTCACACTCTACCCGCAACAATAATTTTAGATTTCACATAATACAGGTTTCACAATTTTGGTTTCTGGAGGGACAATTTTGCAAATTCTAGCATATGTGCTTCACAATAATTGGTGGCCCATATTGACCATTTTGATGTATGTGTTCCTTCCCATGCCATTTCTATTATTGAATGGGTTAGATGATTCGTCCCTCTTCTTTGAATATGACAATGGCTAGGTGAAATCAACACAATTCTTCACTAGAGCTTCAACCGTATGTAGCCATGCAATATCAGCCATCCTAAAGAACATCAGAGTGATATATTGGAAGGTGATGATATAGCAGGGAAGGGATGTAATGCGGGGAACCAATACGTGAGGCGGCGCACCGGTACGTGAGGCCAAACACAGGAGGGTGGAGAAAGGAACAATGGGGTGGAGGCACGGATTAGTGTTTATTAGTTTTATAAAAATTATTTTAAATGTTTATCAAATAAATAATATTAAAAATTATTAATACTGTTTGATATTCAGAAAAATTTGAAAATTAAAATCAATTAATAAGTTGTTTTTAAAAAATCTCTAAGAACTGGATATTGATTTTAGTCATAAAAATAAATATATATAAACTTGGGTTTTATTAATTTATTATTGATAAAATAAATGTTGTTATAGAATGGTATATTGTAAAATTTTTTATTGAAGGAAAAATATTTGTTGGTAATATTTTTTTATTAATAACATATTTATGTGTTAGTAAAATAAATGTTATATTAGTATGATAAAGAAATAGATTTAACTGCTGGTAAAAAAATTGTTGGTGTTTCGAGATCAATACCAATAGCTATATCCATTGGTAAAAACAAGTGTTGGTATTTTAAATCAATACCAATAAAATCTAATATATATTTGAATTACTCAGTTTTACCAATAGATATATTATATATCAATAATTATTAATTATTATAATTCATTTTATTGTATTGGTTTCTCACCATAGAGGTAGTGACACCAGATTTTAAAGGCAAAAAATAACAGTTGTTAACTCCAAATCATGCGTCAGGTAGTTATTATCATGGATCATCAACCTTTGTGAGGTGTAGGCTACCACATTATCATTTTAATTATTACACAACCCATGCCTTTTTTTGAAGCATCATTGTATATTGAAAAACATTCTCCACCTTCTGGTAATAGTGACAACACAATGATCAGCCTTATCTTCATCCCACTGAAGCTTTCCTCATATTCTTATGTGAAGACTTACATTACCAATTTTCTTGTTAACTTAGTTAGAAGGATTTAAAATCAAGATAAATTTCTCACAAAACATTTATAATACCTAGCTAATCCATAAATATTGTGGATTTTTGTGACACTAGAGGGTCTGATGTATTCCTCAATTTCCTTTTTTTGAAGGGTCCATAGAAATTTCATCACTTGTGATCACATATACCAATAATGTGGCTTACAAAATCAAAATGTCAAACTTTTTGAACTTGCAATACAATATATATTTTGTTAATGTCTCTAAAACAAGTCTTAAATATTCTTCATGTTCCTCCTTTCTCTTAGAGTATATGAGAATATCATCAATAAAAACTACCAATTTTTTTTCAATGTAATTCCAAAACACTCTATTCATTAAATCCGTGATGATTGTAGGAGCATTAGTAATTCCTAAGGGCATCACCAAAAACTCATATTTCCCATAAATTGTTTGGAAGACAGTCTTCTGAATATCTTCCTTCATCACCTTTAGCTGATGATATACAGAACAAAGATCCATCTTTGAGAAGTACCGAGCACCTCTCAACTGATCAAACATGTAATCAATACTTGGAAGATGATACTTTTTCTTTATGGTGATTTTGTTGAGTTCCTGATAATCGATATAGAACCGCATTGATCCATCCTTCTTCTTGGCAAAGAGAACTGGTGCAACCCAAGGCAATTCACTAGGATGTATGAACCCTTTATTTAAGTGCTCTTTCTACTTACTCTTTAACTCCTATAGTTCGATAGGATCCATCCTATAGGGACACTTTGAGATAGGAGAAGCTCCAATTATGAGTTTTATTGATAAATATAACTCATGATCCACAGGTAGTCTAGGTAACACTTTAGGAAATACATCACTATATTCCCTAACAATGGGAATTTCCCCTTGGTTGATACCTTATTTTGTCTCAACCATTTGAGTGAGGTATGATTCTTCATAGGGAATCAATATCCATACCGTTGAAGGAATTTTCAAAGGTGATTCAAGAAGTTCCTTGCATTTGTAGAGGAGGATGGGATGGTTCATAATGTGAAAATATATTTCCTTTTCTTGACAGTTTATGTGTTCTCTTTATAATGAGATCCAATTCATTCCTAGTATAGCATCAAATTCCACCAAGGGATGTATCATGATATTTTCTATAATATTCTTCCCAGACATGCCAATATGAGAAGAGTTCAACACTTAGGTTGAAATTATTCAACCACTTGGCATTTATAAAAATATCTCTTTGTCATGGGGTCAGGGAATAAATTTAATAGTTTTAGAAAACTTGCAAGATATAAAGGAATGCATAGAACTAGAATTAAATAATACTTTTTCAATTAGTGAGTGAATATGAAGTATACCTTGTACGAATTAGTTTTCTTTCTCCAATTCAATATTAGTGATGTCAAAAGCCTTTCCTTTCTCCTTTGTATTTTGTGGCTACTAATGATAATTAACCTTAAGGACTTTAGGTTTAGTGCACTAGATTGTATAGTTCCCTTTCTCCCTATTGTTGTAGCCTTAAACCATGGGTGGTGCTCTCTTTTCCTCCAACACATTGTCCTGATTCCAAATTTCTTTTCGATATTTATTATCTTGGTGGCCTTCTCTCCCACTCATGAAACATTTCCCCATCCCTTTTAGGTAGTTCCCATGATGATTCTTCCCACATTTTTGACATATGGGTGGTTGAATTTTCTTTCTACATTTCTCATTAAATCCTCCAGCATGAAACCCCATATTTTATTTCCTATCACCATAGCGATGGGACCATTTTCCAAACTCCATATCCAGTTTGATAGCACATTGAAAAAATTCTTAATAAATCTAAAATTCATGGATTTAAAGATCCTTTTGAAGGTTTGGTTTTAAACCAATAAAGAATCTATTAATTTTTCTGTCATTGTTGATAAGAAAACCCGATACATACCTTGAAATCCTTGTAAAATATTCTTCATAATCTGTGACAGATTCACATTATTTTTGATTTATATCTATTAATTCTCTCTCCATATTTGTATAAAGAGTTCTAGGGGAATAATTATTAAGAAACATTATCTTAAGGTCTTCCCACTCTTTCTCTTCAATTTTTCCCTTGGCTTGGTGTTCTTAATCAACGCTCACTACTGGTTGGACTCTCCATCTAGATGATAAATAGATAGAGTCACCTTTTCCATCAAAGAATAATGAAGAATAGAAAATATCTTCTGCATTGAGTTTACCCACTATTCTACAACTAGTGGATCAGATGATCTACTAAACATTGGTGGTAGTTGCAATATAAAACACTCGATAGCCTGTTGTACCCTCTTTGGTGAATGAGGACATTTAAAAATTATGAATTTTATTGATCATAACTTGATTTAGATAGGTTATAATCACCTTGAAATTTTTAATTCCACATCCCAAAACATTGGGGATGCTGTTATGATAATCACTACACTGTCCCTTGCATGGTTTGTTTATCTGATTTCTCATGGTTCCCTGTATTTTCTAAAATAGAAAAGGTCAGAACCAAACATAAGTCAACAAGTCATCAATAATCAACCCCTTTTTAAAATTAACTCTAAAGGCATATCTTATGGGATCCCTATGTTTATAAAATATTCTTGAGTTCTTAAAAATACTTAGTCACATACTATGGGTTTCACTAAGGTTCTCTAATCCTAATACCCAAATTAACTAAACCATCCTCTAAAACCAACTATAAAGAACCTTATTTTTCTTACATTAATATTGTATCATTTTAATTATTAAAAAAATAAAAAACATTACCCAATGAGGATCAAAAGGTTCAATGTCTTGGGAAAACTAGAACCATACATATATTTAAAACATCAAACACAAACATTTATTTAATTCCTTCTTCTCAAGATTCTTATTGTCCCTTGTGTTCACCTTAGTACATGTAGTCACCTGTGGATATACTTCAAACTTGGGTGTGACAAAAATACCAATAATAGGATAGATAATATCATGAAACAATATGAAAAGGGGTGATCATAATTATAACATCATCATTGTGAGAGGAAGCATCAGATAAATGCATGTAATGTGGAAATGTATAAAAACAAAACATCATGTCTTAGTGGTCAACTACCACACATGGTTGTGAACAAAACTATAATCATGTTCATGAATATTTAACATTACTCATGAGATAAATTACATTACCCAATTAATTATATCTCTATATAATTCTAGGGGCACCCATCACATCTTATCATATACTTTCCACTATATAATTCTGGGTGCACCCATCACATCATAACATTTACATTATTATGCATGTCACATATAACATATATCAATATTTGATGTAAAATAACACATGGAAAGAAATGGGTTTCATTTCATAAAGAATGGATTCACAAAATTTGGGTTCCCAAATGAAATAGGTAATACCATTCCTGATATAATAATCATCAACTTTGAGTGAAGAAGAAACAATCTCGAGAAGTGTGTTTTCCAGAAAGAGGAGTTCTTCTGGAAAACATTGTGTTTGTCATAATATAAACTAGAAAACATGTATATCCCATAAAAGTTAATATAATTATTAATAAATGTTATTTAATGAATATTTTTACTAAAAATGGGGTGAATGAGGGAAAATCCAAAGAAAGAGATTTGGGTTCGAGAATTCCCCTTACCTTGGGTTCAAATGATTTATTCAATTAAATTTACTATATAATCACACTAGATTCATTAATTAAATATTAAATAACATTTGATACATGAATATAATTCATTATTCGTTTAATAAGTTCTTTTATGGTTCTTTGGATGAGTTATTGAGTTTAATTTCATCATTTGGGAGTGTTCGTTTACATAGTGTTCATGATCGGTTCGTTTGTATACATGAATGGAAGTTCATTTAAAATGGGGATGAATATAAAGAATTGTTATTATATATTATAAATAATCCTAAATAATCTTAAATGATCTTACAAAGTATTTGGTTATATTTCATGAGTTTGATTTGTTAGATAAATGTTAATGATGATTATTTTAGGGTAATTTTTTTGGTTTTTAAAACAAAAGAGCTCGTTTTTTTATCATTTAGTATTATGAGTATAAATTATTTCCAGAAAATAAAAAGGGTTATAAAATAAAATTTGAAATCTATTTTAAAAAATTTAATGGTCTTATTAACATCCTTAAAGGTGTTTAAGGAAAATGATAGTGCATCACCTACAACTTCAGTAAATTGACACATCACGGGTGACGATTTAATTTTTATGATAAAAGAGAGATATAGAAGAGTTTAATGTTGGATAATTAATTAACATCACAGAGTTCTAGTATATGATAGGTAATGGAGTTATCATTCCATTTATATGGAGGGAGGTTAGGAGAGAATATGAAAACAAATTGAAATTGAAAGGAAATTAAAAGAAAAAGAGAGGATTTACCTATTGAATTATCCTATTGAGATCCTCCTCATGGAACCTAGGATTGGTGTTTTGATGAGAAAAATAACTTCCAGAATTAGGGGAGGGTATTTTAAAGATTATTGGGAAGAATTTAGGCAAGGTTAAATGATTGATAGGTTTCAGGAGAAGAGGCTGTGAGGGGTGGTATTTATAGTAGAGGAGAGGGGTGCCTTCTTATTATTTTAATCATTGTTTTATTATTTTTATCAAGACAAGAAACTATGAGGATTATTGTGACTAAATATAGTAATTATTGAATTTAAGTTAGACATAAAATTTTAATTAAAAATTTATGACTTATAAAAATACCAACACTTTGCTGAGTTAATAAGTATCCTTTTGAACTTTCCATTCCTTTATGTTTTTAAAATCAAAAACAAATTTCTTAAGGAAAATTATCTTTCTATAAGAATTATTTTCTTAAGGAAAATTTTATTTCTCTAATAAAAGTTTTATTATTACCCTTGGTTTTCAATGTCTTAATTAAATTCTTTTCAAATCAATTATAACAACTTTTTTATTAAACCAAAAAATTAGATCCTTATCTATCTTTGAGTCTTAAAGTTTCTTAGACACCGATTTTCCCAGAATTGTGACTATGAATTCTCTGAAATTAAGACTTCGAATTATCCAAAATTATGACTCTGAATTATCTGAAATTCAGACATTGAATTCTATGAAATTTAGACTCTAAATTCTCGAAAATTCAGACTCCAAATTCTCTATTATTCAGACTCCAAATTCTCTAAAATTCAGACTCTAAATTCTATGAAATTTAGACTCTAACTTCTCTGAAAATTAGACTCTGAATTCTCTGAAATTTATAATTTGAATTCTTTGAAATTCAAACTCTAAATTCTAGGAAATTCATACTACATATTCATCAGAATTCAGATTCATGATTCCTCATAATTCATACTCTGAATGTCTATTATTTCAGAATTCTATTGTTCATATTTTTAGACTCTGATTCTCACTTTCTTAGGAATCTGATTAAGTTCTTTTCTTACGGTTACATAATTTCTTTAATTTAATGTTTCATTTTACCGGATCCTAGTTAATTTAATTTTCTTAAACTTAAGATTTTTTTCTTACATATTATAATTCCTTACACATCATTATGTCACAATGAAATGATGTCATACAATTTGTTTCTAACTAACTATTGGCTGAGTGACACATGTATAGGTCCCTCCGAAATTCAAGGAAAAATTTGACCGTTGGAGGAGGATATGACCATTAATATTTTTCTTATAAATACCCCAACCATTTGAAGATCTAAAAATGAAGAGTTGTCACCTATAGAGATTATATCTTGTGATTATATAAAGATATTTCTAGAGAGAGAGACTCGCTTGCTTTGTGAGTTTTCTATAAACAACTTATTCAAGCTGTGAACGACTTGTTCAGCCTAATTAGTATGGTTAAGATTGTTGCTGATCAATCGATGTATTTTTGGGATATTAAGACATAGATTAAAAATACCTTAAAGTTACAAGGTTTGTGGGGATATCAAGGAAGACTCCAATACTCTTATTTAGAGCTTACCCTGGTGTGAGTAAAACAAACTTTCTTGAATGTATAAATCAAGGGACCTTTATCCAAGGTTATTGGATACCCTTATCTTTGGTTTAAAATATTACATACTTGTTTACTTGTTTTTGTTACACTTTTTATTTCTACTATATTTTGTTAAAGAAAGAAAGTATAAATTTATTATACTTTATTATACTATAATAAATAAGATTCTATATACTTTAAGGTAGAATATTTCCCTAAGATAAACATGCTTAAGTTTCTTTAAGATAAACTATCTTAAGTTTAAGTTCAATATAATTGGACATGGTCCCTTCCAATTATCCCTTTGTTTAAGAATCAAATAGTGTTTATAAATTCACATTGTTTAACTTTGTTAAACATAGATTTTATTAAGGTTAAAAATGAACGTTTTTAAACCTTCAATTCACCCCCTCTTATAACTGAGCATCTACATGTATAATTCGATCCTATAGTTGGTATCCGAATAGGTATATGAAATAATTATATTTACATATATGTTTTCTTGATCAAATATTCATGCTAAACTTTTCTTGTTCAGGTTTTTCTTAATTTTTTTTATAAAATTTCTCTATTAATATTTTTTGTGGAAAAGTAATTTTCTTATAGAACCGCATAAATGAACGTTGGTTCTATAAACAATTTAAATCCTACCAGATCACCAATTTATGATTGTGATTATTATGAGTACGTGAGAGATAGGATGTATATTTTTTATTAACACTAGAGTGGATAATTTTTTCATGCTCATTGGAGATTACAAGATACCGGAAAAGGAAGTCAAAACATTCACTAATTAATAAAAATAAGAATATAAACTGAACTAAAAGGTATGCAATACTCTTTTATGTTCCATGAACTGAAATATATACAATCAAATATATTAGTGTGAAGTTGCCAATAGTATCTGGAAGAAACTTGATGTTACACACCTTGGAACTTCAAAATTGATAGAAACTAGAAGAGCTATGTTAAGATATGAATATCATTATTTTATGTTTCTTTATGGAGAACCAGTTTGCAATGTACAACAAATATTTATGAAAATTGTCAATAGTATTCAATCTATGGGAGAGAAAGGTATTAATGATGAAGTTATTATTGGAAAGATAATTGATATCGTTACCAATGAGTGGGAATATAAAACGTTATGTATTTATGAGAATAGGAAAGTATCTAGCATTAATTTTGATGAGTTATTTGGAACCCTTCTTCAGAATGAAACAATAATGAAGAGAGATGCTGATCTTAATAAGAAGAAGGATGGTAATGGAAGTGTTTCTTTCACTAATACATCTAAATCCAAGACTCCAGAAAGGGTTACTAGATCTAAAAATAAGAAAGATACTATTTTCATATCTGAATCAAGCTATAATGATTAGTTTATGAATGAACTGCCCAATCTTGATCGATGGTTAAACAAGTTTGTGGGAAAGAAATATTTTCAGTATAGATATAAGAAGAAATACATAAAAGACAAGAAAGATTCTGAAGTAACTTGTTATGAATAAAAAAGGTCTAGACATAACTTACCTAATTGTAATATTCTTAAGATAAAAGATAGAAAGGATAAGAATTCTGAAAGGAACAGACAGAAGTACTAAAAATCTAAGGCTAAGAATTTCTTGAAGGATAATGACTCCTAGAGTGCCAGTGGTGGTGAATCTTCAGATTAATCCTTATAATATGAATCTTCAAGTCAGAATAATATTGGTCTTATAGCTAGATTACCTAATGAAATTCCTTATATTATGGCTAAGGACACAATACTGAATCTCTAACCAATATTTCTTTTAATGATAATTTTTCTAATGAATAATATTAAAAGTCTTAGGATAAAGAATCTTCATCATCATAATGTAATAAATTACCTTCATTTTATGAAGTCTCTAAATGTTCTAAATTACTTGAAAATGAGAACTATAAGATAAAAAAGAAGTTAGGGAAAAACTTTTCTAGAATTTCAGTTTTATCAGAAGAAGTATCAGATCTTTATAAATATATTGATTAAGAAACTCTCTATTTTGATAATGTTTCAAAGAATATTAAGGAAGTTAATTCTGAGAAGGATAAACTTTTTATGGATCTTGAAAATGATATTTCTAAGAAAATTGTTTTAGAGAATAACTCAAAATCTTAGACTAATGACTTTGAGGATAAGAATTTAGTCCTTAGACTAAAATCTGAATTTTTTTCCTTAAACAAACTCTTATAAAATTTTAATTCGGTAAGGAAAGAATTTAATATAATTTATTCACAAATTATTACTATTAGAAATAGTTCTAGATTTGGTTATACTCACTCAAAACCTGTTTTTAGTCATAAATATTTTGTTCCCCAAAGTGATCCTTTTTGAACTAAGTGTCAATGTGGTGGACATTGGGAGAAAAATTATTCTTTGAATAAAACCCAATCCATTAGTTTTCATAAAGCTTATTTTTCTAAGAAAATGTGGATACCTATGATTTTACTTTCTATAATTTTTGGATCCAAGAAAGTTTGGATTCCTAAAGTCTTACTATTTTATTTTCATGAGAAAAAAGATAGTAACAACAAAAAACATGATATATGGATAGTAGATTTTCCTATAACATGATTGGTAAAAAAAAATTCTTTGAAATGATTATCCAGACAAAAGGAGGAAAAGTAACTTTTAAGGATAATGCTCAGGGGGGAATTGTTGCTATAGGTAACTTTTTTCTTCTTGGAAAAGATTTAATTTCAAATATTTTATTTGAGAAAGGTCTTAAGAACAAACTTTGAAGCCCAAGAAAATTATGTGATGACAATTACCTTGTGAATTTTAGGAATGATAAATGCTTAGTACACAATTACAAGGAATATTTTATTCTCTCTACCCATAAACATGATTATTTTTATAAACTAAACATAGAAGACCTTAGGATCCAAGATCTACCTTTCCTTAGTGAAGTGGAAGATCAATCTTGGTTATGGCATAGATAACTAGGATACTGTAACCTTATAAACCTATGAAAATTATGAAAGAAAAGACTTGTTAAGGATTAACCAGGGCTTAGATTTGATTCTTCCAAAGTTTGTGATCATTGTCAATATGAAAAGCAACATAAGTCAGGATTTAATTAAATTAGTGAAATTTCGACTTATGATTCATTACATCTAGTGCATATAGATCATTTCGGTCCAACACAAACTGGAAGTATTAGAAGAAAAAACATATTTGGTTTATTTGATGATTACACAATATTAAATTTGGTCTATTTTCTATAAAAGGATTTAGAATCCTTTTTTTATTTTTATTTTTTTTCAGCCCAAGTAAAAAATGAGAAAAACCTTCCATTAATAACTATTCTTAGTGATCATGGGGGATAATTTGAAAATTCATATTTTGAAACTTTTTGTAGTAAGAAAGTAATTACACATAACTTCTCATCTCAAAGAACTCCTTAATAAAATAGTGTTATTGAAATAAGAAATAAAATTATTTAAGAGACAATGAGAACCATATTGAGTGAATATTATATTTCTAAACACTTCTTGGAATGAAGCTTTTAGTACAACTTGTTATACTATAAATTGAATTTTAATCATACCATTTCATAATAAAACAACTTATTAATTCTATACTGGTTGAAAACCTAAAGTTTATTACTTCAAAGTTTTTGTATGAAATGTATTCATCTTGAATATTGAAGATAACTTAAAAAAATTCGCACCCAAATCCGATGAAGGAATTTTCTTATGCTACTCCACCACTTATAAGGCTTACATAGTTAAAAAAACTCTGATACTATTGATGAAATAGTTCATGTTAAATTTGATGAAACCGATCCTTTTGTTTTTAAACAACACCAACCTACATCTTCAGATGTTTTTTTTCAAAAACTAAATATACACCTGTGATAGATGATTATTCTAATAAGTAAAATACTCAAGAAAATGTTTTTGAATTATTTACCCTAGATGTTTGTTACCTTATGATGATGAATAGGTTTTACAAAACCCAACTAGTTATTTCTTCAGAATCATCCCAGTGATAGTATCATTGGTGATGTAAATCAACATGTAACAACTGTAAGTTTTTTAATAAATGAAGTAGAACATCTAGCATTTCTTTCCCAATAACAACCTAAAATCATTGATGAATATTTAGGTGATGATTATTGGATTAAATTTATGAAATATTAACTAAATGAATTTGAAAGGAATAGTATTTGGACCTTGGTTGAAAGACCTAAGGAAACTTCCGTAATTGGTGTAAAATGGGTCTTCAAAAATATATATGATTAAAATGGAATCATTGTAGGACATAAAGAAATATTAGTTTCTAAAATATATAATCAACACGAAGGAATATACTATAAAGAATCCTATTCTCTAGTATCTAGGCTTGAATCTATTCGTATTCTACTAGCCTTTGCAGCATTCTTTAATTTCAGACTTTTTCAAATGGATGTGAAGTGTGCTTTCTTTAATAGATATGTTAAATATGTTTTTTTATGTTGAACAAACTCCTGGTTTTGAAGGAAAAAACATATTGAACATGTTTTTAAACTTACCAAAGAATTATATAGACTTAAACAATCCACTAGAGATTGGCATGATAGAATTATAGGGTTTTGGTTACAAAAAAACTATGTTAAGGGAACCACTAATACGAAATTTTTAATAAAAAAATATAAGAAAAATGTTTTGATTTTTCAAATTTATTTTGATGATATTATAGTCAGATAAACTCTACAATATTTAAATAATATATTTGTGAATCTCATGAAATTTGAGTTTGAAATGAGTATGATGGGTGAGTTAACATTTTTACTTGGTTTTAAAATTTCTCAAAAACCAGAAAGAACTTATATATCCCAACATAATTATATTACTGATATTCTTAAGAAGTATGGATATAAAAAAACTGAAAGTATAAGTAATCTAATTAGTACCTCAAACACTCTTGATCTTGATGAATACGGGAAACCAGTAGATCAAACATCTTTTAGAGGTATGATAGGAATTTTATTATACTTAATAGCTAGTCATCCATACATAATGTTTTCAGTATTTTTATGTGCAATTTATCAATATAATCCAAAATAATCTCATTTAAAAGCAGTGAAAATAATTTTCTCTATTTAAAGGGAATCATGGATTTATGAATTTTCTATTCTTCTATAAATGATTTTGTTTTAAAAATCTTTTTGAGTGATGATTTTGGTGGATGTAGAATGGATTGGAAAAGTACATATGGATCTTTTTATTTCTCTAGAGATTCATTAGTTTCTTTATCATGTAAGAAGCAACACTCAGTACCACTTTCCACTATTGAAGTTGAATATATAGCATATGGAAGTTACTGTGATCAAGTGTTGTGGATGCAACACACACTCAAAAACTATGGAATGAGTTTTACTAAAACACAAATATTGTGTGATAATATTAGTACCATTTCCATAAGAAAAAACCTTGCATATCACTCTTATGAAAAGCACATATATATTTGGAATCACTTTCATAGGGATCACACACTCAAAGGAGATATCATTCATTAATTTTTCAGAATGAAAGATCAATTTTCTGAAATATTTAAAAAATATTTACCCTCTGATATATTTTAATACATTAAACAATGGTAAGGAATGATAATATTATGGTAATATTCTATATTAACTTTTTGTAAAAACAATCTCCTTATATTAAAGTAATTCTTTTCAAAGGCGGAGTACACATGTTTACTCTTTTATATTTTCGATAATTTTTTTTTGAAAGCCAAAAGTTTTATTTCTTTAAAATTTTTCAAGAACCTAAAATGTTTTCCTTTACCTAATAAAAAATTTCTGAAGCCTATGTTTTATAAGAAGAACCTTACCAATACTCAAAATTATTTCTAAGAAATAAAAAAGGTATGTTTCCTTATTTAAATCTTCATAATTACATTTTTTACATATTAGTATTTCAATATAGATTTTAGAAAACTTTATCAGGTTCAATTTCTTTAAATCTTATTTTTCCTTAAAACCTTAAAAGATCGGAACCTTCAAAATATTTCTTCGGGTTTGATATCAATCGTTAGATCAGATAAATCTAATCACAACTATTGGATTGTTTTGGGAATACGAACCATCACTGTGAATCCTATATAAAGGCCCCCATATCTACATCCCACATTGAATATTCCATTGTTTTTTCACTGAATCTTTTCCACCCTTTAAATCAGCCGTTCATTTTTCTCAGTTTCCTAATGCTTCAGATGTCTCTTGATGTTTTCTCCTAAAATATGATGGCATCCAACAAGGAACTGAAGGACTGGTTAATCTACCAATAAAGGTTGTTGGATACAAATTTATTTCTTCATTATGATTCCATGATTGAAAAAATCATGAAGAATAATGGGTGGGAATGTATTTTCATTAACAAGTCAAATAATTAGGATCTGGTTTAACCTGATCTCCTTATCAAATTCTATGATTCAGTTAGTTTTTATGAATAATAAGGAAGAGAATTTTTTTCTTTCAAGATCTATGGGAAGAATTACTCTTTATATTTCAACAAGGATGCTAGTATATTAGATATACCTTACGAAGGAGAGGTTATATTTTTTATCTCACAAGTTTCCAGACAAGGAAGGTAGTTTTGAGAAGGTTATGGAAACTCAGTATCTTGGACTTAAAGGAGTTATGTAATAAAAAATCTATCATATTTCAACCAATTTCATATTGTTATCCATATGGGTCAAGGATTTCTCATTCCGAGAAAATGAGACTAGGATTATATTAAAAAATGTGATATATTTATGTTGGATTTCTTGGTGAACTTAAGGAAGATAAATCTGGTGATGTACATTTTTTTGACGATCAAAAATATGAAGAATGGTACCCTCATGTCACAAATCATTATGTATCCGACAATATTTTCCAAGATTATTGTTCTTTGTATAGAAAATTTAAAAATCCCTTATAGCTCAAAACAAAGAATTTTGAAGATTATGTTGTTGAGTGATGATACTCTCATAAGGATGAAGACCTGTTTCAGTATTAAGTCAGGAGAATTATATGATCTTTTTGAAAGTGAGGTTCAATCTATTTAAAGGAAAGGAGAAGTAGGTTAAACTTCTAAGTAAACACCAAAGAAAAGAAAATAATTAGAACCAAAATAGAAATCTTCAGTACTAGAATCAGTATCTGCTCTACCTAAGCTGAAAAAGAAAAAGCAATTTTCTGATGAAGTGGTAGACAAGTAGAGAGAGTAGAAGAAAAAGAAGTAGGGAGATGTGGCATTTGGTTTAGAACCTAGCGAGGATAAGGAATTGAAAATTAAATTAGATGAATATCTTTAAAATAAATAAAAAGAAAAGAAGATGAATTAAAAGTTATCATAAGATGATATTGTCTAAGCCTTGCTCAAAGACACTAAGAAATAATTTGAACAAATCTAGGTACCAAAATCGTTCTTAGCAAATTCTGTTCCAATAGAAACTTCAGAAAAGAAATTTTCAGTTCTGAAACCCATTGTGGAAGAAGTAGTTCATAAAGAAGAAGAACAAAAAGAAGAAGAGGAAGAGGAAAGTGATGATATAATAAAAATAGTGGAAGAAAATAAATAAAATAAAAGTCCTTCTGATAAATTTTCCATCAAAACTTCCCATGTCGATTCAACTAATATAGTTTATAAGGGAAATATGGCGATTCATAGCATGAGGTTCGTAAACCTTCAGATAATGATTTTAGAAATCATGATTTTATTCATCCTGGTGAAGATAAGGATGTTTCTGATAAAGTTGGTGAAAATCATACTGATGATAATGATATAATTATTCATGTTTCTGATAGAGATAATGAGTTTCCAAGAGATGAGATGGTTATATATAAATTTGATAAAGGAAAGAAAGTGATATTTTATTTTACAAGTAAAACTATGGTTGAAAAATCTAAGAATGATTTTGTGGGAACATCTAAGACAAAAGAAGAAGAGCTAGATAAAATTTCCTCACCAGTAAAGGAATCTGACTCGAAATCTTCATCTTCAACAGGAAAAGATTTTTATAGTATTTGAAGAAGATAGTCAATACCATTACCTCATTCCCAATTAATGATTCTAGGTACCAACTACTTCAACAATCATTCCATCAGAAGTCAGACACAATAAACATTCTCATGGAAAAGTATGTTAATCTTGAAGAGGAGTTCAAGACTTTTCACATTGGTTATGATGCTCATAAGAGATCATGGAATGAAATAACCAAATGGTCTAAGTCAGTTATTTATGATTTGAGAATCATGAATTATTCTGATGATTTAGTAAAGTATATTTTTGATAAGTCAAATGAAACCAAAAAAATGTTACAACTTTTTTTTCAGAGAAGCAAAATCTTGAGAAAGTTGCTCGGACTCAAGAGGATAGAGACCTGAATGGAAATATGAATTTAGTTTCTCTCAATTTGAAAAGGGAAAGAGAACTTAGGGAAGAGTTGGAAGATAAATTCAAAGAGAAAGAAGAGGTGGTAAAGTATCATGCCAAAATTCTAAATCTCAAGAAGAAAGGATCAAAGTTCTTAAAAAGAAAAATTAGGATCAAGATCATCTACTCAAGAAGTCTGAGGATGACCAAAAAGAGATAAATAAGTTAAGGGAAAACTTGAGAAAGATAATGCTGAAGGAAAATAAGGATGATTGATCTATTAAAATATGATATTTTGTTGTATTTTTCCTTGTAAGAAATTATTCTTATAATAATGAAATTTTGTTATCTTTCTATTGTGTTATATTGTATTTTCCTAAGTTTTTAGGTACAATTATTTTTCTCCCATTCCTTTTTGAAAATCACAAATGGGGAAAAAAGAATGATCAAAAGAATATTGAGTTAAAATAATAGAATATAATATGTAAGGGAGAGATTAAGTAAGGTGGAGATTTCTTAAAGAAGATATTCTTAAGAAAGAAGAAGTAATTTCTCTAAGAAACACAAGAATACGATCCTTATGGAGCTCAAAACCTAAGGGGGAGTTAGTCGTATTCGTTATTGGTCATAAGTAAAGAGAGAGAAGTATTTCTTTTTAATTTAAAAATGTAATTTTTTTCATTATTTTCTTTTTCATAAAGATGTTTTTGATTTACAAAAAGGGGGAGATTGTTGAGTCTGTAAGTATACTTATGACCTTTCCATTCAATTATATTATGAAAATCAAAAAACACAATTTTTAAGGAAAATTATTATTCTCTATGAATTATTTTTTTAAGGAAAATTTTCTTTCTCGAGGAAATGTTTTATTCATACACTTGGTTTTCCATGTATTATTTAATTTATTCTCAAACAAAGTCTAAAGATTTTTTTTCTCAAACCAATAAATTGGATCCTTACCTATATTAGTCTTACAGTTGCTTCGAATCTGATTTTCCTAGATTTGTGACTCAAAATTCTCTAAAATTCAGACTCTAGATTCACTGAAATTCGGACTCCAAATTCTTTGAAATTAAGAATCAAAATTCTCTAAAATTCAGACCCCAAATTATCTGAAATTTAGTATCCAAATTATCTGAAATTCAGACTCCAAATTATCTGAAATTAAGACTCCAAATTCTCTGAAAATCAGAATCTGAATTCTATGAAATTTAGACAATGAGTTATCTGAAATTCAAACTCTAAATTCTCTAAAATTCAGACTCCTAATTCATCAGAAATTAGATTCCGAATTCCTTAGAATTCAGAATCCGAATGCTTATTTTTTCAGAATCAGAATGTTCATATTTTTAGACTTCGATTATTAATTTCTTAAGAATATGATTAAATTATTTTATTACATTTACATCATTTCCTTAAAGTACATTTCATTTTATCAGATCTTAGCTTTCTTTAGTTTATTAAACTTAAGAATGTTTTTCTTATATATTTTAATTCCTTACACATGAATATTCATAATGAAATGATGCTGTAAGATATATTTCTACTTAACCTTTGGATGAGTGACACGTGTATAGTTCTCTCCAAAATTCAATGAAAAATATGACTGTTGGAGGAAGAGATGACTATTGGGATTTCTTCCTAAAAATACCCCAGCCATTTGAAGATCTAAAAATGTTGAGTTGAAACATCTATATATTATATGCTGTGATGCTATGAAGATATTTATAGATAGATAACCTCTATTTCGTTGTGAATTTGTAATAAACAACTTATTCGGGTGGTGAACAGTTTGTTCAGCCTTCTTAGTGTGATTTTGATTATTTCTGATCAATCGAGGGCTTTCGGGGATAGAAAGACAGAGGTTCCAACAACATTAAAGTTCAAGGGCTTACTAGAATAACAATATAGACTTTGATACTCTTATCGAGGTCTTACCCAAGTGTGGGTAAGAAAAAATTTCTTGAAAGTATAAATAAAGGTATCTTTATCCAAGTTTGTTGGATACCCTTCTCTTTGGGTTAAAATATTTCGTACTCGTTTACTTGTTTTTGTTATAAGTTTTATTTCCACAGTATTTTGTTAAAGAATGAAAGTATAACTTTCATATACTTTCTTATACTCTGATAAATAGGATTCTATATTCTTTAAGGTAGAATCCTTCCATAAGATAAACGTTATTAAGTTTCTTTATAATTAACTTGTATAAGTTTAGGTTCTATATAATTAGCCCTGGGACCTTTCTATTATCCCATTGTTTAATAACCCAATAGGGTTTGTAAATTCACTTTTTTTTAACTTTGTTTAATATATATTTTTATGGTTAAAAATGAAAGTTTTTAAACCTACAATTCACCCCCTCTTGTAATTGAGCATTTACATCTATAATTCAATCCTGTACACTTAATTTATAATTTTGAAAATATTTACTTACTTATACTATGATATAATTTTATCATATTATCAATTATAATATGACAAAATTTTATTTATAATTTCATGGGTGAGTCTACTATTCTTTTTTATGGTTTAATATTCATAGGGTTTATATTAATAATACTAAATTCAAGTTATTATTTCAATTGTATTTTTTTATTAACATCTAGAAATACATCTTATTTTATTAATTATTCAATTATAATGATTTTGATTTTGGTCTCTAAGCGATTTTATGTGATTTATAATATGTGAGATTAATATAAGAAGGGATAAATTCCATAGATAAAATTTTGGGTCATTATATATCATATACGTTCACTAAAACCATCCTAAATACATTCCATGTATATTATGAATGAATCACATCACTTTGAGGAGGTAGTAGTCCAGATGTCCACAAACGACGTTATCATATTTCCAAAAAATGGAATGAATGAAGGTATGGGTTATATAATAAAGTATAAATACATCATAAATATCATATATATCATATAAATTGACAAATTCCATCATTATTATGAACTATAAAAGGTTATAATGGAAGAATGAAATACATTGGTTCGTGAGGCGGTAGTCATTCGTTCACATAAACGATGATTACAAATCCCATTTGATGGAAGTGCATGTGAGTGTAGGTCATAACCTTATCATAAAAAATATAATTTTATCAAGGATACTGAAGTTATTATACAAACACGGAATGATAAGAATTTATATGGTGGATAATGATATAAAAAAAGTTATTGTTGAATGATGTTACCTCTTCTTTGGGAAACTCATTTTGGGTTGCACCAAAGGGATTCCTTAGTCGAATTCAATTCCAAATTTAGGGCTATAAGATAAAACATGGTAATTTGGGAGGATATTTGGATAGGGTTTCGCTAATCCAAAGGGATTGAGAGGTGAAAACTAGTAAGGGGGTGAGGGCCCTTTTTAAAATGTTGGAGGAGTGACGTTATTGTAAATATAAAAAGGTAAACATTATTGATTGACCTTTATTACATCATGTGAATCCAAAAATGTTAAATATTATATATAAAGTATTGTATTGTATAAATATGGACATAAAATTTCTTTTTTACACTAATCTATGTTATTTTTTCCCTTAAGTTAATTTTTAACCACTAAGTGAACTCATTTTTACCATAATCACCGTAATTAATTTTACTTACATTCACTAATATTTGTTGGTAAAATAATAAACTTACATTCATAAAAATTATAAATTATTATTATACCAAATATGGAGTATATTTTTCTAAATTCCAATCACATAGAGGTAGAAAATATTTTAAAATTAATCCCGCAGATATGATGGGAAAGTGGGTTTTTAAAGTAGAATGTTCAAATGATTGAAATATTTTTATATAAAATTTCAATGTGAAATTCATTTCAATTACCTATATTGGTTTTATTTTTTTATTAATGAAATAATTTTACAATAAAAAAATTTAAAATTTAATTTTACTATATAAATAAATTAGATAAAAAAGGTGTTTTCAATTAAAATTTAGTGTTTTTCGTTATTCATCAAAAAATGAAAATTCTTAGGAAAAAACAAAAAATTCACCCAAAGTAAATTTTTATATTATTAAAAAAATTGATGTTTATTTTTTCAATAAATATTATAAAATTGTTAAAATATTATATTTAAAATAGTTTAACCATTAAAATACAGTAGAATTACCTTTTTGAAAAAATACTTCATTTTATTAATAAAATTGGATTTCTTCTTATCTATTTTCTAAAAAACACATAAGATGACTGTTAAATAGTTTACTGAATATTATATATAAATATTAAAATAGAATAATTTATTAAATGTATTTTAATTAATTTATTGTGCTAAAATGTGTTTTATTGCATAAATATTGTTTCCAAGAAAAATATTTCCTACATTTTCAAAGGGGTTTTATTTTAATTTCATGTTAATTGTTGACCAAATAATTCTTATTATATACATGTCTGACTCATATTTTCATAATTTAATTAATCTTATTCATAACCACCATTCCAATGGCTCAGTGACAATTATAATTATATTTCAAAATAGTTGAGGTAAAGCCCATTTTATTAAAAAATGAAAAAGACAACAATAACACCCTTTTACCAGGGTAAGGGAAAACCCATTATAGGATCATAGGCCCAATGGGATCAGAACCAATACAAAAGATAGTATAGAATCATTTATAGTGTCTTGGAAGCTGATAATCAATGACTTGAGGGTCTAGTGGGACAAAGCCCATGACAGAACCAAAGCACCCCATGTAGCACACCTGCTATCCACGCACGCGGTCACAACCAATGCCGGAAGAGGTAGACACACCGCTCCACACCACCACCATCGACAATAGATCCCCATAGAGAAATGACACCAAGACGATGCATGCTGAACCATCTTCATCCATAATGCCCTACACTAGGATCGTCAATGAAGACTGAGGAATGTTGATGCCCATCACAGTGCCGAATCAAACTAGATACTATTAAAAACATAGATATAGACCAGATCAGTGAACACTAACCAAAATAGATCCACTTCCTTACCATGAAAATACATTCCTCCATGAATGGAGAAAACACCACTACCTTCGAGAGTCTTTATTGCACAATGGACTAGATCTGTGAACACTGACTGGAAGAGCCGCCATCGCCTTATACTGCCTGTCTGAAACCAAGGAAGCACCCTCTATTGCTTCCAGAGAAATCTCCCCACCCAGAATCTAAGTAGATATGAATCCCCAACTTATATCTAATGGTGGAATATGCAGCTGCAAGTACCACTGACCAAAGTTTCATCTCATAGAAGAAGGTCTATTACAAAAATTTTTGTCAGCACTATCACCAGGACGTGGCGCCATTGATCCACTGCTCTCCATTCCACCAAGGTAGTAGAGCCTTGTATAGAGCTGTAACATATACAATTATAATTATGTTTTAAAATTAATAATAATAGTACATTGCAGTTTGGTAAAACTAGGTATTTCAGGTCACAAAAGTTATCAAAGGAACTCTACATTGTATACAACACAATCCGAACATAGTGCTGTATATACTACAAGATAATCTAATTGATTCTTATATAAAATTCTTGACTTTGTGTTGCATGTAAATAAATAATAACTTGGTTATTTCATATAACTCAATCTATATTCAGTGTTGTTTTAAATAAATAATATTGAAAATATTAAATTAATTGAAAAAAGTATTACAAAAAACATCCGGGTGTTACACTCAACCCCAACAAGTGTCCATGGAATGGGTTTCTATGTACATTGGTAGATATTCCTATTTTCTCAAAATAATATGGTACTAAATATATATGAATCCATTCCATAGGGTTACTGACCTAAATATTTAGAGTTCATAGTAGGGTGATTTATTAGATTTAATCCAGAGGCAAGTTTACCATTTAGTTATTTATTAGTTATTAATGAACACATACTGAAATTTTTTCATTTTCTTTATATATGACTCATCTTCTTCCATGTTCTATATTTCCAATTTTTTTATTACATCATATTATTGATTATTTTGTGGAATTAAATTCAATTCCATTTGGGTGAAGTGTTATCTATGTTTTATGTCATCAGGGGTTTAGAAAGTTCGTTGAATAGATAAGTCATTCTGAATTTTTAGTAGATTTGGGAATGATCAATGGACCTTATATTAGTGGTCATTGTCTCCCCATAAAAAACATAATAACTATAACTTGGTCTGGAACCTTAGCATATATGGAGGAATCCTTGAGGTCACATGGAATCCCTATGCATGAGTTGTTTTGGTGGTCCGGGCCATGGTGTTATACACATTCTTAACTTTTTTTCAAATATTATCCTAATTGGTTATCCCATATATTTTCCTACTATGAATCTTATCTCATATCATCGTTATTATAAATTTCACTAGGTTATTTATTGTGGATCTATATCATTACATGTTTCCAAATTCATTTTTGATGATATAATTAGGGATATAAAAATAATTTGTTCTTTTAATGATGAAATATTGAAATTCATTTTTTTGTTGATGAAAATATTATTCATTGAATCTTACTTAAAAAACCATGGTTTTGTTTCATATAATAATTTAATGTACATAGTTTAATTTTGAATTTTTTTGAGAAAAAATATTTATGAATACATTAATATGTGTTTAAATGAAATTTTATTTTTAAATTAATTTTTAATTTTGAATTGATGAATAATTTTTTAAAATATAGATTTTAGGTCTGTTGATGGGTATGTAGAAAAATACCCAACATAATCAGTTAATCAAATATCACACTTCAACATCCATGTAAAATACTATTTTTACAATCCTGATAGAGAATCTTCAGAATGTGGTAACCTCACATAGCTAGTGTGTAATTTTTCCAAATTCTAACAAAGGGATGTTCAATGCAATCAGGTATCCAAATAACCTCAAAGATTAATTATAGAATAATTGGCATAGGAATAATATAAATAATTTATTTTTTCTTCTCCCACATCCATATAAGGAGTTTTTCATGAAACCAAACTTACAACCACCTATCTGAAAAGGATTCACTTGAGAATGACATAACCAAATATATCATAGATCATTTTTAGTTGTGTGATGGTGTTTAAAACATGAATCATTAATGAAGAAAATATCCCGATATATTTCAATACATCATTAGTAGAAGGATGAAATTGAACTATTACTGGTTGATCAAAATCCCAAATAGCATACTATACATTTTTTGACTGACCAAATTCTGATGGTGTTTTTATGATATTTCATATACAAAGCTCGAAGAAGACAATAATTGAAATAAAAAAAGATCAATAACAGTAATGGTTGAGGTTGAGAATAATTGTAACGTTTATAACTAAAAGTAACCTTAAATTAGAAATTAAATTAGAATGTAATAGTAATTAGTGATTTGAGATAATCACATACTCGAGTTTTTCTATAGGGTATTTAAGAAATATTTTCAATTTGAAAGATGTTGTGAATAAGATAGGGGAATATGTACTAGTTAGATAGAATCATATTAAATCTGATTGATGATATTTTTGATGACAAATCATACCGACAAAGATAATAAATTCCTAATAAAAATAGTCAACCATGATCAATTTTTGGAATCCGGTGAACCGATGAGTTCTAGTGAAGTTGATGTTTAGTTGTCTGCTAGAATTTGTTCACTATAAAGTTCAACAAATAAGACAATGTGGTCGAAATTGATAATCCAATATTCTATACTTGAATGGCCTATTAATTGTTCATTTTATTTGTTCAAAAAAAATTAGAAAAATAAAAGTTCCAAGGAAGCATCAATGAAGATGAGTATTTATGGATCAAATCCATTATAATATATAGCATTTCTCATCATGGAAGGAGGTATGTTAGCCATAAAAGAAATAATTATGGATGGTGGAGGTGGTCAAGTGATCTTAGAGTTGATCATGGGTATGAATGTTCTTGTTTGGTTTCATGTTAAGTCATCTGACCAAAAAAAATAATGATTCCAATTAAATTTTATAGGTCTAATAATTATAGAAAAATGATGTTGTTAGAAACATGTTAAAAAAGGTTAAGAGAAAGAATCAAGAGACATGAAAAATGAGTATATATTTTTATTATTGGGGTTGAATTTACTATAATTCATGGAATCTCATTAAATATCGTATATGGATACAAAATTCCTCAAGGTTTAGAATTCATACAGTCCATTATTTATGTAAGTGAGGATGAAATCATTTTTAATGGTGTTTTACTAGAGTCACATAGAGGGGATGGTGGGGATATCATTGATCTCTAAAGGGGTAAACTAACTATTCATGATGGGGATAATGAATAAGTGTTTCATATTTTTGATAAGAATTTCATGATTATAGTTATAGGCTATCTAATTTTTATGAATAATTATTTAAGAATGAGTTAAAAATGAATTCTCATGAACCTTGATATAAAATAAATTAAAATTCAGTCAGTGAACATTTTCAAGTGAACTATATTGAATATGAATACACTAGATATCTTGAAAGGATAGGGTGGTTTGAGACTAAACATAGAAAAATAATTTCAAATAATCATGTTGTTACGAATATTGAATAAGGATGTTATATGGAATGTATTACTAAAGAAGTTGAGAACCATCAACAACTAGATGTTTGTGTGGAACCACCTTTTCAAGAGTCTATAATGGATTAAGATATTAATATTTAATTATTCTGAGTTTTATGATCCTTTTATTGAGTGTTTCTAAATTAGAATGGGTGATTTATTAACACAAATAATAAAAAATGTTCTACATTATGTGATGTTGAAAAAACCTGATTATTGTAGACATGAAAAGGTTTGTTTTCTTTGAAGTCTCCCACCAATTGTTTTACCACATCCCTGATAATTTTGAACCTCTCATTGAGAAATTTAATTTATCTATTTCAATTAAGGACTTCAAAATTTATATTTTAATTAGAATTTTAAAATCTTTATATGGGAGTCTTCTAATATATATATTTTTCACAAGTTGTTCTTAGAACAGTTCAAAGTTGATGTGAGGAAGTTACAACCAGATTAGTACCTAAATTTATGTGCTTGTAATGCCTATTTATGAGGCATTTATATAACTTTTAATTTCATATAATTGTTTTTATTTCTTTTCCTCAATTATTGTTGATGTTTTTAAAAGTCTTATCATACAATCAATACTATATGTTTTTTTTGTTTTTAATAGATTTCACAAAGTCTGTATAAGATGTTACTATTATAGAGGTGTTTAATGGTAATAAGGAATTATACTCATAGAATAATGATGTTATTCTCATGAATAGAACATTTCCCCAAAATTATCAGGGTAATAAATTTAGGGAGAAAGTATGGATATGTGCTTCAATTATAGTGATGAATGAAAGACAACCCATAATTTTTTTTATTTTTAAAAAATAAATTTCATTTGAAAAAATGTATTTTAACTAACTTAATAATGTTTCTATCTATGTTATCCTAATCACCATACATTCTATCTCCACTCCTATACTCACTTTTTTATAGATATGTATTTTACCTATATTTCATCAAACACTATCCTCTAGATTTTGATTCAAAATTTTATTTTTGTTATTTACTATTCTTGGATAGTTTGTAACATTCCCCAATCTGGAACTCTTTCATATGAAAAAATCAGGATGGTTACTAGAAATCAGGCATTCCTCCCCATATGCTGGAGGTTGGTGACTAGTAGTCGCAATGTAGAGGACAAAGTGGGGAGACTTCACCCCTTGTATAGAGTCGAAATACATAAGAAATAAAAAAATATCAGAATAACAAAAATAGAATAAATAGTAAATCATAGAATTGGAATATTAATAATGAACCAGGTAATACAAATAATAAGGAATCATGTAATATCTAGATGGAATGTAACTAAATGAAATTCTGGAAGTCATAGAGATAAAGGAAAATTAATACACATATAACTTCAATGGACCCGGTCCCAAATCCATGGTTAGTCAATTCACTGAGATCCAACCCATCCAATAGGAAAGAATCAACAACAAAGTCACTTAACATTTTCAAAAATTGCATTTATCTAATCCTCATGGGTACCAAACAATGACCTAAATAGTTTGTGTGTAAAAAAAGTAAGTTGACTCCTACATGTCTAGAATACCTTTATAATAATAAGTGAATTAATTAATGTGATAAAAAAGTGTATTAATTAATCAATTATAAAAACACAAAAATCAACCTTCTTCACCTCCATTCAAGTATATCTATGATCATGTAGCATAACCATGCCAACCATAACCACAAGTCCATGGTATAATCACATAACTAGACAATTCCCTCTATATAACCATTTTATTATAATCATGTAAAGTCCTATAATAACTAAAATAGAACCAGGACAATTCCACTATATAATAATTTCATCATAATCGATCCAAGACATATAAGAATAATATCATAACTAAGACAATCCCTAGATATAAAAATTTCAGCATAAAATGGACATGTCTTCTATACATGAACTTCAGTTCCATGCCCTATAAGAATTTAAACATGAAACTAGAACAATCCATTTACATAATCATTTCATCATGAGTAAAAAATATAAGTTATAATGGTAGGAATAACACAACAGACATCATAATAAAAAAAGGTCAACTCATCCAATTACTATTATTCTGTTCAATTCCATTTCATTCATTAAGTTATTTCTTGACCCATTATCATTATAGTTTACACAACCATATCATATCAAAGAATCATCATCCATTTAAAATAATCATGTAACCCATATTCCAATGTGATCCTATCACGAGAAATCCCCAAAGTTCTCATGTCATACTATATCATATTTTTAGGCCATTATCTAGATCCTTTTTGTCAAGGCTAGGATGACCCTATAAGTTGTTGAAATCCATATCTTGATATTATTGGATCCAAATGAACCTAAGGACTAATACAACACATTATTATCATTAAACATTATTCTGTTAGTCAATATGAATGTTGTGTTTATGTAATCACATAATATTTCACACACATGAAAAATAGAAACAGACCATGGGGTTTTTTCTAGATGACACACCTATATATGGTGTTCAATGAAACAATTAAAACCAGTATTATTGACAAATAAAGAAAATAGTGGTGATCATAAGGAAAATTTAGACTACACAAGAATCAAGATTAAACCCCAATTTGAATGTAGTAAAGATATCCCACTACTATAATGGAGGATATAATAGGAGAGAAGAAAGACAATGTGAATCAACTCACCGAATATTAAATGCATGAATGATATGTTTGGAAGTGAAGAAATGTCATGAACCAACTTGGGTCGACCCAGAACCGGTCACCTGAGCCGATTTGCGACAAAGCCTGAGAGGCATTCTTGATCCTCCTGGGATGACGACAAGAGATTGAGCATAAATAAAGATTGGATGGGAACATTTCCACCCAAAGAAAATGGATAAAGTAGTGTAAAAGAAATTAGTACAATGAAAAGAACATAAATAACACAAAAAAGAAAGAAAGAAAAAACAACACACTAACCCGACCATGACCAAAACTCATCATGACCCTAAGAGTCACTCTCCAATCCACAACCAACTCTCACCCACGACGAACAAGATCATGTCGAACCTAAAATAGAAACTAAAAACAAGGAAAAACTATAGGCATGAGTATTAAAACTTAGTAGGCATTCCCATCAATCTATTCCCAAAGCACTGCCATTAAATAATTATTTTTACAAATTTCAAGTTTGAAATATATTATATAAAATATGTGTTTTCATAGACACTTTAATTTCTAAAGCAAGAAATAGTCCATTACCCTTTTCAATTTAAAAATAAGTTTAAGGTTTGAAGGAAAAGGGTATATTATATTTTTAAAACATTTTTGAAAATTATTTAAAACCCAAAATTTAGTTGTTAAACAAGATAAAACCATACACAACACAAAACACACACAAGGGAAATAGAAAAGTAGTGCATGGGGGACATCAACAAAACTGAGCACCTCAATCTTCATCCACATACAAATAAGTTCCAAAGAAAATGTGGGTATAACCTAGGAGCTTGTGCAGAATCTAGAATATACAATACATGTGATTCATCCTAAAGGCAGGACATACTCAATGACTTCATAAAGCCCAAACGCCTAACCATCACCCTACCTGGCCTGGTCGAGGGGCCCAATCCCATAGTAATAATAATAACAGAATATCCCCTACTCTGGGCCACTATCCAGTGCATAATATAAAATAGTGTAATAATCATTCACAGAAAATTCAATCATTATTCTAGGTTACCATGTCAACACGTGTAACAAAAAGGGTGAGACAACTGATGCCAACTGAGCATCAAATCCCATGCATAAATAGAATAATAATTCAGATAACATGCATCACCCGAGTCACCACATGGAACGTCTTCTTTCCTTTTTAACCATTCAAACACAAGGGATCCACTTAGCATGGGCCTCCCGCGACATTCAATGTAACCAAGGGAAAATCATAATCCAGGAATATTTTCCACACAACTATTTATTTTTAAATTTCTAAATGGGCCTTAAACACCCTTTGAGAAACCACCCCTTTTTAAAAGAAACCAACACCTTTGCATCACAAGTAAAACCATTTTCAAATATCCAAACACACCCCATTTTCATCAAGATACAAATGAACCTTAAATAAATTTTAAAAGAAATACTACTTCTTAAGAGAAACAAAAACATTTTCTCACGTGTTGAAAGAAAAAATTTCACATCAAATCAGAACCACACTTAAAAATTCCTGAATTAAGTTTAAAGGCAAAACATTCATTTTTTACCATTGGCAACAATCCATCCATAAAATATTTCTAGTGCAATGTAATGAAATAAATAGTTTCTTTTTCTAGAAAATTACTATTCAAAAAATAATTATTTAATATAATTTCAAATTTAACAAAAATCAATGAAATGACAAGAAATAAATAGATACTAAATTCAAAGGCAAGTGCAGTGGGGGACCTACCTCAAGGTGGAAGCAAGCTATCCACTTTATCTCTTGGTGCTTTCTAACTAAAATCTGCTGCTCTCCCACTAAGCATATGAGCCTTCATATATATACAAGGACACCTAGCCCCTATTCATACATTCACATGGACCATGAACATGTTCAATGGGATCCTTACAGGTATTTTTATATGCATATACAAGTCTTCACTCACCTACATATGAATTTTTATATATACACATAGGCACACCTAGCCCCATACAGGTACATTCAAAGTCATAGATGAATATACACATAATCAGGGAACCTACATGTATATATATACTTACCTATGCACATTCAGGCAAGTCACCTTAGACCCGACCACTCAAAACCATAGGGAAGGGACCACACACAACACATATATGTTAATAAATAAATCAAACACTTTATTAAAAAAATTTCAAGATGCATAACAAGACTTTACCCAAAAACACAGTCAAAATATTCTCTTTAAATGAACAATAAAATAAATTGAAAATACATTTCATACTACTTACATAATTCATAATACCAATTTGAAAACATTAAAATAAATACACATAATCAATTTAACTGATTCTAATTATCAAGACCCTTTCAAATCCATACTAACATGAAAACCATTTTATAATACACTTGACATCACTTTCAAAATTCAAAAACCCATTTAATGTGTAAAACATAGAATCCAACAAGAAAAAACAATTTCTCTAGAAAAATCCACTTTCAACACAATTGAACATTTAAATCTCTTAGAAAATATTCTTTGCACATTTTACACAAGGAATAGAATATATTTAAGAAACGCTGCAACAGACACTTGAAACATAAAAAATCTTCTTTAGAAAACTTATTTTCATCACATGTGCATCACAAAACATTTACAAATAATGTTTCACACCACATAATTAATCCATAGAACTCATTTAAATAATCAAACAAGCATGCGAAACTCGTCCAATAACATAAAATCATGGAACTAACTCAATTTAAAAAGATCTTTAAGGACTGGTACAAAACTTAAATCACACATTTTTTTGCACCTAAAGGAGACTCAAGCCAACCTATAAAATCAAATTTGACCCAAAAAATTAGAGATAAACCATAAAAAAACCCTAAAAAAGGGGAAATACCAAGCTAAAAATAGAAATGAATACCGAAGGGTAGGGGGAGGCTACAGGTCACCAAAGGTTGCAAACTGGACGAAGAAGAGGTGGAAAGCCATAGGTTAGGGTGGTGTACCAGACAACGGGAGTAGGGGGGGGAGTTGTGGGTCAGGTAGATAAAGGAGGTGGCGTTGGGTGGAGGTGCGATGACAAGGAGGAGAGCAGGTGGGGGGGGGGACACGGCACCGATGGGGTGGCTGAAGGAGGTGGCAATGACGACTAGGTGTGTGGAGGTGGGGGGGGGACAAAAAGGGGAGTGGGAGAGGTTCACTATGGGAGGAAGAAAGGGTGGGTGGGTGGGTGCGGTGCATCAATATTGTTTGTGCCTCCAACTTTTTTTCATTTCCGTTTGGATCCTTAAAAAAAATAATGAAAATACTAAACTTAATAATAATAACATAATAATAATAATACATTAATAATAATAATAATAATAATAATAATAATAAATCCCTATTAATAATAATACTAATAAAAATAATAATAACAATACCGATAAATATATAAATAATAAAAATATTCATTTGACTTTAATAATAATGATGAAATTATTAACAATGATAAAAGTATTAAATAACACAATAAATTACAAAAATTTACAAATTTTAATTTTTTTCAAAGATAGGAGGATTATGCAATTTCCTGGGTGAAGCTACATGGGGTTTATAAAACGCGCTCCACCCATGCACCCAATGACGTCAGTTGAAAAAAGAGCACTTTTTAACAAAACTAAACATTATTGTTTAGGATTCAACCCGAACCTCGACAAATAATTTTAAAAGCCAAAGAATAAATTTTAAATGACCAAAAACACAGGTTGGGGTGTGAAAATTATCCCTACCATAAAGATTTCCACCCCCAAAAATCCACAAAAATATCTAGAACCAAAGATAAAACTTCTTAAGTGTCACCCATCACCAAAAGTTTATCAACCTCTAGTTGATCGATCCAAAGAGACATTGAAATCCCATGACACACAAATCATCCTTAAAACACGATCACTTTAACCACTACCAAAAAAACCTAGATCATGAATTTCAACCAAGGAACAAAGAAACTTAAATAACCTCCGACACTTATCACTATAATCTTAGTCCAACAGAACCATTGGGTGTACTCCAATCCCAACATTTACTCAAGAGGAAGAGCTTTGGATTAGGTGGTTCTGCATGAGACCAACCTCCATAAAATGATACATGAAAAGAAACTATGATACTGACATGGGGAGGCCCGAATGGATATCTCACCATAAGGATCAGTCTAACACTAAATTACTTCATGTGTAACTTTGCAAGACCCACTGTGGGTATCCCCACCATAAGAACTGCCGAGATTAACCGAACTTGAAAACTTCCCACACGGATGAAAAAACTCCATGACAAGGAGGGGGATGGGAAGGGCCCAACTGATAGAGCATAAAAACTACCTCCATAACTATATCAACAATGTCAAACTATAAGAAGAGAAAAAACCATGTCACACTAAGGACAAAGATTAAACCAAGGCCCTTTTTCTCTACTAGGGTTCTTCTGACTACGCACCAGCTTCACTCCAGGACCTATGGCTGAAGCACTGATGATTGAAGCTTCTCCTGCCTCATTGCCAGGATTTATAAATTACCAAACACAACACACAAACCTGAATTTCACCAAACACACTTCTAATAAAATAAAATTTTCAAAGAGGTTCGACAATAACCATTATTACATCTGAGGGAAAAGAAACACCGAAAAACTCTACAAGAGTCGAACACTATATCCAAGGCACAATACAAAAAGAAAAACAAAAACTAATCCCAAACATTGTCCTACTCCTACTGACCGGATGAGGTGACCTTCAACGAGCTAGGTCTGGCTTCAGCGTGCTTCTTGGAAACACCTCAGCAGAATCGTTTCAAGTGACCCAAGTGCCCACAAGTGTGGTAGGGTTTCATAGCACTTGAGATAATTGGATTCTTATGACCCTTCCTTCTACATTGATGATGGATCAAAACATTACACTCCAAAGGTGTTGACTATAGGTCCGAAGGCCACTTAATTACTCTATTAGAGCCACCAACATCATGTCTCTTCCCATTCTTTTTATCGCTATCCTCTGCACTTCTTCCCAAGTATGGAGGAGGATTCCTAACTCATCTCCTCCTTCCAACTCTACTTCATCAATAGAGATTTTCCCCACAACATCCTAAATGGTGGATAGGTTGAGATCTTCCACTTTTAAATTTAGTTCAGGTCGGAGCCCAAACCCAAAATTCCAAGATTTCTCTGGATCATTTCTAACATACCCTGGTTCATAAGAAGATAGGTCCAGGAAAAGACAAAATAATTCCAACGCTGATCCAAAACCTTGCTAAAGACTACACAACTCCATCATCTTCCTCAACTTGGTCAACTCAGCGAAGTACTATTTGATGAATGATGACTTGAAGAACTCCAGAGTGAGATCTTTTTGAGGCTTTCATTGATACATGGACTTCCACCATTTCTCGGTCGGACCTCAATCATAAAGGCATCTAATTTCACCTTCAATGACTCAGGCGACATGAGAAAACAAAAGTTTCTCTCAATCTTCCACAACCAATCCTCTAACTCAAGAGGATCTTCTTGACCATAAAAGAGACGAGGGTTCAAATTTTGAAACTCAAGAACGTAATCTATAGGTTGATCAACTGGAGTGTTTTCCAAGGATGTACCACCCGATGCTGCCCTATTGGGATCCATGAAACCTTTATGGAGGTGAAAACTAAGGAAAAAGGAAATAAAGATCTTAATCCAAACATGGTCATTGTCATTTTAAATTCAATTGTTCACAATTTCAAAAATAAAACTTTACAAATAGTTTTCAGAATTAAAGAAGACCCAAATGATTCACTTGGGGAAAACAGTGTCGATGGGTGACTCGGAAATATGGTTGGAAATCATACACTTGTCACGCCACCATCACAAATATCATTATAGGGTAATTTCCCCAGCTCCACATGGCTTTCTAGGCCCTGCGAGCTCTAACTCCCTTTTTATTTCCCAACATAAAACAATTCAAAGGAACCCAAAAGACACTAACAACCCAGAAATACCATTGAAACCCAAGGTTCGGAACGAGAAAGGGTTCATGATGTTCTTCCCATTCCTACACATTGAGTCCGAACAATTCTACTCCTACCTTGACATCCCCAAACAATGATGGGTGCTCTGAAAAACATGTTCTCCTCAAGAGATAACCTACTCTGATACCATTTTTTCATGAACCAACTCGGGTCGACCCAGAACTGGTCACCTGAGCTGATCTTAGGCAAAGCCCAAGAGGAGTTCCTATCCTCTGGGGCTAGAAACAAGTGTGTGGGCATCAACAGAGAATGAATGGGAATTATTTTTCCCAATGGAAATAGATAAAGTAGCGGAAAAGAATATAGAACAACGCAAAGTAAATAAATGACATGGAAAAGAAGGAAAAACCCAAAACAACACACTAACCTGACCACAATCAAAACTCCTTGTGACCCCGAGAGTTACTCCCCAGTCCACCACCAACTCTCACCCACAACAAACAATCTCATATAAAACATGAAACAGAAACTAAAAATAAGAAAACACTATAGGAATGGGTATTAAAACTTAGTAGCCATTCCAAAAATCTATTCCCAAATCACTTCTATTAAACAAATAATTTTAATAATTTCATGTTTGAACTATATTATATAAAATATGGGGTTTCACTCACACTTTCATTTCTAAAGTAAGTAATAGTCCAATGCCCTTTTTAATTTAAAAACATGTTTAAGGTTTGAAGGAAACGAGTACATTATATTTTTAAAATCATTTTCGAGAACAATTTAACATCTAAAATTTAGTTGTTAAATAAGAGTAAATCAAACACAACACACAACACACACAAGGGAATTTGAAAAGTAGTGCACAAGGGCCAGAAAACAAACTAAGCACCTCAATCATCCACCACATAAAAATAAGTGCCAAAGAAAACATGGGTTGAACCTAGGAGAATGTGAAAAATCTAGAATGTACTAAACATGTGACTCAGTCTGAAGGCATGCCCTACTCAATGATTTCATAATTCACTAACAACCTTCTTTTTCCCTACCTGGCCTAGTCAAGGGGCCTAATCCCATAGAAATAATAAAAATATAATATCCCCTACTATGGAAAACTAGCCAATGCATAATCTAAACTAGTGCAATAATCATTCAAAGAAAATTCACTTACTATGTAGGTTCCCATTTCAACACGTGTAATAAAAAGGGTGAGATAAATGATGCCAACTGAGCATCAAATCACTTTCATAAAAAGAATAATAATTCAAACAACATTCATTAGCCGAGTCACCACATGTAACAACTTCTTGCCTTTTTAACCATTCAAACATAAGGAATATACTTAGCCTGGGACTCCTTCCAATTTCAATGTAACCAAGAAAAAATAATAATCCATGAAGAGTTTTGCGTACAACCATTTATTTTTAATGTTACAAACAGGCCTTAAAAACCCTTTGAGAAACCACTCCTTTTCAAAATAAGCTAACACCTTTTCATCAAAAGTAAAACCATTTTCAAATATCCAAAAGAACCCCACTTTCATCAAGAGAAAAATAGGCCTTAAATAACTTTTAAAAGAAATACTATTTCTCAAGAGAAACTAAAACATTTTCTCAAAAATTAGAATAAAGCATTTCACATCAAATCATAACCACACTTATAAATTCCGTAATTAAGTTCAAAGGCAAAATGGGAATTTTTTTACCATTAGAAACAATCCATCTAGAAGATATTTATAGTACAATGAAAAGAAATAAATAGTTTATTTTTCTAGAAAATCAATATTCTAAAAATAATTATTTAATATTATTTAACATTTAACGGAAATAAATAAAATGAAAATAAATAAATAAATTCTAAATTCCAAGGCAAGTGTAGTGGGGGACTTACCTAAAAGGTGGAACCAAGCTGTCTACTTCAGCTCTTGGTGATTTCTAACTAAAAAATTATAGTCCCCCACTAAGCATATGCACCTTGACATACATGAAAAGACACCTAGCCCCTATGAATACATTCGTATGGCCTATGAGCATGTGAAAGGGGATCCTTACAGGTATGTTTATACACATATACCAGTCTCCACTCACCTACATATGAATTTTTATATATACACATAGGAACACCTAACCCCATACATGTACATTCAATTCCATGGATGAATATACACGTAATGTGGGAACCTACATGTATATATTTACTTACTTATGCACATGAAAGTGAGTCTCTATAGACCCGATGATTGGAAACCACAGAGAAGAGAACTCAAACTACACATATAAGTTAATAAATCAATAAAACACGTAATTAATTTTTTTCAATATGCCTAAAAATAATTTATTCAAAAAAACACTCACAATATTATCTTTAAATGCACACTAAAATAATTTGAAAATTCATTTCATACTACTTACATAACTCATAAAACCCATTTGGAAACATTATAAGAAATCCACACAATCAATTTAACTAATTCCAATGGTCTTCCCCCTTTCAAATCCAAGATCACATCAAAACCATTTTATAATATTCTTCACATCACTTTCACAATTCAAAAACACATTTAAGGTGAACAAAAAAGAATCCAACAAGAAACAAAAAACAAATCTCTCTTGAACAATACACTTTCACCATACTTTCACCTTTAAATCTCTTATATAATATGATTTTCACCTTTTACACATGGTATGGAATATATTTATGAAATTCCACAATGAACACATGAAACATAAACACTTTTCTTTAAGAAAATCATTTTCATCACCTGTGCATCACAAAACCTTTCCAAATCATGTTCCACACCACCTAATAAATCTATAGAACTCATTTAAATAATCAAAAAAGAAATCCAAACTCATATAATAACATAAGTGCATGGAACTACCTCAATTGATGAAGTTATTCCTAGAACTGGTGCATAACTTCAACCGCTCCTGAAGGAGACTCAAACCAACATAGAAAATCAAATTAGACCAAACAATTTAGAGGTAAACCTTAAACAAACCATAAACAAGGTAAAAGACCAAGCTAAAAGGATAAAAGAACACTGAAGGGGAGGGGGAGCCTCCTTGGAAGAAGTTATGCAGCTGGAGGAGGGGAGGTCGTGGGTTGCCAGAGGTTACAGACCGGTCGAAGAGAAAGTGGCTAACCACGAGTTAGGGTGGTGTGCTAGACAGTGGGAGCAGGGGGGTGTCATGGGTTGACCAGATGAAGAAGGCAACATCGGTTAGATGTGCGGTGGCAAGGAGGAGTGCAGGATGGGGGGTGGGGGACTCGACACCGGTGGGGTGGCCAGAGGAGGTGGTGGTGACATCAGCTAGTTTTGCACACAAGGGGGGCACACAAAACAACAAGGGGAGGGAGAGAGGTAGGATATGGGAGGAATAATGGGGTGGTGGGGGGTGGGGGTGGGTGGGGCACACTAATAGAGTTTTCTACTCCCTTATTTTTTTCATTTCCATTAGAATCCTTTAAAAAATAATAACAATATAATAATAATAATAATAAGAACAACAACAACAACAAAAACATAATAATAATAATAATAATAATAATAAATACCTATTAATAATAATACTAATAAGAATAATAATAACAATACCGATAAAAATAAAAATTATAAAAATATTCAATTCACTGTAATAATAATGATGAAATTATGAACAATAATAAAAAAATTTGAACAACATAATAAATTAGAAAAACTTACTCATTTTAATTTTTTTCAAAGACAGGTGGATAACGCAATTTCCTGGATGAAGCCACACAAAGTTTCCAAAATGTGCTCTTCCTGTGTGCCCAACAACGTCAACTAAAAAACATACGCTTTTACAAAAAACTCAAACAATCTTATTTAGGATTCGTCCTAAACCTCAATAAATAATTTTAAAATACAAAGAAAATAATTAAAATGACCAATACACGGGTCGAGGTGTGACAAGAAATCTCTAAAAAATTTCATGGAGTCACCTTAGGGTTTAAGAGACAAGGCTGTAGAGGGTTGAAAAATAAATCATACGAACAATGTGTTTTAAAACTACTAGTCTCAAGATATTCATGATGTGAAACCCGTTCATGATGTGAATTTCTAAATTATAAGATATGAAAAAATGCATTTCATCAGGTTCAAATAACCTTGATAGACCCTTTCATAATGTGAAAAATTTTCATTACATTTAAAAATATCATTCTCTAAAACAATTCTTGACATAATTCCAGCAACAGGTTTACATTGTGTAAATATTTCAAAAAATGAAAGTTTCCAACACATAACTATCTTAATATCTCTTGTAAAAAGAACTCGAACCACCATCGATGGTTTCAAAACCACAGAACGACCTCATAGGGAGTTGAAAACATTTATACCTAGACTCCACTAATTCAAACAAAGAAAAATCATCGAAATTTAGGTTATTTTTCTAAAAACAATCTCTCCACCCTCATAAAAAGTATCTTCTGCAAAGAAGTCAAGTATAATATGAAACCCAAGTAAAATAGGTTTGTCCAAAACTAAAGAGGAATGAAAATAGAGATAGTGTGATCTTACAACCACCCCACCATATAAAAGTCCACCCCCAAGATTCTCATAGAAACACTGCAATGTCTCGGTGAACATGTCTATCCACTATTTTCTCATATCAGTTTCTATATACTAGGTCTCCCCTTGAAAAATAACATGATTCCATTACACTTGAACCATCAATCTAGTCTTTTTCATATATAAATATGACTACTGAACAAAATCCATATTGGATGCTCCTCGAATGATGCATCTATAACATGCTCTCTATCCTCAATGTCTGCAACATAATAAGGGACTAGTTGATATCTCCAAGGCTATGCTACTTGATTCACATCCTATATTTCACTATAGTGTGTTGGAAGGGATAATCAATACGCCACTAGACCAACCATTTCCTCTACGTTAAATGGATCTAAAAAACTAGGCACCGGTTTCCTCTATACCCTGATATGAAATTTCCCCAACATAGGTGACACTTGAAAGAAAATAGGATGACCCAGCACAAAATAATGAGGCCATATCAAGTGGGAAACCTAATATTTTTTTATCATATTATGATGTGACTCAACACCTCTTGATCAAATAAACCTACTCAAACTATTCCAACATGAGACTAGGTCCAACAAGCATTGACTCACCAGTTTCTATGCATTAATGAGGTGAAAAAATGTACTACCACACAAATCCTCAAAAGGTTACATTTGGATAAATGCCTGGAAGATATTAATATAAGTGAAATCCAAGAGTTTTTAAATTATGATCCCATGAAACAACAAAATCCAAAAACATAGGCTTGTAAAATATCCCACATAACACAATTTTTTATTCAGATTGGTCTCCAATCTTTGGATGATAGACTTTGCGTTGAAGAACATGTGATCTCAGAGCCTTTAGAAGACCCTATCAGATCCTATATGTGAAATAAGGATCTCTATTTGAAATAATATTCCTCAAAAAAATATGGAACCAAATTATATCCCACACATAAATTCTACATAGATCATCAATATTGAAGGTATCCACAATGGTAAGTAAGTGGTTTATATTTTTCAATCCATTTATAATCACCCATACCATATCTTTCATGAAAGGTTTCTTGGGTTGTTCTATCACAAAATATATAGTGACATCATCCCTATTCCACATCAGAATGAGTAGAGGATAAAATATCATAGCAGGCCTCTGATGCATGGCCTTAACCAACTAACTTGTGATACATCTCAACATTAAGTATACTACTTCCTTATTCATTTGTTGGGAAAAAATACTTTCTATGGAGATCATGATATGGATTTGTTAGAAGTTTTTAAATAGAACAACTAGAAGTAGGAAACTCCCTCATCAGTAACTCACACAACACCATAAGAACACATAATTGGCCATAAGAAAGAATAGTTTTTTCACAACATAGAGGCTATCATGATGGTTTCTCCTTAACACAAGATATCCCCATGATCAAATACCTTCAGATAAGATAAATTATCTATCTTGATCCAATCAAGAGGTGTGGGTATAATAGATTCCAAATTCATAGCTACTCATCCATGGGATTCTTGAGCATCTTGATCTATGTATTCAAGGGGTTCCATAATTCTCCACTCTACTTAAGACTCATGAACTACCTCCATCTATTACTTCTAGATCACAACATCAACAATTTCATTTCCCTTCCTTGGTTTATAAGCCGTATTAATGTTGAAAGACTAAAAATACTTTAACCACCTCTTATGTCAAAGGTTCAAGTGCTACTGAGAAAAAATATACCTAAGGATCTTTTGGTCCATGTAACGAAATACCTCTATCCTAAGATATAGTGTCTCTAAAATCAAAGGTATTATACCATATCCACTAAATCTAGTTCATGATTTGGATAATTCTTCTCATATGGTCTTAGCTATTGGGAGTTATAAGTAGCCACTTGGTCCTCCAACATTAGAATTACTCTCTATTAATCTTCGATACATCAAAGTACATTGCATATTCATTACTTGGGATAGGTAAGGTGAGTATTGATATTGAGGTTATCATACTCTTCAACTGTTTAAAATATGTCTCAGAAGAATCTATCCTAAAAAATTTATCCCATATTATGGTCATCCAGAACATCAGTGATACCATATTGGAGAAGTCCTAGATGAAGTGTTGGTAATAACTGAATAAATCTAGAAAACTATAGGTCTCAAAGTAATTATTGGGATGATCACATGATACCACTCCCACAAACTTCTCTGGGTCCACTGATATGCCAACCTTTGAGATTACATGACCTAAGAATTTCACATTATCAATCTAGAAATTATGTTTAGTTTTCTTGGCATAAAACATGTTCTCTCTCAATGTACTCAAGTAGATATAATGATGTTGGAAATGAAAAACTAATAATTGAAATTACAATAAGATATTATGGATTATAACAAAAAAAAATTGATATAGGAATGTTTTAATGATCCCATTCATCAAGGTTATGAATACTATAGGTTCATTAGACAACAAAATGACATCACTATGAACTCATACAAACAAACCTACCTCTAAATTCAGTATAAGGTATGTCTACTGGACTCTCTCTCAAGAGATGATAAAATGATCTCAAGTTAATCATTGAGAAAATATGAGCACCTCATAGCTGATCATAGTGATCATAAATGAATGAAAGTGGATAAATATTTTTAGTACCTTCTAGTTCAATCTTTGATAGTGTACACAAAAGCACAAAGTCCCATCAGTATTCATGGGTAAAAGAACTTTACAAACCTATAATAACATGCTAGTCCATATAAAAACATTATATTCTAGACCTTTGAAATGAAAATTATACACCGAAACCTCATATTGTTTTAGCCTTTAAGGAACATTAGATACTAGCACTTCTCTTCGCACTAACTAAATCGTGATGTCGATCTCCCGCTCGGATGGTAGGCCATAGAACTCATCAGAAAAAATGTATTGAATTGGACTACCATAAGATAAAAGTTATCAGAATACATTACAACATTATCAAGATACATACCTTATATATGATTAATTATTCCATGAAATCTATATTGAATTTCTCAAGCATGAGCAGACTAAATATCCAACTCACCCTGGTGAAAAAAGATGGGAAGGTAAATTTTGCAACATCCTAACTTTTCTCAAAGGCACATAGCATTTTTTTGGTTTAAATTACCTCACTGTTCCTTATTAATGATTCATAATGGATTCATGGTGGTATTAGGGGTGTATAGGGATTTGTTAGAGCTAGAATCCTTGATCAATATAAAGCAAAAATGGGTAGCACAGTTTGTAGAAATGATGCCGCCCAGCCTGCCTAGTTTCTCTAACTGTGCATCTTAACACAATGGAGAGTAGGGATCCACATGGTTTCTATGAAAAAATGAGAGAGAACCTGAACTACCATGAAACATTTATTAGAAATGTTAGAGAAATGATTTTCATGGGCTATGCACAGTTATCGTAATAGTGTGCCTAGCCCGTGTGGGGATATCCATGGAGTAGAACCAAACACATGGTTGGAAAATGGTTTTTCCAAACATGTGGCCAACATTTACTTCCCTACCTATGTTGGTTATTTTAAAAAACTACACCTAATATTTATTTATATTAAAAACCTTATTTCCCCATTCATCTCTAATGGATTTATTCTCCTCCTTTCCCCTTGTAAGATTTCTTTCATGCCCTCATCGGGATCGAGCTATCTCTTACATCAGGTCTCTAAATCCCTAACTATAAAATTCATCAGAAAGCTTGAGGTATAATATACAATCCAATTTCTTCTATTTATTTTTTATATATTCCTCTATTGATATATTTATGTTCAATATCATTTTTCTTATTTTTAGGGAATTTGATTATTTCTTCAATATATTCCTTTGCATCTTGATTCAAGGGAATCCAATGGATGAGTGGTATTATAAAAGACTATGGTAGGTGTTTTAGGTTCTTTCTCCTTATTTTTTTTGAATTTTATAATATGATACATTGTGCTATAATAGATTAATTTTCAAGGTCAACTCTAATTTGATAATAAAATTAAAATGGAAGCCTTACCGTACCAATTACGACTCAAGCTATTGATGAATCAACCCCTTGGGTTCATCACCTAAAACTATGCCTTCCAAATGGGTGTGATCCACCATAGAGTCCAATTTACCATTTCATACAAATTTATTAACACCCATTTATGTGGTTTTCCTATCATAAATATGCCATTTTGATACATTGTTTTGGTTATGGAGATGAACCATGAGCCATACCCTTATATCCCATGTTATAAATGAAATGGTTGGACTAAAAAAATCAATCAAGTGATTAGACATTACCATAATTCTATAAAAGGTTTATTAATTTACTGTGTTGACTAAATTTCCTATTATTATATAAATTCTGGATTTAATTTTTTCACCTTTCCACCAAGGGATAAATAAGGGTTCTAACTGAAGTACCCCTTGTACAGGCTCCTCAAGATTTATTTAGAATTGGTTAATGACTTTTATGCATTCCAGGGGGAACACTAGATATATTTGGGAGGGGATCATAATGTGTTTTTTTAATTTTACTTATATAGGAGTGAAACTTGTTCCATATGAGAAACCTCATGGATAGGATCAATGGAGCGGTGGATGTACCATGCCACAAGATAGACTCAGGCCCCAACATGAGATACTAAGGTTAAACTTAGATGTTAGTTATTAATGTCATCACACCATTCCTAGAGTGACACATGTGATATTGTTCTTGGGTCACTTTTGATGGGCTCCCATAGCATTTGACTTATACAAAACCCCTATAGTGATACTTGGAATTCATTTAGAATTTCCATGAATGAGATCAGGGTTATTTTTAATATTTTACAAATTTATTAAATTGAATTAAAGGTAAGTGATTTCTTAAAAAAATGGACATTTTAAATTGGATATTTAGGGTCATGTATAAAATTAAAAATAAAAATCTTGGGGAAAAACTTATATTTATATTTTACCCTACTCAATTTTCCCATTCATGATTCCTTGGTTCAAACTCACCATCTTAGGCCGAAGTACAATGAATTGGATGGGTGTCCTAACAAAAAATTGTCGTAGTTATTTATATGTATATTTATTTATTTATGGTATTTATGAATTATTTAAAACTATTAATTTTATATTTCATGAGGAAAATTAATATAGACCCCAATTGTAGTGGTCTATTGGGATTATATCTCACACCTTTCTTGGCCTGCCTTTGGCACCCATGAAGACTTCATGACTACCAATATTGATAAAGGGATCTGGCCAGATTCTGATGCTAGATTTTTAGTTCTAGGATAGATTATGTGAGAAGAGGACCAAGCTAGTGCATGATATTCTAGTTGTAATAGTTTTTGGTCATTTTGGTATTTTTTATAGCATGTGGTATAAGCTTGTATCCCTTATCCCCCAGAAACATACTTTTGTATAGTACTTGACATTCCATAATCATCATCTGTGTATGTTTATTATTCATCTTCAACTTGTTATTTATTTATCATAAATGTTTTAATATTATGGATCCATTATTATTTTCTTATTGTTATAGATTCCGCCAACACAGGTTATTAGGGCAGTCATATAGTGTTTTCTTTTTCTATTTCTCTTATATATATATATATTACTATGCTCCACTATAATGAATGAGTGAATAGTCTCTCCATAGACATACCATAGTCCCTCACTACTATTCATCATCATATACTATTCAGCTAGGTTCACTTGATCTCTTGTGGCCACCATCTTGGGGCACTGTAAGTGTCATTTGGCGCAGGAGGCTACAATGTGGTATCATAATATTTTTTATTTTGTATTACTATTTAGTTTTTGAAAAATGAATATTTTTTTTGAATTTGGTAATATTCCTATCACTAGCATTAGCTCACCCACATACAGGGGAAACCCAAATTAGATGGGATAGGTAAATGATGTTATTTCTTATATTTCTACAGTTTCATGGATTTCAAAATTGGGTGAAGCACCAATTTTGTGATGTTATTGATTTTAATGTTATTAGAAAAGGGTTTTTTAACCATGTATTGATGATATGAGGTCATAATAAATCCATGAATCATACTAGGAATATTAGAATAAAAATTTCATGCATTATTTCATGCCATAATAATTTTTATCTGTGCATTTTATGTGTTTCATGTGATTTTTGTGAAGCCTTGTCTATTTTGGGATGAAATTAATTGAATATTGTAACTGGAAATATGATGATATTTTATTGTAGGACTAAGAAATCAAAATTGGAACTTAAATTTTATTCCTTATCTAAATAATGTTTTCCTACATAGGTTAAATTAGATGAATTAAGTAGCCAATTATGGAATGTTTTTCCATGAACATTGGTCACATAGGATAAAACATGTTATGATTAGGATTAAGTGGATGCCACATATAAATTTATAAGGTGTATGTGAACTAATAAATTGGAAGTGTTGATCCATCTAATTAATCCATTTAAAGGATATTTAAATACAAAAATAAATATGAAATTAAAATTAATATGATATGTTAAATGAAATAAACACTTTATATGTGTACTATGCGACCCTGACCCTGACCCGACCATAGTAGTGGGAAGTAAGTTGCGTCTTCTATTTTCTTTATGTGACCTTTATTAATCAACCAGACTTAACTCCAAGAGAATGTTGAGGGTTATTCCATGTTATTTTAAGGCCTTATACCTTTCCTTTCTATACCATTTTCCCTACCTATTATAAATTATACATGAGGCATGTACTTTGAAATTTTAGAGATATTCCACTATAAAGACCTCATGTTGTACACCAAGGGAGTGGTGATGGGAATAATCCTAAGGTGGTTAGAATTGAGCCACCCAACGTTCCTACTATAGTTCCCTCTGATCTAGAGACTATGCTGTCTATCTTGAATCATATCGATACACCACTAGAGTTGAGGGTCAAGATCATGAACAATATGCTTCAGGACTCTCCCAAGTAGTGGTGGGATGTTCTTACTCCAGCTATTCAACATTAGGGTATGGTCTAAGAAGACATCCAGACAACCTTCTTCAACTACTTCTCTTTAAAAACTTTTATATTTGACCGTGCTTAGAAATTCATGCACATTCAGTAATTTGACATGTCCATGATGTATAATTCTACTCACTTCACCAAAATATAATGTTTTTACTAAACTTTTTGGGTGATGAGTTTACTAAGTTGTTGGAATTTGAGGATGGGATTTCATATTCAATATACTCATAGGGAAACATCTTTCATCTGACCATCATTTTAGAGATATTGAACTAGGAACTGAACACTGAGAGGAACCAAAGGTAAGTTGGAGACGTAAAATTGGAAAGTTTAGCTTCCACGTAAAGTAGTGGTTGATCTTGAAGTAGGAATAAACATTTTTAGGTTACACATGAGTGAAGTACAATTCATGCAGAACACACTAACATATATGTGGTGTTTCACCAGTGTGTTAGGGTAGGCCATAAAAATCTTTTGGGTATGAGGAACCTGGTAGGGTATTGGGATTGAGGTAGGATAGATAAAATCTAGCATTTATACAGATCATTTCATCTAGAACGAAGTGAATAGGGATCCTGTCTAGCATCATCATAAGTTACAATATCAGTGAGTCATATTTAGGAAAGAATATGGTCTTCTATATGTAGTTTGGGCCGAGAATATGGTCATGTCCAAGGCAGTCCGACCTTAGAGATTCAACATCAACTGAGTGGACATACTCAGGATACTCATGAATCATCTCAAGGAAATGGTCCAATACAAATTTATGGAGTTCATAATATTCTATAAGATTATAGTCTAGATCCATCTATAGTTAGAGGTATTATTCAGGTCTCCTATACTTTAGTGTCTACCCTATTTGGTATAGTTTCATCACACTCTTTTCTATTTTCTGAAAAAATGGGAAGACTGAGCCTTGTGATAGAGTGTTCTAGTACTAGGATGAATCTTAAAACTCCATTAGGGTTTCTAGGGGATGGAATACACCAATATAGGGAGTTCCACCCTAGAAATAGGGGAGTATCATTCTCTGTGGTGTTTCTTTTTTCCTCTATATAACTAGATTTGAATACATTTTCTGCATTGATAGAATTGCAACTTATCGAGCCTTGGTGAATTTATATATCCATCGGTTATACTCTACACCACCTAAGGGTAGGATGTATATCTATAAGGGTGAATGGGATATCCAAGAAAGTCATGCTTGACTCCAGCATACTGGGTTTGGCGGAGTAACAACCTAGATGGATAGTTTCTTTATTAGCGATCAGGGAATGAAACTTGTGGAATTCCATACTTTAGTGGATTATTTCATGGATATATTCCCTAAATATTTCTCTGTCTTACCTCATAAGAGAGATTTTGAGTTCACCATCAAGATTATGACTGGTGAGACACCATTTTCGGTTCCTTTGTATAATTTGGCACCTATAGCTCTACAAGAACTAAAAAAGTAGCTCAAAGATCAAGAGGTTGGGGGTTTTATCCAACCCAACACATCACCATGGTGATTGTATGTCCTTTTCACCAATAAAATTGATGGTTCCATTATATTTTATGTGAATTACCACTAACTAAAATAGCTTATAGTGAAACAATGATATCGACATCCATGTATAGATGATCTCTGCAAACAACTCTGTGGAGAAATAATTTTATTCAAGATATATTTTAGGTCAGGATATAATCAGGTTCATTTGTGGCCATCAGACATAATATGTACAATTTTCTAGAGCTTGTAGGGCTTATAAAAGTATCTGGTCACACCTTTTAGTATTATTAATGAACTAACATTCTTTATGGCCATAATGAATTTGGTTTTCTACCCATGTCTTGATTACTTTGAGGTATTATTCATAGAAGATATATTAGAGTACTCTTTCTCTAGAAATGACCATTCAAATAAACATAATATCATGTTGAATACACTAATAGGGAACCATAAATATGTGAAGCTCAACAAATGCCACTTTTGGATTATTGAGGTTCACTTATTAGGCCATATAATATATGAAGAAGGAATATCAGTTCACCTAGAGATCTTGAGAAATGCAGTTTCTTAGGAGTATACCAATAATGTTTTTGATATATTCAGTTTCATATGGATAACTGACTATTATAGGTGAATCATCTAAGACATGTCATGCTTGGCAATGCCATTTATGGGCTCAACTAAGAAGGGTGTGAAATTATACTTGACTGAATCTTGTGAGACATATTTTTAGAAGATAAAGTGAAGAATGACTTCATCAAGGGTCTTTATTTAGCCTGAGTTAAGAAGAACCTATATTGCTTTTTGATATGAATGATGAATCAAGCATGGGGAATTTTAGATGCAGGGTGATCAGGTTATAGTGTATAGATCTTGCCAGCTGGCACCACATGATAAAAAGTACCCTATTATGGACATTGATTGAGATGTTGTTGTCTATGCTCTATATTGTTGGAGGCACTATCTATTGGGTGAAATATTATTCATTTATATGGATCATTAATTTCTCAAATACATCTCCATGTAGTGGGAAATGAATATGATGCAATGCAGGTGGGTGAAATACATAAAATCTTTCAACTTTAAGGTTTCTCACACACCAAGACTTGGAAACTTCATAGATGATTAATTGATCCGGAAGACTAAAAAACAAGCCTTAAAGGAGTCAAACAGTGAGTTTTAGTTGATGGATTTGTTCTTAGAGATGAATCTTGAGGTATAAAAAAACATGGGAAACCAATATTAACAGTTATAGAATTGAAATTCTCCATTATGAAGTGGGTTTGGATGAGGAAGTTATCTAATAATGAGGGATTTTTTTAGGGAGAACGTCATAGGAGAGAACCTATGTCCTGGTTGGGTTATTGATGGAAGTGAAACCATACTCTTCTATAGATGTATATGAGTGCCTTCAGATGTATGAAAGGACTTCATGATGGAATCTTATACCTCTGTTTGAGATGTTAAACCTTGTCTCACCATGATGTACCATTATATCTTCCATCTATATTGTTGTTCAGGAATGAAGTGGAAGATTTCTAGTTTTATCACTCGGTGATCAACCTATCAGTATGTGAAGGTAGAGCGCTAGTGACCTGATAGACTCTTAAAAACCGTATCCCCTCTTGAGTGAAAATGGAATGAAATCATGATGGATTTTTTGAATGTATTTATAAGATCCCCTCTAAGAATTAATTCAATATGGGTGATCTTATATAGTTTATCCAATTTCACACACTTCCTACTGATCTGGATGACCTTCTCAGTTAATGAGATTGGGAGGATTTACATCTAAGATAAAGTTCACATTCATAGAGTAACCTAGTATATCATATCATTACAAGATGACCCTTTTATCTCATTGTTAGGGAAAGGGTTGTAAAAGAAATTTTTTCCACAGGTGTTCATGAGTACTTGATATCAGCCATTGACTAATGGACAGTCTGAGAAGAAGATACGGGTGTTAGAGGATATGCTTCAGTCATTTATCCTTGATTTTAGTGGTTCAGGGGAAAGACATATCCCTTTTGTTGAGTTTTCAAACAAAAACATATTTTAGGAAATGATTCAGATGGATCCATATAAGGCACTTTATGGTAGGCCATACAGTTCACCTATGTACTGGTTAGTGGTATGTGAGGCAGTTCTATTGGGTCATCATCTCATTTAGGATACTTCAGATGATGTCCAGATGATTAAAATTTATATGGCTATAGCTCAATGGAGGAAAAATCCTTATATTACTCATTTTTATAGGAATCTAGAGTTCAATGTGGTATATCAGGTCTTTTGATGTGTATCTCATAAATTGGTTCATATATAAATCCATAGATAGGGAAAGTAATTGGCACAACATTTTGGGACATTTTAGATAGTGGATTGAGTTGGTCCAATATATTATTGGTTGAATTTATATAAAAGGTACCATTCCATGCATGATGTGTTCCAAATATCCCAACTTTGATGGTATCATAATGACACATAACATTCATTTGAACTAGAGGACATAGATTTGTTGAAGAATGAGTCCTTTTAGGATCTATAGATATGTATTGTTGATCAAAGAATGAAGGATATCTGAGGTAGGTCAGTTGCTCTATTCCAAGTTATTTGGTATAATGAACATGTATATAATGGGACCTAGGAGTAGGAGGCTGATGTATTTGCACAATGGTCAAAACCTTTCTCAACTGACGTCTCACCACCCTTTGAAGGGGAACTCAGGGATGAGTTGTCTTAAGAAGTGGAGGTTGTTACATAAAATATTTTCTAAAAAGTAAAAACAATTTTTTTTAAATTACTTAGTATTGACCAAGTAATGTTTTCTAAGCGTTTAATGGAGGTCTCGAGGGTGTATGAGGCTTGTTTAGATCCTGAAGCCCGAATCTTTGAAAAGGCAGACTAGGATGCATGGTTATTAGAAACCGTACACCCAACATGAGTGGTTTCTATAACGGTTTAGATTAATATAGTGGGGAGTAGGGAACCACATAGTTTCTTTGAAACCATGTGAAAGAGCCTGCACACATGTGAGAATTGTCTCAAACAAGTTATAGAACTATTTTTCCTGGGCTGTACATGGTTACCCTAACCATGAACCGAGCCCATGCGGGGTTCCCTTTGGAGTAGTACATGGCACTCAGTTGGTGCAGGGTTTGGAAAACTATGATGCCAAACCTCGTGCCCCAACCTGTGTGGGTAATTTTATTAAACTAACCAAGAAATGTTTTTAAGTGAAACCCCTTATTTCTCCTTTCATCGCCAGTATATTTCTTCTCCTCTTATCCTCCCATATGATATTCTTCAATCACTCTTTAGGATTAGGCTATCTACTTTATCCAGTCTCTTAATATCTCTCCTTAAGATCCATTGAAAATATTGAGGTAATATCTACAATCCCCTTTATTATATTTACAGTTTCTCTATTCCTATATTAAACTATTTAGGTGCAAGATCATTTGACTATTTTTATGGAATATTATGATTTCATTGATATCTTCCATTTTATCTTGATTTGAGGGATTCCAATGGATGAGTGGTATTCCACAGGACTATGGTTGGAGGTCTAGGATATTTAAACTTATTTTATTACATTTTATAACATGTTATATTGTTATACAAGATGGAACTTTCCTCTGTTTCCTCTAATTTGATAATTTAATTTAAAGGGAAGCCTTACCATTCTAATTGAGACCTGATCTAGTGACGAATCAACCCCATGGGTTGATCGCCTTGATATATGCCACCCAAATGGGTGTACTACCCCTTAGAGCCCTATTTCCACTTTGTTCCAAATTTCATAACAACCCTTGAGATATTTTTTCTATCGTTATTTACCTTTTTGATAAATTTTTTGGGTTAGGGCGATGAACCATGAGCTAGGCCCTTAAATCTCATGATATAAAAGAAATGGTTGGAATAAGTAAATCGGTCAAGTGTATAGACATTACCCTTATTCCCTAAATGGTTTGTTTAATTTAATGTCTTGACCATCTTTCTTATTATGATATAAATTCATGATTTAATGTTTTCACCTTTAGGTTGAGGGTGATACAAGGGGTTCTGAGTTAATGACCCCTAGGACAAGATCATAATGCTTTAGTTACAATTGGTTAATTAATTTTTTACACACTAGGATAAACACTAGCTATTTCTAGGATGGTATATCCATGAACTTGTTTTATTTTAACTTCATATGTGTGAAATAGGTTCCATAGGAGAGACCCTAGGGATAGGCTCGGTAGAGTGATGGTTTTACCATGCCACTAGATAGACTCAGGCCCCTACATGAGATACTAGGAGAAAAATAGAGTCTAGTTATTATTATCATTACAAAATTACAAGACTGATACTTTAGATCATATTCTTGGGTCACCTTGGATACAATCTCTTGGCATAAGAATTATACCGATCTAATATAGTGATAATTCTGATTCTTTTGAATTTTCATGGATGAGAATAGTGTGTCTCTTAATGTTTTAGAAAGATGTTAAATTTAATTTAAGGTCCCATTTTTAAAAATATAATCATATCAAATATTACTAAGTGAGTAGATTAGATCATGATTTCAAATACATACCCTCCAAAATAATATATAATTCCTAGTATAGGTTATAAATATGAAAATTTCATTAATGTTGGCCTATCTAATGCTGCAAAACATGATACTCTCAAATAAAAAATAGGAGTGGCTATACTCAAAACCCACCAACCATAATAGAGTTTTTTGTTTTTAAATACATAATATAAAAGATTGATGACTCCAATAATGTAAATCTATTAAACCACCAACACATGTGTCATGTGTTTCGGCCACTAATCCAGAAGAAGAAAGATAATTTCAAGAAGCTATGAGTAAGAGCGTACAAATTTTCTTTGATTGGATGTTTGGGAAAATATTCACCCAAACTCACCCCATTCTCAGTTGTACTACCTTTATGATAATCATCATTAGAATTAGGAAAGTTTTTCCCAAAACTAGATATCCAACATAATTCTCCCCTTTAGTAGTTTCACTTGGTACATGTTATCTAGGAGTATGCCAAAGAATAAGGGATCCTCATGAGATATCCCCAACTTTAAAAGATTCAATCGACTTATCCCAATCTGGACCATTCTCCTGATTTTTTCCTAGATTCTTCATCAAGTTCTACAGCTTGAATCTTTTCTTTTGTTTCATATTTCTCAATAACTACTTGTTATTCAACTTCAATCTATAATATAATACATTAGATAGTTTTTTTGGTATCTTATAAATGGTTGTTCTACACATGACCATTCTTGATTTGTGACATTATGACATCACAATTACACATTAATTAATAACTTGGGATTGTTATTTATTTCTTCATGCAATGATTCTATGATATGTACCTTTATTTATGATATGTACCTTTATTTGACATCACAATGTTTAACAACAAGATACATACCTTTTAAATTTGGAATTTAGGGTCCTATCCTCCATGAAAAATAACATGCTTTGGGACAAACCATTTATTTATATTTTACCCTACTCACTTTTCCCATGCAGGATTCCTTAGTTTAGACTCACTAGCTTAAGACAAAGATGGTAGAATTTAATGACTATCCCAACAGAACCTATTACATGTTATTTATTTATTTATTTTTGTTTATATATTGTATTTATTAATTACATAACACTATTTATTTTATATTTAGTGAGATGCATTGATCTATACACTATTGGTGGTGGCCTACTGGGATTAACCTCACACCATACTTCAGAAACCTTTAGTACTCAAGAAGAAATTATGACTACATATATTGATAAAGGTAAGTGGACATATTCAGATGCATCATTTTTTGTTATAGGATGAAGTATGTGGGAAGAGTACTGAGCCTATGCTCAAGATTCTAGTTATAGAAGTCTTTTGTGTTTTAGGTATTTTTATAACATGTGGTATATGCCTATATCCCCTATCACCTACATACTTAATTTTGTATAGTACATGTCATGCCGTCATCATCTTATTTTCCTCTTTATTTTTCAGCTTCCCCATATTTTTTATTTATCTGTAAAGTTTTATTATTATTGTTCCACTACCATCTTTTTTTATCACCTCTTCTTCTATGAAATGTTAATGGTCTAATAATATAATTTTCGTTTTTTCTATTTCTATTATATATATATTAATATTACTACACTCAATTCCAATCAATGAGAGTAATAATCTCCTCAAGGATGCACCTTAGGCCCTCGCTGCTAGTCAGCAGCCTCTGCCATTTAGGGAGGCATGCTTGAGGTCTTTTGGCTACCATCTCGAGGCACCTTATGTGGTATCTAGGGCGGGACACTACAAATCTCCTCCAATAATATTTGATGTGAGACTGGTATAGAACTAATGAATCCATACCTAGAATCAAATAGAATGTTGTCATTCCCATCACAAACTCCTCCAAAAATTAATGGTAACCACCGATTTTTTGAGAATAGTCCTTGAAACGTTTGTTATCCTCTGACATCAAACCCAAAAGTGTATCAATGGTCAAAACACCATCTATGTTATCCAAAACCAAGCCTATATAGTTTGTAAAAATAAAAGATATGAATTAATGCTATTCTCTTGTATAAAAAACCCAAGATAAGTTAGATGATACATGAATCGTACCTCTGACAATAAAAGGTCCTACATCCAAATTAGTTGGAGAATACTACATAACATGTAGCTGAATTTCCCATATTCCCTATGTTATAGTATGAATCACTTGTTCTATTCCACCTTCCAAGTAAAAACGCTCCTACACTGGGGTTCCTTTTCCCCTACGTAGACCTAAACATCTAGTTGAACTTCATCTACTATTATGTTGATGGGTAGCCTAGTCCATCCCATACTCTGGAACCTATCATGACACCCTTCCACTGATCTAATACTGTATTCCCCTAAAAAATATCTACATGTGGACCAACATACTATAAAAATGGAACTATAATGTAAGGTATGAACACTATATTATTTTGTTCAAACATTCCACATTAATAGCACTATAACAGAAGACGGTCCTATGATGGTTGACACTGTCTTAACTACTCTTCCCATTATTTCCTTGGAGATTACTATAATAGAAGCATTTGTTTCCATCATAAAAATAATTCCTAGTTATCCCATCTGAAAAAAATTAGTTATTCTCATGTCATATATCAGATTCCCTTCTATGATGAGAGACTAATTCACCACATCTAAAATGTTACAGAAGAAAAAAAGTGTTCACTAATGAACTCACATCATAGGCAAGCCCATCCTTGAAACACACAATGCTTGTTATCTCACTAGCTTATATAGATGGACCAAAACACTAAAATTAGTTGAACCATTAATCATAGTCCATCCATGAAATTACATCTTGTGTGAGGTGCGTTAACTCATGGTACTTATCATCCCACAATGTATCTGGATTGATGTGTCTCGAAAACATTTCATCAATGTCCTTCCAAGATAACTAATCCTGTTACACTAATTGATTCAGAATGTCCCACCCACACATTTTAGGTCCATGAAGAATGTATTTTGAAAAATTCACCCTTCAATATGTGGGTGACTTGGGGTTTGTGAGGATTGTACGAACTTAAAAGGACAAGAACATGGATTCATAGGGGCCATCCATCACAATGAATGCAAGAGGACCTTGTTTCAAGAAATATCTTGTATGCTCAGACATCAAAGGTATGGTGTTAACATTCTCCCATTCTATTGATCACATGACACTATGGATGTTTTCATGATGCTGAACATTAATATGATCATCAAGAGCTACAAGAAGCTACGATTTATCTATGTTATGAGTATATAGATTTGTTCTCTCATAATTCACAATTTGATTACTACAAGGTGTCATTTTATCTATAAGGAAAACTTACTCTGTATACAACTAGATAACAACAAGGACAACTTAAATAGGTAAAAACAATAGAGATACACTTGATCATTGTTTTCCTAATGAGGCATAACAAATGAATTGGGATGACATGACAATTATTTAATTTCAATTTTTTTCTAAATATAACAAAGATCTTATTTTATAGTTCATACATGAAAATTTATTACATGTAACAAATGCTTACCTATCCTGAAAAATGAATATCAATATATATCCTTATGCTCCTACCATGATGCATGCATACTCATCTACAACCATATTGGGATAAGTGTATAAATATAAATAAGAAATTACATCACAAAACAAGTAAATATCCTAAGGAAAAATAAAATAAACTATTATAAATAAAAATATTGAAAAATAATCACATCCCTAAATAGTAATATTTTTACCCATAAATGGGTTAACTAATCACATGCAATAGATTATTAACAAGTCCCAACATACCCAAATATATTTTCTACCATTACAAAATTGTAAATAAAAAAAGAAGAAAACATGATCTTATGATACTACTTTATAACATCCCATGATATGGAACTCTCTCATGTGTCAAAATTAGTTTGGTTATTGGACCTCAAGTTCACATCCCATATACTAGAGGCTTCTATCTATTAGTTTTTTATAGTGAAAATAGTGGGTAGACTATAACCCCTAATATAAAGTTGTAAAATAGCATAAATATGAAAATATAAATGTAATAGAAATATATTTAACAATACATAATATATATAGACCATAATTGATGAACTATGTAAACCTAATAATAATGAACCACGTAATGATAGATTGGAATGTAACTAAATGAAATGATAGAATCATGCAGAAAAAATCACAAATTGACATAAACAATTCAACCCCCCTCATCCTAAATCCCTGTTCTATCCCATATATAAGATCCAACCCATCTTGAAAGCAACAATCAAAAATAGTGTCCCTTTACATTCTCTAAAAAATATCAATGTAATCCACTTGAGTAATAAATGGTGACCAGAAAAGTGTGTGAGTAAAGAACAGTATGTCGACACCAACATTTATAAATAAAACTAGTATGGTAATAAGTGCATGAATCAAATAGATAAATAGGTGCATTAATTAATAAATTAATAAAATAAAAAAATCAACTTGATTCGGTACCATGATGTAATATCACTTAGAACGTAGCATAACCATTACAATGATAACCAGATGTCAATGTCATAATCTCACAACTGGGAAAATCCAACTTTGTATTCATTTTAGAATAACCAGGTAAATCTCTATAATCCTTACAACATAACTAGGCCATGACATCTGGATAAGAATTTATGTATAATTAAGAAAATCCCTATAAAAATTATATCCTAAACCAAACAATACCTATACATATAAATTTTATTATAACTATCCAAGAACCCAATATAACCATTTCAGCATAATAAGGCCAATTCCTATAAGAATTACAATGTGAAACTGAGTGAATACCTCTATATATGAATTTCATCATGAACCACAATGTAAGACCCAATAGAAAAAACACAAAATACATCATAATCCACCCATGTTAATTCATAAAAATACCTTTATTATTTTAAATTCTCCTTCTTTCATCAAGTTATGTCTTGACCAATTAACATCTGGTTTACAAAACCATATCATATCAAGGAATCAAAAATCATTTCAAATTGAAAAGTAATCTGTCATCCAAAGTTATCTAACCATGAGTAATGAAATAACATTTCATACCATTTTAGATCATATTTTTAATCCATATATAGTTCATTATTATCCAGGTTAGGATCTCCCTATAGGTATTCATAAGCTATGTGTCAACACTATTGGATCCAAAGTGATCCAAGGTGTATCCCAACACAATATTATCATTACCTATTATTCCATTAGTAAATTTTCATGTTGTTTTTGCATAATATCATTATTTTTCACACACTAAAACACACAGAAATAGACCATAGGGTTTTTTTCTACACCACATAACTTTATTTGGAAATTAAAGATATTATTTAAACAGATAACATGAAAAATGAATGAAGGAAACTGTAATCACAAATAAAACCTAGATCATATAAAGAAAATCATTAAAACCAAACTCAACAGTGGTAAATGGATGACACATATATAATGGAGGATAACATAAAGAAGTGTAAAAACATAGTGAAGAAACTCACTGAAGATTAAATTCTAGACTAGTATGTATGGAGGGGAAGGAATCACTAAAATCAGATGGAATAGATATGGGGTTTGATATAAAAGGCTACATAGTGAATGAAAATGAAATCATAGGAACAATGTGGTTTGAAAAAATTGGTCTCTAGGTATTCATGATAGGAACCCCTTCCATGATATGAATTTCTTAATTTATAATATTCCTTAAAAATAAGGCAACTCAAGTTGAAATAACCCTGACTAAAACTTTCACGATGTGAAATAATTTTATGTAATGTAAACATTTAATGCTTTAAACTAGGTCAAACATCTTCCCAACTAAAAGGTTATGTCATGTCAACTATTGATGATGTGAAAGTGTGAAAATTGATACTTACAGCATGTATCCTATAAAAAGAACGCAAACCACCTCCAAATCATTCTAGACAAAAAAACCCTCAAAATACAATGAATCATTTATACTCAGAGTACATTATTTCAATCTAACATATATCCCTGAACATATAGTCATTTTAATTGGAAGATCTCTCTAACCCCCACAAAAGGATCTATCAAAAAGTCTTGAAGAAGAATGTAAAACTGAAATAAAATGTATCCTAACAAAACTCATGTGGACTATACTTAGATATAATGGGATCTTATATAGTTCATTATTTTTGTTTAAGAATATAATTTGGATAAAATCTGTGGATATATTCATTTTAATAAGGTATTGATATTTAAATTTTTTTAAATTAGATTTTCATATGTTAGGGGATTAAATTTTAAAATCTTCCCATGCATTATTGTAATTTAGATTAGGGTATTAAATTCACCATTTATCCCTTATCGATTGAATTTATTTTTTCTTTGATGTTTTATGTTTTTATGTTTACCTATACTGAAAATAATGTTTGCCGGAGATGGATTAATGACTTAGTTGTTTTTTTGAAATTTATTATATGCTAATATATTTCACAATAACTTTTGAACAAGCCATTTTCAATAATATTAATTAGAAATTTGTTGGAATTTTCATTGTGAATTTTCATATGGTTTTTGAAATATTTTACAAAAAATAACTATAAAATTTGGAAACATGTTGTTTTGAAAAATATTATTACCATTTTTTACATGACTCAGTCATTACTAAATTGAAAATATGTTAGAACATTAGACAATATTAATTGTTTTTTTCTAACATAAAGTTAATTATTAAGGAGAAAATTGGGTTTCTTGTGTGGGGGAGGGGTCCTGAATGTTCTTTTCTATGTTAAAATATAAACCAATAAAACACTGTTAATATTAGTTATAGATTTTCCCATTTTAAATCATCACATATTAATTTCTTCTGGTACAAAAAGTTTTATTAAATTTTAGGCTCTTTTCACCAATATGATAAGATTTACCTTAATTACAATATGGGATTGATTGTGTAAATATTTTTCTTTTCATATTGGATTTTATTGTAATTTATTTCTTAATTTTATACAATCATCACTAACATCGAAAATTATAATTTGTATTAAAATCATTAGACATGAATCCAAATAGACTATGATATTAAAATCAGAATGCATATTGAAATCCTTATTCATTTATTCCTTCTTATTTTACTATTTAAAAGGATACTTATACTGATTAGAATAAATATTAAATAATTTCAATCCAATTTTTTTCTTGATATAATAATCTTTTAATTTTTTTTGACTATTTACATTGATGTAAATATAAGTTTGTACTATCAATTAGATGTAAATTTAATTAAGTTTAATTATCCTAAAGTTTTTCATTAACATTCATTTTTATTTCAGAATAACTAACATCTTGCTAAGCTATTTATATCAAGAGGGTAATAATTTTTGAATTCAATATATTCCTTATTGGAAAATATTTTCATAAATGAAATCTTTGAACAACATATGTTTTCAAGTCTTGAGATTTATTCTTTTCCATATAGCCTCCATTATTCATAACATTAGGATAGTTATTATATATTATATGGGGGAATTTAGTGTGGATCTATATCATTACATGTTACAACATCCATTTTTTGGATTTAATTAGAGATTAAATTTAAAATTGTTCTTTATATGAAAAAATGGTGATTTTGTATTGTTTTTTTGATAAAAATACAATTTATTGAATATTAATATAAAAATAATTATTTTGTCTAATTTAATGATTTTTTTCTAAGTTTAATATCAATATGTTTTGGGAAAAAATTTCTATAAAATTGATGGATTCATTTATTGAAATATAATTATTGTAATTTTTTTTGAAATATTTTTTTTTATATTTATTTCAATATATAATTATAATTCACTACTGGAAAAATACCCTTTACCAATGGTTTGGAACTGTTGGTATAGGCCTCCAAACTATTGGTATAGCCTATACCAACGGTTTGGAGAACCGTGTGCAAGTAAGCCGTTGGGATAGGTCTATACCAATGGTTTTGGGAAAACTGTTGGTATAATTAATATGAAAATCTATACCAACACTTCCATAAAACCGTTGGTATATGTTTTAAAAAAAAAATTCAGTGGGATTTGATCCCAGGACCTCTAGTTTATCTTTAAAAGACCTAACCACTAACCTAACATGAATTTTGTGAACATAATTTCATAAATATATATATATATATATATATATTTTCATAATTATTTTAAATTTTTATTTATATAATGTTCTCGGTAAGAAGATTTGATAAAAAATCAAAAGACCTATACCAATGGTTGTCAAAACCATTGGTATAAGTCCTTTGAGTTTGGGAGTGACATTGGTATGTGGGGGACTTCTCCCAACAGTTTGTCAAAACCATTGGGAAAGCCATACCCTATCCAAACAGTTTTGCCAAACCATTGGGAAAAGTGGCCATAAAGTACCCTTTCCCAACGGTTTGGCCAAACCATTGGGAAAAGGGGCCAAAAAGTGGAATTTTGTCAACATTTTGGCCAAACTATTGGGAAAGACATACCCTTTCCCAGTGGTTTTGGAAAACCGTTGGGAAAAGTGACATCAAAGTGGGATTTTCCAATGGTTTGTCCAAACCGTTGAGAAAGGGGACCTATACCTATAGTTTTTACAAAACGTTGGTATAGAAGCATTGGGAAAGGTGAGATTTCTAGTAGTGATTCCTAGATTATAATTTTATTCTCATTTTACTAACATGGAATTCAATGATTTTTTTATATTTATTCTAAATTTCGAAATGATGAAAAATTATCTATTTTGAATCCATCATTTTGGAAATTTAATTGATATAAATCTATATTCCCTGTCAAACCATGTAATAAAATCTTACAGAACTCAAATCCATGTAACCGAATTTTTAATCATTAATATAGAATAATTTAATGAAACTAGTTCCTCATCTATACAAATTATCATAAATCCATATTCTCACAAAAGTATTTTTAAAATAATCATGTGTAGTTATCCATGTGAATGATCCTACACTCGTATAATAAAAAATTATTCACTATGGATCAATGTAATAGAATCTATTGAAGCAGAGTTAGTGTCAAGTGAGGGTGTGCAAAAAAATAACTGATTATGAAAAAATACTAATCTATGTTTATTACTCACTGATATAAGGATATCCACGAAATATAACTGGTTGATCAAAATCACAAATGAAGTGTTGATCAAATATGACTTCCCATAGTCTAAATATATTTATACATGATTTTAGATTTCAAGTATGGAGATAATGATTGATGAAAAACATTGACAAAAAAAATTCATGTTCTAGGTAGGAGAAAATTTGTAATTCACTTAGTGAAACTAACCTAAAATTTGAAAATTAAATCTATATTTAAAAGTAAATGATGCTTTGAGATAAAAATCATCTTGAGATTTTTTGAAGAGAGTTGTAGCAATCATTGAGTTCAAATGCATATAAGAAAAAAGAGAGAATAATCCATAGTAGTTTTATGGAATATTATAAAAACTTGACAAGGCTGTGATAAATGTTGAAATTTTTTTATGAATATGATCCATACATGATAAAAATATTCAATGGTGACTGATTCTTAAAATATATAGAATTAATGAGTTTAAGTGATTTTAAAGATCTACTTTCCATTGGAATAGGTTATAAATAAATTCCAATGAATTATAGAATGGGGGGAATTAATAAATCCAAAATCTAGGTTTTATTTTCATGTACTTTTATGCTCCATGTGTTCTGTGGAATTTCACAATCAAAATTTCTAGGATTACCCTATTAAGAGAGACATCAGTTGATTGAATCCAAAATGATGTGAAGGATTTATCATCTAGAAATGTGGTATGTTTTTTACTAATTCTTTAATTGTAGAAGGATGATGTGATAGAGTGTGTTGGGATTTGATCATGATTATATATGTTCCTTGACATATTATAGTGAAGTATGATGGTAAACTAAATAATATAATAAAATTTATTTTATGTCTAATAATTATAGAACAATTATGCAATAGAAAACCTAGAAAAAAAGTGATAGAGATGTAATTTATTTCTTGGAAAAATAAAGAGATATTTTTAGTGTGGTGAAGGAATTTATCAGACTGCTGGGAAGAACATTAATTACTAAATGGAGGTATAAAATTCATCTAGGATTTGAATTTTTTGAGTATAAGATTGTTTAATGTTAGGCTGTCAGCATTCTATTACAATTATTTATCCAGAGTCACCAACATGATAGTGTGGGGATACTATAGATGTATAAAGGGTTAAAATAACCTTTCATGATGGTGATAATGAATATGAGTTTCATGCTTTTGATAATTTTTGAAATGGGGTTTTCTATAAGCTAATTTATATTTCTAAAAAAGTCTTTAGTAGTAAGTTAAGAATATAATTTCTTTACCATTTTTATTAAATAATTTATAATTTAGTCTATATGAATAGTCATGTAAATTTTTGTTGAACATGAATCCAATATAGATAGAGAAGGGATATGTTGTTTTCAGAGTAAATATTGAAAACTCATTTCTATTAATCTTGATGAAATCAATCTTCAACAAGTTTTTTATTTTAAATATTCACTTATTTTGGGGGGATGAATCCACAACCATTTATTTATGTTGAACCCCCTCCTCATGAACCAAATATAGATTCTGATTTTCAAATCATATATCCTATGTTATTTGAGCCTATGTATCAGAGTTTCTCATCTAAAACATAGTGATTCATCATGTCATAAATGAGATATTATTATAGATTAAGTCTTTTATAAAAAATTTGATTGTTATCAATATGAGGTGATCTGTTTTCATTATAGTTTATCACTAGATGTTTCATATGATGCCAATGATTATAGGGAAACTATAATTTATATGGTTACATCATTTTAGTTGAGTGAGGACTCATAATAATATATTTTTTTTGAATAGAAATATAAATAGTTAGGTGAGATCCCTCTAAAATGTATTTTTTATAATCTATTTTAAGCATAGTCCAAAGTGATTACGAATAGGATGTAGAATATTTTTCCTATAATAATAACTATTTTAAGGAACAATTTTTTGGTGATAACCATTAAAATATTTCTAGTCATTTTTTTCCATTTTCTAGGGACCTGTATTATTTTTTTTCTCAAAATTTTAAAAATCTCCTCATCTCCTCATATTATCAGAAGTAGATAAAAATAAAAATTAATTATTTTTAATGGAGTTCAAAAAGTCAGTATTACTTTTTGGTGTTCTAGATTTGTAAATAATAACAATATTATAATCTTATAGAATAGTTTATTTGTAGGATAAAACCTAAAATTTATTCCAAATGAACAAATTTAGACTTTAAGGGAAAATATATGGCTTTAGAAAAATTATTTAGCACTTCCTTGGAGGAAGCTGATGATTTAATTGTTTTCAATAATTCAATATCATTTCTAAAATAATTTTTAGTTTATTAATCCTATAAAGTCAATCTTTTTTCTCTTATAAGGCACATTTATTTTATATTCCACCTTATATTCCATTATCTATTGACCCATTATTTCCCATAATATCATTACACACTATCCATAAGCTTCTGTTTAAAATTTAAATTTAAATTTTATAAAATTCATGGATGATTAACTATTTACATTTTTATATTTATTTTGGAGAAACAATGTGAAGGTATATATGATCTGAAGGTATTTAACTTTCAAATTAATAAAATGAAGATCCACATCTATTAGTTGATTAAATATTTTAATCATTCTCTTAATTTCTTGACTTTGAAACCTAGTTTCACCAACCACATTTCCCCCTTATCAGTTTAATTGAATTTTTTTTAAACATTTTGTTCTTAAATTTCCCCTAGGGAAACAATTACTTTTAGGATAAATTTTATAAAATAATTAATTTTTTTAAACATTTTATATACATTACTAATGTATAAAAACTATCAAACATGACCTTTTTCATGAGCATGATTTTATATTTTTTGAATGTACTTTGAAATAAAAATAAGTTTTGTTAGAAATATTTTTCAATAAATAACATGAAATTGTAGTAATATGTTGTTTTGAACCTTATTTTAACCCCTTGAAACACAATTAATTCACGAATGAATTAAAAATATATTTAAACCTTAAAATATATTATTTATTTTATCCACCTTTTAGTTCAACATTTGAGACATTTTTAGGTTTTATGTGTGGGGAGGGGTCTTTAATGTGGATTGTTATGTCAAAAACCCTTCCCACCAAAGATTCCACAATGAGGGTAAAGAGATAATGACCACAAATTCTCATATCCAGTATGCCTTGGGTAGAATTATAGCTCCAAGGGTATAAAAATATCATCAAATGAGAGGAAATTTCCTCAATAATAATATATGATCGAGATATATGGATAATCATCCAGAAGAATCTCCTTGATATAATATAAAAAAGAAACAAAAAACATCCCACAATTCATGTAAAAATAAAATTGATACAAATAAAATTCTCTTAAATATTATACCCAAAATATAAGATAGACTAGGAACATAATGACTATCTAAAAGTATGAGATAGTAATGTCCATCACTATGCATGTAGTCCTCTGGGAAACTTAAAAATTTGTTGATATATAAAGGGTGAGCATACAAGTATACTCAGTAGGAACAATAAATTCTCCCATGAACATGTGAAAGAAGTATACTAATGCACCCATGTTACAATAGGATAACCAATAACATTTAAATAGGTCAACTATCCATTCCAACCTCCTCAAGGCATTCTAAACTAATAAAGAAAAAAAGTATAATAACATAATTTGATGCATTTCGATAAAGGGTACCCCATATCTCTTTACCATAAATTTTGTTCTTTAACACCCCAAAGTCTTATATCCTAGTGCTTCCATCTCTTATAAATAACATATACCACCACCCCACTTGCATGGTCACATCACATCATGCCAATAGAAACCTGGTCCACCACCCTAAAGCATAATTACATGTCATGTTACATAAAGACACCTGGATCATCACATCACAACCACTACATTAAATAGAGTAGTAGGGTATCATTAAAATGATGGAAATAAAACATTATCCCTCCTTATACGATACATGACCCCCACCATTTCTAGCCCCAAAACACAGTCAACTAATATCATGCCTGAAGACACCTAGCCCACCACTACACAACACAGTCATGTCACATCTCACCTAAATAAAACTATACCATCACCTTGTTCACTAACATAATTTCTTCCATCCTAGCATAATCATATATACTCTCCTATAATATATATTTGGAAAGTGTAGTTATCTATCCATCCATCATAATCATCAAGATGTAGAAAAAAATCTGTATGTTTAAATACTGGTGTTAGTACATAGTTCTCGATTGGGGTGGGAGAGTATAGGATTCAAAAGGAATATACATGTATATAAATATATCCACACATAATACCAACCTATGGGTTTCCAAAAAATCACTAAACATCTCACAAAATCCCACTACCATCTCTAAATTCATAACACCACAACAGAAATAATCCATTTTTTTTATTTCTAAATAATATCATTATCCAACACATTCATTTCATTATTTATCATCAACCACATTTATCCACACATCCCATCATTAATTTTTTATTCAATAATTTTCATCCCATTAACAAAAAACAAACCCCATAAATTTTAATCATTATTAAATAATTATTCTATCACTACTAGAGCTTTTACCATAACATAACCATACATCACAAATAACTCATCATTCCCCTCAAACCATTTCATATCCACCTCAAAAGAACATTCAAAAGAACCATCACCTAGCCACTATAGAATAAAAAAACTAACACATTACTGCCCAAAAAGAATAGCTATATAAGACATCACCCGCCACCCCTAATGTACATCTAAATAAGATTACCTTGCTGCCCAAAACGAATGATCGTATCCCACCCATTAGCTCCAAATTCTCCAACCACTCATCAACCTACACCACACAAAAACCACACATCACTAACCCACAAAAATGACCACACATCACGACACATCAGGTATTATTTTATATATTTAATGAATATTATTTTGTTATTTTTCTATTTATTTTATTGAAACTTCACAAAGTTCATAAAAATAAGGAAACTATTTTAATATAAAAATATAACTGGTTTTTAAATTTCTATTTTAGGGTGATATCAAAATAATATGAAACAAGGGTTCTATATCACAACAACTACCTCACATGAAAAGGATCCGAATAACCATGATTTTATATAGGGCATTTAGCTGGTAGTAACACAACATCACAATAAAGTCAATGCTGCAAAATATTGTGAATCTTTCACCTCCCCCCTTTATTTTCAATTAGACAATTTTTTATCTTTAACTAAGCTAGAAAAATGATACCATGTAAATAAAATATAGAAAAACCCTCCTAAATCATAGAAAAAAGTAAGAAATAATGGATTATCTACCACAAAAAATATTTGTCAACTTACTGTACACCATAGCACGAAGAAGAAATGTCTGAAAACAACAACAAGATGAAAAACCCATGGATCAACCTACACTGCATCTTTGGATCATCAAAACACATTATAAATCACACCAGAAACCAGAACATCACCACTATAGGGGATCCAAGAGAGAATAATGAATGAAAAAATACCAAAAAAATATGAGAGGGGATTACCACAATTTATCAAAACACTTATACTTGAGACCAATAATTGAATAAGGGATAAGAGGGATGATATTCCACAAAAAATTGCATAGGTTTCAGGAAAAAACGAGATAGAATTTGGTATGAGAAAATAAAAATAAACCAGATTATAGGGTTATAAAATAACATGGAAAATAGATCAGTAACATCATGTAACACTTTAAAAATATGATATCCATAGGTTTCCAAAATTTCCTACATATTTCATAATTGGAACTACACTAATATAATTTAATTACACATCATGAATCCACCTTTCACAAAGTCAATTAATTTCAAGTATTCCGCTATCACTACACATTGGATTTGAATTCAACCAGCTACACAAGTTTTGAAGCAGAATTTCACACCATGAAAAACTTTCATGAAATTAATATCCCACATCATCCCTTATACACATCCAATCACCACAGATCCTTCCTAAGCCTCATCCAAAAAACCACCAACAGACAAAACTATAAATTTAATGGTTGGGGAAGACACAATTCATTAAATAATATAAATCTCAAATGATTATTTCCCTTGGGAATTCAAAACCCATAATAGAAGAAAACTGGACCAAAAAATCATCCCATGATATATCTCGCAATGATCTTATTACTCCTCAATGCAACCACCCACCAAAAACCCCAATGAAACTACTACAAACATCCCATAAAACCACATCACCACAAATAGCCACATAACCCCCTCTCACTGAGCATAACCATATAAAACTCTACATATCCTAAACTAAAAACCATTAGAAAAAAACAAACCACACTGCCCTAAACACACAAATCATGTAATTCCATCACCCATTTAAATATAACATCTTATCAAGGTGGAACTAACTCACCCACATGGGTTTAATAGCATCATATTATAATGAAGATTGATTAGCCGCATTTCATATGTTGGTTTTTTTATTACACATCACACATCAAGGGTAACAAAAAATTGAATATAATAATTATGTATCAAACATCACATCATTTTAGAAAAACAAATAATGAAAAACAAAACTCAAAAATTATCCAGTTACTAGGAACACATTTGTATCTCTCACTCCTATGTACCCTCATCCAGTACACCATGACTCCAAAACACGTGGATCAAGGGAATGGTGCATCCATGAAACACCCCCTTGTCAATGACATGGGATTCATAATAATGATACTATAGAAGCCAATACATGAGGAATGCATAAAGGATCCTCTCTAACCATGGTGGTAATGGAAACTAAAAAACTAACTTCCCAACTCACCTTAACTCCTCAAAGGGCCCAATAATATTAGGAGAATGTTTACTCATAGATCAAACCTCCACTTCACATGTCAAAGAGAAAAATTTAATAAAATGTAGCACCCAACCTCTAACTCCATTCAACCACACCACCTCATCCATATACCTCTTATCCAAAAACCCAATACAACAGACTCCTTGATATGTAAGAAGTGGGACTATTTCACCAAATGATCTAGGATCGCCTAGACAGAATCACAACCTTCATGATCTTTGGGAAATCCTATGACCAAATCAAAAAAGATGAAATCCCATTTCCACTCATGAACATCCAAAGGCTATAAAAACATCTAAGAACATGATGCTCAACCATTACCTATAGGAAAACCAAATACATATACATGAACTCCACCACTTTCAATTTTATCCCAGTCTAACAAAACTGAATCCTAAAGCCATGGAACATCATTGATAATGCTGAGTGTAAAACTAAAGGTGTTCTATGTAAGACATAAAGAACTCACTCACACACCACTAAAAGAATGATAAAACTTACATAAAACAACTTATATTTTCCACCATACTCCGAACATCCCTCTAGATAATCACCATTTCCAACTCAATTGCACATCACCTCTACCTTTGAGTCTCCCCACTGAGACTTCTCCACCTACCGCTTTAGAGATGATTACACCAACATTTTAAACAAACATACTCCACCATCATCCACCCTTACATCTAAGTGAAATGTTTTTAACTCCTACATACCTATCAAAGTATCCCTAGACTCTTGAACCCCAATATTTTATAACTTCTTGCTCAAAGAGTTGGCCAAACATTCCCTTTTCATGAGGGGTAGAAGATCTCAAAATCACAATCATTTTGAAACTCCATCCAAATCCACTACTAAAAATTCAAATTAAATTGGGATGAGTTATAACTTAAACATTTTTGATCCATGAAGACAATAATGAAATCCCCACTGATGTAATTCATTAATAAATTCAATTAAAAAAACCACTTCACGATCAAAATCATGGGTTCCATAGTTACGGTTATTAAAAACTAACTTCCTAGAACCATAATAAATGACTAACCTATGATGAATAAATATACATCCAAATTCTATAAGGTAATCACAACAAAAAATCTCAAACATCATACCCTCCCCAGGTAATAAATTATATGGTGCACCAAACGAACTCCCCTTCATGTAAACAAACATTGTGTGGAAATGATCAGTCTGAGAAAATATTGTTCCCTCTGTGTCAATGATTTTAAGGGGCATCAAATTGAGACAAATCAAGAAAAATAATTTGATAATTTTCTACAATAACAAATAATCTATGATCCTCTTCTTTGTTTTTATGTACTCCCCACAAAACAACTACCCCAAAATTCGGATCTGCTAACACACACTATTGATACACCACACACTTGAAAAAAAACACCTATAATATCCAAAAATTATACTTGTAAAACATCTCATGAAGCTAGTGGAGTCAAAGGAAAAAACCAATATGATTCTTGTTATGTTTCATCAATGAATTTGTATAGACCAATAATTCATTGATGAACATAAAAATTAACATGTACATGATTTCATTGAACCTGAATTTCATGAGTCCCATGAACACATTTTTCATTTTCATGAAACCGAATAACATGACCACAAACTTGAATTGTTTATACCTATATTTGATGAAAGTTTTTAGGATATCAACCTTCTTCACCATGAACTATCAACATCTTGACCATAGATTGATCATAGAAAACTAAATCAGTCATATCAAGTGGTCAAAAAGACCATCTATCCCTGAATTAGGGTAGTGGTTCATGATTGTCACAAAATTCAACATTTGGTAGTCATACACAATCTCAATCCACTAATGTAATATCCCACAGTGACACACTAGGCCCGATAAAACCTATCTATATCAGATCATCTACCTAAATCCTAAACTCACTCAACATTAAATATAATATTTTATATGGATCCATAAAAATCATAGAAAAACCAGGATGAATTCTTATCATAAACTCAATATCATATCGATGGGGTAGTTTCACCATATCCATGGGGAAACATAAAAAAACTCCCCAATGACACTAGTAACCTCTACTATCCAAAAAAATATTTATTCCAAATAAAAATCATCTACAAAAGAGAGTAGGGGATCCTAAAGATGAATAACCTTCTAATAACCTCACGATCCAATGAAAAACACATGATTTTCATCCAAAATAGAGAACATGACTCTCCTTAAGAATAAGTTGATAAATTCACATCAGTAAAACAACTAATTTATTGTTATTATAAAATAATATGGATGAATGTTTTTCATGAAAATGTATCCAAGGGAATTATGTAGCCCCATCATCATTATACACCCTCAACACACATCAAATATGATAGTATGGCCTCTGATTAGTATATTCAAAACTAGGGTAACATGAAATCTGTCAACGTCTATCCCAAAGTATTTAAAAGAATCAGTGAAAAAAAGAGTGGAATGATACTAAATCAAAAAAAAAATCAAAAATAATAATAGATGAAAAAATGAGCATAAATTGAAAGATCTCGGGCCCCTCAAGAACTATATCCTCTCCTTAGTGAACTTGAAATTTCCCAGATCGTCTATCTCTCGGATGATGACAACGTAAATAACCATGATCATGATGAGGTCCTTAAACATGAGGAAAATCTTTATTATGGAATATTACTACTATATATATCCTTATAAAAGCATAATCCTACTATCCCAGCTTCTTAAATGATCCCATTGGAAAATTTTATTGATTCTAGATCTAAAGTTGCCTCCCTCCATCAAAAAAATATTGAATAATCAACAGGCATAGGTTCTAGAGTTGAAAAAAAACATAAACCAAACAAACTGATCTAATATATCCAGGAAGATATTGGATACCACAATATCTAGATATATATCCATAAATTAAGCATCTAAGGTCAACTCAACATAGGTCGAAACCTCGAAGGCCCTACAACATGAGACCTGCAACTGATAACTCTACTACATGAAGAACAATGATGGTTCCCATCTTGTGGTAAAACTCCTCATGACTGAATCCACTAAACAAAATCCCCTTTATTATAAAAATCTAGATACATTTTCATTGTAAAAGGAGTAACATTATATGGGTTAGAAGGATGGAGTGCCTCCTCATGGTATCTCACACCAGGTCCCTTATCTAGGAAAAGATATATGGAAAAACACAAAATGACGTTGAACTTTTTTCTATGACCCCACAATGACATACTACCTTATGTTAGAGAAGGAATATCCATCCTTTTGACTATGTTCATGGTCTACAAAATAAACTCTACTCAAAACTATCTTTGAAATTTGACCCATGAAACACCTGCCACCTTCCGGTCACCCAGATATATGATCCCCAACTAATTTGCAACTCCCCTCATATGAAAACATCCAAAGGACCTTGTATCCCATCATGTCACATCTCAAATTGAATGAGATATCTATATCCTCCATCCATATCTATGAATCCACATCCAAAACACTTCCCCCATACTTCCCCAATGCCAATTTGTAAAAAGAGTTCAATGCCCCCTCCCAAAATTCATCCACCTATTCTAGATCAACACAATGAAATAAACCTGATAGGACTACTAAATAATCACTATTTGAGCCATATATGGACAAAATCTATGATCAATAGATGAAATTAAAACCATAATTTCCTAATCCAAGTAGTTTATAATATTATTTATATTCATTATACTTCACTCTATCCATTTTATCCATCCCAAAAAAGATATCTAAAATAGGAACACAATTCATCATGATGCATGTACATCACTTACATATCTACACTATATATAGGTCTACCTCACTTGGGTGTAAAACATTATTATAGTCCAAGAACCAGTTCATGGGGGGGGGGGGGGCTGAGATAAAAATTCATAACTGGTCTTCTAGGATTATGTAATGCTTCAATGTCAACTGGCATGTCTACCGTACCAACCCATGAAACCATCACTATGACTAACTACAAAATCCAATCAATATCTCAACCATCAGCCTCTGATACCACTCTTTCATGACCCCGTCCCATAAAATATTCCATAATCAGGGGAGATAGATAATGAACCATGAGTACTACCTCCAATAGTCCTAGGATAGAGACTAGCACTGAGGGTATAACAATCTCATGAAATGGAAGGCATTACCCTCTATAATAATATAGGATTAGGATTTGAGATGAATCATCCATAAGAAACTCAATTAAATAATATAAAAATAAACCAAAACCATCCCAAAATGCATGTATAAATAAAACCGATACATAAAAAGTATCCAAAAGTAAATACTTAAATGAAAATATAAAGAAGAAACAAAAAAAAAACAATCCAAAAGTCTGAGCTAGTAATTTCCATCAAGGTTCAGAAAATCCTTATAGAAATAATAACATCATTTTATATACATCGGGTGTGCATATAATTATACTCAGTAGGAAAGCCAAAGTATCTGATGAAAATTTAAAAGTTTCATACTAATGAACCTATGAGAGAACAATAGAATAAAAAGAACGTAAACATGTAATCTATCCATCTCGACCTCACAAAATAACAAAAGCTATGTATAATAACATTATATGATGTATATAGATAATGGTTACCCCACACCGCTTTCCCATTAATTTTCTTCTCTCATAACCCCAAAATTGTATGTCCTGGTTCCCACATCTCTTCTGAGTAACATGTACCACAACCCCATAGGAATGGTCACATCACATCATGCCAATAGAAACTTGATCCACTACCCCATAGGATCATCACAACTCATTTCTCATAAAGACACCAGATCCTTCACATCACACCCACTATGATAAAAAATGAAGTAGGGTATCATGAACATAAAGGGAATCAACCTTGTACCCTTATACAAAAAAGAATGAACACCACCATAAGATTCCCAACAATACAGTCGTCTCTATACTACCTAAATATACATGGGGAATCACCCCACAAAATGTTTATATCATATCTTTCCCAATGACACTCGGTCCATCACATAGTGCACTAACAAAAATATTTACATGGCATCTCGTGCATATTTTCTTATATTAATGACAGAGAACATGAAATTTCATGTAGCCAGCCATCTATCCTCAACAATGGTATTTTTGAAACAATATCCCCATTTGAAAATATAGGTGTCAGTACATGGTGCTCGATGGGGGTGGGGTGAGTATTGAAATCAAAAGGAATATACAAGTATATACAAAGAGCCACACATAAACCCAACTTATGGGTTCATAACACTAACCAAGTCAAAACATCCCCATATTTTCTTTGACCTATAAATTCATTAAACCACAAAATCCATTAGTCATATTTCACATTTCTTATCAATCCCATTTTCCATCCCATTCATTTCATTATTAAAAAACCATATTTAACCACACATCCAATCATTTATTTTTTATTAATAATTTAGATCCCATTAACTAAACTAAAACCCATCCCTTTCAGTCATTATTAAATAATTATTTAATTACGAACCTAGATTATAGGAAAAATTAACCATACCTCACAAGACCCTCGTCATTCCCATCAAACCATAAATGTGAATCCTCAAAAGAACGTCTAAAAAATCATCACATTACCACTCCAAAATCACAACCAAATAAAACATAACCTCACCTCCCCAGAAGAATGAAAAAAAATCCATCATATCATCACTCCAAAATAATGGACAAATAAGACACCACATCAATTCCCCAAAATCTTGTCCAAAAAAGATATCACCTCACCACACCAAAAGAACATCTGCATATCACCCATCATCCATACATGCCCTGACCAAATATCACCCCACAACATATCACACAGGCACATCGATGACCCACATGAACGAACACACATTACAACACTTCAATGATGATATTATAGATTTAGCAAATGATATTTTATCATATTTTTATTTATTTTAGGGGAGTTAAAACACATTCCATATATATAGGGGAAACAATTTCATTATCCTTATATAAACTATAATCCAATTTTCATTTTAGGGTGATATCAAAATAACATTATCCAAGGTTTATATATAATAATAACTACAGTTCATGTAAAGGCTCTCTGTAATAATGATTTTTAGTGGGGTATTCAACACATAAAAACAAAAAATAAAAATAACATCATATCCAAAAAATAATACTAATCACTCCCCTTTAAGCCCTTCAATTGTAATTATCTAATTATTTATCTTTGATTATGAATACATAACCATCACTCATAAATAAATAATTGAAATCCCCTCCCACATGATAGAGAAAAGTGAGAAACAAAGGATTATCAATCTCAAATAAGATTTTCTAACTCACATCACACCATAAGGTAAAGAAGAAACAACCACAAATAAAAACTACTTGAAAATAATATAAATCAACCTAAACAACATTAATGGATTACTAAAATGTACCCAACTCAAAACCCAAACCATAACTACATCACGAAAGTGGATCCCCATGAGAAGAACATAATAAAAAAATCAAAAAGAGATAGGCTTATTACAGATTGTTGAAACACCACCACCAGAACTCGAAAATCAAAATAGGGAGTAGAGGGTCAGAATTCCTCCAAAATCCTCCTAGGGTTCTCAAAAAATGAGAGAGAATCAGTAAAAATAAATGAAAATAAACTGGATATATGGTATAAAAAATTACCAAGAACCCAAAACATTTATGTTATTTAACCTTTTCATAATGTGAAATCTTTGGGCTTCCAAAATTTCTAACATCTTACAAAGTTAAAGTTTCCTCAACCTTATTTAATTATAAATAAAGTATCAAAAATTCAAAAAATTATTTCATTTCATGGAACCCTCCATCACTGCACATAGGATGTGAATCCAACTAGATACATAAAATGTGAAACCCTAGTTCACATTTTGTAAAGCCTTCACATTGTGAATATCCCACGACATCATTGGTACACCTGTAACGATAACAAAACTTCATCAAGACACCTCCAGAACACCTTTAACACCAAAAATTGGAAAGGTAATGAGATCTAAAGGCATGGTCCTTTACAAATTTTATTCTTATGACAACCCACAAAAAAAATTAATTTTTTTATTTCCAAACTTCACCAAGAAAATTTTAGTGGATCAACATTTTTCATAAATTTGAGGTAACTTGTTACAACCTCAGATGATTTATATTTAATACATCATGGGATAGATTGGGTACATAATTTTCTTTTTCTCATAATTTTTTTTCTTATGGTTATAATTTTGGATAATGTTATACAATAATCATTGACATTACACTTTTTAATACGAATTAACCTCATATGATACAAAACCAAATTGATTATAAGTTACAGATCATAATTTCTATTTAATTTTAAATTCTATTATTCTACATTCATTTTTATTTTACTCTTAGATAGAGTAACTTATTATCTATTGAATAATTATTAAATTTTACCCATTAAACAATGTGTCTAATTGTTATAATATTTTTTATTTTGTAAAAATACTATCTTAGAGGTAATGATATATTTAGACATTCATATTGATGAAAATTTAAAGGTGTATATATCTCATAAAAATTTATAAAGTAAACAATTTTTTAAACAAAAAAACCAACATAGAACTAAGACATTTATTTCAATGGAGAAATCATTTTTTTAATTTAACATAGTTTAGGGTGAAAAATATATTCTACAATCATATAGTTGTAGAAGTTATTATTTTCATTCTTAAGATTTATTATTTTTTCCACTCAATATGAATAAATAATTACTTTAAGATAGTAAATATCACAATTTTTTCTGAAGTTTATGTCGACATATTTCATTAAATGTTTCCACATCTATTTAGGGGATTTAATTTTATTTTTAATTCCAAAATTTTCTTTCTATAGAGAAATAGTTAATATTTATTTATTTAAATATATTTTATTCATTAAATATTAATAAAAAACATTATTTTGTGTTATTTTATTATGTAATGATATTGGAATAGTTTCCATATGTTTTGAGAAATTTTTTTTGGATGAATTTGTTCGGTGTTTTTCATGAAATTATTTTTTGAATTTAGATTTTTGTAGAAATAAATTACTAATTATAATTAATGTAATTAAACTTTATTCCAATTTGGGTATCCTTGAAATTAGGGATTAATTTTAAATTTTAATGCTAATTATGAATTTATGAATCAATTTCTATTTTCAGTATTACATTTTGAGAAATTTTAAGTCAACCTAGATAAATACCAAATAGAACCATGCAATCAATACATTAACTTCTCAGATCCATGAAATTTAATTTTTAGGCAATCACATAAGATAATTCTCATGATGTAGGATTCTCATATTGATATATTATTACATTAATAAATTCTCATATATTATTGTTCAATAGAATAATGTACCCTAATTCCATCCTTGCTAAATTAAAGGTGCATCATTTTAGGAAAATTATTTTCAATAAATATTTTATTCTAAAACATCCATATAATCATTTTTCTATATAAATGATCTTACACCAATGCAACTGGAAATGATTCACCTGATCATAATGAACATATATCCTAGGAATTTGAGTTGGAAAAGAGTGATAGTATTTAGAAATTTCATCCTTGATGAAGAGATGATCCCGCCTTAAATCCAAACTGCATTGATTAAAAGGCTTGATGAGAACTCATGCTCATTGACCAAAATACCAAATGGATTTCCCACTAAAGATAACTAACTGAAGTCTAATGGTTTTACTAAAATTATTAAGATAGCATGGATAATGGGGAAAATTAATGATGAAAAACAAATTTCAAATATATTCGAGGTCAAGGAAGATAATTTTTTTAAGTATCTCATAAAATATAAACATAAATTGAAAAAATTCAATCCAAATTATAATAGAATTGAATAACTGAGATAAAAATTTCTGAAGTATGGATGAAGTAATTTAATGAAATATTGTTTATTAATAGTTACTAGAACTAATAGAGGGGAATTTCTACTTAGCCGACCAAATATCATAAATTCTATATGAGGCATGATATGACATTAAATCTTTCTAATAGAGATGATACAAGCATAATAAAAATAGTTTACTATGATTGACTCATAAAAAATGATTACCTATGTGTTCTAGGGAATTTAATGAACTATTGTCTAATATACTATATTCCATATATAGGTTAATTATGAATATAATGGAGGGAACCTATACAATACCAAATGGTATAGTTGAATGGCTTGGTACTTTTCTATATTAGGTGATTAGTGGAATACTGCATTCAATATTCCATGGAAGGCTTTATAGATATTACCATCACTAGATTTATGGAAGCCTAATTAGGAGATGTAATCATAGTGTAAAGTATTTAGTATTCCAATAGTTCTTGAATTGTGGAAAGAGTAGAAAACCAAGTGTTTTTGTAGTCGATCATGTGTATAAAAGATCATTTAAGGATTCAAGTGATGTTAGCAGGTCGATAAAATAATATAGTAAATGAAAAATTAAATATATAATAAATGTAAAACAATAATGTTGATAGAAACTAGGAAAACATGTGGTGTAGATGTAATTTTTTGATTGGATAAATGAGGATATAATTTTTAGGTGGAATAGTAATTTATCAAATTGTTGGGAAGTTCATTAAATATTAAATTAGTATAACAAATTAATCATGGGTTTAAATGTATGGAGTACAATATTTCTACACATGATGTTGTTAGTATTCTATTTTAGGTGTTTTTTAGTGTCTCATTGTGGAGATGGTTGTATGTAAATGTGTTCTATGCGGTAACTTGAGAGGGATGTTCAACACTGCTAACCATAAAAAAATCACGGTAACTACTAAACCAATTTAAAAAGTGATCTATTTTCACTAAAAAATAGAGATTCATTGGATAAAACATTTCATTCCTTCTAGTAGGACTGATTTTAATTGATAGAGAATAACTTAGAGTAGTGTCCCAAAAATTTAGACCAAGACAAAGGAAGTTATCTCAACAGAGAAGCCTCTTTATCTTCTTATTTTCTTTTTTTCTTATACTTTTGTTATTTATGTATTTATATAGATTATGGTTTTTTTCTTCATAAAAATTAGTATGTTTCATTATATTAATCCTAAAAATATTAATCGATAATAATTTTTAGGGGCTTCTCTTATCTTATCAATTTTATGTGGCTCTATATGATTTTATTATCACTGTGTTTTAATTGTTTTTTCTCTAATGATGAATCAACAGATTAATGTGAGTGATAAATATTTTTACAATGTAAGAAAATTGATCTATTTAATATGAATAAATTTTCAAATTAAGATGATAATTAAATGAGAAAATTATATTTTATCTTTTGTTCTATATTCTCATAGTCATTCGTCATGGGAAATTTTCATATGCTATTCTATGTACTGACTGATGATGATAATCGCAACCTTACAATCTATATCAACTAAAGTACATAAATTAGAAAATATTGATAATTAAATTATAAATTAAAGATAAATTAATTTCATGAGATTAATTAAAAAATATGTTCTGGAGATAGTTTATATAGTTTTATTAATCATTGGGTGGATGTTTGGTATTCCAACCACTCTTTATCATAGATTTGTCATAATTATGAAAATTATGATGTAGGGATAGATAATTATTTAACAATTAACATATATATGGTTCCCTAATTCATCAATTAGACAATTTTTTTCTGTTTACATCTATTATTCCTTTATTCTATTTTCACAATAACTTTTCTTTCCTCATTGTTTTGGTAAATTCATTTCCCATACTAATTGTTTTTCTTTTTTCTGTATTTTAATTGTAATTTTTATAATTTTTTTTGTTTTGAAAAATTTCATTCCTATACTTATCATGGGTTTTATCACTATATATCATAATAATTATAGTAATTTGTAATTATAAATAAATAACATTGAGTAATTAAATTGACCACACTAGTTAGCTATGATAAAAATGAAAGAACCAATCATAATCCATATGATAACTGAGAGGGGGGGGGTTGGATTAGTGATATTTTTTTTAATATTTTCTTACATTTGAAATAAAATTAAACACCTAGTAAAGTGTTATATATTTTCTGAAAATAATCACATAATAAAAATCCGTAGAAATAAAACTATTTAAATCATTCACTACACAATTATTATATAAAGTTCATGGAATAGTTCGAAAATAATTAAATTACACATAGTCTATTGAAAAACAGTTATTTTATATTGTTTGAATGAGAATATAATGTCTTTACACATGAATTTCCATATGATAAAACAATATTTCATGTGCTAATTGAATAGATAAATGATGTAATAGTGATTTTTGTAACAACCATTATAATCCTTTACTAAAATAATTTAGTATATTTTCACTATGCTAGGTTTACTTCTTTACACATTCTATTCGTGCATCTTATCATTCTATAATTTCTTAGATAGTAGTAGAAAATAAATTTATCCTTGGAAATATATCTAACACAATCATTCATTTTCCAATTTTTTATGGTTCTCTATCTAGACCTTCATCGAATAAACTCTATTAGGTGACTTCTATACACTGATAAAACTTTCTTTCACTATGTACATATGTTCACCTCTATATGGTATATACCTTATAAAACATTATATTAAAAATATATATTGTTTCATTAACTTAATTACACTGATAAAAACTCCTCATCATGATAGAAAATTATCCCTTAACCAAGAGATTCCAGGGTATGAATCTTCTTTTTTCAAACATTGGATTTTAGATTTTCATATGATATCTCTATTTGAAGCTATTTCTGCAGTACAACAGTAGTTAAAAAAGGATTAGTACACATCTTCACACTATACATTTATCCAATTTATAAATTCATGATTATGATAAAATGAGGGACACAAATTTAATGTTCTAAAAAAACTCAAAAGTCAAATATACTTTTCATAATAGTTTGATTGGTGACTTCATGATGATTCTAGAGTATTCACGATGATTCCAATAAAATCAAGAATTAGTTAAAATCAAAATAATTATTTGTACTTTGGTGATAATATTGGATCATCATGTCAATATATTTTTAACATTGAAATATCATCTTTATATTGTCACATCTAATATCATAATGGATTTATTATAAAGATATTAAAACTAGTATATCTTAAAACAGAAAAATTCATCCATTATAAAATAATATATATAATATCATATGATGTGACTTAGTCATATATTAAAAGAATAACTTCATAAGAAAATTTCAGAAAATTTCCTCCATAAAGTTTCACTATCTGATGACATGCATTAGAAAACATCACCCATTACCTTTTCATGCCAGCCTCTGTCTGATAGAATTTATTCAATTTTTTTATCTGATGACATTAACAAAAAAAGTATTTCCAATAACTTGGATTACTCTTTATGATATTTTGTTTTCCTAATGAAAAAATTTAGTTTGGACTTCATCCTATTACAATCCTTATAATATTTCCTTTAAACATAGAAAATATTCATTTTTCTGGAAGACTTAAAAATCATTGAACATAATCTATTCTCATCTTATAAAATACCTAGAAAACATCATCAGGACATTGTAGTATTAATTTTATACATACCAATGAATTTATCCCCATTTATACATATTATTGGATCTTTAGATCTTCTATAACTCCTGATATTATAATAATTTATAACAAAAAATAATTTACAGAGTTAAGCTTCTAAAAAAATTATCATTGATGAAAATTGTAGGCAATATAGGATAAACGTTCATCACATTAATTATATCAAACCACCATATTCTAGAATCATTATTATGATGGTCAGTGTATGGAAAAATCATTTTTTTCATCTCTTACTATTATCCATTTTTTGGATGGATTAAAAACGATAACTGTTTTTTTATGAAGGATGAAAAACAAAACATAGAGCACACACTCGTCTTCCAAATTGACTTCTTCCAAACATCATTCAACCCAATTAAAACACCTCCATAGTTTATTGTTATTTCATTCTCCACTTTGTATTTTCATTTCAACCAAGGAACAAAAATTTCTAAAACATTATAAATTATGAAATTGATTAATTATATGACAATTATAAACCTATATGAGAGAAAATGAAGTAAAAAATAAGAATCATTGAAAAAAATTCCATGATTTCCATGAGATGTGTCTTAAGAAGCTTTTTCACATATCATATTTTAAACTTCTTCCTCAAATTTTATGTTTCATCACTAAAATAGCTTCATCCTACAAGAATGATATTTCATATACCAATTCATTAAATTGTTAAAACAATTCACCCAAATTGATATCATAGCATACCTATTTTATAAACTCCCCTAAAAGAAATGATCTCCTTAAAATATAAACAACTTACTAATGTAGAGATTAATGTTACAACATTTTTCTCCCATTTCAAAAAAATATACAAAGAAAACATGAGATAGCGGATATAATCATATATAACATTCTCGATGTAAAGGAGGATAAAACCCCATTCTCAACCACAACATATGTAATGTATCCTTTAACAACAGTTCTATGAATATATCAATTTTTTTATATTATAATAATGAAATCTATAATTAGTTCATTCTCCTCCATATTCTGTGTGGTGATGTGATATTTGATATCAACGTTCTTTGTATGAGAATTTTTCACTAGATTTTTAGTGTGATTTATCGCACTCTAATTATCACATATAAAGAGAAGTTAAAAAATTCATCAATAAAAAAATCATTCAAATCTATATTCATCTATATAATTAATGTTACAACTTTAATGGTTGTAACATAATTATTATCTTCAATACTGATAGTCAATGAATTATATTTTGTTGTATGTTAGTTAACACATAATTTCCCCAAGAAACTATATCCACCTAATTTTTATTTTTTATCTACACTTCATTCACAATATTGATCTATATAGGAAAAAAAACCTACCAGTCACGTGATATAATATTTCAATATGTAAATAGTAATTCCATTAATATATCAAAGAATTCAATTTATACCTTTGTGTTGTGAATATTTTGGTGCACTTTGATACTTGGTATAAAGTGTAACATCATACACTATATCTATCCTTGAATCCGTTAAACAAACTAGATATTTAACCATATATTTAATCTCTTTAAGATATAACCCATTTCCATTCCCATCATATGAAAAATTTATTCGCATCGAATTTTTAGGGAAACTAAATTTGAGTGTCCAATATAAAAAAATATTTAGAAGTTAATTATAATTCTTAACCTGAGAAGAGAAAATATAGTTCATATTTTTTATATTTGTCTTCTAAGAGAGTATATAATTTCCCCAAGTATAAATATTTCAACAATATTTTTCATATCTTCATCAAGTAGTTAAAAATATTGTTTATCATTAAATTTTAATGTTATATCATCAATATAATAAATAATAGTAAGTTAAACCTCTTGATTTTACTTTTTATATAGGTTAATACCAAATATTACTTTCTTAAAATCACATTCCTTATGAAAATATCCAATTTTGAATACAATGATATCAAAGCGTGCGTCAACCCATATAATTATTTCTCCAAAAAAAACACACAACATTCATTTTTCCCAAGCATTATTCCACTTTATAGTTTAATATAAACTTCTTCATCCAAATATCCATTTAACAAATATGACTAGAAATCCATATGGAATAATATATATCTTTGTTTCACAGTGATAGAAAGAAAGATTTTGATATTTTTTAGTCTTTTTATAAGAGAAAACATCTCAAAAAAGTTCAATGCCTTTAATTTCTGATTAACCCTTATAAACCAGTCATTTCATGTTTCTTATAAATTCAATTTAACATTATACTTGTTTTAGAAACTCACATTGTAAAAATAAAATTATTATTGTTTGGGTTGGGTATAATATCACATGTATTATTCTTCTCGATCTAATATATCTATTCATTCATAGAATTAATCCACACTAGATGTTCTAAAGAATCATCAAAATATATTTTTCAAAAGTAAGAGTATAAGGTAGTATATGAAACTAAGATTGATTTTCTTCTAGTTAGATCCTATTGTAATTAAAATATAATTATTTTATAATATACCACATACATCCTCATTCTATGATGAGATGAATACAATTATTCCTCATCACTTGAGATAACTGAGAATAAATAATCTCCTTGGAAAACTTAAACAGTGTTCATATCATTATGAACATTTTCACATTATTACAAAAAAACCACCTAATTTTCCCATTCTTCCAAATAGTATACTTTTTGTGAAACATTATTATCAAAAAATTAAATAACATTTACATTTTTAAAGATAATAATTTTTATTTTCACTTTATTATAACAACTATATTATCTACCAATAAGAGGGAATCTAAACAAGATTCATCAACACCACTATAAGAAGACTTCCCAAGATTCTCACTCATGAATAATATAATTAAAGGAATTCTTAACAACCTTAACATCATTAAACATGTGTTTTGTCTATAATAAATTTCATAAGGAGTCATATCAGAGTTCATTATATGGAAACATAAATTCTCAACAGAAAGAAACTACTTAAATCAACATTGTTAGTGCCATATGCACCAAACACATATTAATTCTTTTAGAAACAATGTTTAAATGTGGTAAATATGGTGATATAAATACATGATTAATTCTATTAATTTAAAAATAATCACTAAAAATTACAACTTTATATTTTCAACCACTATTAGAACTAATCAACCTCACAAAGTATTTATGTTTTTTATGAACATCTCCCAAAACTCTTAATAATATTTTGATCCTCTACTTTATGTTTCAAAAAAATAATTCATGTAATGTGAGTGAAAAAACCAATTAAAAAATAAAGTAATTATTTTTATTTGATTATGGTTTACTCATTGTACCAGAAATACTCGAATGTATCAGCTACAAGGATTGAGTTGATTGTATGTCAACTTTCTTATGTATAGAGTTTGTAATGTTGCCTTTATAAAATATAGAATGACACCATTATCTTCTTCATGTCATGTAAATAATATCATGGATAAATTTATCTACATTAGTTTTGTTATATTCTCTTGACACACATTTCATATCCTTTTATGTCATTGCTAATTTACCTCCATTATTCTTAGATAGAATGAACTATTTGAATCACCAATAAGGGAAAAATTTCCCCTTTTTCAATGTGCTCTCATTGTAACATTACCATTATATCCAAATCAAAACAAAACCATATTTTTTGAATTTTTTTGTTGCTATCATCACAATATTGTGAAACATATAACAAATTTTTAGGCCATCAACAAACAAGACAATTTTGGGTTTTAACTTTTCTACCCAAATGATACTGATCCAACCCCATTATGTTGGATATACTCATCAAATTAAAAAGTTATAATTCCTTAAATATAATAATTCATATTCATTATCAACAAAAAGTATATGGTTGTGTTATATGAACACCCACTTTCTAATATCCAAGTACATTCTTCATTTGTAGATTTGAGAGAATTTTAATCTTCTAATGATTTTTCATTGCCTTTATATTTATTCTCATATCAATTTATATATTTTTTGTATAATAATTGTTGTTTTGGAATCAATTTAAGATATATTTTTTTAAGATTTACTAGTTGATAACATATTATAAAAATAGTTTCCAATGTTTGGAATCAATTTTCAACTATTAAACTGACATTCTATGGTTTCGTTTTTTGAGTTTGTGTACACCTTCATAAACATTTCATTTAGTTTCTCCAGGATTCATTATATCATAATGGATTAAAATAATATATATTTGAAAAATTTAAAAACCCTCCTCAATAAACATTTTTACCATAGAAAGGAAATATCCCTTTGTAAATTAAGTGCTACTAGAAGTTATATTTATTACTTTTATCAACATTCATACATTCTACATTAGTATTTATTATAAAACAATAGTTTGGTTAGATTTTGATTTTCTATTCATCACCTAAATAAAAAATTTAGTTTTATAATATTTTTTTCGACTTTGTGATCATATAAAACATTAGTTTTTAAAACTATGCTTGTTTAGGCTAAAAAATGGTCTTCATAGTATGAATTTTCTCAATTTTTTTTATAATTTTTATTATCCTTTGAGAGAAAAAATTTTCAACCCAAGGTTTAAATTTTATGAACTACCAAGAAATTTCTTGTAACTAAATTTTCAAAATATCATGAGTTCATTTTTATATTTATAATGTTTTTTTGAACATGTTCAAAATACTCCTCCTTCTCTATTGTAGTTTTCTAGCCTGAGTTCACTTATATGTAATTGAACTTTGTTGTCCACGCATTTTCTAGAATGCCTACCCTTATGATAGAGGCTAAAAAATAGAAGTATGTGTCTATGGTGTATGGTGGGGAGATTATACCATCATTATCAGAGTGTATCACAATAATATGCAATAATTATATGTATAAGAACCCAACATTAGACATTACATAATCTAGTAAACTCTATCAGAATTCACTTCCTTAAATTCCCAAAGATCTTTTCTCTTTAGAGTTTTAGAAAATTTGGACATAATACACAAATATCAACCCAATGGAATATAAATTGGGTACTACTAAAACAACATCCCTTTCTTATATAATACAATAGTTTGTAATATAACATGAATTCTTTAAAACATTCAACTTTGCTTCTTTTTTTCACTAACCCATCCATAAAACGTATGAAAAAAATTTCAAACATGGGATGAGAGAAAAAATATTAGTAAGGGGCATAAAAATAAGGATAGAAACTATTAGTCCATGACTACTTATTAACATATGAAATCTTTTCTATAAAGTCATTCTTCTCACCCATTAAGTATCATATAGTTACTTTATGAGAACATGAGATTTACAGAAAACATATAAAATATAAATAAAACCATAAGGGTAAATTGATGCATTAAATAATTATGAATTTAAACCTCATGGATACCATATTATTTTTAAACCTCACAGATTCCTTACAATATTAACCTCACAGCTACCTTACGATTTAACCCCCATGGCTACCTTATGGTGTAACCATTGTAGTTAAACTTGGAATAACCATTACTGTCAATGTCCAACATAAACCTACCTAATATATTAAATAGAGATATAGGTCACACCCTTAATTATAAAAAAAATAACAAATAATGTGAACATAATCATAAAACATGAATAATTTCATCATAAAGACATTCCTTTTGAATTTGGAAAGAATATTAATTTACAAATGGATTTTTAAAGAAAATTCCCTCACATTAGGTTCATATTACCTAAAACATGTTCAAAACTCATGTATAATTATTTAAAGAGTGTTATAAATATATTAAATAACTATATTAATATTTAAAATAACTTCTACGATCTTTTTATAAAACAATTTCACCCATTTTATGATAATTTTTTGACATATTTATTATTTTGGGTGCATTTATTTCATGGTTTCCATGGTTGGTTCATTTTAAAATTTCTTTTTAAATTGAAACAAAACTCTATAAGTTGAATAAAATGGTATTAATATGATTATATAATTTTAAATGAACCCATATATAAGTTATTTTTTGATATGAGGATTATTCCCTAGATAAAACATTAATGAAAATGATTTAATTTATTTAAGAGGTTTTTATGATGATCACAAACTCATATCATTTTATTTAATATCTTATTTATATATTTGGTCTAGAACTTTATATAACTTATGATACGTATAATAAAATATTATTTAACAATTATAATGATTTTATGACCATCATTTAAGGATGTAGAAGAAAATGAAAATATATCATCCATGATGACGGTAAATCGACACATCATAGACCATGTTTTCAGTTTTTATAATAGGGGGAGAAGGAGAGAGGTTTGATGATGGTTATTACATTAAAAAAAATAAAATTACAGTATATATATGATTCTTTAATTATAATTTTACTTAGTTTTGTGTTGGTGAGGATATAAATAGAAAAGAAAATAAATTGAAATGTAAATGAAAGAGGATTTTACCTCTTGAATTCTTCTCCTTGAGAAACTTCTAAAGACACTTGGTTTTTGCATTTTGATGAGATCAGAAGGTATCATATGTGACAAAAAGGCTCAGGAAGTTAATTATATAGAAATTAAATAATATACAAGGCTTTTATTTTAATGGATAATATAAGATGAGGGGTGATATTTATAGTGGAGGAGTGGGGTGTTTTCTAAGTATTATGCTCATTAGTTTATTGTTTTTTATCAAGAATATGAATAGTTTGTGCATTATAACTAAATAAAACAAAATAATGAAAATATTTTATAGATTATGGTGTTTAAATCAGAGATTAATCAGTTAATAGTGTATTTTACTTATAATGTTTATATACCGAAAATTACCTTATTTAACTATTCATAAAAAAATCAACTATTTTAGAAAAATACAAAAAATTCACCCCAACCATTATTCAAAGTGTAGAATTAAAAAATGAACATATTTTTATTAAAATAATTTTCTAAATATGTAAAATTTAATTTTTAATTATAATCATCATTTACTCCGAAAAAACCAATTTTAAAATTATAACCAATTTTATAACTCTTAGAAAAATTAATTAAGGTCACATAAAATTATCTTACAACCATATGATAACTAAATATTAATTTATTAATCTATTTTATAATGATAAATTTTAATTTACATCATAATATTAATTATAAAATTCAAAAAAAATTCTTTGTCAAAAAAAAACTAATGCTTAAATTATCATTTTCAGTGCAATAATTTTATTATTCCACGATAAAAATACATCATATTTTCACTTATGAGATACATAAATTTTATTTATAATTTAATAGGTGAGGTTACTATTATATTAGTATAGATTCATTAATTTTGATAAATATCACTCATTTCAATATACATTTTTAATGAATTTACCTATTTATTTCTATAATGAAGAAAAATTATTTTATGAGTACCTGGGTTGTTACATTCTCCAAAAAATTTTGAAATTACATCTTAAAAATATTAATTCACTTATTAAATAAGTTAGGATACCTTTACCTTATAGCATTTTCATATTCCCATTCTTCTTCTTTAACCATATTGTTTCTCCACAAAACCATAACATGATGAATTACCTAATTCTATAATACTTTCTCTCTACGATCAGGAATCTGACCCTGATTTTCTTCATAAGAATGATTATCTTAAAACTGAACTAATTTTGGGCTCAAAACATGAGATGAATCTACCACATACTTTCTTAACATCTAAACATGAACAAAATTGTGTACCTGGGGAAAAATTGGTGGAAAATCCACTCTATAGGAAACTAATTCAACCTTATCCAGGATTTCACAGGTTCTAATGAAATGTGGACTCAGTTTCCCCTTATTACCAAAAAACATCACACTTTCCATGGATAAAATTAGAGAATGGCATGATTACCTACTGCTAAAGGAAAGTCTTTCCTCTTGTTATTCTCATAACTTTTATGCATACTCTAAGCTATCCCCATGTGTTTTTGGATAATATTCACTTTCTCATCAAACTCCTCTTCTAATTCTACTCCTGTAAACTTCATCTCTCCAAATTCATCCTAAAATTTAATAGTTATACACTAAATTTCATAAATTCCTCAAAAGGTGTTATCTATATACTGGAATGAAAATTTTTATTATAAGAAAACTCAACTAAAGGAAGATGTTGATCCCAACTACTATATTAGTCCATTGTACAAGTTCAAAGCATTCCATATATGGTCGGAATTGGTCTCTTAGTCATTCCATCAGATTTAGGATCAAATGCAGTGGTGATATTTAATTCTCTTCCCAATTAATACGTAAGGACTTTCAAAATTTTATAAGTGAACCTGGGATAACGGTTTGATAAAATAAATTGAGGAACTCCATGTAAACTGATAATCTTTTTGAGAAAAAAATTTAGAAATCTAATATAAATACATAGTATCTTGAATAAGAAGGAAAATATTCATATTAGGTTGACTGATCAACAATAACCAAAATCACACTGTTACCCTGAGAAGTCTTTGTTAGTCCCACCACAAATCCCATCGATATATTTTCACATCTCCACTCTAGAACTGGAAAAGGATGAAGTGTCCCTTTTTGTAGTTGTCACCCTATTTCAAATTGCTGTAAAGTCAAACATTTCATTTTAAAATAAAAAATATCACTTTTTATTCCATCCCATATATAATACTCCCAAATATATCTCTACATCTTAGTTCTCGTAGGATAAAATGAAAATAGATAACTATGAGCTCTACATAACAATTGTTTATTCACATGGGAATCACAAGACACATATAATCTCTTTTAGAAATATAAAGTCCTAATTTTTAACAATGTAAAATTATTTCAAATTAAGATTTTTAACCAATTAAACCTTTTTATGAAACTCATGGTCTTCCTTCTATGATTTCTTAATTATTTCTAAGATTTGGGACTGGACTGACACCTGAAACAAATCATAGTAATTTCCGACACCAAAAAATTCCAAGAAAATATTCATCAAATCATTAATCAGGGGTTCATGTTCCAAACCTAACAAAGTTAACATAGAATGATGTTTTCAAATCATGGAATACTCCACCCTATTTTATTTTCTAGGATTGTAGTAGATCATGAAATCATAATCCTTCATAATTTAAAGACATATTATCTACCTCATGTTGAATTCCTTCTGAATGAATATATACATTAAACATTTTTTGTCAGCATATACTTCACATTTGGTTCCATATAAATTATATTTATAAATTTTATATCAAAACCCACTTTTTAAACTTCTAGATCATGTGTGGGAAAATTTAACTCAAGAGGTTTCAGTTTTCTTGATGCATAAGAAATTACTTAATATTTATACATCAGATAACAACCAAGTCCCTTCAATGAAGCATCAAAGTAGATGATAAACTCACTATTTCTGGAAAGTATAGACTAAAATAGAGCATTCACCAATCTTCTCTTAAATTATTGAAAACAAACATCACATTAGTTTATCCAAATAAATTTAACAGTTTTTGTGTTAATTTAGATAATAGGCTAGATAACTGTGAAACATATTTTACAAACCATTTTTAATAACCTACCAATCAAAGAAAACTAAAAATATCTATAACATTTATAGGTCTTTTCCATTCACCAACAGATTTTTTGGGCATGATCAACTTTTATTAAATCCATATTTAAAATATTCCCAATAAATTAAAACTGTTGCAACCAAAAATCAAATTTACTACATGTCTCATATAAATTATTTTCTTTAACTATTTTAAGCACAATCATTAGATGTTTTTCGTGATCTTCATAAATAATTTTAAAGACTAAAATATCATTAAATAATAAAAACAATCTTATTAAAATAATCAGGAATAATTTTATTCATAAGATCCATGAATATAGTTGAGGAATTTTTCAAGCCCAATGTATGAACACCAAACTTATAATTCGTATATCTAGTACAAGAATCTATTTTTGGGATGTCATCGTCCTTAAACTCTAGTTTATGGTACCTAAATTATTAGTCAATCTTGTAAAAATAAGGAGTTCCCTGGTGATAGTCATACAGGTTATCATTATGAGGTAGTGGATACTTATTTTCAACAGTAATGTTATTCAAAGCTAAATTTTCAATGAAAATACTCATGGAACAACCATTATTTTTAACAAAAAAACATGAGCACCCCTTGGGGAAGTTCCAAGATGAATGTAACCTTTATAAAGAAACTCATATACCTACATTTTCAAATCTATAAGTTCCACTTGAGCCATTTGATAAGTGGGTTTTGAGTCTGAATTATCAACACAAGCTAAGTAAACAGTAAATTCAACTTCTCTATTAGGTATAACACTGAGAAAATCACCAATAAACAAATCTAGGTATTCATTTACCACTAACACACCATTAATCTAAACCATTCCCTTGTTTTCAATAATATATACAAGATAAAATTCATTTATATCTTTTAAAAACTCCTCATATTCCTAATATGTTATTAATTGAATGGTTTCAGTATTTTATACTAACTGTAAATATTTATAAAAATAAATTATTTTTCTCTACAAATAATCTTAGCATGATAAACCGAAAGTTAATCCATACCCAAAATAACATCAATCTCTATTACAGACAAAATAATATGTTTTGTCGGTAATGTTTGTATACAAAAAATTACAAGAAGATTTTTGTAGTGCATTTTTTCTTTAATATTTCCCCATATAGTTTTAACAATAAGTTCTGATTTCATTTATTTAGGTAAAATTTCCAATTTACTGTAAAATTTCTCAAAAATAAAGAATGTGTAGACCCCATATTAAAAAATTCATTAGAAAAATATGAGTAAATAAAAAATGTACCTAATACCACTTAATTGGATAGAAATACACCCATTTACATAGTCACAATGGATTTAAAGACACCATTCTTCTTTTAAATTGGTTACTTTCAAAAATTAAAATCATTCATTGGGAAGGTATTTTCCTAATTCCTATTCTCCCCACATTTGATAAACATTATAATTTTCTTATTAAAATTAAACAAACCAACAATATGATATTTTTCATTGAAATCTTGATCCATATGTCCACTCATGCCACATCAAAAACACTTCCCATATTTGTTAAGGAATTCTCCTGGATTCTTTTTAATAAACTTCCCAAAAATAAGAAACTAGAATTTCTTACCTTTATATTTATGTGATTGAATCATATTAATTCCTTTACATTAGAGCCTATTCATTTTCTTATATCCAAAGTACATGTGATCATAAAAAAACTCCATTTATACCTTCTCCACACATCAGATAAGTTTATTATAACTTTTTAATTCAGGGGAGGAAAACTCCCTTCAATATTCTAGCTTCAATCATGAATAAAAGTGATTAATTTTACTATCATTATCTTGAATAATATTTGGAGCATACTATTACAATTGGGTGTTGTTTTCTTCATGAATAGACACAAAATATTCCTCCTTTTGTTTAAATTTAAGTAATTGATTTAACATCATATGTGTAACCACCTAAAGAAAATAAATGTCAAGGAGCATATTCTTAAATTTATCCCAATCAAAAGAATAAATCTCCTCACTATCCCTGATATTCATGACCATTCAACACCATTGTTTAGTTTCACCTTCAAAAAAATAAACGGGAAGACTAAAATTTTGATTATATTAATACCCCATAATATCTAATATATTTTAATGGTTTTTATTCCACCCTTTAGACACCACCGGGTCAGAAGATCCACTAAAAAGAAGAAGGTGTTGCCTTATAAAATGTTCCACTATCGTCAAGTTCCATTATAGTAGTTCTGGTTGTTCTATTTCAGGAATTTCACTTCCATTTATATATTGCATCCACTGATCCATTACTATAATAAATTTATTCATTCTAATTCCCCCCATTTGAAGCTATGAATTTAGACAGATATCATTCTGTCGATGTCTTACTACTTCAGCTTCACCATTTCTTCTATATAAAACCATTCTGAATAAAAATATCTTAGATGAATAAACATGTTTTTTTTTAAATAATATATCATTTAAAAATAACAATAGGTTAATAATATTTTATGGTAATTATATTAACATCATACTAACCTCTAAAGTTATATAAAAAATGCTCTGATAACAACTATAAGGACCCGAACTTAAACATTTACTAATCTAGTAAATTCATTTAGAATTCACTTCCTTACTTTTTTAAGGATCATTTTAATTAAGAGTTTTATAAAATTAAGAAATAATTCATACATATCAAACCAAAATAATAAAATTTGGGTAATACAAAAACAATATCCATTTCTTCTATAATAGAATAATTTTTAATTTATCATGAAATCTTCACAACATTCAGCTTGTCTTCTTCTTTTCTCTCACCCATCTTTAAACCCTATGAAAAATATTTCAAAATTTTGGGGGTTGAAAAAAATTATATTAAAAGACATAAAAATAAAGATAGAAACTATTATTCCATGAATAATTATAATCATATGAAATCATTTTCAAAAATACATACTTCTCAGCCATTAAGTATCATATAGTTACTCTATAAAAACATGGTATTTATATAAAAAATAGGAAACATAAATAAAACCATAAATAAACTTGGGGTATTAATTACTTATAATTATATCTCTCATGACTAACATATGATTTTTGACCCTCACAGAAACCTTACAGTGTAACCATCAGGACTACCATATGACATAACCCTCACAACTATCATATGGTGTAACCATCACTGTTACACTTGGAGTAACCATTACTGTTAACTTCAAAGATAAACATAACCAATGAATTTAAAGGATATATAGGTCCCAAAATTAATTATAATTAATTTAAAAGAACCATAACTTAATCATAAAACCTGAATAATTTCATCATAAAAACATTCCTTTTGAATTTTGAATGAATATAAATTTAAAAGAGTTTTTTAAATAAAAGTCCATTACCTCAGGTTCGTATTACATAATTTTTTAAAAAAATCCTGTATAATTGTTTAAAGAGTGTTAATAATATATTAAATAACAATATTATTATTAATAATTCCTTATATAATCTTTTTATATCATATTTCCAGCCATTTATTTATAATATTTTATTTTTATTTTTATTGTTGCGGGTGAATTTATTTCATGGTTTACATGGTTGGTTCATTATGGATTTTATATTCAAATAGAAAAATATATAGAGGTGTAATTAAATGGTATTAATATGTCTCCAGAATTCTAAATGATACAATATATCATTTTTTATGATATAATTATGATTCATTAGATAAAACATTAATTAAAATGATTTAATTTATTTGGGCTGTTTTATGACCATCATGAAATCCTGCAATTTTATTTAATATCAAGTTTATATATTGGTTCTATAATATTATATAACTTAAAAAATGTATAAAAAATCTTATTTATTAATAATAATGGTTTTATTACTAGCCTTGAAGGGGGTAAAATGAAATGAAAACACATCTTCCATGATGACTGTAAATCTTCACATCACAGATAATGTTTTTTAGTTTTTAGAATAAGAGGACAAGAGGAGAGATTTTATGATGGTTACACCATTAAAACAATAAAATTCCAGTATATTTAAGATTATGGAGTTATCATTTCACTTTTATGAGGGAAGGTGAGGAGATACAAACAAAATAAATTAAATTGAAAAGAAAATAAAAGAAAATGAAAGAGGATTTTACCACTTGAATTCTTCTCCTTGAGAACCTCTTTAAAACAGTTGGTTTTGGTATCTTTATGTGAAAATAAGGTCTTAGATGAGGGAAATATGAATTTTAATGGAATTGGGTTGAAATTAAAAAATATATAAGTATTTTTGGTGTGAGGAGAAGAGGTGGTGAGGGGTGGCATTTATAGTGGAGGAGCGGGGTGTTTTCTCATTATTATATTAATTAGTATATTATTTTTCAATCAAGACTATAAATTATTTGAGAATTATCACTAAAATTTTTAAACTAATTAATGGGAGTTTGTGATTATGGTTATTAAATCATAGAATACTCAAGTAATAGTTTATTTAAATTATAATGTATATATACCAAAAATTACTCTATTTCATTATTCATAAAAAATTCAACTATTTCAAAAAATACAAAGAATCAACCCTACCATTTTTTGAGATTTATTATTTAAAAATTAACTCCATTTTATGAAAATAATTTTCTATATATGGTAAATTTATTTTTTAATTAAAATCATCATTTGTTAAAAAAATTCCAATTTTTAATTATAACAGATTTTATAACTCTTTGACAAAATAAATTTTGGTCTCATAAAATTATCTTATAATCATAAGAAAACAAAATATTATTTTATGAATCTATTTTATGAAGATGAATTTTCTTTTAAATCTTACTATTAATTATTGAATAGTAAATAAAAATTTACGTGTCACAAAAAATACTAACATTTAAATTATCACTTTTAAAATATTTATTTACTTATTCAATGATATAAATAAATAATATTTTCACTTATAAGATACATAAATTTTAATTATACTTTTATATGTCAGGTTACTATTAAATTAGTATATATTCATTAATTTTGATAAATACCACTTATTTCATTATAAATTTATAATGAATTAAAATATTTTATTCATGAATGAAAACAAGTTATTTTATAAGTGTTTGGGTAGTTATAATAACAAACATAAATAGTATTTAATAACTAACAATGAAAAATAATTCATCTAGATATAATAAACATATAGAAAGAAAGATAATATCATACAAAAAATGATGGTCATATTATGATGCTATAGAAAATGGGGATACATGATGATTGTAGGCAAGAATATATATAATGATAAAAAATTATAGATTTACCAAAATATATATCCACTAGCATCATGAACATAAGATCATTCCTCTACTACTACAATCCATCCTTAGTATAAAATTAAGCCTCTATAGCCAACCACTTCCCTCTCTCCCTACCAGCATCAATAAAGTCTATTCGGTTACAAACAGGAGGCCTGAACGGTGTGATAGATTTACTTTTATTTCAAAAAATATAAATTTTTATTTAATAAAGAAAAGAAAACAATACACAAGCTTTGTGGGGACAACCCAGTCAACTGAAACCAAATCAATGATTAAGGGGGTCTAAATAATTGAAGCCAAGGGAGTCACCTCTAATGATGTTCACACACATAGGGGGAAGAGAGTAAATACTATAAAATGTAAATAATTTTTCATCACGAATGTACCTTGGTGTGAGAAAATAGAACACTTTGTTTCTTTCTCTCTATGTATGGAGTAATCGAGTCCTACTATAAATAAGGGATCTACAATGAAATATATGGTATAAAATGGACTAAGGAGTTGTGGAGATGTTTCTAAGATAACTATAAATAATTTTTGAGTCCATATCAATCTTCAAGTGGAAAATATTCATGGACATGTATTTCCAGATTCTCTAGAGGAGATCCCAATCCCTTACCTAGTGTGATTCCCCTCTCCCAAAATTAGCATGGAAGGCTACAATGACCAAACCTTTTGATTCCTGGAAAATTCCCCCTACAATTACACCCAATAAACACAAACCATCAGTATTTAGTTTTATCCCAATTGCTAAGGCATTCCAACATACCCAATAACAATTGAAAATAGTTATCTCACCAGCTGGTTGATTGTTAGAAAAGTTCAGCAAGTACCTAATAGAAGAAGCATCTTCCCATTTTCTAATAAGCTTTCCCAGATCATAGATTAATTACAAGTTTATTTCAATCAAATCCATCTTGGAACATGGATTTCCCAAATACAATGACATGTCCCTTGGATCCCAAATACACCAACACCATACAGAAAAAATTACGGATCTTGCCTCCCACTCAACACTGTTCCTACCAACCCCTTGAAACCACCTATATAACAAATCATAGACATGGATACTCTAGAGAGAGACACCTATAAACAATACCATTTATTTCAACACTATGTTTTCCCAATCACTATGAAATAACAATTTTATTGTCATCTCAATGTAGGAGAGCTAGAAATAGAGATGTTTTGAAACAATGTTAATCCATTTCATGCACACCTTTGCATCAATCTGAATGGTCTGATTCCTCAATATCCAAAGTAGAAATTTGTATTTAGGGGTAATTTACTTTCACTAAAAAAAATCATCTCATGAATCTCGGGCTAAAGAGTCTGTGAGCATCTATCTATAATCCTTTAATGTTAAGGAACCTATAGAAGAAGCTTTGAAGGTGAATTAATCATGTTTGTCTGAGGGAGAAATCATCTGAAAATTGGAAATATGGTCCCTATTGATCAAAACCAATATGAAATAAAGATACTCACTCGCTTGAAAGAATGAGATATGAAGAGTTGGAAAACCTAGAAAACCAAGTGCATGTTTAGTCCAATTATCATGCTAAAATCTTAAATCATCCCACCCAATGATCCAACATGAATTTCACTTTATATTATGTATATCTGCTTGGATTATTTTTCCAAATAGTCAAAACTTTCTTCTTTAGAGTCTCTAGGACATCCCCATACCTTCTGGTAATAATCCTTTCCCACAATGTGTATCATTCAACCGCCTCCCAATCACTGGTTCCTGAAGGACACCAAATTGACACTACCTTCTTTAGAATAAGTTGCGTAATCTCTAAAGTGGTGACCATTTGTATGTTTTTATTGATATGTATGTATATATATGTTTTATATATATAGTGAAATTTATTGACATATATATAGACAATAATAATTTTTAGGACCTTAGACATAACTCTAGAATACATGGATTTTAGTATGAGTCTCATATAATGTCATGGGATTCCATGATTGGGTGTCGTGATTCATATATATCTGTCACTATGGAAGCGTATCAGTATACATGATGAAATTATTCCTTATCAAATTTAGTTAGGGATTCTATGCCGATATATCACATCTAATTAGGGACACCATATCCATATATTACTCTATGGTATTCCATGCCCATTTATCACATTTAGTTATAGATTACATCCCTCTAAATTAAATTTAATAAGTGAAGTCCTGAAAATATATCACTATATGGGACACCATGCCCAACTATCAAATTACGTTTGTAACATCATGCATATATTTCAAAATTAATTAGGGTTATCATGACCATATATCATAGTTCATTTTGGATTCCATTTTCATATATCACATTTATATTGGATGGATCGCCCAAGGATCACATTTATGGGGGTCACTATTCTCAAGTATCACAAGTATATCAGACACATTGTCTGATTATCATATAGATGTGGGAATAAATTCCTATAAAAACCATTTTATAAATTAACATATTGATCTGCTTTAATACAATTCATGTATGTAATAAAATACATTTAACATACCATTTAACAAAGAAATATATCCCTTATTCATATGGGTGTCATATAAAGTGGTCGTACTAGTCACTCCAATTTAATTGAAGGTATTATTTTCATTTATGCATTAGGAAAAGAACTCATAGAAGGTGATTTGGATATATTAATCTTCAATAAGTCATGGGAAATTCATTATTTCTCTCAAAGTATGGGAAAATATGAGATCATTCACCCCTCATCTATAATTAAAAGTAAAAGGGAAAATTCTGACATGAATAAAAATTTAGTTTAATGGAAATTATAATTGGAAGGAAATGTTTAGATAGTTTGGAATGAATAACGATGATTCATGTTACCAAATAACTTAACTTTAGGGAAAAACTCAAATATAATCTTTATTAGGTTATTAGATGAACCGTCATCCATTATCAACATCATATTCAAAGTTAAGATGGAGAAAAAAATTACCTGAAAATAAGTTATATTAGCTCTTACAAAAAATATAATTGAAGGTTGTGGGATAAAAAAGAAAGAAATGAAGAGAAATTGGGAGATTACCATTGGATACCCAATGTAACTAATAATGATGAAATTGGACATCAAGTGGGGATCCAAGCTTAAACACTAGGTTGGAGGAAGACCGAGATCTCCCATGCTTGGTAGAGGTGTTATAAAAAAGTGAGGAAGAAAAATAAGGGAGAAATAATAAATTAATGTAGGGGAAAACTCTTCATTTCACACATTTTTAATAGGTTCATGGTTTGGAGAAAATGTTTTCTGAACCATGTTCTTAAATCAGGTGTCGCCGCTGGTTAAGTGTCACTAAAGTTGTGGCCTTGGGTGTACATTTTGGGAAAATCATGTGGTCTCTTCTATCCCAATAGAAATATTGGCATACTAGTGTAGACTAAGGGTTATAGTTATAACTAACCATGCACCCTCTATAGTTTTATATAGTAACCATATGGTTGAGTCTCAGCGTTAGCCGTAATTGGTTTCCAACTTTGAGACTCAATATGTATTTCTAAAATTTAGAGCTCTGATATTTGAATGGGACCAAACTCTATTACAGTGCACTTTTACCTCCTAGTCATGTTAATATAAAAAAGAGTTTTTACAATAAATTATGTTTCAGTACCTCTTAAAAAAATTAAGAGATTACAACCTCCACTTCTTAAAATGACTCAGCCATGATATTCCCTTATGAGGGTGGTAATAGATTACATAAGAATACATTTGGACATTAATAATATACATCAACCTCTCTCCCCTAGGTCTTTTCATATACATGGACTCGATTCCATAAAACCTATACTAGAGGAACTAACCTTCATTATATATCCTTCATGCTTTGATAGATGATACACATCGTACTCTTTAATGGGCACATCTTCTCCCAACCCAATTGTAAGATACCATATTTCTCTATAAGTTATGTTCTACTTATGTTTCAATTTATGCCCTTTATTTTTTTTAATTAAGTGCTTACCGAAGTCCTTAATATGGATCATGGGTGTTCTGAGGGTTTGGGACATGAAAAAGGAGAAAAATAGAGGGGTTTTTTGGGTAGGCCACATGGTCTACGAACGATTAGTGATAACAGCATAGATAGCCCAAGGAAACCATGAAGGAGGTGGGATTTTTGATAGCGGCATCTTCACAGCTTGGAAAACTATGAGGGTAAACTATGAGACCCAAAAACTTTTAAAAAGTTATAAAATTTCCACTCTAGGGTTTTTATGTTCACATGGGATTTTACTCCTCCTCTTCTCTTGAAACCCTAGGAATGAACCAAAGGAACCAAGATCTACGAAGGATCGTTATCCTTTAGTTCTTGACCGTTTTGAGTGTCGTTGGATGCAAATTGATGATTCAGGTGAGTCTAATCTTTTCATCCTCTCTCTTTTCAGGTTTAGGTCTTGTATTTTGGGTGATTTCCATCAAAATCTATCAAACCTCTCTTTTTAGGTGAGATTTTGGTTGAGGTTTCAAAGGGGTGTCAGATCAGGATCTAAGGCCTTGGTTGAGAGGGTGTTCATCAATGGATTCAAGGTAGGTGGTCTATAAGTTATATCTCTTGAGTTTTATGGAGATTTGTGCATTAAGGGTTTTGATTCTTACCCTCTTGTGATGAGTTCTTCGTGAAATAATTGTGATGTGATGTTTAGGGTGTCTAAACAACCTAATGGAATGATCATGATCCCCACAGGATGCATGGAGGAAGATGTGACCAATGTTAGGGACACCCATGGGGAGTGCCCACATTCCTAGATTTAGAGTTTAGATAGGTAAATGTATGGCCATTGTGAGAGAACATAGAGACCAGAGTGAATATGATATTAGGCTTGAAGGATGTGAATGGGGGGGGGTACTAGTAACACACCTTAGGTTAGGTAATAGCCTAAGTGGTTGTGTGGTTGGCTTAGAATGGGTTAAGTGGTAACAATAAAAGTATGATAAGGGGTTATGTTTACACTTGAATATGCTTAGTGAGTTTGGCATGGTAAATAGGAAATTGAACTAAAGGGGTAAGTGTTATAAAATACGAATGTGTTAACAAATCGAGGCATAATGTTAATTTTAAACTTAATGATATTGTTGTGATATTTTAAATGATATTGTCTATGTTTTTTGTGATGTGGTTAGTTGCGGTAAATGATAAATAATCATGTGCACATGGGATGGTTGTGTGGGGTACTTACTTAAGGTTCTACACCCAAGAGTTGAGTTGGACTGAGGCTCTAGCTCCACCCCTAAATGAACAATTTAGGGAATGTGATATAGTTCTATTCCCCTAATGGTTGCATACCACCCAGACAGAGACTTCGAGGTGAGGATATTGAGAATTGTTATGATATGGTGCCTATCCAGATAGGACTTGTTTAGTTCCCACATGTTGATAACTTTGATCATGCCCATTCCATTAAATAAGTGATAAAGGGTGAAATGATAAATGAAATGAACTTTGGGTATTTAGTGGGTTAACGTTAGGGAACCTAATAAAGATCTATTTTGAACTATTTATATCTTCTTTCCCTTAATTATCATTTTTATACACTATCTACCATGGTGGATATTTTGTAGACACTGCTGGCGGTGACCTACTAAGTTATACTCACACCGTTCTCGGCCCGCTGTTGGGTACCCGAGCAGATTTCATGCTTGAAGGTCAGGACAAGGGAAAGGGCCCTATGCTAGGGAGTTGAGTTGGACAAGGGATGTGGATGGGTGAGGTTCCAGACTTGGAGTTTGAACCATTTTGGGGATTCTACTTCTTTTTTTTGGGGGGTTTTCACTTGAAACTATAGCATGACATGACATATTTACTGTTGTATATGGTTTTACCTAGTTTTGAGAATTGGTTAATTATGCATGTTATTGATTTATCTCTTTTGTTTACATTATTTAATCTATTATCTACTATGATTTACTCTGGTTATGAGGGTATAGTCTCACCATATGACCTATTAGACCCTCTCTGTTTGTCGGAAACCTCTGGCATAAGTGGAGGCACACTTGAGGTCATGTAATGACCCAACATGGTGAACCAGTTTAGTGGATCCTAGTTTGGAGATGTTACAAAGTGGTATTAAAGGAGGTATTTTCTTCTTATTACTATTTTGGGATGGCAGATGGAGGTTAGGAAAATGTTGGGCCTTGGTAATGAGCTCATGCTTGGGAGTTGCTAACCCAAGTACGGGGGAAAACCCAAGTCACCCTGTGAGGGGATTGTTGTTTTTTTTGTGTGTTGTTATATTTGATGATATTTCACCATTGAGTGATACACTTGTTGTGTGATTTTATGGTTTTGTGATATTTATATCATACATATAAAGTTACGAGGTTTTCCATTGATGCATCATTCTAGGAACCTATGTAGAAAAGTGTCATGCATCATGGTAGGTACACACATGGGATGGGTGTGCAGGGTATAATGGTTAGGTTGCATATGTTTTTTTATAGGTAAGAAAGATTATTCCTAATAAGATGGTGTGAATGGTTAAAAAGGGATGTGAAAATGTCAAATAGTAAGTAGAAAATTGTTCTTAATAAAGAAGTAAAATTGGATTAATATGTTGTACGAGTAAATTGGGACACAAAAATGGTTTTGAATTAGGTAAAAGATAAGACTTGTGACCATGTGAATTATATACTCGTGTTAGCTATGGCCTTAGGAGAGTTGGAAAAAGGTAGGGATCCAATTAAAAGTGGCTTCATTTTGGTAGTGTCTACAAACTAGTTTGGTGGTGAGTGAAGAGACTACATATATCTTTTTTCCTTTCGTAAAAGCATTATTGTTGTGTTCTAATGTTTATGTTTGGAATTATAGAGAAATTCCACCTCGAAGACATGCTCCATTTGGGAGACATGAGGATGTTGCTGAGAATGATCCTCCAATAGTGTAGAAAGAGAACATGGTGATCCAAGGATATAAAGAAGATACGTTCTACGATAACTTTTATCATTTTATGCAGATGATAAAGAGATACCCAAGGTGTGTTTCACCGAGTATGTTTGAGCTGACCAGAGAGTTTCAGTTGTAGTACCTACAACCTTTACTAGAGTGGCTGGTTCAGAAGTAGCATAGTCATGGATAGAGTCCATCCAAAATAATTTTGACCATATAAAAACTCCTCTTGATAATTGATTCAAGTTAGTGGAATATATGCTGAGGGGTCAGGAAAATCATTGATGGGACATCATGGTTCAGATGGAGCATGAAGATGGAATGATGTGGAAGGATTTTTAGGGGAAGTTCCTTGAGAACTTCTACCATGAATCCTTGAGGAAGAAGAAGGCTACAAATTTTATAAGGTTGACTTAGGGGACAATGTCAGTGACAGAATATGATAGATGTTTCACCGATTTGAGGCGATTATTTCTGACATTGATGGGTGATAAGATAGTTGTGGCTAAACACTTCCAGGACATATTGAGACACCAGATTAGATCTCAAGTGAATATCTTTCATCAAAAAAGGTTTAATGAAGTGGTGGATCAAGCTATTATCTCATAGGGGAATATATGGGGAGATTTAAGTACTGAATTTATGGTGAAAACTGGGTGAGAAAGTGGGGCATATTATGATAGTAGGAAGTGCCACTTTGGAACCTTTGGGCAAGGGGAGCGCACATAACAATCATAAGATGGTGCCAAATCCTCAAGGTGGAGACCGGGTCTTCTACTATTATGATGGCAGGCTGAGGCACCATCATGATTAATGTCCCCACCCAATGGTTGAGTGTCGAGCATGTGGAAGGTTATGCCATGTGTAGAGGTTCAGCAGGAACCTGTGATAGTCATGCAATGATGGAGGTCAGAGGAATATGTCGAGTGTAGGAAGGGGGTCAATTACCCCATATCAGGATGTTAGTTGGAGCTCAATGGGATATACCAGTATGGGTAGTGGATGTGGAACTCTGGAGTGAGATTAACCATACCAATAGAGAAGAGTAGTGAAGGGAACTCAGGCTGGAGCCCAGGGTAAAGGGGTAGGTCCACTACAGGTAGGTTAGGCTATGCCTGAAGGTTGTAAGCCTAGACCATTTACTATGCAAGGTATGATTCTTATAGTCTCCACATTTTCTAGTTCTTTATTTGATATAGGTGCTACACATTCCTTTATTTCTTCTTAGTTTGTAGTTGTGTTGGATCTGACCATGGATAATTCTTGTGGAGTAATGTAACTTGATACTCTATTGGGAGTATGAGTTGAGAACATCATGAAATGTAAGGTTTGTTCTCTAGATATTGGGTGTTATCATTTTTTGTGGGACCTATTTTTTCTAGAAATGTCAAGTTTCAACCTGATTATGGATATGGATTGGTTAGTGTTGTTTCAATCCCACATCGACTATTATCAACATTAGGTAACATTCAAATATCTCGATGGAAGCACTTATGTCCTTCGTGGAAAGTGGGATACTCGTGCGGGCCACGTAGGGCCACTAAGACAATAGTTGACAGAAGTCAAGGCCCAGATACCATGACCTATGTTAAATGGTGGGGAGAAGGAGTATCCAATCTTCCCACTTGTAGTGGACCAGTTTTAGGATGTGTTACCTAAGGATTTTTCAGGGTTACCACCCAAGAGAGATGTTGATTTCACCACTGAGTTGTTACCTAGACCAAATCCATTCTCCATTCTGCCAAATCGTATGGCGCAAACATAACTCCAAGAACAAAAGGTTTAGTTTGAGTAATTGGAAGACAAGGGGTTTATACATCCTAGTACATCACCTTGGGGATCTATTATATTGTTTCCTAATAAGGATGACAGATCACTGAGGCTGTGTGTCTATTATAGAAAAATAAACTAGATAATGGTGAAGAAATGATACCCTATTCCTAGAATCAATGCTCCTTTTGACCAACTCATAGGTGCCTTGATGTTTTCTATGATCGATTTGATATCGTGATACCATAAGTTAAGGGTGATACCTTCTGACAAACCACATACAGCTTTCCAAAGCAGGTATGGGTTTTATGAATTTTTGGTAATGTCATTTGGGTTGACCAATGAACCAGATGTGTTCATGGACTTGATGAACTAAATATTCCACATGTATCTGGATCATTATGTAGTTGTCTTCATTGATGAAATCTTAGTGTACTCCAAAACTCATGACGATCATACCCAATATCTTGAAATCATCTTGAGTACACTAAGAGAGCATAATCTTTATGCCAAGCTATCAAAATATCAGTTTTGGATTGGTGAGGTGCACTTTTTTGGACACATCATCTTAGAATCGGGTGTGTCGGTGTATCCAGTGAAAGTATAGGCTGTGGTGTCTTGGGAGAAGTCCAAGAACATCATTGATATTTGGATTTTTCATGGTTTGGATGATTATCACCGGAGGTTTATTGGAGACTTATATCATTTGGAAGCACCACTCACATGTCTAACCAAGAAGGGCGTTAAGTTTCATTGGTCAGAGGCTTGTGAGAATTATTTTTAGGAGCTTAATAAGCGGTTCATTACCACACCAATTTTGATCTTACCTGTACCAGGTAAGAGGTACACCTTGTTCTACAATACATCTAGTGTGGGACTTGGGGAAGTGTTGATTCCAGGATGACAATTTTTTTTCTTATGGGTAGATAAAATTGAGACCACATGAGAGAAATTACCGAACTTCGGACCTTGAACTAGCTGTAGTGGTTCATTCCTTAAAGTGTTGGAGGAATTACTTTTTGGGAGAACCTTTTATGGTGTTTACCGACCACAAAAGTCTCAACTACATATTCTCTCAGTAGGATATAAATCTTTGATAGAGAATGTAGGTTGAATAAATAAAATCCTTTTATTTTGAGTTGGTTTACACACCGGTAAAAGTGAATAGTATTGCTGATTCTCTCAGCATGAAGACTCGGAATCAGGTGGTCCAAGAATCATCATCAGAGTGGAGATTGATGACCTTTTTTTTTCTAAAATGCACCTTGAGGTGTAAGATGAGATGGGGAAGATGACTCTTGCATCTATATTAGTTGAATATATTCTTTTGAGCCAGATTAAGGAGATCCAATTGGCAGATCCAGAGTGTTTATCTATGAAGGAAATTCTTAAAGGTGCGGAGTCACCTTCTAGCTGGTTTTTGGCACTGATGGTGTTACTCGTGTTCATGACCGTGTTATAGTATCGGTAAGAGTATGGGAAGATTTGATGCATGGGTTCCACACATCAAAGTGGATGTACATTCGGGTTTGATTAATATGTACTATGGCCTCCTCAGGTAGTTTTGGTGTCCAATAATGTAGAAAAAAGTTGTGATCTTTGTGACAAGGATGTTTAACTGTCAACAGGTGAAGGCTGAGCACCAATGTCCAAGTGGATTTTTGTAGTAATTTACCATTACAGAGTGTAAATGGAATGACATGATGATGGAATTCGTGTTTGGTATTCTGAGGTTTCCTCGGAAGAGTGATGCAATTTGGATGGTTGTGGATTGGTTGATGAAAGTGGCTCATTTCTTACCTATCTAGGATACCATTACAGTCGATCAGCTAGGTGAGTTATATGTTCAAACGTTAGTGTGGTTTCATGGTGTGCTGAGAACCGTAGTTATAGATCATGATCTGCATTTCACTTCATTCTTCTGGAAGGGGTTACAAAAGGCACTTGGATCCCAAGTGTTGTTGAGTATAGATTATCACCCATAGATGGATGGGATAGTAGAACAAACGATTCAGGTGTTATAGGATATTTTGAGAGCTTATTTTTTGGATTTTTGTGGCTCATGGGAGAAACACTTTACTCTAGCTGAGTTTTCCTACAATAATAATTTTCAGGCTACAATTCAGATGGATCATTTTGAGGTACTCTATGGGAGACTGTGTAAATCTATGCTGTGTTGGTTAGAGGTGGGAGAGTATGATTTATTAGGACCCAGTGTCATGAGAGAAATTTTTGAGATAGTCATTTCGATTCAGAAACATATAGACATATCACATAGTAGGAAGATGTCTTACGTAGATCGACATAATAGACCTCTGGATTTCAGGGTGGGTGATAATGTGTTTCTCTAGGTGTCACCAAGGTTGGTTCACTGCCGAATTTGGAAGTAGGGAAAGTTGGAACCTAGGTATATTGGGCTATTTGAGATAGTGGAGAGGATCAGATAAATGTCTTTCTGATTGGCTCTTCCATAGCGGTATAGTGGGATGCATGATGTGTTTCATGTTTCATAGGTACAACAATATCACCCTGCCCATCTCATGTTCTAGATTTTGATGATGTTGAGCTTGATATTGATGCGTCATTTGAGGAGCATTCAATTTGTGTCATGGACCATAGTGAGAAAGTTTTGAGAGGAATCGTTGTGCCTTTGGTATGTGTGTTTTGGAAGCATGGAAATGTTTTGGAGGAAACTTGGGAGAGAGAATTGGATATACACGCCTAGTGGCCCGAACTATTTTTTAGCAACTCAGTGATACTTGGAAGAGAAGAATGAGGATGATTCGTTATAAGGTGGGGAGGTTTTAAGATCTTATATTTCTCTGTAAGGTATGTTTTACTTACTTTTCAGTTTAATACCTTTATTTTGGTTAATTAAGTCCTTACCCAAGTCCTTAAGGAGGCTCGGGAGTGTTCCGAGGGTCCAAGACAAGGAAAACGATAAGAAGGGGGTAATCTAGGTAGGCTGCATGGTTTGCATACGTTTAGTGATAACCGTGTGGATAGACTATGGAAACCATGAAGGTGGTGGGATATTGGACAGTATAATCCACCTGGTTTGTGCACAGTTTGGAAAACCATGTTGGTAAACCATGCGGCCCATGAACTTTTAAAAAATTAAAACATTACCACTCCAGGGTTTTTATGCTCACTCAGGATTTTACTTCTCCACCTCCTTTAAAACCCTAGGAATGAACCAAAGGGACCAAGAGCATTCAAGGATCGATCAACTTCGGTTCTTGACCTTTTGGAGTTACTTTTTATGCGAATCGAAGAACCGGGTGAGTCTAATCTCTTCCTCCGCTCTCTTTTCCAGTTTAGGTCTTGTATTTTGGGAGATTTCCATCTGAATATCTCAAAACTCTATTTTTCAGTGACATATAGGCTGAGGCTTCAAAGGGGTGTTGGATAAAGATCTAAGGACTCAGTTGATAGGGCATTAGTCAACAAATTTGATGTAGGTGGTCTACAAGTTATATCCCTTGAGTCTTATAGAGATTTGTGCATGTAGGGTTTTGATTATTACCCTCTAATGATGAGTTCTTCATGCCATTATTGTGATGTGATGTTTAGGGTGTCTAATAAACCTAATGGATCCCTCATGATCCCCATATGATGCGTGGAGGATGATGTGACCTATGTTAGGGCCACCCATGAGGTGTGACCATGTTCCCGAACTTAGAGTTTAACTAATTAAATATAGGTCCATTGTGCAATAACATAGATCCCAGGGTAAATATGACAATAGTCTTGAAGGATATGAATGTGAGTGTGTGTGTGGGGGGGGGGGTACTAGTAACACACCTTAGGTTAGGTAATGGCCTAAGTGGTTGTGTGGTTGCCTTTGAATGGGTTACGTAGGAATAATGGGAGTCTGATAAGGGCTTAAGTTTACACTTGAATATTCTTAGTGAGTTAGACATGATAAATGGAAAATGAAACTAAAGGGTTAAGTGTTATAAAATATTAATGTGTTTATATACTGAGGCATAACATTAATTTCCAATTTAATTATATTTTTGTGATGTTGTAAATGATATTGGCTATGTTTGTTGTGATTTGGGTAGTTGTGGTAAATGATAAAAAATCATGTTCAAATGGCTTGGTTGTGTGGGGTATTGATTTTAGGTTCTATGCCCATGGGTTGAGTTGTATTGTGGTTCTAGATCCACCCCTAAATGCACAGGTTAGGGAATGGGATAGAGTTCTATTCCCCTAAATATTGCACACCACCCAGACTGAGGCTTCGAGGTGAGGATATTGGTAATTGTTATGATATGGTGCCTAGCGATATAAGAATTTTTTAATTCCGACATGTAGAGAATTTTGATCATGACCATTCCATTAAACACAAGATAAATGGTGAAATGATAAATTAAATGAACTTGGGGAATTTGGTGGGTTAACTTTATGGAATCTAATAAATATGGATTTTGAACTGTTTATATTTACTTACCATTAATTAACATTTTAATGCACTATATACCTTTATGTATATTTTATAGACACCATTGGTGGTGGCCTACTAATTTATACTCACATCCTACTCAGGCCGCTGTTGGGTACGCAAGCATATTTCATGCTTGTAGGTCAGGATAAGGGAAAGGGACCAATGCTAGGGATTTGAGTTGGACATGAGACGAAGATGGGTGAGGTTCCGAACTTTTAGTCCAAACCAATTTGGGGATTCTACTATTTTCATTATTTTTAGGTTTGTTCACTTTAAATCGTAGCATTACATGAAATATTTACTGTTGTATATGGTTGTACCCAGTTTTGGGAATTGGTTTATTATGCATGTTATTGATTGCTCTATTTTGTTACCATTATTTAAGTTATTATCTATTGTGTCTTACTCTGGTAATGGGAGTTTAGTATCGCCACGAGACCTATTAGACCCTCGCTACTAGTCTTTAACCTATGGCATATGGGTAAGCACACTTGTGGTCATGTAGAAACTAGGCTCAGGGCACCGATTTAGTCGCTCCAGGGTTGGGGATGTTACATTTATATCCTTAAGATCAAATGAATTATTTAGGTTGTAATAATAATGAAAACATTGTGATACATGAAAGGCATTGTGTGTGGTAAGGTTTCTCCAAGGTAAATCCAACTGAGAGGCTATCAGACTGACCCTCTATAAGACCTCAAATGCCCGATGTAATGAGGTCATAGAATGCCCTATCTCCAAATCCATCTATAACCTAGTCTAGGATAATCTCAGATAAATTTACGATGTCCCACCTCAAATTCAATTGGATGTAAGTGTTGATTGGTATATGACTTTTTCCTAGTATATGTTATAAAAATATGATTATGAATAAGCTACACATAATCCGAAGAATCCAGAATAAGAAAAGGTCCCAATAGCTCTTCCTCACCGACCGCTTGTCGATACTAGGATGAGAGGCACAACCTACCATATAGGGCATCATAGGGATACATATAATCAATTTTATGAATGTTTTTGTGATATTAAAACCCTAAAAGAGGTAGGTGTTTTTCAAAATAACCTAAAAAATAAAGGAAGCATGATTTGATAATGTATTTTAGCACACATATCATACACGTGGACTGAACATTGTCTTATGGGTGGTATTTTGTACTCAAAATCACATGTGAAACCAATGCCTTCTACCACCCTTGATCGAATCGTAACATAAACTGTCCTTCTCTATTTAATAAGATTGAATTTGGAATACCATAAAGGTTTGAAATATCTTGAACACAAACCCTTTCATGTTCCATTACTAAAATGGTATCCTTGATTAAAAGGATGTTCTCAACCTTAGTCCAATTGTTGAAGTTAACCCATAAAACATCACTATCCATGGGGATCCTAGCATGCCCCTCAAAAAATTCATGGTTACATCATCCCATTTCTGCTCTGGAATAGCCAGATGTGCAGAATTACATATATCATTAGTGCTCCAGATTCACTTACTAACGTATGGAACACCATGTGATAAAATTTACAATCTGTATCTTCATACCTGGCCACCAATACTGATGATGTATGTATTGGTAAATCTTGGTAAGACCTAGGTCCACTACAATATAAGAGGAACAATATTCCCACATAAACTCATCCCATATGACAACAGGCCCCAAAACACACCCATCAAAGTGCATAGTCTCATCCTTATTGATAACCCAACCCGTTGGTGGGTCCTCACCTAGAACAATCTTACTCTATACTAGTCCCTTGAGATCTATAAGAATCATATCATACCCATTCTATAAGGGAGTATTTCAGTACTAAATCATCTAAAAAATGATTCCTATGATATCCATACACCTATATATACATCTTAGAAAATAGGGCCATAAAATGCTACTCAATACTGACCTCATCGATAGAACGAGTCTAATTGTTCTGGATTATGGAATCAACTACTTCATTTCACCATCTAGGTGTATAAGTTACCTAAAAGTGAAATGAAGAAGGTACGCCACCCATATTCTCTACCTTAGATATTAAATCACACTATGAGGAAATTTATTTCTGTATTTCCTTGTCCGTGTAACTAAGGATCCCCTCTCCTAATAAATAATTTCTATAAAGCATAAGGAATGAACCAAAACTTCCAGGTTGTGTTCATGTATATAGTAATTCTTATCATGAGTAATTATCTTTTATGACCCATATTCCACAACTCAATTTACCTATATCACAATTTCTCCTAGCCCGATTTCTAATAAGAGAAAATAAACTATATAACTTCTACCATGCTCTGGAAAACATAGGATCGGTACTGAAGTTAATTTCCCTTTAAGATCATGAATGGATTCATTGTAGAATTTAGACCTCAAAAATAAATCCTGTTCTACTAATTATTGTGAGACGTACTACTAGTAATGAGATGTTTAGAATAAATTGAATATAGTATCCATCCATGCCAATGAATCTTCAAATTTAAAATATATTCTTGGGATGTTCCCAAGAAACAATAGCTTCCACCTTTCCTAGTTCAACATGTACTCCTACCACTGATATAATGTGACCCAGTAAGTTTACCCTATCAATTAAAATGTAGTTTTTGGCAAGACTATCATATTGATAATTCTCTATCAGTGAATTAAGTAAAATCTCAAGATATTTTTCATGGCCATTTTAAGAATGTGAATACACCAAGATGTCATCCAAAAAACCAAAAATGAATCTAAATAGGGTAAGAAAACCCTATTCATTAGAGGCATGAAATCTTGAAGCATGTTTGTAAAACTAAACGGCGTAACTAGATACTCATACATGCCATATCTTCTCTGTAACTCTATATGTTGTAGGATTAAAGGTTTAATAGGGACCTAATAGTGTCCTAGATTCTACCAGTTTTTGGAGAAATCCATTATTACACAGAGATGGTAAAAGTGGTCACCTATAAGAGGTATTATCTACCCATTATTAACTTGAAGGTGGTTAAAACAATGATAATCTAAACAAAGAATGGGGGCGGAATATGACTTCCTAGAGAATAAAATAGGTGTGCCTCATGGAGAAGTAATGGGCCATATAAAAACCATAGATTCCAATTCCTCAAGCTACATATTATGTTTCTGAATCTCAGTAGGTTCCATGTTGTACTTAGGAATAGACATCAGTTCCACTCTCAATACTAGATCAATAGTGAACTCCACCTATATCACAATTGGTATCCTAGAAAAGTCATCATAGAATACAAACCTAAAATTATCATCCGTAGGAGGGAATTCCATTCATCAAATTCCATGATCAATCATAAAGAGACTTTTTATCTGGGATGCCACTCTTCCAAGACCATTTTTCTCAAGTCCATATCGACTGGCCTGGACATCCCATTATCCCTTGTGAACGTATGTACCCCCATTTGGTGATGTGAAGGAAACCATATAGATATAAAAGTCAATCTGATAACCATAATACACTAGCTATCTTATCTTGAGTTTGACATCAAAATATAGAAGCTCGATGATAAATTGGTTCTATATGAAATGATACTCACGTATCTCAATAGAGAACTCATTGCTATAGTGTATACTCCCTGATATAACCCCTAATGGTGTGTTGATAGTCACCATGACATACAAGTACTCTGTCTCTAGGCCCAAACATTCCTTGATTATCATAGATATAAATGAGTGAGAATGACTTGTATTGAACATAACATAAATTGAAGATGAAGTTTCTAGAAAAGTATCTCTGACTATAGAAGGCCCAACACTCTACTATTTTAGTGTGTGATACACTATATAGTTGTGTCTAGACCTAGGACCATGAGATACAACCTAAATTGTAACACCCCATGTTTTTAAAAATAAATTGAAGTTTACGAATGTTTGTTTTAATTAGATATTTATAACAATCCTTTAAACATAATTTTTCCACTTATATGTTTTGAATTTCTAAAAACGGTCATCTACAATTGTGATTAGTAAGTTATTTGGAGTCTGATGAAACCGACTTGTTTTTTTGGTGAATAGTAACATACAATTATAAATATTAATATGACCCTAATGAATATTAAATTTTATTAGTGTTTTATTTTCTTAAGGCTTTAAGATAATGACATCTTGATTAATTTTTCAATGTGATATAAAAGCAGTTATAGTTTTAAAATTGTTAATTTTTGAATAAAGTATGATTTTATTTAAAAAATAAATTAATATTATTTAAAAATTATTTTCAAAAAATGGATTTCATTTTAGAATTCTACACATTGAAAAATGGTTAAGGTGAATTTTTGGGATTTTTCTGAAATTCTTGAATTTTTGAAGAGTAGTGAAATATGGTAAAATACCGTATATTAAAATAATCAATTAAATACACTATTTATGACATCATAAGTGATGTAAGACCACTTGGTTCGAACTCACAGGCCATTAATACTATTTGGGGTCACATAAATCTATACTATTCACAGTCTTGAGAAAACGAATTATAATAACGATTAAAAATAATGTAAAATACCTCCTCTCCTCCACTATAAATACCACCCTCATTCTCCTCTTCCTCACACACCTCTCAAGCCTTGTTCCTTGCTTAAGTTCTTACCAGTACTACTACCAAGTATATTCCCCATATCCTAGAGATGATTGTCTCACCAAATGACCAAAACCAAAGGCCTTAAAGAGGATCTCAAGGAGAAAAGATCAAGAGGTAAACATCCTCTTTTTTTTTCTGTCTTTTCTTTTAATTTTATTTTATATTCTTCTTCTTTCATCACATACCCTTATCCAAGAGGAATGAATGATCCATTATCTTAAATATTATATATTTCATCATGTTTATGGAATACTCACCATTATGCTTTTTCTCCTCTCCCACTTATTTATGAAATTAAAACATCGTTCGTGATGTGTCGATTTACCGACATTGTGGATGATGTGATTTAAATTTCTAATAATTCATTCAATAATGTTCATGAAACCATTATTTTTGTTTAAAAAGGTTATAATTTATATATTTTATATTATATAAGGTTCTGGGATCATTTTGTATACATTTTATTAATTTATAATACAAAATGAGTTCATTACGATCGATGAATCGCTAAAATGACCAAAACGAATATTAATAATGTTTTAACATACGAATCATCCTCATGTCATAATTAAAAATGATATATGGTATAATTTATGGTTCTAGAAATATGAAAATATCATTCAATTACAATTCTGGATTTTCACTTCCTATCAAAAATAATATTCATCATAAACCGATCATGGAAATCATGTAAAGAACGCACCGAAAACAATGCAAGGAACAAAATAATAACAATTAAAGGGTGAAATGATGTAATTAAATGATCATATAAGGTATTATAAAGATTAATATTTTTTTAAGATATTAATAACACTCTTTTAACCATTATACAGGAGGTTTAAATGTGTTTGAAGTAAGACAAACCCAAAGTAAGGGAATTCGTAACCAGATTTCCATTCATTGGGTTAACATTCTAATTCATTATTTATGTGGTATTTAAATTGTTTTTGTGATGAATTTTGATTGTATTATATTTAATTATGTGTATTTAAAATTTATATACATGTTCCATCCACTCTATTATCTATCACTAAAATTATATGATATTTGTAAGGGGATTTTTCTATTAAAATCCTCTTTTAAAATTCCATTTTACAAAATTACAAAGAAATGTTTTTATGAAATTTTTAATGTTGTATGATTATATTATAGTTCATGGGAATTATTTATGATTAAGGGTGGTAATTTTATCTCCCTTCAATTCATTGCATATGTGTAAGTTGGAGGTCAGATGTATGGTTACTCCAAGTGTAGCTGCGATGGTTACACAAATTGTAAGGTAGCCGTGAGGGTTACAAATTATAAGGTATCCAAGAGGTTTAAAATATTATGAAATTAATGGCCTAATATACCTTTATAATTATATTTATTTTATTATGTGTTGTGGTAATCTTGTGGAATTATCTTGTTTTACAAAGTATATATATATGGGTGACAAGTTTATCTTTTGAAAATGATTGCATACGTTACATGTATTAATGGATGAATGTGTCCTTTCCTTATTTTTATATCCCTTACTAAGATTTTTGTACACATACCGTGTTTTTATATAATTTTCATAGGTTATAAGGATGTGTAAGACAAATAAGTAATCCAAGTTATTTTTTTTTATGAATTCCCAATGAAATCATGATTTATTTGCAATGTTTTATATTTTGGAAGAAATGAATACTGATTTTATGGTATCCACTCTGTATTAATGTGTAATATTATGAATGTATTTTTTCAAAAATTATCTAAATCTCTAAACTTGAAAAGATCCTCAATGTGAAAGGAAGTGATTTCATTACTAAAATTCAAGATTATGTAATGTAATAAGGGAAGGTCCTTACAGTTGGTATCAGATTATGGTTTAGATAACTTTAGGGGTTAGGGTGATGCTAATAGAATAATATAAATGATTTTTATTCTATGATTAATTTGACATGTTATAGAATATAAATATTACCATGTATCTTTGTCTATGATACGTTTGTTTAGAATGGTAGTCTGCAGAAGAAATAGGGAAGCCAAAGAAGAGAGGGACCGACAAAATGACATCCTTCCAAATCTGCAACCCAGAATGGTATGGATTGGAACAGATTAGTTTTTGATAGTAATGGCTTAGTAAAATTAGGAAATAAATAGTGGTAGAATCCCTAAAAGAGAACAACAAGAGGTACCACTATGGAACATGACAATAGTGGAAAATTTTATGAGACAACACTCTCTTTATGTCAATGGATCTTTTGACCCAGTAGCGGCATAATGATGGATTAAATCCCAATAAAAGATATTCTATGTTATGGTATGTTCATATAATCAAAAGGTAAGTCTTTAAATTTATTATTTTAAAGGTTAATCTGATTAGTTGTGGTCAATGGTAAAGAATATCAAGGACAAAGATGATATTGGTTCCTTATAGTGGGATAAATTTAAAATCCGTTTCCTTGGAAAAATATTTTCCTAAGGTAGTGTGACTTAGGATGGAGAATCAATTCCTTGAATTGAAGAAAAAGGCAGAATATTCAATGGCTATGTATGATCCAAACCTCACCCAAGAGGCAAGTTATGCACCAAATCTTATTCTAGATCTTAATAGAAAAATCTACTGCTTTTACTTAGGATTGAAGCCAATGTACCAAAGGTTATCGGCCTACCGTGAATTCAAAAGTTATGAGAAAATTGTCTGATGTGATGAGAGGGTAGAGATGGAGTTTTTTGATGATCACATGAATTTTTACAACAACAAGAAAAAGAGTTCTAGATGGAAAGTGATGGGTAAGAATCAACCAATGAAATATGACGGTAAAAAAATCAGTTCCCACTTTACGAAAAGTGTGAAAAGAATTACCCAGGGGAATGCCTTACCAAAACTGGGAAGTTTTTTTGATGTGGTAAGTTTGGAGATATGTCCAGATATTGTAAGAAAAATTATCCTAATACTAATCCTGATAAGAAAACTTTAAAATGTCTTAAATGTGGTTATATGGTTTATTATGAAAATTCATTCCCAAAGAGAGATCTAAATGATGCAAAGAAGCCAAACTATAAGAAGAGTGGTTTATTTAGATCATTTGAGGCTGTATCAGTAGATGCGGGCCATCCAAGGAAGATGTATCAGGTACCTTGATTGTTTACTCATATTTTTCTAATGTTTTTTTTCGATACAGGGAATACACATTCTTTTATTTTTGAGGAATTTTCTGGTAAATTGGAAATATCACCACAAAAAATCAGACCAAAACTTATTGTTAAAACAATAGGGGAAATATTATAGAAAATAAGAATTATAAGAATCTTTATATTGTGGTCAGGGAAATGAATTTACCTAAAAACCATTTTTCCCTCTGTAGAGTTTTATGTCTTTCAGGGAATGGATTGGATTTCTATTTATCATGCTAAGATTGACTATAGAGGTAAATAAGTTGTTTTTTAGAAAGATTTTCAGTTTGTATACAAGAAAAAACACATACAATTGAAAACATATCAAGAATATGAGAAACTATTGAAATATGGAAATGAAAATTATCTTGATCATATTATTGAAAATAAGGTAATTGTTCGGATTACTGATGTGCCAGTGGTAAATGAATACCTTGATCTTTTTTCCTAATGAGTTACCCAGTGTCATACCTGATCAGGAAGTAGAATTTACAATTAACTTAGTTGTTGAGATTGTATGTGAGTATGATATACTCTATAATACCAAATGTAGGATCGATATAATACTAATGAGATTCTCAAATACAAGAGGTGGGTGAATTGTATACATAAAAAAAACCGTATGAAAATTTTGTATAACCAAAATTCACAACACCTCTAAACTCTATTAACTTGCTTGATTCCGAATAAGTGATTCTGAAAATGAAACATAACAAAAGTTTACACCAAATAAGATTCTTCCTTAAAGCGTATATAATTCTATAAAATCAGAGTACAAGTTAAGGAAGTATATGAAAGTTATACCTTCCTCAACAAATAAAAAACACAGCGGAAAAAAAACACTACAAGTAACAAGTAGTAACTCTTTCAACCCAAAGAGGAGGGTATCCAAAAACCCTAGATAAGAGGTCCCTTGATTTATACTTTCAAGAAAGTCTGTCTTACCAAAACCTAGGTAAGCCCTCAATATGGAGATCGGTATCCGTCTTTCTATCCCCACAAGCCCTCGATTTGTAAGGAAATCAGAACCTCTGACTTCACAACCCGAAGTCTCTGATTTTAAGGAAATCAAACCTATGCACTAAGAAAATATGCACGAAGCAAAGTTTGAACAAGCGGTTCAAAACTTTCTGTATGAATCATGAGAGTTTATAAGAGCCTATCTCTCTATAGAAATCACTTCAACAACATGTAAGCACACTTTGTCAAAAATCTTTTTTTTAAATGAGCTTCTATTTATAGGCACAACTCCAACGGTCGGCTCCCTCCTCCAACAGTCATATTCTTCCTTGAATTTCGAAGAGACCTATACACATGTAACTCAAAAAATAGTTAATGAGTAACTGAATGCATGACATCGTTTTATACAAGTGTAATAAAAAATATATTTACTTACAAAAAATTCAATATTTGGAAAGTAAGAAAATGAAAGTTCTGAGTCTAACCAAAATTGAATTTGGAGTCTATAAGGATATTCAGATTCTATTTTCTAGGAATTCAGACCTGAACTTACAAAGTTCAGAGTCTGAGTTTCTAGGAGTTCTGAGTCAGAACTGTCAATGTTCGAAATTAGAGTTCATTGAATTCGGTGTCAGAACTCTCAAAGTTTGGAGTCAGAATTCTGAGAACTCGGAGTGAGAACTCTGAGTAGTTCGGAGTTAGAATTCTAAGAACTTACAGTCAGAACTCTGAAGAGTTCGTAACCAGAATTCATATTCAAAATTCGGAGTCAGAACTCAGAAGAGTTCATATCCTGAATTCATAATCAGAATTCAAAGTCAAAACTCAGAAGAGTTCGTATCCATAATTCGTAATCAGAATTCGGAGTCAGAACTCAGAAGAGTTTGTAACTAGAATTTGTAATCAGAATTCAGAGTCAAAAACAGAATTCTTTATATCTAGGTTTTTATAAGATTATGAGGTTTTGGTTTTAAAATGAATTTTACACTTAGAAAAACTATGACATGAACAATGAAAACATGGTAAGGATAAATTTCTTTGGGGAAGGAAATTTTTCCTTATAGAAGTAAAACACAGGGTAAAATGAGTTTTACCTTGAAATAAGGTGTTTGTGATTTTCAAAAAAAGAATGAATGGTAAATTCATAAGGATACCTTGTTGACTTAACTGTCTCCCCCAAACATGAAGGAATGGAAAAGTCATAAGGGAGACCTTATTGACTCAACAATCTCCCCCTTTTTAGAAAGCACAAACATCCATACGAAAAAGAATAAAATGACTTAGAAAAAAAATTTCTTGACTTTGAAAATAAAAATTATCTCCCTTTTAACATTAGAAAAGATGAATACGACTAACTCCCCCTTATTCTTTGGAATACTAAGGATCATATTCTATATTTCCAGAATGGAGTTTTTCATTATATTGGGTATGGAAATCTTCGTAATGAGCACTCCCCCTTAGATAAACTCCCCCTCACTTAGGGATATTTCTTCTTAAACTTAGAATTGTTTTTTTCTCCCCCTTTGTGATTTTCAAAAAGGGTTTGAGGGAATGGAAAAATATGATATTTGAAATATTAGTAAAAAAAATCCCAACAAAAACAAGCAACCCTAATTTCATTACGATTGGAAGAATTGGTACAAGGAAAAAACAGATACAACAAAAGATTGGATTTGGATCTATTTTTCTTATTTTTCCTTGGGTATCAGCTTCTTTACGATGGTTTTCAGCTTATTTAGCTCTTTGTGATCCTCCTCTGCTTGCTTCTCTAAGGCTTTTATTCTATCATCTTGAGCCTTCAGAGCCTTTGCTTGAGCCTTCAGCATGTCATCTTGCTTCACTATATTTTCTTCAATCTCGATCTGGAGATCCCTTTCCCTTTTCCAGCTTTGAGCAATAGAGTATAAATTCCCATTCAAGTTCTTTGCATCTTGTGTCTGAGAATTTTTCTCAAGGGTAAGTTTCTCCTAGAGGCTAGTCGATAGTTCCTTGATCATAGAATCTTCATTATCAAAAGCCTCCTTGACATCATGTTGGAATTGGTCATGCTATCTCAGATATTCAACAACTTTACTTGACCAACTGGTCACTTTCTTACAAGACTTCCTATGGTCATCATAGTTCATGTAGAAGTTATTGAAGTCATCCTCAAGCTGAACACATTTATCCATCACAAAAGATACTGAATCTGACTTATGATTCATGCTGTGCTGAAGCATTTGACATCTTGAGTCAATTCTAGGGAAGATCGGAATTGTGTTCACTAGATTCTTGAGTGATTGGACAACAAAGTCATGTCCTAATGAAGATGACTCCTAATCAGAGACTTTTCATGGAGAGGAATATTTCACTAGCTCCACCGGATTTCTCTTAGATGATCCACCAACTTCCTTCTTCCTTAACATAGCTTTGGTAGGTGTAGTAGAAATCACCTGTTTACCCTTGTATGTTCTCGGAACAACCTCTTCATCTTGAGACTCGTGCTCACATCCAGATAACTGAACAACCTTATCTTCATCAATTTTTTCTTTCTCGGCTCCTACCTCTATGTCTTCCAGATGGATAAAATCATGAGCAAAACTTTCTTCATCAGAAGGTTTATTAACCTCTTCTTCATCTTTCTCATATTCACCTTCCTCATCCTTCCTAATAGTTGAGAGTTTTTAAGACTCTGCTTCAGAAGTTCAGATTGATAGTCTCTCATAAGGTGTTTCTTTTTCATGATAATCTTCAACTTGCTTAATAAGATCTTTAGTTCCACAAATACTTTCAGCTTCTTGTACTTCTTCTGCAGCTTTCTCCTCTTCCAAAATCTTCTCTTGGGCTTTTTCCGGAGTTGTAATCCTCTTACCTAGAGCCTCAGGTAATTATTCAACCAAGAAAGACTTTGGTACCATTATATTCTCAGATGCCACTTCAGTATCCTTGAAAAGATATTGCACAATATCTTCCTCTAACAACTTCTTCTTAAACTTCTTCTCTTTGGCTTGCTTCTCAAGCTCTTTAGCATCTTTCTCTTTCAGTTCTTTGGCCTATTCAGGGTCTAAGATAAACTATTGCTCCACTTATTTCCTGTTTTTCTTATCCTCCCTCCATTTGGCTGCCACCTCATCTAGATAGGATTTCTATTTATTGGGATTTGGAGGTGCAGATTCAGTTTCTTTGGCCTTAGGGGTTTTCTCTGTTTCCTCCACTTCCTTTAGTTTCCTCTACTTCCCTGCTTTCTTTGATGGTTCAACCTTTTCTGCATTTTTCAGATCAACCTCTACTTCTTCAACTGGAAGATCATAAAACTGTCCTGATTCCTTAGAAAACCCAATATTCATTCTCTTCAAGGTGTCATCACTTAGTAGCATAACATTACAACTCCTCATCTTGGAACTGCAAGTAATCTTGAAGGATTCAAGACACCGAACAATGGGCTTGGGGAGTAGGGTAAGATACATAATTATATATGCTCTCAAATTCCCATTCTTGATATTCTCCATCGTAATGAGAATTTGCTTCATCAGGTTGATCTTCATTAGGTTTACCAATAAATCCAAGATGTACATGTCACTTTTCTTAAGAGTGTCCTTGCCACCCATTCTTGGTACGATGAAACCCAGAACCCATAACTGTATGATCCGATTGTTGGTAGAAATGTGGGAAAACTTTGCAGTCTTGACATCAGTAAGTCCAAGGTAATCCATAGCCTTCACATTTACGAAACTTCCTTGAACCTCTGGAAGTTTGTGGGAACAAAACTCAGCTTCCCCTTCATAGGACAACCCTACCAAGCTAGTTGCCTTAGTATAAGAAAGTGCATAGATTTTTCCATAACTCTTGAAGGAAAATTTTTCTCTACCATATTCCTTGAAAAAATAAGCTGATTCATAATATTCTATGAGTAGATCCGGATACACAACATCCTGATCTCCTGTCTTTGAAATGGATACACTCTCCCTCCCATTAAGTCTAATATTATTTGAAATAATAGAGTCATACTTGTTGAAACAAATTGGATCACCAACCTCTCCCTGTATATTTTCCACTCTGAAATCAGCTTGACAGAAGACATATCTTGAGAAGGAATTTTAACAGACATTTGGACTTGAGAAAACTTTGAGAATCCAGAACGGGATTTTGAAGTTGGGCAGAGCTTCGACACACAACAACTTTGAAAACCGATGTGGGAAAACCATCAAGGGTCCCCTTTTATAGGTGTTGAAGCGACATTTCATCTTCCCATTTCAATCCAATGGCTAAGAATTCTTCTGATCGGATCTAACGATTGAAATGATAGCCGCAAGAAAAATTTTGTAGGATCTGATCTTTTTAGGTTTTTAATGGAAAACATTCAGATTTAAGGAAACTAGAATCCGAATATTAAAAAACAAAAGAAACTACCAGCATGTAAAAATTGATTACAAAAACTAAATAAAGGAAACATACCGTTCAGATTGCCTGGAAGATTATTCGTAGTAATAAATTCTTTCTTGAAGAACTGTTGATTCCAAAAAATTGATTACGAAAAAAACTCATTATGATATATTTGAGTATAGAAATTTCCATTACGAAAATTTTGAATAAAAAATATCTATTATGAAAATTTTGAGTAGGAAAATCTTAATTACAAAAAAAAACTAACTACAAAAAAAGAATTTTACTTCGATTTTTTTTGAAACAAAACTGATTACGAAAAATTTTGCTATGAAAAAAAATCTGACTGTGGAAAAAATTTCATTGCGAATTTTTTTTGGAAAACTTCGTTACAAAAATTTTGAAAACTTCATTACGAAAAATTTTGTAAGCTTCATTATGAAAAATTTTAAAAACTTCATTATGAAATTTTTTGAAAACTTCATTATGAAATTTTTTGAAAACTTCATTATGAAAATTTTTAAAAACTTCATTACGAAAAATTTTAAAAACTTCATTGAGAAATTTTTTGTAAACTCCTTTTCGAAAATTTTTGAAAACATCATTACGAAAAATATTGAAAACATCATTATGAAAAATTTTAAAAACCTCATTACAAAAATTTTTAAAAACTTCATTACAAAAAATATTAAAAATTTCAAGAAAATGTACCTCCCTATGAAAATGAGTTTATTAATGTAAGGATATTGGTTTCAACAGGAAGTTAATAAGGAATATTACCATATGGTTATCATTCCTAACTTCTATTTAATATATTCAAATCTATCAAGGGGTAAATATTTTGTGAAAATATCAGAAAGTTGATCTTGTGTTCTGATAAATTGAAGAATAATATCCCCCTTTTTTGTGTGACCTCTAAGAAAGTGATGCCTAATATCTATGTGTTATGAACGAGAGTGATGTGAAGAGTTTTTACTAAAGTCAATGGAACTTGTGTTATCACACATAATTTGAGTCTTAGTAAAACTCATGCCATAGTCTATGAATGTGTGTTGCATCCACAACACTTGAGCACAACAACTTCCAGCTGCTATATATTCATCTTCAGCAGTGGAGAGTTCTACTGAGTGTTGCTTCTTGCATGACCAAGAAACTAATGAATCTCTTAAGAAATGACATGTTCTGGATGTACTCTTTCTATCCATTCTACATCCACCAAAGTCAGTATCCAAAAAACTTTTTAAAATAAAATCATTTACAGAAGTATAAAAGAGTCCTAAATCCATGGTTCCCTTTAAGTAGCAAAAAATTCTTTTCACTGCCTTTAAATGAGATTCCTTAGGATTGTATTGATATCTTACACATAAGCACACTGAAAACATTAAGTCTAGATGAATAGCTTTCAATTATAGTAAACTTCCTATCATACCTCTAATGGTTGTTTGATCTACTGGTTTCCCAGCTTCATTAAGATCAAGTGTGTTTGAGGTACCAATATGAGTACTAATACTATTAGTGTTATCATATCCATAATTATTAAGAAGGTCTTTAATATACATATATTGGGATATGTAGATTTCTTCTGGTTTTTGAGAAATTTAAAAACCAAGGAAAAATGTTAACTCACCCATCATACTCATTTCAAACTCAGATTTCATTAGATCCACAAAGGAATTAGTTAAAGACTACTGAATTGAACCAAATATAATGTCATCAACATAAATTTGAACAATAAAAACATTTTTATTATATTTATTTATAAAAAGGGGTGGATCTGCATTTCCCTTAACGTAATTATTTTGAAGCAAAAATCTTGTAAGCCTATCATACCAAGCTTGGGGGGATTTCTTGAGTCCATACAAAGCTTTGGTAAGTTTATAAACATATTCAGGATGTTTTATGACTTCAAAACTAGGTGGTTTTTCAAAAAAAACTTCCTCTTGTACATAACCATTAAGGAAAGCACATTTCACATCCATTTGAAAAAGTTTAAAATTGAAGAATGCTGCAAAGGAAAGTAAAATACGAATAGATTCAAGTCTAGCTACTAGAGAATAAGTTTCTTCATAATCTATTCCTTCTTGTTGATTATAGCCTTTAGCAACCAATATAGCTTTATTCCTAACTATGACTCCATTTTCATCACACTTATTTTTGAAGACCCATTTTACTCCAATAACTGAAGTTTCCTTAGGTCTTTCAACCATGGTCCAAACTTTATTCCTTTCGAATTCAGTTAGTTCATCTTACATAGATTTTATCTAATCATCATCACCTAAAGCTTCATTAGTGTTTTTTGGTTCCAATTGGAAAAGGAATACAAGTTTTTCTACTTCATCTCTTAAGGAACTTTTAGTCCTTATAGGTTGATTCAAATCACCAATGATACTATTACTGGGATGATTCATAAGAAATGACTGATTTGGGTTTTTTAAAACCTGTTCATCAACATATGGTATGAAATCTTATGGGGTAAATGTTTCAGAAGTATTTTCTTGGAAAGTTTCCTTATCAGAATGATATTCTATCAAGGGTTGATAATCGGTTTTTGAAAACATATCCGAAGATGTAGGTTGAGGTTGTTTAAAAATAAAGGGATCAGATTCATCAAATTTTTCATGTACTGTTTCTTCAACAATACAAGTGTTTTTGTTAAAAAATCTATATGCCTTAGAAGTTGTGGAGTAGCCTAAGAAAATTACCTCATCAAATTTTGGTGCGAATTTGTGTAAATTATCGTTAGTATTCCGAATGAATACCTTTCATCCAAAAACCGTGAAGTAAAAAAGTCTAGGTTTTATACCATTCTATAACTCATAAGGGGTTTTATTAAGAAAAGGTCTAATCAAAACTCTATTTATAGTATAACAAGCAGTACTCAGAGCTTCAGCCCAAAAATGTTTGGCAACTAAATATTCACTCAACATGGTTCTTGTTATCTCTTAAAGAATTCTATTTCTTCTTTCAACAACACCATTTTGTTGAGGAGTTCTAGGTGTTGAGAAGTTATGAGTAATACCTTTTCTCACTACTGGAAATACACTATTTCCCAACGGTTGTGAACCGTTGGGAAAGCCCCTCAAACCGTTGGTATATAATATACCAACGGTTCTCTCAACCGTGGGGAAGTAGGCCGTTGGGAAAGACCTTTCCCAACGGTTTACTGGAAACCGTTGGGGTAGGGTGGGAGAAGGCACTCTATCCCAACGGTTTGGGTGAACCGTTGGGAAAAACCACATGGGTGACCTCTTTCCCAACGGTTTAGAACTGTTGGGAAAAGAGATCATTACCAACGGTTCAATGAACCATTGGTAAAAAGTTATTTAGAATTATATGCCAACGGTTTAAAACCGTTGGCATACCCTATGCTGCAAATTGCAGCACCCTGCAATTTGGCAGCCCCTCTCCCCTGTACATCAAGCACCTCTCATCTCATCAGGCCTCATTTTCACCTCATTTTCGATCCAACTATTGTACCTGTAATAAAATAAAACAGACATATACAATTACGAACAAATTCATACACATTTAACATATAATGGATCCTGAAACTATACACATCCATAATTAAATTACAATTCATAAACATACATAATTCATATAGAATTCAATTTAAAATTTTGATGACAATTATATCTGGAATCCGATTGAGACGGGGATGATTGGTACACGTCACATATGACCCATGGATCGTTCTCCTAAAGTTTCAATGTAAACCGAATGAGTTTGGTCGGTTTTACGTATGCCAGTTCTTTTCACTTATAATCCTACCCGTTTTAAAAAAAACAGACACAGTTAGAGTGGTGTTGGCCACACCGCGCCTCGGATTGAGGCGGGGATGATTTGTACACCTCACATATGACCCATGGATCGTTCTTCTAAGGCTTCAACGGAAACCGAATGCGTTTGGTTGGTTTTCCGTATGTACTTAAAATGATGTCCATTTTAATCAAAAGAGAGCCACTTAGACTGATCCCGGCCACACCGCGACTCGGATTGAGCCCGAGTGGGCTCGTACATGTCACATATGACTGATGGATCATTGTGATAAATTATCAACAGATTCGGAATGCGTTTGGTCGGTTTTGCGTATGTCAGTTGTTCTTTTCACTTATAATCCTGTCCATTTTAAACAAAAGATACACAGTTAGAACGGTGTCGGCCACACCGCTCCTCGGATTAAGGCGGGATTGACTCGTACACGTCACATACAACCCATGGATCCTTGTGCTAAAGTAACGACACAGTCCTAATGCCTTTGGTCGGTTTTTCGTATGTCACTTGATGATTTTCACTTAAAATGACGTCTTTTTGAAACAAAAGACCGACGCTTTGAGTGGTGTCGGCCACACCGCATCTCCGATTGTGGCGGGGTTGATTCATACACATCACATATGACCCATGGATAGTTCTCCTAAAGTTTCAACGGAAACCGAATCCGTTTGGTCGTTTTTCCATATGTACTTAAAATGGTGTTCATTTTAAACAAAAGAGAGCCACTTAGACTTATCGCGGCCACACCGTGACTCGGATTCATCCCGGGTTGGCTCGTATACATCACAAATGACCCATGGATTGTTGGGACAAATTATCAACAGATTCAGAATGCGTTTGGTCGGTTTTCCGTATGCCAGTTGATGCTTTTGACTTAAAATGACGTCCTTTTGAAACAAAAGACGGACACTTTGAGTGGTGCCTGCCACACCGCGTCTCCGGATTGAGCTGAAACCACCGAGAAACATTCTAATTATTATTCGTGACGTGTACGCGCAGATGTCACATCAAGCGGACGTGCAGTTTGCGCGGTACGACTCAATATTCGTGTTTTAAGTGATGCGCGCGCTTCGGAAACGCGCGTGAGGGGGGTCCAAACGGGGCGAACGAAGTCGGAATGGACTGAAATCAGACGAAAAATACGGGACAATGATTTCTGAAGTGTTCGAGCAGACGGCGCATCAATCGGACGTGTCGTGTGCCCGCGGTGACCGACAACGCAGTTCTGGTGTCATAAACGGCCAAAACGGGCGTCCAACGGTCAAATTCATAGCGGACGACCTCGGATTGAGCTGAAACCACCGCGAAACATTCTAATTATTATTCGTGACGTGTACGCGCAGACGGCACGTCAATCGGACGTGCGGTTTGCGCGGTACGGCTCAATATTCGTGTTTTAAGTGATGCGCGTGCTTCGTAAACGCGCGTGAGGGGGGTCCAAATGGGCCGAACGAAGTCGGAATGGCCTGAAATCATACGACAAATACGGGACAGTGATTTCTGAAGTGTTCGAGCAGACGGCGCATCAATCGGACGTGTCGTGTGCCCGCGGTGACCGACAACGCAGTTCTGGTGTCATAAACGGCAAAAACGGGTGTCCAATGGTCAAATTCATAGCGGCCGACCTCAGATTGACCTGAAACCACCGGGAAACATTATAATTATTATTCGTGACATGTACGCGCAGACGGAACGTCAATCAGACATGCGGTTTGCGCGGTACGGCTCAATATTCGTGTTTTAAGTGATGCGCGCGCTTCGTAAACGCGCGCGAGGGGGGTCCAAACGGGCCGAATGATTTCAGAATGGCCTGAAATCAGACGACAAATACGGGTGAGTGCTTTATGAAGTGGTCGAGCAAACGACACGTCAATCGGACGTGCCGTGTGCGCGCGGTGACCGACAACGCAGTTCTGGTGTCATAAACGGCCAAAACGGGCGTCAAACGGTCAAATTCATAGCGGACGACCTCAGATTGAGGTGGGGTTGACTCGTACACATCTCAAATGACCCATGGATCGTTGTCGTAAAGTATCAACACAATCCGAATGCGTTTGGCCGGTTTTCCGTATGTCAGTTGATGTTTTTCACTTAAAATGACGTCTTTTTGAAACAAAAGACATACACTTTGAGTTGTTCCGACCACACCGCACCTCGGATTGAGGCGGGGATGATTGGTACATGTCACATATGACCCATGGATCGTTTTATAAAGTTTCAATGGAAACCGAATGCGTTTGGTCGGTTTTGTGTATGCCAGTTCTTTTCACTTATAATCCTACCCATTTTAAACAAACCAGACACAGTTAGAGCGGTGTTGACCACACCGCGCCTCGGATTGAGGCGGGGATGATTCGTACACCTCACATATGACCCATGGATCGTTCTTCTAAAGTTTCAACGGAAACCGAATGCGTTTGGTCGGTTTTCCGTATGTACTTAAAATGATGTCCATTTTAATCAAAAGAGAGCCACTTAGACTGATCCCGACCACACCGCGACTCGGATTGAGCCCGAGTGGGCTCGTACATGTCACAATGACTGATGGATCGTTGTGATAAATTATCAACAGATTCGGAATGCGTTTGGTCGGTTTTGCGTATGTCAGTTGTTCTTTTCACTTATAATCCTGTCCATTTTAAACAAAAGATACACAGTTAGAACAGTGTCGGCCACACCGCTCCTCGGATTGAGGCAGGATTGACTCGTACACGTCACATACGACCCATGGATCCTTGTGCTAAAGTATCGACACAGTCCGAATGCCTTTGGTCGGTTTTTCGTATGTCACTTGATGATTTTCACTTAAAATGACGTCTTTTTGAAACAAAAGACCGACGCTTTGAGTGGTGTCGGCCACACCGCGTCTCCGATTGTGGCGGGGTTGATTCGTACACGTCACATATGACCCATGGATCGTTCTACTAAAGTTTCAACGGAAACCGAATCCGTTTGGTTGTTTTTCCGTATGTACTTAAAATGGTGTTCATTTTAAACAAAAGAGAGCCACTTAGACTTATCGCGGCCACACCGCGACTCAGATTCATCCCGGGTTGGCTCGTATACGTCACATATGACCCATGGATTGTTGGGACAAATTATCAATAGATTCAGAATGCGTTTAGTCGGTTTTCCGTATGCCAGTTGATTCTTTTCACTTAAAATGACGTCCTTTTGAAACAAAAGACGGACACTTTGAGTGGTGCCGGCCACACCACGTCTCCGGATTGAGTTGAAACCACCGAGAAACATTCTAATTATTATTCGTGACGTGTACGCGCAGATGGCACATCAAGCGGACGTGCAGTTTGCGCGGTACGGCTCAATATTCGTGTTTTAAGTGATGCGCGCGCTTCGTAAACGCGCGTGAGGGGGGTCCAAACGGGCCGAACGAAGTCGGAATGGCCTGAAATCAGACGACAAATACGGGACAGTGATTTCTGAAGTGTTCGAGCAGACAGCGCATCAATCGGACGTGTCGTGTGCCCGCGGTGACCGACAACGCAGTTCTGGTGTCATAAACGGCCAAAACGGGCGTCCAACGGTCAAATTCATATAATATGACCTCGTATTGAGCTGAAACCACCGAGAAACATTCTAATTATTATTCGTGACGTGTACGCGCAGTCGGAACGTCAATCGGACGTGCGGTTTGAGCGGTACGGCTCAATATTCGTGTTTTAAGTGATGCGCGTGCTTCGTAAACGCGCGTGAGGGGGGTCCAAATGGGCCGAATAAAGTCAGAATGGCCTGAAATCAGACGACAAATACGGGACAGTGATTTCTGAAGTGTTCGAGCAGACGGCGCATCAATCGGACGTGTCGTGTGCCCGCGGTGACCGACAACGCAGTTCTGGTGTCATAAACAGCAAAAACGGGCGTCCAACGGTCAAATTCATAGCGGCCGACCTCAGATTGACCTGCAACCACCGAGAAACATTCTAATTATTATTCGTGACGTGTACGCGTAGACGGAACGTCAATCGGACGTGCGGTTTGTGCGGTACGGCTCAATATTCGTGTTTTAAGTGATGCGCGCGCTTCGTAAACGCGCGTGAGGGGGGTCCAAACGGGCCGAACGATTTCAGAATGGCCTGAAATCAGACGACAAATACGGGTGAGTGCTTTATGAAGTGGTCGAGCAGAAGGAATGTCAATCGGACGTTCCGTGTGCGCGCGGTGTCCGACAACGCAGTTCTGGTGTCATAAACGGCCAAAACGGGCGTCAAACGGTCAAATTCATAGAGGACGACCTCGGATTGAGGTGGGGTTGACTCTTACACGTCTCAAATGACCCATGGATCGTTGTCTTAAAGTATCAACACAATCCGAATGCGTTTGGCTGGTTTTCCGTATGTCAGTTGATGTTTTTCACTTAAAATGACGTCTTTTTGAAACAAAAGACATACACTTTGAGTTGTTCCGACCACACCGCGCCTCGGATTGAGGCGAGGATGATTGGTACACATCACATATAACCCATGGATCGTTCTACTAAAGTTTCAATGGAAACCGAATGCGTTTGGTCGGTTTTGCGTATGCCAGTTCTTTTCACTTATAATCCTACCCATTTTAAACAAAACAGACACAGTTAGAGCGGTGTTGGCCACACCGCACCTCGGATTGAGGCGGGGATGATTCGTACACCTCACATATGACCCATGGATCGTTCTCCTAAAGTTTCAACGGAAACCGAATGCGTTTGGTCAGTTTTCCGTATGTACTTAAAATGATGTCCATTTTAATCAAAAGAGGGCCACTTAGATTGATCCCGGCCACACCGCGACTCGGATTGAGCCCGAGTGGGCTCGTACATGTCACATATGACTGATGGATCGTTGTGATAAATTATCAACAGATTCAGAATGCGTTTGGTCGGTTTTGCGTATGTCAGTTGTTCTTTTCACTTATAATCCTGTCCATTTTAAACAAAAGATACACAGTTAGAACGGTGTCGGCCACACCGCTCCTCGGATTGAGGCGGGATTGACTCGTACACGTCACATACGACCCATGGATCCTTGTGCTAAAGTATCGACACAGTCCGAATGCCTTTGGTCGGTTTTTCGTATGTCACTTGATGATTTTCACTTAAAATGACGTCTTTTTGAAACAAAAGACCGACGCTTTGAGTGGTGTCGGCCACACCGCGTCTCCGATTGTGGCGGGGTTGATTCTTACACGTCACATATGACCCATGGATCGTTCTCCTAAAGTTTCAACGGAAACCGAATCCGTTTGGTCGTTTTTCCGTATGTACTTAAAATGGTGTTCATTTTAAACAAAAGAGAGCCACTTAGACTTATTGCGGCCACACCGCGACTCGGATTCATCCCGGGTTGGCTCGTATACGTCACATATGACTCATGGATTGTTGGGACAAATTATCAACAGATTCAGAATGCGTTTGATCGGTTTTTCGTATGCCAGTTGATGCTTTTCACTTAAAATGACGTCCTTTTGAAACAAAAGACGGACACTTTGAGTGGTGTCGGCCACACCGCGTCTCCGGATTGAGCTGAAACCACCGAGAAACATTCTAATTATTATTCGTGACGTGTACGCGCAGATGGCACATCAATCGGACGTGCGGTTTGCGCGGTACGACTCAATATTCGTGTTTTAAGTGATGCGCGCGCTTCGTAAACGCGCGTGAGGGGGGTCCAAACGGGCCGAACGAAGTCGGAATGGCCTGAAATCAGACGACAAATACGGTACAGGGATTTATGAAGTGTTCGAGCAGACGACGCATCAATCGGACGTGCCGTGTGCCCGCGGTGACCGACAACGCAGTTCTGGTGTCATAAACGGCCAAAACGGGCGTCCAACGGTCAAATTCATAGAGAACGACCTTGGATTGAGCTGAAACCACCGAGAAACATTCTAATTATTATTTGTGACGTGTACGAACAGACGGCACGTCAATCGGACGTGCGGTTTGCGCGGTACGGCTCAATATTCGTGTTTTAAGTGATGCGCGCGCTTCGTAAACGCGCGTGATGGGGGTCCAAATGGGCCGAACGAAGTCGGAATGGCCTGAAATCAGACGACAAATACGGGACAGTGATTTCTGAAGTGTTCTAGTAGACGGCGTATCAATCGGACGTGCCGTGTGCCCGTGGTGACCGACAACGCAGTTCTGGTGTCATAAACGGCCAAAACGGGCGTCCAACGGTCAAATTCATAGCGGCCGACCTCGGATTGACCTGAAACCATCGGGAAACATTCTAATTATTATTCGTGATGTGTACGCGCAGACGGAACGTCAATCGAACGTGCGGTTTGCGCGGTACGGCTCAATATTCGTGTTTTAAGTGATGCTCGCGCTTCGTAAACGCGCGTGATGGGGGTCCAAACAGGCCGAACGAAGTCGGAATGGCCTGAAATCAGACGAAAAATACGGGACAGTGATTTCTGAAGTGTTCGAGCAGGCGGCGTATCAATCGGACGTGCCGTGTGCCCGCGGTGATCGACAACGCAGTTCTGGTGTCATAAACGGCCAAAACGGGCGTCCAACGGTCAAATTCATAGCGGCCGACCTCGGATTGACCTGAAACCACCGGGAAACATTCTAATTATTATTCGTGATGTGTACGCGCAGACGGCACGTCAATCGGACGTGCGGTTTGCGCGGTACGACTCAATATTCGTGTTTTAAGTGATGCTCGCGCTTCGTAAACGCGCGTGAGGGGGGTCCAAACTGGCCGAACGATTTCAGAATGACCTGAAATCAGACGAAAAATACGGGTGACTGATTTATGAAGTGGTCGAGAAGACGGCACGTCAATCGGATGTGCCGTGTTCCCGCGGTGACCGACAACGCAGTTCTGGTGTCATAAACGGCCAAAACGGGCGTCAAACGGTCAAATTCATAGCGGACGACCTCGGATTGAGGCGGGGTTGACTCGTACACGTCTCAAATGACCCATGTATCGTTGTCTTAAAGTATCAACACAATCTGAATGCGTTTGGCCGGTTTTCCGTATGCCAGTTGATGTTTTTCACTTAAAATGATGTCCTTTTGAAAAAAAAGACATACACTTTGAGTTGTTCCGACCACACCGCGCATCGGATTGAGGCGAGGATGACTCGTACACGTCACATATGACCCATGGATCGTTTTCCTAAAGCATCAACACATTTCGAATGCGTTTGGTCAGTTTTTCGTATGTCACTTTTTGTTTTCACTTAAAATCTTATGGAAATTCATATAGAATATTTTTATATCATATTTAGTATGGATTAGATTTTAGTTGATCATGCTATGAAACATTTCAGAGCTAATGAAATTAAGGAAGGTGGAGGGGCTGTCCGGGGGGCTGTCCGGGGGGGCTGTCCGGTGGGTGTCCGGGGGGCTGTCCGGGGACCAAGGAGGAGGGTGGGGGGGCTGTGCGGGGTCTGTCCGGGGGGTGTTTGGGGGTTGTTCAGGGGGTTGTCCGGGGTTGTTCAGGGGGCTGTCCGGGGGTTGTTCAGGGGGCTGTCCAGGGGGTTGTCCGGGGGTGTTCAGAGGGCTGTCCGGGGGGTGTTTGGGGGGTTGTCCGGGGTCCAAGGGGGGGGGGTGGGGGGGTTGTCCGGGGTCCAGGGGGGGGGGGGGTTGTCCGGGGGTCTGTCCGGGGGATATCCGGGGTCCAGGGTGGAGGGTTGGGGGCTGTACGGGGGGCTGTCCGCGGGGGCTGTCCGCGGGGGCTGTCCGGGGGGGGGGGGGGGGCTGTCCGGTGGGTGTCCGGGGGGCTGTCCGGGGACCAAGGAGGAGGGTGGGGGGGCTGTGCGGGGTCTGTCCGGAAGGTGTTTGAGGGTTCTTCAGGGGGTTGTCCGGGGTTGTTTAGGGGGCTGTCCGGTGGTTGTTCAGGGGGTTGTCCGGGGTTGTTCAGGGGGTTGTCCGGGGGGTGTTTGGGGGGTTGTCCGGGGTCCAAGGGGGAGGGTGGGGGGGGGGGGGGGGTTGTACGGGGGGCTGTCTGGGGGGCTATCCGGGGTCCAGGGTGGAGGTTTGGGGGCTGTACGGGGGGCTATCCAGGGGGCTGTCCGCGGGGCTGTCCGGGGGGTGTTTGGGGGGTGTTCGGGGTCCAAGGGGGAGGGGGGGGGGGGGTTGTCCAGGGTCCAAGAATGAGGGGGGTTGTCCAGGGAGTTCTCAAACACACAACCACTATAAGACAACAACATCCATAAAAACAGACAATATATAAAAATAACTCAACTCCAATACTATACTACGAGTCTAGATAAAACCAACAACTAGAATAGATTAAACATCAAATCTCAAGTAAAAAATGTAACAGATCAATATGTCCCACATCAGCATCACCATCTCCATCATCATCATCATCATCGCCCTCGTCATCGTCCTCCTCATCGTCCTCACCCTCCACAGCGCCTTCCTCCTCGCCTTCGCCCTCCTCCTCGCCCTCCTCATCTCCCTCCTCTTCCGCATCAGACTGCTCGCCATCATCATCTTCAAGCTGGACATCGGCCTGACCACCACTGGAACTGCCACCTGGTGCACCATATATAGAATGTATCGACGACATGTATTCATCAATCGCTGGGCTGGCCTCTGCTAGAAGTGTTGGACGTAGAACTTCAATAAATTTCATAAATGCACTGTTTGCCCTAGCAGACTGTTCTTCCGTCTCTGTGGCCCTTTTCTCAGCCTGTTCTGCCTGTGCCCTAACTTGCTGCATCTCGGTGGCACTACAACTCGTACCTGAGGCAGGCCAATACATCGTCGGGGCTATCCTAGGTCGGCAGCGTACTCTGCCAGAATGATCCTCTCCCAACACCTGATGTAAGTGATCAGATGGCCCAAAATTGTCTGCTTCTTGGGCATCGAGGGCCTCTAAAGAATCCTGTTACAAATATAAATATATTATTAAGTTACGAAATAGATATTAAAATATAAAATCAACAGATTAAAACTTACAATCTGCTGCTAAGTCGCTTCGTTGACAGCACGTCCATCCTTTTTTCGTCTACTCGAGTAAAACAGTTTTGCTCGAGGCACACGTCCTTCAATATTTTGTACTTTCCTCTACAATGAAATTGAAAACAAAATTTATATAAAGACTTCATCAAATAATTAAATAATTGAGGAAACAAAAGAAAATGTAAGTCGTAAAGAAAACTTATAAACAATTGTCATACCTGCTACCTCTCATGATCCGGCATCGTCGTGCGTCCTAGTGTATGGAGGTATTTTTTTGCATCAATGTTTTTTTTATTTTTTCCAGATGATTCCTAAATAAAATTCGATAATGCAAAGGATAATATTAATGCAAAACTTGAAAGTTATTATTTAAATACCTCAAATGTAATTCATACCGTAAACTGGGTACTCATCCAATGAGTAATCATCTGACGATACTGCTCTATAGGAAAATCATCCACGACTGGTACCACCTCTAACTCAATGCCAACTCTAGCACGCCAGCCAATATACAGCTCATGCTTGTAGGCTCTCCAAAGCTCGCCTAAATCCTTTAGACGTTCCAGTCGTGCACCCTCACCATCAGGAAAATTAAATCAAAGCTGAAATGAAAATATTAATTTATATAAATACAAAAAAAAATCATGGCATTAAATACAACAGATTTTTTACCCATATCTCTGCCCAAACTCTATCTTTGACCTCATGTGGAAAATGTCTCCACGACAGCGGGCTGACGGGAATGATGTCAGAGTATTTGGCAAGCGTCGCCATAAAACTCCGACATTGCTGCCCTGTTTTCTCAACCATCTGATTGTCTTCATTATATTCCACCATAACCTGTGTGCGACGGTTCCACACCGAACGCATGCGTGTACGGCCCCGCCCCCCCTCCTGTCAGTAGATGTATCTGTCATGAAAGAAAAAGAAATATTTTATCAAAACATGTTATAATGAAAATAAATATTGCTATAAAAATTTCATAGGGTTTTATAAATATACCTGTGCTAGTCTGATCAATGAGTGGCGCCGGATCCACAGAACCTGATGGAACACCCTTTGGTGGAACAGGAGTCGAAGACGATGGAATATAAAAGCTCGGAGAGACAGAAGTAGAAGGAAAAGAAGATGGAACAACTGTATGACCTGATGCTGACTGGGGAGTGGGAATCATCATGGGATGTGAAAATAATGGGGCAGAAGATGCAGAAGGTAGCGAAAACATGGGAGGTCTAAATATCCCGTGTGTCCCTAATGACACACCGGGATCAGAATGTGGGAAGGATGAAATGTCAGTGGGAGGGGCAGGGTCTAGTCGGGCATGCGCAGCTCTATGTCCACCTCTGGTACGAACCCTCCTCATACCACCGGCCTGAGTACTAGGACCAGTACTAGGCTCCTCGTCGAATAACTGTCGACGTAATGGTGGATCCTACAAAAAAGTTTACAAAAAAAATTAATCACATGACATTATATATTCTGTAAATATATATATATATATTTGAAATAAAGTACTCACTGTAGGCACTAATGGTGGAATACCCATCTCCTCCATCCGACGATTGTTCTCCGCCATTTTTTTCTTCGTCTCTCTTCAATTGGCTTCATTTCCTGCATTGGAAAACAAATATGTAATTAATTAGAAAAAGAAAATTAATGTGTAAACCAAAAAACTAAATATATGAGGGAATGGGGGGATTCATTGGTAATTTAGCTATCAATTGTTTTAGAAGAGCTTGAATGAATTTAATAAAACATACAAGTTGTAATGTTCACCAAGTTAGAAATATTGTTTGATTTGGTTTGAATACAATTCAATTCCAAATTAGAAAATGCAATTCAAATAAAACAACAACCAATAAACATTGAAAATTCACATAACGGTCAAGTCAGCTAAAACATATTTGTGATCAATACTAAATAAATATGAATATTACCAACCTTAACAACCCAACTCGAGGTAAACCAAAAGAATTGAGAACATGGATGAATGATTCTATATATTTCCAACCACAAATTCAGGTTCCCAATCAACTCTGAAAATTGAGCTATTGGAGTCATCAAAAGAAATAAATGGATTGGTTCCAATGGCAATAGGGACAGTGTCAATTCCATCATCAGCATCATCAAAAATATGTCTTGGAATTACTTCAACTACGACACCAAATTCAGGTTGAAGTTGATCTTTGACATAAAAAACTTGTTTAGCCATTGATGCCAACACATATGGTTCTTCGGTTGCAAGAGTGCGGGTCATATTAATTACTCGAAATCCACAATCATCAATAAATGTGCCATGTCTCGTCATCGAATCAAACCAATGGCATTTCATCATTGTGACTTGTCCATGAGAGTAATAATCCAATATTATTATTTTCTCAACGACTCCATAATAACCCACATTTTCAAGTCACGGTATACTATCTGATGCACTGGCATAACAATCTGTTGTGGCAGTAACCATAATACCATCATGTTGTGTTCTCATGTTTTTGGCTCGTTCAGTGACAATAAATCTGTACCCATTGATAACAATTGATTTACAGTCACGAACCACGGCATTAGGACCAAAAGCCAAAGCTCTTATTTCCTCAGAGACAGAGTCAGTAGACAAACTCAATACCTGCAATATAAATGACAGTTAAACTTAAGTAAATATTGAAATAATTAATTTAAACAGTAATATTTTTACCTTCAATTTTAACCAAGCAGAAAACTCTTTGCTATGCAAAGTCTCTATCCTTATCAAAGATAAAGAACGATGCTTCCTATTTATCATTGTTTTATGTTCCCTGTAGATAAAAAAATATGAATAGTTTAACAGATATATATGTAAGATATACATATTCAATTTTGTTACCTGATATAGTCATCGAACAAATCACAGTTGAACAAAACTGTGCGATGTGCCATCTCCCGCTCTTCATGGCTTAATGTCTTCAATGTATATGATCCAGGAATTCCTCCTGTTTGAGGAAGTGATGGAAAACTGGGTTCAATTTGCTCATATTGTTCTTCTTCATTTCTCATTGGTCTGTTCATTCTTGTAGTAAGATCAGACAAATACATTGAACAAAAATCCATACATTCTTGAGATAAGTAACCGTTCACGATAGAACCTTCGGGATGATTCTTGTTTCGAACATAAGACTTTAATGTGAACATATTTCTTTCAGTTGGATACATCCAACGAAAAGAAATAGGTCCTCCGAGAAGTATTTCAGTTGGAATATGGACAGTCAGATGCAGCATGCATGTGAAAAATGATGGGGGAAATATTTTCTCCAACTCACACAAAATTAATGGGGCATCTGTCAACATTTTTTGCAAGAAAGACTTGGACAACTTCTTAGCACAAAGATCTCTAAACAAATGGCACAACCGAATAACACCCACCCTTACATTATTGGATAAAAGATGACGGATTGCTATTGGAAGCAACTCATGCAGTAGAACGTGATAATCATGAGTCTTCAAAGATTTTAGCTTCAACTCTCTTCTGTTGACCCGTTTAGATATGTTTCTTGAATAGCCATCAGGAACTCTAATAGTCTCTAATACTTCCAAAAATTGTTTTTTTTTTCAGTAGGTGTCAACACATAAGAAGCACATGGAAGTTGCCATTTATTTTCACTGATACGCACGAGATGCAATTCTGGTCTGATGCCCCAATCCACCAAGTCACGTCGAGATCGTAAATCATCTTTTGTCTTCCCCTTGACATTTAGAAGAACTGAAAGCAACATTTCACATATATTCTTTTCAATATGCATTACGTCTAAGCAATGACGTAGCAAATTGGTTGACCAATAAGGCAAATCAAAAAAGATACTCCTCTTCCTCCAATTGTAACAGGTTTCTGTGGAAACATTCTTTCTCTTTCCATATTTCATTTGACCCTTCCCGAACGAAAAACTGAAATCTTTCAATTCATTAAGCACATCAGTTCCAGACATACGCTGAGGTGGATCATCGGTCTCTATAGTATTATCAAATCTTCGACGATTCATTCTATATGGATGATCCTTTGGCAAAAATCTTCGATGTCCCATAAAACTGAAACTACAACGATGTTTCAGTCTTCTGGATCGTGTATTCTTCATACAAACTGGACATGATAGTTTCCCCTTCGTGCTCCATCCAGACATCATTGCATAAGCCGTAAAATCATTGATTGTCCACATAAGCACAACGCGCATCTGAAATATGTCTTTCGAACATGCATCGTATGTGCGCACACCCACATCCCAAAGAAGCTTCAACTCTTTTATGAAAGGTTGCATGTATACATCAATATCAATGCCGGGATCAGAAGGACCAGATATGAGTATAATCATGAAAGTGAAAGATTTTTTCATACACAACCATGGGGGAAGATTATAAATGTGCATAAAAACGGGCCATGTGCTGTGCGAAGTAAGCATCTGCCCAAACGGATTAAAACCGTCGCATGAAAGACCCAGCCTCACATTACGCACGTCAGCTGCAAAATCAGAATGTCGAGCATCAAATCTCTTCCATGCAAATCCATCTGCAGGATGAACCAACTCATCATCAGTCTTCTTTCTCTCGGTATCATGCCATCTCATTTTTATTGATATGTCATCAGACATAAAAAGATTCTGGAGTCTGGGGATCAATGGAAAGTGCCACATTACTTTCTGTGGAACGCGGGATGGTGTTCCATCAGATTTTGACTTCCAGCGGGATGTGCCACATTTTATACATTCATTTCGTTCAGCGGTTTCCTCCCAGAATAAACTGCAATCTTTCGGGCAAGCATGAATTTTGTTTCTTGAAAATCCAAGTTCCTCAACTAACTTCCATGCCATATAGTGGTTTGAGGGAATATCTGCATCATCTGGAAGTAAATCCTTCAAGAGGGTAAGAATGTAATCGATTGCTGTATTAGAAATCCCATACATAGTTTTCCCATGAAATAATCGGATTAAAAATTACAGCTTTTTTATTTTATCGCATTGTCGATATACTGGAGTCGTGGCAGCATCATTCAATTTTTTCACCCTATCAATATCATAATTTTCACTAGATGCATCAGTTGTCCTCATATCGAAGTCTTCTTGAGTCGAAATCCGTTCTTTTTCATGATGACAAATAAACGGAAACCGATCATCTAACAAATTCTCCATTCCAGTCTTTTCATTTCGATCATCACCAATTTGAGATTTCGTTTTCTCCCCATTGTGATACCATAGAAAGTAGTTTGCTTGAAACCCATTTTTGGTTATGTGGTAGCTGACTTATTCACGGCTCAACCAAGGTCTACCAACACAATTGGAACATGGGCAGTGTATGCGACCACTATCTGAAGCATTGTGAAATGCAAAATCTATAAAGCTCTCCAAATTGTTTTGAAAATCGTCTGAGATCCGATCGGTTTCATACATCCAACTTCTCTCCATTCTGTAAAAGGAATTTATATAAGTCATTTTGTCATAAACAATTCAATAGGCATTAACTATAATAGAAAATACATTTAAGTAAACGATAAAGGAAGAAAATAATCAAGGTATCAACTACACATGTCAAAAATACATACAAATGTGTTATTGAAAAAATGTAAAACCAACAAGAACTTAATGTGTTATATCACATAACAGCATGACTCATCCCATAACCATATTAGTAGGGTATCATGAACATGAATAACATCAACCTTGTTCCATCCTCCTACCCTACATGACCATAACCACATGCCACATCTTATTATAGCCTTATCACATCACACCTCACCGAAAAACACTAGGGAAATCATAGTACATCTCACCTGAAGACACATGGACAATCACATCGCATCATGCCTAAAAACACATGGTCAATCACTTTTGAAGGAAGAGTAGGGAAGACATGGTAGCTATCCAAACATATAACCACCATCCTAGATATTAGAAAAAATACTCATAACTCAAAACCTCTGATCGTTGGTAAGTTTATCCAACTCTGGTTGGGAATGTGTAGAAATAACATAAAAATACATGATATATAGATAGCACAAAATACTCAACCTATGGGTTCACATTAACTACATAATCACACACTTCACTACTACCATAAAACACATAAACCACACTACCACCACACAAGACGCATATCATTAGAATATAATTCTACATTCAATAAGTCTATCTATGGAATTATCATAAGAATCCATGTATCAATTGGAATATAATTCTACATTCAATAAGTCTATCTATGGAATTATCATAAGAATCCATGTATCAATTGGAATATAATTCTACATTCAATAAGTCTATCTATGGAATTATCATAAGAATCCATGTATCAATTGGAATATAATTCTACATTCAATAAGTCTATCTATGGAATCCCTCCCTTGGATCCATGTATCACCCATGGCTTAATCAATATTCAAAGAAATGATTCTATCCGTGGAATTCCACTGTGAATCCATTTATCACATAAAGCGTATAAGTTAATAGAAACAAGATTATATACCTGGCATCCTAATAGAATCCATGTATCACTATTTACTATTAATCATTTAATGAATTCCATTTCATTTAAACAATTCATTAAACATACCAAGGTCAAAAACAAAGGTATTTAATACAACTCACCTCAAAATGGCGACTCAATCAAATAATAACCTGAAAAGAATGAAGCTTCATTTACTCATGCTGTAATGACAAGATAATGAGATTCCCTTGCTTAATCAATCAATTCCATATCATGGTCTCAACATAACTCATAATGGCTAGCAATTCAATGAAAATTCAAGCACTCACATGGGAATTTTTAATAGAACACTCCTAACAAGACTATAAAGATATCACATGCATTAGTTATAATATATCTAACATGGTAACATAAAATATAAGATAAATTCAATCCAATTTCATAGATTCATAGCACAGTCTCTACTTTACTCACATTGGCAAGGCAATACAATTAAAACATGTGTTAAAAAATAATTGGCATTCATGTGTTAAAATGGGAATGCAAACCATGTTCAAGGGGTAAAATCCAAAAAGGAATTTTCAAGAAAACTCAACCTTAGGCTGGTCCGGCGGGCAGTATCTCCAAAATCACCTAAACTGATGGGAAAAATGAAAAATAGGTTTAAATACTATCCAAACATTTGAATACGTTTTCAGATAAAGAAGAAGAATAACCTGAAGAAGAGCTGGAAGATTCAAGGCCGGCAGTACCTCCAAAATCGCCTAAATCGGCTGCTGCTCCCGTTTTAGGGTTGTGTATCGCGAATGGGGGAGAGAACAGGCGGCTGGGAATTTGGGGAGAACCTTTTCCAATGGTTCTTAAAAACCGTTGGCATATATATATCTATCCCAACGGTTCTAGAGAACCGTTTGGAAAAACCTCCCCAAAGCATATCTATACCAACGGTTCTCATGAACCATTGGAAAAAACCTCCCCAAAGCCATCTATCCCAACGGTTCATGAGAACCGTTGGGAGAATACCTCCCAGGAAACGTCTATGCCAACGGTTCTAATGAACCATTGGGAAAAACCTCCTTCACCAACGGTTTGATAGAACCATTGGTATGTAACTGTTGGGAAAGACCAGCATTCCAGTAGTGTCTACTAAAAAAAGTTTCAAAATCAGAATTTTGAAATTATCCTCCATAATCACTATGAATAATTATCAAAGGAATGTTTTTCTCATATTTAACTTGGGCTCTAAAACTTCTGAAATAAGAAAAAACTTCATATTCTTGTGCTAAAAAATAGAGCCACATAAATATAGTGTAATCATCAACCAAGACAAATACATAATACTTGCCTCCAATGCTTCCAGTTTATGTTGGTCCAAAAATATCCATATGCACCAACTGTAATGCATCAGTGGTTGATTCTTCACTGATGGATTTAAAAATTGATTTATGTTACTTTCCATATTGAAAAGGATCATAGACTTTTGAAGGATCAAACCTAAGATCCGATAGATCCTTAACTAGTCCCTTCTTTGAAAGTTTACATAGGTTTCTAAGGTTACAGTGTCCTAGAATTCTATTCCATAACCAAGAATGATCTCCCATTTCATAAAGGAAAGGTATATCCTAACTCTTAAGGTCTTCTAAATTTAGTGTGTAAACATTCTCTTGCCTATTGGCAGAAAAAATAAATTCTTCCTTGGAATTTTGTACTAAGAACTTATCATTCCTAAAATTTATAAGGAATCCTTAATCACATAATTGGATTATGCTAATGAGGTTGTGCTTAAGACCTTTAATAAGTAAAATGTTCAAAATCAAAGTTTTTCTAAGAAGAACGATGTTACCTATACCAATAATTTCTCCCTTAGCATTATCTCCAAAAGTTAATTTTCCTCCTTTAGTCTTGATAATATTTTCAAAGAAGGTTTTGTTACCAAACATATGACAGGAACATCCACTATCCGTGTACAAAGTATTGCTGTTGGTACCTTCTTTATCTTCCTAAAAATAAGAAAGTTAGATTTTAGGAATCGAAGTTTTCTAGGATCTGGAATTTTTAGTCAAAAAAATTTTGGGTATCCAAATTTGTTTAGAAAAATAAGCTTTATGAAACCCAAGATATTGAACTTTGTTCAAGGAGGAATTTTTCTTCCAATGCCCACAACTTTGACATTTAGTGCAAAAAGGGGCTCTAAAAGAAACAAAATAGTTGTTTCTGAAAACCGGTTTTCAGTGAGTATAACCTACTCGAGTAGTGTTTCCTTGAGGTTTAATTTGAGAATACATATTGTCAAAATTTTCCTTCCCAGAGTTAAAGTATTCAAGAAGTTTCTTTAGGGAAAATATTTTGAATTTCAGTCTGATGACTAAATTCATATCCTCAGGAATCATTTCTTTAGAGTTATATTTTTCCTAAAAAACTTTTATCTTTAAAATAGAATTCTTAAGATCTTTAAAAAGTTATTACTTAACATAATTTGGTTCATCAAGTCCTTTAGAAAGTTTTTCTAAAAGCTCATCATTATCTCCATGATCTTTAGAAACATCTGAAATCTCTTTTGTAAGAATTTCTTCCCTTGTATTTTCCTTGTCTAATTTCTTAAAATTTTTCCAATTTCTTTCTTCTGGTAACTTGGAAAATCTACATACTTCTTCATATGAAGGTATTTCTTCATTTTCTATGGATGAAGTATCTTCATTAGAAGTAATATTTTCAGAATAGTAATTCTTATCAAGAGATAAATTTTTAGAGCCTCGAAAGAGCATACCTTGTCCATAATACATGCATTATGGAAATAAGTAGTAGAAATGAATCCCATATTCTTTTGTGATGATGAATCATATTCAGAAGATTCACTTTCTGAAGAGTCTGCACAACTATCACTCCAAGTATCATTATCTTTAAGACTTTTCTTGTGCTTTGAATGATATAATTTCTTCTTGTTCCTTTCTGAATTCCTTTCCGTATTTTCCTTCTTTTTCAATAAGGGACAATCAGGTTTGATATGACCTGTTCTTCTACACTCATAACAAGTAACTTCTCTGTCTTTATTATCTCTATATTCTCTCTTCTTGTACTTATTCTGATAGTTATTTTGGGCTACAATCTTGTTCATTCTCCGAGAAATATTGGATAATTCATTCTCAGACTTTTCTATATCACTAGATTCTGACCGAATAAGGAATTTATTTGAATTTGATCTAGTTACTCTTCCTGTGGTCTTGGCTTTCATATGATTAGAGGTGGTTGTAAAAGAAACTCCTCCATTTCCATTCTTCTTCATAACATTTTCGGCATCTCTCTTCATTCTAGTTTCATGCTGATGAAGAGTTCCAAATAACCCATCTAAGGAGATCTGGGTGACTTTCCTCTTCTCATCAATAGCTGTCCTCTTGGACTCCCATTCATTTGGAATAATATCTATGATCTTGTATACAAGGGCCTCATTATCCAAACCTGTTTCTCTAATAGACTATAAGTTATTCATGATAGTTGTAAACCTTTGTTGAACTTTTATTATAGGTTCTCCATAAGGAAAGTTAAAGCTATGGTATTCAGCACTCAACATAGCTCTTCTTGTTTCTATGAATTTAGATGTACCAAAATGTGTGACTTCAAGTTTCTTCCAGATACTATTTGCAGCTTCACATGATCATATTTGACTATAGATGTTCCTAGTCATGGAACATAACAATGTATTTCTGACTCTAAAGTTTGATTGATATTCTAATTTTTTCTGATTCGTAAAGGTTCTCAATTTCTTATCAGGAATCTTATAATATCCTGTCTGCAATAGATAGTTATTAACTACTTTATTGATAAAAAAGTCTTCATCCTATCTCTCCAGTACTCATAATCATTTCCATCGAAAATAGGGGGTATGGTAGGATTTAGATTATCAATAGAATCAACATTTAAACCATCCATCCTTAAGAAAATATTTGGAACACAAACTTGTTAGTAGTATATGTTTTTAAACAAGATAAAATATCCTAAGAAAGGTACTAGAATATCTCTAGGCAAGAATGAACCTGAAAAAATGAATCTGATAAATATGAATCAAAGTATGAATCTGAAAAAATGAATCCGGAAATTCTATTCTGAGAACTTTGAGCAGGGAAAAATTATATGTGAATATAATTATTTCAGAGACCTCCTTTGAGACCAATTATTGAGATGGTATGTGAGCGAGATATACTCTATAATACGATATGTAGGATAGATATGATACTAATGAGATGCGAAAATACAAGAGGGTGGGGGGGGGGTGAATTTTATACTTAAAAAAATCCTTAAGGAAATTTTGTATAACCAAAATTCACAACACCTCTAAGCTCTATTAACTTGCCTAATTCTGAAAAAGTGATTCCAGGAATGAAACTTAAATTTTTTTTACACAAAATTATATTCTACCTTAAAGCATATAGAATATTATAAAATCATAGTGCAAGTCTAAGGAAGTATATTAAAGTTATACTTTCCTCAATAACTAAAAAACACAGCGGAAAACAAAACACTACAAGTAACTAGTAGTAACTCTTTTAACCCAAATTAGAGAGTATCCAACAACCCTAGATAAGAGGTCCCTTGATTTATACTTTCAAGAAAGTCTATCTTACCCAAACCGAGGTAAGCCCTCAATCCGATGATTGGTATCTGTCTTGCTATCCCCGTAAGCCCTCGATTTGTAAGGAAATCAGAACCTCTGACTTCACAACCTGAAGTCTCTGATTTTAAGGAAATCGAACCTATGCACTAAGAAAATATGCATGAAGTAAAGTTTGAACAAGCAGTTCAAAACTTTATTTACGAAGCCTGAGAGTTTATAAGAGCCCCTATCTCTAGTAAATCAATTCAAAAGCATTTAAGCATACTTTTTCAAAAATATCTCTTATTTTTAATGATCTCATATTTATAGGCACAACTCTAACAGTCGGCTCCCCCCTCCAACGGTCATATTCTTCCTTGAATTTCAGAGGGACCTGTACACGTGTAACTCAAACAACAGTTAATGAGTAACAGAATGCATGACATCATTTTGTACAAGTGTAAGAAAAAATATGGTTACATAAGAAAAATCTAATATACGGAATGTAAGAAAATGAAAGTTCGGAGTCTAAACAAAATTGAATTCGAAGTCTATAAGGATATTCAGATTCTATTTTCTAGGAATTCGGAACCTGGACTTAAAATGTTTGGAGTATGACTTTCTAGGAGGTCGGAGTTAGAACTATCAAAGTTCAGAGTCAGAGTTCATTGGAATTCAGAGTCAGAACTCTCAAAGTTCGGAGTCAGAATTCTGAGAACTTGGAGTCTAAACTCTAAATAGTTCGGAGTCATAATTCTATGAACTCAGAGTCAGAACTCTGAAGAGTTCGTAACCATAATTCATATTCAGAATTTGGAGTCAGAACTCAGAAGAGTTCGTATCCTGAATTCGTAATCAGAATTTGAAGTAAAAACTCAGAAGAGTTCATATCCAGAATTCGTAATCAGAATTCAGAGTCAGAACTCAGAAGAGTTTGTAACCAGAATTTGTAATCAGAATTCGGAGTCAAAAACAGAATTCTTCATATCTAGGTTTTTATAGGATTCTAAGGTTTTCGTTTCAAACCGAATTTTACACTTAGAAAAACTATAATATGAACAATGAAAACATGGTAAGGATAAATTTCTTTGGGGAAGGAAATTTTCCCTTATTGAAGTAAAACATAGGGTAAAATGAGTTTTGCCTTGAAATAAGGTGTTTGTGATTTTCAAAACAAGAATGAATGGTAAATTCATAAGGATAGCTTATTGACTTAACAATATCCACCAAACATGAAGGAATGGAAAAAGCATAAGGAAAACCTTATTGACTCAACATGAGTTACTGATGCTAATCCAATTTCAAAACCCCTATATAGAGTGGCTCAAATATAACTTCTTGAATTTAAAAATTAGTTTCTATATTTTCTTGATAAAGGTTTAATTCTTTCTATAACTTCACCATGGGGTGATCATTTTTTGTTAAAAAGAAATGTGGTTCCATGAGACTTTTCATTTATTATAGATCTTTGAATAACATCACTATTAAAAAAAATTATCCTTTTCCTCATATCAATGAATTGTTTGATCAGCTCCAGAGAGCTCAGTACTTTTCCAATTTTACTTGAAATCCAAATACCACTAGCTATAGGTGAAGAAGGATGACATCATGAAAAAAGATTTTTGTACTAGATATGGGCATTATTAATTTTTTGTTATGCCATTTGGGTTAACTAAAAATACACTTGCAGTATTCATGAATCTTATGAATAGAATATTTCATGAGTTCTTGGATAAGTTTGTGGTTGTTTTTATTGACGAAAATGTAGTATTTTATAGGAATAAAGAGGAGGATAAAAAGTATTTAAGGGTTGTTTTACAAACCTTAAAGGAAAAGAAACTGTACGGAAAATTCAGAAAGTGTGTTTTTTGGTTGAAACTAATTTATTTTCTTGGGAAAATTGTATATAAGGATGGAATAATTATTGATCATGCCAAGATAGGAGTGATCAAAGAATGACCAAGACCCACAAATGTTACATAGATTCATAGTTTTATTGGATTAGTAGGTTATTACCAACAGTTGGATAAAAAAGTTGAATGGTTATCTAGACCTCTAACTAAGTTAACGTGAAAATGGGTTAAATTTATTTGGACCTAAAAATTTGATGTTTGTTTTCAGGAATTGAAGAAGAGATTGGTGAATGCTGTGGTTTTGGCCTTGTCTTCCAGAAATGGTGATTTTTTCATCTACTGTGACACTTTATAGAAGTGAATTGGTTTTGTTTTGATGTATAATGATCAGATAATTGATTATACTTCAAGACAACTAAAAAATCATAAGTTAAATTATCCCACACATGATTTGGAATTGGCAACTATGGTTTTTTTCTTTGAAAATTTGAAGGCATCATTTATATGGAGCCAAATGTCAAATATATACTGACCATAAAATTTTGAAGTACATATTCACATAGATGTAATTAAACATGAGGAAGAAAAGATGGATTAAACTGATAATGGATTATTATTGCATGATCAATTACCATCTGGGAAAAGAAAACAAATAATTGATGACTTCAGTGTAAAAAATCATGCATCATTAACCATGTTATGTTTAGAACATGATCCCTTGATTAATGATTTGATGAATTTTGGCTTAGAAGTTGTTGTTGCATGAAATAACTCTATTTTGTTTCAGGTTTCAATGCATTCATTATTATCAAAATAAATTAAGAAAGTGCAGAAGGAAGAACATGAGCTATAGAAAAAGGTAAAATTGATTAAAATGGGTAAGTTACTAGAATTTAACTACGATAAATATTGTGTTTTGAGATTTGGTAAAAGGTTGTGTGTGCATTGTGATTCCCAGTTAAAGAAAGAATTATTGTTTGAAGCTCATAGTTCTCCAATTTCAGTTCATCCTGGAAGTACTAAGATGTTCATAGACATTCAAGAGTATTACTGATTAGATGGAATGAAAAGAGATATTGTTGATTTTACTATGAAATGTTTGACATGTCAACTAGTTAAAGCAGAGCTTTAGTTACCAAAGGGGATGCTACTTCCTTTTCCATTGCTAGAGTGGAATGAGAGAATGTATCCATGGACTTTGTGGTGGAAAAACTTAATACTTCTTGATGTAACAATGTGATTTGGGTTATTGTTGATTGTATGAAAAAATATGCACATTTTCTTTATATTTGAGATACAATGTATTTGGATCAGATTTCTCAACTGTATCTCAAATATATTGTTAGGTTACATGGAGTTCCTCTTTCCATTTTATAAGATCGAGATCCCAGGTTCACTTCTAACTTTTGGAAGGGCCTTCAAAAGTCATTGGGCATGAGATTAAATTTCAGTATATCTTTTCATCCTCAATTAGATGGGAACCCAGAATAATCAATTCAAACTATAGAGAATATGCTTCAATCTTCTTTAATGGACTACTAGGGAAGTTGGGGTCAACATATTTCTTTAGTTGAGTTTTATTTATATTAACAGTTTCATTCCAGTATACAGATGACACCATTCAAAGTATGGTATGGGAAGCAATGTTTAACTCCAACTTTTTTGGATGAAGTTAGGAAAAGGAAGTTGATGGGACTAAAATTAGTGGAGGAAGTGGCTAAGAAAGTGAAGACGATCCAACAACACATGAGGATAGCTCAGAGTTTGCAGAAAAGTTATGCAGACAAAGGGAGGAAAGACTTTTCTTTTGAGGTTTGTGATCATATTTTTCTTAGAAACTCACAATGGAAAAGTACGATGCATTTTTTGTAAGAAAGTAAATCTAAGTCCATGACTCATTGGACCTTATGATATTCTAGAGAAAGTTATAACGGTCACCAACTGAGTAGCTTTGCCTTTAAGTTTATCTCAGGCACACAATGTTTTTCATGTTTCGATATTGAGAAAGTATGTTCTAGATTCAACTAATGTTTTGAGCCCAGAAGTAGTTCAGTTTGAAGAGAATCTTTCTTATGAAGAGAAATTGGTTTAGATTCTTGATCGAAGGAAACAAGTATTGCAGAATAAGGTAATCCACCAGGTAATGGTTTTATGAAAAAACCACATTGTTAAAGAAGCAATGTGGGAGTTTTAAAATGATATGAGGGAAAGGTATCCTCAATTTTTTAATAATTAAATCAAAATTACGAGGGAACAATTTCTAGGAGGGGATAATGTGACTCCCAATTTTTTTTTAAATAAATTGTAATGCCTAAAAATTTGTTTTAAGTAGATAGTTATAACTAACATTTAAACATAATTTTTCAAATTATATGTTTTTAATTTAAAAAAATGGTCATCTACAGTTGTGATCAGTGAGTTATTTGGATTCTGATGAAACCAACTTTTTTTCAGTTGAATAGTAACATACCCTTATGAATAGTAATATGATTAGTAATATGACCCTAATGAATAGTAAATTTTATTATTATTTTATTCTCTTAAGGATTTAAGTTAATGAAATATTGATTAAAATTTCAATGTGATATAAATGTTGTCATAGTTTTAAAATTGTTAATTTTTGAATAAGGTGTGATTTTATTTAAAAATTAAATTTTAATTATTTAAAAAATATTTTCAACAAATGGATTTCATTTTAAAATTCTATATATCGAAAAATGGTTAATCTGAATTTTTGGGATTTTTCTAAAATTATAGAATTTTTGATGAATAGTGAAATATAGTAAAATACCATATATTAAAATTATTAGTTAAATACACTATTTATAACATCATAAGTGATTCAAGCCCACTTGGTTTGAACTCACATGTCATGAACCGAATCTGGTCACCAACAAAACCGACACTAAACCCAACCCGTAATAAGGTTAGAAGGAAATTCCCTATTTCTAGGGGCTGACACAAGTGACCAGGTATCATAGATTTTTGTTTGGGAATTATTTACCAAATTATGGAAATATAAAACATCATAACCAGTTGATAAACCAAATCTAAAAAATTCACGCCAAACAAGACTTAAAAAAATCTAGAACTGAATACATAGGTTCAAACATATAACAAGAGGTCCAAAGGCACATAGAAATAACAAAAAAATATCCCCAAGGACTACACATGATAAGGGGTCATCACCCACAAGCCGTCTCCACAACGTCGCACCATGGAAGGAAACTAACAACCTGAACCGCCATGACACAAGGCCTTGACTTTACCTGTATCAAACATGATCAAGTCTAATTACATCCAAGGGGTGTAAGTAGTGTGTGAGACTAAGAACAATAGAATACCACCAAGAAATTCCATATATTAAACAATACAAGATAAAAATCATGCTAGTTTTGATAAGTAAGAAGTAGTGAAAATAATCTCTAAAGAATGAAACTTTTAAATGTAATCAGTTTTCGAAGGTAATTTTCCATGAGTGATCACATTTCAAAAAAAAACATGAAAGATACATTATTTTTAGCCAAAACCCCCATATGTGAAAGATAAATACAAAAGATCCAAGGAGCAATAATCTTGGGAACACCCCTAGGAACTAGTTAGTATCGAGTCCCATGTACCTCGTACCTCGTTGTAAAGTAACCATAGAAAAAATATGTTCTCATTCATGATCCACTAGTAGTGAACATACCCATAAACTAGTGGTCCCCAATCATCATCAATATAGTTTTTTTAGTGTTGTTGTTATCCGTTTTTCTCAGTGAAATAGGGATAAAATCACTCCAGATCACTAGCATACTAGTACATATCCGCCCTTGTAGATACCTAGGCTTCCACCTTTGCTCTCAAACCATTATCTCATGATACCAAAATCCATTAACACATAAAAACATCAGTTATGGTCATAATTAACTCAAAATAGTAGCTACAAATTATTTTCACCACTTACACTACTCAATAAAACATTTAGGATTTCAATAAAATAACTTCACAAAATCAAACAATGTTTTCACAAAAAAATCCCTTAAAAACCCCACTTTGAACACCATGTTCATACCCATATTAACCATAACATAATTTTATCACCCAAAAAATTTCTATAAACCCATTACATGAGTTATAAAACATCCCCAACTGTCATAACATAACATAGATATGTAATACCCCCAATTTAACACAAAATTGGCACCTAAAAATCATTTTATTTACCAAAGTCACAAAAATCAGATTTTCCAACAAGGATAATGAATTATATGTGTTCTAAAAATATAAATTAAGCAAAGATAATGCATCTAACATTGATTACCCATGGAATCACCTACCATAAATGTCAAAACCCATGAATCTTTGTGCGAAAATTCAACTACACCACCGCCACACCACATGGGACTTATATCAATACTAAAACCAAAATTATAGACCAAGAAACCCAGGATCAAACCCTAGGTTCGATACCCTACTTTCAGGACATAAGGAACTTCATAAATGAGGGAATAAACTCTAATAAAATAGAAGAAATTCTAAGAAAATGGGTAGAAGAAGGAAGGAGACCCACTTACTTTAGGTATCTTGAATAAATACACCAAAATACACTAGTATCTGAATTTCAAAAAAGAAAAAATGAATGTGATATTCGAATAAGTCTGGTAAGGTCAATTGATAATTGAAATGTAAGAAAAAGTGTAAAAAATGAAGGAGTTATAAAGGAAACAATCTACCTCTTTAAATCTGGATGATTTGAGAAATCCTAATAAGTTCTGTCCTAATTCGTGATACATATGATCTCAAAAAAGGGGGAAAAGAGAATGGGGGAGCACCTAGGGTCTGTGGTCTTGGGTGATAGTTGGAATCACTAAAAAATCATAAATATTGAATAATATATTAAATAAATTATTTTTTTAAAACTCAAAATGGGGTTCCGGGGTGGCCCAATTCCTTAAATAAAAACTCAAATCCACCAAGATTATGGATTTATAAAGGGTTCAAATTGATATTGTGGTGTTAATAAGTATTGGGATACCATTTTTGGAAGTTGAATGGATGGAAAATGTTTAAAAATGAAAGAGTTATAAAAGAAACCAAATTAGTTTTTAAATTTGGAAATGGGCTCACGGTTTGGCCCAAATCATGAAAACTCTCCATTTCCTCCAAAAATTCATGGGAAACCCCCAAAACAAATAAAAAAAGGAAATTAAACAAAATTTAACTTTAAAATAAGTCATGGATGTGACAATTCTCCCCACCATAAAAACATTCCGTCCTGGAAAGTCAACCTGAAGCTTGATCAGAATATAAGGAGTACTCTTACTTGACCCATAAATACCGCTCCCATGTCTCATGTGTATCATTCCCATGGTTCTAAAGAACTCATACCAGTGGAATAAACATTCCTTGAAGAACCTTTTCTTGGAAGTACACGATTCACACCAGCCGCTCAAAAACAGATAGACCAGGCACTGTATCCAACTCTTCCCAATTCAGTACATGGGATGAATCTGGGTTGTATTTCTTCAACTGAGATACAAGGAAGACATCATGGATGGATACCAAATGATAAGGTAATTCCAACGTATATTCCACCTTTTCAATGTGCTTGGTGATCTCAAAAGGTCTGACATACCATGGTGTCAGCTTCCCTTGCTTTCTCAATCGATGATGTCCTAGACAAGGTGGAACTTTCAAGAATACCTTGTCACCCAACAAAAATTCTAGGTCTCAATGCCTTTGATCAACATATGATTTATGAAGACTCTGACCTATCAATAAGCACTTTCTGATCAACTTTACCTTCTCAGATGTCTCCTGCACTAGACTAGGCCTCAGTAGTGAGGTCTCACCTACCTCACCCCAACACAGGGAGGATCGACAGGGCAGAACATAGAGCGCCTCAAAAGATTCCATTCTAATTGAGAATTGTTAACTGTTATTAATCAAAAACTCAAACAATCCCAAATGGATATCTCAAGAACCTCCATAGTCCAGAACACATGAATGAAGATTGTCCTCCAAAATATAGTTCTCCCTCTCTATTTGACCATCTGTTTGAGGATGGTATGCCGTGCTCATCTTAATCTAAGACCACAAGGCCTTATGAATGCCTTAACAAAACCAATTAGTGAAACATGGGTCTCTATAAGATAAAACTGCTAATGGAATTCCATTAATCCTTACCACCTTGTGAATATACAAATGGCCCAACTCATCCACCTTAGCAGTATCTTTGATCAGAATGAAGTTGGATGATTTGGTCAGATGATCAATCACAACCCAAATGGCATTGTTATGCTGAGGTGTACGAGGTAAGACAAAAATGAAGTCCATGTAAACCTCATCCCACTTCCAGGTAGGAATGTGTAATGGATGGAGAAAACTGGAGGGCCTTTAATGCTCTACTTCCACCTACTAGAAAATGTAGCATATCAACATGAAGTCCACAATGTCTCATCTCATACGCGGACACCCGAACTATAGCATCACGACTTTTTATCACATAAACTTTCATTACATTTTACAAAACCGAGGATCTTTAAGGTTTAGTGTCTTGGAAACCAGGAACTTAAAACATGAAAACATAAAACATTCTTCTTAAACACTTGAAAGGATTCTCCTCATGTTCATCCTAGGTTCATTACTGCATCACATAACCTGAGGACATAAATCAAAAGAAAGGGTGAGCAGAAGGTCCAGTAAGGGAAACAAGAGAAACATTTTACATGTGAACTTGAGATACTTCAATAAGGTCATGAAATGAAATTTAAGGCATGAGAATGAAACCAGGAGGCATATCATAATAAAAATAACATTTTTCATAACTTGAAGATGTGGCTGCAACATTTAATATAGACAATCATGAACATATCACCAAGGTCCATCCCCAAGGTGTCATTTGAAAATTATCAAGGTTATTCACCAAGATATCATGAAAATTGTAATCTCTAGTGGTTACATCATTACCCAATGCATTAGAGCGCTATCAGGGCACACCATTAAATTTGCCTTTATTATCATGTGATCCACATATATCATCATCAGACATTTCATAAATAACCCATATAGAATAAAATAAATGGGTTTCATTTCATAATCATAACGTTTTAAATACCGCTTTAAAGACATGATCTTTACGTCACTTTAAACCCACAGAAGGGGAGAGCGGGTTTCATGTATGTAAATACCAGAATTTAAAATAGAACATTTTGGTATATATGTGAATATAACTGTAGAAATAAGAGCTTTGAGTATTCACTTTATAACATAAAATAATTTTGAGAAAAGATAGAGGCATTTTGAGACAAAAATTCTGCAGCATAACGACTATGTTACAAGGTTTTTAGAAAACATTGAAAAGAGAGGGGACATGGTTCAAACATTCATAAATGACCCATAAAACAGTATAGGGACAGAATATAATGGATTTAATAACATGGTAATGAAATTTGAAAATATACCATATGAAATGAAGAACATGAAAGGAAGACAAAAATAAGATTTCTCTTATGAAAATTTGGCAACCTAACAACGTTACATAAACTTCAAACAAAAATGAATTGATGAGATCAAATAGGGTCTCTCATCATATGAACATAAAAGATCAGTATGATAGATATAGAGATCATACCCCAACATAATTAAAAGGAACTTTCATGTCCTGACATGGAATTAGAACTTTGAAAAGGGAGAAAGGTGCAAGGACCACTTAAAAATTCAGCAGCCTAACGACACCACTTAAACTTCAAAATACTTAATTGAAGAGATCAAATGGGGTCTCTCATAATATGGTCATAAAACATTAGTACGATAGATATAGATATCATACCTCAACATAAAAAAAAGGAACTTGAAATAATTGAAATGAAAGTAGAACTTCAAAACGAGAAGGGTGAAGAACCACTTAAAAATTCGGCAGCCTAACGGCGCCACTTAAAACTTCAAAATACTGAATTGAAGAGATCAAATGGGGTCTCTCGTCATATGATCATAAAAGATCAGTATGATAAATTTAGATATCATACCCCAACATAATAAAAAGGAACTTGAAATACTTTACATGAAAATAGATCTTTAAAAATGAGAAGGGAGAAAGAATCCGTTACAAAAATTTCGGCAGCCTAACGACGCCACTTAAAACTTCATAAAACGAAATAATGAGAGTAAGAGGGGATCTCTCATTATGTGAAAATGAAAAGGGCAGTAAGAGGAGTATAAAAGAACACCCTTTAACATAAGAACATGGAGCATAAAAGAAATTACATAAAAGAGATTTCTTGAAAAGAAAGAGAGAGATCAGATCCCTTACCTTAAAACGTAACTCTTAAAACTCAAAGGTTGGGACCTTGAGGGCTTGAGGGAACCTTGGGAGGACTCCTTGGGAGGTAATGAGACCATAACATCGTTGGGGGAGAGTGGGTAGTCGAAATGAATTAGAGTTTGGCTTGGTATTTATAGGGAAAGTGAGGGGACAAGGCATTAATGGCCAAGGGACACCTCAAAAGTGGGTTTCTCAAAATCATGTGCTCTCCCAAGATATTTCCCATGAAGTTAGGCCACATGGGGCCCCCCATACAATAATTAATCACCTTTTGTCGACCATCCCTTAAAATATCTCATGAAATCATCATGACACAGTTATGATGTCATTAAACATACCGAAACCCTAAAACTGCATTTTTACTATTCACTAAAAATTCAATTTTCTCAGAAAAACCCCAAAATTTCACCTTAACCAAATATAAATGCTCTGATTTCAAAAATGAACTCCATTTTATAAAAATATTTTTCTAAATATTTTTAATTTATTTTTCAAATAAATACACTATTCACCGAAAATTCATTTTTTTCAGAAAAATCCCCAAAAATTACCTTAACATAATATCGATGCTCTGAGTTCAAAAATGAAATCCATTTTATAAAAATAATTTTCTAAATATTTTTAATTAATTTTTTAATTAAAAAACACTATTCACCCGAAAAAACTAATACTTGAATAATAATTTATGAAACAGTTATTTAACCATTTTATTGAATCACATTACTTAATCAAGGTGCCTAGATTATATTAATACTTTCTTTAAGTGAGATTACTAATCCATGTGGACACATTACTAATCCTAATCATAAAATCACTATTCATAATTTACTATTCATCAAAAATCAAGTTGATGTTATTAGACTCTAAATTTCGTACTGAACATAATTGTAGAAGACCATTTTTGGAAAATCATTACACATTTTTATTTATTTATGGTTTACATAAACATTTTTAAAATATCCTTTCTCTAAAATTCATCAAAAATATGCATACTATATTTATCCGGACATTTGAAAATTCATAAACTTCATCATATGAAGAATTCCCAATTTTTATTTAAAACAAAGGATTACACAAGGCAGTTAAGATCTCCTTACATAGCCCCTTATCACACCAGAATAGGACCTAAGTGTAAGGTGTGATAAGGTGAGAGAATCCGAGGGAGGCTCGACCAACATCGCACGAGTAGTAATTTCTATCAGTTTTAACTTCTCGCGAAGTCGATTCCGTTCTAGCTTCACACGATGAAGTTCGGCTTGGGTTTGGTCTAGAGCAAAGCCCAGTGGTGCTACCTCCTTCCCAAGTTCTGTTAGATGGGCTTCGATCTGTCCAAGACTACTGGGTGAGGCCATCGAATCTTATTTCTATATTAATTAACCAAGATTGCTTGTATTTAGAGACAATAATCAAAACATTTAGTTTCTAGCGGTCATATTGACCAATGGTCATATAACAGTCAAAACCCAGCGGTCTCATTTTAATTATACTCATGTTATTAAATGAAACAATTTTATTGAGTATAAAAAAAACACACAAAATTAGGAAACAAGATTTATTCAAAATTTCGGGTCGTTACAATCTTCCCCCCTTAAGAAATTGCATCCTCGCAATTTTTAAAAATTGGTTTTTGAAATTTCATTGAAAGTCCCACATCGAAAAAGGAGTCAATAACACTATTACTTTAAAAGAAAGAAAGGGAAGTACAAAGGTCACCCGAGTTAACCCACACTAGGATTCCATGTAGGAAAACATGGACATGGAGGAGAAAACAAAGGGTCAAGTTCTGAGGGAGAGTGATAGAAAACATGATTAGGAGAAAGTTAACAATAAGAAAATCCCAAACATAGGATGTGTGTAAACGGTCTTTGATTACCTAGTAGGAAACGTAAACCAACAACGTTTTTGTTTTACGTTCCTTTTCATAATTTTGAGGAATTCATTTACTACATAGAATAGAAACATAAGAAAATATACATGTCTTCATGTAGAGTTTCATCCTTTAATAGGTTTCTACCAAAACTAATCTTTTCTCCAAACGATGAGCATTGAAAACTACTTGGTCTCATCAAAACACAAGAATCATCTTCTAGAGAATCACATAATCCACAAAAGATTAACTATCTATTTCCTCTATCTTTAAACATTATCCCAAAAACAGAAAGGGTAAGTAAAAACAACCCTTCAAAATGAAAGAATCCCATAGGAATGGAAACTACTTTTAAATCTTCAAAGTTCCATGGTACTACCCAAAGTTCATCATAGAACATTCCATAAATAACGGTCCTTAAAATTCCTTAAAATAAACCAAACTAATACTGAAACCCAAATACAAGAAGGATTTGATAACATAGTCTTCCAAAATAAACTTCATTGTTCATCTCCAAACAACATCAACCAATCCTAACATCTTATAACAAAAGTATCTAACCTAAAAATATTTTACCCAAGATAGGTTAATCATTCCCATAAGTAACCTAAATTACTATACGTCCACCATAAATTCATCGATTCTTCAAAATATAAGTCAACCTTACTCCTCAATGAAAATACCGTAGTAATCAATTTACCTCGATCATATAGGGTCCCCAAAATAGTGAATGTCTTCCAAAATAATAATAATCTTCTAATCCCCTAATCATCTCTGTCATATTAATACGACAATCATAGCATTTCCTATCACATTGGTTGTTGGGACATGTTCTTCCATTTCCCACCATTAACTAAGAAAAGAAAGTATAATTAGGGGCTTAAATACTTAGATAATAATCATGAAAAGAAACTTAAAGCATATAAGGATAACTTCTAGAAGAAAAGTATACCCTAACATGTGATCCACTAGGTTCCCATCTAGGTTATCCATGATCATATATAATTATGTGAATCTTTATTTTATTTTATCTTTGTTCCTTTAACAACGGTTCATACTAAGATTATGAATTTACCAAAGCATATCCCCCGAGAGTGTCATAACCAAGAGTGCAGCAAGGCCCATTGTCGTGTACCAGTTCCCTTTTGAGTCTAGCTCAAAGCGGTATTTTCAGGTTTTACCCCTATGTACATCTGTGCCAGAGCCACCTCTACCTGCTCGTATCCAGATATGGATGTATTTGCTTGGAAACCCATTACTCAATACTCACCAAAATACCAGGAAGATTTCCAATATATAAACATTCCTATAGGCCTCTTCCTAAAGTTTTCATATCCTAATTTCCACAAATAACCAAACCATCCTTTGATACCAACTATAGCATCCCTCCTTTTTATCACATAAACTTTCATTACATTTTACAAAACCGAGGATCTTTAATGTTTAGTGTCTTGGAAACCAAGAACTTAAAACATGAAAACATAAAACATTCTTCTTAAACACTTGAAAGGCTTCTCCTCATGTTCATCCTAGGTTCATTACTGCATCACATAACCTGAGGACATACATCAAAAGAAAGGGTGAGCAGAAGGTCCAGTAAGGGAAACAAGAGAAACATTTTACATGTGAACTTGAGATACTTCAATAAGGTCATGAAAAGAAATTTAAGGCATGAGAATGAAACCAGGAAGCATATCATAATAAAAATAACATTTTTCATAACTTGAAGATGTGGATGAAACATTTAATATAGACAATCATGAACATATCACCAAGGTCCATCCCCAAGGTGTCATTTGAAAATTATCAAGGTTATTCACCAAGATATCGTGAAAATTGTAATCTCTAGTGGTTACATCATTACCCAATGCATTAGAGTGCTATCAGGGCGCACCCTTAAATTTTCATTTATTATCATGTGAGCCACATATATCATCATCAGAAATTTCATAAATAACCCATATAGCATAAAATACATGGGTTTCATTTCATAATCATAACATTTTAAAAACTGCTTTAAAGACATGATCTTTACGTCACTTTAAACCCACGGAAGGGGAGAGCGGGTTTCATGTATGTAAATACCAGAATTTAAAATAGAAAATTTTGGTATATATGTGAATACCCCTGTAGAAATAAGAGCTTTGAGTATCCACTTTATAACATAAAATAATTTTGAGAAAAGAGAGAGGCATTTTGAGACGAAAATTCTGCAGCATAACGACTATGTTACAAGGTTTTTAGAAAACATTGAAAAGAGAGGGGACATGGGTCAAACATTCATAAATGACCCATAAAATAGTATAGGGAAAGAATATAAGGGATTTAAGAACATGGTAATGAAATTTGAAAATATACCATATGAAATGAAGAACATGAAAGGAAGACAAAAATAATATTTTTCTTATGAAAATTCGGCAGCCTAACGGCGTTACATAAACATCAACCAAAAATGAATTGATGAGATAAAATAGGGTCTCTCATCACATGAACATAAAAGATCAGTGTGATGGATATAGAGATCATACCCTAACATAATTAAAAGGAACTTTCAAGACTTGACACGGAATTATAACTTTGAAAAGGGAGAAAGGTGCAAGGACCACTTAAAAATTCAGCAGCCTAACGACGCCACTTAAACTTCAAAATACTGAATTGAAGAGATAAAATGGGGTCTCTCATCATATGGTCATAAAAGATCATTATGATAGATATAGAGATCATACCTCAACATAACAAAAAGGAACTTGAAATAATTGACATGAAAGTAGAACTTCAAAACGAGAAGGGTGAAGAACCACTTAAAAATTCGGCAGCCTAACGGCGCCACTTAATACATCAAAATACTGAATTGAAGAGATCAAATGTGGTCTCTCATCATATGATTATAAAAGATCAGTATGATAAATTTAGAGATCATACCCCAACATAATAAAAAGGAACTTGAAATACTTTACATGAAAATAGATCTTGAAAAATGAGAAGGGGGAAAGAATCTGTTACAAAAATTTCGGCAGCCTAACGGCGCCACTTAAAACTTCATAAAACGAAATAATGAGAGTAAGAGGGGATCTCTCATTATGTGAACATGAAAAGGGAAGTAAGAGGAGTATAAAAGAACACCCTTTAACATAAGAACATGGAGTATAAAAGTAATTACATAAAAGAGATTTCTTGAAAAGAAAGAGAGAGATCAGATCCCTTACCTTAAAACGTAACTCTTAAAACTCAAAGGTTGAGACCTTGAGGGCTTGAGGGCACCTTGGGAGGACTCCGTGGAAGGTAATGAGACCAGAACTTCGTTGGGGGAGAGTGGGGAGTCGAAATGAATGAGAGTTTGGTTTGGTATTTATAGGGAAAGTGAGGGGACAAGGCATTAATGGCCAAGGGACACCTCAAAAGTGGTTTTCTCAAAACCATGTGCTCTCCCAAGATATTTCCCATGAAGTTAGGCCACATGGGGCCCCCCAAACAATCATTCATCACCTTTGGTCGACCATACCTTAAAATATCTCATGAAATCATCATGACACAGTTATGATGTCATTAAACATACCGAAACCCTAAAACTGCATTTTTACTATTCACTAAAAATTCAATTTTCTCAGAAAAACCCCAAAATTTCACCTTAACCAAATATCAATGCTCTGATTTCAAAAATGAACTCCATTTTATAAAAATATTTTTCTAAATATTTTTAATTTATTTTTTAAATAAATACACTATTCACCGAAAATTCATTTTTTTCAGAAAAATCCCCAAAAATTACCTTAACATAATATCGATGCTCTGAGTTCAAAAATGAAATCAATTTTATAAAAATAATTTTCTAAATATTTTTAATTAAATTTTTAATTAAAAAACACTATTCACCCAAAAAAACTAATACTTGAATAATTATTTATGAAACTGTTATTTAACCATTTTATTGAATCACATTACTTAATCAAGGTGCCTAGATTATATTAATACTTTCTTTAAGTGAGATTACTAATCCATTTGGACAGATTACTAATCCTAATCATAAAATCACTATTCATAATTTACTATTCATCAAAAATCAAGTGGATCTTATTAGACTCTAAATTTCCTACTGAACATAATTGTAGAATACCATTTTTCAAAAATCATTACACATTTTTATTTATTTAAGGTTTAAATAAACATTTTTAAAATATCCTTTCTCTAAAATTCATCAAATATATGCATACTATATTTATCCGGACATTTAAAAATTCATAAACTTCATCATAAGAAGAATTCCCAATTTTTATTTAAAACAAAGGATTACACAAGGCAGTTACGGTCCCCTTACATAGACCCTTATCACACAAGCATATGACCTAAGTGTAAGGTGTGATAAGGTGAGAGAATCTGAGGGAGGCTCGACCAACATCGCATGAGTAGTAATTTCTATCAGTTTGAACTTCTCGCGAAGGCGATTCCGTTCTAGCTTCACACGATGAACTTCGGCTTGGGTTTGGTCTAGAGCAAAGCCCAGTGGTGCTACCTCCTTCCCAAGTTCTGTTAGATGGGCTTCGATCGGTCCAAGACTACTGGGTGAGGCCATCGAATCTTCTTTCTATATTAATTAACCAAGATTGCTTGTATTTAGAGACAATAATCAAAACATTTAGTTTCCAGCGGTCATATTGACCAATGGTCATATAACAGTCAAAACCCAACAGTCTCATTTTAATTATACTCATGTTATTAAATGAAACATTTTTGTTGATTATAAAAATAAAATAAAAAAAACACACAAAATTAGGAAACAAGATTTATTCAAAATTTTGGGTCGTTACAAGAACTGCCAAAGAACATCATAATACATATTTGTGGCACCAGGATGGAAAACCCACTATGACTGGTGGCTATCCTGCATCACCACCTTCCACAGAGATGACAACACTACTAAACAGCCCTTGAAGCACAAGATGCCATTGAGAGATGATAACCAATCAAAAGACGTCTACCCACCCTGAAGAAACTGCTTTCACCATGAAAAAATCTCATCACTGTGTTGTTCCTGCTAAATTAGCTCCACCAAAGAAGGAGTCAACTTGAAGCTCTCCAATAACGCACCCCCATTTTTCTCCTTGGTCTCCACATGCATCTGAGAAAAAAGTTCCATAAGAGTGCACTCATCACTGGGCTTCCTCAAAGCCTGTACTGTGACTATCATGCTTAAGGCATCGTCCGCCACATTACCCTTTCCTTGGGTATAGATATTGTCAAAGTCGAACCCCTAAATATACTTGATCCAATGATGCTGCCTCATGTTGGGTCCTTCTATGAGAATATATAGGACAAGATTTTGCGATCAAAGTAGACCAAAAACTTCTACCCAAAGAGGTAGTGACACCATGTCTTAAAAGCATGCATCAAAGAAACTAACACCAAGTTCTGGTTTGGGTAATTCATTTCGTGTGGTCGGAGTTGATGAGATCCATATGCCACCACGTGATCATCCTACATAAGCACGCACCCAAAACCCATACCTAAATTATCACAATATACTACATACCCCTTTCCATCCTCTGGAAAAATCATAATGGAGGAAATAGTCAACCACCTCTTCATCTCCTCGAAATATTACTGACATTATGGGACCCATAAAAACATAACCCCTTTCTAGGTGAGCGTGGTCATTGGTGAAGAAAGCTGAGAGAAATCCCGAACAAACCTTCTATAATAATAATCCAGGCCGAGGAAACTTCTCATCTCAAACATGTTCTTCGGCTACTCCCTAGACATAACCAGACTAATCTTCTTGGGGTCCACTGAAACCCCCCTCCCTGAGATCACATGCCCCAGAAATTTCATCTCCATATTCTAGAAAGTGCATTTGGACAACTTTTCATAAAGGTGATGCTCTCGTAAAGTGCCCATAACAATCCTCATATGATGCTCTTGTTCCTCCTTGGGATCCTGAATAAACTTTTATGTCATCCAAAAAAACCACAAAAACATAATCGAGATACTAATGGAACACCTTGTTTATGAGTTCCATAAAGACCACATGAGCATTGGTCAATCCGAAGGGCATAACCAAGTACTCGAAGTGGTCGTACCTGCTTTGGAAGACTGTCTTTGGGACATCTACCTCTTTCACCCTGAATTGATGATATCCCAAATTCAAGTCTATTTCAGAAAACTACCTATCCCTCTTTAACTTATCTAAAAAGTCATATATTCATGGAAGAGGATATTTTTAATTGATTATTACCTTATTTAGCTTTTGGTAGTCAATGCACAACCGGAGGGATCCGTCAGCCTCTTTCATGAACAACGCTGGAGTATCCCAAAGAGGGACACTAGAACAAATTAATCCTTTGGATTCTAACTCATCCATATATATCTTTAATTCCCTAATCTCGGTGGGGTCCATGCAATATGAGGTTAGAGATATCGGTTTTGTTCTTGGTGGCAGATTAATTGAGAAATCCATATCCCACTCTGGGGGAAACCTGAAAAATCATTTGGAAATACCCTTAGAAACTAATCAACTACATGAGGTAGTCCTCCATCAAGAGCATAACCACCATCCTATATCGTGAGCGATGATAAAAAAACACCTCCTAACTCTAGGAGTGGAGGTCCCAGACAACTCAACTGAGGATCCCATTCCCCACGAAAAACACGTCGACTCCTATCTGGTGCTGTGAAACTGATGCGCCGCCTATAGAAATCAATGTACTCTTGTAAGTGTACTATAAAGTACATGAAAAGTGTTATATATAGTAGATCCAAATATAATACCAATAGGTCCCACTCCATCTCAAATCCAAACATGAAGAGAACACATGAGGGGAACCTGAGACCTTGCTCCTTCTTCTTTCCCAGTGACATAACCAACTCCATCGCAAAAGACAACAACTCAGTTAGAAAATTACGCATGTCCAAAAAACGGGAAGAAATGAATGAAATAGTGGCAACAATATCAAAAATAGAAGCATCTATATAAGATTAAATCAAAATGGCACCTCAAACTATCGACAGTCCCACCTCAGATCCTATGGGTGCCTGATCCAATATATGGAGATGTCTAGTCTCTCCATGAGGATGACCGCTAGTATATGGTTGTTCCCTAAAATGGATCTGCCCAAAATATAACCCATCCCTACTACCATGGCCACCAAATCGAGATCCCCCCATCCTAGATGGCTCTGACAGATCTGACACTCCTCTTGAATCCACTAACATTGCCCCACTCTGAAGTGGACATGACACCTAGAAAAATCACTACTAGTGACCCATACCTCCACATTGATAATAGGGATTCTGAGAAAATTGATATGCTGGTTAGATGTGCCCTGGTATCCCACACTAGTGGCACATGACAAATCTCACATCAGAAGCCACATATGAAAACTGCCTGGAAGAGTTGCCTGAACTTCCACCTCCCTTCTTCTCCTTCTCCTCTCACTTCCTTGTCTTCTCTTAAGAGATTCCATTTCCCACTAATGATACTATCCGAGAGAAACCATCCCTCCATTTTTAGTCAATATTCACCATACATGCCTGTTTAATCACCTCATCATAGGTCCTCAGCTTAAATAGGAAAACATGGGAGTATATCTCAGGTAATAAGCCTTTCTCTAACCTTTGGGCCATCTCTTTCTCATTAAAGATGATTTAAGGAGCATACCAAACCAGCTTAGTGAAACAGTTGGCATACTCCATCAAAAAAATATCCCCTTGAACAAGATCCATGAACTCTCAGGATCTAGGATATGCCAAGACTTCAGGGTAGTACTGTTCATTGAAGACGCCCTTGAAATCTCCCTAGCGCATCTGCCAATTCTTCCTATTTTAAAGTACAGATTCCAACCACCTGCAGCTAGGACCCTCCAATAGAAAAGAGGCACACTTCACCCTCACCTCCTCCGTTTTTTCAAGAACTTGAACATGTGCTCAATATATTTGAGAAATTCCTCTGCTTCCTTGGGTTCTATGCTACATTGGAAAGTAGGAGGCCTATTTTTCAAGAACTCATGGGCCTTTTCCTTTCTAGTACCAGTATCATACTCTCTAATAGGAGTTGGAACAAGATATATTCCATGTACAAGATCATGGACATGCCATACCACAACCTCTACTATCCCCTGATCAAGTGGTGAGGGAGAACTCTCTTCGACTTCCTCCTGTGGGTGCATTGGAGATTTTTAGGGAGGCATGTTTCTATAAAAGACAAAAATCATAAGAACAATAATTAGTACATAAATTATGAAACTTTTATCAATAACATCAAATATAAATAATCAAAACACATTATAATAATAAAATAAACAACTACCACACCCCCACTCGATGTCCATGTGTCATCTACAGCCCACACGTATCACCTCAATGTGAATTCAAAGAAACAATTACAATGTCCCATGGTGAATTATGGTTTTCCAAGAGAGGTACATGCCAAGCACACTACTCATGACCAAAGATTTTAGTCCTGACAATTCTATCTCCTGTCTAGCCTGACTCATCACAAAATAATAATATAACCAAAATACAATAACTCCACTTAATACCATTTTGTCACAAACCAAATCTGGTCACCAACAAAACATGCACCAAAAGTATCCCATGATAAAGCTAAAAGGGATTTCCCAATCCCAGTGGGCTGGCACAAGTGCCCGGGTATCATAGATTTTTGTTTGGGAACGATTTACCCATGTATGGAAATATAAAATATCAAAACCAATCGATAAACCAAATCTGAAAAATTCATGGCAAGATAGACATAAAAAAATATAAAACTAAATAAATAGGTTCAAACACATAAAAATAGGTCCAAAGGCACATAAAAATAGAAGCCAAATATCCCTAAGGACTCCACATGATAAGGCATCATCACCCACAAGCCTTCTCCACAACGCCGCACCATGGAAGGGAACTGAAAACCTGAACTACCATCACCCAAAGCATTGCCTTTACCTGTGTAAAACATGATCAAGTATACTTACACCCAAGGGGTGTAAGTAGGATGTGATCCTAATCCCAAAAGTATACCACTAAGTGATTCCTTAGAGTAAACAATACAATATAAAAATCATGCCAATTTTGATTAGCAAGAAGTGGTGGAAATAATATATAAGAAATGAAGCTCTTAAATGTAAACAGTTTTCAGAGGGAATTTTCCATGAGTGATAAAATTTACAAAAAACATGAAAGATAATATATTTTACATCCAAAACAACCATATTCCAAAGATAAATACAAAATAGTCCATGAGTACTATTAGCAGGAACACCCCTAGAAACTAGTTAGTCTTGGGCCCCATGTAGCTCGTACCTCGGTGTAAAGTAAGCAAAGAAAAATTCCGTTCTCATGAATGAGCCACTAGTTGGGAACATATCCATAATATAGTGGTCCCTAATCATCATCAATATATTTTTTTTAAGTTTTCTCGTTATCCATTTTTCTCAGTGAAACATGGACCAAACCACTCTAGATCACTAGAGCACTAGTACATATCCACCCTCCAAGATACCCAAGATTCCCTATTTGTGATAAAACCATTATATCAAGATAAAAGAAGACATTAAAACATTAAAACATCATTTATTCTCATAATAAACTCAAAACAGTATCTACACATGCTTTTCACTACTTACATCACTCAATAAAACATTTATGATTTCAATAAAATAACATTACAAAATTTAACAATGTTTTTCCCACAAAATACCTTAAAAACCCTACTTTTGACACTATGTGCATACCTATATTTACAAAACCAGAATTTGAATCTCCCAAAACATTTCTATAAACCCATTAAATGAGTTATAAAACAAACCCAATTGGAATAACATAAAATAGACATGTAAAACACAAAATTTAACAAAAGATTGGTACCTAAAAATCATTTGCTTAACAAACATCACCAAAAATAGATTTTTCAGTAAGGATAATGAAGGAAAATTGTGATAAAAATATAAATTAAGAAAATATAAATCATCTAGCATTTATTACCCATGAAATCACCGACAAAAAGTGTCAAAACCCTTGAATCATTGTGCGAAAATTCAATCGCACCACCACCACACCACAAGGGACTTAGATCAAGCCTAAAACCAAAAGAATAAACCTAGAACCACCGGATCAAACCCTAGGTTAGAAAACCTACTTTATGGACATAAGTAACTTCAAAAATAAGAGAATAAACCCTATAAAAATGGAAGAAATCCTAAGGAAATGGGAGGAAGAAGGAAGGAGACCCACTTACTTGAGGTATCTTGAAGAAATCACCCAAAATACACTAGTATATGAATTTCAAGACTGGCCATGAAAAAAATTTTACAATTGATCTAGATTATAAATTATGTATTAAATCTTATATAAGATTCTTTACACATTTTTTATACATGTTATTAATTTATAAAACCAAATGAGTTCATTACGATCAAAGAACCACCAAAATGACCAAAATGAATATAAATAATGTTTTAACTAATGAATCATCCTCATGTCAGAATTAAAAATGGTAAATGGTATAATTTTTTGTTCTGAAAATATTTAAATACTGTTCCATCCCAATTCTTGATTTTCAATTTGAATCTACAAGAATATCCATCATGAACCGATCATGAAAATCATGTAAAGAACACACCCAATACAATGCAAGGAACAGAATACTAACAATTAAAGTGTGAAATGATGTAATGAAATGATCATATAAGGTATTATAAATATAAAAATGTTTCTATAAGATATTAATAACACAATTTTAAATATTATAAAATAGGTTTAAATTATTTTTAAGTAAGAAAAACCTGAGGTAAGGGAATTCATAACCAGATTTACATTCATTGGGTTAACATTACACTTCATTATTTATGTGTTATTTAAATTTTTCATGTGATTAATTTTGTTTATATTATGTTTAATTATGTGTATTTATAGTTTATATACACTTTCCAGCCACTCTAGTATGTATCACTTCAATTATCTGATATTTATAAGGGTTTTTTCTTTTAAAATCGTCTTTTAAAATTCTATTCTACAAAATTCAAAAGAAATGATTTTATGAAAATTTTATTGCTATATGATTATTTTATGGTTCTTGGAAATTGTTTATGATGAAGTTTGGGACATATATCTCCCTATAATTTATTGGTTATGTGTAAGTTGGAGTTCGACCGTATGATTACTGTATGTGTAACTATGATGGTTAGAAAAATTGCAAGGTATCTGTGAGGGTTAAAAATCATAAGGTAGCTGAGATGATTACAAGATGATGTATGTAATGCCCCAATATACCTTTATAGTTATATTTATGGTTTTATGTTTTGTGGAAATCTTTTTGAAATATCATGTTTCACAAAGTAATTATATATGTGTGACAAGTGTGTCTTTTGAAAATGATTTCATATGTTAAAAGTATTCATAGACTAATGTGTTCATTCCTTCTTTTTATATCCCTTACTGAGATTTTTGTGATCATCTGCATTTTTTAAATTATTTTCATAGGTTGTAATGATGTGTATGAAAAATAAGTAAGAAAGTTTAAATATTTGAATAATTTCCAATGAAATCATCTTATATTTGATTTTTTTATATTTTCGAAGAAAGGAATATTATTTTATGGTATTCACTCAATATTAATGTGTAATGTTGTGAATGTTTTATGTTATAATTATCTAAAGCTATAAACTTAAAGTGATACTTAATGTGAAAGGTAGTGATTTATTGACTAAAATTAAAGATTATGTAATTTAATAAGGATAGGTCCTTATATAATTACCCAAGAAAAGTCCACTCTGTTGGATCTAATGGTTTTGACCATGTCTACCTTGGCTACTAACTCCTTAGAATTATTGTCTAGTATTACTCTAGCTACCTTACTAGAGTGGTGATTTTAATAGTGATCATAAAGTAATAGATGATATATATACTCTCCCACAACAAATAGATGGAAATATTCTATAGAACCACTAAAGATTCCTCAACCTGACACAACTTTCTATTCCGTGGGTTCTATGGGACACTATGGCTTCTTATGACCCAAATTCCAACACTAATGTAACTCTATGTAAAAATAACTAGCTTTCATATAAATTCTTCTACCCCTACATGAATGTAGAGACCTGAAACTTGACGTACATGGACATTACATTACATTTGCGGAATACTTAGTACATAACAAAAACACACACTAAAGGATCGTAATAGTTTAGTGTCTTTGGAAACTCGGAACGTAATCTTCTAATCGTGGTGAAAGTTCTTCAATATCTCCCATAAAGGTCATCCCTTTTTTTTACCTAAAACCTTTCTTTATATCCTGGGGAAAAGAAAACATAAAAGGGTGAGCTCAAATGCTCAGTAAGGGTAAACAAAATAAATATCAATCACATCATATATATAAGAACATAGCTTTTGGAAATCTTAACCTGCAAAAAAGCTCATAATATCATAACATGGGATAAATCATAGAAGTGAAATGTAATCCCAATAATCATAACTTAAAACATGAAACATTGTGGCATACACACATAATCATAGAGAATCATTTCTTGTTAGTCAAGACTCAATGCCAAGACTATCTTAGTGGACAAAGTCCCTTTCTGAATCGAGTAACCCTCGTTTCAGTCCTGTTTCACTGAACCGGTATAACATACCATTTCAGCCATGTCTATCTCATGAGATATAAAATCTTTACCCAATGCATTGGAGGGAGATATAGGTCCCACCCATCTTATAATGAATCCTTTCTTATGTGTGCCACATAATCATAAATCATACATCATCGCATAACCCATGTAATAAAAATGGGATTCTTAAACAACATGACATCATAAAACAATTCATATAAGATAAAGGAATTCATAAAAATGTTTCCATCAAAACATAATCAAATCCATGTAATAATAGGGATAAAAACAGAACCCTTTTATTATCTTAGATGGAAAATAATTTTGATAAAGCACTTGAACTTCATTCTTGAGGAAAATATCCTTTCTACTTCGAAAACATTTTTCATTTCATAACATGTCATAAAACATTAAAATAAAAGAAGTTGATTAAAAATAAACTTGAAAACTTGTAAAGGAAGATTCTTTGAAATAATGTTTTAAAAATCCATTCATGCCGTATAAGTTAAAAAAAACATTCTTCGTACTTTTGTCGGAAAAGTCAAAAAGTACCTCGTACGAAAAACGACAAAAGATTCCTTTCATTTCTTTTACTAAAAACTCACCGAAGGGTAAAAATGGATTTAAACAATTGTAGGTGGATGGAAATAATATTACATATTGATGAAACATGGATGTGGATGATAAAATACACCCCAGTAAATACTTACGAATAAACAATCTCGGATAAAAATGAGATTGTGATATTTCCCTTACCTTAGGTCCGACTTGCTTTGTAAGTGTCTGAACCTCCTGTATAATGATTTAAATCATGTTATTGACTTATTACAGAATCATATTCATTGTTATGATATCATATATGGTTCACTTATGACATTATATTACCCGTTCTTTTGTAAATTCCATGTTAAAGAAGCGTTTTGGGTAAAATCGTTTCATTTATCGTAGGTGTTTTGACTTGTTGTTATTGACATCATGATTACTTATATCATGATTTACTTACTTCCAGAATATAAAATATGATTTATATATCATATATATTCAGTATATATATATATATAATAGGTAGATAAATAAAATGAAAAACACCGTTCATGGAGACGGTAGTCCGTACGTACGCATGAACGCTGTTTTCCTTTCCTTATTGTCTTGAAATGGAAGTAAGTAGATGACATACATATGTATATATATACATAAATCCAGTAGCTTTATAATGTCATATATTTCATTATTATTTCTTATATATACTTTATAATCATTCTTAAATGGTTAACATGGAGAATGAATCTCATCGCGTCGTGGAGACGGTAGTCCGTACGTACGCACGCGCGGTGATTTCTTTTTCCGTAGGATGGATAGATGGTGAAATAGGGTTGTTTCATACTTATAATAACATATCAGTATATGAGTGATACTGATGTTATTACTTCATAATGAAACAACCTAAGAAGAAGAAGTGGAAGAAGAAATAAAAATGAAAGAATTGGTAACGGTAATTACCTCTTCTTTGAAGTGCCTCTTTGAGACCTCCTCTTAGGGCACTAGAATTGGTCTTTGAGGAAGACCAGAACCTCTAGGATGTTGCTAGGGAAGTGGAGAAGGGATTTTGGCAGGGGTTGGCCGAGCTTGAGTGCTCAAATTGGTGTGAGGAGGAGGGGGAGGAGGTGTCCTTTTATAAGGGAGGAGAGGGGCACCTTAGGAATATCTCAAAATATTATTTTATTATAAAGTCAAGTTCGGTTTTAATTAGCTCCAAATTGATTTATTTAGAGGATAAGGTGGGTATGGGTCGAAATCCTCTCATACAATAGAATTTAGACAAGTTTAGGGTATTATTTTAACCTTATCAATTAGATTTAACTCTAAGTTAAATAATTTAACTTTTACCGTGTCTTTTTGTTTCCTTTCACTATATGGTTAATACACTTACTATAACATGCCAAACGAATCCCAAATTGTTTATTATTAATACATGTATTCGTATCTAAGTCATTTGGCCGAACCTTAGATTTTTAGGAATAAAATAACAATTAATAATATAATATTTGATTTAAAAACTATTTTGTATCAATTTTGACACTATTTGATATATGATTTTTGTGAAAGTCATAACAGAATTATATGTTCGAAACAAGTTGATTAAATCAACACTAATATATCATAGTAACCTAGAAAATTAGTGGAATTCATAAAAATTCTAAAATTACATTTATTTTGGTGTTTATAACATCAATTATGTCAATTTTTCATAAATAAGATAATTACTGTATCATATTTGTGTCATAAATAAATTAAATTATTTGATGTCTAAAAATTAAAAATAAACTACCATTATGTAGGAAATATTTTTAGCTTTCTAATGAATATTTATAGTAGAATTTATCTTATGTATTACCCCATATTAAAAATGATTTACTTATTAAACTTTGATTTTAACTATTTTAACCCTTCTTTAAATAAATTAATAATAAATGTCCTCATCTAATCCAAGTGGGCCTAAATGGTCATATTATATTCATAAGGTTGTTTTTGGTCGAATTACACTTATCCAATAGAATTAGGACATGTGTTAGGGTAATAGTAATATCATATTTACCCTTAGTTACCCTATTTACTATTAACCGTGGAAAAAAAAGTAAAAAGTTACTATTCACCAAAAATTATTTTCATCTCATTGAACCACATTTTAGTCCTTGATATTAACCGTGTCTGTCGGATTTTCAAAATTCCATTCACAGAAGCGGTAAAATTAAGTTTTATGCAAAATTCAGTTTTTAACCTACCACTTAGTAGTTTCACTATTCATCAAAAATTGATGTTTTTCAGAACAATGCCAAAATTTCATCCTAAGCTATATTTCATATTCCGAATTCAAAAATGAAGTCTATTTTACCATATTCATAACATAGATGTTGCATTAATTAATTTTATAATTAAATCCCGCTGTTAAAACAAATAGCGTGTTTTTAAGAAACAATATCTATCAAAAGATTGTCACTTGTTTATGTCTGGTTTAAATGTGAAATTACATCCAATGACCAAAATTGTATTAAATTGTAAAAATATATTCTAAATATACTTTAAAACCACTCAAATTAATAATTTATCACTATTAATTATTTTGATTAAAAAAGTTGTTTTTAATTAAAATTTAGTAATTTTCACTATTCATCAGAATATGAAAGTTATCCGAAAAGTACCAAAATTTCACCTTAGTCTAAATTCGATACTCCGAATCCAAAAATGAAGTTTATTTTGAGAGCTAAAATTTCTAAAATTTTAAAAAGTGATTATTTCTATTGATAACGGCTAGTTTTAATAATATTTTAATAGCATATCGTTGTTTCGTGAAACTCAGTATTGCGTACTACACACGCTATCGAGGAAGGTTGCGATTGCGTGTAATGCAAGGAAAGTCAAATATGTGTGTTGTGCAAGCTCCTTTTGGTGTAGCTTACAACACAAGACATTAGTGAAATAAAAAGAATATTTTTCATAAAATCTCGGGCTGTTACATTCTACCCCCCTTAAAATGAATTTCGCCCTCGAAATTCGTCGGGGTTATAAATGGTTTACTATTCGAAAGTTTCTTTAATAGAAACCCACATCGTAAAAAGGAATACCAAAACTTGGCTTTAAAAACTAAAGTATGAAATGTAACGATTACCCAAATAAACTAATCGCTGGGTTTCCACATAGGTAAAAATATGGATATGGAAGAAAAATCTAACCATCATGTTCCGATGGAGAGTGGTAGAGAACATGGCTATGGAAAAGCCAGTAATCACAAATCCATAGATTTGTGATGATATAAGGTACCATCTGATTCATCAGGTATAAGATCACTAGGACAACATTTTTGGTTTTCAAGATCATTTCCCCTAAAGTTGAAAATTTGAATTTTAATAAATACTTACTTTATTTTGGTAGAATCTCACTGTTGTTCGTGCCTTGAACAATTTCCACTTCATCTCTTAAATAAATGAAGTTGAATTTGTTATTCATGAAGTGTTACCAGATCATGTGATAGAATGACGGGTCATTCCATCTGTCTCAAACAAAAGGTTAGCAAAAATTATATGCATAAGTCGATCTATAGTGATATTAATCATATATGGTTCCTAAAATGGACTTATACTTCATATATCATATTGCTTAATATAATAAAACTAGTTTCTACTAAACAGGGACTTCCTATAGGCCAGTGGTAGGTGATAAATGCCAGTCGCACTTCGGTTGTGGGTTCGATTCCTACAGCCTTGTCCGAAGCGATGGGCTGTCGCCCGTCCTGCAGGTTGTCCTTTTTATAAAACTATATTACTATAACATCCCATCAATAATATCGAAAAGAATTTCTATCCTTAAACAATACTAACTTACGTCCAACACATTCCATTCCAATCTTTAGGCTTACCCATAATACTGCAGTCCACTCTCATAACATAGTGAAAACAATTACCAGAGATATAATATCACCGTTGATCCCCATATATCATAAGATATGTTTTGTTGGTCACATTCCAAACATTCAAAGTCCTTAATCATGTATAATCTTGAATACCCATTGAACCTTAGTGAAAACTTGAATGCAGTTAAAAGTTAACACTTTACACATACCAAAATCCTCAAAATTATTTATACTCAAACCATGATATCACTTAGTCCTTATATCAATCATGAGCTCATGAATACAATCAAACATCTCATTATATTCTTATCCTTTCATTATGCACTTATCATCTACTTTCCAAATGTATCTGAATAACCTTTCATGGTTACTGGTACCATTCATCATACACTTTCAAAACTCAAGGAAAGACAACAGTGTAACAATCCTTAGATGTCTCTTTATTCCATAGTACCATGAGATTTCTTATACAACATTACACATGATAAACATGTAATCATTCCACTACATTCTTAAACCATTGACCGAGCTTCAACAATTCTTTCATCTCACATATCATTTGTAGTCTCTTCATCATCATCAACATAAATACTTCCCATACGACCATACTGATTATCTTCATGAGACTTTCCCTTAGGGCATTGGTTTGCATAATACCCGTACATTCCACATTTAAAGCATTTAACAATTGTTGATGTCGTAGCAATACCATTATCCTCATCCATGATGTTAACTGAACCTTTTCCTTTGCACTTACTTGCTTTGTGTCCTTATTTTCCACACCCAAAGCATCTTCCAGTTCCTTTGAAACATTCTCCTTGATGCCTCTTCCCACATGAATTACATAGGGGAAATTGAACTTTCTTTCCTCTATGATCATCATGAAACTCCATCTTTCTCTTATTAGCCGAGTCAGGAAACTTACCAAATTTTACTTTATTGATCATATTATGAGATTGCTGATTCGGCATAATAATGATTTTTGGACTTCCAAATCCCATTTCATTATGAAGAATATCATTCCATTGTCCATCATATCCTCCATTATTGTGAATCATCTTGTTTCCAGCCATTTTCTAAAACCCAAAAAGAATAGTGTGAGAGGCAAAAATCATGCTAGGGAAAACAACATAATAAAGGGGGAGTAACTTCAATATCTAACATCTTAGGTTAATTCTAAGATCGTTACCATAGTTCTAGGACTATCCTATACGTATACGTATCCTTAGGGACATCCCTAGACATACCTTAGAAATATCTCTAGGGATCTCACTAACATTTTCACATCCTAGTTTCCAAAGGTTGACTAAACCTTTCCTCTGATACCAACTGTAGAGACCCGAAACTTGACGTACATGGACATTACATTACATTTGCGGAATACTTAGTACATAACAAAAACACACACTAAAGGATCGTAATAGTTTAGTGTCTTTGGAAACTCGGAACGTAATCTTCTAATCGTGGTGAAAGTTCTTCGATATCTCCCATAAAGGTCATCCCTTTTTTTTTACCTAAAACCTTTCTTTATATCCTGGGGAAAAGAAAACATAAAAGGGTGAGCTCAAATGCTCAGTAAGGGTAAACAAAATAAATATCAATCACATCATATATATAAGAACATAGCTTTTGGAAATCTTAACCTGCAAAAAAGCTCATAATATCATAACATGGGATAAATCATAGAAGTGAAATGTAATCCCAATAATCATAACTTAAAACATGAAACATTGTGGCATACACACATAATCATAGAGAATCATTTCTTGTTAGTCAAGACTCAATGCCAAGACTATCTTAGTGGACAAAGTCCCTTTCTGAATCGAGTAACCCTCGTTTCAGTCCTGTTTCACTGAACCGGTATAACATACCATTTCAGCCATCTCTATCTCATGAGATATAAAATCTTTACCCAATGCATTGGAGGGAGATATAGGTCCCACCCATCTTATAATGAATCCTTTCTTATGTGTGCCACATAATCATAAATCATACATCATCGCATAACCCATGTAATAAAAATGGGATTCTTAAACAACATGACATCATAAAACAATTCATATAAGATAAAGGAATTCATAAAAATGTTTCCATCAAAACATAATCAAATCCATGTAATAATAGGGATAAAAACAGAACCCTTTTATTATCTTAGATGGAAAATAATTTTGATAAAGCACTTGAACTTCATTCTTGAGGAAAATATCCTTTCTACTTCGAAAACATTTTTCATTTCATAACATGTCATAAAACATTAAAATAAAAGAAGTTGATTAAAAATAAACTTGAAAACTTGTAAAGGAAGATTCTTTGAAATAATGTTTTAAAAATCCATTCATGCCGTATAAGTTAAAAAAACATTCTTCGTACTTTTGTCGGAAAAGTCAAAAAGTACCTCGTACGAAAAACGACAAAAGATTCCTTTCATTTCTTTTACTAAAAACTCACCGAAGGGTAAAAATGGATTTAAACAATTGTAGGTGGATGGAAATAATATTACATATTGATGAAACATGGATGTGGATGATAAAATACACCCCAGTAAATACTTACGAATAAACAATCTCGGATAAAAATGAGATTGTGATATTTCCCTTACCTTAGGTCCGACTTGCTTTGTAAGTGTCCGAACCTCCTGTATAATGATTTAAATCATGTTATTGACTTATTACAGAATCATATTCATTGTTATGATATCATATATGGTTCACTTATGACATTATATTACCCGTTCTTTTGTAAATTCCATGTTAAAGAAGCGTTTTGGGTAAAATCGTTTCATTTATCGTAGGTGTTTTGACTTGTTGTTATTGACATCATGATTACTTATATCATGATTTACTTACTTCCAGAATATAAAATATGATTTATATATCATATATATTCAGTATATATATATATATAATAGGTAGATAAATAAAATGAAAAACACCGTTCATGGAGACGGTAGTCCGTACGTACGCATGAACGCTGTTTTCCTTTCCTTATTGTCTTGAAATGGAAGTAAGTAGATGATATACATATGTATATATATACATAAATCCAGTAGCTTTATAATGTCATATATTTCATTATTATTTCTTATATATACTATATAATCATTCTTAAATGGTTAACATGGAGAATGAATCTCATCGCGTCGTGGAGACGGTAGTCCGTACGTACGCACGCGCGGTGATTTCTTTTTCTGTAGGATGGATAGATGGTGAAATAGGGTTGTTTCATACTTATAATAACATATCAGTATATGAGTGATACTGATGTTATTACTTCATAATGAAACAACCTAAGAAGAAGAAGTGGAAGAAGAAATAAAAATGAAAGAATTGGTAACGGTAATTACCTCTTCTTTGAAGTGCCTCTTTGAGACCTCCTCTTAGGGCACTAGAATTGGTCTTTGAGGAAGACCAGAACCTCTAGGATGTTGCTAGGGAAGTGGAGAAGGGATTTTGGCAGGGGTTGTCCGAGCTTGAGTGCTCAAATTGGTGTGAGGAGGAGGGGGAGGAGGTGTCCTTTTATAAGGGAGGAGAGGGGCACCTTAGGAATATCTCAAAATATTATTTTATTATAAAGTCAAGTTCGGTTTTAATTAGCTCCAAATTGATTTATTTAGAGGCTAAGGTGGGGATGGGTCGAAATCCTCTCATCCAATAGAATTTAGACAAGTTTAGGGTATTATTTTAACCTTATCAATTAGATTTAACTCTAAGTTAAATAATTTAACTTTTACCGTGTCTTTTTGTTTCCTTTCACTATATGGTTAATACACTTACTATAACAAGCCAAACGAACCCCAAATTGTTTATTATTAATAAATATATTCTTATCTAAGTCATTTGGCCGAACCTTAGATTTTAGGAATAAAATAACAATTAATAATATAATATTTGATTTAAAAACTATTTTGTATCAATTTTGACACTATTTGATATATGATTTTTGTGAAAGTCATAACAGAATTATATGTTCGAAAAAAGTTGATTAAATCAACAATAATATATCATAGTAACCTAGAAAATTAGTGGAATTCATAAAAATTCTAAAATTACATTTATTTTGGTGTTTATAACATCAATTATGTCAATTTTTCATAAATAAGATAATTACTGTATCATCTTTGTGTCATAAATAAATTACATTATTTGATGTCTAAAAATTAAAAATAAAATACCATTATGTAGGAAATATTTTTATCTTTCTAATGAATATTTATAGTATAATTTATCTTATGTATTACCCCATATTAAAAATGATTTACTTATTAAACTTTGATTTTAACTATTTTAACCCTTCTTTAAATAAATTAATAATAAATGTCCTCATCTAATCCAAGTGGGCCTAAATGGTCATATTATATTCATAAGGTTGTTTTTGGTCGAATTACACTTATCCAATAGAATTAGGACATGTGTTAGGGTAATAGTAATATCATATTTACCCTTAGTTACCCTATTTACTATTAACCGTGGTAAAAAAAAGTAAAAAGTTACTATTCACCAAAAATTATTTTCATCTCATTGAACCACATTTTAGTCCTTGATATTAACCGTGTCTGTCGGATTTTCAAAATTCCATTCACAGAAGCGGTAAAATTAAGTTTTATGCAAAATTCAGTTTTTAACCTACCACTTAGTAGTTTCACTATTCATCAAAAATTGATGTTTTTCAGAACAATGCCAAAATTTCATCCTAAGCTATATTTCATATTCCGAATTCAAAAATGAAGTCTATTTTACCATATTCATAACATAGATGTTGCATTAATTAATTTTATAATTAAATCCCGCTGTTAAAACAAATAGCGTGTTTTTAAGAAACAATATCTATCAAAAGATTGTCACTTGTTTATGTCTGGTTTAAATGTGAAATTACATCCAATGACCAAAATTGTATTAAATTGTAAAAATTTATTCTAAATATACTTTAAAACCACTAAAATTAATAATTTATCACTATTAATTATTTTGATTTAAAAAATTGTTTTTAATTAAAATTTAGTAATTTTCACTATTCATCAGAATATGAAAGTTATCCGAAAAGTACCAAAATTTCACCTTAGTCTAAATTCGATACTCCGAATCCAAAAATGAAGTTTATTTTGAGAGCTAAAATTTCTAAAATTTTAAAAAGTGATTATTACTATTGATAACGACTAGTTTTAATAATATTTTAATAGCATATCGTTGTTTCGTGAAACTCAGTATTGCGTACTACACACGCTATCGAGGAAGGTTGCGATTGCGTGTAATGCAAGGAAAGTCAAATATGCGTGTTGTGCAAGCTCCTTTTGGTGTAGCTTACAACACAAGACATTAGTGAAAAAAAGAATATTTTTCATAAAATCTCGGGCTGTTACAATGAAGACCTAAAGAAAGTCTTCTTGCTACTAAAAGAACTGCTTCCCTATATCAGAAAAGAACCACCCTCTCCCACACCTTCATCTTACATCAAGTACTTCTCAGTGATGGGGGAATAATTCAATACCATATAAATGGTGTTAAAATAAAAAAAATCACCTGATATTGGATGGAATATATGATCCCATGCTAAAAAAATCTTGATATCGTAAGCATTCATGATCAATTGTTAGTATGAGGCACTGATGTTTAGGGAAATGAGCCTAATAATCCATCACTGACATAACACCATGTTGTATAAGTATAAATTCCCTAGAGTATAAATCTATCATCATCTGTGGGAATTGGTAATCCTAGAAGGTTGTATGGAAGTCGACCAAGATCATACCTAGATGATGATTGTCCTAGGTAATCATGTCCCCCCAACCCATGGAGGAATCATGAATCATATAATTCACAAGATCCACCCTACTATCTGGAGGCATCTTCAGATGCTCTAATATCAATATTATGGCCTCTGTCCATGACATAGTAACCCAATGTCTACTATCCCATCAAAAGGTAGAAATATCCCTCATCTAGAATTATAATGTAAACTATTCCATTATATTGGCAGGTCATGGAGCTCCTTACAAAGAATTCATAAACATTAATAAGATATCTTGAAAATGATCCAAAACACCTAGATTATGAACAACTGAAGGTGCCTAAAGTATAGATAATGGAGGTAATTATGGTGTCCTTTTTCCCAACACCTATAGAGCATGATCGTCACAACCTTTATAGTGGAAAACTCTATTATAAAATGAAAAAATATTTCTAAAATAACCAAATATACAACTTAGATAAGATTCTTCAATATATATGATCATCTATATCAAAATAAGATAACTACATAACCTTCATATAAATGATTAAGACCAATCTACATGCTCTTAAGGCCTAGTATAAGTTGTAAGGAAGATCAGAAAGTATCACAAGAGGAACTACCTATATTTTGGTAATTTTTTTGGGTATGGTTTAGGGTGTCACATCATACAATAAAGGTCATAGTATATAGTGTTCCAATTTATAGGTACAGATAGAAACCCCGTTAATTTTTTGTTGATATCTCCATTTCATTACAAAATTTTTAATTTAATAATTTTTATTTATTTATTTTCATACTCATTTAGGTGTATATAGATACTAGTGTCCATTTATATGACTAACCATTCCCATGATATAAATTCTTAACATTTAAAAGTTGCAATTGAAATGTCATGTTACCATGACTTGACCCTTAAATCCAACCATATGATTTAACAGGGAAAAATAAAATGATTTGATAAAATTAATTAGTAGATACAATTAATAGAACTATGTTATTCTTTAATTACAATTTGAATTCATATTACCAAATCAACTAACATTCCAACCCACATGACCATTGGTCCATAGATCAAGAATCTCATAACATATGAATTAATATTACACTATAATAATATATATGGAAAACCCATTTAGTATTATCAATAAACATAAATTATTCAAATTATTATTTATATTCATGCAACATTAACAAATTTTCAATTACAACACTCAAGTAATCAATAATATGTAGTAGGAAATGCATACAGTAATATAAATTGGGCATGATAGATGTATAGAATGCAAATATCCAGGTTCCTATAATAATGCATGTGTTGATTCTTCCATCAATCATCATTACAAAGTAAAGGAAAATACAATTATAATAATATCAATAATAAAACAACAAATCCTATGTGTCACCTAATGGTGAAATCATTACAATTTTAGGAGGCACAAACCAAAACAGTAACATCCCAAACTATGAAATTTAATTTCCCCCTATACATGGGTTAACTAATCCTAGGAACACACTCATTACGAAATTATTATGTATTCCTAGTCTCCTTTTTAATACAAAAATATTATGAAAAAAATTAAAAGAACCTGTGATGCATATTTATAGTGTATTGGACATGATTTACTTATAAGTAACTGAATGTAATTGGCCACATTTCCTCAAGCGGACCATGCTCTATGCCAGAAGTTGTAGACTATCAAAAAGGGTCTATGGTGGTACGATTGGGATACTATACACACATGGTTAGAATCTAGAACAATAATATACAATATTGATAAAATTAGGAAATAATAATAATTAAAAAACTGTATAATTATAATTCATCCAAATATAATATAATGGTGTAAGATAAAATAATATAATATAAAAAATAATTTCCATTAAATGATGCTTTAAAATTTTTTGATACATGAAGTAGAGTCGCATGTATACATGACATACAATTGAAATTTAAAAAAACAATGAAAGATAACTACACCAGAATCACGAGAATAAGCTCAATCCTATACTCCTATACTTTATATTAAGATGTCAACCAAGAATAAAATGTTGGACGCTTCCCATTTTCCCTACATGCATCCATAAGATCTTTTATGGTACCAACCAGAGGCCTGAACAGGGTGTGAGATATACTCAGTAGTCCACAACCAACAATGTCTAGTATAATTTGACCAGTACATATAAAATGAGTAGTGTTCTTGTATGATAATATAAGAATAAACATAAACTATAAATTGGTTGGATGTAGTTCCTAATGGACACTAGGTTGAAAATACGAAATTCGAACTAATCCATGATATATCTGAAAAGGTGACCATATCTATGTATGTACTGATATGTATGTATATATATATATGGTCTATGTTATAAGTGAGATTTATAGACATATATATATATATATTACTAATATCCATGATCCAAGGATTAATTCCAATGTCCGTGGATAATAGTATGAGTCTCATAGAATGTCAAGGGATGTTATTCTTAGGTGTAATTAGTCATATGCATCTACATTCCTATTTATCATGATTTTGGTGGCCATTCCCACTAATGAAATTTAGTTAGGGACATCATGCCCATATATAACATTTAATTAGATAATCCACACACATATTTCACTATTTGAGACTCCATTCATGATTATCACATTTAATTAGGAATTACATGCTTGTATATCACATTTAATTAGGAATTTTATTCACATATATCAATATATGGGATTCTGTGCATGAGTATCACATTTAGTTAGGGATGAAATTCTTGCATATCACATTTAATTATGGATGTTATGATTTTATTTCACATCTCATTTTGGATTCCATGCCCGTATATCACATTTATATGGGATTACCTTTCCATGGATGACATGTATGTGGGTCTTTAATCCCTAGAATCACAAGAATATGATATTTCTTGTCTAAGTATCACGTAAATGATGTAATCCAAGACCTTAAATTCATTTATAAAATAAATGTCCATCATAAATTTACATATTATAAAGATTAATTACAATAACTTTAACTTATATTTTAACTAAAGGGAATATAAATTATTCATATGAGAGTCATGTGAAGTGGCCACACCATTCAATCCTGTTTAATTCTAGGTAGTAATTTCATTTGGGCATTAATCCTAGAAAACATATAAGGTGTATTGGCTATATAACTATTCAATAAATTATGTGAAATTCAGGATAAAACCCCAATGGGTGGTTTAATCCAAGAGTGGTAGTACCACATCTATATTTAATCGTATATGTGGAAATTATAACATGAAAAAACAACTTTGATTAAGGAAAATTATAATTTTAGGGAACACAAAGAATGTTTGGTGTGAGACATGATGAAACATGTTTCAAAAGGACTCAAAATTATGGAAAAAGTACTACACCACCTACATTAGGTTGGTAGATGAAGCATCATAATTTATCATCTTTAGATTCAAATTAGAATAGGAAAAATAGGTTAAATTCTCAAATTAAAATGAAATATGGAATATTAGATCGCACTAAAATAGTTCTAATATTATTATATAAATCTATGAAGGAAGAGGAATAAGGATATTACCATTGAGTATCTAATGCAAATGATGATGAAGGAATTATTTACCAAATGAGGATCCTAGCTAAAATCCAAAATTAGAGGAAAATGGAGAGATCCCATGCCTTGGGTTGGTGTTTCACATGAGTGAGGATGGAAAATAAGGGAGAACAAAATACATCAATATAGAGGAAAACCATGTTTTAAAACAAAATTATGAGGTGCTCGATATATTTGGATGATTTTCCAAACCGGGAGCCTAAATTGTGCATCACCACTAGTTACATGGAACTAAGGGTGATTCCATAAGATCAAGTATTAGGAAAACTGCATGTCCCCTCTAATCCAACTAGAAATTGCCACACTACCGTGTGAGTTGAGGGAAATAATTTGAAATAATTTTGTGCTCCTATATAGTTTTCTATAGAACCCATATTGTTGAGTTACATAGCTAGTGAAAACCATGATGAAAACATGAAGGTCAGTGTCTATTTACCAAATTTCAACCTCTAATCTTTAAAAAAAATACTCAGACTATCCCGAACCTCTATTTATCTATTTGATCACATTATTATCCAAAAATAAGGCATTTTCTACTATGAATTATGTATCTGTACTTATTTGAAACATTCAAGACACTGTAACATTAAATTGTTCTTCAAGAGCGATGTTAATATTTTATTCTCATTAAACAAACTTTTTATATCATCAATTAATTTTATAATAATTGATTTATCTTTAATACATGGATCTTTACTTATTTTATATATATTTTATTTGATCGGCTTCTTTTCTACCCCTTATATCATATAATCCTCGAAATAATTTCTTGAAACTCTCTATTTATTAGGAACACTATATGATATTCTTATTCTTTATAAATACTTATTTCTATAATGGTGAACTTTTCATTATTCGTTTGTTAAATATGAATATTATCATCAGCATCACCACTAAACATATTATCATCTTCTTCACTATCATAAACATCCACCTCACCACTGAACATATTATCTTCTTCTTCACTGTCATAAACATCCACACTAATTGGAAAATAATTTCTCCTTTTATATTTCAATAAATTATTATGAATTCCATAGGATTGAGATTTCAATTTATCTTCTATCTTCTTTAGGGATATACATGTTTTTTTTTCAACTTTACCAATTTATTCAACTTCATTTCATCATGAAAAAATTTCCAAAAACTATCCAATATCTATATATAAAATTAATTTAAATTTTAATATTTTATACTATATAATTTTTTATTGTAAATTTTATTGAAAAAAATATAACATCATATTTTTTTTACTAAACTCATCTTCAATGCCATTTTCACAAGCTTCTTCTTTGATAAAATTCATAGACATTTCTTTCATGTCAACATTGAATGAAATTTCCTGATAAAAATTATATTAGTTATTCATAAACAAATATATTATAATTTCATATGTGATTAGAGATTTGTGTTTATCATCTTCAGATTGAGATTAGGTATCTCTATCTTCCAATAAAGAAACATTTGAATTAAATTTATCTATAATATTTTTTAATACCCTTTCAAAAATCGGTGAATCCTCCAAATTCTCACCAAGAAATCATGTAGTTCTTATAATTTTATTCATATATGTAAATAATCTAGTAACAGATTCATCATAAACCATCATAAGATATTCATACATTAATCCTCATATTTTTAATATCCTTTTATTCTCTTTTTTTAATTCCATTATATATTCATTTCAACTATTCCCAGATACCTCTATCTATTCCGAATCCTTTACCAATATAAAAATAAATTTCATATTTGGAGGAATTAATTGAAATTTTGGTTCTCCTATAATTCTCCAAATTGTTATTATGAGAATATTTCTTGGTAACTCCCTTATCATTTTGTGGGAAACCATCTTTAGGTAGTTTTAGAAATTCACAACCCAATGAAATAGGATAATGAATCATTTTCAATTTTGAGATATGATAGTTCATTCCATCCAAAACATGAATCTCTATAAAATACATATAAATACAAACATCAATAGAAAATTAACTTTTCAACAAACATCATCAAAGATTCAAGGAAGGGAAACTTCTCTCTAACATCACTTGAATAAAAAAATTAAGATCTGTGTGATCAATAATGGGGGGAGGGGAGAATTGGTGAACTTTTTTGTTTATAATTTCTTTCATATTGAACAATATTTTCCACAAACTAATGTGTTATGAATTTATTAAAAATAATCATTTAAGAAAAATACATAGGGAAAAATACATTTTGAAGGTTCACTACATAATAAGAGAATCTTTTCCTGGTATTTATTTGGAATGAATTTAATACCACACAATCCACTAGAAAAAACATTTTATATGGATATACAAACTATGTAATATCCACAAAACTATGTATAACTATGATAGAATTATAGTTCATGTGATTTCTCAATAGATTAAAAATATAAAAATTATTATTCAAAAAATGTTAAAAACCTTCACTAATTGGATTCACTCTGTTTTCATTATGCTACATGTAAAATATCACACTTCCTCTTCAGAAAAAATTCTTCATCTATAATTTATTTCACAATAGAAAGAAAAAAAATATTCATTTTTATTATATATAAATATTTTGTTCATTCACTTGTTCATCTTGTTTATCTCTCCAGTTATCCATCAGGTAAACTCTAACTAGTTACTTTTGAAACCTGATGCTACTTTCTTCAACTTTGATAATTAATTAATCTTTTTGTGCCATATTTTAGATATAAAATTATTAGGAAACTAGATCAAGTGTGTTTTGGATATTTTATTTGATCACAAGTCCTATTTATGATAGAATCATCTAAACCAACCAGGAGATTTATTGGTTGAAAATTTTCACAAATCAAACATTCTAACTCAAAATTTTCATTTGGAATTTATGTTCAAAACTATTTCTATATAACATGAGTGATTAAAAAATTGAACAATAGAAATATCCATACTTTAAATGTATTAAATTTATAGATGAATGATTAGGAAAAACTTCTAGATTCCATTTTAATATTTTTGATTAACAAAAAATAAAAATTCAAAACACCCACTCAATTTTTTTATTTAAAGTATCTCAAGGATTTTAGGGTATTTCTGAATGTCCACATATAAATGATCCTCAACTACCTTTAATAAAAATTAATATACTTCATTTATAATTTTTTATAGTCCTATATTTATAATTATAACATCCAAAGATATTATTTTCAACTTCACATAAAATATCATTAGAGAAGATTCATAAATAAATTTAAAACATTAGCACTATATGTGATTACATTTATTAGATATGTTTTTTGAAATTACTCAATCTAAATAGATTCCAAATGATGTTCCAAAATTAACATCATAGGAAGTTATTAGAAAACATCCCCCACAAAGTTCCACTATCTAATGACTTGTATTAGAAAACATCACCAATTTCCTTTTCACACCATCCTATGTATAATAGAATTTATAAAACAATATTTATTTGATGACGTCAATGAAAACCCTATGTTTTATTACTCAATTGCTTTTGTTTTATATTTTGTTCAACTGATATACATAATCCATTAATACACCATCTTATTACATTACTTAATATATTTCCTTTAATATTTAGTAAAATTCCACTTCTTAAAAGCTTCAAAAAAATTATGACGAACTTTTTTCATCCATTTTTCTAGTTTCTTGCACACAAAAAACATCATTATATTGTTAATATTATCTTTTATCAGTAAAAATTCTTTTATTACCCATTATACTTATAAGTTTACTATGAGAAATTTCATTACTCATGTTGTTGGAACCATTTAGAATTTAAAATAATCAAAAATTTTATACTTCACCAAAACTCATTCCCATGATATTATTAAGAAATATAGGATAATATTTTAGTTTGAAAAATCTATTTGAACATCTCAGTCTGGAATCATCAATTTGATGGAATTTTTTCCGAAATCTCATTCAGCTATTTTCTATCCATTCTCTATTTTTTAAGCATTATCAATGATATGTGTTTTATATTAGGATAAAAAAGAATTACTTGTACAACACATACTTCTATCAAAACAACATAATCCAAACATCATTAATCTCTTAATAAATACATAAAACCACCTATTCCCAATAGAATATTAATATATATGGTGTGATTAGAATGATATTTTACTTGGAAAATTTTTAAAGATGATGGAGGATTTTTATTGATTAAACCATTCTTTATATAGATAAAAAATTTAAATTAGATAAATAATATATGGTGTTTGTTAATTTATATTTTTTTTCCAAATTCCAAAAACAATAAACCTAAATGATTTTGGAAATGTATTTTAATTCTATATTTTCTTTAAATCTTGTAATTATGATATGGTCATCTTCATGGATGTCATATTTGGTATAAGATTAGGGTTTATATTACTTTATATAATATGTTGTTATCTATTGGGGATGTAAATTCCATCAAGTTTTTATATGTAAATAATAATTTCAATAGTATTGATAACCCATTAGCTAAAATGGTATAATTCTAAATATTCTCCATAATATGAAATGTGAAAATTAGTGAATATACTAGGGACATGTCTAATGGATATGTCAATGTATAAGATATCATTATGATGATTTTGAAAACTAGATATTATATGGTTATCTTAAAAAAATCATTTTCTAGATATTGGATTGTGGATATGGTTTTAGCATAGATGAACCAAGGTTTAATTATCACGAAAAATGATGGTTGAGTATTAACTCAATCATTAAATTTTCACATGATGAGAAGGATTAGGAGTATATAAATAACTAAAAACTCCCTTTTGATATTATTTTTATAACCACATTCTGTTTATAATAAATTATGATGGATTTATTATGTTAAAAAATTAGTATTTTCAATTTGATATAAGTCATCCTAAATAAACACAGAATGAACCATGTGTGATTTTAAAAGAATTAAAATATAATATAATAATCATGAAGAGTAGCACATTTTAATGGTGAGTTTTATATAAAATAAATTTCTTTTGGTGTTAATGGTTCATCTCATAGGAATAAATCCATTTAATTTTAGTAATAACTAAATCCCAAGGGAACCATGATTATAATTTATATAATAGAAAATGCATAGATTGTTATAATAAGAAACCTAATGATATAAGATCTGGATTAATAAATATATTAGATATGCATAATAATCTCTCAAAAATTATGTTTAAAAATGTAAACATTGTTTAGTTTAAAAAAAATGAAGATATGGACAGAGTCAAAATGGACCTATTGTGATGAAGAAAATGAAGGAATGGGGATTCAATTTACATCATGTATTGTTCTATCCTGAATAACAATGAAAACTCTAGCTAAAATAGTCACCACATGGCCACCAGAGTACCTCCATGTATTCCAGAGGCTACTGACAAGAAGAAAGGTTCGAATATTGTTATGGTTGGGAGAATTTACCGTCGTTATCAGAGTAGAACTATGGTAAAATAATATTTAATATCTAACAATAGAATATATATTAAAAATAGATGAAAAAGTAATAGATGTTAAATGTAATAACTGAATATGAATTTCCAATTCCAAAAAAATCATGTCTGCATGTCTAGTTGATTTTATAAACTATAAATAAGGAAAAAATATCATACAAAATGAAATAAAATATTTTTACATGAAAAAATGAAAAGAATAAAAAACCCTGAGGGAAATATCCTTGAGAATCCTGAGTACTAAATCAATCATGTTCCCCTACACTCCCATGTATGATGCACAACACAAAAAATAATCCATGGACCTTTGAACAAGTGATCTTCTCAGATACCCTAGTGAAATGGAGGCTTGAATAGGGTGTGATATATACTCAGTAGTCCACTACCAATGGTTTATAGAACAGAAACTAGTATATGAATATAAAGTATGACAATGTGCAGTTATGAAAGATAAAGCAGTTGTTAAATAAAAGTGAAAAAGTTAACTCTGGTTCCTAAAAGACACATGGATGACTATACTGAATTTGGACTAACCCGAAATATCACTGGTTGATTTCAACCTGTACATATATAATAATAATAATTTAATAATGGGTCAACCCAATCCAAGTAACAGGACACGAATTATCCCAAGCATGTGATTTGTCTTGGTGGGAACATCCATTGATAATAGTTATAAATTATTTGACATTAATATAAAATTTATTATTTTATCTTAATAGGAGGCACTCTGATTCCATCCTTGGAGATATGAAATGTAATTCCATATATTTATCCAGGGGCATGATAAATACAAAACACTCCAAGAGTCCGTCCAAGGCGATCACTAAATGGAATACTGAGTATCACTCTCGGTAGGGTTTGAAGATAAGAAACCTCTAAGTTCATCCCTATTATCACACATAGGGGACCCTGAGTATCACTAAAGGTGTACATAATTTATTTAAGTGTTTATGTTCAATTATAAAGATACCATGTTTGAAAACATTCCATATAATAACTCAATTGTACAAGGGGGTCATGTGCATGATAATTTCACATTACATGTAATAAATACAAAAAAAATGTCCAAACCCATTAATCATTCAATTATAAATACAAAAAGTTCATGCACTAAGCATACTATTTATCATAATTCAAATTAATTTTCCCACCCATAACTTAATTCACAATTTGAAAAAACCACATGACATGGTCTTATTGTTAACTTGACATTTAATTCAGGTGTTTCCCATTAAAATGATCCAAGAAAAACCAATTAGTATGTGTCTTGATCATTAAGGAATATCATAGTAGAGTGTATCATCCTACCACACTCCAACTAATAATCCTATTTACATTTTATAATACATCATAGCTCAACTAGAGGTTTTAATAGAAGAAAATAATTAATTAAAGGAATTTAAGGGAAACACCCTTATGTGTTGTTGAAACATGTGTTATACGACCTTCAAAAATTCTAATTTTATACACAAGGTCTACAAGAATTGGGGCATTAGGTTCTAAAATTTTAATTTTACATTTAAGGGGAGTTCCACTGAAATACTTGTTAGATGAAAAATAAAATAATTTATAAATAATCAAAACATTTACTGAAAATATATAAATCATAAAACTCATAAATAATATGCTCTTCTCAACCAATAACAAGTCTTGAATCGAGATAGTTTGATAGAAAGGAATTAAATAGAAAAATTTACTAAAAATAGGTATAATTATCTTTCCCCATGAATGAATTTATGATGGAGAGGTAGAACAAGTAGATAATGAAGAGGATTTGGGGACTCCCCATATTCCATTAAATGCACATAACAATGCTTGATTCCAACTTTGGATGGAGGAGTTCTCTCAATGGGTGGAGTAGTGGTGGAGGGAACCCTTGATGGGCTGCTATGTATAGAGAAGGAGAAATAAAAAATGGGGGAAAGAATTAAAATTATATAAGTTAAAATGATAATTTCACATTATTTTTTGAGGTGAATAGTTTGGATAGATAGTTTGAAAACTGTGCAACAACCATGCTTGATCCACTTCCTAAGGAACCCCTTTGCATGGGTTGGTCGCACAATCTGGCTAACAGTCAACATCCTATGTAAAATCTCACTATCAAGATTTATACAACACTATCATGACCATAAAAAACATTTCAAAAATTCAGATAAATCCATGTGGGTTATGCAACTCAAATGGATCATCCACATAGCTTCTTCTGGGGGCCGCACAATTTTATAAAAACCATGCGCCCCTATTAGCTTCTCCCAATTTTGAGGTTTCAGAGCCCTACACTCCAAAACCACGACTGAACACATGGGGAATATCTATAACCATAAAACATGTATAAAAACACATTTAATTGTTCCAATTTTATGAAATAATTTATGAAGAATAGTTTACAATTCATAACATCAACAAAACTAAATATCCAGGTTCCATTCAAAAATTTAATATGGACCACAATTACGGGAGACCACAATCTACATACTGTAGAACTTCTGATTCCTAATAAGTTTTGGGGAACCAAAAAAAATAAATAACTAATCATATCATGTTGTTTCATTCAAAAATTTTCATTGCATTCCCAAATTCCCAATGGACATCCAAGTATCTCTTTTATACATGGAATATATACCATAAAAACTCAAGCCAAAACTCACACTTAAAAACTAAAACATAGAGAAGAAACTTACCAAAGCCTATCAGATTGAAAAACTGATCAAAATATAATTTATTTAATCTCCCAATATTGTGTAGGTTCCCAACCTAGGTTTTATAATTTATTGATGTACCCTGAGAAAATATACCTCCCAATATTATAATTTCCTATTTAATCATGCTCGCATTGTTTAAATGAATCCCTGATCATTACCCTCAACTTGAAGAATGGTTGACTCCCAGTCAAACTCAAACTACCTTTTTGAGATGGATGTTCCAAATATCCTTAGCCGAATCACACTACACTCACCTCATCCCGATAACATGCAAAAAATTGGTTCCTTACTGACTACATCAATAGAAAGAAAATGAAAAAAAGTTGATCCACACTCGACCAACAATTCTAAAAACACTTGGTTGGGATAGAAAATGTAATACATTATGAAAAATGATCCCTTATCATAATTCACCTTAATTTTACATATAGCATGTCCATTGAATCTCGTTTCTGACATCTGGTGACATCACAAGTCCAAACATTCCCTTTAAGATTTCGTGAAAAGTCGCGAAAATGGGTTCAAACCCAATGCAACAAACATGGATATGATAAACCTGCTCTTTATTACAAACTTATCACATTTTATTAAATAAAACCTTAACTTGATAAAACATATAAGATCGAGAATTATAGTGTCTTTGGGGCTTAGGAACATTACATAACAACTTAAAACATAAAACAGAAACATAAATGCATGATATAGCATGATTATTATAACATGGAAATGTGGCAACAACACTTTACATGGTATTAGCATGAGCCAAGGCTCATTGAACATGGAGCATGAGTAAACTGTCATTTAACATGAATTATCATGAGTAAACTCTCATTGAATTTGATGTATCATGATACTAATCTTTACCCAATGCATTGGAGCGCTATTTGGGCGCACCCTCCTTAAACATTTCATTTCATTCATAAGTGTGCCACATGGATCATATAACAAGGAATAAATAAACATCATAAGTTATTACATTAGTAACGAATGTGGAATAAATACATGAGAGTAAAATTCAATATTTATATGTGCACAAAGGTTAATACCCTTGATAGAGACATGGGTATGGTATTCACTACACAATGATCTTGGTTTGGAAAAACGCAGTGAAATTTCGTCAGCATAACGACATGACATAAGAATTAATAAAAATGGTTGATGGGAGTGAAATGGGTGTCTAATAATATGAACATTAAATGGATAATAAGGGGGATCATATAGATAATTTTCCCAACAAATATAATGGAATTTAGATACGTAATACAAAAGAATTTCTTGAATGTAAATGACGAGAGAGAAATTCCTTCTGGAATTTCAGCATCGTAACGGGTGTACATGGGAGGAATCAATTGAATATAAAGGGGAAATATAATTTTTAAAACATTAATAGGGAAGTATTTGGGAGGTGTTAAATCATACCCCAACATTTATAATTTAAAATAAAAGGGCATAACAATATAAGGAAACTTTGATATAAATAAGGAATGTGAGAATCCCTTACTTAGAAGAGTGATACCAATGGATTGGGAGGGGCTTAAGAGAGACTTCTTGAAAGCTTGGAGGACCTTAGGAGGATTCTATAGAGATGAGGGAAGAGGATGTATGAACTCCAAAGTCTTTTACTGAAGAAGAAGTGGTATCTTTGGTGTGTTTATATATGAATGAAGAGGGAATTCTTTATTATTTAGGTTTGGGACACCACACATTAAATTAATCAAAACCACAAACCAGACCATGGATTTTTTTACCATGGTTTTTTCCAAAGGGGAGTGTAAAAAAATATTTTATAAGGCCAATGTACTAAACAGTTAAAATAATAGGATTTCTTAGGTGGAGGTGAGTCACACTTTCAAAGAAATCAATTTAAAAAGATAAATTGTTTAAGTATTGAAGGGTTCACTAAAGCTTTGTAAAATAAATAAAACAATCTTGAAATCACATTATTTTCATGTTAAAAGATATATTTTCCTAATATAACATTTATAGTATTTTATTACATCACTATTGGGTTTTTATGATGTCATAAAACACATTATATATTTAGACAGTATTTAATTTTTACCCAAAAATTCGACTGTCTCAGAAAATTATGAAAAATTCAAGACATCCTTATTCCAAAAAATAACATTAATTTTATCCAAATAATTTTCTAAATATGTAAATTTTCAATTTTAAAATAAAAACCGTCATTTATTGAAAATTCATGGGTTTTGACAAAAATAGCTTTCAAACCTTAATAAAAATTACAATTGTATTCATAAAAAATTATACCATAATTTATACTTAATAAAAAGTAATTTACTAATAATAATATTATGTTAAAATATTATATAATTCAAAAATCCATTAATTAATTAAAATAAATTCCTTAGCTTAACATTAACTAAAAACTTATTATTTTTGATTTGAAAACTATTTACAAAGTGACAATAATAAAATGAAAGTATATTATTTATTATATACAAAAATAATGTACATAATTATAATGCTAGATTCTTGTTACATAACCCCTTAAAACACCCACATAAGACCTTAGGGTAAGGTGTGCGATGGTGACTGACTCTTGGGGTGGCTCGGATAATATTTCTCGAGTGGTAATCTCTATCAACTTCCAATTCTCCCATAGGCAGTTCCACATAAGCTTAACTTATTCAAGCTCAGCTTGGGATTGGTCAAGAGTGAAGCCCAATGAAACAAACTCCTTTCCAAGATCTGACAAATGGGCTTCATATGGGGCAGGTCTATTGGATGTGGCAATCGCTTCCTTTGAGTAAATTGGATTAGTTAAAGCCCTATATTTATACTAATCATGTGATCCATGTTCAATGGATATATTAGTAAAGATCATGATTATTAATGGTATTTTAAAATCCAAATCATAAAAACAAACAAGTGCATACTTTTTACATAACCATAAGAAGAAAATTAAATAGAACAAGAGGAATTTTCATTAATGAATATTTGGGTTGTTACAATGGATCTTCACCCCTAGATATTATCATATGATCCTAACTTAAGTTTTGGGTAACATTGAAATTGTAAACTAGCGTCTCAGGAGCTTATCCATGGTATTTCATACTTCGATGATAACAAGTGAGATGATGGTACAATTCCAAAATTTCCACATCTCAAGAAAACTGACAGAGCCCAACGACTGCCATGTTAGAGAACTAGTAGGTGTTGATGAGTCCATTCTGTAGCATCCCACCAAATATACCTCCAAGCAGTGCCTTGAGATGGTTGAAAAAAAAGGCCTAAAGCATGCATCCCCACACGCCAGAGGTTTCTTACTAGTAGATTGGGCCTAGGGTGTGACCGAGGGGAGAAAATTACTTCATTGATTAGAGTGTGGTTCTATGGTATATCAGAAATAAGAAATAGAGTAAGTGTACAAAATTATGCTACACCACTAACCCACCATAGTGGAAGTAGTAATATTAGACATATAATAGTGCAACAGTAATAATAATTAATCATGTAAGGTAAATAAACAACTAGTAGCATATAAAAAAAATAGATACAAAAGGTGGTGTTCATGATGTCACATAATTATACAAAAATAGTACATTGGGAACATAGGATACATGAATATAACAAATACTAGAAAAATTAAAAAAATGCTAAAAAGTAGTAACTACTACCATCATGATCGTATGCCTGGTCTCTTTCTCCCACACTCCAGCCTTGTAATCAAAGTCAAAAATCAGAATATAGTCACTTTCCTTTATCTATACCTGCACACATGATCTCTACTTTGGTACCAAAGGTAAAATAAGAAGTGTTTTCAATATACCCAGAATCCACCGCCAAAATTGTCCATATAAATCCCAATCATGAAATATAAAAATAATAGTGTCCAATTATTAGTAAGATAATACGAAATAGATAAATAAGGAAATTGGAATAGATTCCACATGGGACATCCATCCACCTATACCAGCTTCAGCCTAAGCTGGATGTTTCTAAACCAAGGAATCCAACTCATGTTAAGTGAGTGTAATAATACACAAATATATGGATTATTTTGATGATTGTGATTTAGATTGTCAGACACGCCCCTGAAATTTTCAATTTCATTGTGCATTTTATTAATTAAAATAATTCTTTGAATTTATATAGATACAACCTGAGCCCATCAAAAAAGTCCAATTTCCCCCCTACATATTTATCCAAGGGATCCGTATATGAATAATTCTATACGATTAAGTCCAATGTTACCCATGTATTAAATCCCAACTTCCACTCTAGGAATGGTGTGAAGACATCATATACTAAACTCTGTATTTTCCCCCGGTATCACATGTAGGGGTATGATCCTCTCTCATGGCCTGATACAACCATTATTCCACTGAGACCGTCCATGGGGTCTCCCCTAGGGAACCAGTGTCACTCGTATACTGGTAAAATGCAAAATACACAAGGATCCCATCCTGAGATTAGCTGGTGTTTCCCCCAGTGTATTTAAAATTCATTAACCAATTATAACTATAAGGCATAATGATCCCATACAAGGGGTCCTTAAGTCAAAAAACCTTATATCACCCTTGGAACATGATTTAGGGTATGGTTTGGTTTGTAAAACTGTATCACTTAACAAGAAATCATTTAACAAAATTTTAAAAATGTACAAGGCATTCAATTTAGAAATCTATTTAGGGAATATTGCATAATATAGATTTCTTAACCACATGACCAATACATTTGGCCAAACAATTCCATTTATGGAAATGAATGGTTGGGGACCAACTAATGGATTATTATTCCAATCAATATAATTAATTAAATAAAGGAATTAATTATGAGGAAACCCCCTCAAGGAGTTTTTATATAATTTAAAAAATGGAAAATAGGAATATAAGGTAAAACACACCAATTAGGATTGATTAATTTAATGTGATCAACCTCAGTTGTGAAAATACACCATCTAGTTTCATAACGGTCATGGAAAACAAATCAATTGAATTTATTTATCAATTTAGAGGCATCCCAAGAATGTTATGGAATGTGGAACAATGAAATATGTTTTAAAAGAGATGAGAAAATGGTAATGGAATAAGACAACCTACCTTATGTGCATAAGAGGACAATCATCCATTGGAGGCCCTCGAATCAATCTAGAATTTAAGTTATTGAAAAAACCATTAAATTCCATAAAAATAGGGAATTGTTTCCCATATATATCAAAATAAAGGGGTAGATAAATTAGAAAATTAAGAAATAGGATTGTAGAGATTACCACAAGATTTATAATGGATATGATATTTATGGAAAGATATTTTATGCTAGGGAGAAACCAAGATACCTAGCCTGGGAGGAGGAAGCTCTTATAGGAGGAATAAAAAGGTGCTCATTGCTGGAAATGAGAGGGAGTTGAGAGGGGGAGTGTTATAAAATTAATTAATAGAAAAATGGAAATTTAAACCACAAATATAGGGGGATAAGGTTTTCCAAATGGTGTCCCAACCATGCTCTAGGTTATGCTTAAAGAGGCACCACGCATAGGCTAGGTGCATAGTTTGGGTAACCATGCACTGTCTGTGTAAACCACCTCTGCCATATATTTGAGACAGTTTTCATGGGTAGGAATGACTACTTGAATAATTTCAAAGAAACCATGTGGATTCATTCTTCTTATTGTCTGACATGGAATAGTTTGAGAAACTGTGCATGTTGGGATGTACTATTTCTCTTGACTGTGAGGCATATCCTGCTTCTACAATTTCTAGGGAACCTGGCTAAAAAAATCTTTGAAAATACTCTTGACCTCTATTAATCCATTAAGTAACATTATTAGGTAAAAAATGTAATTATAGTAAAAAATCAATGGAATGTACCTTTGAGAGATGTCAGGATGTTACAACCTCACCTCTTTATGATAACTCATCACTGAGTTTCCCTTTCGAGGGTGGTAAAATGTTCTCTGAGAAAATATCTGGCCAATGCACATGAAAATTAGACTCCAACTGCTAGGTCTCATCCTAAATTCATCCATGATGCCATATCCCTCAAACCAAAGGGACTTACCTACATCGAAGAGCCTTCATGATCCTATAAATGATACATATTAGATTCTCCTTGAAGGATGCATCCATATCTAGCTTGATATCCTTGGTGTGAAACAAATGAGATAGGTCGCCATGATAATATCAAATATGTGATACGAGGAATATGTCATGAATGGGAAAATACCTATAAGGTAACTACAATCAATATTATACAATCCCAAATATCCCCCCTACCCCAAAAGGCCTCACATAACGAGGTGATAAGTTTCTTTATCTCAAAATTCATCTATGACTCATCTTAGATAATTTTTGTTGAATGAAAAGATGTCCAAACTCAAAATCTATATGTTTAAGATAGAGATTTGTATATGAATTATTCATGGAATAAGCCATATCTAAATTATTATGAATCAGATAAACATGTTCGAAGGTCACCAGAATGAAATGAAGTCCCAGTAATGATGCATCACCTACCTCAAGACATCATAGAGCTGAACGGAAAAACCTTCCATAAATTTCCTCAAGAAAATTAATAAGAATAATTTCCTAGAAACTATTTTTGTAGGAAAATAACAAGAGTTATATGCTTTTCCCAAGATCCTCTTAAATCAAGAATACAATTTCAGAGAATATCCTCTAACTACTATATTATCCACTCAAAACACCTGTCGGTCTAAGGGTGATATGTTTTTCCTAAGAGAACCTGTAAACCCATATCCTTCTTTAAACCTTTAAAAAATCATGAGGTATATTGGGAATATCGATTTGATATGATAGAATTAAAAATACCACGAATGAAAACAATTTCAAATGTATAAATCCTCTCAATCTCATCAATTTAGAGGGCCAATCAAATTGGCAAGAAGTGTGTGACCTTGGTAAACCTATCAACGATCACCCATATTGTACCTCTACCCCAATGGGATATCATAAATCCCATCATAAAATCTATGGTGAAATGGTTCTATTTCTACTCTAAAATGAAGAAAGTTTTTAGAATCCCCTAAGGTCACTTTTGCTCAACCTTCACCTACTGATATTTTGATAACCAAGTGATAAAACCCACTATATTCCCTTTCATTATGGGCCACCAATATTGTCAACATACATATCTTTAAATATTGGTATGACCAAGGTGAAATGTATAAAAAGATGCATGAGATTCCCACACTAACTGTTCCCATATATCAGAAGACACCCAATATATTCCCACTGTAGAGTAGGGTATCATTATTATCTACAACCCAACCAAGAATCGGGTTCTCACCTGATTTGATCTCCATCAAGACCAAGACTTCAGAATTATAAAGCTGTATCATCTTCACCTCCTCCAAAGTAGATGATGTCAACGTTAGAGATATTAAAATAGGTTTCCCTTGATGTTCCTGAACATCAAGGTTCATATTAGAAAACAAGGTCATCAACCACCACTCACTGTTGGAATCTTGGATAATCTGTGTCTAGGTCATTGGGATTAGGGTTTCATCTACTGCATTCCCCTTCCCAGGTGAATAAGAATGCTCAAAGATGAATGACATTAGGTTCTCAACCCAACTTCACTACCTCATAATCAAGTCTTGTTGTGAGTATTTTTACTTGTGAATTCTATGAACCAAGTAATGAATGAACCTTTATCCCAATGAATAATACATAAAATAGAGTAGGGCATGAACCATGGCTACTAGATCAAGGCTGTACATAGGGTAATTCCACTCATGTGGCCTCAGCATATGGGACCCATATGCCACGAATAAATCTCCCTACATCACCAATACTCCTAGCCTAATCCATGAAGCATCATAGTAAATAGTATGACCTCTATCTAGCTTTGGTATAATCAAGATTAGCATTGAAGTCATTATTTGTTTTAACTCCTAAATTTTTTTCTCACATTCTTCATGCTAGGTAAATTTCACCCCTTTCTTTTTCAATCCGGTAAGAGGATCTTCCATTCATGAATAATCCTAGATGAATCACTTGTAATAGTCAACCACCCTAAGAAACTATGTATATTGAAAAAATTCATTGGTTGATCCCAATATACCATGAAATTAACCTTTTTAGGTCAATATATACACATACCTATGAAATGAAATGACCCATGAAGTTAATGTTACTGATCCAAAAGTGGAACTTATTGAGATTTGTATATGGATGGTTATATCTCAGTGTATTTAGCTTGATATCAAGATGGTTGGAATGTTTGTGTCTAGTTCGAGAATACACAGAGTTTACCTCTATGAACAATACCACAAATGATTCAATATACAGGTGAAAAATCCAATTAATCTGATCCATGAATACTTCGGGAACATTCGTAAGACAAAACGGAATGAACATATACTTGTAAAAGTTATAACTCCTCCAAAACACTATAGATTCTCTATCTGATGTTCTCACACAATCATGATGGTATCCTGACCTCAAATCATTCTCAGAGAAAATAGTCAATCCTTAGATCTAGTTGAAGAGGTCCTATATATGAAGAATTGGATACCAATTATCCATTATAAGCTAATTTAATAGGTATTAATCCACCCACAATCATAGGATAACCACTGTCTTCTTAAAAAAAGGATAGGTGAACCCAATCCAATGAGATGGGTTTGATAAATTGATTTGCCTATATATATTCAAGGTGATTCTTGAGTTCTTATATCTCCGCAGGTTCTATCAGATTGTGAGGAATGGACATTAGTGTCATATGTGGAACTAGATTTATAGTGAACATGACCTCTATCTCAGGAAGTAAGCCAGATGAATATTCATGGATTAAATCCATGAAACAATCTATAATAGTAGTTAATTCAAAAAACTACACTTCTGTATTGCTCATAAAGAGAATCACCATCAAGGATCTCACCATACCCAACCCAGTGTGCTCAATTCAATCTAAAATTTCTTGGATTTTCTATCTTCCCATATGATTATACATTATTCCCACAGATGATGTGAGAGACATATTCTAGTGAAAGTAATCCACATGGGCATGATAAGGCTTAAGAAGAGCCATAACATGAATGAAGTTGAATCAAATATTATTTTGGGAAAGGAAATTACATAGGAAATTATTCCCACCACCCTCAAGGGGGAAATCCTTTCACTAACACACATTCTCAAAACGAATTCAGAAGACATGTCAAGAGACATCATGCCACATGTATATTATATTACTTGGCCCATACTTCAATTTTTTGGAGTAAATTGAAAGGAATGTGCTGAAACAATATAAAAAAGGGAAGAATATAATATAAAGGATACCAGAATAATAATTTGTCTTGTAGAAGGCCCAAAACTCATCTCCTTAGGCATATTATGCACTATGTAGACATGGAATAAACCAAAACTCTATGATAAAACCTGACTAGCTTGAGTTGGGCCACTCTGGTGTAAATAAATTTATAAGGCATGAGTACCTCAACAAAGGCCACCCATTGGACTAAGAATCTAGTTGAAGACAAACTCCCAAACTAATGTGGAGTCACTGATCCTATACCTGAAGTTGGTGCTAGTAAATAAACTTTTTCACTAGGAACTGGAGGATATGATCGACATAAATGATATAGGTGACCCATCCTACCACAAGCCCATAAATTGATTGGTTTCCTCATACACTGTGGATTCTTATGGTATGGCCTTCCGCACTGGTGACAGACCACGTGGTTGTTAGTAAACTCCACCTATTTGTTTCTTCCACCATATGCACCATCGAAAAAAATTCTTCCTAACAATAAATTAACTACTTCCCTGCCATAAAGCTAAATTGGCCTTGATCACATTGTCAGACTCCTTCAGGTTCCACTTATTGATGATGGACTATTTTACTATCTCAAAAATTGTGGTCATCTAGAAAGCATTCAATTATGATAACATGACATATGGAATCCAACCCTAAAATTTCCTCACAGTCATCATCACGTCACCAGACAAGGTTAGTGAAAAAAGTTTCAATTCTGTGAAGCGAGAAGAATATTCTATCACTAACATGTCATCTTGATGAATGTATGTGAACTATATATCATGATCATTTCTGAAGGTTTGTGGAAAGAATTAGTCAAAGAAGGATATCTGGAATTCCACCCATATGATTCCCGGATTTCGACCATACTGAGTGAGGAAATCCCAAAATTTTTTGGTGAATTCACATAGTTTATAAGGGGAGAATATTGACTTTCCACTCTGGAGGAGTATTGATATACTTGACAATAAAAAATATGGACTCTAGAAATTACTCTCATTCGTAGGTCTGATATCCCTTAAGAAGGTGGGAGGATGCTGCTGCTAAAACTCTCAAGTTAGTTTTGACACTATAGGGGTAGGTCGAGGAGCACCCTATACATATCAAATGAAATGGAAGAAACAATAACTGAATTGATCATCAGCGACAAGTGGAAGATATATAGGTGGTTCGTCAGAGGTCACTATAGGAGGAATCGATGGTGTCTCATGGCCCACCAACTCATGTATGTTATCATCACTACTATATTAGAGTATCATATGAGGACTTCATAGAGGAATATCTCCACAATTTCAAAGCATATTACTTCTAAAAGATTTAAAACATGTTTGGGAATTACAAAAATGAGGGAACACACACAAGGCCTCTTATATGTGAGTCAAAACACTCAACCTACTTTTGGATTTCGGTCTTTTTGATAAAGAGTGGTCATTGAATCCTAAAAAGACACTTCCTACTACCCACTAGTAAATTTGGGTTAGGTTCAAGATCTCATATAACCAAAAAGAAGTTATGATATATGGAGTGTCAACTGCAAGTTATAGAAGAAAACACCCTTTACTTGTCATTTAGAATCTTCATATAGCGGTATCAATTTTATTTTTTTTAAAGAAATTGTGATTTGATTAAATTATTCTCATTACCAATTTTGGAGTACTCCCCCCTTAAATTTCCATGGAATTTCTCAATCAAACCAACTAATGTGTCATAAGTTGTTAACTAAGGGGACATCATCTATATATGAGAGAAAACACCATTTAGATTGATGTTTTCACTATAATTGAAATAATTATGTAATTATACAAGATATACTATAACAATTAAAAGAATAACAGTCAAGTAACATACAATAAGCACATAGAATTCATGAAAATCATGAAGATATATAGATATTTCGTGTTATAATACATGGAATTTAAGTCCTTTGGTGCCTTGTATGATGCATGAATTAAATGACCACATATCATCAGGACAATATAATGAAATACATTATAAAAACATTAATAATAGTAAAAATGGAAAACAAGAACCTCACCCAATGGTGAAATCTAATCAACTATAATATTCCAAAACATAAAAGAAACAACCTATCAAAAGTAATTTTGGTTTTCCTTTTAATTGGGTAAGAAAATCCCAGAAATACTCTCATTTACAAATTTAGATACTCATAGTCTCATATCTAATACCAAAATAGTAAGAAAAATGAAAAAATATCCTTTGATATATCTTTGTGGTATCCCTCCTCAAATTACACTATGAAGTTTCCCAAGACGATGATCCACAAGATCTCTAGCATGCCTATGCAAATACCAGAGTCTTATGAATAGCAGTGACAGTCTACAATGTGACTAAGGGGAGACTATTACCTCATTGATCATAGTGTATCATAATTGTATATCATAAATATAAAATAATAGAAACAAACACAATAATGAAGTAGTAATATGAGATAAAGAAAAACAATAAAAAATAATCATTCAAGTTAAATAAATAATTTGAAAAAGGTAAATATAAATAGATATAAAAGGTGGTGATCATGATGTCATATAATTATAAAAAAAGTGTACATGGGGAATTGGGGATACATGCATATTCCACATGATCACAAAATAAAAAAAGGATAAAAAGAATTAACTACAACAATAATGAGAATACATTCAGTCCCTTGTTCCCACACTCTATCCTAGTAATCAAAATCAATCCTCAGAAGCTAACCAATTACCTTTATCCATACCAATAGTCATGCAGTCTTCTTAGGTACCAAATGGGGCCTAATAAGGGTGTGAGATATACTCAGTAGGACACCACCAACAATATCAAGATCAATCTAGCTAATTAAATAAAAAACGAATAGTGTGCCATTATTAATAAATTCAATATTGGAATAAATATATAAATAAAAACATTGGGATATATAACACCCTGAGTTCTAATTGATCCTTTTTCTCAAACGAATTAAAATTTCATTTATGTCTTGCAGTGAACTAAGTCAAAAATTCCATTCCATGACATCGATTTCTCATAAAGAACATAAAATTGGAATATTTTACATGGAGCATCAACTTGGAATATGTTACACACAATACCAACATGGCTTACATTAAAAGCAACACCGTTGTTTCTACAAAACATCATTTTATAGTTATAATTATTTAAATGAGATAAAAATAACCTAGCCATTAAACTTATTTATATTAATAGTATTAACTACTCTTCAAATATTTTATTTATAAATGTTTTATATAAATAAAACATATTTGATAATGAAAGATATATTTTTTGGTAATGCCCTTATATGTTAAAAAAATATTTTCTCAAATGAACTTCTTTTAATGTCATTCTATGAAAATAATAATATTAATTTTAGACACATTTATAAATTTAATTTGATAAAATTAACTTAATTTTTGAATTAATAATGTTTGAAATTAGATTATGGTGACTTTTTTGGATTTTTTTTGAATATTCATTTTTAGATGAATAGTGAAAATACAAGATTTTAATTCTTAACAACTTTTTCATCTAATTTATCTATAAGGTTAAATTATATTATAATTTGGTTTAAAAGTTTATTTAGAGGTTATTTATATCAATTACTACAATTTAGGTCATTTAGATCAATTTCAATTTGAAATTAGAGATAAAAACTCAGCAAACAGTTGAAAGTTTTTACATTAAAACCCCGAAAAAACGATGGGTTTAGATAGATGGGAGGCCATATCTCTCTAAAAACTATTGAAAAACTAGGTTTCAAGAACATAATCTTCTCTCTTCACTCCAATGACCACCTCCTTTCTAGTGTTTGGGATATTCGAATACCATCACATCTATGAGAGGCGGATTTACAATTTCCAAGATCTTGAGAATTTTTAAAATGAAGTTTCCCTCCCATAAGATTCTACTATATGCACATTGCCTTTAAGAACAATAGTAATCTCCTTCCTCAAAGTGATTAAAGGTACAAATCTATCCCACACCCCCTTTTAAAGATGGATTTATACAAGAAATTGGATGATGACCGCTTCTTAGTCGAGGCTGATCATAAAGCCCTTCAACATCGTATGCAAATGTGTAAGTACTCTATTATGGGTCACACTTCTTACCTCAAATGTGAAAAAACTTAGAACATATCTGATCTTAAACTAAGAATCACTCATTGTTGGGGATTCACCGATTGGAAACTATTTCCAATTGGTTGTGGCTATTTTCATTTTTTTATTGAACTCACAGGAGAAATTAAATCATGTTTGGAAGTTAGGAAACATTCAAATTAAACATAGTCTCTTTAGAATCTCATAATGGGAAATGATATATAATTAAAACACCCACAAAAACAAAATAATGAATGTTGGGATCCGATTTCATGGTCTTAACTAGTTTTAATGGAACTCTAAGAATCATAATTACATAGTCTCATGTATATGCACCCCTATTAAGATCCATAAATGTACTCTAAATGCCTAACTAGGTTTGTTTTCTAGGATCATGGTGGAAATTAACTAGGACCCTAAAATACCAAATGTTGTTATCTTCATTGAAAAAGATCATATAACAGATGTTATAATTGAATATGAACAAAAACCACCCTTTTTTGAACTTTGCAAGATATTTGGACATTCTATCCTTAACTATAGGGTTGTCAAAAACCAAGTTGTCCACCTAAAAGACAACAAGTGGACTGAGGTTATAAATAAATGAGGAAATACTAATATCCCTAATAAAACTGAACCTCTTAAAAAGAAAAAAAATTGGGTTAAGAAATAAACTCACTCATATCATTTAGGAGACCCCTCAGGTAATATATTGGCGAAACTGGTTGAAATGGAAGTAAATGACTTTGCAGAACAAGACATTTTACAAGATATTGAAAAAAGAGTCATGAATTTCATAAAATATGAACAATTAATTAAAAAATATGTGACACATGGTGTTAATGATACTTCCTGCCTCTCTTCTAAGGACGACAAATAGGTTCTGGCATCCAACTCTCTAAATGGTTCTAGCTTGGCCAAGTCACAACAGTTCCAAAATGTAGATTCCTCTACAGGTTCTATCCCCCATCTTAGTGTAACTAGTGAATGTTAAAATATGGATATTATTGGTAAATATTCTTACATTGTACCATGTTTAGATACTATTTCTCAATAGGTGGATCTCAATGTTTCTTATACAGTAGAAAAGAAAAACATTCACAACTCTATTTCTGATGACAGGAAAATCAATTCATCTTCAGAAATGGACAGTTCTATCCAACTATCATAGACTTTACATTCTATAATAAATGCTGACCATTCAGTGAGAACTTATGGACAATTCCCCTCCTCCTTGACTTTCATAGGTATGGCCTCCAATTTGACTAATAATGATCTGATTACAGCTAAGGAATGACAACTAGTGAGCAGTCCTGAACAGAACTCCTCCTCAGTTCCCAATGAGCAAATGACGTTATCCAAGGCTTTACGTGATATTGTTATTTATATTGGGGATAAATCACACAAAGATCATACTATCCTATATTAGGTTCCAGACTCCACAAAAGAACATGTTTTGGCTACACGGGGTACAAATATGGACTCCAATAAAGGAGGACAGTCAAAATAGGCTGGTGCTTTGACGGTCACTAAAAAATAATTCCATGAATAGATGATAACAGATCATACTAAGCAGACTAAATTCCTAGAAACTTGATACACTTAGAATAATGTTAAATAACAAATTGGAAAGACCAAATGCCCCTCTTTTTTGGGTTCGTTCAAAAAGCTGCAGTCAACTGTGCATGCAGAAAAACAGTCATGTACCCTTGACCCAAGAATCATTTCAGGTACCTGCATCCCTGATGTTAAGAATATTACTTCTACTAAGAATATTTTATATGCTATTAACAATATAGATAATATTAACACTATGACATCATTTGATAATTATATCATACAAGATACTTCCATGCAAGTTTTGTTTGCAGGTGATAATGTCAAATCCTTGGACTCCACTAAAGGTAAGAAGGGGTATAATTAAAGCCCTAATTTATCTAAAGATGTTATAATATCAACTAGGCACAAAGGCTTAGATAGTAAGAAAAAAGGAAGTTCTTACTTGAAATATAAGTTTAAATGAAGATATTATATTGGAACTGTCAAGGTATTTCAAACCTTGACACCTTCATTATTTTAAAATGATTGGTCAACATTAAGTAGCCCTTAATCTTGTCCATTACTAAACCTAAGATATAACTATCCACTAATTTAGTTCACTTTTTTCTTTTTTGATACACCTTCATAGGTGCATGTAAAAACAACACCAATATTGATACTCTTTGATTTTTTATCATTCAACTTTTTCTAATGATAATGTTATTCACATTACTAATCAAATTTTCACCTGTGATTTTATAATGGATTACACTTATATCTTTTGTTCCTTTATCTATTCTAAGAAAAAATACCAAGATAGGTGGAATATTTGGAATGACCTATCCTTATTGAGTTCTAGGATTCATTTTCCCCAGTTTGTTATTGGAGATTTAAATGTTATTTTTTCCTCATGTGAAAAACATGGTCCATTAAACTCACCTTTATCTATGAGGAAATTTCAAGATGCAATATATAACACCAATTTAACTGAAATTTCCCCCCTTAGTGCTGAATATACTAGTTACGAGAGTCATTACAATAGAGTGGTTGCAAGAAAACTGGATAGAGACTTCACTAATGACCATGCTTTAGATAAATGGGACAATATTTTTAGCACCACCCTTATGAAAATCTAATCTTACCATCATCCTATCTTAGTCACTATCTCTTAAAAAACTATGAAACCTCTTCTTCCCTTCATATTCAACAATTATTGGTTCTCAAATCTTGAATGATTTATTATCATTAATCATTTTTGGTCTTCTATGACTAAATACAATGAATCATTTGCTTGTACTCTTAAATTAAATTTTCTCAGACAAAAGATTAAAAATTGGTGTAGAATTAATGCCAAACCAATTGATAGTGAAATCTTTCTTCTTGAGGATGAACTAAATCAAATATAAAATAGATACACACACATGGAATTTTCTTCAGATCAAAATCAAGAAATTAGCATTACTATGAAACTCAATTCGCTTCTCACCTTCATGGAAAAAATACATAAGAAAACATTCAAAATAAAATGGTTAACTGATAGTGATAGAAATACCAAATTCTATAATTCTTTTTATAGAGTCCCGAATGTTTGAAGACCTCTTTACTACCTCAAATATGGGGACAACCTCTTGGATAATAAAGCGGACATAGCTAATCATGTATTCTCATACTTCAAGTCTTTATTCAATGGCCCTAGAACTAAGAAGGATCTAATTCCTGATATCATTCTGAATATTGTCACTGAAGCTGATAACACTTTTCTCATTGGTGTTCCCCTTCATCATGAAATCAGAGACACTGCCTTCATCTTGAACCCTGATAGTTCCTCTGGTCTTGATGGTTTTAATAATGGCTTCTATCAGAAATATTGGGATATTATCCAAACTGATGTTTGAAAACTTTTAAAAAATTTATTTACTAGTGGCTACCTACCCCATGGGTTGAATTCTCAATTTTTTACTTTGATTACTAAGGTAGATAATGCCTCTTAAATTCATATCCTTTGACCCATATATCTTTTCAACTCTCCCTATAAAAGCATCACCAAACTAATTTTGAATAGACTTAAAAGTATTACGGATAAAATATCTCTTGGAATCAATTTGGTTTTGTCAAGGGAAGATCCATCCAGGAATGAATGTTTCTCACCTATGAATGCACAAACATGTTAAATAATAAAAAAAGAGGTGGTAACATTGCAATGAAACTTGACATTATGAAAGCCTTTGATAAAATGGCTTGGGATTTCATCTTCAATGTTCTTCATAAATTTGGATTCAACAATATCTTCATCTCTAGAATCAAAACCCTTTCCAATTCACCCGACATTTCTATCCAAATCAACGGCTCTTCGAGAGGCTACTTCAATTTCACCAAATGTTTCAGATAAGGTGATCCCCTATCTAAAATTATTTTTTCTATTGCAGTGGTCTATTTAAGTCGTATGATCACTCTTCTGGTTGATCAAAAATAAACTTAAAACTTTTCATGATTACAATAATGTGAATACTCCCACCTACATCTTTTATGTAGATAACATCATTCTATTTCCAAAGGGTGACAAAAGTAACATTAAAACTCTCAAAACTACTCTCACTCAGTGTGAGTAAGTCTTGAGTCAAGTCATTGGATGGAAAAAATCCTCCATCTACATTGGGAAAAACTTTCAAACTAGTAGAAAAAGTGGTATCATCAATGATCTTAGCATCAAATAAGAAACTATTCCCTTTAAGTACCTTGGGGTTCCCATATTTTTGGGAAGACCCAAATCAAACTAATTCTTAAACATTATTGATCAAATTCTTAATCACCTTTCCACTTGGAAAGGAAAATCTATTTCCATGGCGGGGAGATTCTATCTTATCAAGTTGGTTATTGTATCCAAATTGGTCTAATCTATGATGGTCTACAATTGGCCAGATAGTTTCATTAAAAAAATAAATTTTTACATCAAAGTAATTGTTTGGACTAGAAGTACCTTAGACATGAAACTTGTGACTATCCCATAGTTTAAATGTTTTAAGACTTTAGACAAGGGTGGTCTTGGTATTAAAAATTTAAAACGCTTTAATGAGGAACTTCAAGACAGTTTAACTTGGAACCTGATTGACAATGATGCCACCTCAATTACTTTAATAAAAAATAGGTTCCTGGATAGATTGAAGAGAGCTAACCAGAATTTCCTGAATTCTTTTATTTGGACCACTGTCAGAAATATGCATGCCAACATTATGAAAAATTATAGAAGGATGGTTACTAGAAACTCCTCCATGAGCATCTGTTTGGAAAATTGGATAGGTGATCCTCTTATTTCATTAATTCACCCTGACCATACCCATGAAAATTTCAACAACATTGTTTGAAATTTTCATAATTATCATATTGAAACTATTCTAGAAAATGTTGTTCAAATTATTGATAATTTCCACTTTTCTATCTTGGAGGTTTTTTTAATTTGGGAACCTTCTCGCAATGGGTTTCTAAATTCAAAAAAATTCAATAACCACTCCTTCCATAACTTTGATAATGGCATTAAATGTATTAAACTATTTGATAAGTCTTGGATTAAACCTTCAAGACTCACTCTTATTTAGAGTATTTCTTACAATAGGGTTCGCAGTGATTCTTGATTTAAATTTTTTTGGGATCCAGCTTTTATCTAAATTTCATCTCTGTAATCGACATAGAAAGTATACCAACCATTTATTTCTGTCTTGTGCTACTACCAATTCTATTTGGAACTATATTTTTGACATCTTTGATTGTATATAGATGATTCTTGACTCAATTAATGCCCAGATAAAACATTGTGTTGATCTGGATAACTACCAATATATAAAAAACTTGTTTCTTTCTAGGGTTGTGGAGCTTTTTCATGTGATATGGTATGATAGAAATTCAATTATTCACAATAATTTCCCACTTAACATTAATATAGGTAGAATTCAGATTCTCATCACTATTTGTAAAGCTACATTAATTTAGAAAAGTTGATGAAACAACTCTGTGGAAGATTTTATGATTCTAAGAATTCATCGGGTCATAGCCATTTTCTACCAGCTGAGATGCACTTTTAATGTTTTCGGGAGAACACCACTCCCAGGGTAGAATAAAATAAATTTGGACAAAGCCTCTAAAGGAAATCTGGGTCCCACAGGGTGTGTCTCCATCTTTAGAAATCATCTTGGTCAGATCATTGGGTGATTTTTGGAGGCTATGGTATTGCAACCTCTCTGTATGATGAAATGATGAGTGTGATACATGCAATGTCTTTTTCTATGAACTAAGGTTGGAACAACTTGTGGATTGAAAGTGATTCTACTACTGTAGGGTATGCCATTTGGAATGGGTTGATTCATCTAACTTGTCCACTTACAACATGCTGGATGAATTGTCTTTTTTCTCTCCAAGATATCAACTACATTGCAGCTCATACCTACCGAGAGGTGAATATGGTTTCAGATGGTCTCTCCAATAAAGGGGTTGCACTGGAAATAACCCGGCAAGAGGAGATCTCAAACAACTTGCGTCCTTTACATGTGAATGATTGTAATATTCTCCCTTCTTTTCGACTCTTGTAAGTGATTCTTTATTAATAATTTTTTCTATAGTAATTTTACCAAAGTGCCACCTTCTTCAAAAAAACTTTAAAATCCCACATTGTCGAACTGACTGGAAGATCAATTTTAAATTAATTTATGCCACTTATGTGATTGAAAATTGGAAAAATGGATTCCTTATTTAGAATTAGAATAATTTATAATTTCTAATATCTCTAACTGGGTTTTTTTACCAAAATTATTAGCGAATGTAATTAAAATTAATTGCATAGATTTAGATAAAATTAAGCTTAACTAAGGACTAACCCATAAATTTAAGACCCAAAATGACGTAAAAACTTGTCCAAGAGATATTGGCTATCCGTATTTTGACCCTATACTCTATTTTCATAACTTTGGTATATTATGGGAGTCAAATTCCATGGGAAAGACATGGGAGGAAATCCATTTCCAAATATTTATAAGAGTGGCACTCCTCCACTATAAATGGACCCATCTCCTCCACTTCTTTAAACATCTAAAAAAAATAGGATCTAACAATATATTCTTAATTATCCTGAAAAAATCTAAAATTACACATTTTATACTCTCTTTGGGAATGAAGTCTTCCAAGGAGTCCTTATGGAACAATTGAAGAAGAGTTACCTTATTAAGAGGTAACGTCTTCTCTGAAGATTTTTTCTTCTATTTTATTTCTTAGATATCCCCTCCCTCATGCACCAGGGTTTCCTTCAGTGAAAATTCTGGAGGGGGAGGCCTTTTCACCGCTTCTGACAACGTCTCCCCTTCCCCCTTCTCTTCTCCCTTCTCTACTTCTTCTCTCTTAGCTTCCCATTGTCCTTCCTCCAACTCACCCTCTTTTGTTTCTTCCTTTTTCCTATTTTTTATCACTCCAACATGATGGTTTTTGCTGGTGTGTCTTCTCTCGGTAGTGGATTTATCGGTTGGGATCATTAGTTCAGGTAGGGTCATGCTTTTTTGTAGATGTCCTTCTGCTCATACTCTACCCTGGCTTCTTTTTTCCTTCTCCACTATCCCAATCAGTTTTCTTTGGTGGTTCAAAGAGGCTTTGGGAGGTGATGTTAGTTCATTTGAAGGAGCTCCATAGGGGTGCACACATAGTCAACTTCAATCTGAGTCGTGGGGATTCTCTCCTGGTGTAGTTTTATGATAGTGCGGTGGCGTCGTCAATTTTTTTTTCAATGATGTGCGAGGACTTATGGGGTTAGAGGAAAGCTATATCATTCATTAGATTTTATATAGTCCCATATATAGTGGAGATGGTGGTAGTGTTGGTAATTTTAGAGGCACTTCTTCTTTTCTTTGTTTTTATATGGTTCTATGATGGTTATTCGGTCTTATCTCTATGGATGGAGTTGCGGTTCTAGCGTCGATGGCGGTGGATGGAGTTTCCTTCGTCCGCTCAACCCTACCCTAACTTCATGGTCCATTTCCCTTTCTAGGTCAGTCTGGTGTGATGGTCCATTTGGAGTTTTGGGGGTGTGGCTCGAGCAGTAGACAATAATCTGGGATTTTCCTCTGGCATATGACTCTTCTCCTTGAGGCCATAGTTTTATTCTACCAATTCCCTTTCTTTTTAGATTTGAAGATTATGTTTCTAGTGGTGTTGCTGGTGTTGGATTTGTCAGGGTTTTCTATAGAGACCCTGACACTTTTTCTCTACTCTGGTTTCTAGGATCTTTACACCCTCCCAGGTCGGTTGGGAACGGTAGCTTCCAAGGAGGCATTGAGAGGTTTTCGTCCGAGTGGAAGGGTGTCCATGGAGCCGCGATTGGTGGATCCTTTAATTGGTTTCCTTTTGGGTGTTCTGGCGATGCTGACGGTGTCTTGTTTGGATGTGTGTATTCTTCAACATTGTGTGTGGATTGGAAGTCTAAGGTTAAGGGTTACTTTGGTTGTTGACTTCAAATAAGTGGATGTTGGTGTCGAGCGACAAGGACTGTGGAGACAATGATGGAAGCCCCAACGACACTAGTTATGGAATCTCTAGTAAAGACGATGATGGTGGTTCTATGAAGTGATGATGATGGTGGTGACTAGATGATTATTGTGTTGTCGGCTCAAATTGATGTGGGTGTGCGATTCGTTGTCTATGCGACTCGAGGTGGCTCTTGGATCAACTCGCAATGATGACGGCTGACATGTGGAATGGAAAGTGGTTTATGTTTGAGAATTTTGAATTTGAAAACTCCGGTGGAGGCATAGAAATTTGGTTATAAAGAAAAAGGACTGTGAGTTTTTGTAATGTGGTTTAGTTTTTGAATTTGTAATGTACATTTACCATTTTCCCTTAAATTGGCTCTTAGAAAATATAAAAAAGGGATTTAAAGGTATTTAATTTCTCCACCCCTACACAATGTTTACTCAATGATTGAATATAAATATTAGTATCCTAAATATACTAGTATGTTTTTATGCTAAGGGTTTGACCTATAATTAAAAAAACCTCCATTTAATGGGAAATGGACAAACTGTTTTTGTGTATGGAAAACTACCGCCTCATGAAAAGATGATTGTTCATTTCATATGGACTCTCATGGTGGACATTATGATGGAAAAAACCATTTATATATGTAATATATTATATTTATTATGTTTTTAAACTTATGTAATCCTTTCAAAACATATATCTTAATACTTTACCTTTGTTTTAAATATGATAATTTTATTTTAGGAAATGCGGACTACCACCCCTCAAAGAGATGTGATTCGTTCACACACTACATAAAATATATTAAGGACGAGTTTAGTTATTTTATATGATATATATTACATAATAATTCTAATTTAATAATTATTTATATATATATACACATATATATACACATATTTCATTGACCTTCTTTCTTTTAATATGACAATAAAAACGAAAACAACGTTCTTTCTTACGTATAGCTTACCATATCCATAAACCGTGTTTTACAATTCATACTTCTATATTATATATACCATTATAATATAAATATAAAGAATATAAATGATATTTATATATTATTTTATATTATGTAAATTATGATATAATTATAACGACCAAAGATATAACAAATTAAGACAAATTTGAAAAACCAAGAAAATGTTACCCGAAGTGAAATCTTAACATAGAATTATTACCAAGCAGGTAATATAAAGTCATAGTAATAACATATATGATATTATATATAAGAATATAATTATGTGATATATTTATAATAAACTTATATTTATTATACTTGATGCTTGTTCGATTACGACGAGAGTGAGGACACAAGGTAAGAGGATTTCATCTCACTTTTTATTTCCATGAGATACATTATTTATTCTACACCTATTCATTTTATGTGGTTTTTATAATTCCTATAGATGTATTAAATTATTATTATGATTAAATTTATGATTATTAAAAATTTTATTATATGTTTTTTATTTATGGGGTTGATGTTTCAAAAGCTTCCAAATCCTTAAAAAAGTTTTGTCTTAATTTGTCTTCTTTGAGACCCATGTTTTAATGTACACCCACATTATTCTTTGGGGTTTATATAATTAAATATTACATTTTATATTATGAATATACTTATTTTCATGATAAATTAATGTAATTTTCTTTTCTTAAATGGAGAGTATTATCCAAATTTACCATGTGATAAGATATTATTGAAACAATCTCATCACTTTTCAAGATTGTTTATTCTTACTCTTCAATTGATGAAATATTAATATCCATCTCCCAAGAAATATCACGAGTTTCCTTATCCTTTATGTATTCAAGATATATCTATTTATTAGTTCCATTTGTCCACTCTTTGATATTTAAAATAATTTAGAAAATGTTTTGAAGAAAAATCTGGTTGTATCTATCTGTTCGGTCAAAGACTGATTTTATTTAAAAAAATTGTTCTTAAAAATGCTTTCATAAATGATTTCAAATGATCATTATAAGATAATTTTCCAGGAAAAATGATTTTATATTTTTTTACTGTTTTCAATGTTTCCTTTATAATTTTTTATAGCAATTTTCAAAGAAAATAGTTTTCAAATGTTTTAATACATTAAAATTAATTTTTGAAAGAAAAAAGTTATTTTTCATCAAGAAATACTCTTAAAATATATTTCAAAATTATTTCCCTTATAATATGAAATCCATTGGTGTTACTCATGACTTTATTAGGAAATTATTCAATGTTTCCATTCATATTCTATCTCGGAATTGATTATTCTTGGATGAAATGATGTTTATGAAACCCATTTCTCTTTCATGGGTTATATTCTTTAGAAATAGGCTTCTTTTCAAGGGTTATATTTATTATGAAATTATTATGAAACCTGTCTATTTCCATATGTTTTGATATGATTACTTTATTTATAATACCCATTTCATTTCATGGGTTATGATATGGTTATTTATGATCATGTGGCACATGTATGTATGATTTCATTATGAGATGGGTGAGACTTATATCTACCAAGGATGTATGGGATAAATATTTATATAACATGACATAGACATAACTGGAATATGAAATGACCTCTGTTTAGTATTAATACGATGGAATGAGGAGTGAACTCAGTTCCATAATATTGGGCTAGAACAACGTGTGAACCTAGTTCCTTAAAGGATTTTCCCACTAAGATGGACTTGGAAGAAAAGCCTTGACCACTATAGAAATAATTATATATTTATTTTGTGTCTACCAAAATTCCACATTTTATTCCTTTGTGATTCTTTAAAGGCTTATTTTCTTTATTTCTTTATGATTCATGTCATATGAACGACAAAGCATTATGAAATGATTCGTGTTTATGATCTTTCATATAAAGGGTATGAACTTATATTTTCAGGATCATGTTCTCATACCCTAATGCTCAGGATTATACTTAAGTATCTCTCTTGTTTAACCTTATTGAGCATATGATATCACCCCTTTTTATGATTCCTTCCCCCAAGTTTCGAAGATATGTATAATATTTGATGTGTCTATGAAGGGTGATAGTCAAAAAAAAAACTTGTAGGAGATTATGTAGCTCATTTATGTACTAGTTTTTATGTTTCCATGTTTCCAATGTAGTAGACTAGTATGGTTTTTTGGCATCTATTTGTACAATGTTTTATGTATTTCGCAAAATATATGTAGTGTTAATGTATGAAAAGTGAGGGTTTATATAGTTGGTATCAGTGAAAATTTTTAGTTAAACTTTGGAATATAGTATGTTAAATATTTAGTGAGAATCCTAAGGACATGTCTAAGGATAAGGGAATGTATAGGAAAATGCCATGGAATTTTGGTAAAATATAAAGTGAGTGGTTTCCTTGAAATACATCCCTATTTGGATACTACAAGTAGATGTTTCTATAGAACATATTCACTTAGGAGTAACAACTCCAACACGATGTTATGAGCCTAACCTGATGCCATCTAGTATACAACAACATGCCTTCATCCAGCCCGGGTTTGACACTCCCAGGGGATATGCTTTGGAAATTCGTAAAATCCTCATGAAACATCATTAAGGATTTAAACATAAGTTGTCTATGAATAACCTAGTAGACAGCTAAGGTGTCATAGAATAAGGAATGTGTCATAATTTAGACATACTATAAGTGAATTTTAATGATTAGGTGGTTCCTAAATATGAAAATTGTATCTTAATCTATGATATTGGTTCTTGTAAGTGGATGAACCCAACAGAACCATGTTAATGGTGATTATGATGGACAATGCAATGACTTTTCTCTTGATTAACTGAATTCTATGAGATTTATAATGAAATATATTATTTTTATGCTCCCATATATTTTTCAAGCTATGAATCAATGTGGAATTACAAATGAGAAAAGGTGATAAAAACATTATGTTGATTTCTTCATTAGGAAGTGACCACCTTATTCAGAGGTAATTTTGATCCACTTATTTATAAACTATGGATCTATACTGATGAATAGATATTTACCATCCATTAGTGATCATAACATGAGAAAGTTATTCTAGAAGTTTATCATTTAAAAGGTTTTTCAGACTAGTGGTGGACTCTTATTAAGAATACGAAGAATTAAGATGGAATTGAATCCATGGAATGTGATAAGTTTAAAGACTTTATTTTTAATAAATTCATTCCTCACATTCTTCATACCAAGATAGAGAAAGAGTTCCTTGAGATGAATAATGGGATAATGGATCTGTTGGTACATACGACGCTAATTTCACAAGACATGTGAGGTACACTTCAAGAATTTTCATTCAACCCCAAAGTAAAGTTGAAAGGTTTTTTATTATATTAAAGAAAATTCTCATAAGGTTTCTTTACATAACAGACTTTAGTATCTACAAAGATGTTTCACATCGTGAAATTAAGGTAGAAATAGAGGATAAAGTAATGTATCAACCACATGGTTTTAAAAAAAAGGAACATGGATTTCCAAGGAAACTATAAAAACCATGGAGAAAAGAAGACGAGTGTTTATTTATTCCCTAAATATGGGAAGAGGCATGGATGAATTTATCTTAAGCGGTATAGTAAATGTTTTAAGTACTGAATAGAAAGGTCACCAAAAATTGATTTTTGATATGATGGGATGAAGTTATCTAAAAATTATAATAAATATAATTCCACAAAGAATGATCATCCCATGACTCCGTACTACATGTGTAATGAAAATGGGAATTATGCTCACCACTACCCAAACCCAAGGGCTGGTGATGATGATCGATGTCAACAAAAACTTAAGCCAAAGGAAAATGGGAAATATTATACCATAACTATTTTTGAATAGGGGTGTGATAATAACATGATAAAAGGAACAATTACTATCCACTCTAGAACTACTAATGTATTATTTGATTCTGGAGATACCCACTCATTCATATCAAAATAAATTTCTAATGGTGTAATATTTCCAAAAAAATTATTATATTTGAAAATAGCATTGAAAACCCCTAATGTTACGTTAATTGCATTCCAAGTATTTGATTCCTCTATGGTTGAAGTTTGTGGGAATGTGCTTCCTAAAAATCCTTTCTTTCTTACTTTGGTTAAATTTGATGTAATATTTGTCATGGATTGGATTTCTATGCATAAATTCAACATAAATTTTCAAGTAAAGGAAGTTATGTTTGATATTTCAAACACTCCAATGTTCCTCCATCCATGTGACGATAAGTATGAACTTCCAATAAAGGTTACATCAAGTGTATGGGTCTTAATTACCATTAAAAAAGGGTGTTCATCTCACATTATTAGGGAGAAAATTGATCTCAATGATATTCCTATTTTTTGGGATTTTTTGGATGTATTTTTGGAAGAGCTACACATCCTTCCACCAAAACATGATGTTGAGTTCTTAATAGAAATCCTACTTGGTTCCACACAAATTTAAAAGACTTTTTATAGAATGGCCCCAATTGAGTTTCATGAACTAAAGAAGAAACTCTAAGAAACTCTGGATAAGGAATTCATTAATCCAAGTGTGTCACCTTGGGGTGAACACATTATTTTTTGTGAAAATAAATATGGATCAATGTGACTCTATATTAATTATCCAGAGTTGAACAAGATCACAATAAAGAAGAGAAATCCTCCTCTATGTATTGATGACTTGTTTGATCTACTGCATAGAGAAAAATAATTTTCCAAGATTCAACTTTGATCAAGATATCATAAATTGAGGGTTAAGAAGGAGGATATACAAAAGAAGAAATTACATACAAGGTATGGACATAATAAATATATAGTTATGCCTTTTGGTCTTACTAATTCCCCTAAAAAATTCTTGGATTTAATGAATAGAGTCTTTAGTGATTACCTTGATATGTGTGTGGTAGTATTTATTTATGATATTATTATATATTAAACGTGAAAGGAAGAGCATGAAGATAACATTAGAATAGTATTAAAGACCCTAAAGAAGGAGAAACTATATGAAATATTTACAAAGTGTGAATTTTGGGAAAACAGAATCCATTTTTTGGTTATATAATCTCAAGAGACGGTATAAAAGTAAATCCAATAATGAAAGAGGCTATTAAATTCTATCCAAGACAAACCATAGTGTCTATGATCCATGGCATTAATGGTTTATCTAGATAATATTGATGGTTTGTGGAGAATTTATCTTTACTATCTAATCCTACAACCATGTTAACTCTGAATGGTGTAAAGTTACTTTGAAAAAATGAATGTGATGGAAATTTCAAGGAACTAAAGAGAAGCTTAGTCAATGAACTTGTGATTATATTACCCTGTAGTGAAGAAGGGTTAGTAATCTATAGTGATGCATCCAAGAAGGGATTCAGATGTGTTCTTATCTATAATAACAGGGTTATCTTTTATTCCCCATGGTAGTTGAAGATTCATAAGAAAAAATAACCAACTTTGGATTTGGAGTAACTAGATGTAAATTTATCATTAAATATATGGTGGATTTATATTTTTGAAAACATATTGATATATATACTAATCATAAAAGTCTAAAATATATATCCACACTAAAGGAGTTGAGAATTCGTTAGAGAACATGGATAGATTTGATAAAGTATTATGACTTATCAATAAATTTCCACCAAGGGATAGTGAAAAAGTTGGTTAATTATTTTTTTGGAAAGATCATGATAGCATATCCATGATTAGGATCACAAAAGATCCATTATTTCTAGATTAAAAAAGGATGGATCAAGAAATAATGAAGGAAGGGGATACATCATATCTTTCTCAAACGAGTGTTCAACCCTCTATCCAAGTGATGATTAAGGAGGTACATAAGGAATGTGTAGAGATGAAAAATAAAGTTAAAAATGTTCTTAAGATTAAAATTTATCATGATGGAATGATAAGGTTCATTAAATATGTATGTGTTTCTTACATACATGATTAGAAGAATGAATTGTTAGAGTAAGCTCATAGTTATTTTTTTTTCATTCATCCTAGAAGTATAAAGATGTATATGTACTTGAAAGAATACATTTGGTGGGATGTAATGAGGGGAGAAATTGTATAGTTTTTATCTATGTTCTTGGTATTTCAATAAGATAAGGATGAAAGAAAAATGTCAATGGGGATGTAGCATCAATTATCCTAACTAGAATTGAAATGGGAGAACATAATTATGGTTTTTTTGGATGGACTACCCAAAAACTCTAAAGGGTTTAATTTTATATGGGTGTTAGTCAATCAACTTACTAGGTCGGAACACTTCATTAATATTATGGAAGATTTATCTTTGGGTCAGCATTCTAGGATATACATTAAAGAAGTGGTAAGGCTATATGGAGTACCAAATTACATTATATTGGATAGGGATCTGATGTTCACTACCACATTCTGGTGATGTCTTCAGCAAGAACTTGATATAGAATTGAGTTTCAACACTACTTATCGTCCTCATATAGATGGTCAATCTGAAAGAACAAATCAAAACCTAGAGTAAATGTTCAGATCTTGTTCAATAGTTTTGAAAGGTGGTTGTGATCAATACCTTCCTCTAGTTGAGTTTTCTTACAACAATATCTTTCAGTAAATAAATAATATGAAACATTATGAAGCCCTGTATTGGAAGAAATTTAGAGCTCCAATATGATGGGATGAGTTTGGAGAAAGAAATCTATTGGGACCTATGATCATTGAACAAATGGTTGAGAAGGTTAGAACCATTCAGTCGCATATGAAGGAAGATGAAAGTTAGCAGAAAAGTTTTGCAGATAACCAAATGTGTGATTTAGAATATAAAGTTGGTGAAAATGTTTTTTTATGATAGTCACCCTAGATGATAGTTATGATATTTGGGAAGAAAGGGAAAGTAATCACTAGGTATATCATTCCTTTTGAAATTATTTATTGTATCAGGATGATATCCTACAATGTGGAAACTTATCAAAATATCTATCAACTCCATGATGTGTTCTATGTATCTCTCTCGAGGAAGTACATATAGGAACCTTCAAATGCAATAAACTTAGAGGTCATACTGCTAGAGTTTGATATTTCTTATGAGGAACAACTATTTGAAATTCGGAATCATGCATAGAAAGTTCTAAAAAATAAGTCTACTCACCTGGTAAATGTTATGTGGAGAAATGAACAATTAGAGGAAGCTATGTGGAAACTTGATGATACGATGGAGAAAAAGTATCCTAATTTGGTTAACCTGTATGGTGAATTTTATGGTAGAAATTCATTTTAAGGGGGGTGAAATTTAACACCCACAGTTTTAAAAGAGCCTTTGTTTCTGGAATAAATCAAATTTTCAATTATGTATTTCAATATACTAAGTAAAAAAATTCCTCTCACATGACATCGACTGAGAATAGGTAACATAAACTTGGTGTATGTTACAAGTACCAATATCTTGGAGTATGTTACACGCAACATCTACTTAGTGTACATTGTAATGACCTGGAATTTCTGTATTTTTTTTAATTATATGGAATTATTTTGAGACTATGAAAATTGACAGCTTTTTATTCTGAGGCCTGGAGATCCCAGAACATAATTTTGAACATTTTTTAAGGTACGTTTAGTAAACGTTCATGCCGGATTTTGTAACTTTTAAACTGGTGCTCAGATTTAAAATATGAGAGCAAAATTGAATTAGCAATGCCAGGATTTTCTTAGGCGAAACATATATTTTATCGGAAAGGGTCTGATGAAAAAGTTAATTTTTGGAATTTTGAGAAAAAATAATAAAATAACCAAAGGTTTTTTATTCATTCTTTAAAATTATTTAGTGACAGCAGTGAGAACGTAGATTTAAAATGTTATTTAATAACCTGTTACACTAGGTTGTGTAATCGCACCTTTGGGTAATTAATGGGTTAATTAATTAATTCCTTAATTAATCACATAAATGAGTGTAGAGTTAAGATATTTTACTCTAATGTTAAAAAACCATTGGAGAAAGGATTTGGAGAAATATAGGAGAACTCTTGACGAAGTGCTGGTGGAAACCCTCTCCAACGAAGAATCAGGATTTGATCCAGGATCAATGAATGTTGATAAATACCTTCACTCGAAGTTACTCCACCCTCATCTGTAGTGGCATCTAATAAATTAAAGTTAGGGAAAATTAATTTATTTTCTGGTGTTCTATGATTTTACTCTCTTCCCGTTCTTGGAAAAATAAAATGAACGCGGATCAACCGACTAACAGGTTAATTTTCACCGCATTGGTTCATGTGGGGGGGGGGGTTGTTGTAGGTTTTATGCTTGGGGAATATTCTTTATAAATTATGATTGATGTTTCCCCCATGTTAAAACACTAACGTGGAGGGCACAGGCTGATCCGAATAAATCCTAGACCCTCTTTCATTCATGGTTTTGTTACGTTCTTCATGGGCGACTGAGAAACACAGTGGAAAAGAAAAACTGAGGGCCACTAAGTGGAGGAAATATCCCAGGAGGCCCATAGGTGCAGCCAGGAAAGGAATCAGACCATTGATGATTCACTGGTGGCTTGTTAATGTACCACAAGCATGGTATAGGCCAGCTGTCGCCTGCTGCGAGAGAGTGGCAATGCTCACAGGTGCCACGACGGATAGGGGGCGGCCAAACATCAACGACTGTATTGACGGATGGAAGTGCGCCGTAGATGAGGGAACACAACACCGGTCGCGGCTGTGGTGGACCCACGTCCACATGTCCCGTCCTAGACCGGTCCACAAGACAAGTAAGCTGGAGGGGCATCGCCAATCTAGCACCGCCGGTTGGAGAACCCGAACATGCATCATCCATTCAAGAGGGGAGCAGACCCCATGCCAAGTTGATGGGATGCACCATGTTAGTGGGCCGACCCATCTGGGGGGCCGAGCTAGTCCCGTGGCCCAGTGGGTCAGACCAGAACTAGACCTAATTTGACCCAATTTTTATTAAGGGGCCATAACTTTTATGCCCGATGTTCGTTTGATGAACTATCTATGGAACTGGAGCCCTTGGGAAAAAGAAAGTCCTTTTGAGATACCCCACTTGGGTTTGAAGAAAGTTTGGGTACAAACAGGTTGGATCGAACTTGAATCCAACTAGGTCCTCGATACTAAAATGCCTATAACTTATAGACTGGGCATCTGATTGACCTTCCATCTATAGCGTTGGAACCCTTATGACATTGAGGTTATTCAAGTTACTTCTTTGGGGGACTTAGTTGTATTTGAGGTATGACCGATGACTTGGGGAGTAGAATCTAAGGAAATCAATCACACAGAGTGTGGGAATAATGTGGCAGCCTATCTAGTGTAGAGAGACCCCTTGGGGATTGGCATCAGAGTGACCCTGTGTGGATCTAAAACTCACGAACCATCATAGATGAGCCTTAGCATGTCTCGATGATGACCAACTGTAGAGTGTCCCGTCATGGATCAGGGGCCTATGACCCTATGTGGAATGGTGACTTACGACCCTGTGTAGATTAGTAGTAGTGCCACCCAACAAGGAAAAACCTAAGAGCAGCCCGTTGGGGATCCGCGACTGACGACCCTATATGGATTGATGACTTATAGCCCTATGTGGATTAGAAACATGCAACCCTTTGTGGATTATCAATAGAACGACCCAATGAGGAGCAACCTTAGAGAAACCCGTTGTGGATAAACAACTTACAACCCAATGGGGATCGACAACTTATGAAACTATGTGGATTGGTGACTTATGACCCTGTGTGGATTGGAAGTGGAATGAAATATTTATGGTTTATTAGTGGATCTTATCAAAGAAATAAGATGATTTAGCTTTATGAAAAATCATCATTATTCATGTTCTTTAAGTTATATACCTAGTGTGAGATTTCTTTTACTTTGTGCTTTGTGATTGAGGTTAGGTTTTGTGGTTTTTCCTTGGTGGAATTCTGGGAGACCTTCGGGGGTCTCAGGGTCCCTACTTGGTATTGTTATACTCACCCCTACATCGGCATCACCCAAACCTTATTGTGTCTTATTAATACAACATACAACATTGACTGATATTTGAGATCCTTGACTAGATGGTTCACAGAGGTGACCAGAAGACGTAGAGAGCCGCAATGATGAGCTGTAACTACCCTTCAGGTAGGATCCTTGACGGATGAACTCAGGAGAAAATTTTCCCTATTTTATGTACTTTCTTTTAGTTGTTTTTGTATACTATCCCATTCTACTTTAGTTCACACTTTTTACTTTGAGTAGTTATACTACATTGTTTTCTATTGTTGTGTACCAGGTCGGTGTATTTGCAGGTTTAAAGGCAATGCCTTCCAATTTTAGGGATATGCCTTTCCAGTTCTAGTTGTCAACCCCTGGACTATCAAAGGAAGGCTTAGGTTAGTCACAATAAGGGCCCCAGGGGATGGGATTTGACAAAGTGGTATCAAAGGGCAGTCAGTTCTACCAGAAGAACTAAGAGTCTATATTTTCAATGTTGGTAATAGTGTTAAATGTCTTGAGTTCAGATTTTAGTCCATAGTGTCAAGTGTTGGTGCGACGACCGACGTATCCATACACCAGGACCCTGAATTCTATTTCCCAACACGATACATGAAAACACTAGTTTCATGTGTTTTTGAAATGTTTTTTTTCTCTTGATCTATTTTGAGTCATCTCACCAGGTATAACTTAATGACTATGGTTCATCTTGATTATCTTTTAGGATGCATCCATTTAGATAGATTGCAAGGATTCCAATGCGTGACCATGAGGATAGTCTATAATGAGATGAGGCTTGAGTACAAAGAATTTTTCCTAAGATGGTACCTTTGGGTAGTGTCCCCGCGATACCACTTCTTGTTGGTCATCAGTTACTATCGGCTCTCTCGGTAGAGGAAACATATAGGCTTAGCGCATTTCATGAGTTTTTGTGATAGGTACCCCCCAGTTTTAAGGCGGTCCCAACTCACAGGTGGCTAAGGACTAGCTTGAGGTGGTGACCGAGTTTCCATCTAGCCAGGGCACCATTAGATTTGATGGATGTCCTCGCAGCGAGAATTCTACATGGATCAGTAGGATGATGGTAGGGTTTAGATTACCCCTATCTTAAGATGAAGTGACATTTCCATGGACAGAGCTTAATAACCTTTCTTATAGAAGGGGTATCTTTAATAAAAAGCTAAGGGGTATGTGTTCCCTAGAGCTTCTATAGCTTTGGCAAGATGAAATGTCAGTAGCTGAGTATTCTTCGAGGTGTGCCGACCCTTCTAGGTACTCGAGGAATACGATACGACCAGTGCATCAGGGCTCGAACATCTGAGCGAGATTTGTATAGGGACATTTGAGCCAGTACTATTTCTCTTTGAATTCTTACTTATGTTTGTGTGCTTGAGAGAACCTTTTTTGTTGAAAGTTCTTTGTCTGAGTAGATACATCCAATGTATGTCAACAGTGAGAATGTTGGAAATAGATGTCGGTTTCATAGACTTGGATGTGTGAAATGTTTCGGAAAGAGGAAGTGATAGGGACATATGAATTTATAGGGTAGAAGACATAGAAGTGGAGCTAGGAGAGCCGTAGGAAGTGATATATATTTCAAAATGTTACAACAAGAACCCCAATGTGGTCCTCACTAGGCTCAGGGAGTTATAGGACATGGAAAGGGAGTAGCTGCATGTAGTCAAAGAGTATGACCCAAGGGATCAAGGAATGATTCGAGGTATGATCTCTGTCAACTACTAGCTTCCATATTAATAGATATAGGTACTAATCATTCCTTCTTATTACAAATCTTGTTTAATACCTAGAGTTTCCAGTTAATCCTTTGACTTGACCCTTAAGTCTGGAGATACCTATGGGAGGAGACTTGATAATCACACCTATGATGAAGGTGTGATCTGACCCTTTAGGTGAGAGTTTCGGTTGGAACCTTTTGGTTTCCGCATCGAGGCCTTACGACGTTAGTTTGGTTATGGACTGGTCATCCACAGCTCATGCTCAGATTGTCTATTTTAGGGAAAAAGATGCGGTATTGTTATAGAGTTGGAATGGGGTTTTCCTTGGTCAGCGAAAAAGGAATCCCAAGAAGCATAGGATAAACTCATGCATAGAATGGTGCAACTATTCACTCTTGGGTCAACCATCCTTACTCTCAAGGAATCAGGTGTTTTAAGTTTTTTATTCCTTAAAGTAGTGTTAGAGTGCGGGAACATCATTTCAAAAGACGTTTCCAGGATTATCTTCCCACAGGGAGTGGGACTTCTGCATTAGCTTGTACCTAGGGATGACACTGATATCTAAAAATGCATGTCGGATGGCTCCTGCAGAGCTCCAGGAGTTGATATTATTGTTTGGGGACTTTTAGAGGAAGGTCATAGAAATACCCAATGTTTGAGGATATTTTTGGACCACCGAAACCATAACCAAGTGGTCATGGAGATTGAATACCAACTACCCAATGGTTGATGGTAACATCAATCAGTTAAAGGGGAATCCTTCGCATGGATGGAAAGGTTCCTTTATAATTTTCAGTACTTAAGACAACAACTATGGTTAGAGTTCCACCAGGAATATGACCTTGAGATAGTATATAATCATGGTAAGGGGGAAATGGTGGCATATGCACTCAGCAAGAGGTCTAGTTTATAACTGCTGTGTGAGGCGACATAGGAGCTATCTGTGAGGCCGACATCCTTAATGGATGATGATGGAGAAGCTTACCTCTAGTCTATGACTATGACTCCCCCACTCGTTCAGGGAGTTAGGGAGGCACAACTTGTGGATGTGGACTTCAAGGCCTCATGTGCTCAGATATAATTAGGACAAGATCCAGATGAATGTTCAATAGGAGTTGATCACATCATTATTTTTATAGGATGCACCATGGTACCAGTGATGTTATGGGAGGAGGTGTTGAGGGAATTGCATACATCCCCTTTGGCGGTACATCTTGGTGTGGAGAAGATGTACTAGGACCTCCGACATAACTACTGGTTTCCCGGGATGAAGAAAGCAATGACAGATTTTGTTTCACGATGCCTCACTTGTCAGCAAGTGAAGGCCAAGCACCAGGTTCTAGTAGACTTGAGTCATCCACCTGTGGTCCCAGAGTGGAAGTGGGATGACATCTCTATGGAATTCGTGATAGGGCTACCACATACGCCTAGGGGCCATGATTCCATTAGGGTGATCATTTAACGACTCACCAAGTCGGCCGACTTCCTACCCATCTGAGAGTAGGGATCAGTTGAGGGCTTAAAACACCTCTACATACAATAGATATTAAAGCTTCATGGGGTACCATTAATGATCATCTCAGATCATGACACTCTTTTTACATACCGGTTGTGGAAAGGATCATAGGAGGAGTTTGGGATATTGCTATGTTTGAGCAGCGCCTTCCATCCTTAGATAGATGGTCTGATGGAGTTACCATAAAAATGCTAGAGGACATGCTTTGTGCTTGAGTCCTTGATTTTGTCCGTAGTTGGGATGATCACTTGCCCTTGGTGGAGTTCTCATACAACAATATCTATCACTCCACCATATGCATGGCACCTTTTGGGGCCTTGTATAGGTGACCTTGCAGATCACCTCTATGCTGGATAGACCCCTGGGAGTAAGAACCTATGAAACCAAATTTGGTATGGGCTACCACCGAGAAGGTGAAAAATATCTATGTGTGTATGAAGACTGCACAGAGCAGGTAGTAGTCATATATGGACAGAAGATAGAGACCCTTGGAGTTGAAGGAGGGGGACCATATATTCTTACAAGTCCCACCTCGACGAGGTTGACGAATATTTGGCTGGCGTGACAAGCTATCTTCGAGGTTCATCAGACCTTTCCAGATTCTTAGCACAGTTGGTAAGGTGGTGTACCACCGAGCTCTTCCCCCCACAGATTCACAGTGTGCACAATTTTTTACACACATCATAGCTAAGGAGAAACATGCCTGATCCATCACACATCATCGACTGGGGTGAGCTAGACATTGATGATGGGGTAACATTGGCAGAGTTCCTAGTTGAGATAGAGGATAGACCGGACATGGTCCTGTGTGGATGGTCAATTACTTTGGTGTGTGTTCGGTGGCATCACGAGAACCTCTAGGAGAGCACATGGGAGTGGGAGGCTCAGATTTGTGATCATAACCCCCATTTTTTTCTTAGCTTTTGTTGGGGATTTCAGGGATATAAATCCCAATGTTGGGGGGGAATGTAATTTCTTAAAATTTAGATATAAATTATTTTAAATTATTTGGAATTATTTTGTGACAATAAAAATTTATGGCACATGATTTCGAGGTCTAGAGAGCCTGAAACAAAATTTTGAACTTTTTTAGGTACATTTAGTAAACGTGCGGGTTATATTTTCTAACTTTTGAACTGGTGATCGGATTGAAAATCTGAGAGCACCGTTGAATTCCCAACACCTGGTTTCACTTAGGTGAAGATTAAATTCAACCAGAAATGGTTGGATGAAAAAGTTAATTTTTGGAATTTTTAGAAAATAATAATGAAATATATAAAAGTTATTTTATTCTTTCATTATAACGGTTGAGTGATAGTGGCAGGACTATATAGTTAAAATTTTATTTAATAACCTGTTACACTAGGTTGTGTAACCGCACCTTTAGGTAATTAATGGGTAAATTAATTAATTCTATAGTTAATCACATAAATGAGCATAGAGTTAACCTCTTTAACTCTAATGTTAAAAAAAACTATTGGCGAAAGGATTTGGAGAACTGCGGGAGAACTCTAGACAAAGTTCCAACAGAAACCCTCTTCAACAAAGAAATATGATTTGATATAGGATCTGAAAACTTTGACAAACACCTTCACATGAAGATTCTTTACCTTCATCTGTAGCGTCATCCAATAAGTTCAATGTATGAGAAATTAATTTTTTTTCTATTGTTTTATGATTTTCCTCTCTTCCTTTTCTTGGAAAAATACCACGAACGCTGTTCAACTGACTAATGGGTTAATCCGTGCCTCATTTGTTCATGAGGGGGGTTGTTTTGGGGTTTATGTTTGGGGATTTTTCTTTCTAAATTATGATTGATGTTTCCCTCATGTTAAAACACTAACGTGAAGGGAACTGGCCAATCCGAAAAAATCCCAGACCCTACGCCATTCTTCGTTTTGTTGCGTTCTTCATGGGTGACCAAGAAACATTGCGATAAGAAGAAACTGAGGGCCACATAGTGGAGGAAGCGTCCCAAGTGGCCTGCAAGTGCAGTCAGGAAAGTAATCGGACAACCGTGGCTTCACCGGTGGCCCGTGGAAATACTGCCGGTGCAGCAGGGGCCAGCTCTCACCGACCGCGAGAGAGTGGAGACGCCCGTAGGTGCAATGGTGGATAGGGGGCGGTCGGCCATCACTGGCCTCTTTGAAGGTAGGAGGCACACCACGTAGGAGGTTCTGCAGTGGTGGTGGATCCGCGTCCATGGGTCCTGCCCTAGACCGGTCCACCGGACCGGTCACCTGGAGGGGCATCGCCAACATGGCACCGCCGGTTAGAGAATTCGACAGACCGCATCCAATCAAGAGGGGAATAGGCCCCGCGCCCAGCTGGCATGCCGCACCTAGCTAGTAGATCAGGCTACTCCTATAACCCAGTGGTTTGTGCCCAGTTGGGTGGGTCGGGCTGGTCCGGTGGCCCAGCAGGCCAGATCGGGCCAGGCTAGACCGGGCTGAGCCCACCCAGTTTGGGCTAGGCCCAGGGGGTAGGGTAGGCCTAGTTCAGATCAACTCGGATCGGGTTAGGTCGGCCGAGTCCGGGTCGGGTCGGGTCGGTCCTATCGGGTCGGGCTGGACCCGAACCCAATTTGCCCCCTGTTTCGCTTAAAGGGCTATAACTTATAAACCAGACATCCATTTGATGAACCATCTGCAGCGCCAAAACCGATAGGATGAGGAGATACTTTTGAGATACTACAATTGGGTTTTGGAGAAATTTGGTGTACAACCGAGTTGGATCAAACTTTAATCCAATAGGGCCCTTGGTAATAAAATGTCTATAACTTATAGACCGAGCATCTGATTGATGCACCGTTTGTTGCGTTGGAACCCTTATGACTTGGAGGTTCTTCGGGTTACTTTTAAGTGTTACTTAGTGGACGATGTGGTATGAATTATGACTTGAGGATCCAAATATACGGAACTCAAGCACACTGAGTGCGGGAATCATGTGGCTGGCTTTCAAGTATAGAGAGATTCTTTGACTATTGGAATTAGCGGTATTTGCAACAGGATATTTGCAATGGGATCCCATCACAAATAGGATTTAGTGATGGGGCTCCGTCAAAAATAGCCCATTGTAGAAAACAGCATCGCAAAAACAATTGTTTTGCGATGGGCCGGTCACAATTAAGTCTCCGATTATATACATTATATATAAATTAACCTTTTATGATTGGCCAGTTGCAAATATTATTTGTGACGGGGAAGTTCTCCATCGCAAATAAGTCTCTGATTATATACATTATATATAAAAACTTTTTGCGACGGGCCCATCACAAATAGTATTTTCGACAAGCCCGTCGTCCTGTCAATAATACTATTTTTAAAAATATATATTTAAACTATTTGAGACGGGATCCTGACGCAAAAGTTCCCGTTGCAAATACTAAACATAATAAAAAACATTTAATAAAATTATTATTAATGAAAAAAATTATATTAATATCATAAAAATAAAAAACATAAAAAACATTAAAATTCTCAATATTCTCAAAAAAATATAAAAGAAATCATAAAATTTTATTATTATTACTATTAGTAAAATAAAAAACCATTAAAAAATATAATAGAAAAAAATATTTTTAATAAAATAACGATTAATGAAAAATTAATATTAATATTATTAAAATAATAAAAAAATAAAAAAATATTAAAATTTCCAATATTTACCAAAAAATATAAATATAACATATATTATTATTATTATTATTATTAGTAAAATAAAAAATATTAAAAAATATAATACTAATAATAAACAATCAAATTTTAAGAATAAAAAAATTAAATTATGCACTATTTACACCAATATAAAAGACAGAAACTGTAAAAAGTTCATATTACCTCAAATGTAGAATTCAAATGTTTTTAACATAAAAAATAACTAAGGGTAGTCGTCTTCCGGATGAGGTGGAGGAGCTGTAGGAGATAGTGGAGGAAACTCTATCCCTAAACTACGAGTCAGACTACACATGTACTCTATCTACTCGTGATGCTACTACTGCTGTTTCCTGCTACCATCTAGGGATCTCCTCCTCATGCTGCTGCTGTGGCTGCTCCTAACGCATCTCTTCATGCTGCTTTTTCAAACTCTCAATAAGCTCAGTCTGAGTTCGCAACTGCTTCTGATACTAGGAATTATAAGATTATACCTCTCTATGAGATACTCTAGAGTTGGACGCCGACATCGCATCGGTACCATAATAAGTACCAGGAGTCAAATGAGAGCCAATACCGACCTCTGAACCCTTCTCAAATCCACACTATGTCACCCGCATCCATGCAACCTCATTGAAATGGTGGACACTGGTATGATCTATTGTCTCGGCCTAACTCTTAGCCTGTGTCTGAGAGGTCGCAACCTCATATGACTCCTTCAATTCCAAGTTGAAATTAAAACTATGAAAATATTATATGCATTTTATTTTAAAACTAAAAAAAATAATTCTAACCACGATTCGACGCTGGCGATCACCTCTAATATCTCCAGTGGTTGGATCACTGCACATCCTCTGATAAACGTCATACTTAGTAATATCGGGATTCCTGACTACCTACAGAAATATAAAATAAACTGTTTATACTTAAAGTTATATAAAATATTTAAAAAACATACTTACTAGATGCTCTCTATGAATACTGAATGCACGACTACCAGCTCGATGCACCACCTCCTGTCACCCCTGGTTCTACCCACCAAATGATGATATCCTCTGAAATCCACCACCCAACCAGTGTAAACATAATCCATCCCAAACATGAGTTGAAATGTACTCTGGTCAGTGGGCTCTACACGAATCATCAAATTCTTTCACTCCTACTTTCTTAATGGTTGTTCCTCTCAAATTGTGCAAAAACTGACAGAAACGGTCATGCATAGACACCTTCCATGCCGTGTGGATAGTGTCACACATGCTATCATCTATGGGACACCATAAAACCTACAAATAATTTATAATATAAAGTTATTAATAAAATAAATTTAAAAATAAATATTATTTATTTACGTACCAACCAATGATTTAACATGTTGAAATTCACATCAACGAGAATCTGTTTCCATATAATCCATGGATGAGTAATATAATTGTGCAAGATAGCGCTTCCCTGTTCAACAACTACATGTGCAAAACTGTGAAAGAGGAATAGATAATCAAACAATTAGTATATATATAAATAAATTAATTAAAGATAACTAAAATTTACAAGTTACCATACCTCAATGTGCGTGGATCGAAGCTAAGATGTGGACGTCAGTCAGAGATAGGGTCAGGAATCATCAGTCGCACAAGACTACGCCCCCTCTACGTACCTCCTGAACCGCCAGTAGGCTGAGGGTTAGATGATCCAAAATACCCCTATTCTAAAGGTATCTCAGCCTCCTACAACTTGCAAAATAGACCAGGATCCATCTGAAACACAAAATGATTATTGTTAGTAGATACATGAAAATAACTATTATATATAGATATATATTAGTTATGATTATAACCATCATTTAACTATGTCAATGTTCATATTCATCCTCATCTCCATAGCTATCAATGTCAATTTCTTCATCATTATTCTCAGCAACATCAATATCCATATGAGTTTTAGTTTCATCATCTCTTGTCACTTCAAATTCATTTGTAATATAATTAACATCTTCGTCATCATTGATCCTTAATTTTGGGGGTGTTATAATTGATATTCATGTCTCTTTGTGAAAAAGATGAATTTTGAGCAGTCTCTTGAAAATTTTCAATTTCATCCACTTTAGCAGAACCACATTCAGTTTGAGTGAACTGATTTTCCTGAGATTTCATTTTTATTATGCTCCACCAATCACTCAAGTCTCTTGAATTAGCACTGTACTTTGCATAATAAATTTGATGTGTCTGTTGATCCAGTAAAAATGGTTCATTTACTGTAAGAATAATTCTATATTTATTATCGATGATTCCATGAGTCAGATGAACACACAAGCCTCTCTCCATATCCAACCACCGAAATTTAAACATCGTTATGTAATTCTATCCTAGATAACAAAACTCAATAATTTCATCCATAATTCAATAAATTTTAACTTTAGTTTCTCTGTGATGTGATCCCATCATGAAAACTCCATTGTTCATTATTTGTTTTGATTCCCTATATGCACGTGTACGAAACCGAAAACCATTCACCACATATGCATTATAATATTTAACCATTTTGGATGGTGGGTTACTCAATATATACAGTCTCTTATCAATTTTATCAGCATGTTGTGACACCTAAAAATTTCTAAAACAATTATCAATATATTAAATATTAAATGGAATTGATATTAAATCATAAATAATTTATGTTACCAATTTTTGAAACCATTGAGAATTTTTTTTTGTCTGCATTCTTCTAGAGAAGCTGATGTAATTTGGGGAAGTTGTTTCTTGATATTATTATCATATAACCTAAAAATAACAAAAGTTTACATACTATAACATAAATTACAGAATAAGTGATAGAAGCACTCATAGTACAGATGATGTCATTTCTTCACAGTATAGCAACACATATGTATGAGCTCTATAATGTTCATCATCTGAAAGCCATCATTCATGAACTCCAACGAAGCCAAGATTTGGTTGATTAAAAACTGATAATTTATTGTCCATTTCATAATTAATATTTCCCCCATTTCATCCCATATGATTGTGTTTTAAGGGATATTTAGATTCAAAATAATGAGAGTAAAAAAAGCAATTTCCTGTTGCAAATAAACTTCAATAATTGATCCTTCAACTGATGATTTTTTATTTACTTTTTTCCTTCAATTTATGCATGCATCTATCAAATGGGTACATGCATAGAAACTATAATGGACCTCCAAATTTAGCTTCAATTGGAAAATGTAATATCAGATGTTCCATTGAGTAAAAGAAAGCAGACAGAAAGATTTTTTCCAGTTTATATATAATTACATCAACATATTCTTCCAGATTTCATAGTGCATCATAGTCTGTTGTCACTGTACAAATGTCTCAAAAAATATATGATATGTTTGTTATCTAATCCCAAATAATATAATTCAAAAAACCTATCAATCCAATCGGCATAAGTCTTTCCATTATTACAAGACAATCATGACTTTTTAATCAGGTAATATAACCCTTCTTAACACATCTGCCCAAATTGGAAGCATATCCATCCGGAAGTCTCAAATCTGCAATCCACTCACAAAATAATAAGTGACTCTCTTTGGATAGTGTATAAGCTATTTTGGCTTCATTATCCACTTTGATCTGACATTTTCAAATAGTTCAAGTTCTGGTCTCTTGAAAATTTGGGTAAGATCTAATCGTGCCTTTACAGTATCTTTGGTCTTACCTGGTGTATCCCAAACTATATGAAATAAATTATCAAAATAGTTCTAATCAATATTCATGAAATCCATCATGTGGCGTACCAACAAATAAGATTAATATGGAATATCCCAAAAAATACATCGTTTTATCCAATTATGTTCTTTCCCAAAACCATGAATTTTCTGTTGGTTTATTATTGGCCCAAATGTGATGGGAGGTAATAAAAATACAACTAATTTTAACTCTGTACCTGAGATCATTTTTGGAGGTTCATCCCTTTCAATTACACTTTTTCTGAAATGAGACTTATTGCTCTGAAAAGGACGATCAGTTGGATGAAAGCTATGATGAAAGTCAAAATAGTGAGGTTTTTTTCCATTGATGAGCATACAGGATTTGTTGCCTTTCATACAATAAGGACATGATTTCAGACCATGCATACTCTAGCATGATAACATCCTATATGCCAGAAAGTAACTAATTTTCCACATCAATTCAGATTTTAATATGAAATTTTGTTCCGCAGCAACATTATATGTACTAAGACCATTACTCTACAATGCATTTCACTCATCAATCAATGGTTTCAAAAAAACATAAATAATATTTTTTCCGATGTCCTAGGATTAATAACGTCAAAAATATGTAGGGATCCTTCATCAACATATATGGAGGTAAATTGTACGGAGTTATAAAGACAGGCCAACATGAATACTGACTACCATAAGAACCAAAGAGACAATGTCTGTTAGTAGAAATACCCAATCACACGTTTCAGGCTTCTAAAGTAAATTACGGATGCAGACGGTCAAAATGTTTCCATGAATGACCATTAATCTTTTATGAGGTGAAATCTTGGTTTTGTGACATGAAATCATTAACGCTGTTTTCGGAGAAATAAATAAATGCTGCAACCTGGGTGTAAGGGGGAAATATCTCAATTGTTTTACTAGAATTGATCCAAACTTACCAGGTTGAGCTTCTTTATAACTCGATTATCCACATGTGGGACAACTATCCAATGAATCATTTTCACCATAATATAAGATGCAATAATTTGGATATGCATGAATCTTCCGATAACTAAGGCCCAGATTACGAACCAGCCACTTGTTCACATAGAAATTTGCTGGCAACACATTGTTTTCCAGGTAATACTATTTTAACCAAAGAAAATATCTGATCAAAACAGATGTTTGATATTTCATTATCTGATTTAATAGACTTAAAATTTTCAACCGCTTATAATTTTCATATCTTGCAACCAGGGTATAATGAATCCTCAACAGACCTCAACAAATCATAAAATTTGGATGATGCCAACTCAAGAGTTAAATCTATATCATCTTGAGTTTCAGTTCGTTGAACATATGGACCTGCAATATCATGTACTAAATTTTGAAACCGCGATGGATCCAGAATCAAGTTATTAGTTTCTTCTCTGGAACTGTGTTCACCGTGTAGATACCAAAAAATATAATCTGGCTGAAAACCAAACCGCAAGAGATGTCCCCCAAATTTTCCAAACATGTAAAACATTCTCAGAGCACGTTTTTTACAAGAACCCTTTATTGTGCCTTCTAAAAAATATTCTGGTTTTGATGATAAAAATGATAAGAATGCTTCAACACCCTAAATATATAAAGGATTTAAACCAAAACCGTTTGGATTTCTATGGTGATTTATCCAAGTGTGATCATCTAATAATGACTGTTGTCGACTTCCTTATTCTATATTTTTCTACAGAATATAAAATCATTACTATTTTTGAATAAATTGATATTATAAAAACACTATCTGAAAAAAGGATAAATAATTACAACTACTTCTTAATAATTACAATTACTTATGGGAGACACAATTTCCAGTGGATTGACGACTACTCTTTTGTCCCATGACTCATTTACTTGCAACTTTCTCATAAATAAATCACAATGAAGAATCTATTTAGAGGTAAACATATTCATTCTTGTGCATACGAGAATGAATATGTGTACCTCCGAGCAGATTCTTCACAGTGATTTCGGTGTGAGAAAGTTGCAAGTAGATGAGCCACCAGACAAAAGAGCCCCTTTTTGTCGATGAATCATCTTCTTGCAACTGTCACCGCCTGAATATATTATAAAAAATGTGGTGCTACGAATTCATATTCAAACTCGTCCATACGAGATTGGATATGAATACATAGAATCATACTTTTTATAATGTTTTGAGTTGGTGGAAGTTGAAAGGAGGAGAGTCATTGAGAAAAAGGAGTGCCGTCAATCCACTGAAAATTGATCCAAGTTATTACAAGTTATTACATTTTTTACAATTGATTTTCTTCTTAATTGTACACATTTTTTACTAATTTTTACTAATTGTTACAATTTATTACTAATTATTAAAATTTATTACTAATTGCTACAATTTATTACTAATTGTTACAATTTATTACTAATTGTCACTAATTGTTACAATTTATTACTAATTGTTACTAATTGTTACTAATTGTTAAAATTTCTTACAAATTATTAATTGTTAACTAATTATTCATAATTATTCTTAATTAGTCCTAATTATTCCTAATTATTCCTAATTATTCCTAATTATTCCTAATTATTCATAATTATTCTTAATTATTCCTAATTATTCAAAATTATTCCTAATTATTCCTAATTATTTCTAATTATTCATAATTACTTCTATTTATTCTTAATTATTCATATTTTTACTATTTATTCCTATTTATTATTATTTATTCGTAATTATTCATATTTATTAGTAATTATTAGTAATTATTTGTAATTATTCTTAATTATTAGTAATTATTCATAATTATTCGTAATTATTCATAATTATTCGTAATTATTCCAAATTTTTCATAATTATTCATAATTTTTTGTAATTATTTGTAATTATTCGTAATTATTCGTAATTATATGTAATTATTTGTAATTATTACTAATTATTCGTAATTATTCGCAATTATTTGTAATTATTCGTAATTATTACTAATTGTCACTAATTATTGTTAATTATTACTATTTATTGCTATTTATTACTATTTATTTATATTTATTACTATTTATTACTATTAATCACTATTTATTACTATTTAGTACTATTTATTAATATTTATTAATATTTACTACTAATTATTACTATTTATTACAAATTATTATTAATTATTGATATTTATTACTATTTAATACTATTTAATACTATTTATTATTATTTATTACTTTTTATTACCATTTGTTACTATTTATTACATATTATTACTATTTATTATTTTTTGTTACTAATTATTACTAATTATAACTATTTATTACTATTTATTACTACTTATTAATATTTATTACTAATTATTACTATTATTACTATTGATTACTATTTATTACAAATAATTACTATTTATTACTATTTATTACTATTTTTTACTATTTTTTACTATTTTTCACAATTTATTACTAATTATTACCATTTATTACTATTTATTACTATTTATTATTATTTATTACTATTTATTGCTATTTATTACTATTTATTACTATTTATTAATATTTATTATTATTTAGTAGTACTTATTACTATAAATTACTATTAATTACTATTAATTACTATTTATTATTATTTATTACTCTTTATTAGTATTTATTACCATTTATTACAAATTATTACTTTTTATTACTATTTATTACGAATTATTACAAATTATTACAAATTTTTAAAAATTATCACAAATTATTACAAATTATTACAAATTATTACCAATTATGACAAATTATTCATAATTATTACAAATTATTCCTAATTATTCATAATTATTATTAATTATTCATAATTATTACTAATTATTCCTAATTATTCCTAATTATTACTAATTATTCCTAATTATTTTTAGTTATTCCTGATTATTACTAATTATTCCTAATTATTACCAATTATTCATAATTATTAATAATTATTCCAATTTATTCTTAATTATTCCTATTTATTACTAATTATTCCTATTTATTATTAATTATTCCTATTTATTACTAATTATTCCTATATATTACTAATTATTCTTATTTATTCCTAATAATTACTAATTATTCCTATTTATTACTAATTATTCGTATTTATTACTTATTATTTATATTTATTACTAATTATTCTTATTTATTACTAATTATTCATATTTATTACTAATTATTCATATTTATTACTAATTATTACTATTTATTACTAATTATTCCTATTTATTACTAATCATTCATATTTATTACTAATTATTCCCATTTTTTACTAATTACACGTAATTATTACAAATTAAACATAACTATTACTAATTAGCGTTGATTAATATTAATAACTACAATTTACGAGTATTAATTACTAATTACAAGTAATTATTTATAAACAATACTAATTTTCGTTAACAATTATTAATTATTACAAATTATTAATTATTAATAATTATTAAGAATTAGTACTAATAATTTCACTTTATTATTACAAATAAATACTGATAACAAAACAATTTAAATCTAATTTAACTAAACTAATAAAAATTATTTAAAATTACACTACTAGAAATAAGATCTATACCAATGGTTTTTGGCAAACCTTTGGTATAGTTCACTTATATTGACCTATAGCAATGGTTTGGCCAAAACCATTGGTGTAGGTCACTAATTTGGACATATACCAATAGTTTGGGACAAACTGTTGGTATAGGGGGGACATATACCAACAGTTTGGGGAAAACCGTTGATATAGGCCACTTATATGGACCTATGCCAACGATTTTGGCCAAACCGTTGTTATAGGTCCATAATGGAGACCTTATACCAACGGTTTTCTCCAAACCATTGGTATAGGTCCCCCCCTATACCAACAGTTTGTCCAAAACTGTTCGTATATGTCCCAAAATCAGAGGATCTATACCAATGGTTCTCAAAACCGTTGGTATAGGTCTATACCAACGGTTTTGAGACCCATTGGTATAGTTACATGTATTTTTATGGAATCATCATACAGAGAACATTAAATAAATCAAAATTTAAAATATTTATGATAATATATATATATATATATATATATTTATGAAATTATGTTCCCAAAAGTCAAGTTAGGTTAGTGGTTAGGTCGTTCAATCATAAATGGGAGGTACTGGGGCCAAAACCAACAGAATGCTTCTTTTTTGAAATACATATACCAATGATTTTATGGATCTGTTGGTATAGATTTTTCATATTACTTATACCAACGGTTTTGAAAACCGTTGGTATAGACATATCCCCATGACTTACTAGCCAACGGTTCTCCAAACCGTTGGTATAGGATATACCAACGGTTTGAAGGCCTATACCAACGGTTTCAAACTGTTGGTATATGATATTTTTCTAGTAGTGTTAACATAAAAAAATGAAATAAATACTAAATTAAATAAAATATAAATACCTTTAAACATGATCTCCTATTGGTGTAAACTACTTCATAACTTCTTCGTAAGAAAAAACTAATTCAGAGAAATTTTCACTCTAAAAATAGAGTTTAGGGAGAGAGAGAGGAAATAAGAATTGAGGGGAAGAGAATGAAAAATGGAGGGGGTATATATAGGTTAGATTAGTTGCGACAGGTCCTGTCGCAAATACCTTTGCCTGCATTAATTACTACCGGCGGTTAAAAGGGTATTTTCGATGGTACCCATCGCAAAAAGTTTCCTATCGACATACTTTTTTGCAACGGGACAACATCCCATCACAAAAACCCATTTTCCCTTGCAGGTATTTGCGACGAGTCCTTTCTCAAATACCCCCGGTCGACACACTATTTGTGATTGGCGGATTCCCCCGTCGCAAATAACCTTCATGTGCTTTGGCGCGCATCCCGCACCAAACTGTGCATTACCTTTTGTGACGGGATCCCAAATCCCGTCGCTAATACCTAGTTATTTGGGATGGGTCGGACCCCCCATCGCAAATAACCTCCAGGATGGACTATTTTCTATGGGAATTAATCCCATCACAAATAGACCGCCACAAAATCTTGTTTTTCCAATAGTGTTTGGGGATCCACATTAAAGCAACCCTATGTGGATCAATGACTCATGAGACTATATGGATCAACAATAGTACGAACTGATGAGGACCAGCCTCAGAGAGGCCCATTATGGATCACCGACTTACGACCATGTGTTGATCGACAACTTACAACCCTGTGTGGATCAGCAGCAGTGTGACCCAATGAGGACCAACCTTAGGGCGGCCCATTGTGGATCAACGACTTACAACCCTGTATGGATCAACAACTTATGAACCGGTGTGGATCAACGACTTACGACCCTATGTGGATCAATAGTAACATGACCCGATGAGGACTATCCTTAGGGAAGCCCGTCATGGATCAATGACTTCTGACCCTATGTGGATCGACGAATTACGACCCTTTGTGGACCAGTGACTTACAAACCTGTGTGGATTAGAAATTGAAAGTCTTCTTTGTGGTTCAATAGTGGAACTTCTCAATGGAATATGATGATTATCTTTATGAAAAATCATCATTATTCTTGTTCTTTAAGTTATATACCTGGTGTGAGCTGTCTTTAACTTTGTGCTTTGTGATTGAGATCATTCTTTGTGGTTTTTACTTTGTGGAATTCTAAGAGACATTTTGGAGTCTCGAAGTCCCTACAAGGTATTGTTATAATCACTCATGCACGGGCTTCACCCGCACCATGTTGTTTCTTGTGCAGACGATATACAACTTTGACCGAGATTTGGGAGCCATGACTAGATGGTGTAGAGAGGTGAGCAGTTGACGTGGAGAGTCGCAGTGATGAGTTGTACCTACCATTTTGATAGGATCCTTGATGGAAGACCTCATTATTTGTTTTTCCCTTTTTTCTATACTTTCCTTTAGTTTGGTTTGTATATTGGCCCATTCTTCATTAGTTCACACTTTTTACATTCAATAATTATACATTGTGGTTTTCTATTGTTGTGTAACTAGTCTGTGTGTTTGTAGGTTTAAAGGCAATGCCTTCCCATTTTAGGGATGTGCCTTTCCGGTTCCATTTTCCAACCCTTGTACAATGGAAGGTGTGTTTGGGGTAGTCATGACATGGGCCCCGAGGGACGGGTGATGACATACGTTACCCGTAACACTGATGTTTCTACACAAAATCATTTTATTATTATAGTTATTTAAATGAGATAAATATAACCTTGATGTTAAGATTAGTTATATAAATATTAATAATTAATTTTCAAATAATTTTTATTATTTCTTTATATAAGTAAAAATTATTGGTTATGAAAGATAATATTTTTGGTAATTTATTTATATGTTTAAAAATACTATTTCCTCAAACGAACTACTTTTAATGTTATTTTGTGTAAAATAATAAAATTATAGTTATAAACATTAAGAAATTTTATTTGATAGAATAAAAATATTTTTTGAAATTAAAATGCCCAAATTATCTTAGGGATAATTTTTTTGTTTTTTTAAGAATCTTCATTTTTGGATGAATAGTGAAAATACCAAAATTTAATTCAAATATCCGTTTTCATCTAATTTATTTATAAGGTGAAATTCTATTATAAAATAGTATGAAATTTTAATTAGACAATATTTTTATCAATTAATAAAATATAAGTCATTAAGATCAATTTTACTTCGACATTAGGCATAAAAACGTAGATAAATTTTGAATTTTTTTACTTTAAAAACCCACATTGTGGACCCGACTACAACATTAATTTTAAATTAATTTATGTCACTTTTGTGATTTGAATTTCAAAAAATGAATTAAATATTTTGAATCATAATAATTTATAATGTCTAATAAGGTAATATAAATTCTGACAAATATTATAAGTGAATGTAATTGAAATTTATTACATCGATTAATGTAAAATTATGCTTAACTAAGGACTAAAAAATTTGTTTAAGACACAAAACGACATATATAATTGTCCAAGAGACCTTTGATTGATATATTTTTACCCTATAATCAATTTTATCGACATTGTTCCATTATCAGAGCCTCCTTACATTGGGAAAAGGTGTGTAGAATTCCTTTTGAAAAGATTTATAAGAGTGGCACTCCTCTCCCGCTATGAAAAGGCCTCATCTCCTCCACTTCTTTAAACATCTCAAGAAACCTAGGTTCAGAAAATATCTATTCAAATATGATCACAAAATCCAAACCTTCCACCTTCTGTCATCCCTTTGGGTAGAATGTCTTCCAAGGAATCTTTTTGGAACTAACCAAAAGGAGATTCCTAATTTAGTAGCAAAGCCGTCTCTCGAGCCCCTTTCTTTTATTTTTTGTCTCCACCCCTCATCTATCATTATTTAATGATTTTTAAAAAAAATACTTATCCTCAATATACTATGATTTTTTTCTTGCTAAGGGTTATACCAATGCTTACACACACCTCTATCTAATGGGTAACGAACATATTGTTTTTGTGTATGGTGAACTACTGCCTCACGAAACGATGATTGTTCATTTTTCCTTTATTGAATCTCATAGTGGAAATTATGATAGAAACACTATTTATCAATTTTATATTTTATATTTATTATTTATTTTATCTTATTAAATACTTTTATAACACATATCTTTATACATTCCATTTGGGGTAAATACGATAATTTCATTTGAGGAAGTGTGGACTACCGCCCCTCAAAGCGATGTCATTTGTTCAAACACTATATGGAATGTATTAAGGATTGGTTTAGTGAACTTATATTATATAATGATATAATAATGATACTGGAATAATTATATATATAAATATATATACACACCTGTCATTTTCCTTCTTTCATTTAATATGACAATAAAAACAGAAACAACATCCATGCATACGTACGACTTACCTTCTCCATGAGTGATGTAATCCACTTCATACTTATATAATATAAATATTATTATTATAAAAATATAAATGATATAAATTATATTTTTACCATTTTTAATATTATTTATTTCATGATATAATTATAAGGACCAAATATAGAATAAATTAATACACATGCGAAAAACAAAGCAAATTTTACTCGAAGTGAAACCTCAACATAGAATTGTTAAAAAGCCGATAATATAAAGTCATAATAAAACTATATATAATATTATATATAAGAATATGGTTATGGGATATATGTATAATGAAATTATATTTATTATACATGATTTTTGAATGAGTTTAGTGAGATTCAAGATAGAATGTAAGGGGATTCCACTCCACATTTTATTTCCATGAGTTACATGATTTATTCACCACCCATTCATCTTTTGTGGTGTTTATACTTACCGTGGATGTATTAAATTATTAATGTAATTAAATTTATGGTTATTTACATATCAATTATTTTATATTTATTTCAAGGGGTCAATGTTTCAAAAGCTACCAAATCAATACGATAGTTTTGTCTCAATTTTCTTTCATTGAGAGGCAAAAATTTACTATGCACATACATTAATTATTTGAGGGGTATATAGTTACCTTTTATATTTTATACCCTGAGTATCCTTATTTCATGATACTTTAAGCTTCATGAAATTTACTTTTCTTACATGGGGAGTATGATCCCAGTCACCAAGACATAAGAGTTTGTTGAAACAATCACCTCACATTTCAAGATTGTTCATGATTATGCTTCCTGTGATGAAGTCTTATGATAAATATCTCTAGAAAACTATTGAGTTTCCTTATCCAGTTTTAATTCAAGATATATCCATGTATTAGTTTCATTTTCCCACTCTTTGGTACTTATGATAATTTATAAAATATTTATAAGAAAAATCTAACCATATCTATTTCTTTGGTCAGAAACATATTATGTTTCAAAAACCATGTCTTGAAAAATGTTTTCCAAATTGTTTTCAAATGATCCTTGAAAATTAATTTCAAATGAAAAATTATTTTAAAAAATGTTTTATTATTTTTAAAACCTCTTTTATAAGTTTTAAATGTAATTTTCGATGAAAAAAGGTTTCCAAATGGTTTTATGTGTTAATTTTTTTCAAAGAATAAAGCTTGTTTTACTCAAGAAATGTGTTTAAAAAATTTTAAAGAATTATTTACCATATAAATGACAACCTTTGGTGTTACTCATGACTTTATGAGAAAATTATTCCTTGTTTTTTTCATATTCTTTCTCTAAATGGATTATGTTTTGATAACATGATGTTTATGAGACCCATTTATCTATCGCGAGTTATATTCTTTTAAAACCCAATTATTTTCATGGGTAATGTTTATGATGAAATTATTATGAAATGTTTCTATTTCCTAATTTTATGATATGATTATATGTTTACAATAAAAATTTCATTTTATGTGTCATGATATGATTATTTATAATCTTGTGTCACCTGTATGTATGTTTTCATTATGAGATGGGTGACACATATATCTCACTACAATTAATTGTTTAATGATTTATATCTCATGAGATAGATAATGATGGAATGAGAAATGATATCAGTTTAGTATTATAGGGCTGGAATATGGAGTGAACTCGGTTCAGTAATACATGGATAGAATGAGGTGTGAACTCAGTTCAGTAAAGGACAATGTCCACTAAGATGGACTTGGTAGGAATGCCTTGACTACTATAGAAACCATTATATATGCTTATGTTTCTTCCAAAATTCCATATTTTTTTCCTATGATATGATTTCATGGATTATGCTTTTTATTTACTTATGATTAATGTCGTACGATTTTGCAATATTTATGCTATGGTTTAAGTTTAGGATATTTGATATACAATGTATGAACTTCTACTTTCATGATTATGTTCTCATACCCTTATTCTCATGATTATGCTTATGTATATCCCATGTTTACCCTAAATAATTATCTAATATCACTCATTTTTATGTTTCCTTCCACTAGGTTATGAAGATATGTGCTATGTTAGATGATCCTATGAAGTGTTTTAGTCAAGAAAAACCTTGTGGGGGATGATGTATCTATAATGAATCAAATAATTATAAATGATTTCCCACTTTATGATTCAATTAAATGACTTATTATGTAACATGGTTATATAAAACACATAAAATTACTTAGTTATATCCTTTTTTAAAATTATTTTAAACATATTACCATTTTTAATATAGATTTTAAATAGTTATCACATGATTCATATAAATATAGGGCTTTAACAAATCCAATCAGCACAGATAAAGGAAGTGATGGTCTCATATTGATTGATTATACCCTATGAATCCAATTTATCTAAGATTTCAAGGGACATAGAATCCCTAGTCTTTTCCATTGACCAATCCCATCATGAGATCCAACATCTTATGTAGGAGAGAAACTGTTTACGAGAGAAGTTCAAGCTCACCAAGATCACGACCCAAACCATGTTCTCCGAACGACCCCATAAATGTTTCACCATCGCACACCTTACTCTTAGGGTTCATGCTGGTGTAATAAAGGGATCTGTATCAAGAACTTATTAGTATCAATATGTATATTCTATATAATAATGAATTTATTTTTATTTTTTATTATTTCTTTAAAATTGATTTTTTAATTTGGTTCAATTAAAAGAAAATTGTATTTTTGGATAATATTAAAATTTAGTTATGGGATTTATTTTTATGAATTAATGGATTATGAAATAAATATAATTTTAATAGAATTTTATTATTAAATAATATTTATTAACTGTAAATGGTCATATAATTTTTTATGAATTTAAATATAATTTTTATAAGGGCTAAAAAATTTTATTATAAAAAACCCACATTTTTTTCAACAAATGTAAAATATTATTTTAAAAGTGAAAAATGAAAATATTTAGAAAATTATTTTTATAAAATGAAAATTATTTTCATAATTATATTGTCGAAATGATCAAATAGTGATTTTTTCATAAATTTTCAAGAAAGTCAAATTTTCAGGTAAAAATTATATATTGTATAAATATACTGTGTGTTTTATGACATCATAATGACCCCAAAATGATGTCATAAATGCTTTAATGGGTATTGTATAACAAATATAGGTTTTTACCTTAAATGAATTTGATTTTAAGTTTAGTTGTGTAATTTTAATAAACATTTATGAATCCTACAAAACATTTAATATATTTTAGAGTTTTAAATTCATTCATTTAAAAGTGTGACTCACCTCCACATAATAATGGGAATTTTTTAATATTTTCAGACCTTTGAATAATAAAATAATAAAAAACTGTAAAATTTAACCAAAACCATTTTAAAAAACCATGGGAAATTTTGTGGTTTGAAATATTTTATTTTGTGAGGTCTAAAACCAAAATAATAAAGAGATCCCTCACATATCCTATATAAAACCACCCAAGATCCAACTTATATATATTCCCAAAAAATCCTTTTAGAATGACCCTAATCATCCCTCCTCTCTCTATAATCCTTCTAAGGTTCCCCAAATATCTCAAGAATCCCCTTCCAAGATTTTGGTGTCATACTCTTAAGGTAAGGAATTATATCTTTCTCACTTTTATTCAATACAATACTCTATGTTATGACAATTTATTTTCAATTAATAATGAATGATTATGTTTTTGAACCACCCCATACTGAAATTATGATGTATAAATGATGTGATACCCCTTCCTATCTCATTAAGAACTCCTAATAACACCCTTTACCATTCTGAAATTTTGTAAGGGTTCTTTCCTTTCTCCTCTTTATCCAAGTTTCTTTATCTTGTTATGACATTTTATTTCCAATTAACAATGATGGGGTATGTTTTATAACCTCCAAAATACTTCCCTTATTATTTTTAAATGCGGTTAGACCCATTTTTCTCCCAATAATCTCTCCCATGAACACCCATTACCATAATGAAATTTCATATGCATAATTTCCTTCTCTTTTTATTCATGATTATTTATTATCATATGCTTTTTTTCTGATTCTAAATGTCTGGACATGTTCTTCCATGTCCCTATTACTATCCACTTCATTTTCAAATTATTATAGTCCCATTTCACTCTCATCAAACCATTTTAGGAATATTTATGTGATGAAATTATAGGGACCTGACCTTAAAACTTACTTAATCTTTAGTTATTTCAAGAATACACATTGAGGATCTTTTAAGGTTTAGAGTTTTAGAGAATTAGATCAAAAATCATGCATTACATTCCACATTTAAACAAAGTGGTTACGTAAAAGAGATTATTCATTTTTTCCCATCAACAAAAACATATTTAAAATTAAAAATGGATTCTTTCTTGACACTTCCTTGACACTATCATCATATCATGTACCTCTCCCTTGACATGTGAAAAAACTTCAAAAACTTGGGATGAGCATAAAAAGATCAGTAAGGGATATAGAAATACTGAACGGAAACATTAGTACTTGTATACATAAGAATCAATGAAATCATACATTACTCATAAAACCTAAACACGTTAACATACTTCATGAAATCATAATATTAATGAATAACTCATAGAAATCATAAGACAAAAAGGTAACTTGAGGCATTCATAACATTCTTACGTAGGGAGTAACACTCATGGTTACGTTTGTAATACCAATCACAGTATATTCCCTAAATCTCTTCAGAGAAACCTTGACGTTTAACCCCTTCATGTTACCCAATGCATTGGAGAGCTATATCGGGCTCACCCGCCCATAGTTTATCACAAAACCATCCGATTTCATAAACATTTCCGAAGAACCATAACATAATCATAAAACTTAAAACATGCATAAAAGAAACATAAAATTTCCACATTTCAATCACAAGAGACCACATTATGATATTATCATAATTAAAAACATCAAATAAAATCATTAAAACTCTATGAGATAAAAATCCATTTATACTTTGAAAATATTAAAAGAAGACATTTAAAAGAGATTTTAGAATCAAAGTGTCCCATACCACTTAGAAACTTTTGAAAGGGTTTTAAAACATTAATTTCCATATAAATAAATCCTTAAAACCATTTTTAAAACATGGACATGGATGATAAATGTTTAAAAGAATAAGTCTTTTAAACCAATTAAAATAATGTTTTAATAAAATAGTCCTTTTCCTTTTTGAACATTTAAATTTTAAGCCAAATGAATGTAGACCATTTCAAAAACATTTAAATGAATTTATTATAGACATAATATGGATATGGAAAGTCAAAGGGGCTGTATATACACTTTATAAAAGAATAAAAGTGCATATCATTAAGAAATGTCTCAATGAGAAGAAATTGAGATGTAATCCCAATCAAGGATCATTCCATTAGAGCAAGGATAAAGAAATGACATAATTATGTGTGAAAATATAAATACACTAAATATAAGTGGATACTCAGTATAAAACAATCAGATGTCTTCCACACATATTCGTAATGTAACGACCCAAATTTTCATTAATGGAAAATCCCTCTTGATCCAGTTAAATGTTTCTTTATGTTTTTATAAGATGTCAACTTCTTTAAGTTTTACGTTAAGATTTGTGACCGTTACTTTTATAGCCGTTGAACAGTGATCATCTGGGTAGTTTAAATATAAGGCTTTAACGAACCAATTTTTCTACTCAGACAAAGGAAGTGATGGCCTCATCCAGTAGAATTGCCCCTTACGAAGCCCATTTGTCGGAGCTCGGTAAAGAGGTGGCGTCTTTGGGCTTTTCCCTTGACCAAGCCCAAGCTGAGCTTCATCAAGTCAAGCTCGAACGTGATCGTCTACGGGAAAAATGGAAGTTGATAGAGATTACCACTCGAGCGATGTTATCCGAGCAGCCCCAAGAGTCTGTCACCATCGCGCACCTTACCCTTAGGTCTTATGCGGCTATTTTAAGGGGTTATGTAACAAATAAGTAGAACCATGTTCATGTACATTATTTTTTTTATATATAATAATGAATATAATTTCTAGTCATTTTTGATACATTGTAATTAGTTTTTAAAGTACAAATGGTGTTTTTAGTTATTATTTAATTAAGAATTATATTTTATTAAATTAGAGGATTTTTGAATTAAATAATATTTTAATAAAATATTATTATTAATATTAAATTAATTGTCATTAAATATAAATGATCTTATAATTTTATGAATGCAATTAAAATGTTTATTAAGGTTTGAAAGCCATTTCTGTCAAAACCCGTGAATTTCTTTATAAATGTCGGTTTTTATTTTAAAAGTGAAAATTAACATATTTAGAAAATTATTTAGATAAAATAAATATTATTTTTGGAATCAGGACGTCGAAATTATCCAACGGTGAATTTTTCATAATTTTCTGAGACAGTCCAATTTTTGGGTAAAAATTAAATACCTTTTAAATATATAATGTGTTTTATGACATCATAATGACCCAATGGTGATGTAATAAAATACCATAATCCTTAGGTTCGGCCAATATATGTTTTATCATTAAAATAATGAGGTTTTGGGTTTGTTTGAATCACTTTTCAAAGCATTAATGGAGCCCTCATGACTTATTCAACACTTTGCCTTTTTAAATTAATTTCCATGGGAGTGTGACTCACCTCCACATAAGCAACCCTAATTTTTTAATAAGTTCGGACCTTGGCCTTGTAAAATATTGTTTTCCTCTCTCCTTTTCCAGAAACCATGGGCAAATACCATGGGATGGTTTGTGGTTTGGATTATTTTAATATAAGGGGTCCCAAACCTAAATAATAAAGAATTCTCTCACCTTTCCTATATAAACCCACCCAAGCTCCCACTTCCTCCTCACCCAAATCCCTTGAAGTTCGTCCAACCTCTGCCCTACTCTCTCTAGAATCCTCTCAAGGTGCCCCAAGCTCCCAAGAAGCCTCTCACAAGCCTCTCTCTAGCCTTTGGAAGCACACTTCCAAGTAAGGGTTTTCTTCCTTTCTCTTTTTTTGTCAATTTTCTTTAAGTTGTTATTGCCCTTTTTATTTCATTTATGAATGTTGGGGTATGGTTTCGCACCTCCCCCATACTTCCCTCTTATTGTTTGAATGATGGGAGAACCCTTTCTCTCTCATTAAATGCCTCCCATGTACACCCGTTACTATGCCGAAATTCCGAAAGGAAATTCTCTCTCTTCTTTTACATTCAAGCAATACTTTTGTATCATGAATCTAAATTCCATTTCTATTGTTGGGACATGTATATATATGATCTCCTTACTGTCCATTACATGTAAATATGATGAGGAACCCCTTTCTACCTCATCAACCCTTTTTATGAATTCTTATGTCACGCCGTTACGCTGCCGAAATCGCACCGATTTTCTAAGCCAATGTCTTTGTGTAGTGAATATCATGCCCATTTCTCCATCAAGGGTATTCACCTTTATGCACATTTACTTATTGATTGTAAAGTTTCATGTATGAATTCCACATTCCTTTATCGTGGAATAAATGATTATGTTTTATGAATCCATGTTTTATGATCCATGTGGCACACTTATGCATGAAATGAAATGTTTAAGAAGGGTGCGCCCTTTATAGCGCTCCAATGCATTGGGTAAAGTATAGTATCATGATACGTCATGTGCAATGAGTGTTTACTCATGCTAATTCAAGTGCAACGAGGGTTTACTCGTGCTTCAAGTGCAATGAGGGTTTACTCATGCTCCATGTGCAATGAGCCTTGGCTCATGCTAATTCAATGTTAAGTGTTGTTGCCACATTTCCATGTTATGATTATCATGCTTTATCATGCCTTTATGTTCATGTCTCTCTTATGCTCTATTGATATTCCTATTTCCTAACATGTATTGTACTCCTCATGTTATTCATCGTGTACTCCCTTACTGGGCTTTATAGCTCACCCTTTTCTTATGCATGTCCTCAGGTTATCCCATGCAATGCTAAGTACGAAGGAATGTAGTGGTCATGTAAAGGAAGTTTTCAATAAGGATGTTGTATTTCAAGTTTAAAGTTTTTATGTAATGATCCTAAGCCCCAAAGACACTAAACCTCTCGATCTTCTTTGTTGTATCAAGTGAATTTTTATGTAATAAAGCATGCTTAAGTTGTAATAAAAAGCAGGGTTGTCATAGTTGGTATCAGAGGATAGGTTTAGTTATTTTTGGGATTAGGAAACCCTAGTAAAGCCTTAGATACAAGACTAAGCATAATAAAAACATCCCTAAGTTTTGGTAAATACTAAGTAAGTGTTTTATCAAACAAATACATCCCTGTCTGGATACGAGCAGGTAGAGGCGGCTCTGGCACAGATGTATCCTAGGGGTAAAACCCGAAAACACCGCTTTGAGCTAGACTCGAACGGGAACTGGTGCACGACAACGGGCCTTGCTGTACTCTTGGTTACGACACTCCCGGGGGATATGTTTTGATAAATTCACAATCTTAGTATGAACCCTTATTAAGGGAAAAATTCCCCTAAGAATATATGTTAGAAGGAAGATCCTGAAAAGCCTGGATTGAATCCTATAGACTCATGAGTTAAAGAGATCAAAGTTTATTTATAAGTCATCAACTTTTGTCTTTGGATTACCCTCTATGTGTTACCCCTAACTTTCCTTTTATTCCAGCCAATGGCCGGTAATAGGAGAACTCGGGCTAACAACCGTTGTGAAGATCAGTGTGATGATTGTACTAATGAGATGCCCAATCCGATGGGAGCGGGAATCGCGAACTTTGTCACGCTTCTCTCTCAGCTAACTCAAGTTTTGAATAGAAACACTGGTCAAGAGGAACGTTCAACCCCCCCTAAGAAAGAACAAGTCGCTATTGAAAGCTTAATGAGACAAAGGCCTCCTACTTTTAGTGGATCATCTGATCCCACAATCGCTGAACAATGGATCAACTCCATTGAGAAGATATTCTCCATCCTCCAATGCTCTGAAAAAGAGAAGGTTCTCCTGGCGGCTTATCGTATGGAGGGTGAAGCTGATCAATGGTGGACATTGATCAAAAATACGAAGCCTGAGGAGGAGATCGAGGCTTTGGAATGGAAGGTATTCCGGAAGATGTTTTTCGATAAATATTTTCCACGCACCCTCCGTCTTAAGATGGAAAGGGACTTCCTTTCCCTCAAGCAGAAAGATGAAGAATCTGTGGGAGCGTACGAGGCAAACTTCACAAGGCTTGCACGATACGCTTCCGGCTTTGTCGTTACCCCCGAATGCAAAGTTGACCGCTTCTTTGGTGGGCTGAAGCCTAGCTTGCGGAAAGCTTTAGCGATCCGTGACTTTGACAGCTATGAGGAAATTGTCCGATGTGCCCTCAAGGTTGAAATGGAGATCGGAGAATCACAGGGGTATCATGGGGACAAGAAGTGTAAGGTGGAATTCAATTCTGGTGGTCCGATGGATAAATCCAACGGTGCTAAGAAATTCCAGCACCCCACTTGCCAAAAGTGTGGAAAGAAGCACCCTGGAAATTGCCTTAGGGGGACAAGAAAATGCTTTAAGTGTGGAAAAGAAGGGCACCTAGCTGTTAACTGTCAGCAAGAAGGACCCGCGGCTGCGACGGAGGGGAGGAACGCTCCATTCGAACCTCAACGCGTTGTTCAATGCTTCAAATGCAAAGAACTGGTTCATTTTGCGAATCAGTGCCCTAATCCAAGGGTTATCGGAGGCAATCAACAACCTCCAAGACAGCAAGGAAGAGCTTTTGGCATCACTTCTGCCGAAGTGAACCCCGACAACGAAGTGGTGACAGGTACGCTAGTTATTCATTCAAGAATAGCGAACATACTTTTTGATTCAGGTTCTACGCATTCTTTTATATCTCAAAAGTTTAGTAGAACAATCCCTGCACCACCACAAATCATGGAAGTAAAGATGTCAGTGAGTACGGAAAATGGGGCAATCATTGCATCCCATGATTATAAGTCCTCCCCTGTTATAATCTGTGGATTGAATTTCCCGGCGAACCTTGTCATACTCCCTTTGGTGGAATTTGATGCAATTCTTGGCATGGATTGGCTTTCCTTATATAGAACCAACATAAATTGTCGGGAGAGGGAAATCACACTCCATATGGAGAATCGACCCCCGATTCTTTACAAGTGTCAGGAGGAAGATGAATCTCCTTTAACTCCATCATCTCAAGCATGGATATTACTACCTTATGAGCACGCATATCTGGCTCAGATGATTGAGTCCAAGGAAGAAACCACCCTTGAAGAAATGCCTATTGTGAGGGAATTCGCTGAAGTATTTCCCGAGGAACTTCCTGGTCTTCCTCCAAGAAGAGATGTTGAGTTCTCAATTGAACTTATACCTGGGGCGCTACCAATATCCAAGACTCCATATAGAATGGCTGTGGTTGAGCTTGAAGAACTGAAGAAACAACTACAGGAGAATATGGATAAAGGGTTTATATGCCCAAGTGCATCACCATGGGGTGCACCAGTCCTCTTTGTCAAGAAGAAGGATGGGTCAATGCGGCTTTGCATCGATTATCGTGAACTTAACAAAATCACGATAAAGAACAAGTATCCTCTCCCAAGAATCGATGACTTGTTTGATCAGCTGCGTGGAGCACAATACTTCTCCAAGGTCGACTTGCGGTCGGGATATTATCAAGTAAGGGTGAAGAAGGAAGATATCCCCAAGACTGCTTTTCGTACAAGGTACGGGCACTATGAATTCATAGTAATGCCTTTTGGACTCACCAATGCTCCAGCAATATTCATGGACTTGATGAATAGAGTCTTTAGAGATTACCTAGATAAATTTGTGGTAGTCTTTATAGATGATATTCTAATATACTCCAAAACCAAGGAGGACCATGAGGAGCATTTAAGAACTGTACTGGAGACTTTGCGCAAGGAGAAGCTCTATGCCAAGTACAACAAGTGTGAGTTCTGGTTGAAGGAGGTCTCATTCTTGGGCCATATCATCACAAGCAATGGGATATCTGTGGACCCCTCCAAAACAGATGCAATTGAGGGATGGCCGAGGCCAACATCGGTAACTGATATCCGTAGCTTCTTGGGGTTAGTTGGATATTATCGACGATTTGTGAGAAACTTCTCACGATTGTCCAACCCTCTTACCAAGCTAACTCGAAAGGGAGTAAAGTTTGCTTGGAGTGATGAATGCGAAGAAAGCTTCAAGGAGTTGAAAAGGAGGCTTATCACTGCACCTGTGCTCACTTTACCCATTAGTGGGGAGCTTTTTGTGGTATTCAGTGATGCTTCAAAGAAGGGCTTAGAATGTGTGCTGATGCAGAATGATAAAGTGATATCCTATGCCTCAAGACAGTTGAAAATCCATGAGCGAAACTATCCAACGCATGATCTGGAGTTGGCGGCGATGATATTTGCCTTGAAAATCTGGCGGCATTATCTCTATGGAGAGAAATGTGAGATATATACGGACCACAAGAGTCTTAAATATATATTCACACAGAAAGAGCTTAATATGCGCCAGAGAAGATGGATAGAGCTCATAAAGGATTATGACTGTTCAATACATTACCACCCTGGGAAGGCGAACAAGGTGGCGGATGCCCTAAGTAGAAAGGATCCAGCAATTCTATCAATGATGAGAATTGAGAAGGATCCAATCTTCTTAGACTTGATGAAGATGGAAGTGGGAATCATAAAGAAGGGAACATCATCAATCCTTTCACAAATGATTGCTCAACCATCTCTTTTGGAAAGGTTAAAGGATGCTCAAAAGGATGATGCGAGAATCCAAGAAAAAGTGGAAGCTATCAAAAAGGGAAAATCCTCAGAGTTTAATGTTAATGAAGAAGGAATTGTGCGGTTTGGGAAAAGAATATGTGTCCCATCAAGTTCGGAGCTGAAGAAGGAACTTTTGGATGATGCACATAGTTCAAATTTCTCTATTCACCCAGGGAGCACAAAGATGTATCGAGATCTCCGAGAAAACTTTTGGTGGGATAATATGAAGAAGGAGATCGCTGAATATACATCAAAGTGCCTGGTGTGTCAGAAAGTGAAGGCAGAGAGGCAGAAGTCTAAGGGGATGATGCAACCATTGCCCATACCAGAATGGAAATGGGAGAACATCACCATGGACTTCGTCACTGGACTTCCAAGGACATCCAAAAGCAACAATGCAATCTGGGTTATTGTGGATCGTCTTACAAAGACTGCACACTTCATTGCTATTCGAGAGGACTTCTCTTTGGATCAACTGGCACGGATATATATCAGGGAAGTGGTACGGTTGCATGGAGTGCCACTATCTATTGTGTCTGACCGAGATCCAAGATTTACCTCTAAGTTTTGGAAGAGTCTTCAACATGCTCTGAATACTGAACTGAACTTCAGTACGGCCTATCATCCTCAAACTGATGGCCAATCCGAGCGGACTATCCAAACACTTGAGGATATGTTGAGAGCGTGCTCAATGGACTTTAAAGGAGGATGGGATCAACATCTTCCTCTAGTTGAGTTCTCTTATAATAATAGTTTCCACTCGAGCATCCAAATGGCACCATATGAAGCCCTGTATGGGAAAAGGTGTAGAACACCGGCATGTTGGGATGAGGTCGGTGAACGTAAGCTGCTTGGACCAGAAATGGTCGAAGAAATGGTGGAGAAGGTGAAAACCATTCAGCAGCATATCAAGGCAGCCCAAAGTCGACAGAAGAGTTATGCAGATAATCGTCGACGAGACCTTGAGTTTAAAGTCGGAGACATGGTGTTTTTACGCATATCTCCGTGGAAGAAGCTCATGAGGTTTGGAAAGAAAGGGAAGTTATGTCCAAGGTACATCGGCCCCTTCGAGATTCTTGATCGTGTTGGGGCTGTGGCCTATCGACTAGCACTTCCACCTACTATGGCCAAGGTGCATGATGTCTTCCATGTATCCCTCTTAAGGAAGTACATACCAGACCCTTCACATGTACTCTCTTCTGAGGTGGTACAATTAGAAGATGATCTTTCTTACGAGGAGCAACCAGTGAAGATCTTGGATCGTAGAGAAAAAGTTCTACGAAATAAGACAATGCCCCTCGTCAAGGTGTTGTGGAGAAACCACAAGTTTGAAGAAGCAACTTGGGAGTCGGAGGATATGATGAAGCTAAGTTACCCACATTTGTTTTAGTGTGGGGAAAGGAAAATTTCGAGGGCGAAATTTCTTAAGGGGGGAATGTTGTAACGACCCAAATTTTCATTAATTGAAAATCCCTCTTGATCCAGTTAAATGTTTCTTTATGTTTTTATAAGATGTCAACTTCTTTAAGTTTTACGTTAAGATTTGTGACCGTTACTTTTATAGCCGTTGAACAGTGATCATCTGGGTAGTTTAAATATAAGGCTTTAACGAACCAATTTTTCTACTCAGACAAAGGAAGTGATGGCCTCATCCAGTAGAATTTCCCCTTACGAAGCCCATTTGTCGGAGCTCGGTAAAGAGGTGGCGTCTTTGGGCTTTTCCCTTGACCAAGCCCAAGCTGAGCTTCATCAAGTCAAGCTCGAACGTGATCGTCTACGGGAAAAATGGAAGTTGATAGAGATTACCACTCGAGCGATGTTATCCGAGCAGCCCCAAGAGTCTGTCACCATCGCGCACCTTACCCTTAGGTCTTATGCGGCTATTTTAAGGGGTTATGTAACAAATAAGTAGAACCATGTTCATGTACATTATTTTTTTTATATATAATAATGAATATAATTTCTAGTCATTTTTGATACATTGTAATTAGTTTTTAAAGTACAAATGGTGTTTTTAGTTATTATTTAATTAAGAATTATATTTTATTAAATTAGAGGATTTTTGAATTAAATAATATTTTAATAAAATATTATTATTAATATTAAATTAATTGTCATTAAATATAAATGATCTTATAATTTTATGAATGCAATTAAAATGTTTATTAAGGTTTGAAAGCCATTTCTGTCAAAACCCGTGAATTTCTTTATAAATGTCGGTTTTTATTTTAAAAGTGAAAATTCACATATTTAGAAAATTATTTAGATAAAATAAATATTATTTTTGGAATCAGGACGTCGAAATTATCCAACGGTGAATTTTTCATAATTTTCTGAGACAGTCCAATTTTTGGGTAAAAATTAAATACCTTTTAAATATATAATGTGTTTTATGACATCATAATGACCCAATGGTGATGTAATAAAATACCATAATCCTTAGGTTCGGCCAATATATGTTTTATCATTAAAATAATGAGGTTTTGGGTTTGTTTGAATCACTTTTCAAAGCATTAATGGAGCCCTCAAGACTTATTCAACACTTTGCCTTTTTAAATTAATTTCCATGGGAGTGTGACTCACCTCCACATAAGCAACCCTAATTTTTTAATAAGTTCGGACCTTGGCATTGTAAAATATTGTTTTCCTCTCTCCTTTTCCAGAAACCATGGGCAAATACCATGGGATGGTTTGTGGTTTGGATTATTTTAATATAAGGGGTCCCAAACCTAAATAATAAAGAATTCTCTCACCTTTCCTATATAAACCCACCCAAGCTCCCACTTCCTCCTCACCCAAATCCCTTGAATTTCGTCAAACCTCTGCCCTACTCTCTCTAGAATCCTCTCAAGGTGCCCCAAGCTCCCAAGAAGCCTCTCACAAGCCTCTCTCTAGCCTTTGGAAGCACACTTCCAAGTAAGGGTTTTCTTCCTTTCTCTTTTTTTGTCAATTTTCTTTAAGTTGTTATTGCCCTTTTTATTTCATTTATGAATGTTGGGGTATGGTTTCGCACCTCCCCCATACTGCCCTCTTATTGTTTGAATGATGGGAGAACCCTTTCTCTCTCATTAAATGCCTCCCATGTACACCCGTTACTATGCCGAAATTCCGAAAGGAACTTCTCTCTCTTCTTTTACATTCAAGCAATACTTTTGTATCATGAATCTAAATTCCATTTCTATTGTTGGGACATGTATATATATGATCTACTTACTGTCCATTACATGTAAATATGATGAGGAACCCCTTTCTACCTCATCAACCCTTTTTATGAATTCTTATGTCACGCCGTTACGCTGCCGAAATCGCACCGATTTTCTAAGCCAATGTCTTTGTGTAGTGAATATCATGCCCATTTCTCCATCAAGGGTATTCACCTTTATGCACATTTACTTATTTATTGTACATTTTCATGTATGAATTCCACATTCCTTTATCGTGGAATAAATGATTATGTTTTATGAATCCATGTTTTATGATCCATGTGGCACACTTATGCATGAAATGAAATGTTTAAGAAGGGTGCGCCCTTTATAGCGCTCCAATGCATTGGGTAAAGTATAGTATCATGATACGTCATGTGCAATGAGTGTTTACTCATGCTAATTCAAGTGCAACGAGGGTTTACTCGTGCTTCAAGTGCAATGAGGGTTTACTCATGCTCCATGTGCAATGAGCCTTGGCTCATGCTAATTCAATGTTAAGTGTTGTTGCCACATTTCCATGTTATGATTATCATGCTTTATCATGCCTTTATGTTCATGTCTCTCTTATGCTCTATTGATATGCCTATTTCCTAACATGTATTGTACTCCTCATGTTATTCATTGTGTACTCCCTTACTGGGCTTTATAGCTCACCCTTTTCTTATGCATGTCCTCAGGTTATCCCATGCAATGCTACGTACGAAGGAATGTAGTGGTCATGTAAAGGAAGTTTTCAATAAGGATGTTGTATTTCAAGTTTAAAGTTTTTATGTAATGATCCTAAGCCCCAAAGACACTAAACCTCTCGATCTTCTTTGTTGTATCAAGTGAATTTTTATGTAATAAAGCATGCTTAAGTTGTAGTAAAAAGCAGGGTTGTCACACATAACACGACATAATCAATAAGTAGAGGTTTAACCCAAATAATTGGACTTGTATTAAGAAGTTCCGTTGCAAAAATTCGATAGCCTAACAGCGTCACATCAAATTTTAGAAAAAGAGTTGATGAGAGAGATAAAGGGTATCTCATCACTTGGACATACAATTTACAGCAATAAGGTTATATAAGAACATATCCAAACATAATAAGATGTAATTTAAAACACAAAACAAAAGGAAGTCTTTTAAAAATAGGAGGTTGAAAGGTTCCCTTACCGACATGGGTAACTTTCGAAACGTACACCCCATGAAAGAAGGACCATACAACATTGATGTAAATACCCATAAAAGAAATTATATTACACAAATAGTAGAATAATGGGTAGTACATACACCATTCAAAGGAAATGGTGTCAAATATAGCATAAATCTCACGGGAATAAAAGTGAGATGAAAAATCCCTTACGAAAACTCGGCAGCCTAACGACACCACTTAAAACATTCAAAAAATGGATTGATGAAATAAAATATGGTCTCTAAAAATATGAACATAAAAAGTACAGTAAGAGGAATATAAAATAACATCCCCTAACATAATAAATAGGAGCTTAAAAGAAGTGGCATAAAAGAGAGTACTTAAAAAGAAAGAGAGAGGTTGGACCCCTTACCTCAAGTCTGACTTGTCTTGTTCATTTCTTTATATTCCTGAATAATAAACTTTGGTCAATTTATAATTGATTAAGGAAATAAATTAAATTTTATTATTCAATTAATCATATATTATCATGTCATAATAGTTAGTTAATTTTGTGAGTTCATATCAAACGTTTTGTCGATGTTCGGAACATGAGTTAAAATGATCTTGTTTGAAAAGCATTGTCAATGTAGTTGTATGTACATCATATCCAGAATAGTATTAATGATGTAAATATGATATATATCCAGTATATATTCGTTTTATACTTATTCCATAATATTTGGAGATTAAAAGAAATGAAATGCACCGTTCATGGAGACGGTAGGCCGTACGTACGCATGAACACTACTTTTATTGCTTTGGCACATTAATGGAATTAAATCTAGATGAGAGATATATAAATATTATAATTATAGTATAATATATATGTTATATAGGTCACATATGTTCATTAATTTCATTCTTTATACCTTCCATGTATTGCATGAACGAGTCACACCACTTGTGGGGGCGGTAGTCCACACTTCCTCGTATGAAATTATCGCATTTGCACAACATGAAAAGCATAAAGGTATGTTTTAAATATAAAAAAAAGAATCATATTGAAAAAATAAATATTATATATATCATATATAGAATACAGTGACATCATAATGGCCACCATGAAAGGTGTTAAGAGAAGATTGAACAATCATCGTTTCGTGAGGCAATAATTCACCATCCACAGAAACAATACGTTCTTTAACCATTAGACGGAGGTGTGTGTAAGTGTAGCATGAATAATTCACAAAAAAACATCCTAGTATATTTAAGATACCGGTTTTGTTACAAAATAAAGGAATAAAAAGAGTTTAGGGGGTTATAGAAGCAAAATAAAACAAAAGAACACAAGTGAAGACATTACCTTTAAATCGGGTAACTCCTCTTGGTTTGAACCAAAAGGGTTTCTTGAAGAGCTTTTTTCCAAAGTTATGGCTCCTAGGATGAAGAGAGGGTTGTGGAGAGATATAATGAGCAGATTTTTTTCGATCCAAAGGCTTGAGAGGTGTGGGTAAGGGGGTAGAGGTGGGGGCCTTTTATAAGAGGGAGGAGAGGCACTCTTGGAATGTCTTGAAAAGTTACTTTATTATAAAATGATTTTCAGATATTAAAGGTCCCAAAATTATATATTTCTAGGATAAGGTGATAAGGGTTCTAAATCCACCCATCCAATAGGTTTTTTACAAGTTTAAGTCTTATATTTTACCTTATCTTCTCATTTTATTTAAATCGTTTATTAATGAGGTAATCGTTGCATCATCATGGTGTCATAAATTAATTAATTTATTTAATGTCTAAAAATTATAAAAAAAAATAATATGATGTAGTAAATCTTTTTATATTTCTAATTCATATTTATAGTCAATAATATGAATTGTATTACCCCATGTAAAAATTGTTTTAGTAAAACAATACATATTTGTGACATTTTTATTTTAACTTTAAATAAAAAGTTATTAATGTCATTTTCCTACCAAAGTGGCTCCATGGGGTCCCCAAATTGACCCATGGATTTTATTTGTTGGACATGACTTGTAAAATAATGGTAGGAAATGTGTCATGGTCATTTCGTATTATTATAACATTATCTTTACATTAAATTACACTAATTACCTTTAATCGCGATTAATAAAACATAAAAGTTACTATTCACCAAAAAATTATTTTAATCCCCTTGAACCACATTTTACATCCTAATGAAAACCATGTATATCTGATTTTTGAAATTAAAATAACAGAAGTGGTAAAGTTTCATTTAAATGAAAAATCAGTTTTCAAACTACCACTTGGTGGTTTCACTATTCATCAAAAATAGAAGTTTTTCAGAAAAATTCCAAAAATTCACCCTAAGATATATTTGATATTCCAAATTCAAAAATTATGTCATTTTTACAAAATTAAAAACATAAAAGTTGCATTAATTAATTTAATAATTAATTCCCGATGTCAAAACAAATAGCGTGGTTTTAAGAAACAATATCTATTAAAAGATTGACGCTAGTTTAAGTCCAATTTCAAAGTGAAATTAATTACAATGACCACCATTGGATTAAATTGTAAAAATATATTCTAATTGAATTTTAAAACCAATTAAAAATATGATCTAATGATATAAATAAATTATATTTAAAAGAGGTTTTGAATTAAAATACAACATTTTCACTAAAACTGATCTTTATCGGAAAAATAACAAAAATTTACACAAAGTAAATTTTGATGTCCAGATTCTAAAGAAGGATTTTATTTTGTCAAATATAACATATAAAATCTTCAAAAGTATATTTAAAAAGTGTTCTCCATCAAAAGGTGGTAAATCGACCTTTTAAAGAATATTAGAAGATTTATACTTAAAATTGGTTTCATTCGCATTTTAAGCCTATAACATTTATTGGAAAAAAAGTAAAAATATTTGACAAACATATATAATCATTTTTTGTTAGTTTTTTTCATTCTCACCATTATAATGGCTAGGAATTAACTACCATTTAAAATAATTTTATTTTATTATTAGAGTGCAACGTATGATTTCATAGAAACTCATTGTTGCGTATTGAGTACGCCGTCGAGCATAGCGTTCCCTTTAAATTAATATTAACATTTTATTCAAAAATATGGATAAATATGAAAAATTAATATTCTTTATTTACCTAGGATGTTACATCCTTCCCCCTTTTGGTAATTGCATCTTCGCAATTTTTAAAATTGGGCTTGGAAAATTCATTGAAATCCCCACATCGGAAAAGGAGTAAATTAAACTATCATTTTAAAAGAAAGAAAGGGAATTAAAAAGGTCACTCGAGTTAACCCATAATAGGATTCCATGTAGGAAAACATGGATATGGAAGAAAAAAAAGGGTCTTGTTCTGAGGGAGAGTGATAGAAAACATGTTTAGGAAAAAGTTAACCACTAAAAAATCACAAACTGGTGATGGGTTAAATGGTATTTGATTCCCCAGAAAGAAAAGTTAAAAGAAAACTTTTTTTAAGTTACTTTTCATTGAGGAATTTATTAATGAGCCTAACTAAATCATAAGGAAACATACTTAATTTTCGTGTAGACTCTCATCTCCTACTGTATTTCTTACACAAACTCATATTTTCTCTAAAAGATGAGTATTTAGGATGAATTTCTCACATTAAGATAGCTATAATCAACTTCTAGAGAATCACCTAATCCACAAAAGAGAACTATATATTTAAAATGTCTTTAGACCTTAACCAAAACCAAATTTTTTAAAACAAGATCAGATAATCCACAAAGGGATAATCCTTTGTAAAAAAGAAAATCTATTCTTAATCTCTAAAATTTGTCCAACAAAACCCAAAGTTCAATGAAGACTATTCAATAAAAAAATTTCCCATAAAATTATTCAAAGTAAACCAAACTAAGACTGAAACCCAAATATTTGAAGGATTTAATCACATAGTCTTCCAAGGTACAAATTAACATTTTTCCCCAAATAACATAAGTTGCTCTTAAAGTCTCATATTGAAAAGTAATTAACCTAATCACATATCCTCCATGATAGGTTAATAATTTCCATAGAGAACCCAAAATAAACTAACTCTTCATTCATAAAATCATGTAACTATAAAGAATTAGTCAAACTAACTAGGGACTTCACGTAGTCCAGTGGTAGCCGATAAATACCAGTCGTACTTTGGTTGTGGGTTCGATTCTCGTAGCTTTGTCCGACGCGACATGTTGTCACATGGTCTGTGTGTTGTCCTTTTTCCAAAACTATAGAATTATTAAAACAGTCCCCAACATGAGATAAAGTCTTCAAAAATAATCATAACATATTTTAACCTCAAGTTTATCTCATGCCTTTCATTTTCCATCATAACATATAGTAACCCATAATTACCTCAAAAGTAAGGATCATATAAACCCTAATGGTTACCTTTATAATCATCACTTGAACTTCCACATTGAGTTGGTTCTCTCGTATAATATGCATTAGAGAACTCACCAAGGTTCAAGTGGATGATCATGACTCTTGATAGTTGGTTTAGAATAACCATGAGATTTCTCATTGAATCCCCCATTTCATCAACTCTCTTAATCATAGAACCACCAAAGTTTCCTTCAAACCCATTGTCACTTTGGTGCCTGCTAGATCCATCCATTTACTAAAATAAAAATGGTCAGTGTGAGTATATCCACAAAATAATCATGTCATAAAGAGGAAGAGAAACACTAAGATATACGTATCCAAGTTATCTCAAACTCATTCCAACATTCAAAAATAACAGTGACTCTATATAATATAATAACAATTGTGGTTATACACAACTTGTCACTTATGCTTAAACAACACTCTAACCTCTAAAGTTATCTAAACCAACCTTTGATACCATCTATAAGGACATGGCCTTAAACCATACTCAATCTTGAGTTATTTCATCAATAAATATTGAGGATCTTTTCAGGTTTAGAGTTTTAGAGAATTAGATCACAAATCATGCATTACATTCCAAATTTAAACAAAGTGGTTATATAAAATATAGTATTCATTTTTCCCATCAACAGAAACATATTTAAAATAAAACATGGATTCTTTCTTGACACTTCCTTGACACTATCATCATATCATGTACCATTCCCTTGACCTGTGAAAAACTTTTCAAAAACTTGGGATGAGCATAAAAATCTCAGTAAGGGATATAGAAACACGAAAAGGAAACATTAGTACATGTATACATAAGAATGAATGAAATCATACATTACTCACAAAACATAAGCACGTTAACATACCTCATGAAATCATAATATTTATGAATAACTCATAGAAATTATAAGACATAAAGGTAACTTGAGGCATTCATAACATTCTTACATAGGGAGTAACCCTCATGGTTATGTTTGGAATACCCATAACAGTATATTCCTTAAATCGCTTCGGAGAAACCATAACGTTTAACCCCTTTGTGTTACCCAATGCATTGGAGAGCTATATCGGGCTCACCTGCCCTTAGTTTATCACGGAACCACCCGATTTCGTAAAAGTTTCCCAAGAACAATAACATAATCATAACACTTAAATCATCCATAAAAGAAACATAAAATTTCCCCATTTCAATCACAAGAGATCACATCATGATATTATTATAAATAAAAACATCTAATAAAATCATTAAAACTCTATGAGAGAAAGTTCCCTTTATACATTGAAAATATTAAAAGAAGACCTTTAAAAGAGATTTTAGAATCAAAGTGTCCTATACAACTTAGAAACTTTTGAAAGGGTTTTAATGCATTCATGTACATATAAATAAATCCTTAAAACCATTTTTAAAACATGGACATGTATGATAAATGTTTAAAAGAATAAATCTTTTAAACCAATTAAAATAATGTTTTAATAAAAGAGTCCATTTCCATTGTGAACATTTAAATAATAAGACACATGAATGTAGACCATTTTAAAAACATTTAAATGAAATTAGTATAGACATAATATGGATATGGAAAGTCAAGGTGGCTGTATATACACTTTATAAAAAATAAAAGTGCATATCATTAAGAAATGTCTCAATGAGAAGAAATTGAGGTGTAATCCCAATCAAGGATCATGCCATTAGATAAAGGATAAAGAAATGACATAATTATGTGTGAAAAATTTAAATACACTAAATATAAGTGGATACTCAGTGTAAAATAATCAGATGTCATCCACACATATTCATAGGATGACATAATCATGAATTAGAGGTTTAACCCAAAGAATTGGACTTGGGTTAAGAAGTTCCCTTGCAAAAATTTGATAGCCTAACGACGTCACATCAAATTTAAAAAAAGAGGTGATGAGAGAGATAAAGGGTATCTCATCACATGGACATAAAATTTATAGTAATAAGGGTATATAAGAACGTATCCCAACATAAGAAGATGTAATTTAAAATACAAAACAAAAAGACGTCTTTTAAAAATAGGAGGGTGAAAGGGTCCCTTACCGACTTGGGTAACTTTCAAAACGTACACCCCTTGAAAGAAGGACTATACAACATTTATGTAAATACACATAAATGAAATTATATTACACAAAGAGTAGAATAATGGGCAGTACATACACCACTCAAAGTAAATGGTGTCAAATGTAACATAAATCTCACGGGAATAAAAGTGAGATGAAAAATCCCTTACGAAAAATCAGCAGCCTAACGACACCACTTAAAACATCCAAAAAAATGGATTGATGATATAAAATATGGTCTCTCATCATATGAACATAAAAATTACAGTAATAGGAATATATAATAACATCCCCCAACATAATAAAGATGAGATTAAAAGAAGTGACATAAAAGAGAGTACTTAAAAAGAAAGAGAGAGGTTGAATCCCTTACATCATGTCCGACTTGTCTTGTTCATTTATTTATATTCATGAATAGTAAACTTTGGTCAATTTATAATTTCTTGAGGACATAAATTAAAGTTTATCATTAAATTAATATCATATATTATCATGTAATAGTAATTATTTAATTATGTGAGTTCATATCATACGTTTTGTCGATGTTCGGTACATGAGTAAAAAATGATCTTGTTTGAAAATCATTGTCAATGTAGTTGTATGTAAATCATATCCAGAATAGTATTAATGATTCAAATATCATATATATCTAGTATATATTCGTTTTATACTTATTCCATAATATTTGGAGATAAAAAGAAATGAAATGTACTGTTCATGGAGACGGTAGGTTGTACGTACGCATGAACGCTACTTTCATTGCTTTGGCACATTAATGGAATTAAAACTAGATGATATATATATATATATATTATAATTACAGTATAATATATATGTTATATAGGTCACATATGTTCATTAATTTCATTCTTTATACATTCCATGTATTGCATGAACGAGTCAAATCACTTGAGGGGGCGGTAGTCCACACTTCCACGTATGAAATTATCGCATTTCCACAACATGAAAAGCATAAAGGTATGTTTTAAATATAAAATACAGAAGCTTATAGAAAACATAAATACCATATATATCATATATAAAATACAGTGACATCATAATGGCCACCATGAATGGTGTTAAGAGAAGATTGAACAATCATCGTCTCGTGATGCAGTAATTCGCCATCCACAGAAACAATATGTTCTTTAACCATTAGACGGAGGTGTGTGTAAGTGTAGAACGAATAATTCACATAAAAAAATCCTAGTATATTTAATATTCTGGCGTTGTTACAAAAGAAAGGAATAAAAAGATTTTAGGGGGTTTTAGAAGCAAAATAAAACAAAAGAACACAAGTGAAGACATTACCTTTAAATCGGGTAACTCCTCTTGGTTTGAACCAAAAGGGTTTGTTGAAGATCTTTCTGCCAAAGGTAAGGATCCTAGGATGAAGAGAGGGATTTTGAGAGATAAAATGAGCAGAGTTTTGTCAATAAAAAGGCTTGAGAGGTGTGGTTAAGGGGTAGAGGTGGGGGCCTTTTAAAAGAGGGAGAAGGGGGACTCTTGGAATGTCTTGAAAAGTTACTTTATTATAAAACGATTTTAGGATATTAAAGGACCCAAAATTATATATTTCTAGGATAAGGTGATAGGGGCTCTAAATCCACCCATCCAATAGGTTTTTTACAAGTTTAAGTCTTAGATTTTACCTTATCTTCTCATTTTATTTAAATCGTTTTTTAATGAGGTAATCGTTGCATCATCATTGTGTCATAAATAAAATAATATATTTAATGTCTAAAAATTAAAAAAAAAATACTATGATGTAGGAAATATATTTATCTTTCTAATGGATATTTATAGTAAAAAATATGACTTGTATAACCCCATGTAAAAATTGTTTTAGTAAAACAATACATGTTTGTGAAATTTTTATTTTAACTTTAAATAAAAAGTTATTAATGTCCTTTTCCTACAAAAGTGGCTCCATGGGGTCCCCAAGTTGACCCATGGATTTTCTTGGTCAGCCAAGACTCATCCAATAAGGGTATAACATGTTTCAATGTCATTTTATATTATTATAACATTATCTTTACCTTAAATTATACTAATTACCTTTAATCGTGATTAGTAAAACTTAAAAGTTACTCTTCACCCAAAAAAATATTTTAGTCCCATTAAACCACAGTTTACATATTAATGAAAACCATGTATGTCGGAGTTTTTAAATTCAAATCACTAAAGTGGTAAATGTTCATTTAAACGAAAAATCATTTTTTATCTACCACTTAGTGGTTTCATTATTCATAAAAAATTAAAGTTTTTCAGAAAAATATCAAAAATTCACACTAAGATATATTTGATATTCTGAATTAAAAAATGATTTCTTTTTTAAAAAATTCATAACACAAAAATTTCATTAATTAATTTAATAATTAATTCCCACTGTCAAAACAAATAGCATGTTTTAAAGAAACAATATCTATTAAAATATTGACACTAGTTTAAGTCCAATTTCAAAGTGAAATTAATTCCATTGACCACCATTGGATTAAATGGTAAAAATATATATTCTAATTTAACTTTAAAACCAATTAAAAAGATGATCTAATCATATAAATAAATTAGATTAAAAAGAGGTTTTGAATTAAAATACAACATTTTCACTAAAACTGATCTTTATCGGAAAATTAACAAAAAATTTACACAAAGTAAATTTTGATGTCATGATTATAAAGAAGGATTTTACTTTCTCAAATATAAAAAATAAAATCTTCAAAAGTATATTTAAAAAGGATTCGCTATCAAAAGGCAGTTAATCGTCCTTTTAATGAATATTAGTAGATTTATGCCTAAAATTGGATTCATTCGCATTTTAAGCCTCTAAAATTTATTGAAAAAATCTAAAAATATTTGAAAAACATATATAATCATTTTTTAGTTAGTTCTATTCAATCCCGCCATTACAACGGCTTGGCGTTAACTACCATTTAAAATAATATTATTTTATTATTAGAGTGCAACTAAAGATTTCAAAGAAAATCATTGTTGCGTATTGGGTACGCCATCGAGCATAGCGTTCTCTTTAAATTAATATTAACATTTTATTCACAAATATGGATAAATATGAAAAAGTAATATTCTTTATTTACCTGGGATGTTACATGACATTATGCTACCGAATCATCACCACGATTTCCCATGTCAAAACAATTGTTTATTGAATGTTGTGCCCATTTATAATCATGGGTGTTCACTTTTATGCACGTATACCATTTTATTTGGGTGTCACATATATTTATTCTACACTCCTTGATCCTAAAATAAATTATGTTTATGAATGAATCCATGTTTTATGATCTATGTGGAACACTTTAGCATGAGAATATAATTTAAGTGACTGGTGAAACCTGAAATATATAGCACTCCAATGCATTGGGTAATGTTTAGTATCATGATACATCATTTTGGTACATTGGTTTACTTGATTTTTTTATACGGATTTTTCCATAATGAATTCTTGGTGGTTTATCCTTGACTTTTGTTCATGATTCTATGTTTAAAGATGTTGCCACATTTCTAATGTTATGATGCTATATAATGAATTATTATTCATGTTCTTTTATGCCTCGTTGATATGAATTATCTAATATATATTATTATATTTATGTTATTCCATGTTTATTCCCTTACTGGTCTTCATGGATCACCCCTTTCTTATGTATTTTCCCAAGGTTATCCAATGTATTTTTAAGCTCAAGCATGTTAAAGAAGTTTTAAATAAATATGTTGTAATTATTGTTTAAAGATGTAATGAAATGAAACTAATTACTATATAAACTAGACTTAATGATCTATTAGGTATTATTAAGTGTAATTTTATGTAACTAAATCATGTATTTTTGGGTAATAAAAAGATGGGTTATTAAGGATGGTATTAAAGGGAATGTTTAGTTATTTTTGGTATTAGAATTAGAAAAATATAGAAAAATACTTAGAGATAAGACTAAGAATAAGAATACATCCCTAAAATTTTGTTAATTATAGATTAGGTATTTTACAAAGAAAATAAATCTATATATATATACTACTAGTGGATGTGGTTACCATACATATATACCTAGGAGTAACCACTATGGGAATGAGTTATATGTCTCATTAGGGGTATCCTCATATATGAAAATGAGCCTTAATACGCACTTGATTTGACCCTCCCAGGTGATATTCATTCATAATTCATAAGATCATTCCTAACCATTACTAAGGAATAAAAAACATGCACAAAATAGTATATGTTAGAAAATAGATTCTGGATAACAAAGACTAAAGACAATAATTCCATAAGTTAAGGGAATACATGTAATTTATAAGTTATCACTTTAGTGTCATTAAATTCCTTTTTATGTGTTCAAAGTTATAGATAATAATACTTAATTTTCCTTATATTCTATAAAATGGATGAAAATTGGAGGAATCAGGTAAACAATCAACGTGAAGAGCAATATGATGATTCTCCCAGTGAGAGTCCCAACCCGACGAGTGATGGAATAACAAAATTGTTGATTATAATCTCTTATCTTACTTAGGTTTTGAATAGAAAATTATATTAGGAGGAGATTCCAAATCCCCTTAAAAGATAAGAAGCCTCAATCGAGAGCTTCTTGCGATAAAGACCTCCAACATTCAATGGATCATCTGACCCCTTAATCAAGGAAAAATGGATAAATTCTATAGATAATATATTCTCCATCCTTCAATGATCCAAACAAGGGAAGGTAATTTTGACTATTTATCATATTGAGGGTGAATCTGATCAATGTTGGATATTGATAAAAAATATGATGGCTAAGGAAGAGATTGAAGAAACAATGTATATGGATTTTAGTAAAATGTTTTTTGATAAATATTTTCTCTACACCCTCCAACATAAAATGGAAATGGATTTCCTTATCCTCATGTAGAAATACAATGAATATATCTGGGTGTATGAAGAAAAATTCACTAGGATTTCACGGTATGCCTCTGACTTTGTCGTTATACCCGAATACAAAGTTGACTATTTCATTGGTGGGATAAAACCTATCCTACAGAAAGCCCTGACGATCCATGAATTTGATAGTTATGAGGTAATATTCCAATGTTACCTCAAAGTTGAAATGAATATCGAGAATCTATGGGGTGACACATGGATAAGAACTAGAAAGTGGATATCAATTCTGGTGGTCTATTAGGGATATCTAATGGTACCATAAAATTTCAATATCCCACTTTCCAATGGTGTGGAATGAAGCACCCTAGAAATTGTCTGAAGGGGATGAGGAAAAGATTTAGGTGTGGTAAGGAAGTGAACCTAACTAGATATTTCAGACCGGAGAAACCCTCTACTATGACAGAGGAAATAAATTATCTAGTCAACCCTCAACATATTGTTCAATACTATAACTACAAGGAACTAGGTCATTTTTCAAACCAATACACTAATCCAAGGATTTTCAGAGACAACCAACAACCTCAAAGGAAGAAAGGGATATCATTTTCCATCACTACCACCAAAGTTAATACCTACAACAATGTGTTGATATATACACTATTTATTATTTCAGGAATAGTGAACATACTTTTTGATTATGGTTCCATGAAATCCTTCATATAAAAAATATTTAATAAAACTATCAAAAAACAACCTCAAATCAAGGAAGTTGAGTTGTCAGTGGAAAGGGAACATGGGTAAATTATTTCATCCCAAGTATATAATTCCTCCCTTGTCAATGTTTGTGGGCAGAATTTCCATGAAAACAAGGTCATACTCCCTTTGGTGGAATTTGATACAATTCTGGGTATGGATTGGATTTCCCAATATGTCTAATACATGAATTACCATGATAAGGAAATCACTCTCCATATTTCAAATCATACTCATATTCTATACAAATGCTTTGTGAAGGATGTATATTCATAAACTCCACCATCTCAAGCATGGATATTATTTCAATATGATCAAGAGTATCTTGCTCAAAATATTACATCTAAGGAACTAATCACCCTTGAATACAGGACCATTGTGAGAGAATACACTTATTTGTTTCCTAAGGAATTTTATGGCCTTTTTCCTAGTGCAGATGTTTAATTTTTAATCGATCTTATCCCTAGGTCATTAACATTTTCTATGAATCCATATATAATAGATGTTGTGGAACCTGAGGAGTTGAAAAAAACTACATGAGAATATGGATAAAGGTTTCATATGCCGAATTGCACCACCATGGGGTGCACCAGTCCACTTCATCAAGATGAAAGATGTGCCAATGTTAATTTTCCTCGATTACCGTGAGCTCAACAAGATCAAAATAAAGAACAAGTATCCGAAGCCTCATATTGATGGCTTGTTCGATTATCTACGTGGAGGAAAATAATTTTCCAAGGTGGATCTGTGGTCTGGATATTACCATGTTAGGGTGAAGAAGGAGGGTATCCCCAAGACTAATTTTCATGTAAGGTATGATCACTCTGAATTCATAGTAATTCCTTTGAGATCCATTAATTCTATATAAATATTTATGGAATAGATGAATAAAGTCTTTAGAGATTACCTCCAGAAATTTGTGGTAGTATTTGTTGATGATTTTCTAATATAATATTGATGAAAAAAGGATCATGAGGTGTATTTGAATATTGTGCTAAAGACCATGAAAAAGGATAATCTTTATTCCATGTATAGGAAATTTGAGTTATGTTTGAAGGTATTCTATTTCTTAGGGAATATCATCACAAGAAATGTGATAACTATAGACCCCTCAAAAAACAAAAGAAACTAAATGATTTATGAGGCCAATATATGTAACATATATCCATAATTTTCTTAGGTTAACTGGGTATTATAGCTAATTCGTGATAAATTTCTCATGATTGTAAAACCCTCCCACCAAACTAACTTGTAAGGTTGTCATGTTTTCATGGAATTAAGATAGAGAAGAAAGAATCATGGTGTTGAAAAGAGCCTTATAATTGTTCATTTACTCACACTACCCAAAAGCGGAGAGCTTCTTGGGGTATTCAGTGATGCTTCAAAGAAGGTCCTAGGCCATGTGTGGGTGAGAAATGAAAAAGACTTTGCATATTCTTAAATGAAGTTGAATGTTCAGAAAAATAACTACCCAACACATGATCTAGAGATGAGTACAATGATTTTTACATTAGAAATTTGATGGCATTATCTATTTGGGGAGAAGTTTTAAATATATACTAATCAAAAAGTCCTCAAGTATATATTCACACACAAAGAGAAAAATATGCACTGTTTATGACAGTTAGAGATAATAAAATACGTTGACTACTCCTTCCACTACCATCCTGGGAAATAAAATAAAGTGGAAGACGCTCTTAACAAAAAGATCCCGCAATCCTGTCATTGATGAGAATTGAAAGGGATATGATCTTCTCAGATTTGGAAAGGATGGACATGTGGATTATAAATGAAGGAACATCATAAATCCTTTTACAAATTATTTTTCAACCATCTCATCATGAATGGTTAGAGTATTCTGAAAAAGTTTATGTAAGAATTTAGAATAAAGTGTAATTTATAAGGAAAGGGAAATCCTCAGAGTTCAATGTTAATCATGAATGTTTTGTGAGATTTAGGGAAAGACTATGTGTACCATCAAATCATAAGGAAAATAAGGACCTGTTGGATGACACAAATTGATCCATCTACTCCATACACCTAGGAAGTAGAATGTTGTATTGAGATATCTGATCATACTATTGATGGAACAATATGAAGAAAGATATAATAGAATATACATGAAGATGTCTGGTATGTCAGTAAGTGAAAGAGGAAAGGAAAAAATTCATGTGGATGATGTAACCATTACCCATACCTATATGGGAATTGGAAAAAATAACCATGGGTTTTGTCACTGATCTTCCAAGTACATCATGGGGGAATAATGATATATGGGTTGGGGTAGATCATCTTATAAATACTACAGACTTCATTGGGAAATGAGAGGAATTATCACCAGATCTACTTGCACGGATATACATTAGAGAATTGTTAAGGCCATATGGAGTACCACAATCAATTGTATCTAAATGAGATACAATATTCCCCAAAATGTTCTAGAAGAGTCCTTAGTATGCTATGAATATTGAGTTGGACTTCATCACAACATATAACCCTCAAATTGATGTCGAATATGAGTAAACTATCTAAAAACTTGAAGAAATGTTTAGAGAATTCTCAATTGACATCAAAGGAAACTTGGGGAAATGTTGAGAGTATGGTCAATTTACTTAAAAGGAATATGGGATAAAAAATATCCTTTGGTTGAGTTATATTACAATAACTGTTTCCACTTGAGAATACAAATAGCTCCCTTTGAACCCCTTTATGGGAAGAGGTGAAGGACTCCTACATTCTGGGTTGAAGTTGGGGAACAAAAACAACGAGGTCCTGAAATGGATGAGGAAATGGTGGAAAAGGTTAAGACCATTTAAAAGAACATCAAGGATACTAAAAGTTGGAAAAGAGCTATACTGGCAATCATTGACGAATCCTAGAGTTTGATGTTGGAGACAAGTTATTCCTCTGTATATCCCCATGGATAAAAGTGTTATTATTTGGGAAGAAGGTAAATATTATTTCATGATACATCAACCCCTATAAGATCTTTGATTTCATTGGAGTGGTGGATTATTTACCTGTACTCCCACCTAACCTATCTCGAGTTTATGATGTATTCTATGTGTCACTCTTAAGTAAGTACATACCTGACCCGTCAAATGTACTCAATCCATAGGTAGTACCATAAGAGAATGATATTTTTTTTGGAAGTATCCGGTGAAGATTTCATTGGGACAAATTTCTACAAAATAAGAAAATTCACCTTGTCATAGTGCTATGGAGAACCCAAAATTTTGAAGATGAAATGTAGGAACCATAGTAAGTGATGATAAAAAATTACCCTCATCTATTTTAAGGGGGGTGAAATGAAAATTTTGAGGGAAAAATTTCTCATGGGGTGAAGATTTTAATGTCCCAAACTATTATAAATGAAGTTTCCCTTGGTGATTTAATTAAATGTATTATTATATAATATGGTTATAGAAAACACATGCAATTCCTTTGTTATATATTTTAATTTAAAATACCATTAATAATATAACCATTAAAGAGTGATCACATGACCAATATAAATATAGGGCTTAAAAAAATTCAATTAACACAGACAAAAGAAGTGATGACCTCATATTCTATGATTATACCATATGAAGCCCATTTATTGGAGCTTCTAAGGGAGAAAACATGATTAGGATTTTCCCTTAAAGAAGACCAAGATAATATCCAACATCTTAAGCATGAGGAAAAATTTTTATGGGATCAGTTCAAGTTCATCTAGATCACGACACCAACCATGTTCGCCGAATGATCCAATGAGAGAATCATTGTCGCACACCTTACTCTTAGGGAACAATCCGGTGTAATAAAGGGATATGTATCAAGACCTTAATAATTTGAATACGTATATTTTATTTAATGATGAATTTATTTTAATTTTTTTATTGTTACTTTATAACTGATTTTTAGTTTGGTTTAATTAAGCACAAATTGTATTTTCAGATATTTTTCAAAATCAATTAAGGGATTTATTGTAACAGCCCGAGATTTTATGAAAAATATTCTTTTTATTTCACTAATGTCTTGTGTTGTACGCTACACCAAAGGGAGCTTGCACAACATGCATCCTTGACTTTCCTTGCATTACACGCAATCGCTACCTTCCTCGATAGCGTGTGTAGTACGCAATAACGAGTTTCACTAAACAGCGATGTGCTATTAAAATGTTATTAAAACTAGCCGTTATGAATAGTAATAACCACTTTTTAAAATTCTGTAAATCTTATTTTTCAAAATGAACTTCATTCTTGGATTCAGAGTATCGAATTTAGCCTAAGGTGAAATTTTGGTACTTTTCGGATAACTTTCATATTCTGATGAATAGTGAAAATTACTAAATTATAATTAAAAACAACCTTTTTAATCGAAATAATTAATAGTGACAAATTATTAAATTGAGTGGTTTTAAAGTATATTTAGAATATATTTTTACAATTTAATACAATGTTGGTCATTGGTTGTAATTTCACATTTAAACCAGACATAATCAAGTGTCAATCTTTTGATATATATTGTTTCCTAAAAACACGCTATTTATTTTAACAGCGGGATTTAATTATAAAATTAATTAATGCAACTTATATGTTATGAATTTGGTAAAATAGATTTCATTTTTGAATTCGGAATATGAAATATAGCTTAGGATGAAATTTTGGTATTGTTCTGAAAAACATCAATTTTTGATGAATAGTGAAACTACTAAGTGGTAGTTAAAAAAACTGAATTTTTCATAAAACATAATTTTGCCGCTTCTGTGAATGGAATTTCGAAAATCCGAGAGACACGGTTAATATCAAGGACTAAAATGTGGTTCAATGAGATGAAAATAATTTTTTGGTGAATAGTAACTTTTTACTATTTTTACCGCGGTTAATAGTAAATAGGGTAACTAAGGGTAAATATGATATCAATATTACCCTAAAACATGTCCTAATTCTATTGGACAAGTGTAATTCTACCAAAAACAAACTTAGGAATAAAATATGACCATTTAGGCCCACTTGGATTAGATTAGGACATTTATTATTAATTTATTTAAAGAAAGGTTAAAATAGTTAAAATCAAAGTTTAATAAGTAAATCATTTTTAATATGGGGTTATACATAAGATAAATTCGATTGTAAATATTCATTAGAAATATAAAAAGATTTCTTACATGATGGTAGTTTATTTGTAATTTTTAGACATAAAATAATTTAATTTATTTATGACACAACGATGATGCAGTAATTATCTTATTAATGAAATATTGACATAATTGATGTTATAAACACCAAAATAAATGTAATATGAGATTTTTTATGAATTCCACTAATTTTCTAGGTTACTATGATATATTAATGTTGATTTAATCAACTTGTTTCGAACATTTAATTCTGTTATGACTTTCACAAAAATCATATATCAAATAGTGTCAAAATTGACACAAAATAGTTTTTAAATCAAATATTATATTATTAATTGATATTGTATTCCTAAAAATCTAAGGTTCGGCCAAATGACTTAGATAAGGATATATATATTAATAATAAACAATTTGGGGTTCGTTTGGAATGTTATAGTAAGTTTATTAACCATATAGTGAATGAAAACAAAAAGACATGGTAAAAGTTAAATTATTTAACTTAGAGTTAAATCTAATTGATAAGGTTAAAATAATATCCTAAACTTGTCTAAATTCTATTGGTTGATAGGATTTCGACCCATCCCCACTTTAGCTTCGAAATAAGACCCTTTGGAACCATTATAAACCGATTCTGACTTTAATATAAAATAATATTTTGAGATATTCCTAAGGTGCCCCTCTCCTCCCCTATAAAAGGACACCTCCTCCCCGTCCTCCTCACACCAATTTGAGCACTCAAGCTCGGCCAACCCCTGCCATTTTCTCCTCTCCACTTCCCTAGAATAATCCTAGAGGTCCTGGTCCTCTCCAAAGACCAATCTTAGTTCCTTAAGTGGAGGATTCAAAGAGGCGTTCCAAAGAAGAGGTAATATCCATTACCGATCTTTTCAATTTCTTTCTTCTTCAACTTCTTCTTCTTTAGTTGTTTCATGATAAAGTAATAACATCAGTATTACTTACATACTGATATGTTATTATAAATATGAAACAACCCTAATTCACATTCTATCCATCCTACGGAAAAATGAAATCACCGCGCGTGCGTACGTACGGAATACCGTCTCCACGCCGTGGTGTAATCTATTTTCCACCATCACCTTACAAGGATGGGTATAATGGTGTAATGAGTAACTACATATGATTATTATGAAGTAATATTGATACTGAAATAATATATATATACTCTAATACAATTCCACGATCATAGGAACGATATCATCACTCGTGCGTACGTACGGAATACCGTCTCCACGATGTGATGCGACTCGTTCTACATGATCTTCATTTCATAATGATTATATAAATGAATTGAATGAATGAATATGGTATATACTACACTAATACCATTCTGGAAATGAATTATCTATAAACTAAAGATAAGAATAAGAATTTATTTGACAAAACACGCATAAGAACAAAAATTTATAAAGACCCGAGTAACAAGTAACAATGAAATATTACTAACAAGAAGCTAATAATATGACCATATATGATATCATATCAATATGTATGATTCTGGAATAAGTCAATAACATTATTTAAACCATTATACAGGAGCTTCAGACACGAACAAAGAAAATCGGACCTAAGGTAAGGGAAATATCACAATCTCATTTTTATCCGAGATTGTTTATTCGTAAGTATTTACTGGGGTGTATTTTATCATCCACATCCATGTTTCATCAATATGTAATATTATTTCCATCCACCTACAATTGTTTAAATCCATTTTTACCCTTCGGTGAGTTTTTAGTAATATGTATGAAAGGAATCTTTTGTCGTTTTTCGTACGAGGTACTTTTTGACTTTTCCGACAAAAGTACGAAGAATGTTTTTTTAACTTATACGACATGAATGGATTTTTAAAACATTGTATCCAAGAAGCTTCCTTTACAAGTTTTCAAGTTTATTTTTAATCAACTTCTTTTATTTTAAAGTTTAATGACATGTTATGAAAGGAAAAATGTTTTTGAAGAAGAAAGGATATTTTCCTCAAGAAAGGAGTTCAAGTGTTTTATCAAAATTATTTTCCATCTAAGATAATAAAGGGTTCTGTTTTTATCCCTATTATTAAATTGATTTGTTCATGTTGTGATGGAATTATTTTTATGAATTCCTTTATCTTATATGAATTGATTTATGATGTCATGATGTTTCAAGAATCCCATTTTTGTTACATGTGTTATGCGATGATATATGATTATGTGGCACACATAAGAAAGGATTCATTATAAGATGGGTGGGACCTATATCTACCTCCAATGCATTGGGTAAAGATTTTATATCTCATGAGATAAACATGGCTGGAACGGAAGGTTATTTCGGTTCAGTGATACAGGACTGAAACGAGGAGTGAACTCGGTTCAGAAAGGGACTTTGTCCACTAAGATAGTCTTGGAAATGAGTCATGACTAACAAGAAATGATTTTCCATGATTATGTGTGCATGCCACAAAGTTTCAAGTCTTATGTTATGATTATGGGGATCTCATTTTCACTTCTATGATTTATTAAGATTTTATGATCTCTTTTGCAGGTTATGATTTTCAAAAAGATATGATATGATTTTTATTTCCTTTATTGCCCTTGCTGAGCATTTGAGCTCACCCTTTTATGTTTTCTTTTCCCCAGGATATAAAGAAAGGTTTTAGGTAAAAAAATGGAAGATCTTTATGGGAGATATTGAAGATCTTTCACCAGGATTAGAAGATTATGTTCCGAGTTTCCAAAGACACTAAACTATTACGATCCTTGTGTGTGTGTTTTTGTTATGTACTAAGTATTCCGCAAATGTAATGTAATGTCCATGTACGTCAGGCTTCGGGTCTCTACAGTTGGTATCAGAGGAAAGGTTTAGTCAACCTTTGGAAACTAGGATGCGAAAACGTTAGTGAGATCCCTAGAGATATTTCTAAGGTATGTCTAGGGATGCCCCTAAGGATAAGTATACGTATAGGATATAGTCCTAGAACTATGGTAACGATATTAGATTAAACCAAAGATGTTAGATATTTAAGTTACTCCCCCTTTATTATGATTTTTGCATCTAACACTATTCTGTTTGGGTTTTAGAAAATGGCTGGAATCAAGATGATTCACAATAATGGAGGATATGATGGACAATGGAATGATATTCTTCATGAGCAACCAAATGAAATGGGATTTGGATGTCCAAACATCATTATTATGCCGAATCAGCAATCTCACAATATGATCAATAAAGTAAAATTTGGTAAGTTTCCTAACTCGACTAATAAGAGAAAGATGGAGTTCCATGATGATCATAGAGGAAAGAAAGTTCAATTTCCCCTATGTAAATCATGTGGGAAGAGGCATCAAGGAGAATGTTTCAAGGGAACTGGAAGATGCTTTGGGTGTGGAAAAGAAGGACACAAAGCAAGTAAGTGCAAAGGAAAAGGTTCAGTTAACACCATGGATGAGGATAATGGTATTGCTACGACATCCACAATGGTTAAATGTTTTAAATGTGGAATGTACGGGCATTATGCAAACCAATGCCCTAAGGGAAAGTCTCATGAAGAGAATCAGTATGGTCGTATGGGTAGTATTTATGTTGATGATGATGAAGAGACTACAAATGATATGTGAGATGAAAGAATTGTTGAAGCTCGGTCAATGGTTTAAGAAGGTTGTGGAATGATTACATGTTTATCAAGTGTAATGTTGTATAAAGAATCTCATGGTACTATAGAATAAAGAGACATATAAGGATTGATACATTGTTGTCTTTCCTTGAGTTTTGAAAGTGTGTGATTAATGCTACCAGTATCCATGAAAGGTTATTCAGATATTTTTGGAAATAAGATGATATGCGCATAATGAAGGGAAAACGAGAAAACGAAATGTTTAACAGTATTCATGAGCTCATGATTGATATAAGGACTAAGTGATATCATGGTTTGATTATAAAGAATTTTGAGGATTTTGGTATGTGGAAAGTGTTAACGTTTAACTTCATTCATGTTTTCACTAAGGTTCAATGGGTATTCAAGAGAATACATGATTAAGGACTTTGAATGTTTAGAATGTGACCAACAAGACATATCTTATGATATATGGGGATCAACGATGGTATTAAATCTCTGGTAATCATTTTCACTATGTTATGAGAGTGGACTGCAGTATTATGGATAAGCCTAAAGATTAGAATGGATTATGTTGGACATAAGTTAGTATTGTTTAAGGATAGAAGTTTTTTTTCCGATATTATTGATGGGATGTTATAGTAATGTAGTTTTAGAAAAAGGACAACCTACAGGACGGGCGACAGCCCATCGCGTCGGACAAGACTATGGGAATCGAACCCACAACCGAAGTGCGACTGGCCTTTATCGCCTACCACTGGCCTACAGGAAGTCCCTGTTTAGTAGAAACTAGTTTTATTATATTAAGCAGTATGATATATGAAGTATAAGTCTATTTTAGGAACCATATGTGATTAATCTCACTATAGATCGACTTATGTATTTAATTTTTGCTAACCTTTTTTTTGAGACAGATGGAATGACCCGTCATTCTATCACATGATCTGCTAACACTTCACGAATAACAAATTCAACTTCATTTATTTAAGAGATGAAGTGGAAATTGTTCAAGGCATGAACAACAGTGAGATTGTACCAAAATAAAGTTAGTATTTATTCTAATTCAAATTTTCAACTTTAGGGAAATGATCTTGAAAACCAAAAATGTTGTCCTAGTGATCTTATACCTGATGAATCAGATGGTACCTTATATCATCACAAATCTATGGATTTGTGATTACTGGCTTTTCCATAGCCATGTTCTCTACCACTCTCCATCAGAACATGATGGTTAGATTTCTCTTCCATATCCATATTTTCACCTATGTGGAAACCCAGCGATTAGTTTATTTGGGGAATCGTTACATTTCATACTTTAGTTTTTAAAGCCAAGTTTTTGTATTCCTTTTTACGATGTGGGATTCTATTAAATAAACTTTCGAATAGTAAACCATTTATAACCCCGACGAATTTCGAGGGCGAAATTCATTTTAAGGGGGGTAGAATGTAACAGCCCGAGATTTTATGAAAAATATTCTTTTTATTTCACTAATGTCTTGTGTTGTACGCTACACCAAAAGGAGCTTTCACAACACGCATCCTTGACTTGCCTTGCATTACACGCAATCGCTACCTTCCTCGATAGCGTGTGTAGTACGCAATAACGAGTTTCACTAAACAGCGATATGCTATTAAAATGTTATTAAAACTAGCCGTTATGAATAGTAATAACCACTTTTTAAAATTCTGTAAATCTTATTTTTCAAAATGAACTTCATTCTTGGATTCGGAGTATCGAATTTAGCCTAAGGTGAAATTTTGGTACTTTTCGGATAACTTTCATATTCTGATGAATAGTGAAAATTACTAAATTATAATTAAAAACAACTTTTTTAATCGAAATAATTAATAGTGATAAATTATTAAATTGAGTGGTTTTAAAGTATATTTAGAATATATTTTTACAATTTAATACAATGTTGGTCATTGGTTGTAATTTCACATTTAAACCAGACATAATCAAGTGTCAATCTTTTGATATATATTGTTTCCTAAAAACACGCTATTTATTTTAACAGCGGGATTTAATTATAAAATTAATTAATGCAACTTCTATGTTATGAATTTGGTAAAATAGATTTCATTTTTGAATTCGGAATATGAAATATAGCTTAGGATGAAATTTTGGCATTGTTCTGAAAAACATCAATTTTTGATGAATAGTGAAACTACAAAGTGGTAGTTAAAAAAACTGAATTTTTCATAAAACATAATTTTGCCGCTTCTGTGAATGGAATTTCGAAAATCCGAGAGACACGGTTAATATCAAGGACTAAAATGTGGTTCAATGAGATGAAAATAATTTTTTGGTGAATAGTAACTTTTTACTTTTTTTACCGCGGTTAATAGTAAATAGGGTAACTAAGGGTAAATATGATATCAATATTACCCTAAAACATGTCCTAATTCTATTGGACAAGTGTAATTCGACCAAAAACAAACTTAGGAATAAAATATGACCATTTAGGCCCACTTGGATTAGATTAGGACATTTATTATTAATTTATTAAAAGAAAGGTTAAAATAGTTAAAATCAAAGTTTAATAAGTAAATCATTTTTAATATGGGGTTATACATAAGATAAATTCGATTGTAAATATTCATTAGAAAGCTAAAAAGATTTCCTACATGATGGTAGTTTATTTGTAATTTTTAGACATAAAATAATTTAATTTATTTATGACACCACGATGATGCAGTAATTATCTTATTAATGAAATATTGACATAATTGATGTTATAAACACCAAAATAAATGTAATTTGAGATTTTTTATGAATTCCACTAATTTTCTAGGTTACTATGATATATTAATGTTGATTTAATAAACTTGTTTCGAACATTTAATTCTGTTATGACTTTCACAAAAATCATATATCAAATAGTGTCAAAATTGACCCAAAATAGTTTTTAAATCAAATATTATATTATTAATTGTTATTGTATTCCTAAAAATCTAAGGTTCGGCCAAATGACTTAGATAAGGATATATATATTAATAATAAACAATTTGGGGTTCCTTTGGCATGTTATAGTAAGTTTATTAACCATATAGTGAAAGAAAACAAAAAGACATGGTAAAAGTTAAATTATTTAACTTAGAGTTAAATCTAATTGATAAGGTTAAAATAATATCCTAAACATGTCTAAATTCTATTGGTTGATAGGATTTCGACCCATCCCTACTTTAGATTCGAAATAAGACCCTTTGGAACCATTATAAACCGATTTTGACTTTAATATAAAATAATATTTTGAGATATTCCTAAGGTGCCCCTCTCATCCCCTATAAAATGACACCTCCTCCCCCTCCTCCTCACACCAATTTGAGCACTCAAGCTCGGCCAACCCCTGCCATTTTCTCCTCTCCACTTCCCTAGAATAATCCTAGAGGTCCTGGTCCTCTCCAAAGACCAATCTTAGTTCCTTAAGTGGAGGATTCAAAGAGGCGTTCCAAAGAAGAGGTAATATCCATTACCGATCTTTTCAATTTATTTCTTCTTCAACTTCTTCTTCTTTAGTTGTTTCATGATAAAGTAATAACATCAGTATTACTTACATACTGATATGTTATTATAAATATGAAACAACCCTAATTCACCTTCTATCTATCCTACGGAAAAATGAAATCACCGCGCGTGCGTACGTACGGAATACCGTCTCCACGCCGTGGTGTAATCTATTTTCCACCATCACCTTACAAGGATGGGTATAATGGTGTAATGAGTAACTACATATGATTATTATGAAGTAATATTGATACTGAAATAATATATATATACTCCAATACAATTCCACGATCATAGGAACGATATCATCACTCGTGCGTACGTACGGAATACCGTCTCCACGATGTGATGCGACTCGTTCTACATGATCTTCATTTCATAATGATTATATAAATGAATTGAATGAATGAATATGGTATATACTACACTAATACCATTCTGGAAATGAATTATCTATAACCTAAAGATAAGAATAAGAATTTATTCGACAAAACACGCATAAGAACAAAATGTTATAAAGACCCGAGTAACAAGTAACAATGAAATATTACTAACAAGAAGCTAATAATATGACCATATATGATATCATATCAATATGTATGATTCTGGAATAAGTCAATAACATTATTTAAACCATTATACAGGAGCTTTGGACACGAACAAAGCAAATCGGACCTAAGGTAAGGGAAATATCACAATCTCATTTTTATCTGAGATTGTTTATTCGTAATTATTTACTAGGGTGTATTTTATCATCCACATCCATGTTTCATCAATATGTAATATTATTTCCATCCACCTACAATTGTTTAAATCCATTTTTACCCTTCGGTGAGTTTTTAGTAATATGTATGAAAGGAATCTTTTGTCGTTTTTCGTACGAGGTACTTTTTGACTTTTCCGACAAAAGTACGAAGAATGTTTTTTTTAACTTATACGGCATGAATGGATTTTTAAAACATTGTATCCAAGAAGCTTCCTTTACAAGTTTTCAAGTTTATTTTTAATCAACTTCTTTTATTTTAAAGTTGTATGGCATGCTATGAAAGGAAAAATGTTTTTGAAGAAGAAAGGATATTTTCCTCAAGAAAGGAGTTCAAGTGTTTTATCAAAATTATTTTCCATCTAAGATAATAAAGGGTTCTGTTTTTATCCCTATTATTAAATTGATTTGTTCATGTTGTGATGGAATTATTTTTATGAATTCCATTATCTTATATGAATTGATTTATGATGTCATGATGTTTCAAGAATCCCATTTTTGTTACATGTGTTATGCGATGATATATGATTATGTGGCACACATAAGAAAGGATTCATTATAAGATGGGTGGGACCTATATCTCCCTCCAATGCATTGGGTAAGGATTTTATATCTCATGAGATAAACATGGCTGGAACGGAAGGTTATTTCGGTTCAGTGATACAGGACTGAAACGAGGAGTGAACTCGGTTCAGAAAGGGACTTTGTCCACTAAGATAGTCTTGGCAATGAGTCATGACTAACAAGAAATGATTTTCCATGATTATGTGTGCATGCCACAAAGTTTCAAGTCTTATGTTATTATTATGGGGATCTTATTTTCACTTCTATGATTTATTAAGATTTTATGATCTCTTTTGCAGGTTATGATTTTCAAAAAGATATGATATGATTTTTATTTCCTTTATTGCCCTTGCTGAGCATTTGAGCTCACCCTTTTATGTTTTCTTTTCCCCAGGATATAAAGAAAGGTTTTAGGTAAAAAAATGGAAGATCTTTATGGGAGATATTGAATATCTTTCACCAGGATTAGAAGATTATGTTCCGAGTTTCCAAATACACTAAACTATTACGATCCTTGTGTGTGTGTTTTTGTTATGTACTAAGTATTCCGCAAATGTAATGTAATGTCCATGTACGCCAGGCTTCGGGTCTCTACATTTATTTTGATGAATTAATGATTTTTAAATAATTTTTATTTTAATAAAATGTTATAATAAAATAATTATTGTTAATTATAAATGATCATATAATTTTTATGAAGTGAAATATACATTTTATATTGCCTCAAAAATGTTATTGTCAAAAAACCCTAGTATTTTTCAATAAATGTAGAATCTTAGTTTAAAGGTGAAATTGAAAATACTTCTAAAATTACTTAGATAAAATTAATATTATTTTTGGAATAATAATTTCAAAATTATCTAATAGTGAATTTTTCATAATTTTTGAAGGCAGACAATTTTTTTTGTAAAAATTAAATACCGTACAAATATATAGTGAGACTTATGACATCATAATGACCCAAAAATTATGTAATAAATAAAATAATGGGTATCATTAGAAAAATATGTGTTTTCCCCTTAAAATAATGTGATTTTATGTTTTACTTTTTTAATTTCATTAATTCCAATATAAATCCTCCAAAACATTTAATATATTTTAGAGTTTTTAATTCATTTATTTAAATGTGTGACTCACCTCCATATAAGAAAGGGAATTATTATAATATTTTCAGCCATTTTCCTAAAAAAATAATGAAAACCAATCCAGTTTGGAAAAAACCATGGGCAAAAATTATGGGAAGGTTTGTGGTTTGAAATATTTTATTTTGTAGAGTCCAAAACATAAATAATAAAATAATCCCTCCCTTTTTCTATATAAAACCACCTAATATCACACTTATATTTACTAAAAATACTTTTATAATGACCTTAATCTTCCCTCCTCTCTCTATAATCCTCCCAAGGTTCCCCCAAACTCTTAAGAATCTTCTTTAAATCTTTTGGAGTCATACTCTTAATGTAAGGGACCATCTCTTTCTCACTTTTATTCAAGAATCTCCTCTATGTTATGTCATTTTATTTTCAATTACTAATGATGAGGTATGTTTTAGAACCTACCACATACTAAAATTATGATGTATAAATGACGATATACCCCTTTTTCTCTCATTAATACCCCTAAGAACACTTGTTACCATGTCAAAATTTCATAAGGGTTCTTTCCTTTGGCCTCTTTATCCAAGTTAATTAATCTTGTTATGCCATTTAAATTTCAATTACTAATAATGGGGTATTTTTTCTCACCTCCCCCATATTTCTCTTATTATTTATAAATGATTATATACCCCTTTATATATCATTAAGACCTCCCATGTATACCCATTACAATGCCAAAATTTCATAAGTATCCTTTCCTTCTATTTTTATTCAAGATTATTTATTATCATATGAACTTTTTTCATATTATGAATGTGTGTACATGTCCATAATTGACCCTATTACCGTCCAATTCATGTAAAAATTATGACATAACCATTTCACTCTCATCATCCCATTTGATGAATTTTTAAGTGACACTTTTATGCTGCCGAATTTTCACCACGATTTTCCATGTCAAACCTAATGTTTAGTGAATTTCATACCCATTTCCTATCAAGGTTGTTAAAATTTATGCACATATAACTTTTTATTGGGAAATTAAATGTATTTTTCCATACTCCTAGATTTTTCAAAAAAATATAATGATGAATGAATCAATTTTTTATAATCTATGTGTCACACTTTAGCATGATAATTAAATGAATGTGATGAGTGCACCCACAATTATATAACACTAAAATTAATTGGGTAATATTTATTATCGTGATAATTTTTTTTTGATATAGGTGTACCTAATTTTTTTATGAGAGTTCATCTACCATGAAGTATTGGCAGTTTATCTAGTACTTTTGTTTATGATGCAGTGTTTTAAGTTGTTACCACATTTCCTATATTATGATGCTATATAATGAAGTATTATTATTATTTATTTATGACTTATTTATATCACTTATCTAAAATTTATTATTATAATCATTTAATTACTTTTTTATTCCCTTACTACGCTTTATGGATCACCCATTTCATATGTACATTCCCAAGGTTATCCAATGCATTTCTATTCTCAAGCATGTTAAAGAATTTTTCAATAAAGACGTTGTAATTCATGTTTAAAGATTTAATGAAATGTACCTATTTCCAAAATACACTAAAATTATTGATATTTCTAGTTGTATTAAGTGTAATTTTATTTAATTAAATCTTGTACTATTGTGTAGTAAAAATAAGGTTTCTTATAGTAGCTCATTTATATACCAGTGTTTATGTTTCTATGTTTACAAAGGAACTAGACTTGTACGATCTTTGGGAATCAGTTTGTACAATGTTTTAAGTATTCTTAAAAAGTTATATAATTTTTATTTATATTAAGACTGGGTATTTATAGTATGGGTACCATTTAGGACACCCTTCTAAATTTACATTTTTTCCTAAGTTGGGTGTCTTTGAACCGAGGAATCCTCTAGAAGTGAAGTGAGTAGAATAATACATAAAGAGATGGACTGTCCCCAAGCTTGTGTTTCATCTTGGGAGAAATATCATTGAATTTCCAATTTTGACATGTTTTTTCTTAACTAAATTAATTATATTAATTTAAATAGATTCACCCTGATCCCATCCAAGGATGTCCCAGTGGGAGCCACATATCACTCTAGGGGCACCATATATGTTCAATTCTCTAAGAGTAAGTAGTAGGAGACCCTTTTATGAAATACTAATTGTCACTCTAGGTATTGTGTGAAGACATAATGATCTAACATCTGAGTCTATCCCTGGTATTAAAAGTAGGGAGTTGAGTATCTCTTATCACATGGTACAATAATTACACCAGTGACCCTATCCATGGGGTCTCTATAAAGAAAATAATGTCACCTTTCTAAAGGTAAAATGGAAGAATCACGATGATCCCCCAAGGCATAGCTAGTGTCTCCGTTAATGTGTGTACATTTAATTAACCAATTATAACTATAAGGAATGATGAGACCTTATAGGGGTCCTTAAACTAGAAGCCGTTGTATCACCCCCAAAAGATAGTGAGGGTATAATTTGGTTAGTAAAACCATAAAACTTAACAATAAAGCATTTAACATAAATTATCAATTGTCAAAGGAATTAAATTTTGAAATCAATTCATTGAATAAGGTATAGGGAAAATATCCAGACCACTATACCAATTCATTTGGTTCAATAATTCCATTGATGGAAATGAAGGTTTGGGGCTCAATTGAAGGATCTTCATTCTAATCAACATAACTAATAACTCTAGAAATTAATTATATAGAAACAACCATCAAGGGTTGTTTATCCGATTTAGAACAAAGGAAAAAATTTATGCTAAGGTTGAACACACTCATTGGGGTGGTTTATGTCATGGATATCATGCTCGGTAGTGATTCACCACTAGATAGGATCATAATGGTAATGAAAAAAAACTCAATTGAATTTATTTAGAAATTTAGTGGCATCAATGAATGGGTATGGTATGGAGAATAATGACACATGTTACAAAGGTTATGATACTAGGGGAATGTAACTAAACCACCTACCTTAGGCACATAGAAGACCACTCATCCATTGAAAAATATCAAATCATGATAGAATGAAATATTTCGAATAAACCATCAATTGATCTAAGAATAGGGAAAATGAGATTACACCTAAATAGGGAAACATAAGGTAAGAGAAACTAGAAAATGAATCATGATGATTATAGAGTTTATTTCAAGATTTCTGAAGGATTGACGGTGAAGGAATCAAAGTTCATATCATGGACAAACCAAGATCACCATATTGGGAGGAGGAAGCTATTATGGGAGATGGAATTTGGTTCTCACCTCTAGAAATGAGAGTTTAAAGAGAGGGGGTGAGGTAGAAAATTAATTATTGTAAAAAGGGAATCTCACCCACATAAATAGGGGAACACGACTTGGACGTAGAGTTGGCCAAATCGGGCACTAACTGTGCGTCAAGTTCTATTCAAATGGAAACCCCACATAGTCTTTCCACACAGTTTGGATAACCATGTATAGCCCATGCATAAAAAGTTTTAAACATGTATAAGACAATTTTCACTATCATGTGGGACTCCTTGAATGGTTACCTTTAAATGGTGAAAAGTCTTTCCCCCCACAATCTATCACTACACAATTTGGGAAACTATGAAGGATGGGAGGAAAAATGTTTCCTAACCATGTGGACCAGTAAAGTTCTCCAATTTCTAGGTCTGCAGGATCTGAACAAGCCCCAGACACCCTAATAACATCCCTTACACCATTATGTAACATTATTAGGGACAAACAAGTGAATTAATTATAAAAATAATTTTTTTTGTACATTTGAGAAATGTTAGGATGTTACACATTCAAGGCACTCATACTTATAAACCTAGGTATTACTAAGGACTAACCATAGATCTATAAATAACCATTATTTTGGATCAAAACATCCACATATTCTATTTATCAAAAAATAATGGAATTTTAAACTATTCTATCCATGTATAACCGAAACTCTCTCACTATATGTTGGATGATGTTAAGATAAGGGACATGATTATCAAGAAGACTAAAGTAAACCAAGAGTATTTTAGTAATTACCATGTAGAATAAGGACACATCCATCAACCCCAATATGAAGTGATCAGTATGGTTGAGAAAAAACTATGGAAAATAAAATATATTAGGGCCAGTTAAACCCCTTAAGATGACTTCATTTAGAAGAGTTCAAATTATCCTACCGACATGTGACTATAATATGACCTCAATTACTTTAATAATAAAGAATATTGTGATTAATCAAAGAAAAAATACCATAGTACATTCATGACCAATGGGGTATTCAAAATTCTCAAACATAGACAACCACAACATTGTCGTGCTCCCTTGAAAGAACCAACATGTTCCCAACTTACCAGCCTCACGACATTCAAAATCAGCCCAAAATATTTCTAAATAGTCTTCTTCATTTCTATTCCTTCTACTTAGAGGGAAACACATTACCCTAATTGATGTAATTATCCCCACCATAAGAGTTCCCTTATCATTGGATGTACTAAAAATTTAAACCCATCCCATGGAACACGGTCCATTGACCACTGAACATGGTTCTTAGATGCGACTAAAACACATTTACCAAGGGATAAATACACTAGAAAAGATAAATAGCTTCATAAAAGTGTTCTAGAACTTATTTTATTTTGCACATAAATGTGAAAATCTTCTCAATTTATGTTCATACATTCCATAACATCTATTGTAAAAACAAAAAACCAAACAACCATCATGTCAAAGAACATGATTTATTTTATGACTTCATCATGAGCATTGGGATGATTATATTTTCTCTAATTCCCTGATCACTATAATCCAGAGAAGACCTATGAATATGGAATAATAGATCAATTATTTAATGATTACTAATTAACTAAAATGGATAGTTTTTCCGTTTCAAAAACTCTATGGGAACCATGTGTATCATTTCATACAACCTTAATGTTCAACTAGAAAAATGAAACCTCCGTGATACTTTCCATATGATTATATTACCTAGGAATCCAAGTATTTAAGGTCTAATATTGAAAACTGTCCCATAGTGGTTCTATCCCATATAACCATAAAATTGGATGATGAATTCCAAAGTCATCCAGCACCATGGAAGAGAAATAATGGTCACAAAACCTAATAAGCGTCTGACCATTCCCTAGGATTTTCTAATCCACCGAAACCAAGAATTACTCAACACTCATACAAGTAACTAGTGTTAAAGTACTGAATGAACACCCATACACCTCAATCATAATTCAAGAAACCAAGAGTCCTAATAGGGACATACAACATTAAAAATATAAAAAGTTCTAAAAATCTTATTTTATGTAGCAAGGAATTTATGTTCTAAGGGAGCTAAGTACTTCAGTCTATCCCCTTATATAAGAAAGAAGCATCATCCCTATAGCTAATCCATGTCTAAAAACTTAGTAGGATCTATTTACTATCACATATGTTTAAGTAATAATAAAGAGGCATATAGGTAACCATCACTTTCCAATTCTATGGAAAGATCAGAGAAACATTTTAACTACACTAACATGATTGTTAGACTAAGAACACAACATAATGATTCATTTTTTATGGAATTACACTAATTCCCATTTAGTTCATCTAATCATTTCAATGATCTGCATTTAAAGAGTGCTAAGAGTCAGTCATAAAGAATAATTTCATTGTACTTTATTTAACTAACACAACAAGAAATCATAAATATATATATATTAAAATTATATTTAAACTTTGATTATTTAATTTAAATCCTATAAAAAATAGGAAATTATTACATAAAATAGTTTTATCCATTTTATTTTTCCATAAGTTTCTCAAAATTGACCTCAATTGAATAAAATTTCCATTCCGATCTATAGGTAAAAAAATATTTAAGTTGAAATTATCATTTTAATTAACTAACGAATCTTATAAGTACAACTCAAAAGCAGGTAATATTCATTTTATTAAATAAAGAGGGGATAGGTCAAGTAACATGCCACCAAACGTCTATAGATGAATCCATGTAAGTGGATGAAGACACATTAAATAAACATCCCTATATAATATAAATATACATGCATGTTTTCAAGTACCATGGTATATCAAAAGAATGATTACATATGAGGGTCTCAATCAGGGAAGAATAAAGCTGGATAGTAAGGGTCCCATCAAGTTAGTTGAAATCATGTTTTAAATGATCATTAATAAGTTACCTCATAAGAGAAATCTCCCAAAATGACTTACTTGGGTCCATTTGGACTTTTAATAATTTACTCATATGGGTCTTCATGCCCAATCAATAGAGTTACAATCCTTTATAAAGGAAATAATTTCATCTAAAGATCAAAATTAAAGTGATATTATATTTATAAAATAGATTCAAATTATATAAATCTCATAATAAATGCTTCAATTATATGGGTAACCATTTTCCAATTTATAAATATCCCATACAATTTATAAATTTAGATTTTTTTTCATATAATTGTAAAAAATATTTTTTCATCTGAGAGGACTAATGGACCATTGCTCAAAAAAGCTTGGATTGGTTAGTTAAGGCATCACCATCAATATATGTGAGAAAAATACATTTAGGTTGATGATGGAACATTAATAACAAGTTATATATTAAAATTATAACTATGTTTGATATCAAAAACAATGAATAAAATAATATATGGTAATCAATTATGATAAGCTACTACCCAAGAAAGAAACCAATGAATCATGATTTATAACCAAATCAGGATAAATAAATCATAAAACCATGATGTGAATTAAAATTTTCTAAATAAATGACACATAATGTTATATAAAAAATAATTGTAATAGAATATTTATGTATGTATCAAACTAATCATGTTACTAAAATACATAACATTGTATATAGCAGGAATGCCTTTAAATAGTCAAGGAGCATCAACAAATACCAAATATCCCAGAAATGAAATCTATATGGTATGAAATATTAATGGAATATTATATTCTATGTGCATATAATTATGCATGTAATGATAATCCTTTATTTATTGGGCTAAGGATAGATACTATAAATTTCATAAATCAATGAGCAACAGAATTACACCAACCAGTCAAAGTGAAATCATAATCAACTATAAAAATGAGTAGCATGAACAATATTCCCATCCCTGGACATTTCAAATTTTCATCATGAATGTGTATACCAATCCTAGACATAAATAATTAAAAACAACCAAAAATTTCCTTATCACTTTTTAAAAAATTTAATAATGAGTAAAACAAAAAAACCTATGATACAACTTTATAATGTCCTAGACCGGATGACTATGAAAATAAAAGTTGGACTAGTCACCACATGGACTCAAGCATGCCTCTTCGTACTCTAGTGGGCGAGGACAAATAAAAAGAGTCTAATTTTAGTATATTAGAAAATATATACCCTCATTATCATAGAATCATATAAGAATAATAATAAATATTCATATACAATAGTGGAATAATTTATGATAAATGATAAAATAATTAAAGGTAAATATAATATATGAATAAAATATGGCCAATTCCTAATCCTACATGAACGTTTTGATGATGCTATAATGTAAAAAGAAATAAAAAATACAATAGACACCATAATACAATACAATACATGAAAACATTAATAGAATAAAAATTCTTGAGGTAGATCTTCCTATGTATCCTGAGTACTAGATTAGTCCTGTGCTCTTAAACATCAATGTACGATGCATAGTAGAAGAAATAATCCATAGAACTGCATACATGATATTTTCATGGGTACCCTAGTGTAATGGTGGCCCAAGTATGGTTTGATACATTATTATTATGACACCACAAACATTTTCTAAATAATAATCCATTTTGTGTATATAAAGTACAATAATGTTCACGTAGGATAGGTAATGCTGTAATTAAATAAAATCAAACAAGTCATCTCATGTTCCTAAAGGACACCTAGCATGATATACCATATTCAAACTAATATGAGATGTCACTAATTATTTTTAACTAATACAGATATAATGAGAATGAAATAATGGGTCAACTCAAACAATGTATCAAAACTGGACTGATCCCAAGAATGTGATTCAGATTTACGGTCAAATCCATGGATAAATACTCTGAATTATTTGTCTTTAATATAAAATTCACCATTTTAACTTAGTAAGAGTCACCCTGATCCCATCTATGGAGATCCAAAAACAAATCCTATGTAATTCTCCGATGGAAAAATAAATACCCATCACCATAAGATTCCATCCAAGGTGATCCATTGTATAAATATATAAAAACTTTGATTCCTTCCATTGTATCTCACATAGGGGACAGACTATCACTCAGGGAATGGTTTAACCATATTTACACTAATTCCATTCATAGTGAATCCCCTAGGGAAATAGTATCACTCATAATGAGGTAGAGGATCCACATAGTTATCCCATCTATAGAATACTATGTATCGCTCCTAGATTAATATATCATAAGCATCCTATGATCCCATCCATCAATTTTTGAAAGAGGAAACCAAGGTATTTCTCAATCCCTTATACAATATTAACATCCGACATGCCCATACCAGAAATTCAGTAGAGTGGATTCTGATTATTGATCAAGGTATTCATAATTCATTTAGGTTTTTATGTTCAATTGCAAGGAGAAAGAGTTCTTAAACATGCCATACAAAAACTCAATTATATGGGGGGGGGTAAAATGTATATGCATGCCACATTATATTTCATATATACATAAACAAGGAGAAAATACCATTTATCATTCAATTTTAAAAAAAATTCCATGTACTCAGCATTCCAATTATCAAAATTCAAAATAATTTACCAACCAAAGTCTTAATTCAAAATTATGAAAAATTATGAGACATGGTTTTTACATTTAATTTATATTTAATTTAGGATATCCCCTTAAAATGATAAAGTAAAAACAATATATGAGGTGGTTTGGTCCGTAAGGAATAACATAGTTGAGTGTCACATCCTATCACATTCTAATTAATCAATATATTTACATTTTTAATAGAGTGAACCTCAATGAAGTGTTTTATTAGAAAAAATTAATTAATTAAATGAATTCAAGGGACACACAATTAATGGTTGTTGAAACATGAGGCCCTTGTACATCAATAATTCCAATTTGAAAAACAAGGGATTGAATAATTAGAACATTGAGTTTTACAAATTTAATATCACATTTATGTGGAATCCCATGGAAATACCACTGCACGACACAAAGAAAAAAATTATAGATCATCCAAACATTATGGGAAAATATATAAAACTTTTAAACCATACATAGAATTATATAATCATCCAATATTGAGGCTTGAATTGAGTATGTTCTAGGGTAATTGAAGAAGCAGGAAAATAAATGGAGAATAGGGTGAATTATCTTATAACATGATGGAATTTGAGATGGAAAGGGAGAATAAGAAGAGAATTTGGATGTATTGTATAATTACTATCTGATATCCAATGCACCTAATAGTTATTAATTCTAATAGTGGATAGAGGAGATCAATACATGGGAGTAGAAGTGGAGGAGGGAATCTTGGTGGGCTATTCCATGTAGAGGAGGAGAAGAAAAAGAGTAGAGAATGAATTAAATGTATTTAAAGGAAAAGAGGGAATTTCACCCGATTTAACAAGGGACATGTTTTGGAAACAAAGTTTCCAAACCAAGCACCATCCATGCTTGAGACCTTTCCCAATAGACCCCCTCATATGAGCTGTTCACATGGTTTTGATAACCATTTGTAGAATATGAAAATTACCTATGTCAATATGTCTAAAACACCCATAAATTCATAAGGGTCCTCTAACACAGGAATACAAAATCATGAGATAATTCTAGCTCTATTGAATTAGCTACATAGTTTCATCTGGAGGGCCAAAGTATTTCAGAAAAACTATGCGCCTCTTCAAACATCTTTTGATTTTGAGAGTTTAGAGCCCGAAGCTCATGAAATTTTATGGAACACTTGAGCCACTTCTTAGGCCTTAAAACAAATCTAAAAAAAATTAATTGTTCCAATTTAAAGAATTATGTTCTATACATTTGTTTACAATTCATCCTATCCACCAAACTAAAAATTCATGTTCATTCATATACTTCCATTCTATCTAAAAACATGAGACACTACACATAACGTCAAAAATGTGTTATGAATAACCTAGGTGAATTTATTAAGGGTACTTAGATATGTTTTAAACTGTAAATAGAGGTCATATAATTGATAATTATAGAGTAAAGTGAATATCTCAATGGACACTATCAATGTAAATAGAGATTTACTAGTGTTACCACATTTTTTTAATGTTCTTAAGGGTGGAAAATTACTATTTATTCAAGATAATACCCTGATTAATGAGATAAAAAATATATATAAACCAATAATATCCAAAAAATGGAATTCCTATGCAACCACACATAATGACCATGATTCATGAAATGATATGTAATGAAGATCATGAATCACACTCTAATAAATTATGAGTGATGTATTGTTATCTTTTTCAACCTACTCTTCTATCCATAGAATAGATAGAAAAAAATATTATTAAATGAATGAATAAATAATGAATTATATATTAAAAAATGTAGTGGTATAGTTATTTTATTCCATGTATATAACTCAACTCTAATAGGTGGTTATTTGAATGTGCCTCCCATAATATCACATTATCCATACTCTAGTCAAATATAATATTATATTATGATAGGATTCTTCTCTTGACATAGAGATCATAACATTTCCAATGATTTGAAAATAAAATCTAAAAATAAACATATTTACACATTTTATTACAAGGTTAATTTAAATGTCAAATTGAAGTATTCACATTATATTAAGGTATTTAGAATAAATAGTCCAAGAAAAATATTAACTTTAGTTATATTAGTATTATTATAGAAATATTTATTCAATAGTTATAAAAGGGTAGTGAGGATGTAAAATCATTAGAATATAAATAAATATTCATTTCTATCTTATGGATATCCCTAATTATTTAAATTTCTTGGATAAATTATAATGAATAGGAAACAATTAACATAAGGGGGGGGGGAATGGAAGAAGGAAAAATACCACTATCTATTTTCCTAAATTAAATATAATGATATTATAATGCTATATTTTCGACACTAAACTAATAAAAAAATGTGATAAATTAATATAAAATAATACCATTATAACATATTTATTAAATTTTCTGTTATAAAAGGATGTAATATTATGATGACATCTATAATGAAGAAGGAATGAAGAGGCATTGAGTAGTGAATTTTTTCATATTGAATCTCATTTCGCTATAAACTGAAACGAGGTAGTTTCAATAGGGTTTCCCTAGACCAGGAGGAAGATAAATTATAATAATTATGATATTATATAAATTAAAGGTAATAGAAGATCATTCTCATCATAATCACATCAATATTTTTTTTTGTGTAATCAACACCCTCGACTGCCCCCAAATCATACCTTATGCATAAATCATATTCATAGATCCTAAGGAGAGAAAAAATTAGAAATTAGGATTATATTATCATGTAAAAAATAGTATAATTATTTATTAATAAAATTTATTTTATGCATTTACATTTTCATTCCAAAAGGAGAAAATATAGTTTATTTACTTACACATTGATATAATTGACTAGATTATTTATCACATAAAATTTATATATTTTTTAAAATTGGATATTTATGTACATAAAATTATGAAAATAAATATTCAATATATATTATATATTTTGTATGTGGATAATGTATTATCAACAATATTATAATATCCCACATCTTTATGGGTTGATATTTTCAAGGAAAACTATGCTATTATGTTTCGTGGAATCTTCTTTTTGATAAGTAGAGATGAAGTCTACAATATGATGGTTTGAACACATATGAATGATGATATGATGCTAGGAAAAAAATGCCTTATTGTTTTTGGGGGATATCAGGTAAATATGGAGGTGTTCCTGCAATGGATTTCCAACATTACACATAGTTTCCCACCAGAAACTATTGTGACCAGCATCCCATGTGTTTCCATCTTGAATTATCAAAACATGAAACCTTATTTCAGAACAATATCATATCTGGGATGATTTTTGGTTTTTATGTGATGGGTGTTGTTTGGAAAACTTATTTTATATTCCTTTAAATCTAATATGAGTGTTTTCATGGGGATGGATGTGCTTTAACTCTAGACGCTCACTTTATCACATTTCTTGAACATTTTATAGACCATATGTTGTTATATAATCCCCTCAGTGAGTCTTTGACCATGAAATATGTTTATATATCTTTGATTTATTAATTATTAATTATTTTTTTCTAATTTTTATTTCATAAATCAGATGAAAATTTCCATTGTTCTTGAAGGAATTATTTTAGGATAATGTGGTTATTAATTGACATATAAATCGGATCTTTTATAATGACGAATGCATATATTTTATGATAATTTTCATAAAGGTACATAATTTTGTTTTATTCTTATATGGTTCAATTTGATTATATTATTTTCGTAATTTTTTGTCTAATGATATGTTTTACCAAAATGAAATTGAAAGCGAGTTATGAACTATCCATGTATGGTTTGTTGAGGTTCTATCTAAGGGGGGACATCTGGTATGTCCTTCATGAATTATGACTTTATCCCTCATTATAGATGATTATTTTGTCTATTTAACAAATTTTAATTTATTTATAGTTAATTATCATGTATTCACAGAAAGACTTAGTGACTTGTGGTGATCAATAGATATTGAATGGATTTATTTGACTTGGAAAAAGTTTTTGGGATTTTCATTATCTAGATGTTAGCTCTGTTTGTGGTTGGTGGTCATGTGCACTCTACCATTTGGAATTTATGTATGTATATTTAAATTTGGTTTTCAGTTCACCATGTTGTGAGAAAAACTAGGCTAATCATAATGGGTTATGAATAATAATGATGATTAATTAGTTAATGAGGCTCAATTCAAAACTAATTTAAGTATTCTTGCCTAATATAATTGGAAAAAGTGTTAAGGGACCTCAAGAAACATTGTAAACTGGATTAATACCATCGATCGATGGTTGAGAATTGATCCCATATGAGTTACTTTTAAAAAATAGACACCTTGAGGAGTGATTTTGTGATACATAATACATAGATCATATAAGACCATTTTTGATTCCTAGACCACATGTGTGTGGTTTGAATATCCTAATGAGACCATGTATGTTGATTATTCCATGAAATAACTTTTTCATCCAAATAGAAACATTTTCCTAGATCACATGTGGCACTTCCATGATTCATGATGATATTCCATGGTATATTTAAATGATAAACCATTTTACTTCTATAGATAAATGTATTAGAATATCATTTTGAGCATGAATGATTGTGATTTCATGTATGTTTTTGCATCCCATGTGTCCTGTTATGATATTTGATTCCTTGAGTATTTTTTATTGTAGCTTGTTTCTATGTTTTATTATGGACTCATATTGTTTTCTTGATACTATAATCTTATGATGATATTCTACACTATGTATGCATGCTCTACCCTTTTATGCGTGTTACAATTCATTGGATGATTATATTGGCACTCAAGACATGTTGGCCATCATGTTATTTTTATCTCTTAGAGGGGGGGGGGTGGTGTGCATAGTTTTCAATGATGACAGTGATAGAATTGATCACATGTTATATGAATGATGGATTGGGGGACTGACCGGTGGCAACATTTTAGAGGGAATAATTTCCCAGTTACAAGTGCCTGAAATTAATTTTTAGAGTGTGTTTTGTGGTCATATGTTTTTACCTCATGTGATGTATATGGATTTTCTGCTTCATATTTCATATGGTTTTGAATCTTTATGTATTAGCATGAGATATCACATGCATCGTATTCAACACAATGGTTTCTAGTGTCTTTTTGGTTGTCTATCTGTGATTGTATGGATGATATATAACTCCACTATTTAGGTGTTAATGACTTGTAAAATCATGATTCAATCAACTAGGGACTACATAACCAATGGAAAGCATAGTGGGAGATACCAATTATTCCTTCAATAGGCCATGGGATGAAAAAAAATTCAATGTAGGCATATAAAAAACATGAGAGGTGTTATCCAATGGTTCATGTACACACAAAAAATTTAAAAATATCCAAAACATTCTAAAAAGTAAAATATAACTATTACCAGAATTTATTCATTAAGCAATATCCTACATTATAGAATGACACATGTATAAGAATGCCTAATGTTCCCAATACATTCCCACCAAAACAATAAAATATTGAAACCTTCTGTGAAAGGAGGAGACTAATTTCAAATGAAACACCTAATACAAACAATGTTCTATCTAGATCAAATATGCTCTATCTACTCTTGGTCTACCTAGGAATCTATCAAATTAACTATCATCATCACAAGACATGTCATGGGTTGGAAAATTCCATGTAGTGGTGAGTATAGAAAAACCATGTAAAACATCAAAAAATCACGAAACATAATGAATTAAATATTTATTCAATGATCATTATAAATTTCTGTATATATGAATATGAGACATAATACTAATAACCATGATATAATCAATGTATACAGTAACTCTAAACGTAATTCCACAATAAAAAAATCTACTTAGGAGTTTTCTTGAGGTTTCATGGTAATTATATCATTGGAGAACTCACTCCACTAGACTGTTAACAACCATGGAGTTCATTAGAGGGGTCATGTTCATCAAAACTATAATTTAATAAGTACATGATGTAAGTTATAAAATATTAACAAATAGATAGGGAATATCTGATAGGGACCACGGGTTATACCGAACCCTATTTTAAATAATCATGTATGCAAGGTCTCAAATCCCTTAGATTGTTTTCCATGAAAATTCTTGAAATATCAACCTAAAAAATTAGTTGATGATATTGAATCACACCCTGGGCCTCATAGAGGCATTCATTAACTCTATCTGAGACTAATACCACATAATATCACATTATACAATCATGATTTATGCCTCACTATACTTAAATATAGTGGGATTTAAGGGACATTCCATAGAGATACTTTATCTATATTAAAGAGAATAAGGGCCTCAAACTACATGGGAGAAATGTTCAAGGTGTGTATACAGAATACATGGAATGTATGAAAAACCCATGGCTTTCCCATGTACTCTGAAATGTTCATGTTTACATTGGTCCATGAACATGTATTATGCATATTCCTTTATACAATCCCATGTATGAGTACTTTCTTGTGCATGAGTAATAGTTCATGCTTGTGTACTCTACCAACTTCAAGTACCTAGTAAGGTTTGTGCCCAAATATCCTAGGGGTACACATAAAGTCACCATTATGGGTCACAATACATGAGGTAGGTTGCACATGGTATGTGATATTTTATTTTTTTGATACCCTAGCCATCATAACAAGGGATCTATATTGTATGTGTTTTATAGAATATAATATTTTTATATTGATATTTTCCATGTTTCTCCAAAATTTTTGAGTCCATTGTCCATCACTTCCTCTACATCTTATTCCTCTACAAAATCCACTGATAAACATGTAGGTTATCTTTATTCATCCTTATAATCCCCAATGTGTAAATTCAAACCATCCAACCTACTTGAATATTTTCTATCATCGCTATGCATCACCAGAATGATAAACCTATGAACTAAACTCCTCTAGTCCATAACTAGATTACCCATCGTTGTCATTACACCTCAATCACACCATTGATTCCAATCCCTAATTCTATGGGTTGATATATCACACTAAATAATAGTTTCAAAATGATCATTTATTGGGTATTTTTCAAACAACCTAAAAATCCAAATATTTTCATTGAACTTGCAATGAATGGTGGGTGAAATGTACCAAAATGAATCAAGTGAAAAAAACCATGGATATTCTTTGGGTTGGAAACAACTAATAGAATTACAATGAAAAACAAAGAAAAATAATAAGGATTAATCTAAACAATATCCATTAAAAAATGTAGGAAGACATGAAATATTTTTAAATTAACCATCAACTCAAAAATAAACTTGGTAGAATGATCAATTCATATTTTGCCGTGGTATAAATAAATACTACGATGAAATCTAATAAAAAATTTTCCCACCTTGAGTTTGGATTAATCATAAATGAATAACATCATATATTGATGTCATTGGTGAGATCCACAAACTCCTTTAGCACACCAATCATGAAAGCCTGATCTCATGTTGATAGTTAATGAATTATACTCTAGTTTATCCTATATCTATCCCTAGGGAAATATGGATAACCAATGGTATTTTCAATAAGTGGTATTAAATATAGGAGGTAAGGTTGTTTTCTTCTACTTTTAAATTAAATTAAATAAATAAATAAATAAATAATTATATATTAATCCTCCAACAATTACACTTAATCCAAAACCCTAATGAAGAAAAATATAATGTCATATATAGGGTGAAACCCATATTCTAGAATTAATTGATGTCTATTACTTCCCATATGAGACTCCACTAGTGATTTATTCATTTTTTTGAAAAATGATTGGCTCATGATATAATATATTTATTAATATTATTATACTAATATCATGGCTCTTAGGGCTTCAGAATCATATTCAGACTCAATAATTAGACTCATAAATATTCTATTAAAAATTAAAATATATTACAAGTCAACAAAATTCATTACATGTTATGTGTTTTACATTTATGTTAATGATGAAATTATTTAAATTGAACTCTTATATGTGTCTACATCTTAAAACATGTCATGTGAGACTATGGTGTAGTGAACATGAGTGATGATGGAAATTGATATTATGAAAAAGATGATGATGTATCCCCACTATGAAAAGATAGTGAACTACAATTGTTAGGTCATTATTAATAATTAATTTCCCCAGTAATAACCTTGTGTGATTAGCCAGTGGATTTGTTTAGTCAATTAGGGTTCCAACTACATTCTCTATGGATTAATCTGTATATAAAATATTGGTATGTTATTTTACAAAACTCAAAACCATGGATCACAATGTTGTTATTCATAGAGTGAGGCAATTTTGGAATTTCATTAGAGATGTTTTTTGATGTCATACCATGAGATTTAACCCTTAGTAAAATATTTTGCATATTTTTGAGATACTGTATGTCCTTGATGATTATAATGTTACTAAAAAGTCATGCTTATATTACTTGTTCGTACTCGAAGTAGGGATATTTGTTGTGATGGGATATTCAAGTTCAATTATGAAGGGATTTTACGGTTTTTGGAAATTCATTTTGAAATATAATAACGTGTGGTGGGCCTAAAGAATGATTGGGAAATATTTCATTCAACCTTGGGTTATGGGGAACTAAGAGTAATAGTACCTGATTTATATGGTTGTATTATATCAATGCAGTGGATATAGATTAAATTGATATAACACCCATGATATGGGTGGTTTATATTTAGACCTAGTAGAAATTGTTATCCTTCCTTTAAGTGGAGTATTTAGAGTGCTAGGTTTGGGTAAGATGGAACATTGTGCTGTATAGAATATTAAGTAGAGATGTTTGTTTCATTTAGGTTCTATTACACATAAGAAAATCACTATGTTTAAATAATTAATGATGTTGTATTTCTATTACAAGAGAGCCTTAATACATGATTATTCTTTAATTGAATTCCGTAAAACGGTAGAACTACTTGAATTAGGTTGGTGAGATGACTAATGAAAATGTTATTAGTTCTATGGGGGAGCATGATAAAGTGAGTGAATATAGATTACCAGAGAATTATATTCAGGGTCACTCATGGTGTTTTCAACCCTAACATTTATTGTGAATCTCACAAGGTTTGGTGTCCTAATTGTTAATTCTTATGATGTTATCTCTATGGAAAATTATATAATCAACAATAGATCTCGGTACTTTTGTGATGTTAACTCAAGCAAGACATCAACATAGATTCAACTATTTTAAATACCAACCTATATAAGGGAATAATACCCCTATTAAAGAGGTCCTAAACTATGCCTATACCAGTAGTGAAATTTTCATATGTTGTGAATTGATAAATAAATGAAGTTTACTTCATTTTGAGCAATATAGTTTAGTGTAGTGTTGGCTAATTGTTTGATAATTGCTAAAGGAACAATCACACATATTCATCATGATTTGTGATTACTGATCATGGATCTGGAAGGAAAATGATTTAATATTATAGGTAAATAAGGAAACTCCATTGATAAGGAGAATAATACTTTTCAAAATTGAATATACACCTTTTTGGGATATGATGTGTTCTTTTTGATTAAAAAACCTTGTACAATCATGAAAACTCTAGAAGAACAATGTGCAGTGAACCTTGGAGAATGTAGATCCACATTTAATGTTTTAATTATGATTTATGTCCTTTATACAATGGATGATAGATGTGATCTTTAGACTCAAGAGAAACCAGTTTGTACCGAGAGAGTGTCATATTATTGGTGTGTTGACTGTTGGTTGGTATCCATATGACTGTTGATTTTTTTATGAATTATAATTATAAATCTATTTAGAGTCCCTTTATACCTCAATAAGTATATTAGAATGACATAATGATTCCTCCAAGGAATAATACTTCATGATCAGTGACTATATTAGCTTTTAGTTCATTAGGTTGTTTATAGTGGTTAAAATTAAACACAAACATTCTATAATGGCCGACATATATTAGGTTATAGTGGTTAGTTAGACTCATTGTATTAGTTTGGAATATTAAATGAGATTTTAGTATCAACATATAAAATATTCTTACACTAACATGTTTTCATGGGTGAAAACACATTTTGTATTATAGTTCATGTTGTGAATCATCTGAGGAAATTTATTGGCACATGTTTCAGAGGGTGAAACCCTGTTTAGTTAATTGTACCAAGTGGAGAAAAATGTTAAAAACTTAATTATGGTGATATAGGGTTAAAAATTATTAAAAATAATGTTTTATGGGTATCGGAACAACCAAGTCTAGGAATGTAGGTTCATTTTTAGAAATATAATGTCACATCCAAATGTGTCTTTTGAAGATGCATTAATGGTGTGGATGAATGTTCAAATGAATGCTGCCTAGAGTAGGTTGAACTTTCATTGCTTCTTGATGTTGTAAAATTTATAGGAGGTTCTTTTTCGGTATATCATGTGGACCATGGTTAGTGATATCGTGGACCACAGGTTTTGAATCTTTTCTATGTAATTCGTATGATGGGGAGAACCATGGTATGTGACTAAATATTAGTATGTAGATATATATAGTGGTTAGACCATATGATTAATGGAGCTATGGTAATGGAATCCATGAATTCTAGATAATATGGGTTCATTGAGTTCCATATCATTGTTCCTGTGGATGGTAGATATATTTTAAAAAAACTTATGAAGAATAAATTTTATAGTTTTAAAGTGACTGTGTGATTAAATTTCAAGAATGAGAATGGTCTTAAGGTGGTGCCTCAAATTTGGTGATAAATCATAGAGACCTCCTTTTGGATAAAGATATCCATATGTTGAATGAAATTCTCAACAAGCTGCCACAAATTCTAGACACTAAGAAGCTCTATAAAGTGTATAATTAAATTTTCTACATTGTAATAAGTTGAAATTCACCACGTAAAATTATGTTTTGATGTTTGGTGGATAGATCATTTTAAGAACTAAATAAAGGGTCTATAATCCAAGGGATTTAAAATCTATATGTGATATTGTAATTAAATTTTATAGACATCGTGTAGTTTAGGGGTTACTTTAGGTGAATCCATTGGGGTTTTGAAGTAACTAGGTGCTGGAGGAAATATTAATGTCAAGAAACTATTTTTTATGATTTGAATAATCATTTACATTATCCCTTGTGTTTATGTAACAAATTATCATGACATAAAACCATATTTAACTTTGTGACCAATTCATACGAATTGTTTTGGTTATTTATTTTTGATATATATTACCCAGAACCCTAATTCTCTATTCATTTGAATCCCTAACGAGAGTTTGGATTATAATGGATGTTTTTGGACTTTGGAATATCCTTGGGTTTCATCTCTTCACAAATAGATGTTTCGTCTATTATGATGTATTCCACATGGTGAGTATTAATCCATGAAATCCATTGATCTATCTTTCCCTGTTGATTTTTTATTGATTCGAGAATATTTCAATTAGAGAAATTTGATGTAAATAATAATGGATCATGATAAAATATTCTATGGATGTCGATGTTGTCGATCAGCTTTTAAAGGGAATATAGCATGGTAATGGACATGTTCAAGTAATTTGTGTTTGGATGAAGGTGAAACACTAGGTTTTCTTCATCTATGGTTCAAATATAATTATATTAAATTGTTATTTTTTTCTACCACATGATAATGATTTGTCCCAAAATAATGTCGGATGAGATTCAAAAACCTTCCATGGATGGTTGGTCAATGATCCAGTTAGGTGGTGTCATTCATAATGACCATTGTAAATTATTCCATTTTCCCTCATTCTGGGGTTTTATTGTAATCATTTCGTTAATTTTATTATATATATAATTAATAATTTGGAATTCTTGTCAAGTTTCATATTCTTGTAGTGATCGATAGAGGCCAAATGGATATTGAAAACTCAAACAATGTTGCTGAGATTTTCATGGTTTTTTAGTTGTGCTGTTTGAGGTAGTTTGTTCCATATACTCTACCCTTTTGTATGATTTTATGGTTACTAGAATTTTGTATGTGGTTCTCCACCCCGGTAAAAAATTACTCATATTCATAATCAGACATGAATGATAATAACTCACAATTAATCGATGTGGATTGAGACATAATTAATTAAAGGTACAATGCCTAATTTAATTCAAAAACTTGAAACATATAAGGTGGACCAATTTACAATAGACTGAAACTGACCAATGATTTCTATGTATTGATCACACAAGAATGTCTTAAAAAATATATAAACCATGAGGTGTGTTGATGTGATATATGAAACCTAATTACCGTAAGGCCATGTTTGATTCCTAGATAACATTTGTTTGACGTGTGTAGCCATTTGAGACCATGAATCATCACAAAATAAGCTGGGAAACCATCCAACCCAACACCCATCCCAAATCGTTGCATGGCCCAAAGGGAGTTTTTAATCCTCATATTCTGGAAACTTGTTCCTGGGTGTCAAAAATATTCTTTGGAAATTATTCCACCCATTTATATAAACATAAATGTTAAACAATAATGAACAACACAATAATTGATAAACATAACCAAATTAGGTACAAATTTTTTTAGATCCAATGTTTACAAGATTAACCAAATTCAAAAACTACTACATAGAATGGGAAAATAAAAACAATCCCAAAAAACTATACGAAACAAGAGGGAAATCACCCACAAGACTCCATAACCAACACCTATAAGAAGTGTAACTCTATCAACTAGATCCACCATCCCCACTATGATATATATTGTATTTAATTGGGTCTACATAATAATGTATATATATACCCAAAGTTGTTTATAGGGTGTGAGACAAATTCCTATAGGATCCCATCCAAAAGAAAATATCCAATTCTATAACATTAGAAGTTGAATTAACATACACATTTTTTAAGAACATTTAAATCATTTTTAAGAATTTTTTTTAATAAAAACTATTAAATAAAGGAATACATTCAAGGAAAAACTATTTCTCAAATAATATTTCTTAAAATAATTTTTTTATAAGGTTTAACATATACTAATAGCTAACAACACATAACATAAGAATTATTTCATTAAATAGAACAATTGGTAAATCCCTATCGGTAAATATCACAAGTGAGACTCTAAAAAACTCATATTTCTGTGATAAAAACACTCCACTAAACAAAAAAAAAACATTTTCGTGCATGATACATTAGAGGGGGTCCCATCACAAGGTCTAATGGTCTCCATATGATAATCTACAACCAAAATAATTCTCATGAATGAGGCACTACAAGGGAACAGATACGAATGTCTAGTGGTCTCCAATTGTATGACATGTTTAGTTAGTAATGTAATCATAAATTTTTCTAGATGAATCTCAGACTCATCCACTTAAAAATCAACTACTGTACTTTTTCTTATTTTACGACATAGATACCCAAGATTTAATTTGTTCTCCATTTATATTTTTCATATCACATAAATTACCACTTTTAAATATATATTCCAATCACCAAAATTACAGAAGTAGATGCCCACTTTCCACAACCAAAACCTTTCCCATTTTACAGGTACACCAAAACCATTTGGAAATTTTTTTCACCCATTTAACAATTTACAAAACCCATTTTAAAACACAACTGGAAGAACACATATTAAATCCAACTTTTTCTATGGGAAAATCCACATTTAAAATTTTTTCTTATAGAAGAACCATTTTATAACATACTGTACATCACATTCATAATTCAAAGAAACATTTAAGGTGAAAAAAATATCCAATATGAAGAAGCTCATTTTCTTGAGAGACCCCACTTTAAAAACTTTAAAACCTTTAAATATCATTGAAAACAATTTTCAGACCATTCATACAAGGAATAAAACATATTCATGGAGCACCATTATAAAGCACATATAAAATCTGGCAATTTTTTTTTCAAAAATCAAATTCCATCAAACATGCATGTAAAAACATTAACAAACCATATTTTTCACCACAAATATAATCTTTAAAACAATTTTAATAAACCTTAAATCCATATTAAAATCATATAATAATGTAAATAAATTGATCCCCATACCTCATACTTGGAAACTTCCAAATATTGGCGAAAAAACACAACCACACCACCAAAAGACCCTACAAGGAAAGATAAAAAAACATAAATATTTCCCCAAAAAATATAGGATCAAAACCTATTTAGGTAAAAAACCCATTGGAAAATAGGAAGTCATGAAAGTGGGAAGAATAACCCTAGAAGAAGGGATAAATCATTGGAAAATATGATTACTTATATATTCCTTGAAGTTACCATACCCAAACCACCCAAGGAATTATGATCAATAGGTTTAAGGATGCTTTAAGGAGTATACCATGGTTGAAAATAAAAAATGGTGGGGAATAGGGGTGATTTAAGGATAAATAAGAGGAGGGAAAAGAGTAAATCCCATCTTTTTAATGACCTTTATAAGGCACAAAGTTTTCACACATGGTTTTCCAAACTATGTGGTAACTATATGATAACCACTATTCAATAGGGACATGAAACCTAGTTTTACAACATGTTTTTCTGAATCAGTCACCAACTGTGTGGTCTCCACTATCCCAAATGACAATTGGCCATACAATTTCCATGTCAAGGGTGCACTATATCCACTAACTGTCCACCAACAATGCACCACCTGCTGTCAAGTCCAAAATGTGAATTTGTTCTCTAAAAAAACATGGTGAAACTATGGGATGATAATAAGAACATAAATAGATAGAAGAATAACTCAAATTAAAAACATGGATGTGAAAAATCTCCCCACCATGAAGATTATCCATCAACAAAAAGTCAACTCAAATCTTCATCAGAGAACTAAAATGGATTCTCATTCTCAACCTAAGACTTACATTCCCAAGCATAATTCAAATCATTATCATGATTACAAGGAACTAGGAGCAATATAATGGACTTCCCATTATGAGCATTCTCTTGAGAATCCAAAATCGACACTATCCACTCAAACACTGAAAAATCATGCTCCAACTCCAACTCTTCCCAATTCAAGACATATGAGGAATCTTGGTTGTACTTTTTCAAATGTGAGACATGAAACGCCTCATGAGTTTACATTAAATAATAAGGCAATGATATGTTGTATTCTACCATTCCAATCTACTCGATAATCTCGAAATACCCAACATAACTCGGTGTTAGCTTTCCTTGCTTACCCAAATGACAATGACACAAGCGAGGTTCAACTTTCAGAAATTTTTTTTCAGGAACCAAACACTCAAAAGGTTAGTGACTCTAATAAAAATAAGAGATATAGAAACTATATTATATCAAAAAATGATTCCTGATCAAATTAACCTTATCATATGATTCCATTATAAGTCTAAGTCCCAACAATGATGTATCACCCACCTCATCCCAACACAAAGGAGACTGAAATGATCAACCAAAAAGTTCCTTAGAGGGTGGCATAAAAAATGTGGTTTCATTAATATGGTTATATTCTAACTCAACCAAACCCTTGTAGATATCTCATGAACCTCCAAAATATAAATCACATTCTCAGAGCATGTCTTCCAAGATCTGATTCACCTGTTCCATCTGATCATCCATTTAAGGATGGTAAGCCATAATCAACCAGATTTATGACCTCATCGCCTTCTTAATTCCTCCCCAAAATCATGAGGTAAAATGGGGTCTATTTCAGAAATAATTTCCAATGACACAACATGAATAATGAAAAACTATTACATATACAATGGACCCAGCTCATCCACCTTGGTTGAATCCTTGATTATAATGAAATGGGATGATTTGTTCAAACGGTCAATCACTTCCCAAATGTAATTTATACCTTGGAGTGTATGAGGTAATCCAACAATAAAATACATGGTGATATTGTCCCACTTCTAGGTAGGAATATGTATCATTTGAAGACAACTAGAGGGGTTTTAGTTCTTTTCTTTAACATGTTGACATGTATAACACCTCTATACAAAACCATCTATATCTCACCTCATACCTGGACACCAGAACATATGACACATTTCTTAGTACATATTAGTAGAACCAAGATGAATGAACCACTAACACTGGTGGCTATACTACACCACCACCTTCCTTAATGATAATATCTCCATGAAGCGACCCTTAAAGAAAAAATTTCACTAGGAGTCAAAACCCAATCACAAGGAATATCCCCACAACTTAGAAACTCCATTGAACACTATCACTACTCATATCTTAGCTTCTATTTCTGAATAAACTCTAGGAGAAAAGGTGTCATCTAAACACTATCCAAACACTCACCTCTATAATGATCCTTGGTCTCCGTATTCCTCAGAGAAAAAAGAACAATCAATGTCCACTCATCACTAGACATTCTCAATTATTTCACTGGTTATTTCTTTCTCAAGGATTATAAAACCACATTTTATTTTGTTGGGGTATAGACTATATCGAAATTGAACTACTGAAGGAATGAAACCCAACCCATGACATAAAATTAAATTATTTATGGGAGAAAATGTAGGATAAACTCTTATGTTTTGATTAGACCATGAATTTCTCCCCAAAAAGATAATGGAACCACATCTGTAGGGAATGCATCATCACTTCCTACTCTAGTTCATGGGTCAGGTAATTATTTTTAGATGGCTGGAGCTAGCATGAACTAGAAGACACCACATGATCACCTTGTATCAACACACACCCAAGACCCATACCATAAGTATCAAAATAAACCACCTATGTCATTTACTGTTTAGTAATATCAAAATAGGGGTTATGGTCAAAAAAAATTAAAATCCTCAAATAATTCTTCATTTTACGAGAAAAATTAAAACACCACCCTTTTTTGGGTGAGCAATATCATAGATGAGGAAAGCTAAGAGAAATCTTGAATTATTCAACTATAATATCCATCTAGGCCTAAGAATCTCTTGACTTGAAAAAAATTATTAAGATCTTCCCATGATATCACTACTCTGATATTCTTAAGGTCAAGCGAATCACCTCATTCTAAGATCACATAACCTAGAAACTTCACCTCACTATTCCATAAGATTCACTTCAAAAAATTAACATAGAGATGGTGATCCTAAATTCTAATCAGAACAATCCTCTAATTCTACTCATGATCCTGCTTAGTCCATGAATAAACCAGTATGTTATCCAAAAATACCACAACAATGAAATTGAGATATTGGTGGAACACTCTATTCATAAGTTCCATGAAGAATTCATTTTTCTACTTGAAAGGAATGGACAAATACTAAAAATGGACATACCTAAATAGGAAGAATTTTTTCAGAGCATCTAACTCTTAGAATTGGGTTTTGTGATATCTAGAATATAAATCAATCTTTGAAAGCCACATTTCCCCATTAAAATAATTGAATATTTCATAAAAACGTGGAAATTATATTTATTATTGATTTACACCTTATTTAGCTTTTGGTAATCACTGAAAAACCAGAGATATCCATCGTCCTTCTTCACAGGTGAACTAGGGTGGTCCAAGGTGAGATAATAGAAAAAATGAATACTTTGGATTCCAAATCATTCAATTATAACATTAATTAACTCAACTTGGTGGGAGCTATAAGATATGAGGGAAGATATATTAGTTATGTTCCTAGCCCCAAATCAATGGAGAACTCCATATACCACTTCAGAGGAAAACCCGATAATTCCTCTGAAAAAAACTCTAGGAAATTATCCACCATTTTTGACAATATAATATAAAGAGAGCCACCATCATTCTATCAAGATAGAGAGCTGATCTGATGAACAAGATTTCACAATTATTGAAATGGAGGTATAACATGTCTTGAATGAGGATCCCGGTCACCTTCAAAAACATGGGTACTTCCATTAGGTGCAACAAAACATACTCACCGTTGGTAGTAATCGATGTATTACTGAAAACACACTATTAAGTCCATACCAAGAATAAAATCAAAGAGTTCAATCTCCCAATCCATAAAATCTTAATCCATCCTGATCCCCGACATGGCTAATGCATAGTACAGACACCTAAAACCTTGTTCTTGCATTCTAACAAGAGGCATTACCAACTCAATCACACATGACATAATCTTGGTTGGAAACTTTAGTACATCCAAAAGATGTTAAAATATGAAATAACACAAAGAACCAATATCAAATAGAATAATAATTACAGAAAATTGAATAAGAATAGTACCTTAAACCATTACATTCCATATATATGATTCTGCTGGTGCTCGATCCACCACATGATGTTTCCGCATCTCAGCCTGAGCCTGAGACTGACCAACAGCTGTGGGTCTTCCATGAACTTATTATACCCAGAAGATGATACATCCTAGCTTCCGTGACCTCCAAATAGAAAACCTATTGTCTTGGATAGTTCTAGATGAACTGACATCCCTCTAGAAGGCACAAATCCTACACCACTCTGATATAGGAACACAACCATAAAGAATTAAAACAAGTTACCCATTACTCAATACCAGTGAAAAGGTTTGGGTGGAGATCAACATGTTGGTTTTATGGTCCCTACACTACCACACTAATGGCACACCACTAACCCTACATCTAAAGTAATGGATGAAGATAGTTTGGAAGGATGGTATGAATTACCATCTCCCTTATTCCCCTTATTATCTTTCTATCTCTTTTTCATAGACGAAATTACACTACCAAATGATGCCACTACTTATAAGAAACTAAAATATATTCATTATCAATTTTTACCATCATAGCATGATTGAAAAAATCATCCTAAGTTTTCATCTTAAAGAAGAAATCCTAAGATCTAATCACATGCCACAACCCCTTCTTGAATTTCTAAGCCTTTATATGATAATGGGAAATGAGCTTAGGTGCATAAATAACTATCTCTTCAAAGAGGATAGAATACTCCTATACGGTTCTTTCTCCTCATATAAGATCCAAAAACTCTCAGGATCTAGAAAAATACACAATCCTAAAAAAATACAGCTCATAAAAAATGACCATGAAGCCTTTTTGACCCATCTTCTTATGCTTTCTAGATTGATCAACTCTTTTACACTACATCCAACTTGGATCTTTCAACAATAAACAAGAACACTTTACTATGAATACTACATGAATAGCCCGAAATTCAAAAAATCCTCTCTAACTTCTTATTCCAATCCTCCACATTGTGAGGTTCCATGGAACCTCAGAAAGAAGGAGACTTGTTCTTGAGTAATTCCAAAGCTTTTCTCTTAAGAGTACCTTCTTAAACTTCTCTAACCTAAGAAGAACTAGAGACCACTACTTGACCCAAACCTTGGACAACCCAAAACCCTCCTTCCACTATCCTATGAGAAATTGGTGAAGGATAAAACTCTTCAACCTCTTCCTATGGTTTCATAAGAAGTCTCCAGAGATGCATCTTACTGAAACAAGTAATAACCACAATGAAATATTTCAATTATAAAAATTCAATGCAATAAAAAAATACCAACACTTCCAGAAATCAAAATATAATCAAATCCATCATAATAACAAGCCAACCAAATCACTTCACTCCCACCCAGGGTTATTTTACATTTGTTAGCCTATATTTGTCACTTAGAGGAGAAGTTAAACCAAATTTCCCAATATCCCATGGGGAATTGATTCCTATAATGACGTGTGTTAGCTAAAAACCCTCTCATAAACAGAACCTCAAGCACTGAAAATACTAGCTCTCGTCTATCTATTATCATTCTAAATTACATGACCCAAAATTGAATAACCCATTTTGTTACCATTTTTTCATGAACCAAGATGAGATTCCATCCATCCCTACACTCATCCTGATTCATGGAATTTCCTAAAGAGATTTCTTAATCCCCATAGGTAGGAATATAATTCCTGGGTGTTAAAAATATGCTTTGAGAATGATTTCACCAATTTATATAATCATAAACAACCAATAATAATGAACATCACAATAACAAACAAACATAACCAAATGAGGTATACAATTATTTAGATTAAAATTTTATAACATTAAACAAAAAACATTTCCTTCATGGAATGGGAACCCCAAAATTATCCCAAAAACACCCATTCAACAAGATGGATATCACCCTCAAGTTTCCACCACTAACATCAGCAAGAATTTGAACTCTAGAAATCATATTCACCATCTTCACTATGATACATTTTAACTTTACTTCGGTTATACATAACAAAGTCTATATACATCCAAATGTGTACATAGGGTGTGATACATATCCTAGTAGTATGCCACCCAAAATAATATATTCCAAGATATATCATTAGAAAACAAATTAACATGCACATTTTGTTAAGAACTTTTGAAACATTTTTATGAAAACATTTTATGGAAAACCATTTATCAAGGGAAAATTATCATTGGAAAACTATTTATCAAATAATATTTCTTGAAAAAAATATTTACAAAATTTCTACCATATACCAATGGATATAACTGCATCACATACAAATCATGTCATAAGAGACCACCATGGGTAAACCCATATATGTAACTAGCACAAGTGATAATCTAGAACCCTCATAAATCGGTGATAAAATTCACCCAATAAACCACCAATAGTGTTACCATGAATGATCTATTAGAATAGATCCTATACCATGGTATACTGTTCTCTATATGATAACCCAAAACCAACAACATTCCCATTCACAATTTCTTATAGGGAAACACATCCTAAGGTCTAGTGGTATATTATAATATCACATTTTTAGATAGTGTTGTAATCTCCAATCTTTCTAAATGAATTTCAGCCTCATACACTTCCAAATAAACTAGAATACTAGTTCTTGGTTTCCCACCTAGATACCCGAGATTCTCTTAGGGCCCAATTTCCATCCCACATTTGACATATATCATCACTTTCACATATTGACTCTAAGGATCTCAATTAAACATAGAGATCATCACTTACTATAACCAAAACCATTCCCATTCCACACACAAACCAAAACAACTTGGAATTATTTTTCACCCCATGTGAAATTTATGAAACCCATTTGAAATAAAAAATAACACTTATGAAATCCAACTATTTCCATGGGAAAACCCCCTTTCAAATTAACTCTCACAAGAAAACCATTTTATTACATGTTTTACATAACTATCATTATTAAAAGACACATTTATGGTGAAAAAATATACAATAATAAAGAAAAATGAATTTCTATTTAAAACCCCACTTTCAATAGTTTTTAACCTTTAAATATATTTAAAAACACATTTCGCACCTTTCACACAAGGAATAAACATATTCCATGAGCACTACAATTAAGAAAAAAACCAATTTCTTTTAAAAATCCAACTTCCATCACACATGTCTATCAAATATTTTCCAAGACATATTTCTATTCATAAAAAATAATCCATATAACACATTTATGAATCCAAGAAAGCATATTGAAATCATTTGATAATGTAAAGTCATGGAACTATCTACCTTACAATTGGAAAATTTTAGAAATTAGTGCGCAACTACAACCACACTAGAAAAAAACCCTCTAAAAGAATGATCCAACATTAACTATCAATATTTACCCCCAAAACAAAAGATCAATACCTAGTTAGGTTATACAAACCTCTTGAAATTAGAAATTCAATAAAGTGGGAAGAACAAACTTATATGTGGTGGAAAATCATGAGAATACAATATTACATGAAGATTCTAGGAAGTTCCCACCTGAAAACCACCCAAGAGGTCTAAGGAAGCTTGGAGGAGGCTCCCATGGTTGAAAATATAGAATGTCATGAAATAAGATGGTTTCAGGTAAAATACAATGAGGTAAAAATAGTAAATTCCAACCTTTTAATAACCTAGATAGGTCAGACCATTTTCCCACGTGGTTTTCCAAACCGTGTGGTAACCATGTGGCCACCACTATCCAAGAGGGACATGTTGCACAATTATCCCACATTATTTTACCAATCATGTCCCAACCAAATGGATCCATTGTCTAAAATGACATTTAGTTGTAAAATTTCTTGGACAGGGGTGCATGATTTATACTAACCATGAACCAACTATGCACCGCATACTATCAGGTCCTAAATATATATTTTTTATACTAAACACACAAGGGGAAACTATGGGATCACAATAAAAAAATATACAGAAGAATAACTAAAATAAACACACATGTGACAATTCTCTCAACCATGAAAACATTACGTCCATAGAAATTAAACTCAACAATTGACCAAAGAAAAAAAGGATACTACTTATTAACCCAAGACATACACTACCTAGTCTCATTAATATGATTATCACGATAGAAAATAAATAGAACCAACAAATTATACTTTCCATGAATCACTTTATTCTAAGAATCCACTATCCACACTGGCCAGTCAAACACTGAAAAATTAGGCTCCAACTCAAAATCCTCCCAATTCAACACATGAGACGGATCTGGGATGTAATTTTTCAATAAATAGAAATGAAACAAGTTATGAATTTATGTTATATGAGAAGAAAAATATATCTTGTATGCCACCATACCAATCCCCTTTGTAATCACGAAAGTTATGATAATATTCGGAATTAGCCTCCCTTTCATTCCCAAATGACGATGACCCAAGAGAGGTTCCACTTTTTTAACACTCTAGCACCCACTAAAAATACCAGAGATCAGTGACCCTGATCAACATAGAACTTATATTTACTCTATTAAATTAAAAATTGATTCCTGATCAAATTAACCTTATCATATGTTTCCTAATCAAGGCTCACTCCCAACAATGCAGTCACACCCACCTCATCCCAACAAAAAGGTCACTGACAAGGACGAACATAAAAAATGTAAAAGAAATTAATTAGAATCATGTATTTGTAACTATTTTTATATGAAAACTCAATCAACCTTACATGTTTGTCCCATAAACCTAAACAATATTATACACATGCTTGGAGCATGTCTTCTAAGATTTGATTCACCCACTATTTCATTCCATCTATTTGAGGATGGAATGTCGTACTCAAATTCATTTACAACCCCATCACCATCTGAAGTACCTCTAAAAATCATGATGTAAAAATGGGTTCCCTGTTAGAAACAATTTCTATTGGCACACCATGAATCCTTACTACCTCAGACAAATACAACCCACACAACTCATCTAACTTGGATGAATCCCTGTTTGGAATGGAATGGGCAAATTTGGTCCAATGTTCCATCACTACCCAACTGAAATTCCTCCCCCATGGTGTACATGGTAATGCACCAATAAAATCAATGGAGATCTCATCATACTTACATATAGGAATAGGTAGATGTTGAAGCAAACTGATGGGTATTTTGTTCTCTTCTTCAGCCTGATGACATATATAACTCTGTGATACTATGTCAACTACATCTAGAATAATTACTAGCCACCAAATCTCCCAACACACATCAAAGTATATCTTGGATTCACTAGGATGAATGACCCACCAAGAATGCTTGATATCCTACATCACAATTTATCTCAATGACAACTGCACCATGACGAAACCCTTAAAGAAAAAAATTTCCTCAAGAGACAATGACCAATCACAACATGTCTCCCCATGATATATAAACTAACTAGAATGATTGGAAAACATATCACTCGGTTTCTCTTATCAAATAAACTCAATGAGAGAAGTTTCAGCTGAACACTTTCAAAGAACACACATCTTCCATGATCTTTGGTCTCTATACGCTTTTGGAAAAAAAGACCCATCAAATTCCACTCATCACTATACTTTCTCAAAACTTTCACTAGAACTTTATTGATCATGGTTTTTTCAACCAGATTTCATTTCTGGATGGATCGAATATATCTAAATAGAACCATGGAAGGTACTCAACCCAATGTCACCACATGAAATACAAATTTTTTCTAGGAGAAATGTAGGCTAAACACTGAGGATCAGAATAAACAAAAAATTTATCTGCAAAAAAATAATAATGGAGCCATATCTTTAGGGCATGAATCACTAATTCTAACTCTAGGTAATGGGTTGGGTAATTATTTTCATGTGGCCAGATCTGGTGAAAACCATAATCAATCACATGATCATCCTGTATAAAAAACCCAAGACCCATACTAAAACCATTATAATAAAGCACATATCTCTTTCCATGTTTTGTTATGATCAAAACATGGGATTTGTTCAACCGCTACGTAATCTCTTCAATGGAAGTTTGAAACTGTAGTGTCCATTCAAACTTTATCATTTTTTCAGGTGAGAACTATCATGGATAAGGAATTCTGAGAGAAGTCTCGAACGAACCACTTATAATACACATCTAGGACAAAGGATCTCTTGATTTCAACAAAATTATTCTTCTATTCCCATGAAATCACTATAATGATATTCTCACAGTCCACCAAAAAACCTCTCTTAGATATCACATGACCTAGAAACTATACCTCTTAGATCCAGAAGGTGAACATGGTACAATCTTCATAGAGTTTATGATCCTGAAGGGTTCATAAAAAATTTTCAAATGACAATCATGCCACTCCTCAGTTTAGAAATGGACATGTATTGTATCCAAGACTACCAAAAAAAGGAATCTTGATACTAGTGGAAGACCCTATTAATAAGTTCCAGGAAGACTGCTAGAAAAAGTTTCAACCAGAAAGGCATGACAAAATACTCAAAATGTCTTTACGTGATTCTGATGGTCGTTTTCAGAACTTCCGCCTCTTGGAATCAGACATAGTGATATCCAGAATGCAGATAAATATTCAAAAACCTCCTTTCCCCTCTACTCTGATAAAGAACATCCTCAATAGAGGGTAAAGGGTAATTATTATTGATTGTCACCATATTCAGCTTACAGTAATCAATTCACATCTGAAGAGATCCATCGGCCTTCCTCAAAAATATAATTGGGGTTCTCCAAGGTGAGATTCGTAGTTGAATGAATCATTTGGATTCTAAATCATCCATGTATAACTTTAATTAGCTCAACATAGTGGTGGACATACAATTCGACGTAATAAATATCGAATTTGTTATTATCACCAAATCATTGGCGAACTCCAAATACCACTCTAGAGGAATACCCAAGAAGCAATTTGGAAAAAAACCCTAAGAAATAATCATCCATAGGAGGTAATCTAGTCTTAGGTGAACCATCATCATCCTCAAATGCTTGTGATGAAAACTAATGAACAAGATTTCCCAATTCTGGAATTAGAGGTATAACACGTCCTGACCGAGGATCCCACTCCGCTTGAAAAACATGAGCACTTTCATTAAGTGCCACAAAACATACATTTCATCGATATAAATTGATGTTCACATTAAAATGCACCATCAATTCCATACCAAGGATCGTATCAAATAGTTCCATCTCAAAAACCACAAAATCCTATTCCAGATTGACCCCCAACACGTTGATATTACAAGATGGAAACATGAAATAATTCCTTCACTTATAACAAAGAAACATTGAAAACTCTATAAAACATGACATAAGGTCTGTTATAAACATTAATACATACACATGATGGGTAGAAATGAATGAAACTGAAGAATCGTTATCAGAGAAAACAATAAACAAATTCAATTCAATAATAATGGTACCTCTAAATATCATTGTCCCTACATCTAATTTCACTGATTCGTTATCCAACATTGGAAGTTTTCTAGTCTCACCCTGATTCTAATAATGGCCACTATGATATGACTCTACCCTTAAATGAGTCTTCTAAGAAGATGATTCATCCCTTCATCCAAAATCTACAAATCAAGAACCCATTGTTTTGGATGGTTTTGGATGAGAGGACATCCATCTAGAACCCATAGATATGACTCCCATTTTACATGGGCGCACCACCTTTCAAAATCACTATATGCGACCCATAACTGCAAAGTGGAGACAATTTCTTGTTAGAGATGAACATGCTAGTCGCATGTTCCATACTTTTCCACACTAATGGCACACCACAAAACTGGCATGAAAATCCACTAATGAAGACAACAAGGCTGTATGGAGTGAACTAGAAACTCCCTTCTTTCCCTTCCCATCCCATTTCTTCTTTTCTTAGAGAAATTGTTATTACCCACTACCGCTGCTTCTCTAGAAAAACCAAACTTCCATTCATGGTCAAGTTCTACCATCATAGGATGATCGACCACCTTATAATACATTTGAAGATTGAATAAGAAAGCATGAGATTGGATTTTTGGTCACAATTCCATCTTCACCTTGTGAGCCTTCATCTTCTCATTTGGAATGATCTCAAGTGCATAGCGAACGAGCTCTTCAAAGTAGTTGGAATGACCAATTATGATTATGTCTCCCTAGATAAGCTCCAAAACTCCCAGGATTTGGAAAAATATAAAATCCTTGGACAATACTACTAGTGGAAAATTACCTTGAGGTCCTTCCAACTAATTTTATCATGCTTTATAGCTTTCACCACTGAGTCCACCACTGTCGACTCAGACCTTCCAATAAGAAAAGAAGAATAGTTTACTCAGACCTCCTTCTGAGTATCAAAAAAATTGAACATTCACCATATATTCTCAAGAAAATCCTATTATTCATGTGGTTTTATGATATCCCAGAAAGAAGGAGTTTATTCTTGAGAATATTCCAAGCCTTTTCCTTCTTAGGACATAGTTCTACTTCTCTAACCTGAGAAAGACTGGTTCCCACTCATTCACCGAATGCTTGGAAAACTAGAACCACTAATCTCCAAACCATTGATCTATTGGTGAGGGGAACTCTCTCCAGCCTCTTCCCAATGTTCCACAGGAAGTCTTTAGGGAGGAATATTTCTACAACAAACAACAACTGGAAAGAAAACTATCAATACAACCATTTTTAAAATTCCCATCAATAAAAATAAATACCAAATATTCTAGAAAATATAATAATAAAATTCAACCTAATAAAATCCTTATAAATTAAATCACCCCACTTAGTGTTCTCATTCGGTTTGTAGCATTTACAAAACAGTTGTAGGAGAAGTCAAAAAAAATCCCAGAAACCCATTGTGCCTCAAGTCATTTAACAAGGTTTGTTGTCTAGACACACCACTGAAGACCAGAACATCATACCCCCAAAATTATAACTCTGTTCTATATAGAATCATCCCAAATAAGATGACCGAAAAAGATAGTAACCTCCTATATTGTCATTTTTTCATGAACCAAGCCAGGATTCCATCCAACAAAAAACCCATCCCAATTCATGGCATAACCTGATGGGTGTTCTATATCCCCTTGAGCTAGAAACTGGTTCTCGGTTATGAAAAATAAGTTTTGAGAATGAATTCACCAATTTATATAATTACAATATACCAATAATAATGAACATAATAGTAATTGATAAATATAACCAAATGATTTACACCTATTTTTAGATTCAATGTTTACAAATTTTACCAAAAACCAAGTGTTTCAGGGAATGGGAATGAAAAAACTACTCCAAACCACCATGAAACAAGTGGTATGTCACCCTCAAGACACCACCACTAAAAGCTACATGAAGTGGTACTCTAGAAACCAGATACTCCATCTACACTAAGATACATATTTCATTTACCTAGGTCATATATATCAACCTCTATATACACCCAAACATTAATATAGGGTGTGATCCAAATCCTATTAGGATTTCACCCAAAAGAAAATATTCCATGCTATAATAATAGAATAAAAATTATCATTAAAATTTTCATAAGTAAATTTGAATCATTTTTAAGAATTTTTTTTAAATTAAACCATTTCTCAACGGAACACTTCTAAGGAAAAACAATTTCTCAAATAAGCTCACATAAAATAAATTTTTTACAAGGTCTACCATATTTAGATGGCTATCAAACCATCACAAACGAATAATTTTATTGTATAGAAACATTGGTAAATTAGTATAGGTAACTAGAATAAGTGAGACTATAGAAAAATCAATACTCGGTGATCAAAATCCTCCACTAAGTGACCAACAACATTCCCCTGAATAAACCATTATAGGGGACCCCACCCCAAGGTCTAATGGACTCCATATGATAAAAAAAGCAACAAAATTAGTGTGAATGATCAAATAGATGGGGAAACATCCCAAGGTATATTGGTCTTTGATCATATCACAAGTTAATTAGTGTTGTAATCATCAATCTTGCTAGATGAACTGTTGCCTCGACTGTAACATCCTAGGTAATTACAGAAAATGAATTTTTCATATATGTTAATATTTTTTAATAAGATATTATTTTAATGTTTAAAGGGGGAAATTTGTCCAATACATACCTGATATGCAACAATGGGTTTTTTTATAAATTTTATGTTGCACATAAGACTGAGCTATACCAAAAAATAATACATTATTAATATTAATATTTTAAATGGTAGTTAAAGTTCAGTTGTTGTATTGGATAAAACAAACAGAAATAACTATATTATGTTTAAACATGTTTGTTAAATGTTTTAAAATTTATTAAATAAATTTTAGTGTCTGAAAATGAGAATAAATCCAATTATAAGAAAAAAATACTCAAACAATTTTAAAATATAGTTTTATCATATTTGGATGGAGAAACCTTTTTTTAAATCCAAAATTTTAAATTTCTATATGTAATATGTAACAAAATAAACATATTATTTGGAATAGGGACATCAACATTTACTTTGTAGAAAATCTTGGTTTTTTTCTGATAAAATTATTATTTATGTGAATAGTGACAAAACTGTATTTTAATTAAAAGCGGCTTTTTTGTATAATTTATTTTTAGTGTTAGATTATTATTTGAATTGGTTTTAAATTATATTTATATTATTATTTTATAATTTAATCCAATTTTTTCTATTAGAAGTTGTTTCACCTTGAAATTTGATATAATCACATGTCAATCTTTTGATTATTTTTTCTTTTTAAAAAACTGTTTTCTCATTTCAACGATGAGATTAATTTAAATTTTAATTTGGAACTAATGTGATTTGAATTTCCAAAAAAATAGAATATATGGTTGTAACTCGTATAAGAAATGTGGTTTAATAGGATCAATTCTTTTGATGAATATTAACTTTATTATTTTATTTACCATAGTTAAGGGGAAAATCAGGTAAATAAGGGTAAACATAATTTTATAAAAATATAAAACTAACCAAAAACTTGTATTAATCATATTGGATGAGTTATGGATGTCCATGAAATTTTTTTGGATGAAACTTTTTTTCTTTTTGGATCTACTTGGGTAGGGTTATGACATTTATAACATTTAATCTAAATTAATGGAAAACATGTCATAAACATGTATCTTCTTTTCAAAACAATTTTAATATGAGGTTATATATGTGATATCTTCAACTATAAATAGTAATTATAAAGAAAGAACTATTAAATAAATCATGGTTATTTATTTATAATTTTTAGAAATTAAATAATTAAATTTAAATGTAACATAATGATGATGCCATTTTAGATTTAATAAATAAAAAATTAAATAAATAATATAAATAATATTAAAATAAATTTTTTTTGAAGTATTTGATGCCATCAATGAATTTTATTGAATCCTATTACATGTTAGGATTTAGTTAATTTATTTTTTAGATATAATCATATTTTTATGATATTTTAAAAAATTCATCTAATTACTAGTGTAAAAACTGACCAAATTCATATTTTAATATATAAAATATTTAGTTAAATGATTTCAAATTCTTAAAAATGTAATATTTAAAACAAAGATAAGGTTATTTATAATACTCTCATTAATTAATCATTAATTTGGATTTTTTCATGATTTGGTAATTATTTTAATCCTATAATTATAAATTACTTGATAAAATGGTAAGTGTTATAATTTGTTGAAATAGAAAGATAAGGAATAAAAAAATTATAAAATTGTATAAAGTTTATTGGATGATGGATATTCAACCCAAAATAATCTTATATTTGAAATAAATGTGGCCGGTACTGTTTAAAACTAAAATTGAATTTATATTAACTTAATATCTTTAATAATTCCAAGGGTGCCCCTCTCCTTTCCAGAGAATGCATCCATTCCTTTCTATTAATCAGTCTTCCAAATAATTTTGGTTCATCCATGATCTAACCAAAACAATTACTATAATCCTTACCCACATTATTGGGGCCTTATTTTAAGCATAACACCCTCCCAAGAGATGACAATTTTTTCCTCAAAGGTGATCAACCGAAATAGAGGTATCGTTTTCTTTGAGTATTTCAATTTCATTTATTCTTCCACTTCCTTAAATTATCCTCCAATCATTATTATATAAAAAATATAGTATCATAAGTAAACATAGATCTTATTATGTTAATTTCATCACATAAATCCATCTCCTCATCTATCAAATGGTAAATTAATTAATCATTCGTGCATAGGTGTGAACTATCAACTCCAAGAACCGATCTAATTTGTTTTCCACAACCGTCTCTCATGACTGGTTATAATAATTGAATTAATGTTCATATGTTATATTAATGAAATTTTAATCTTTATAATATAATTATATATCAATTATATTCTAACTTACATGCACATAAAAACTACAATGTCGTTCGTGCGTACGTGTGAACTATCACCTCCACAAAGAGATATGAATCATTTTTATTCACCATAGCACATTTATGATACATATAAGTATAATTATATTATTATTATTGTTTTAATAATATTATTATAATTATTTAATGATAAAATAATACTTACCTTATTTATATAAAGATTAATGAAAAGGGGAAACAGTACTCATGCGTAGGTACGTACTACTGTCTCCATGATTGTAACGTCATTCATTTTTCATACCATAAATGTTTGGGTTGATTTTAAAAGTATAATTAACATAATAATTATATTATTTTGTATTGAATTTTACTTTGGAGATGATAGAATTTTGACCACATGGACTATTAACATCTTAACAAGTTAAATTTTCACTTATATACCGAATAACACCAAAACGTCCGATATGAACTTAAATAAATATGTAACTATTATAACATGGTAATTAGTGATATAAAATGAGAAATAAACATGAAAAATTTTCTCTATAAATTATAAATTAATTTTTTTTTCATTCAGGATTATAAATATTGTACGTGACAAGTCGGACTCTAGGTAAGGGACTTTATCTCAATATCCTTTCATTGGGGCATATTTTGATAATATACACCAACTTCTTTTATATAGAGTATAATTAATCCCTTTAACATTTAATTTCATTAAATTTTTTTTAAAGTGAATCTTTTTCTATGAATTATTTTAATAAATGAAAAAATTAGTGTGTTATTATTGTACGCAACGATAACGAATTTTTTTCCACCGTGAGCATTATTTGGTAGTTGGATTCCCCTACAAGACAAATTTTTTTATAAGAAAAATAAATACCGCATTACCTTTTTAGGTATTTTGGTATTGAAAATGGTTTTAGAAATGGTTTTATATATAAATATTTTGTAATGATTCCTTATGATTGCAAGTTTTATCAGTGAAATATTGATAATTGTAATATTTTATATGTCATGATTATATAATAGTTCTTGTACATTCAATGAGTGGTTACATGATTAAAAAAAGGTGGTCGGTTATGTGATATACCAAAGATAGGTGGTTCCATGACAAACCAAGTATAGTGGTCATGTTATAACATCCAATGCATTTGTTAAGGAAGTCAGCAGTATGACTATTCCATTTGTAATAATGATATGTGTCGAAGTCAACTGTATGATTATTCTATTAAGTATGATTACATCCCAAGTTACATTTATATGTTATATGTAAATTATATGGGATTTATGGTAAAATTTTGATTACAAAAATGGTAAGCAATGAGATTATATTTAGTGAAGAGTATTTACTACTTCTCAAATGTAAAAATTATTACCGGATAAAGTATTCTTGGTTTACATGTTTTTCCAAGGATAACAATTTTTTTCTTAGTGTATTCATTACTAATCATTTTATGCTCATCCCAAGTTTTGAAATGTTTTTCATTTTATTTAAGGGAGAATGAAGTAAAGGATCAGATCAGGGAAAAGTTATGGTGATTAAACAAGAAAAGAAACAGTGTTTTTTTTAAATGTTTCGATTTTAGGGAAGAAATAGATACTATTGGAAGTGTCCAAATTGTATTTATAAGGGTTTTATTCAATAGTTATGGACCAATTATTTAAAAATATAAACTAAAAAATAAAAATAATGTGAATTCCTGAATTAACTCAAGATTAAGTAATGTTTATATATGGGGCCTTATATCGACCACTTCTGAATCAACCAAAATACTAGTTTTAGTTTCCACCCAGATACCCATGTTTCAATTTTTACTGAATTACTATTTCCCTTATCACATAAATCATCATTTTCACATACACATTTCATGAATACTAAGTAAATAAGGATATCATCACTTTTCTTAACTAAATCCTTTCCTATTTTACAGAGACACCAAATCCATTTGGAAATAAATTTCTCACCCCTTGCACAATTTATGAAACCCATTAGTAAACATATTAATAAGAAAAAAAATTAAATCAAACCATTTACATGGTCAAATCCCCTTGAGATTTTAGTCTCAGAACAGAACCATTTTATAACATGATTCAATTCACTTTCATAATTCAAAGACACATTTATGGAGCACAACAAAATAACCAATATTCAATAAAAACAAATTTCTCTTGGAAAAAACCAACTTTTAACATAATCACACCATTAAAAAACTTTGGAAACATATTTCACACCTTTCACACAAGTCATAAAACACATTCAAAGAGAAATACAACAAATAAATCAATAAATACAGCCAATTAATTTTTTTAAAACAACATCCAACAAACATGTATGTAAAAATTTCACAAAACATATTTAAAACCACAAAAATAAACTATAGAACACATTTATGTAATAAATAAAGAATATAAAAATCATATAACAATGTTAAAACATTTAAACCCACTACTCACCTTTAGAAGAAAACATAAATTTTTGAGAAACTAAAACTGCACCACCATAAGAACCTATAAATGAACTATCTAACAAAAATCATTAATATTTTCCCCAACAATGAAAGATCAAAAAATATTTATGCCACATAGCCTATCAAAAAAATAGTAACTCACGAAAGATTGAAGAAGAACCATAGAAGAAGGGATAAATCATGAGAAAATAAGCTTCTGTTAAGACTAAATTAATTTCCCACACCCAAAACCACCCATGGAATGATTCTCAAGAGGTCCACGAAACCTTGGAGGAAGATTCCATGGCTGAAAAATCTAAATAAGGCAGAATATTAGTGATTTAGTGTTAAATATAAGGAAAGAAATGAGTAAATTCTAACTTTTTAGTGACTTAGAAAAGTTACATGGTTTTTTGAACTATGAGGTCACCATTATCAAAAAGGGATATCCTCCATAGTTATACCACAAGATTTTCCAAACAGTTCATCCACCATGTGGTCGCTATTATCCAAAATGACAATTGTCTATGTGGTTTCTTGTAAAGGGTTCATAATTTCCCCTAATTTTGCACCAAATCTGTACCACCTACTATCAAGTCCAAAATCTCTATTTTTCCTCATAAAAGACATGAGAAAATTATGGGATGGACATACGAAAAAAGTAGACAGAACAATACCTCAAATTATAACACTAATGTTACATGTATGTTGATTATTCCATGGGATATATTAGATTTTAGTGCAGTTTATTATTTTTTGTGGACTATAAGTCCCATTATGATAATTGATCCCTTGAGTAGTGCTAGACTATCCTTTTTCCATGTTTGATTATAATCACATATTATTAGGTGTGTCTACTATACTCTTATGATGACGTGTTATGATCAAATTATATGATCTACCATGTTATGTGTGTTACCTTTCCTTTTAGTTTTTTAATGTTACCTGACACAGGTGGATTATTTTTTGATTTTTATTAGATAAAGGGTTAGTTCATAAAACTTATGAAATTGATGAGGATGGATATGAGCATAGGTTAGGGGACTGGTTTCATTGGGACCTGACCCATGTCAATGTGTTAGGGATATAAAAACTTGAGGTACTGACTGAGATAATTTTTTTGGGGCATGATGACCTATGTACATGACCTCAGTCACAGATAAAGTACTATAGTGGTGATCCCTAACCTTCAACAGATCCATGATACAATGACATTGGGGATTAATATAACTTCGTGTCTTGAGATATCCAGAACAAATGTGTAATAAACATAGTTTCTTATTGAACCTCTCTTATGAAATAGTACTGTTATTCTTTTCACATGGATCATAAGCAGTTATATCTAGGGTTCGTGGAAGATTGTTTAGAACATTGTAATGTTGCACATGGTTGTTATTTTTTATTTGTTCTTTGAAATAAAAGTATAATTAAAATGATATGTTTTTATTTTTATATTATACAAATAATATTATATACATCTATAGTAAAAATTAGTGGTTGGGTACTATACCACATTACTGGTGTCTTATAGAGTTGTACTCATACCCTAATTGTGTGGCCATGGACTAAGGGTACTAGATAATCCTACAATTATTGAATGTATAGGTTGGGATGAGGCCCATGTTGCCCATTTATAGAGATAAATCTTGACGATTCTAGAGACTAGTATGAGATGTGGTTCTGTGTTGTATCAAATCTACATGTACTTTGTTGTTTTCTTTTTATTATTTGACTAACTCAGTTGGGGAGGAGTTTTCTATACTCATAGGTTGAGTCCATTGATTCCATATATATTCACAGAGTTCATATATTATTGGTTTCTTCTTACTGTAATTATATAATGTATATATGTTAGGTGATTTATTTTTATTGTGCAATATAATAAAGTTTAAACTCCCCCATGGTTTCACTAGATACACTTTCCTATTGGATGCTGCCTTAGGAATATGAGGTGGTATACTTGAGGTAATGTGCCATTCCATCTCATAATTAGTAATATAGTTCAAGAAATTATAAATATAATTAGTAATTGATAGGATATAAGAATATAAATTATTATAAATTTAAAAATAGTTATTTTTCTATGAAGAAAAATATCACAAATTTTTATCTAATTATTTACTTTTAAACTATAATAATATTAAATTGGCCAATTAAAAATAATTATATCATTTAAAAAGAACATATTAATAAAGGATTTTATTTGAGATTTTTTTCGAATATAGATATTTTTAGGTGAATATTGGAAAACACCATTTTTTTGAAATAATGTGACATCTTTATATGATCAAACATATGTTACACTAATTTTTAAAAATAATTTAATACATTATACACATATTATTTTAAAATTAATTTCACTCAATTTTATAATATGAATATAATAAAATTTATTTCCTAATTTTAATTATCATATCTTAAGAATGGATTGGTATATCCCCTTACTACTAAATGATTTGGTGGTAGATTTTTAATTGTTTGAAATAATGGATTACAAAAACTTTTCCCGACACATTATTTAGAGTTAGTTGTGTTTTTATTTGTATTAAAATATCATTGTCATTATCTGAATTTTGAAAATAAGGATATATTATATATTCGTAAAATCAAAATCCTTATGTTCATCTAGAATACATTTTCATTGTACTAAAATAGAGAGTTTTTATTGATATATGACTATAACTATTAAAAATGTTTCTACTATATGGAGGAAAGTAAGTTTCTTAATGGTCTGAGTCGGACAGATCATGTTGTCCTATCCATGATGAGGATACAAAGAGACCCATTATTACTATATTTAAAAAGTATGGACTTAGAAATCATTAGATAAGTATAAATATACAATATTTCTCAAGTTAGAACCCTAACATTGATCCATGTGAAGATGAAGGAAAAAATGATGATATAAATATTATTATGATTATAATGAATATTCCATAGCATATCTAGAATAATAATGAAATTATTTAATTCCTTTAAAAAAATTTTTCCACTCGATCTCATTTTTTATGTAGCAGTGGTTGGAAAATATTTATAGGATATAAACCAAGTCCCATCTAATATGATTAAAAATGATTTGAGATAACAAGTATGAATTTTTGGGGAATAATGAAGTTGTATTTACATATGTATAAATCAGGATGCATGGTCACATGTTATGTTAAATATGAAATATATAATACTATGGAATTAAACAACCATTTCTAATAACATCCTATAAATTGGTTAACATCACTATAGATTTATTTGAAGGACATCTGAATACAACTAAAGGACATAATAAAATATGATTTTTGGTGGATTAACATAAAAAACTAGCACAATTATTTTTTAACCATGATGTTATATTATTCAATAAATATTTTAATTTATAGATAAATTATGTTTCATGGAAATAAAGAGTATAAATTCAAATTTTATTCACTCGAGATTGAATGTTTACCATGATGATATGGGAAAAATCATCATATTTGAATTGAAGGTGGATATGTGATTAAGGAAATTACCTGACCCTCAAACTTATGTTCAATCATAGGAGTCCAGTCTTCCTAAAGGAAATATATATTTATCCTCGACAGAAGATTATAATGGAAGTTGAGAACATGATTTTAATATGGTAGAGACCATATATAACAGTTATTTTTCTATTTTACCTTCAAAATTAAGTGATATTATAGTATATATGGGAATAGTTATAGATATAGATATTTTAGTGATGAATTATAAGTGAATAAATTTTTGGTGCTGGATTATGTGTGTGAAATGATATAAATTAATGAAATTAATTTATAGAATATTAATTAAACATAATGTCAATATAAGGTATTTTCCAGTAATAATTATTGGAACCTATCCCTTAAATATGGATTTAATATAGTCTATTAGTTATCAATATAGAAGAGATCTATATAGTTTGGAATGAAGGAAAAATTGTTACAAAAATAAACCAGTCAATTCGAGTAACTTATTCAACTACGGTTAAAAAATTATTATCTAGTTCTTCAATATAACTACCTAAAATTTCAAGATGTTTTATACATATTAATTTTTTAAAGTATATATTTGATCAATGACATGTAGTAAAAAATATTTCGTAAAACTAGAACATGTTATCTCTTATATGGAGTAAAATATAGAGATAATATCTCATTAAGATAATGATATATTAAACAAGACCACTAACCTAGATAATTTTAACTAGAGGTATCATATGTTTGTGGAAGCGGTGTGAGTTCTCGAAGATGTAATTAGTCCCAAATTACCCATTACCATTTTATGAAACAAATTAAATTCAATGGTTAAATTTTTTTCAATGGGGGTGAAATGTAACAGTACATGTCATTATTTAATGAATATTTTAAGTATTATGTGTTTCGTGAAACACTGCATAATAGAGAACAACTCGTATTTATAATTATTATAAATATTAGAACACATAGTAAATTATGACCTGTTATGAAAATGAAATATAAATAATTATTATGAAATCTATAAGTGGATTAAAACAACATGTTCATACATAATTATAAAATCTTGATGAATGTGGTATTCATTGAAGTTTATATATCGAATTATAACATAGGAATAAGAACCCCCTTTATAAATTTAAAATATATTTTATGATAAAATAAAATTAATATATCTAGATATAAATGGTCATGTTACTGTTGATATCAGATAAATGGATATTTTTGATTGGCCATTTAACATTATTTTCTTTTTATATTAAAAAATATTACATATTGATATTTAGTGTTTTTAGAGGGTCCTTCGATTGATAAATAATACTCTATAAAAATTAAAATAGATTTGGATGATTATATCAAAACCCTAAAAAAGTAGATGAATATTGATGTAATGAATCCAATAAATATCTTAAAATGGATGATAATACACAACTATATAAATTTAGTTGTAGCGGTAAATGACATGATTAATCTATTCATTGTGATTCCAATAGATTTTCAAGTTCACGATTTGAGAATGAATGAACCAATAATACTGATGAACCATATGATGAGGCTAAATATTTTCTAAATAATACCCCTATTAAGGAAGTGACCTATATATTATCCTTCATTAGGGGCTACATAATGAAAAATGACATCCTGAAAATGAGTCGGATACAATGGAAGGTTCATTTGTTAAAAATATATGTTGTTGTAACCCTGTCAAAAAACATGTGATTGTTAAGGAATAACCTGTAACACCTTTTAATGAATGATTTTATTTTATTTATTATTAGTGGAAATTAGGTATTTAGGGGAATTATTTTTTCTGAATTTTATTAATGATATGATCCACACATTAGAAATGTGATATAATACATTTATACAAGTCAAAAACAATAAAATTATAATCAAATAAAAAATGGCGATTTTTTATTATAAAATTTTTAGGATGAAAAAATTCTTTATGAAATAAATAAATAGGTGAATAATGTTTTAGATGAAGGATTGATCTCAGTAAAACCATAGCTGAGAATAAGAAACATGGAAACAGGTCAATCTCATACATCCCATTCTATTAAATTAATAAATGTTTCTATATTTTTTTGGAAACAATAGTTATTTTTGAATGAATCAATATAGAATAATTGAAATATTACAATAATATTTGATAAACCCACTAACAACTCTTAAAAAATGTAATACTCTATCTAATTAATTTATGTTTCACTATTATAATTTTGAAAAATACAATAGGATTAATGAGACAATTTATATAATGTTTGGAAGAGAAAAATTCTAGTTAATTAAACTCATCATATTGGGTGAATATTAGAATTTATAAGAAAATAATTACCAAAACTAAACACAAAAGAGTAGTGAAACCACTCAAAAAAGTAAAAATCCCGGGAAGGAAATTTTGGTAGATTTCAACTAATGAGAAATTAAATTGTTTTATTGGTAGATACTAGTGCAATTGGTTGATTTGGAAAATATCTATTGAATGGTTTTAAAATCTGATATCTTGTAAAAGTTAAATCATATATAAAGATAAGAGAGTATAGGGGAATAAATAGATAACACATTACACCGAAGAACTCAATGAATATTCTGATTTAGCCCATAAGGAATACATTTGTATTTTATGGTTTCTATTTTAATTTTGAAAAATATTTTCCAAGTATTATAGATACTGATTATATATTAAATTAAAACATAAACCCTACATTGAAAAAAATTTAATCCTCTAACTATAATCTAATATCAATGAAAATTATGCATATTTTAATTAGGATGAATATCCAATAACAATGTTATATAGAACACCACACCAAAGATGTTGGAAAATATTGATGTGTATGATTTCAAATTTTGCACATGATACTAATATTATAGTATGTAGTACTAAATTGTGAACTACTTTAAAAGGATGTCAATCATGATAAATAAGTGCATAAAATCTAATCTAAAAGGAATGAATCTGTCCAAAAAAGGTATAATCTTATTGGAATGGATTTTGGATTTAATAAACATAGAGGTTGGATGGTTACCTATTAAGGGAATTGTAATGCTAAATGTGATTTTGTGGATGGTGAAATACGAATGGATAGGTGGCTACTAGATGTGTGACTATTTTTTCAGGATAAATGAATAAAAAAGGAAGATCAATAGTGAATTAATGTTCTAAAACTCCCAAAACAAGGAAAGAGTCCACACTAAATAAATAAGTGTGAGAAAGTGCCAAAATATTCTCTAATCATATAGATAAATCATTTTTAAGGGTCCATGATCATGGATTTAGCAAGGTAAGGTTAATTTTCGTTTTTATATCTTCTAATAAAGAATATTCAAACAATGAAGAAATAATATGATAGTATTATGTCCATGTTATCGATTAAAGTTCAAATTTGGATAGTCAAATATAAGATAATCATGAAGAGGTATGAAAATTTTAGACCTCATGGTAATGGAAATATTATATTGATGGAAAAATCTTGGAAGTATTTACAAAATTGAATTAGTAATGGTTTTACAAATTATTCACATATTGTGTAGGGTATTATGTTATGGAAAAAGTAATTGGAGATTAATCTTTTAAAAAAATAATTTTCCATATTTACACTATCTTGTGGAATTAATTCCAAAAACCCCATTAGACATCAAACTTATATCATACATTTTCGGAATCAAGCTTGTTGAAGTATCGAGAGAATCCCAAAACATGGTGATATCCTAGAAGACCTAACTTTTAGAGATTTATCAAATTCTATTAAATCTAAAATTCTTCCAAACATTTATGAAATTATAGGTTGTGGTATGACAATCACATTTCCACTCTATTTTGATTCATATTTCATCTATTTATCAAACAATAGTTGTTATATAACATAATGGGTGGTCACAATCAACATGAACAAGAAATGTTTTTATATATTTTTGGAATATTACTAAAGGATCATATAAATTCTTATAAACCTACTTGAGAGGATCCCATTATGTAATTATTTTATGGGTTATCACATAATTATTTGATGATTTCCAATATTTTTTGTCTAAACTAACTAATAGTGTTTTCCACAACAATTTTTCTCTAGGAGTTATAGATTTAGAATTTTGATGGTAAAATCCTAAGAAGAATGTGATATCACTATTCTCTCATGTATTGATATGATCATATAGAAAGTTAATGACATAAATATGGATGATAAATTCTATAAAAATATACGAGTTATATAGAAATGTAAAATAAAAATATTAAAATATTGAATATCCATGAAGGGGAGATATATAATTTTGATCCTACCAAATAGTGTATGTGGGGGATAAGAATAGTACATATTTTTTTTGAGAAAGATGAGCAGAGAGGCTCTTAAATTGATAAAGTTGAAACATTACAAGAGACGAAAATAAGGAATTTTACATTTGTCCCTATTAATAAGAGGGACCATGTCATTAGGAATGTTTTTGATGTAGATGGTCCTCCCTTTTAACACCCCTTTGTTTGCAAGTCCATATGTAATGTGATTCACCTCCCGAAAGGTATGCATGATGAAGTAGTTTAGGGAGGAGATTTTATCGAGAAAATTCATCCTTTTACCTGCTAGCTTCCAAGCCAACCTTGTCTGAACCATTCTAAATGTATCAACCATTGTGGCCGAGTCACTTTCAAACCATAAAGAAAAGTACATATTTTTTATTTGTAAAAAAATAGGAATATATTGAGAGACAGATAATGTAAATATTGACTACTATCTACGATTTATCGATGTTAAAAGTATAAGAGAATCTAGTCAAAACATAAAGACCGATGTTTCATTATTTTTTTATTTTATCACTTTTAAATGATAATATAAATATTTCTCTTCACAAAAATCTATGATGTTTTGAGAATCCACCCAAAGGATATGTGAAGGTGATGCCAATTTATTTGGGAACTATAGAATGAGTGGGATGCTTAGTGAGAAAATTTAATATTTGATTATTTTAAATATGATCCTTGACTCTCATAAATGAGAAATTTTTTTACAACTCTTTATTACAATAAGTTGAAAAGAATATTATAGAATAGATATACAAGCTACTGAACTTTATAACATACAATTTATATTTACAATAATTAGATGGTTAAAATATCTTCTTAGTCTTCATTGAGGCTAGCCAGAGTTATATATAAACCACCAGAAGATTATTTAGAAGTTACCATGATAAAATAACAATTTTTTATTCATTGATCATGGTTTTGAAGGCATGAATTCATGATGGAAGTATATATTAAATAAATAGAAAATTTCACTATTAATTATAATAAAAATGATTTGGAATCATGATAAAAACTATTAGGCTTATTCTGAGATCCCATGGTATAGATTATCATTGTAAAAAGACCATTTATATTTTTTATTGTAACATCGCAACCTGAACCACTGTGTTTGATGTAGAATTATACATGAACTCATGCGTTACTCCCCATACACAAGAGGCTTCTGACTAGTAGCGAGGGTCTCATGCGAAACAGTGGGGAGACTATACCCTTTGTTTCATGTCATAGGATCGACAACAACGAATAAACAAAATAATAAACAATCAATGTAAATGTGGAAATAGAATAATGAAATACATAGAAGAGTTACCAAAGTTGTAATCCTATATAGAGTATAAAGTAACAGACAAATACATGATAAAAGTAAATAAACAACTATCTGTGGGGTACTCCGGTGCCTATCCTGGTCCGCTGCAGTTCCATGCTCCACTACTCAATCATCTTAAATAGGGGCTTTTCCCTTCAATTTATCTCTGGTCACAAAATATACAAGAGCACTAAAATGACTGAGTAGGGTGTGAGTAAAGGAATCAGTAGGACCCAACCTATGAATCCTTACCATAAGTTCACAAAAAATAGATAATTGTTTATATCATGACATAAGTAAATTCTAAGTATAAAAACATGTACTGAGACATCATGCACTGACAAAACCTCTACGAATCTCTGCCCCACCTACTTTGGATTTTTGAATCTAAGAAATTCAATAACACACGTAAATCAATTAGGGTCACATAGCTAACCCCACCATTCAAGTAGTTGTTACAAGAACACCGTAAATTCTTTCAGGGCTATATTTGGTCCTCCTAGCCTTTTAATCACCCACATCCCATGTTTTTAGGAATCCATGATAAGGATATTCCAGAAAGCCACTACACTTTCCGCTCTATATCAGTATCCATGTCTTACTTTAAATATGCTAGGACTACCTTAGAAGGAGTAACCAGCCACTAGACCGCATAACTCCAACCCTCAAGGATCCACTTGTGTATCTTAGTATCCACAAGCTAGCCACTATACTTTCCCCTCTATATGGGTATCTATGTACACCTTTAAGGATGTTAAGAATACATCATGATGGGTCACCGTCCACTGGACCGTGTAACACCATCCATCATTGCCCCACCTATGTATCTTAGTATCCACCAGCTAGCCACCACGACTTCACTTGTTTAGGGGTAGCCACACCTGCCTTTAAGGACATTAAGACTATGTCAGGTCGGGTAACCTCATACTCCCAACCTGAAGGATCAATTTAAGTATCTTGGTACCTATAATGAAAATACACATGTTAGGCAACAGACTATAAATAAGTGACCTAAAAAGGAATGATAAGACACTATATGATCAAAGTCAGGATAATCACTCATAAATAAGTATTCCCACGTCTACTCACAAACCCACATAAAATTCATCACAATCTAAGGTTATTCCAACCCAATCATCACATCATTATAAAAATATATATATATGTGGCTTAAAATGGGAAGGATCCTCCTACCTCATAGTTAACCAAGTCGACATTGATGTTTTCAAAGGTTTTAATCACCCGAACCACACTCACAGCTAACCAGAAGATAATCACTAGCTAACAAATCCTTAAGCCATCCCTGATTCAAAAATTTTAGAATTATCACTATCATTTATAATTAAACAAATATTTAATTAAATCTTAAAAAAATACCACATCACCTTCAAAAAAAAATTGGAATAAATTTCTACTAATTGAGATGAATCCAACGGAACCAATGGAGCGTCAATACGATCAATATCAAAGAAGATATTAAGGAGAAAAATATATCATAGGAGAGAGAGAGAGAGAGTAAGAGAGAGGGGAGTGGTGTGAAAAATAATCGGATTCCTACCCATGCGATGCGCATGGCCCCTGATCCAATTTATAATTCCTTTTCATCAATCAATTTAGTAGAATTTATTAATTGAATCACCTATTTATTACATTCTCCTATTATTTCCAGGCGCCTACCCATCAACGCATTGGGCATTTTTTTAGACTAGTACCATGAGTGAAAATTAAATATTCTACAATAGTCATGAAATGACCGCCTTAATTTTAGGTTCATGGTTCTTTCTACAATGTGTCAATCCGACAACGTATAAAGAAGTAGCAAAAAAATTATATTTTGACAACAAAAATAATAAAAATAATAATTTAATATTATTATTAAATATATATATATTTTAAAAAATATCCAAGCCATGCTGGGATTTTCAAGTGCACTACACCCATTTATAGTTTAATTTATTTAATATGATCACTTTTTATATATTATGATGTTATCAAATAAATGGGATATTAAATCCCCACTTCTCCAGGTATTCATGAAGGAGGTAGTGCCCCTTCCTGTTTTTTATATGCGCAAACTATCTCCAAGAACTTCTTGTTTCCCATTTAATTTATTGACTCCAAATTTTGTTAATATTATAAATAATAATAATAACACAACATTATAATGATTATTAAAAATAATATTAACAACAAACTATTAAAATATTATCATTAATTAATATTTTTAAAAATAATAACAATAATTATTATTTTTAAATTTTTTTATCACTAATTATTATCACCATTTAAATTTCAACAAAAAGAGTTATTAAATAACATAAAATTAAAATATATGTTTAATCCATGATTCAAGGTAATGTAAATGGAAAAGAGTCTAAATTAATCCATAAGATATCTTAAATTGGACATAATGATTCAAATTTACTACTTTAAAAACTTTTGGGGAGAAATAATTGAGTTTGCAGCATATGGATAGAGATGAGTGAAATTAATTTTAAATAATTAAATAAAATTAATTATTTTGTACAAAAATTAATTAATAACTAACACCCATTGTGTATAGATGTTATGCCCCATCTAGGGTAAACCCCCAGTTCTAGACCTAACAATGGTCTCATATTTTTGAAATGATGCATTACTTGAGAGATATCAATTATTAATTTTTTTAAAAATAGTTTTAATAATTAATTAAAAATAAAAAGTGTTTTATCACATGTGATTTTCTCAAACACCATACATACATAACCATTATACCCATTATTGGATAAACCTCCCATTCTGAACATATCTGTGGTCTCATATTTGTCATACGATGCACTATTTGTGAAATTTTAATTATTTAATACTAAAAAGATATATTAAAAACTAATTAAATACAAAAAATGGCTACTTTCCAAGGTGAGACATCCAAATGTTCGATGATTACAAATTTTATAAAATGTATAGGGTAAAAACTATATCCCGAACCTATCGGTGGTTTCAGATTTTGTATACGATGCTCCATTTGGATTATATTTTATTATTTTCTTTAAAATAATATGTTAAATATTATTTAATAACTTTGTGTCATGAGAGAGGCATCCAAATATCCAACGCCTTCAAATTTTATACTTCTAATAGGGTAAATGATGAATTTTAGATTTAACTGTGGTTTTATATTTCTCATATGATACACTATTTTGGAAGTATTCAATTATTTTGAATAAATTGTGTATGCTTAAAATAATTCATTTAATATTTTTATTCAGTCTTCACCGAGGAATTTTGGGCCTTAGAATATTTTACCAACTTAGTGGATGACTCCAAAAATATTCCAATAAATATTTCAAAGTGTTAAATATGATTTTTCTCTTATGAACTACATTTAACATAGTTTTAGTTTATTTCACTGATAAATAATTTTTTCCACATATGGTATTAATAATTCATCACAAGAGGTTTTTTGTTATCATTTTAATAATCATGATATTACAATTATCACCCTCTATCAACTTTTAATTATAAAGAAGCATGTCTAGTGGTCATGATCAATCAACTCAAACCTCTAATATCAAACATGATACTCACATTCTCACATCTCTTCTTGAATATTTCCACTAAAATAAGACTTGTAATATCATTTTATCTAGAGTCATTTCTTACTATGATTTAAAATCCTCATCAAAAACTCATCATAAAATGCTATAGGTTCCAACTCAGCATCTCTGTAATCATTGATATGATCATGATCAAGAATGTACCTCTAAAGTTGAGAAATATAGAACGCATCATGCATACCTAAATAATGAGAAGGGAGGTCCCGATGATATGATATTACCCTTATCCACTGAGTTTTTCCCTTATCAGTCTATAACTAAAATAATCATTGACTATCTATAATAATTAAATGATGTATTAGAGGAAAGTAAGTTAGGGAAACCTAAATCTTTAGATAAGTCAAGTCCAAAAAATGTCTCACAGATATAAGAAAATAGAAGAATTAAATCAATACAGAAGATCAAATATGTTCTCAAGTCCGTAACTCTTATAATAACATTTTCCTTATCACCATCTGCTGGTGATAGATATATTGCATAGACATGGAATGCCTTTTATCCATGATCATATTCTCTACTTTCCTCAGTCACCATCATCAGGGGAATCTGTATCCTTTACTGGTTTTCTCCACTCCCAATATTCCTTAAACTCATAGCAATCCTCTAGGAAATCCTTGAGTAAAAACTTCAAAGATGGCAATCCTTTCAACACTAGTGGAAATCCATTGTTGGCTTCCATCAAGTGTGGTTATAATTCCCTTATTTCCAATAATTGTAGAACCTAACTGAAAAGGTTATATTATTATTTTACTTTCCTTTGCTCTAATTCTCCTAGTATTCCTTTTCTCTTCCTTGCATTTAAAGGGAATCCTATATTTGAAAGGGAAAACTCAATCACTAGCACACCGTAAGTCAGAAGTAAGCCTTCTATCTTATCATCTTACAACCTATTCTCAATGGTTTATCCCATATTAAGAACCTAAGAGTAAGAAATCATGTCAAACAACCTAACTATATGCCTAATCTTCAATCATAAACCACTCTCGAACATTTGATATTTTTGTTCTTCATTCCCAACTATCAAAGGAGAAAAGTGAAAAAAGTCCTTAAAACATGAAGAGTAAGCAAAAATAGTAGTAGAACATTGTTTTAATTAATTGAACACATGGGAAAGTTACGAATTAATCATGTCCAAGAAGTACTAATTGAGGAAAAACTCCATAAAGGCCATTCATATAAGTCCTTGTCACCTCCCAGCTTGATTCTTGGTAGTCCACCATCTCCCAGTAAGTCCTTTGAGCAAAATGGTTTCCAGAATTAGTCATCCTTTGTTAAGGGTCTTGATTATCTTGAAAATAATCTCAATATTGTCTATCCAATCCTCTACATCAGTTGGGTCACCAATACCATAGAATGTTAGAGGATGCTGATGCCAGAAATACATTTCATGGTCGTTCATAGTCCATTGAATAGACCCACCCTAGATAGGAACCAACCAAAAAATTCTCAATTTAGTAGGCTAGGGGTCTTGGATTACATGTTCTAGTACATTATTATGATGAGGTATATCCCCCTATACCACAGGTTGTGGCACGAGAACATCACAGGTTTCCATATCTCATGGTTCCATCAAATGTCTCTAAGGTGGAATCATTTTAAAAAAAGTGGAATTAAGTACATAATAAGTCCTAACTGCCTACAAGATCAAACAAGGGTTTCCTAGGAGTTTACCAATAACCCAAGGTATACCCCTCCTAGGACTAACCCATGTTTTCATCCCAAAACATTAGTCATATTCATCCAATACATACTAACACAACAACATTATTTTTACAAATAATTAATGCCAATAAAGATATATCACACAACATGGATGCACAACACCATTTGAAGTTTAAAAGTTATATTTTTCTGAAATCATTTTCAAGTGATAAAAGTATGTCTATTTTAATAAAATAATTTATTCTTTATTTCTGAATGATTATAATGAAATGAGTATATTATATATAAAATGAAATAAATTAGAATTCATCTAATTATGACTATCTGGGAATAAAATAAAGATAACTCAATATACACTTGAAAAAAAATTTGTATTAAAAAAATGGTTAATCAACTTTTATGGGATTAAAAAAAATAATTTATGATACTTATTGGAGTAGAATTAAAAAAAATTGTTTCTTTATTTAAATTTCTATTACAGAATATGGGGAATAGTTGAATAACATTTTTGGCCATGGTGAATAGTACCTAGCAAAGAAATTTTAACAATTGTATATGTTAAAAGGGTTAATGTGGTGACATAATATTATTATAAGTGGTAAAAAAACCTAAAAACAACAATAAATTCTATTAGATGATTTCATGTTGACCCTATATCATCCCATCCTCTAAATTGATCCAATTTACAGGCACATTCCCATTATGGTGACAATTATATATTAAAGATCTTAGTATTTTTATATTTTCTACCTTTGTCTATTATAAAAGGATTCCTCCTCTATACTCTTCTTCAAACCCCTTTTGGCTACTAATCTCAACCAATATTTTCCTAAGCATCTTATCAAATTCAATCTTTAAATTCATTGACACATTCTTCATATTATGTAAATATTTGAGTGTATATTGTGTATATAATTCCCTCTTGAAATGTTTTATTCTGAATATCTTTATATTCATAGATTGACATGGTTCAATTTATGTTATTTCATTAATTGGGTTTGTGATTAAAATGTTACCAAAATAGTACTGGTTTTTGTTACAATATAATTTTATTTTGGGATTTTCTATGTCATATTTCCATTGAGGATAATTATATGATCTTATACTTAAATTTTTTAAAATATAATCTTGTTACTCATAGATTTTTCATGTATGTGTACCATTTTACTCTCTACAATATTTAAAATGTTTGGGGAATGTATTTATAAGAAATGTACTTATTTCATCTTTTTGGGATAGGAATCATTATTATCCATCTCTACTATCTTTGAAATATAGTTAAAAGGATTATATCTATAATTAACTGTTTAGATAACACTCTTTGTACTAAACTTTAAATTCATTAAAAATGATTATAATGATTATTTCTGAATTTTTATCATTAGTTCTACTTTTTTATTCTTATAATAGCGTCATAAATTGCTTTCTATTAATGCATAAAACATGAATAATATTTCCTAGAACCAGAAAAATTCAATTAATTTAAATATTCCTTGACACATTTCCATTGTAATTATAAAAAAATACTTCTCTTAATATTATGTGAATTTATATTTTTTAATTATACAAGAATAAAATAATATAATCCCATTTTTCAATGAAATGATCAAATGATTTGTTAAGTGTACATTCTAACACATTCATCATCCATTATAATTTTTTATTCTACACCTATGGCATTATCTTATGATACAATATACATTATTTCTCTATATGTCTTATTATTATGATATTTTATGGATGATTATATGAAACAAATTACATTCCATTATCTTAGATATGTTCTTGTGAAATCATTATTATTACCATTTAGTTTCAATATGTTATGAAATGATGATTTATTTTATTTTATTTTGTAACACTTATGTATAGAATATAATTATTTTTTGGGAGGGCCTAAAATAGTATATCCAACCAAAGAAGCAGGTAAGTGTTGATATCACATGAGATAATATGGACCATAATTTATAGTAAAGCTAGTTCAGTATGAGGATCTATCACCAATGATAGTAATGGATGTTATCCTTCAAAATGAATTTAATTTAATGGCATGTAAAAAAATCCAATATGGACCTCTATCAAATATTATTATCATAATAGTGAACCATTACAATGTAACTAGTGGAATAGGTAGTGAACTTAATCCACTATAGGGAACCATCTAGTATATTAGTCACAATAGTGTTGCATGAGTTATGAAATTATATTCTAAGATTATGTGTATTAAACAAAGACATGTCCTATGATTATGACATACTCTCATTTATCATAAATAATTATTGTTGATTCCATACTATTATGAGTTATGTAATTTTTTATGAGAGTGCCTTACTTCATGAGTCATGATCAAGGATCATTGATTAACTGGGTTTGTCTTTCATATATTATGATCCTGCTAACATACCCTTAGGCATAACTTATTCTCACATATTTTCATTTATTTACTTTTCCTATGTTAACCCTTACTAAAAAATTAGGATCCATGTTTCTTATTTTTTTCACTTCTATGAGTTATGATGAATGGTTTAATATGGGGAATGATAAACAAGGGTACTAAGTTAAAGTAATAATATTATAGCTATTGGTTTTTTTCATGAAATAATTTTAATGTGTTTATTGAATACAAATATAGTGAAAACTTATGATTATAGGGTGTCATTATTATGGGATGTATTAATGTTCATATAATATAAAGAATAATTTATGAATAAAATGCTCAGGATTCCCCAATTTGCATTTGAGTGGGTTTAGTAATTTTTAGATATTAGGATTATAAATAATTTTTGGAAAACCTTATTAGAATTATATATATAGGATAAAATCAAGATGATTTGGTAAATAATATATTATGTGGATAACTATAAATGTAATCCCTATCTTAGGACATATAATTATATGTACACATTGGCATAGATTAACCTAGGGGTAATGAAACTAAAAAGGATGGTTGGGTATTAACTTTATCTTCACAATGTAATTACATATACACATTGGTATATAACTATATGTACAAATTAGCATAGATTAACCTAGGGGTAATGACACGGAAAAGTATGGTCGAGTATTAACTTTATCTTCACAATGTGGATGACAAGGAGTCCTAACTATACACCAATTTTGAATTGATCAGGGTATATACATTATCCCACTAACATTATCTTTTGGAACTATTATAATGAATTAGAGTATAAAATCTATGAATATCTACGAAAATTTAGAGCGATATAAAATAAAAAAAGTATCAAGGTTTAAAAATTGGTTTCATAATTTCTAACATCATTTAATGGTATTCATAGTCTTATGATTTTTTATGGTTTCTATTAAAATTTGATTCTAAAACTATGATTCTGGTATTTAGTTAATGGATGTAACTAGATGGTATAATGTGGACATTGAAATTGAATACCACTGATATAACTATCTTTATGGGAAACCAAATCAAATAGGGGATGGGATGGAAAATCCATTTTTTATACATAATAATATTTCTTGAATTTTTATTAGCTACATAAGCCTATTTGAAAAATAATATAGGAGAATAATTTTTTTGTAGGAATTTCCATATTATAAATACATTAAAGGGGATAATATTCAATTATTTATATTTTATGAATACAAGATGAGTTACAAATAAGAATCTATTATTATAACATGATGATGTTCTGTTGATTTAAAATAAAGTCATAGAATAACCAAATTCTCTTGAAAAATGAATTGTTTAATGGATGGAAATAATGTTTATACCAAAGTAAAACTTATAGATAAATGTATGAAATGTGGGATACATGGGAATTATTTGAGTCAATTTTATTATCCCAGGGAAACTACTAGTCCAATAAAATAAATAAAGGTATAATCTATGAAAAGACCTGAAGTGGATCATGACAATCAAGTAACAATTATCCTCCACTATATTATTGGGGATGTTAGGTGGATGTTTTTTAGGGTGCGTATGATTAATATATTATTATTATTTCTTTAGATTAATTTATGATATATTAGGATTGAGTTATAACTATTTATATACAACTTATTAAATTTTATAAAAATTGAAATTCACACTATATATTCCAAATAAACTAATAAGAATCTATCTCTATGAATATCAATATGTTGTATGAATGGAAATTATATACATTGCAGTTTATTATAACTTATTCACGAAGGAAAATTATCTAAAATGTTTTGGGAGAAATGGAACATTGATTATATACAAAATATTTACAAATATTATATTGTATTTTCATAAGAATTTCCATACCTTTAATGAAATGTGATATTGAATTTTAAATAGAACACAAACCTATGAATACACCTATTTCAATGAATCTATATTCAATAGACTTGATTGAGTTATATAAATTTAAGAATAAGATAATTTAGAATTTAGAAAATGGATTCATACTCCATAGAGAATCACCATGGGATGCACATATTCTTTTAATTAAGAAAAATGATATCCCATTGTAAGTTTTCATTATTTAACTCGATATTAAGAAGATAATTATTATGAAAAAAATATCCATGAACCCTTACTAAATTCACATTTGGCATATTATGCGGGGTGAAATAAATTTCTATGATAGATCATTGATTATTACATCAACTTTTGAGGGTAAAAAATGTTGATATACCTTGAAAATCATTTGGTGTGAGGTTTAGACCTTTTGAATTTTTTGTGATTCACATTTGACATATCAATTATCATCAATAATCATGGATTCAATGAATATAGTATTTATAAAAAAACCATGATCAATTTTTTATAGTCATTATAGATAATACTAATATATATTATATGAGTATGGAAGAGCATGAGGTTCATTTTTGATTTGGATAAAGACAATGAGAAAGTATCAGCCTTATGGGAAAGAATAATAATTTAAATTCAGTAAATATAATGTCTCATTATTGGGTAATATAATATCATGAGGTTGTTTATCTATGGAATATCTTTCAATGGTGGATGTTATTGATTAGTAACCTAGAAAAATCACTATGACTACGATTCATAGTTTTCAGGGGTATATTGGATACTAAGGCTGAATTTTATAAAATATATTTTGAACATATAACCCAATAACAATGTCAACAATGAAGGGAGTTATGATCATTTTTATAAATGAATTTATGGAAATTTCATGAAACTCAAAAGAAGGTTGATTAGTGGACCTATAACCACGACACCCTATAATGGGGAAGGGATGATGATCTATAGGGGTAAATCAAAAAGGTAATGGGATTTTGTATCTTATAGAATTTTATGGTGACAAATTATTCCTTATATAAATTTAATTTTGTTTAAAAAAATACCTGACACTTGATTTAGTGTTAGAAGTTGTTATTTTTCACATTAAATATCTGGAGGCTTTATCTATATTATGAAATGTGTGATATATAAATATATATATATTTATGTGTATAATTACACATAAAGAGTTGAATATATGAAAATGGAGAAGGTTTGAAATGATTAAATATTATAACTGAACAATACATTATCACATTGGGAATCCAAACATGGCAGGCACTTCTCTGAGTTAGAAGGACAATGCTGGATTTTGAATGGTTGGGATCTACAAATATCATATAATTATGGATTTATAAAATATATATATTTAAATCACATGGAATGAGGATAGATCATATATTTTTCATATGAATTTTCAACCATCCATCCATTTAAAACTTTTATAAAATGGATATATATACACAATCAAAAATATATATGGTCTTATCCATCATATAGAAGTAGTACTTAGAATATTGGGGATACAGGTTAGCATTGTGGGCAGTGTCCAATGAAATATAAGGTTTCCCATGGAATACCCTATGGATATAATTGTTTTCCATAGGTAATTCCCTTGATCAAAAGGTGTGAATAAAGGTATATTCTATAAATGTGAACTTATTTCCAAGGATATGTGAATGTTTTTGTTTCAAATATAGTGGTGAATTTGTTTCCCTATAAGAGGAGAATAAGGGGATACCTATTTATATAGGAATAGAATCTTGTGTCTATATTCACCTCCAAAAAACCTATTTCCTTTGTCATTGGTCCCATGGAAACATTCCATCCTCGAGAACCCCTATAACCTTGGGAAACGAAGGCCATGGATGTAGTTCCCTATAAAATTAAATATACACTTGGGAATGGTTTTACCATGGATACAGATTTTTCATTGTTATAACATATATATGCACCTATATATTCATAGAAAATTGTGTAGAGTAGTTATAGTGACTGATGAATCCTATAGTTTCAATGCAAGATCAAATCCCCATATATAGAAATTTTTTTTACCTATAGCAATGATTAATACCTGTGGATATATGCTTGTACATATATATAAGAGGCTTAGTGATTTGAACTTCCCATGTCTACATGATGGTCCACATGGGCCAAGGAGTATTTGTGGATGGTTTTTCTTATAGAGCCACTATATATCCATGGGAAACACTGGTAGATATAGCTAAGGGTGACCATGGTATATCATAAAGGAAATAATGATCCCAAAGTGATACATAAGCCTTTTTTCATTGGATATAGTTTATAGCCTTTTAATTTGATGTTATTTCCACAAGCATCACATATTGCAATTGGCTGCTTGTCTACATGGGTGAGGATTATAGAGGCATAAAATGTAGATTTAAAACATTATAAGTAGATATGGAATGATCATAAGTTATTCCATGATTATTATGGGATAACAAGGTTCATAAACTGAGTTTTTGTCTTATCAATATGATATTTCATTAGATATTTATTGGATAAAGATCATTGTTTATAATTATCTATTATTACTTAATGTATGATGATGTATAGAGACCTGGAAGGTAATTTCTTCGAGGACAAAATAAACATGGATATGGAGGAGTATATATCTGTTTTCATGATATTACATATTTTTAACGATGAAATATATATTTCTATCGGGATTATAGTACCCTTACCCATAAAATATTGGATATGTGAGAACATAACCGTGAATTTTATTATTTTACTAACCCAAAAATCTAAATTCTATAATGATATTTTGGTATTTGTTGTTAAAATTATGAAATTAAAAAATATTTATTCATAATTGTGAATAATTATCTCTTGATCATATTACCAGGATATACAATAAGGATTTTTTAATGTTTTATATAATAATCCATTCTATTATATATGATCATGATATTGAAGTTCACCTCAATTTTTTTGTGATGTCTTTGAAATGAATGAATAACATGTTGATCTTTATCACTTCATTTAATCCTCAGATATATGATCTTTCTAAAAGGACCAATAAAACACTAAAATATTTGCTTAGGATTTGTAAACTGTTATGGAATGTTTTTTTGGATCAACACAAAACAAAGGAATTTTTTTATTACAATAATATTTACATATAAATTTAGATAGATATTTATATACCCCTATATTTTAGAAATTATAGCACTCCAATATGAATTGCTGAAGTTGGAGAATGAAATCTATTAGGTCCGGAGTTATTAGGGAAATAATTGAAAAGGATAAAGCCATTTTGTAACTCATCAGTATAAGTCAGATATGATAGAAAATTTATGTTTGAAATCATAATTGAGATTTAGAGTTTAATTTCAGTGATAATGTATTTCTTTTAATATATAGTTTGAAGAAGTTTATAATATGTCTTATAAAGTGAATTCTAAGAACTATATATACGACCCCCTTGAGATTCATTGTGGCATCATAATGAATTATTTTCATTTCATGCTTCTATAAAACTACCCTCAACATCATAATGTGTTCCATGAATATCTCTAAAGGAATTACATTACTAATCCTTCACATGTACTAGAAATTGATTTCATACCAATAGAGAATGATATCTATATAAAGGAACTACTGATTATGATTTTTTTATAATATAGAGAATGTTTTGAGTACTAGAACCAATCACTAGGTCAATGTTTTAGGGGTAGAAATAAATTAAATGAATGAAATTTGGAACCCAAGAATTTAATAATGGTTAATTATTTTAACAAAAATAAATTATACGAAATATATTTTTTCAAATAAATTTAATTTCTTCAATATCTTCTTTTAGATGCAATAATGCGTTCTAGCACTTTTCAATATGCTATTAATATAATTATTTAAAAATTAAAATATAACCTAATCACTAAATTTGGTGGTATATGTAGGAATAAGGAAAAATTTTAAATTAAATATAAGGGATATAGATATATAAAATTTATTGAAAAATAAGTACATAATTTATAGTAAATGATTTATTTGTTTCAAAAATAATTTTTTCTACAAATATTTATTTCATAATAAAAGTAAAATGTTCCAATATTATAAAATTTATTTGAAAAAATTAATGAATTTTTTAAATAATTTTTAAAATCATCTTACAATTAAATTTTGATAATTTTTATAGATGAATTATATTTTGATAAATAATGAAAAATTATGTTTTTTGAAAGCTTTCATTTCATTTATATTGTTTACAAGTTATATTTTGTTTTTTATGGATTTAAATGAAAAATTATTTGAAATATATTACAATTAATCAAATTATTCTCATTGGAATTAATTTAATTTTTAGTTTTTTATTAAACCTCTCTATACTTATGAAAACATTTCTTTTGGAAAACTGATTTTTCAATTCGTATACAGGTTTCGTTTAAATAAAAAATATTCAACTATTATTAAATTTATTAGAAAGTTAATAAATATTTGGAATTATCATAAATAATAATATAAAATATTATTACTTTTTGTCATAATGAACAGAAAAAATATTACTTATTAATAACCATGGTAATGGTTAAAAAGTTTTTATCGGTGATTCATTATAAAATATAAGGGTTAAATTCAACTTGAAAAATGTAAAACTCATATTTTTCAGAAATATTTAGACCTAAAATCATCTATGGTTCTATAACGAATCCTTTTTGGGCCGTTTGGCATGTGGAAAATGTGGTTATAGCTTATTGTTTTCAAGAACACCATGTGTGACTTCAACCCCACTTAAAAGAGGGAAATCCATGTTCTCTTCTGTTCACACATAAAAAGACTTTCTGATCAGGCAAGTAATACTAAAATATCTTCCTTAATTTTTTATAAATTACCTATATGCCTTATTTTTTAGTAAACCATCAAATGAAATTTTTAATTTTAAACCTAAATAGGTTCTCTGAAAACGAGGTATAATTCGTAACTATGTGTTTTTATTTTATTTTTGCTTCCACCTCCATCAAATATTTTTAAAATATAATGATATAATAATATAATTATCAACAATATAAATAGATGTTATTATTATTTTTTGGAATAAACCATATCTTTCTCCTCATCCATCAAATGGAATACTAAATCGTCAATCCTGTGAAGAGTGGACTTTGACCATGAGAACTCATGTAGTTTTTCTTATATTTCTGCCACTCATGGTTGGATATAATGATAGGTCTTACTTATTTATTTAATATTTAATAAATAATTATACTTTTGAATTTATAATATGGAATCACCTTCCAATATATTGGAAAACGGTAATATTACTCATGTACACATGTGGACCACTAACTCCACAAACCATTGTGATACATTTTTCATTTTATACAAGAAAAGGTTGGTCTAAAAAAATTTATTATGAAAATTAAATTTATAATTCTTATACAATAGTGGGTTCATACATGAAAAAAATCTCTCATTAAAGAAACAAAACTTTAAAAAATAGTAAAGGGTACCTCATAAGACATAGTATGGACTATTTTAATCCTCAAAGTCCCTATCCTAGTATAAATAATCCCCCAAAAATATGATATAATTGTCTTGACACTTTCTCATAGAATAAAGAGGCATAAAACTAGATCCTATACTGGGACTGAGGTGTAAAGACTCTCTACTTTGTCTTTAATTGTTTATAGGTACTGATGAAAAAACTTCAGCATTCTCCATCTTGTTATTAGAAATAACATTCCAATAATTTTTCTTTGGTGGTGGCACATCATGATACATATGTACCTATTTGACCAATATAATTCAATTTACATTACTTCTTCATGTCCTCCACAATATGAGAACTAGAAATAAAAAGATCACTGACTTCATTTTCTGATTGACCAGTAACCTGTCCATGTAGCCCATGTAGTAAAGAGTCTTTATGATCCTCCCCTAGAGGGGGCTGTCTTAATTAAAAACCTATTTTATCATTGTTATCACTTGTCACTAATGTGTTCCCATATTGAGTCCCAAAATTAACAACTACATATGTATCTAAATTTAAAACCCTTGGACTATGGGAACCATATTCCTACACATGGACAATGCCCTCATCCACACAATATTATTTAATAGGATATATAGTACCCTCCTGATATTCCCCTAAGGAATCTGGTTTACATCATACACCCTTAACTATTTCATATAAAAATTCATTCACTTATTTATAACCATATAGAATAAAAATGAATTCCATTGACCATATCACTTCAAAATTCTAAGGATTCATAAGATAATACTATCTAATATGGACACCATTATATCCAAATTCATTCTAAAATTGTGTAAGCTGTCCAACTTAAGCATACATACTAGGACTAGTTCCATGATCCTTGTTCATATTTGAATATCTATTCTTCTTCAATATTACCTCATCATGAAATGTTAACAAAAAAATTTCATGTTACACACTTCTAAAATATTCCCTTAGAATATACAATGAATTTGAAATTAGTGAAAAAACAAGGGAGATTCCCATAGGTTATTCTAAGAGTTAACTCATAATCATTGGTATGAAAAATAAAATTTTATATTATCACTGAATTGATAATAATCTCAACTAACCCTTGTTAAAAGTTCCCAGATCTATGTTGTTTTTTCTCCCTGTTCATTTTAATCGGGATACCTATTTGAAATGCATTGTAATATTGATATTTAGGATTACACAATATCAAATTTGATGGTAATAAGGATATATTTAATGAATTTAAATGATATATATGATATAAAAAATATTTTTGAATGATTAATTAATATAAACAATTTTTTTGGTTCATCCCTCGAGAAAATGGGAACACTGTTCATGCGTACATATAGAATATCATCACCATGAATGTTGTAATACATTTTATATCTCTAAAATTTATTGATGATAGTAAATATGTATATAATTAATATATATTAAATTTATATCATGATTATTGTTTATATGACTATGGAACCATATTAAAATTATTTGTAACAAAATTACTAAACCAAATATGACATGGAAAACCAAGTAATTATTAACCAAAACATAATTTTAATAAGAAATAATTAATAAAAATTTAATAAACAGACATATGTTAATAATATATGTTTTTATATATATCATTATGGTTGGTAAATATGTAAAATCATTCCATGTTTATTATACTAGACTTTTAAATGTGTAAAATGAATGTTGATACTTGAGGTAAAGGATTTTTATCTCATTTTTTTCTATAGAAGACATGCCAGATTCACCAATTTATATTTTTTTTTGTGTTTTATAATATTCCAATTTATATATTTTATGATAATTATATGGAAATAATTGGATATAAATATCCATATAAATTTATTTCATTCATGGATCTTACAATTTAAAATACACCAATTTATTAAATGTTTTTTGTTACAATCTCAATTTTTCTAGGATTTTTTATGATTATGTTTATGTTGATGAAATATTTTGTTATATAACTCAAGGAACACATAAAATATTTATCCTTTGTTTATTTCAAAAATGTAAATTTTTTCCTTTAGTGTTCTCTTATTTATATTCTAAAGATTTCAAAATAATGTTTTAAGGAAAACCATCAATATTTCAATTTCTGTTTCAAAATCATTTTTTCCCGTCCATGTTTTCTAAAAGTAACAGAAATAATGTTTTTAGTATTATCAATTTTTGATAAATAAAATTATAAACATATTTTAAATTTGTTAAAAAAATTTAAATGGAATCTTTTTGTTATTTTTTGTATGATTCAATTTTTAATTTTTATAGAAAATGCGAGACGATATATATTTTAATGTATACAACATGAATGATACTTCCATCCATCATGAACAATCAATGATTTAAAGAATAATTTATAATTTTTCATGTTTATTTTCAAATAATATTTTTTATATAATATTTATGTTGTTTTTATATTTTAAATAAGTTATTTCAATGTATAATGGATATTATACTCAGGAAACAATCCATGTGATATTTGAAAATCATTTTCATTTGTGATATATTTTACATAAAATTTATTAGGGATATAATATAATGATACCATACTTATTAATTATATGTATGGTTTGTTTTTAAGATGGTTTTATGATTAAGAAACTCGTTTTTTATTGGTTATGAAATTATGAAATGGTGAAATGCTTATTATTCCAATTTCTTTTTAATGTGTTTGCTTTGATGAATTTTTTTTGATACCCATATCTTTTCATGGGTTTTGATGTGATAAAAATTTTATGATCTATTTAAAAAATATGTATTATTTTAATTTAATGATTGGTGGGAATTATATCTTCCTCCAATCCATTGTGTAAAAATTATTATGTTATTAGATATACATGAATTGAATTATGTGTGATCATGGTTTAGTAAAGGCAAATGTCAATAATGATTGTCTAGGGAGTGAAACATGAAAACTGTGATGGTTTGGGTAGTGAATAAATTGCACTATAATAGCCTTTTAAATGATCCTTTAATACTAATGAAATTATATTTTAAGCATTTAAGTATGCAATAATTGCATTTCAAATTCTTATGTTATTAACTAATGGATCATGTTCTTTTATTATATAGTTATTAATATCTTAATAATAATAAATAACTATTACATGACTTAATTTAGTGATCATTTATTTGTAGGGAATTATATAAAAATCTTATGGCCTTGTTATAGTATGCTTATTCTCATGTTTTTATTTATTCATCACTGATATATTCATCATTTACTCCTATTGAGCATCTCAACTCACCCTTTTGTATGTTTCCTTTCCACAGGTAATGAAGAAAGGATTAATTTATGATATTTCTTTGAAGGGTTATATATATGTTGTACCAAGTGGTATAATATATAAAAATGTTATGAACTAGTACATTATGATTCCAAATTTCCAAATGAAATGTACCTATACACTTTTAGCATGGATCATTTAGTTATGAAATGAATATTCTTTTATTAAGATGTTATATCAATGTATGAAAAAGTGGATCACTATAGTTGGTATAAGAAAATTTTTAGTGAAACCTTTGGAACCTATGATGTGAATACTTTAGTGATATACCTAGGGATATTTCTAGGGCTATGTCTAAGGATAAATCTAAGGATTAGACAATGTATTGGAAAATGTTAATCAAATTTAGGGAGGGTTAAATTGAGTAGTTTCTATTAAATTACACCCATTTCTATATATTATAAGTATATTTTTCTCTCGTACAATTTTACCTTGTGGTAGTAATACTAAAAGGGTGTATTGAGATGGACTCTATTGTTACCTTCTATGGGATGATGGGACTTGATGTACAACTAGTTTGATGCTCGTAAGGGATATATTTTGGAAACTATGAAACTCTTTACATACCATCATGAAGTATTAGAATAGATGATGACAATGAATGACTTAGGTTAAACAAAATGTGTCATATATTAAAATGAAGGCTCCAGGAATTAGAAATACAATAAATGTTTTTTTATAATTATATTGTTTCTCACTCTGATAATTGTTTCTCACACTATTACGTCTTTTTAATCAATGGATGAAACCTGATGTAATTGTATTAATAATAAATGTGTCATATAATGAAATTATTTTCCACCTATAGGAAAAATTTCATGATATTAGAAATGAATGATATTATTTTTATTCTCACTTAACTTACTCATGCTATGAATCATACTGAACTTCTGAATGAAAAAAAGAAGGAACAAAATTATATTAAGCCCGTACTGAGAATGTTACCAAATTAAATTTTTTTATGATACAATAGTTACAAAGTAAAGGATCAATACTATTGAAATTATATTCTCCATTCTCTTATGTTTGGAGAATAAAAAATCCTTTTTGGTTATCTATCGTTTGGAGGATGAATCAGATAGATGCTAGAATCTTATCAAGAATACGAGGAAATAAGATGAAATTGACTCTACAGAGTGGAATGAGTTTATGTTTTTATTTTTTATATTAGTTCAATACCTATATTCATTATATTAAAAAATATAAGGTCTTAATTTATCTAAAATAGAAGGATGGTGATTTTGTTGGTACCTATGGGACTTTTTTTACAATACTTGGGCTATATGCTTATAGTATTATTAGACAATATTAAATTAACTTTAGTCAATTAAAAATTGGATTAAAATAAATTATTTAAATATAATTATTCACAACGGAATGAATTGGATTTAATGAAATAAGTTTTTTTCTATAATGGTCTAAATTAAGATTGGAGTAACCAATCTATCACACAGGTTTGATTAAAAAAGAAAGGTGGAATTAAAAGGAAACTATAACAACCATGAAAAAAAGAATATGAGATTTAATTGATTCCAAAAATGTGGAAGGAAACATGGAGGAAAATATATTATATAGAATATTAATTTTTTGAAGTGGTGAAAGGCTGGTCTTTGGGAAATCTAATTCTGAAGGGGTGAAAAAAGTTATCTAATAGTGAGAATTGATATAATTCTCCAAAAATGAACAATGAACACTAATGTGTTTAAAAATATTGTAATATAAGAAATATGCTCTCTTGTTACCAAATCCAAAGGTTACTAATAATGATATATTTTAGAAACCTCTTAATATTGGATAAAAATTGAAATCTCATGTGATCAATGTTTTTTGATGAGGTATACGATAATGATATGGTGAGTGGTACTTTTATAATTCCTATATAACTGGTAAGACCTTATTTGATTCTATATTTACCCATTAATTTATATCAGAATAATTTTTAATGGGAATCAAGATTCCACACAAATTATTAGATTTTAAATTAGTATATAAAAATCTAAATGGTATGGGGATTTCATCTCAAGTATTTGATTGAACTCTAGATGATTTTTTTTGAATGTGCTTCCTACAAATATCACTATTCAACATTTGGTTGAATTTTATGTTTTCATTGGGGTGAATTCTATTTCATAAAAAAGTCTCACAAAAATTTACAAGGAAGGAATTTTTTATTTAGTATTCCAAATGAACAGACGATTATCATTTATTAAGATAATAAATAGTAACATTTGATGGAAGTCACATCCATCATATGAAAATTGTTTCTTATTTAAAAGGGTTGTTTATCTCAAATGGTTTGAGAGATACTCATCATCTATGATTTGTGAATTGTGCATAAATTAGTTGATGCATTTACACATGAGATTCATAGTCTTATATTAAAATTTTAATTTGTGCTCTTAGAAGAACTCATACCTGTTTCTAGGCCTTTTATAATGACTACATATAGAATGGCCCGGATAGATTTTTATGAAGTTAAGAAGAAATATTATTTGAAGAAGAATCACCAGGAAAATCTTGATAAGGGATTCATCCATCTATGTGTGTCACCATTTGGTTGACCAAATTTTTATATTATGAATATTTATGGATCAATGCAAATTTTCATTGATAATCTGGAACGAGAAATGTTCCCAATGAAGAATAAGGACTCTCTACCCGTATGTTTTAATTGTTTAATAAAATTATAGTACATAATAAATTTTATTATATTAATCTTCATTCTGGATATCATAGATCGAGGGTTGAGAAGGTTGATATACCAAAGAAATAATTCTGTACAAGGAATGAAAAATAATAGCATGTAGTGATTCGATTCAGTTTTGATAATGCCTCAATTATATGAATGGATTTTTTGAATAATTTCTTTAGAGATAATCTTGATCAGTTTTTGTTAGTGATTATATATAGTGTTATTATATATTCAAAGATAAAGGGTGACCATGAAGATAACTTTTTAACTGTAACAATGACCTGAAGGAGGAGGAAAATGTTTTAGTAAATTATAAAATTTATTTTTGGATAAAAGAGCTTTCATTATTGGGTTATATAACCTTAATAGATGGTATATCGGTGGATCTATAAAAGAATAATGTTATTTGACATTGTCACAGAACAACCACTATGATTGAGATATGATATTTTCTATATTTTTATTAATATTATCAATAGTTTTTGAGTCTTTATCAGAACTATATAATAAACTAAATATGATAACATTGAAGATATGCAATTTCCTTTATAAAAATGTATGTGTAGAAATTTCATAGAACTGAAGAGAATATTTGTCATCACATCATTTCTTACATTACCCTATTGTATAGAAGGCTATTTAATCAATATTTATTAATTTAAGAAGGTATTGTAATGAATTGTTATGAATAATCATATGGTCAAAGATTATGAAACAAAATAATTAGTGGTTCACCATAAAAATTACCCAACTCATGATTCCGATACATCTATGGTAATTATTTCATTAAGTATAATGTTGGATTATTGTTACTGATTACTTTGTGTTATATTTAACTATAAATGTTAATTTTTTTTATATATTTACATATAAATTGTTGAATATGTCATAAATAATATTATTAAAGATGGCTAATGGTTATGAATAGTCAATATATTACCGCCCAAGAAAGTGATCAAGGTGGCCAATGCTTTGAGTTTAAGTGACCATGATATGTCATCTATGATGAGGATAAAATAAAATTCAATATTTTTGGATTTACAAAGGATGGATCATGAAATCATAATGGAATTTGAGATGTATTATCTTTATCAAGTAAGAGTTCAGGCATCTATCAACGTGATGATTAAAGAGGCCCAAAAGGAATATATATAGCTATATAAAAAGGGAACACATGTTACTCATATCTACCATTATTATGATGGAATGATAAGTTTCATGAATCATGTATAAGATTTTTGCATACCTGATTTGATGAAGGATACGTTAAAGGATTATCAAAGCTCTTCATTCTCCATTCATCATAGAACTACAAATATATATAGTGATATAAAAGAGTATAAATGATATGATGCAATAAAGAGGGATTTTTACCCATAATTGAAATTGGAAAACATCACTATGGGTTTTTTTGTAGGACTCCCCAAACCATCTAAAGGGACTAATGTTGTATGGGTTGTATATTATTTCCATATGGATTCAACACACTTCAATGCTATATGATATAATTTACATTTGGTTAAACTTGTAAGGGAATACAGTAAGAAATTGGTAAGGTTAATGTATTAGCACATTCTATTATATTTGATCGGGATCCAAGGTATACCTCAATGTTTTGTAAAAGGCACAAGAAACTCTTAATACAGATATGAGTTTCACCACTGTGTATTATAAAATGATAGATGGTCATAGAACTATTCAAACCAAAGAGGATATTATAAAATCTTATTCTATGGATTTCCATGCTATTTGTGCTCAAAACCATCCTCTATTTGAAATTTTATACAATTATATCCATCACTAAAGAATTCTGATAGCTACTTATGAATCCCTATAAATAATTGAGATTATAAATCCATCATTTTATGATAAATTTAGAGAGGTAATGTTATTAGGATTATATTTTGATGATGAAAAGGTATTGATGTTTATAATAATTTAGAAACAAATAATTTCATGACAAAGTAGATAGAAATGTTCTGTTGATAATAATTGATGAGATATAGAATTTGAATATGGTGATAATATTTATATTCTAATTTATCCATGGAATAATGTTATGATATTCTTGAAGATTGTATTTTTTATTTCTACACATATTTTCCCTTTCAAGATTCTTGACCGAGTAGGGCACGTTGCTTATTGTTTAGCGATTCCACATAACCTCTTTCAATTACATGATGTGTTCCATATAACTATCCAACGGAAGAACATACATGATTTTTAATTTATATAATACTCATAGGGCATACTAATGTATCTTGAATATCCATATAAAGAGAAACATGTGGAGATTATGAATCATATATGGAATATTCTATCAAATAAGATCAATCATAGTGGAAATATTTGTGGCAAATCCACCATTATGAAGAAGCTATGTGGGAACCTGAGGATATTTTGAGGGAGACATATCCTCATTTTATTTTTAAAGTGATAGAATTCCAAGTGAAAAATAATTTTTAAGGGGGTTTGAATTTAACATCCTTATATTTTATGAAAAATATATATATATTTCAAATTATTTTAATTTCCTCAATATTAATCATTGCACACAACACAAAGTTTTACTAAACCAAAATATACTGTTAATGCTATTATTTCATCTTGAAATTTGTAAACATGAAAATAAAAATTTCTACATGACTAGGAAAAATATATGTTTTTAATATTTTTTATTTATTGATATATAAGTACTTATTTTTTGATAATGTCTTTATAAAATTCAACAATTATTTTTTACTCAAATAATATTTTTATAATAAAAATAAAATTTTCTACTTTTGGAAGATGAATTTCAAGAAATGAATTTAATTTTTGGTTTTAGAATTTCAAAATTATGTTAAGGTAATTTTTTTTTTGGAATTTTCAAAATATATTAATCTTTTAATGAATAGTTACTACAGTTGTTTTTTTATTAAAAACAGTTTATTCATTTATAGTAGTTAAAAATTCATTTTTGTTTTATGATGGTTGTAAAAGTAACATTATATAAATTATCATATAATTTATCTAACTTAGTTCATTGGATTAAATTTAATATTTAAGTTTTTATTAATAATTTATATACTTATGAACACTTTTTCATTAGAAAACAACATTTTTCGTTAATAATACATGTTATGTTTTAAATGAAATTCTTCCATTTTTGTGAATTTAATTTGAAAAAATGGATTTAAACATTTGAATCCTAATAATTAATATTAAATAAAAATTATATATTATTAATTTGTTATAAATAAATATAAAAACAATGGAAATTTATTATTATTGTTAAGGTTAAAATGTTTCCCTTAAGGGTTTAACTAAAAATATAAGAGTTCAAATGACATAATTTTTTCCCAATTCCTATATAATGTCTATATATAGACATTATATAATTTTATGTTTGATAAAGAGTCATTTTAAAGTTTTATATAAATTTTAAAATTTGGGGATACCTTTTTATTTTTGATAATTCCTTGTGTGTCCTCTCCCCTACTTATAAAAGGGAATCCCCTCTTATCTTATATTCAAATTTCCAATGATATATGGATTAGAAAATACCAATAAACATATCTTCCATACATACATACCCATTTATTATATTAATTATTTTTATTATTCAAATATCCTATGATGGATTTATTTATAATCATTAAAAGGCTATCTTAAGAAGCTGTATAATTCTTAACTATGCATTTTGGTTTTATTTTTTATTCCACCTCGATAAAATGCTCTTAAACCATGATGATATAATTATATAATTATATACTATATATATAGTTGTTATTTTTTTAGTTTCATAACCCTCATACATATTCTATTCCATCAAACAGGAAATGAAATCTTTGATCGTTTGTACGATGAACTACCACCTCATGAATTGATGTAGTATATTTTCCATCAATACCTCTCAAAAAAATGGAAATAATTTTGGATTTAAACTATATATATGATATATATGAAAATAGTTATACTTATAGAATTATAATATCACAAATAACTTCTAACCATCTAATCTTTTACAAAGGGATGACATTGCTCAAGTGTAAAAGTGGACAAGCACCTCCACAGAGCGATGCTATGAGTTTTTAATTTTATTTTGATATGAATATTAATTTGAATTTTTTTAATGAATATATATATTATCTTTGATCTAAAAATAAATTTGGAAATTCTAATTAATAATTAATTTTATTTCATTCTATCTATAGAGAAAATTGAAAAAAACATTAAAGTGTATGTACGACATATCATCTCCATGAACAATGTAACTGATTTTATATATATAACCTTATTGGATGAATCTACTTGATATAACCGATATATATTATATTCATATTATTTTTAATATTAATGAGATTATGGAACCATAAGCAAAGTACAATGGCCAAAATGAGCAATCCAAAATGAACTTGAATGGTGAAGTAGTTATTACCCAAATTATGATTTTAACATTGAATAGTCAATAAATGGTTAATAAAAGGTCATATGTAAATCATTAATGAGAATATATATGTGAGTATGGTCTTGTAAAAGATTAATAATAAACAAATATTTTTATAGGTGGTTCAATCATGTACATAGGAAGTCAATATTTGAGTTGAGGGAGTTTTATCTCACTTTTATTTCTATGGGAAACAAGACATATTCAACACTAAGTTCTTTCAACTAGCGTTTATAAATCCAATGAATTTATTATAGTAAAATTATAAATAATTTTTTTGTCTAAAAATACATAATATTTTCTCTATTTCACGGGGCTTACAATTCAAAACATTCAAATGTTGAAAACATTTTTGATATAATCTTATTTTTTATCGGGACCAATTTTGAATAAGTTTTAAATAATAAAATATTTTAATATTTCTATCAAAAAACTCATGTTATTTCATACACTTAAGGAATTTAATGAAAATATATTTATTCCTTTCATTTTCCTCTCTTTATTTACAAAAATATTTCAAAGTAATTTCTTTATGGAGTTTTTTTTCTCTCTTCAATAAATTTTTTTTTCGTGTCTATGTTTTTCATTTTTTTGATAGAATTATTTTAATATTATCTAATTATTGATTAAATATATTTTTTACAATTTTTTATTAATTTTTGAAAATTATTTAAAAGTATTTTCCTTGACAATTTATTAATGAGTCACTTTTTACATTTATAGAAAATGTCAATGAAATCTATTTTAACAAGTATGACATGAAAACAATTTACGGTTTTCAAGTGTTCTCAATAATGCAAATCATCCATTGAAAATTAGAAATGTTATTTTAAATGAATTTATTTTATTTAATTATTGAGATTATTTTTATATTTTAGTTAAAATATTTCAAATTATAAATGGTATTTTTAAAGAGAAATGTTCCAAGTGATATTTCAAAATCCTTTTCCATCTATGATGTTATCCTTTGATGATTAATAATTATTGCAATGGATATGATCCAATTTAGTCATAATTATTATTTATTTTTATGGTTTATGTTTATAATGAAATGATTTCTATGAATCTTATTTCTTTTAAATGGTTTATTTTATTATGAAATTAAGAAATTTTTAGGAAACAATTTTCGTTTCCATAAGTTATTTTTTGATGAAATGATTATGAAACCAATTTATTTTCATCAGTTTTGATATGATCAATTTTTTATGATCTTGTTTAAATAATATATATGATTTTATTTATGTGAATAGTGGGTTTTATATCAATGTCTAATGAAATGGATAATAATTTATATGTCATGAGATAAACAATATTGGAATGAGATGTGAACTCTCTTTGTAAGAAACATTTTCCACTATGATAGTCCTGGGAGTTTATAATGAATTCTATGATGGCTTGGGGAGTGAAACCATTCCACTATTAGATCCTTGGTAATAATAATTAACTACCAATGAAATAAATTTCTGTGATTATATGCATGCCAAAAAAATATGTCATATGAATTTGTTATGTTATCTAGATCATGTTCATTGATTCCTTGAAGATTATTGTCTTAAAAAATAGTTTTATTTATTTCATTACAGAATGATATGATATTTCTTTTATTGGATACAGTTTTTAAATGTTAGGATCACTTTCTAATGCTCATATTCTCATGTAATGGTTATGCGATCATCGATATCTACCATATTTACCGTATAGAGTACTTATAATCACTTAATATTATGTTTCCTTTCCCCATGTTATGAAGATAGGTATTATTTATGATATTTATAAGATGAGTTAAATTTATTAAAAACAAAGTTGTAGATTATGTAAAATTATTTTGAACTTGTGGTTTATGTTTCCATGTTTTCAAAGGAACTATACCAATATGATTATGGTGTGGATCATTATGTTATAAGAAGAATATTCAGTGGATAAGATGTAATATATATTTATAAAAAGTGTGTATTTATATAATTTTATTCATTTGTATGTATTAGAGTAATAGAATTTTGTGGGATAAATTTTTATGAGGGTAATAATGTCACAAACTCTGAATTTTGAATAAATATTTATATTTATTAAATTTAATATAATCAATAACACTCTTTACATGAAAAAACAAACAGAAATAAAACATAAAAAAAATGTAATATTAGATATGACCACATTTTTGAAAAAATTAGTAGAATAGGACCAAAAAATTTATAGAATTTATGAATAAAATATTTACATTTTAGATGTGTGTTAAAAAATGTAGAGGAAAATGAGTACACACTTGATTTTTTTGCATAACATTTTTTAATTTTAAAGTATGTATTTTTATGGATTTAATATTTTTATAATCATTAAGTTTCATTATAAATAATTAACTTTTAATTTTTAATAATATTGATAATAACGTAATCATAAATTATACATAGATTTTAATTTTGATAGAATTAAGGAAAAAATATTATAAATGTTAAAGTGGACATTTATATAGAAAACCATTTATAACAGAACAATGTTTTTCTATTAGAATAGATTAATATAATAAAAATTAATGTATGATTTTAAGGAAATTAGAAGAATATATATTTATTGATATTAATTTACCTTATTATAATCTTGAATAGTATGAATAAAATTAATGTTAGTTATTTATATAATTCCTAAATTTTTTCACAAAAAAATTATTTTCACCAAGTTTTATCAGTTTATTTATAATTTTATTTCATCTAAATATTTTAATATAATTTCATATACTAGTTTCCATATTTTAAATAATCATGTAAATATTTTTTATGAAGTTCAATTTCTTGATTTTCTATAATGAATATCTACCTAGGTAAAATTCGTTACTATAGTAAAGGTTAAAAGGGTTATTGTGGGGTTAGTATATTGGGATAGGGGTTAAAGTATCCTAATATATATATATATATATATATATATATATAAATTAAATTATTGGAATATAATTATACCCATTAATTTCCAATCATTGAAATTGGTCCTATTTGGAGATTCATTCTAGTGCAAGTGACATTTTTTAAAGTACATAATATTTATTAGATTAACACCCACCTTACATATAAATGGGATCAACCACACGTATTTTTATAATACCATCAAAATCCAAATAACATAACCAAATTGAACCTAAATATCTACTGAAGATCCCAATAATGTTTTAATGTTTACATTCTTTTTAAATTCAATCTAGAATGTCTTTATGAATAGTTATAAAGGAGGTTTCTCATAGAAGAGATATAACTTTTAACTAAGTGTTTTCATGTTCATTTATTATTCCTCTTTCTTATAATATCATATAACTATGATGATATAATAACATAATTATCTCATATATTCATAAATGTTGTTATATTTATGGAATAAAACTTTTTTATTTCCTTTTCCAACCAATTGGTAATGAAATAATCACTTATTAATATATACAGACTACCATCTCCATGTGGCGATGTAATAAGTTTTTCATAAGTGTATCATATTTGGTTTTGTTGTTGAATGTAATGGTAATTAATTATTTTATAAAATTATTAGAATTTTGGAAATATAAAATATTATCTACTATTTTACTACCCTATCTTCTATAAAATGATAATCTTAGTTATCTGAATAAGTAGACTACCACATTCATATAGTGATGTGAATTGTCATTTATTTCATCATTAAATGGCAGGTTAGAAGGATTCATTTAATGAATATATATTTTAATGACACGAACCTAGTTTCCCAAAGACAATGAAATATTTATTATATTGTAATATAAACATATAAGTCATATCTCGAAGGAATGAATAGTTTAGTAACTTTGTAAAACAAGATACATGCATAAGTTCAACCTTACAACATGAAAGGAAATACAACATAACACCTTCTTTTGAATCACACAAAAAATCCTAGATTATCCTCACATGTCATTCATAATATACATCTTCAACACTTGTGAAAAAATATAACATAACAAAGGGGTTAACATAGATACTCAGTAAGAGTAAATCTTACAGTATAACTTATTGTAATGTCTTGAAAATTACTTATAATTTTTTTATTATATAGAATTATTTTGAGACTAGGAACTAAGAAAACATGTGATTCCATGTCCTAGAGTGCCCGGAATGATCCGTCAAAAAATATAATGCATTAAATAGAGTGTGTGAGTGGTTTTCCTGGAAAAAGGGAATAAATCTTATAAAGGTTTTCAGATCAGAAATCTGAGGGCACCATTGCATTCGGGATGACAGATTTACCCAAGTCACAAATTATTTTTAGTCAGCGGAACCCTCAAGTAATAAAACCCAAAAATGGAATAATCATAAATAAAATAATTAAATAAAATTATGTTACTTTTTAAAATTCTTATAAATCATGAACAGTGACTTGGATTAAAAATCCAAGACCACCGCTTAGCTCGTGGGTGTGTGATTTGAATAGGAAGATCTTAACATTGGCTAGTGCAGCCCAATGGTGGAAGTTAGTTTTTGGCTATAAATAAAATAATTAAGTAAAAATTATTTTATTTTCAAATCCTTATAACTGTAAATTGGTAACTCAGATTGAAAATACGTGAGTAACGTTGAGCTTCTGAGGGTATGTTCCCTTTAAGTAGAGCCTAAATTCGACCAGCGTGGGTCAAGGTTGAATGTTAATTTTCAGAAATTTTTATGTTATGTTTAGTAAACATGTGATGGAGTTTTTATAACTTTTGTATTGGTGTTCCCATCGAAAATATGAAAGAAACATGAATTTTGGAATACCAGGATTCTCCATGAAATGACTTAACTTTGATCGGAAAGGGTTGGACAGAAAAGTTAATTTTTGGGACTTTTCATAAAAATAATAAAATAAATTTAAGAAGTTATTTTATTTTTCTTTCACAACATTGAGCGGAGTAAAATGACACTATGGTGTGGAAATGGGGAAACAAAAAGGAATTACTAAGGAGTCCCTTAATGGATCATTATACCAGTGTAACGATGCAATGTCGCAACGTAACAGAAATGTTGTGTCATGTTTATTTTTATTAAACTAACGCGTTTGAGAGTGGAGGAAACAAACTGTGAGTATTCTATCATGAACCTAGGATGAACATCCTCTCCAATAAAGAAAAAAATTACGAATAACATCAAACATCTTCGATGCACCTCGAAGAACAGATCCGGATGTGACGAACGACATCAACATCTTGAAACTTTAAGGACGTAAAGTTGTGGAAACAAGCATCAAAGAGGAGGGGGTTTAGTTTGAGCTTATTCTTCCCCATTTTTATTGGAAAAATTATTAAAACAGATAAACTAATGAACAAGTTTATCCATGAATTACGTGTTTATGTGGGAGGGTAACTTTATTTGGTGGATTCCTTATCTAGGATTAGTTTATCATTTGCTATGATTGAACATCTCCACCGAGCCTCCCTGGTTTTAAAACTTCTAATGTGGATTGGGTGAGCTGACATAAAAAAAGTCTCGAGCCCATCCACATGTGCCCTCATTATGAAATGATTGTAAAATATGGTGGAAAGGCACACCCTAGACCATTGTGGCAATGGAAGCGAACCGAGAGGCTTTTAGGGGCATTCATATCAAAAAACAGACCACCCGAGCAACTCCAGTGGACCGTAGAAGGTGCCACTGGTGTGGCACAATTGGCATGGTAGTTTCCAACCCACACCTGCCACATGGAGGGGGAGACATCAACTAGGGTTAACAGTGATGGAGGAAAGTGGCAGGCCCATCGGTGCACCATAGAAGCAGGAGGCTACGACAGGCTGGCAGTAGCTGCCGTGAGGTGACGCGACACAAGTAGGGCGCTGCCTGGAGGGGACCCACGTCTGGGCCAACCGAATGATTTGTTGAGTCGCGGTTGCCCAAAAATAGCTGGAGAAGGCCCCTCACACTCGTGTGGCAGTAGAGACCAAATGCGTCAGCCGATCATGTTCAGGTCAGGCCGACTCCCGACCGGCCTCTCATGCGGCGGGGTGTCGGGCTGGCTGGCCACACCCCCAGCCTGTGGGCTAGACCTGCACCTAGCGGGCCGAAACCGCGATGGTGGGATGAAACCACACCCAGTGGGATGGACCTATGTGGGTAGGATGGACCTGATCTGGCTGGCTGAACTCATACCTTTTGGGCAGGGTTAGAATAGACCAGGTCGTCGGTGAGCCGAGGAGCTGGACCCTCGGCCAAATGGGGTCAGGTCCAGCGGAGCCCATTTGGACTGGCCCACTAGCCAGGCCATATAGGATTGACCCAGACCCATACCATGTCTGGTCAATTTGGTCAAATTAAAATGTTTTATATGGGACCTCGATCTGGGTTGGTCGGGTTAGTGCGACTGGGTCAGACCGAGGCCAGACGCAACCGAACCCTGATTACTAAAACACTAAAAACATCCAAACCTGGTGTCCTATTGACTCACCATCGGTGTAATTGGGACCCTGTGGAGAGTCTGTCCTTTTGAGATACTCTACATGAGTTTTGGAAAAAGTTTTCATATGTCCGTGTTGGATCAGACTCAAATCTAATTAGACCCTTTTTACAAAAATGACCATATCTTACCGACCAGACATCCGTTCGACTTTCCGTCTGTTTCATTGAGACCCTTACGATGAGACTATGCTTTGGGGTTAACCTATTTGGTACTTTGTAGAAGTGGATATATGACTGATGGCTTGGGGTATGAACCTTTGGAACTCAATCATGCTTAGTTCCTGAATCCAGTGGCTGGCTGTGAGTGAAGAACGAGTAACGATCTTGTGTGGGTCAGTACACAGAGATCATGTGTGGGTCATAACCTACAAATCCAATGTGGTTAAGCACCTAGAGAACTTTTATGGTTCATCACCTAGAATCCCTATGTGGGTCAGCACCTAGTGACCCTATGTGGATCGGTAGTAGAGCCTTTTGACTGAATAAGATGATCTAGCTTTACGACTAATCATCCTTACTTTTGTACTTAAGTTATACTTTGTGTGAGTTGCGTCTTTTAAATTCAATATGTGTTTGAGATCATTATTAGTGGTATTACATCTGTGGTATTTTCTTTTTGATGTTTTCATGTTGGGATTATTGAGAGACCTTCGGGGGTATCGGGGTCCCTACTTACTATTGTTATACTCACCCCTACATGGTTATCGCCCACACCTATTTTTTCCTCTACAGACGACTAGAAAAATTTGACTGGGACTTTGGGGAGCCCATACTAGACAGTTCTTGTAGGTGGATTGATAGATATGGTGTGTTACAATGACATCCGAAGAAGAGCTCTACCTACCCCTCTGGTAGTATCCTTGGTGGATGACCTCCCAAGATTGTACTTATTTTTTTGTACATTCCATTCATTTGGGCTTGTATTTTGGCCCATTTTCATTTAGTTTACACACATTACTATCAATGGTGTTACTTTGTGTTGGATGTATTACTTTTATTTTCTTTTTGATTTTCTTTGAGCAGTTTTCCATGTCTCTGTGTGTGTACAATATTAAAGGGAATGTCTTCCCTTGTTGGGATAAGCATTTCCGGTACTAGTCACTGACCCTTGGCCTATGGAAGGTGGGGTTGGGGTAGTCACCACATGGTCCCCGAGGGAAGGGTCATGACATAGTGGTATCCGAGGTGGTTGGTTCTACCTTAGCGACCAAGAGTTTGTTGTTTTTGTTTTGGGTAAATAATGTTAAATGTTATGAGTATGACTTTCAGATTTGGTAGTCCAGTGTTGGTGCGACAACTGACATATCCATACACTAGGACCCTGAATTCTGTTTTCCGACTCGGTACATGGAAAAAATGATTTCATGTGTTTTGGAAATGTTTTTCTCTTGATCTCATTTGAGTCATCTCACTAGGTATAACTTATGAACCTCAGTTCATCTTGATTCTCTTATAAGATTCGTCCATGAAGAAAACCATCCAGGATTACATTGTGTGGCGATGAGGATGGTCTATAATGTTACGAGGCTTTGGTACGCAGACAATTAATAGAGATGGTACCTTCAAGTGGTGTCCCTACAATACAACTGCCTGTTGGTTAGAAGTTACTACTAATGCTACCGTTAGAGGACACATGTAGGCTCAGTGACATACATTAGTTTCAGCGATAGACACCCCTCAGGATCTGAGGAAAGCTTGATTCACAGGTGGCTAAGGACTAGCTTAAGATAGTTACTTAGTTTCCATATAGCTAGGGAACCATTAGATTAGATGGTGGTCCAAGTAATGAGCATTATACGTGGAATATTAGAGAGATGATAGGGTTTAGATTACCCCTATCTTAAGATGTGGAAACTTTTCCTTGGAGAGAGCATGAAATCATTTCTCAGAGAAGGGGTCTCTTTCCATAAAAAGATAAGGGGTATGTGATCCCAGGAGCATACATAAATTTAGAAGGATGACATGTCAGTAGCTTAGTATTCATCAAGGAATACCGACCATTCTAGGTGCTCGATGAATATGATACTACCAGTGCTTCAGGGATCAAACCTCTGAGAAATATGTGTTTAGGGACATCCAAGCTGGCACTATTCCACTATGAATTCCTAATTATGATAGCGTGTAAGAGATAACCTTTGTGGCTGAGTGTTCTTTTGATTAGCTATAACAACCAGTGAAAGTATGTATTATCCTCAGATACATGGACGTGTAAAATGTTTCAAGAAGAGGAAGTGATAGGAAAAAATGAATCTGTAGGAAAGAAGACTTGGAATAGGAGCTATGAGAGCTGAAGGAGGTTGTATACATTTTTACATGTTACAAACACCACACCATTGTGGTCCCCACCAGGTTCATCGAGCTATAGGAAAGAGGAAGGGAGTATCTACACGTGGTCATGGAGTGTGACCCAAGGGATCCTAGAATGTTTCTAGGTATGGTATGTGTCTACCACTAGCTTCCATATTAATAGACATAGGTAACAATCATCACTTCGTGTCAAAAATCTGTGCATAACCTAGAGTTTTCAGTTACACTATTTAATTTATCCTTACATTTAGAGATACCTATAGTAGGAGACTCAATAATAAAACTTGTGCCGATGGTGTGATCTTACCCTTGATGTGAGTGTTTCGATTGGAACCTCTAGGTGGTAGCATCAAATACATACAATGTTAGTTTTGGGATGGAATATTCATCCTAAGTTCATATTCCGATTGACCATTTTAGGAAAATGTTATATCTGCACTGTTGGAATGGGGTTTCCCTTGGTCAGCGAAAAAGGAAACCCAAGAAGAACAAGGTAAACTCATGCATAGGAGGGTGCATCCGATCACTCTTGAGCTGGATAGAATTACCCTCCTGCTAGCGGATATTTTTATTTTTCAGTTCTGAACAGTAGTGGCAGAGTGCAGGAACGTCCTTTTAAAAAATGTTTCGAGGATTTACCTCCCCATAGGGAGAGGGACTTCTACAACATTCTACACCTCAAGATGGCACTAATATCAGCATCAAGATATCAGAGGGTTTTCGTAGAGATTCACAAGTAGGGGGAATAACTGGTGGACTTTTATGGGAAGGGCTTAGTAAGATCCATTGTTCGAGGTTATGTGTGGATTACTGAATATTTAACCAAGTGGCCGTATTGAAAGGGTAACCATTACAAAAGGGTAAATTGGCACATAAATCAGTTGAAAGGGTAGCCTTTCGGTTGGATGGAATGGTTCCTGCAGGATTTAAAATAGTTAAGATAGAGATGATGGTTGGAGTTCCTCCAGGATTATAACTTTGATACAGCCTGTACTCTTGGGAAGGGGAACATGGTGGATGATGCACTCAGTAGGAGGACCAATTTGCAGCTAATGAGTGAGGTTACTGAGCCGTTAGCTACGATGCCAATATCCTTTGTGGATGATGGTGGATCTATGTACCTTCAGTCGATGACTGTGACTACCCCGCTCCTACAACGAGTCAGGGAGGCACAATTAGTGGTTGTTGACTGTGAGGCTATACATGCTCATTTATCCTTATAATGAGATTCTGATAGATTTCTAATAGGTGGGGATCACATAATCTTTTTTAAAGGGTGCATGGTTGTGCCAGTGACATTGTAGGAGGAGGTGTTGATGGAGTTCTATACATCCCCATTGGTGGTATATCCTGAAGTGGAGGGGATGTACCCGGACCTCTAACGTCAGTACTAGTGGCTGGGGATGAAGAAAGTGGAAGCCGAGTTCATTTCCTCATGTCTCACTTGTCAACAATTGAAGACCTAGAATTAGGTTACAACATACTTGGCCCCGCCCCTCGAGGTACCAAAGTGGAAAGGGTATGGTATCTTTATGGGCTATATGATATGGTTTCCATTTACATCCAAAATCCATGATTCTATCTATGGGATCGTTGATCGGCTCATCAAGTCACCTCACTTCCATCCCATCCAAGAGAAGGGACCGCTATAGGGCACAAGAAGCTTTTAAATCTAGGAGATAGTGAGGCTCCTGAGAGTGTAATAAATGATAGTGTCATACCTCAATGCAGAATTTACATCCTAGTTGTGAAAGGGATTGCAGAAGGCATTCAGGACTCAGCTGTGGTTGAGAAAAACTTTTCATCCCCAAATGGATGGTCAGACAGAGCTAACCATATAGAACATGGAGACATGCTCCATGATTGCATCTTGGATTTCGTTCACTGTTGGGAGGACCACCTACCAATATTAGAGTTTGAATACAATAATAGATATCACTCCACCATTGGCATGGAAATGTTTGAGTCCTTATATGGATGGCCTTACAGATCACCCCTATGCAGAATAGACCCAGGGGAGTTGATACTCATGGGTCCAGAGTTGGTACGAGATTCCACTGAGAAGGTGCATATCATCAAGGAGTGGATGATGATTGTACAAAGTAGGTACATGTCTTATGCTGACTGGAGACAGAGTCCCTTGGAGTTAGAGTCAGGCGATCATGCATTCCTTTGGGTCTCACCCCGATGAGGATTTTTGATATTTGGCCAGGGATACAATCTATCGTCGAGGTTCATCAGAACTTTTCAGATCCTTAGTAGAGTTGTCATGGTGTCGTAACACCTAGATCTTCTCCCACAGATGCATAGTGTGCATGATATTTTCTAGATCTTGCAGTTATATAGATACATGCGTTATCCATCGTAGGTCATATAATGGGGTGATCTGGACATTGATGATGGGGCGACATTTCTAGAGTTCCCAGTGGAGATAGAGGATCTATAGGAGTGGGACCTACGTGGGAGGTTGATTTCTCTGGTGCGAGTTCGGCGGCAGCACATTAATCTCCCGGCAAGAACATGGGTGCGAGAGGCTCATATTTGGGCTCAATACCCCAATTTGTGTTTATTAGTTTTGGTTATGGCCTTCTGGGACGTAAATCCCTAAGGTGGGGAGAATGAAATGTCTCAAACATTCTGTGTATTTTTTTATTATATTGAATTATTTCAATACCAGGCATCGAGACAACATGCGATTATGAGGCCATGAGTTCCTAGAATGATCCATTAAAAAATGTTAAGGTTTAAATAGCGTGCTTGAGTGGTTTTCCTGAAAAAAGTGTAATAAATACTAAATGGGTTCCCGGATCAGAAATCCAAGGGCACCGTTGCATTCGGGGTGCGGGGTTTACCCTTACAACGACTTATTTTTAGTGAACGTTGCCATACCATATGAAAAAATGAAAATTCCAAAACTTAAATAAAATAATTAAATAATGTTATTTTATTGTTCAAATGATTATAAATCATGAATGGTGACTCAAATTAAAAATTCGACACCAGCTCAGAGCTCGTAAGGGTATGCTTTTTTTAGGCAGATCCGTACATTGGCCGGTGTGGGCCAATGGTGGAAGTTAGTTTTTGGATAAAATAAAAGAATTAATTAACAATTATTTTATTGTCAAATCTTTATAACTCCAAAACAGTAACTCAGATTGAAAATATGAGAGTACCATTGAGATCATGAGGTCGTGTTCCCCTTAGGCAGAGCCTAACCTCGACCAGTATGAGTAGTGGGTGAAATTTTATTTTTTAACTTTTCTTAAGGTATGTTCAGTAAACATGCAACAAGGTTTTTCAAACTTTTGAACTAGTTCTTGGATCGAAAATATGAGGGTAAAATTGAATTCATAATGTTGGGGTTCACCTAGAAAAAACTTAACTTCGACTGACAAGGGTTGGACAGAAATGTAAATTTTTGGAAATTTTATGAAGAATTATCAAATAATCTAAAAAAGTTATTTTATTTTTCCTTTTCACCATTTAGCGGTAGAAGAAGATGCTGCGGTGCATCGATGAAGTGAAAATGAGGTGAAATTAATGAATTCCTTTAATGGCTCATTGTGAAAGCGTAACGACGCAATTTCGCAGCATAACAAAAATGCTTCCACGTGTTTCTTTGTATTAAACGAATGCATTGGAGAGTGGGAGAAACAGTCTATGAGGATTCTCTGACAAACCTCCAACAAGCTTCCACACTAAGGAAGAATGAAAAATTCCAATGAAAGTCAATCATCTTCAACTCACCTCGAAGAATGGAGCTATAAGCGATGAATGACATCGATGTCTTGAAACCTCGAGGATGTATCGATGTGGAAACAAACATCAAATAGTTAGGTGTTTAGTTTCATAAATCTTTTCCCCAAACTTATTCTATAAAGATCAAATAAAGATCAACCAATGAATAGGTTGATTCAAGAATCACACATTTATGTGGGATGGTAGCCATATTTTGGGGACTCTCTATCTGGGAATAGTTTATCTTTTTCTTTAACTGAACATCTCCCCGAGCCTCCCATGTTTTAAAACATTTAACGAAGAGGGCGTACACCGACATGAACAAATGTCCGCACCCCTCTACATGTGTGAACATTGTTAATGGATAGTCATAAAAGGTGTAATGGGGCATCCAAGGCAATTTTGGTGATGGAGGTAGCCTGAGAGGCCCGTAGGCATTGACATATCATAAAATGGACCATTAGAGCAACTACAGTGGCTAGCGGAAGGTGCCGCCGGCAGCGAGGAGTGGGAGACACCAACCAGCACCATGAAAGAGGTGGAAACCGACCCTCACTGACTACACTGGTGGATAGCCATGTGCATGTCGGCGAGCCATGACGATAGGAGGTCGTTGGGTGATGCAGTGCTAGGCAGGCGTCACATGGAGATGTGGCCCATGTATGGGCCACCCGAATGAGCTGGCGAGCTGAAGTTTCCCGACCACAGCTGGAGGAGACCTCGCGTATGTACGGCACAGCTGGGACTAGATGCAGAAGCCAGCTGCATCCAGGTGACGTGGATCTCCCATCAGATGCTCATGTGGTTGGGCTTTAGGCAGGTGGGCTGCGCCCTCAGCCATCTAGCTCGGCCGGTCCAGTACCCAGTGGGCCAGACCCCCACTGGCAGGCTGAATCCCCACCAGTGGGCCGGACGCACACTGGCGGGCTTGACCCATGCCGGAAAGCTGAACCCATGCCCTTCGAGCTTGGACGGACTAGACCGGGTCACCGGGCGACCCGACCAGCTGGACCCTTGGCCAAACCGGGACGGGTCCAGCGGGTCCCATGAGGCCTTGCCAGACCAGACCAACCTAGACCCGAATTGGCTTAGGATGGGTTAGTCAAATTAAATCAGGGTATCAGGGACCCTCGGGCCAGGTTGGTGGGGTTGGTCTGACCAGGTAGGACCGGGTCCAGATGCAACCACTCCCTTATTTATTAAAACACTTATAACTTCAAAACCGAGTATCCAATTGATGCGCCTTCAATGGAATTGGGACCCTTGTGACGAGGTAGTCCTTCTTATATACTCTATGTGAGTTTTGGTGGAATTTGGCATATGACCAAGTAGAATCGGACACGAATCCAACTGGGACCTGTTTAGAAAAATGCCCTTATATTATAGACCAGATGTCTATTCAACGAGCCATCTATTGCATTATGGCCCTTATTATGGGATGTTCATTTGGGGTTACACTACATGGGACTTCACGGTGGCTGAGATATGACCGATGTATTGAGTATCAGAACCTTCAGAACTCAAGCATGTTATGATCAAGAATTTAGTGGCTGGCTGTGATGTGAAGAATTAATAGCGATTCTGTGTGGGTCATCACCTAGAGATCCTGTGTGGATCAACACCTAGAAATCCGGTGTGGGTATGCACTTAGATATCTTGTTCAGGTCCGAAGTTATCAACCCTGTGTGGATCGGAGGTAGAACCTCTTGACAAAATAAGATGATCTAGTTTTACGACTAGTCATCCTTACTCTTGTACTTATGTTATACCTTGTGTGAGCTTTGTATTTTACTTTATTCTATTTTTTTAAGATATATCTTGGTTGTTTTACCTCTATGTTATTTTAATTTGTGGTTTTTTACTTCATGGATTACTCAGGGACCTTGGGGGGTCTTGGTGTCCCTATTGAGTATTTTTATACTCTCCCCTGCATAGACTTCACCTGCACCTTTTATGTCTTGTGTAGATGACAAACATATTTGACTGGGACTTTCGGAATCCAAGACTAGATGGTTCATGGAGGTGGATCAATATATATGGGGTGATGTAGTGACATCCAGAAGAGAGTTGTACCTACGCTTTAGGTAGAATCCTTGTTAATGTACCGAAGGGGGTTGTTAAGTCCATTTACAAACTATTGGCTCGCTTTATCTGGGATGAAGCTTCAGAGGAGAAAAAATATTGGGTCTCTTCGGGGAGGATGGCATGGCCAATTCGGGAGGGTGGGATTAATGTGAAAAGTTTAAATGCCACAATCCATTGTATGAATGCGAGATTGGCTTGGGAGGTGGTTGAAGAATGCTCTCTGTGGGGGAGCCTTATGTCTCACAGGTACAGGGATAGTGAAGGTTCTATGCAGGCGAGCGGGACATCATTGTGGGCGGTGGTCAAAAACATTGTTCCAGCCATGTTTCAGCTCTCTCGGTGGATTGTTGGGGAGGGGAACTTCTCATTCTGGTATCTCAACTGGTCAGGCAGCCCCCTCGGTTACCCTGGTTTCCCAGAACCCATGATCACTTTAAAAGAGGTGGTTCAATACCCTTCCCTTTTCAGAGCCATTCTGGATGCAGGCCAGCGTGAGGTCTTCAATTCTATTCTTATCAGCTCAGATGGCGATCGATGTGTCTTCACTCCTACTCCTAAAGGGAAATTCAGATCAAAAGATTTCTGTGGGAGAAGTGTCTCCCAGGGGAAACAAGGGGGATGGATCTGTTGTATTTGGTGCAATATGATCCCAAATAAGTTCAACTTTCTTTCGTGGAGGATCCAGAATGGTGTGCTTTAGTCTGAGGAAAATATGAAGCATCACATGATTAGTATGGCTTCTCGTTGTCACTACTGTGCTGATTTTCGCAAGGAGTCGCTTCCTCACACTTTTTCTGAAGGGGAATGGGATCGCATGGTGTGTGGATTTTTTTGGAGGGTATTTCGGGCTATCTTTACAGGTAGAGGGTATCGAGGGCCTCTTGTCGAGTTGGTTCCAAGGGGTCGAGGATGGAGTAAGAGATAAGGTGGCATGAGCTGTAGTTTTAATGCTATTTTCTGGGTGTTGTGGTAGGCCAGGAAACGCTCTAGGTATGAGGAGGCACCATTTAAGGGTTGGGTCATCATCTCTAGGGCTATGTTAATTCTAGAGGACTGCTCGACTCTTGCAGGTAACTGGAATTAGGTACCGACGTTGTGGGTGTTGTTCGCTGTTGGGGGAATGGGTCAGACGTCAGACCTCAGGAGGAAGGGAAATTGGGTGTGGTGGTGTCTGCCGGAAGATGGCCTGAAGCTTAATGCGGATGGGTCCAATCTTCAGGGAGTGATGCAAGGGGGAAGAGTGGTCTGAGATGAGGCTGGGAGTGTTCTCTTGGATTATACTGCGAATTATGGTGTTGGGAGTTCTCTGCAGGCAGGGGCGAGAGCGGTTCTTACAGGTCTCTCTATGTGCAGTCAGCGAGGCTTTTGTTTATCTCAGGTGGAGATGGATTCTTGGGTTATTTTTGATGCGCTTCAAGGTATTGGTACTAGTCCTTGGTCTATAATTTATATGATTATAGAATGCAAATCCTTACTGGCTAGATACACTAGCATGACCCACACTTAGAGGGAGGGGAACAAAGTGGCAGATCACTTGGCTTCGCTCACGGGAGATGATGTCTCAGTCATTTGTTTTCCTCATGTATCTATGTTTATGCGAGAGGGGGTGAATTTAATTCGAGGCGATGCCCTTGGACTTCATTATTTTAGGCCCCCATAGTGTTGTCTTTGGTGTTGCAATCAGTCTTGAATAAAAATTGAAATGATGATGATGAGGTAGGATCCTTTTCGGACGACCTCCAGAGCTTATACTTATTTTTCTATACTTTCCTTTTAGCTAGGCTTGTATCCTGGCCCATTTACATTCATTTTACACAATTTACTCTCAGGGGTTATACTTTTTTGGGGGTTGTATTAATTTTATTTTCATTGTGATTTGCTTTGTGGAGTCTTCCCTATCTATGTATCAACATGTTTAAAGGCAATGCCTTCCCTTTTTAGGATTTTCATTTCTGATTCTAGTCACCAACCCCTTTCCTATTGAAGGCTGGTTTGTTTTAGTCAATGAATGGTCCTTGGGGGATGGTTAATGATAGTTATCATACACATAAACAATAGTCATGGTGAATAAGTGAAAACAGATGCCTTTAATAATTATATTTGAGCATAAAATGGAAGGAATGAAAGATGATTAAATAAGTCTATAGATATGATCATGGGAGGATAAAACACAACTATTGATATTATAATAGTTGGATAACCACATGGTTTATCAATGAATAATACGATAATGATGGAATGGATAATTTCTAACATCTGAAACATATTTTCAATGCCTCAACCAAGATGTCTGAAAATACTTGGGTAAGGCCTCCACCAAAACCCAATTTTGTTTTGTCTCCTAAGACCTACTAATGGATCATGGGGCTATAGAGGGTTCCACCTGTCACTTACTAAGTCCAATTAATTTCTTATATTAAATTCTATAAAAATAAACATCATCGCCATATGAAATAACATTCCCCAATCAGTAAACATAAACACTGACAATTCTGTGTAGTATGGTGAATGATATCAATATAGCACATCAATAGTGAAACTGATAATAAACCATTTATTAAAATATATTAGATGATAAACATAAGATATTAACATCAACAAGACAAAAAATTCAACATAGGTGTTGAAATAGGCAAAAATACTTTGGTAAAATCATAATGGAATTTTTGAAAGAAATACAGTAATACTTTGAAAAGAAGAGTTATTTTGGAAAAAATTTTCATAAAAAAAGAACATAACTAAGTTAGTTTTACCATGATGAAATTAAAATTTTTATAAAAACAATTACGGCTTAAAATAGATTATATAGTGAACTAGAAAATAGATACGAATTTGACAAGTTCACTTGAATCGGGCTTGTTTATTTGGAAAAATTATGAACGATCTTTATAAATAATTTAACTTTCCACAACATAAAGAAGGATTACGATTAGAACACAGATATATATAATTAAAAAAATTATTAGTAGTATATGAGAATAATTAATAATTTAATCGAGTTAAAGAGATATAAATAGTAACATGAAACAAGATAGAGGTTTGGATAGATACTCGTTACCTTATGCCCGAATGTATTATGCACTTGTCCTTAATGTCTGGGATAATAAAATTAAATCCATTAATAAATTAATTAATAACTGGATATACATATATTTGATTCATTATTGTTTTATTGTGTTCATTATTGTTTTTATTGATAAGTTATAATATTGAATTCCATCGTTCTGGAGTGATTGTTTTCCTTGATTTCATGATCGACCCCCTTTGTTGTAAGTAATGAAATTTATATAGAAGGGATATAATTCACCATAACTAAAATTATAAATTATTAATTAACATAAAACAGTTTAAATGGTTATATATTTCCATTGGGTACATGGTATGAGTATGAATCAATAGATAATACATTTTTTGATAATCATTTAGAATTTTAGGACTGTTTCTTTGATTAATACGAACTAGTTTTGAAGTATGTATATATAATGGTTCCATAACATTATGTAGGTTATCAAAAATATATTATGTTCTGGTTCAATCATAAAAATTATTTCATTACCATCAATGAGGATGAAAGTACAAATTGATTACCTGTTATCATTGAATGCGATAAATTTACACATCTCAGACAGTGTTTTTATTTTTTTTGTATTAAAGGAGGGGACAAAGATATTATGATAAATTATTCCATTATAATAAAAACATTCCATTGTATTTATTGTAATGGAGTTATCATAAATTTTGGATGAGGGGAGTTGAGGAGAGAAAAATAAAATAAAGGAACTTGAAGGGAAAATAGAAGTTGATAAATCCCTTATAAAAAATCTACAGCCTAATGGAATCACTTAAAAATTCATAAAATATGTTGATGTGAGAAAAAGGGGTTTCTAATAATTTTTTACATAATATGGAAAGTATGTGGGAAATGGAAGGAAATATCCAAACATAATACAATGGAAATTAAAAAGAAATAATATAAAAGGAGTGCTTAAAAAGAGAAGGGTGGTAAATTCCCTTACATTGTAGAGTAACTCCTATAAGATGAAGGTTTTGACCATGGGGACATGAGGAATTCTTGGGAGGACTCATAGGGAGGTAAAACTACTAGAGATACGAGGATTATGAATTTTGAATTAATATAATGCAATATATGGTTGTGTATTTATATCAATTGTGAGGGAATTATTTATTAATTTCTATGGACACCTTAGTAGTGGTATATGCAAAACCATGGGATTTCCCATGGTATTTTATCATGGTATTGGCGGAATGGGACACCTAATATCATATTTTAATGTTCATAAGTCTAACAGAATTTTATATTAACTGTTACATCATCATTATGTCATTAAACATAATGGGAACTCAAAAATGTATTTTTACTATTAACGAAAAACTAATGTCTTTTATAAAATTCTCATAAATTCAGCATAACCTAATATCGATGTTCAGAATTAAAAAATGACATTTATTTTATCATAATAATTCCCTAAATATTAAAAATTTAACTCTTATCATTGAAAATATTTATTTATTAAAAATAATAGCAGACAAAAAATGTATAGTAAAATTCATAGTTAAGTTTTCAACAGTAAAAAAATTATTTTATCATTTGTAATTAAATAAATGTGTTTTGATAAAACTATTTGTCTATAATAAACATTAATAAAACCATAATTTGATAAAATAATTTAAATATCTTTGAAATATACAATTTAAATCAAAAAAATTAATTTATCATATTCATCATATTTTTATGAAAAAATTAACTCAAAACAGAAATGACGGAACATCAATTTTATTTATACTTTTTAGGTGATGTTAAATTTTCATTGTCATATTACTATTCAAATTGGAATCATAAATAATTCAAAGGGTCAAAGTACTATTCACCAAAAAAATTAAGTTGATCTTATCAGACCCCAAATATCTTACTAATCACAAATATGTTTGTTTGTTTTTCGAAATTCAAAACACAGATGTGGAAACATTATGTAAACAGATAGGTTATAACTATCTCCTATAAATAAAGATTTGTTTTTTAGATAGAGGGAAAATGATTCGTTCATTCTATATTAAATTTTATTTTTAATCCTTGCGGTGTTATATATATTATTTTTATGTTATAATTTATATTCTGTAAATTTGATTTATTACTTTCTATTATATCATTCCAGCCATTGAAAAGTCGAAACATACCATGTGAATACTTACAAACTGCCATCTCTAAAAAGTGATGTAATTTATTTTTCATAAACACCACATATGGATTGTTACAGAATTAAATATAATTAATAAATAATTTATTTTATAAATGAGTAAGATTGATTAGATTAATAATCCATGACCATGGTGAATGGATCATAACCATCAAACCAAAACATGTTTGGAAAGTGAAGTAGTTTTTACTTGAGTATTGTCACTGATATAAGTTTTTTTTAATAAAAGGGTAATTTTAAATTTTAAAATAATTACATATATCATGATATATATTATTTTGGTTCAATAAAATATTTACTATAAATTTAAATTTTTTGTAATGGAGTTTTGAATAAGTACGAAGCATTTTGAGACCATAAGTAAGATTTGAAGGTCTCAATATTGATTCATTGAGACATAATTCATGTTATGAACTTATTTTTGTTTATAATGTGTATATATATAAGGTTTTATATGTTATATCCTGATTAAAATCTTATTAATTTTATTCTATGTTTCATTTGACACTATTTCTTTCAAGGATGTTTTGATTTGAATGTTACCATATTTGAAAATGTTTTTTGTCACAAATATATTACTTTTAGTGATTAATTATGTTAAACATACATTATGGGAAATTATATGACACATATACCTTAAAACACATATATTTTCTTATCCTATATTTATTTCAGGAATTTTCATGTTTTGGTTCAATTATTTCCTATTTGTTATTAAATATTATCAAGATTGTTTTAAAAAGGCAAACCATTATTTTTCTTTTTGGGTTGGGAATCATAAATCTACATGTCCCTATTTTCAAAAATGTTTTTAAAAATTATTATTCTTTGTATAAATGTTTAATAAATATTTTTTATTATCTTTTAATTAATAAATAAATATTTTAATGTTATATTTGAAATTTTTTATGAACCACTAAAAGTTGACATTTTATAAAAGTGTGAAAAAATATTCTCTTTTAAAATGTATGAAATGAAATGAATATCATGAAACTATGAATTTTATTTTCCTTGGAAAATCCATTACATGTTTTGATAGGTTATTTTCAATGAATTTGTTTTTATTAATATACAGTGAATTTGTTTTATGACACATATATAAATATATATTTTTCATATTTTTAGTGATTATTCAAATTATATTTTAAATATATTCTAATATCTATTAATATCTATTAATGTTTTTTATACAACACTGGGGGTATGATATAATTATACAATCATCGTTCTTTCTATAAATATCTTACAATGATGATGTTTTCGAGATGATTATATGAAACATGTAACTATCTAATGGGTTAAGTAAGCTATTACGAAATCATTATAATACCCATTTAATATTCATTAGTTTTTCTATAATGAATGATTAATTGATTTTCGGAACAAATATAATGGTTTATACTATGTGATTAGTGGGCCTATAAATTTATATCCCATTAACTCACTGATTAATGATTGATATCTAATGAAATAATATGGACTTGAATGTTGAATGAACCATTTTTAGTAAGGGTTTGTTACATGTATAAAAGTATTTAATGATATTCTTGGAAAATTAAATGATTGAATGATGAGGAAACCCAACCCACCAAGGTACTATATCCAATATGATAGTATTTCGAGTGATCCTTTAACAAGGAAATGATGTAGTAGTTAGTTAACTTAGTCTGCAATGAGACTCTATCAACAATGATTTTCTTTAAATCATGCCTTATCTAAGAAAATGTTTATATATCCATATGTGCATGTAGAAGACTTATATATCATTCTTATGATATATTATCATTTCTTATGATTGATTATAGATTTTCACCCTGTTATGAATTATGGATTTTTTATGACAACAATTTCCATAACTCTTGATTAATGACCATTGACTGATTTGATATGACATCATAAGTTATGATAAAATTTATATTTATTTGTGATTATCTTATTCTCACATGGAATATTTATTTGATATGTGTGAATTTTACCTTTATTTATCAGCATATTTCACCCTTTCATATGTTTTTATAATATATTATAAATAATGATTTAAAATAGTTATTTTTAAATATGTTTACTAAGTGAGAAGTTAATTGTCATTGAAGGTGAATATATTTCATTATATAAAGTGATTATATATATATAGTCTCTTAAGAACATAATCAAATATGGTTCTAGGGAGTTAATGATTATGTGATATATTGAATCATCATATTAAATGATGTTATATTTAAGTAGGAAATACTGGGGTTGCTACATTAGTGAAATATGTAATGTCATATATAGGATTATAATATGAAAATTATATAAATGGTTTTTGGAAATATAGTTCAATGATATTTGGTCAATAGATATATGGCCATTGAATATATGTCCATTTTGTAGAAGTGTATCGAATAGGTATATTGGGTATCAAATTTTATATAGAAAATACTGTGTTATGCCTGAAATAATTGAAATATAATTGACCTAAAGTTATACATATGCAATAAATAAAATGTAATATTTAATTTCTAAAATATAAATATAAATTAATTTAATTCTTTATAAAATAATGTATTTTAAATGAAAAATATTTCTTAAAAAACAAGTTAATAAAATTTATTACAAATAATTATCAAATTAATTATAAAATAAGTAAATAAAATATATTAAAAAAATTAATGATTTATATTGAATTAGAAATTTAGCATTAAATATTAATGAAAAATAATTTTCTTAATTTTTTAATATTGTAATATTCTTTTTCTTTAGAAGTAAAATTTTATTTATTTAAATCATGAATATTAATCTAATATATTATTATATATAGTGAAAAATAAAGGAATATTCATTTTTTCATTATTACATGTTAATTAATAGGAATTTTTTTATTTAATTCTAAAAATTATGTTTCATAAAAATTGTTTTTATTTATTTTAACAACATTTAGAAATTGAATTACATAAAATGTATTTCATTTTATGAGAAAGAGCATTGAAATATTTTATGATGTTAAATTTCAAATTACTGAAAAATGTTATTGATTTAAAAAAATGTTATAATGCAAAGGATGAAATGAAGAAAATAATGTTAAAGTAAAGAATAAATTCTGAAAATAACTATAATATTTTCAACTATTATTTTTTTGGATTAGAGGATGATAGACCTTTCTCTAATAAATTTCCATTTTTCCCACATGTAATATTAAATAACATTATTTATATATTAATGAATCAGTATATATTGAAACACTACTAGATATCACTTTTAAAATCACCCCTCAAATACTCCTATAAAACCATATATTTTTATTTTTATCAATTACATACCTTTACACTTTAGATTTCGTAAATCATATAAAACATTTTATTTTTTCTAATTCCACATCTGAGCCCTAAATTAATCATTTTGAAAAAATATGTTAAATAGTGGAGTGATTTCATCATATTAAGTACGACAAAGTGCTATATCTTTTTACATTTCATTATGTTATCCAGTCTTGGTAAAACTCTAAATACCACACTAAAAATATTCTATTTAAATCATTTTATTCAAAATAATTGATATTTCAAAAATAAAACTACATTCTCCTCATAATAAAAAATATATATTTACAGATCATCATATACAATTTTAGGTTTTTGAAACCATTCCTTTTATTAATAAGATTATTACGAACCATATATTTATTTAATCTAATGAATGAATATGATTTTAAATGACTATAATAATATTCATATACCTCAGGGAATATATTTTTTTAACCACAATAATAATATTTTATATACACAACTTATCATGGTTATTGATGAAACAAAACTCATCAATTACATCATCCAACTACATATCCAACCATTGATATTTTCCTTTCACTAAATAAATATAATATTAAAACATTCATACCATTGAATTAATATTTTCATCTTATAAGTCATTATATAGTATCATATTCTATTAATATGTTTAATTCTATTTAGTCATCTCTGTCAATAATTCGATATATAGTTAATCCAAAAGAGTTTAATATGAGACAACTAGTGATTCATGTCCTCTAAGAGTGGGGATTGAATAAATAGAAAAAAAACGCAAAATATCATAGAAATTTTTTTAAATGTTAGTTAATTATACTATCAAAGAATAAAAGTATATATTTGTGATTAGATATTGAGAGTGATATAATGTACATAAAAAGATATTTTTTTTACAAGGTTCACAAAATCATTTTATTGATTTAATAAACCATATTGTCTGATGGAAGTGATTCATGACTTCCATATTCCTATCATTTTAAAAATAATAAATTAGAATAATAGGGAAATATTTTATTCTATATGATTCAATTTAGTAATGAAGAAAATATTGAATAATTTGTTCAATTATCTTCCCATCACAAGAGTTTCAATATATTGGACCCACGATGATATTTTTTTTTCTTCTTCCAAAACTTATACAAATTCTCAATAAAACTATATTTGGAATTTTTAGCATGATATGTAAATATTTTTTATATAATTATTTCATTATTAGTAAAAAGTAATAAATATATATTATATTTTTTTAACCATTTCATGTTTGGGTGAGCTAAGACAAACTGGATTAGGTTAGGGATTGGATAACAAAACCACATTTTTATATCTCATTGTCTAACTATTTTCTAGATAGAGTCTTCCTATTTATAATATATATATATATATATATATATATATGATAATTACAACATAATTTATCTAGATGAACTTTTCATAAATAAATTTATACAAAAAAAATAATTTTTATCTGAAGGACTACAGAACACCCTCAGAGGAAAGTGGAAAATCAGGGTGTCAAAATTTTATTTAAAAGTGACGGATATTGTTCCCACATTAGTTGGAACATGTTAAATATCTCTTTTTTAAATTTTCAATAATTTATGCATTCACACATAGAAGGATGACACAATAATTTTACTTTATTTACTATTAAGGGCTAGTCCAAGAAGAATACGCCGACTGGTTGTCAGTCATACAATTTTCCACTAATCTTCACTATTTGTGGATTAAAAAAGTTTAGCACAATCATTATGTGTCATGAACACTTCTATTACAATCATTTTGGGATAGTACACTATGTGCCTTTGATCACTACCATTGATACCCCCAAACTCACTATGTTGGGAAGAATCTAAACTCAGTTTATCGACGTAAAGGTCACTTCAATGGGTTTGTATTAAATAAATAATCTTAAACTATAGATAGATGCTATGTTGGAGTCTTGTTTTTTTGCTGAAGATCTCATTCAACTTCTCTCTCAATCTTATTCCACGAACCATTCCTCCATTAACTGCTGGGATCCATGTACCACCTCTATGTACTTCATATGAAAACTGAAAATGTTTACCGCCTTCTGAAACTGTGACCACTTATTGCCTTTGCAAACTGTGTCCACATACTACATCTTCTCTATAGACCAAATCCTCTTCTACAAACTATCTTTCGCAAACCATCTTCTGCGAACATTCTTCCATGAAATTTCTTCTGTAAACCATATTCCTTTAACTATTTTGGATTCATAAAATTCCTTTCAAATTTCTAAAAGAAGTATCCTTTGCAGGGTTTTCTTCTGGCGAACCAATGTAGACTTCATCGAATTACTCCTGGATTTTTAATCTCATTGTTGTTCACTAATAAAGGGATTGATACTCCTTCACCATGTACCATGAATCTACCATAATCCATAGTCATCCTATGAATCATTTTCCCTACATGGTCAACATATCGTCTCTCTCCCTTGATGGATTCTGAAATCACCTCCATGCTTTCATAAACAACGAGCCATATAATGAACCGGTTTTCTTCCGTGTGCTGTGAACATTCTCAGGAACCTTAGTAATCCTATGAACCATTTTTAGATAGAGGTCTGTGTACCATGATTCTATATAGAAATACCATTATTCATACCTCACATAGCAGTCTGCAGTCTATGTTTTATAGTCAGTGAACCATGCTTTAAAGACTCCTTTGCATAAAACACCTGCTTTGGCCTGTATTATAAAAATAATTATCTTGAAAAATACATGAAAAACTCAAAGTGGATTGATAACAAACACAAATCATAATCTATATTTAGAAAAGAATATCCCTTGTTCCAATAATTTTCCCCTTTGGGTTTGTTGGGAATCCATAAATAAATTCAATGAAGCCCCATCTAAAACCTGATACATGAGAAACAACTCAACCAACTCTATATGTCTATGTAAACAAATTTTTTGTGTAGAAAACAAGAGACGAAGCATGAATTGGATTCTCCTGATACCAAACAACTAATTATTTTCTCCAATATCATTGAATCCTACCTTTTCCCCCTTTGTAACCCATCAGTCTCCCCATTTTAGTACTTCTTAATTCCATAATTCTCCATCGTCTTTCCACCATAAGAAAATTTAGTATTTCATCATCCTCATTTAAAGTATAAAAAATTGAATTTATCTATACTTCCCCAATAGAAATAAAACCCAATAATCAAATTTTAAATATAGTGATCAAAGAACACTCCCTTGGATTATAGATCCCCCATAAACTAGTAATACCCTTGAAAAAAGATTAATACACTTTAAAAAATTGGGAGAGGGGAAAAATGGAACCTCGTCATGGACTTGGAGGTGGCTGAACACCGAGGTTAAACTGATGTTTCCAAAACAAATGTTCTAAAAATGGATTATTCAGTATGTCATCCACTTTATCATTACTTGCAACATGATCCATTTTAATCATGCCTTATTCCACTTTTTACTTAATGAAGTGATATTTTATATCAATGTGTTTCGTACTGGATTGCAGAACAATATTCTTTGTAAGATGAATTGTAGTATGGTTATCACAGTGAATCACCATTACCTGTTTCACCTCTTTACCAATATCAGTATGTTGTTTCTTCATCCAAAGTATTTGAGTGAAATCTTTTGTAGCATAGATATACTTAGCTTTAGTAATACTAAGGGAAGTGATTTTATATTTCCTACTCAACAAGACCACACATTTCTTTGCAAGGAATATATCTCCACTACCTTTGGATTTTATATCCACCATAACACTAGTCTAGTCAGCATAAAAAATACTAATATTTCATTTTCTTTTCATACTACAAATTATAATCTATACTTGTGAGTAACTTGAATGTATCTCATTATTCATTTAGCTACTACCATTTGTTATTTCTTCGGATTGCATTGAATGTGGGACACTATTCACATTGCAAAGACAATATCTGGTCATGTTTTAGTTAAGTACAATAGGATTATGATTATTCTTCTGTATATGGTTGGATCTACAGAAGTCCCATCCTCATTCTTTCCAATTTTGTTCCAACAACAATCAGAGTCGACATTGGTTTGGATTCATGCATATTGAATTTCTTCACTAACTCTATTGCATACTTTTATTGAGAAATAAAAGTGAATTATTTTCTCTAAATCACATGTATCTCCAAGAATTAAGTGATTTCACTAATCGTAGACATTTCAAAATCAGATTTCATGTGATTGGAAAATTCATCCACTAATCCCTGCTTTCTTCAAACAAATATAATATCATATACGTACACGAGAACCACGAACTAATCTTTCTGAGAACTAATTAAATTAATATTGTGATCCACTCTTCCTATTTTACATTTATGATTCTTTAGATTAGAATCATGTTGAGAGAAACATGCCCATGGTGCATGATTTAGATTATATTTAGCTTTTATTAATCTAAAAAACTTTATTTAATCATTAGAAAGAAGAAATACCACTAGTTGTCCAATATAGACTTCTTCCTCATGAACACCATTTAAGAAATTTGTCTTGACTTCCATTTGATATAGTTTGTATCCTCTTTGAATTTCCATGGAAAGAAATAATGAGATTGACTCCAGTCTTTCCACAAGAAAAAATGATTATTCAACATCAACTCCTTAAATATGTGAATATCTATTAAACACCATCCATGAATTATTTATGATCCCATTTCCATGCTTGTAAAATTTATTTTTGGAAATCCACTTTGTACCAATAACATTATGGTTTTCTGGTCTCTTAACTAGATCCCATATTTTGTTCAAATCGATCTGATCCAACTCTTCAGTGATGGATATATCCCACGATTTATCCTTTGTAGCTTCATTAAATGTGGATGGTTTCACAACTAATATGAATGTATATTTTGTATTATTCTACATTATTCTTGTTTTCATGGGAGCTATCCAATACCTTATAATGTTGCATTGATCAATTTCTACTATTTAATTTCCCCAAAGTGATTCAAAAGAATTTTAATTTTCCTTGGTTTTGTCTTATAATTGTTCTTCGGAGTAAACATCATGATGTGAATCCTCAGTGTTATTAACTTCTTTATTTACTTTTTTTATTGGAATCAGTTCCATATCCACATTATTCCTCATCTTATATCACATCACCTGATGACTTTCTTAAGGCATTTCTAGTTTTATCTTCAATGATATTAATATAACTACTTCCCCTAACTTTTTGAATATGTTTTTTGAAACATTTGTAGGCCTTTATATTCATGCAATGTCTATACAATATTCCTTCATCTACAGAATCACCATACTTTCTTTGATTTCCTTTTTTGTTTTAGATAAAGCATTTACATCTATAAATTTGAAAATAATTAATAGAGTTCTTCCATCCATGACATAACTCATCAGGTGACTTGGTTTCCCCTATATAAATACCTGTTTGGTTTCGAATATAGACTATAGCTTAAGAAACCTCTTTCCAATAATGGTGTGAGATAAGACTCTCAGTCAGCATAGTTCTAGCCATACTATTCACCCGTCGATTCTAGTACTCAACTACTCCATTTTACTGTGAAGTTATCACAACCGCCACACATGCGGTATTCCATGATTCTTGAGATAATTTTAAAACTCAATAGATGTGTATTCACCTCTATCGTTAGACCACATAACTTTGATTGTCTGTATAGTACACTTCTCATCAATTCACTGATAAGTTTTCGTGCAATCACGCCCTAATAGTTTCTTGTGTATAACCATCACAATAGACATTATAATATAATTATTAATGAAAAGGATTATGTAACAATCTCCATATGTTATAAAAATATTTATCATACACATACGTATGTATAAATGAGGGAAAGAATATTTTATGCTATTTCCTTCATTGGATGATATAAACTACACACCAACTTTCCATAAATGAAAGAATCACAAGGCTTCTCTTGTACACACTTTAGATTTGGGATATACATGACAATAATTAGTTTAGATATCATTTCATTATCTTGTTGATTGATGTGACCCATCCTCTAGTGCAAAAAGAGGTTCTCTTATTAAACTTTCGTGTAATTTTTTTTTCTATACTATCATCTTAATATAATTTTCCATTTGTTTTGCATCCCTTCATGAGAGAATTCCATGTTTACTTTTATAGTTCATACCTTTTAATTTAATTTCACTATAATTTTGGAAACACATAGTTGAATCACATTGAGTAGATTGTGACATAACCCACCATATAAATATCTTCAGTCTTCTTTAGCTCACCATTGGCCAGTTGAGTAATTCCACTACCTTTGATCTTTAAAGCACCAGCATTATCGAATATCGTTATTCCATCCCCATTTTCCTTGGAATTTTTTAAAAGGCCTTCATTTCCCACCATTTGTGATGATTATCCACTATCAATAATTAGTGTTATATTGTGCTTTGTAGATTTGTGATATACTTATACAATGGTTTATTTTTCAATTTTCATCTTTTCATTCCATAAAATATTAGATTGAGTGAAGGATGAAGATGGATTTTTGAATATATATTCGAGGTGAATAGGTTCATCAAACTCATAATCTTCTTACGGATTATAGAACTTATTTGTATGAACAACATCATTAGTTTGGTGAGTATTGACTTGTCTCTGAGTTCTTTTGGAATTGTCCCTGCTATTCCTCTACCTATAATCAATAGAATTGTGTCAAAAGTTAGAATAATAAAATCAATATCCATAGAAACTATTTCTTAAAAAATAATTGGGATATGAATTCATTATCTTTTTTGACATCCAAGCTCTCCCATAGTCGAATAGCTCCTTGCCTCTTCATAGTATGACTTGGTATGACCTAGATAGGCACATAATTGACATTTCATAAGTGGAAATGTATTTTCATTTCCATTCTGCTAATGTCAACTAATTTAGGATGATTTTATAACTATCTATCATCTCAAGAAACTCTTGGATAGTTTTCAATCCTCCTTTTAGTATGATTTGATATTTTTTTTGTACACATGTTGTCTTTGTTATATGTATTACTTTCATATTTCCTTCATTTTGGCCGATTTTACTTACAAAATTCTATGATTTAGAATGACAAAAAATTCCTATTTTATCTATGCATGATGGTCCTTGACTATTAAGATCATTTTTGACTCTCTCAAAACCACACTTAGCTCTCTCTTATAGCTCAGTATCTGATAATTTTCCACACTGAATTTTATTATTTGTTTCCTTTGGACTTGATTCACTTTCTAGTATAATCCTAAAAGTAAAAAAATCTTCTTCGTATCCCTTAACTGTTTTGGTCTTCTCCTCTAGTTTCGATGTATGGTCATTAATGAACTTTTCCTATTCATCAAATTTAAGCTCTAGTTCAACTAAATATTCCATGATTTCAAAATTTGTTGTATGTTACTTTACTAATTACACTTGTCGATCAATTATAGCTTCTAGAATATCAATATATTAGAATGAAAATTCCATAATTTCTCTACAATTTTTCATCTCATTCATTAATTCTCAAGCTTTCGAAAAGAATACTTAATTTGTAACTTGATATTGACATTAGTGGTCAACTTATTATATGTACCTTCATCTATTAATGGTTTAGACTTTTCAATTGTAACATTCATTAATGCATGGGATCTAAATTTAAATTTTGGGTCTTCTTTTTTATTGAATTAACTATCAATATATTATTCTTTACAGACAAAAATCTTTCTCTAAAATTTCTTACCAGACATGAATTCTCCCTTTTTGAAAAACTTTTTTGAGGCTTCTAAACATCTCTAACTTCATATTATTCATTATATAACTTTCTTATCCACCGATAGGAAATGTTCCCAACTCATCCATAATAAAAACAATCCAGAGGTTACTTGCCTTCAAATTTCCCTTTTATCATAAAAAATGTCATGTCAATGAGAGAAAGAAGTTCATTTTCTTCATTATATTTATCAATAAAAGATTCTAAAATTTCATCTTTTTCCATGTCTTTTAATCCCATTTCCATGCTTACTCGAGTAATTGCACATTCTTTTTTTGACTCCCATCTCTTATGCCACAAGGCTAATCAACAGATCATCCATATAATGTTTGGGGTGATTCTTTTCCTCAAAGGATAAAACTATTACATTGTAAATATGTGGAAGTCGTCTATTCATTTTAATTAAAATATAAATGTATATTATTTCTTCACTAATTCATCATATTTGTACAAAAACATTAGTAATTCGATTGAAAAAGGTATCTGCATTTTTTTAGGATGCATCATGAGATCATCAATCTTATTGTGAAAAATGGTAGTTTCGACTCCTTCATTTTTCTATCACCTTAATTAATATTATCCAATTTTTTTCCCACATGACATTTTTTAATGTTTAACTCATCACATTAAGATATATCTGATTAGAAAGTACTGTAGTTATGACATTATGTGCTTTAGTATCTACATCAAGTATTTTCCTATCTCTATCAGTCATACACAACCCATTTGTATTAGTGACCAGTATTCCTTGTGTAGTGGAAAACAAGACTACCATTGCAAGAGATATTTAATGACCTATAATCCTATTATTTCTGATCTGAATGTTTATTCCCTTAAAGAGAGGGAATACATTTACATTCAATGTATTATGCATAGTAGAAATTAAGGGATGATCTAACACCAGCAACATTTACCATCTGATACCATTTGAAAGAACCTCAGAACACCTTGAGAGGGGATCGGTGAATCAGGGTGTCATATTTTTATTTTAATTTGATAGATCTTGTTCCCACATTAGTAGAGACAAGTTAAATTTTTCTATTGGTAATGTGTAGTAATGTTAATTATTCACATGGAGAAATACTATAATTTTTTTTTACTTGGTTCACAACTAAGGTCTAATCCAAGGGGAATACACCGACATGTTGTCAGTCATAAAAATTTATACTATTATTCTTTATTTTATCATAACAAAATTTTAGCACAATCACTTTATGTCAGGTGAATTTCCATTACTAGGTTTTAGGGATTGCACAATATATCCATCATATCACATTCTTTGCCTCCCTCTTGCTTACTATATAGGGTAGAATATGAACTCAGTTTATCGACTTGAAGTTCACATCAATTGGATGGCATTAAATCATGCATCATAAAATATATATAGATTCTAAATTGATGTACTTTTTTACCCGTATATTTAATCCACCTTTTCAAACACAATTAGTTCATGACCCATTCCTCCATGAATTGCACTGCTCCATATACCACATCCACGTACAACCTATACAAATAGTGACTCTGTACTACCTTCGCAAAGTGAGACCACATACAGTCTTGACAAACTGCATCCGTATATTGCTTCTTCTCTATAGACCAAATCACCCTATGTGAACTGTCTTCTGTGAACCATCTTCCATGAAAAATATTCAGCGAACCGTTTTGGAGTACCATGAATTCCTTTATCCTTTTTAATCTGAATTCTATTTTTTTGGGGTTTTGTTCTAACAAACCACTATAGGCTTCAACGATTTCCTCTAGGATTTTTTTATCTTAGTGTTTCCCCCAACTGAAGGGATTAATACTCCTTATACTGAAAAATATATTCCCAAATTCTACTAATTTGTGATTTCACAAATTTTCAATGTGCTATGGCCTTCACTACATATTATGTATCTCCTACAAGCCAAATATGTCCTGAAAACCATTTTCCCCACAGGGTCCACATAACTCATCTCTCCCTTAAATAATTCAAAAAACACTTCCTCATTTATCCAAGTGATGAGTCATCATGCGCACCGTTTTACTTTCACATACCATGAACCTTCCCAAAAACAAATTTTCAGCCACAGTCCATGTACTGTGCTTCTATGTGGAAGTACCATTCCACATACCTCTCCTTGTTGTCCGTGGAATTTGTTTCGTGGTCCGTGAACTATGCTTTTCCACCCCTTTACATAAATCCTTCCTCTACCAAAATTTTAAACACCCAATTTTAAGGTAAAAAAATATGGAAAATTCTAGGAAACAATGCCACCTTAAACATCGGCTTCGACTTGTACTATAAGAATCATTTTACTGAAAACTCATTGATTGACCCAATTTTGATTGAGAGACAAAACAATTCGTTCACCATTTATAATAATTAACATCATTGGTTCCAACATTATCTATATTATAATTTTCAATATATATAAAAACAAGACTAATAATTCATGCCACCAAACGGTCAATCTTGTAAATTTTTACACCTAATATAAATAATTATGTATTTCATTCATCCATGAAATATCCAAAACCAAAATCTTTTTTAAGTAGTGGTTTATAATAGAGGATATAATATAATTAATATTGTTGGTAATTTTTAGGACCTAGGAGAGGATAATTACATTGTAACATGAATATTCCTTGAATTAACATAATATATGAAAATAGATGCAGTTTGGTGGAAAAGATGCATATAATTTCCCTCATTATAAATTTGTTATACACAAACCCGAAATGAAAATATATTATAGCATAAATACCTTACATCATGTCTCGTCCGATATAATAAGCATGAAAACCACATATTTAATAAATTAAATATTATCATAATTCTATTATATATTCTTATTAATATATAATTTAATATGAAAAATTCCATTAAACATTTTAATTTACCATTTTTAAGAAGTATTCCTTTAAATTTAAATTCAGGTGATAAAATTTGTATTTTCAATACATGTTTTTATTTAATGGTTCTGATACATGATCCTCAGATATGGTTTCAACATATGAATAATATTTATAATGAAATAATTATAATTTAAAATAATTATATAAAATTTAATAAATATTCATATAATTTATTGATGAAAAATTAATTTCATCAATTCTTGAAGATGGTAGAATATACATATGAATAACTGATGTTTCTATATTTCACTAAATGGAAAACACAAAGGTAAATTATAATAAAATTTAAATAATGATTATTATATCATAAATATCATATATATTATTTAAATTAATTCTAATTTATGTTCACATAATAAAAAAATGAATCTCATCACTTTATGGATGTGGTGGTCTAGTTGTATGGATAATAGAAATTATCATTTTTCAACAGAAGGGAATAAAAGAAGGTTGAAAATATATTATAAATATAAAAGGAATATTATTTAATAAATAAAATATATTTAAATTACATAAATTATAACCACCAACCAAGAATTATAGTGATTATAATTAATCATATCACTTGTTGGAGAAGGTTGTCCACATATATGCATAAGATATAATTTTATCATTAATTGTATTGAAAGGAGTTAAAAAATAGTTGTCACATTATCATTATAGAAAAAAATTATATTGAAGACAGAAGATGAATTATATTTATATATATCGAATATAATTAGAAGAATTATAACAATAATGAATCATCAAAATAATGAGAAAGAGTAAATATGTATTCTATAAATAACATCTATATGAATATACCTAAAGTCCTGTTATGAAGATATTATAAAAAAGTACCTCTAAAACATAAAGAGTTATGTTAGGAAATTATATATAGAGGGTTTACCTAATATAAATGTCTTTTTATTTTTAGAGAAGAAAGAAGATGTGGTGTCATTTTAAAATCTTTAGAGATGAAAAAACATCAAATATTTTAAAAGACTAAAATATATCATTTTATTACTCATGGGAAATGGATATAAAATGAATATGAGATCAAATTTGGTTGATATATTACATTATAATATTATTTATACATATTTTTAGTTCATTTTAAAGATTATAGCTTTATTTAAACACCTCATTAACCCCTTTAAAATATTAACAGAGTGATGAATTTTTACATTGGTTTATATTTAAAATTAACCGACAAATGTTCAATAAATTGCATAATATTAATTATTTTGATTTTAAAAATATAATCTATTTTCCCTGATTAAATCCATATATGATTTAGAAATAACTATCAAAGTAAACCAAAAAACCTGAACAATTAGTTTTTTGAAAAATATATTATTATATATAATTTTTATTATATGTAAAATTAAGAATAAAAGAAGTAAAAATTAATTTAATTGGATTATGATTAATGAAAATGAAATAATGACGTTTTTAATTTAATTCAACAAAATGGTACATCCTTGATCCTAGAATTGAAAATACAATTTTATATAAAATAATAATTTTTTCAATATTCATTGAAGAAATAATCTTTTATGGAAAATATAAAAATAAAAAATCTAGCTAATTTTAATATGATAATTTTAAATTTTTTTTAATTTCTTGAAAATAATATTTAGATGGTTGTAATAAATTACTTATAATATTCTATTTCATAAAATGGAAAAAAACAATTTACAATGAAAAAATGTTTTGGAAGAAAAAAATTACATAAAAAAAATTAATTCAGTAATAAAAAGATTTAATGACTATATTTCAATTTTGTGTTAAATTTTTTTATATATTGAAATAATTTTCTTACTCATATTCATAACTTCTAATTCATTATCTAAGACATAACAGAAATGTTTAAAGTATACATATTTCAACAGTATATCATGATCCCATTAAATGCGATATTATATGAAAAAATCAATCCTATATATATTATTTATTTAATAGGAAATATTTCATAAATTCATTAGGTGTTACATTATACCCCATTATAAAAATATCACCCTTAAAATTTTATCACTATGAAACAAATAATTATGGATACTACATCATCATCATCATAAAATTCTACAGTTCCCACATCACATCTACAAAATTTTTTATTTATCTAAAAAACATTGACATTATGAGTTTGGATTTAAATTTGTAACATATTGAGTTTTTAAAAAATATTGGCTGTGTTTTATAGCGTATAATATTTTCCACATAAAGGTTAAATGAACAAAAAAAATCATATTTTAAAAATATCAACATTATAACCTATCAAATAAATTGGTGGGATTGAATAATATTAAAGAAATTTTGAAATATTTAATTTTCATACTTGTTGAAAATTTATTAATAAATTAGTTTTAAATAATTAAGATATTTTATTAATGTAATTATATTAGATTTTTAGTAAAACCATTTTATTCAAATAAAACATATTTTCATCAAAAAATATATTTTTATTGATTTAGTGAACAAAGAATATAAATAATTTCTATAAAATTTATAAAATTTATTTTATTAAATCAAATTAAATTTTTATGTCATCATATAATTTTTTTAAAAATTTTTAATAAGTTTTTGAAATGTTTGATTATTCAATGACTAGTGAAAAATACAATTTTTCATTAAAAACAATATTTTACTCAAAAGGTAAAAAGGTGAATCAAATATTTTTTAAAATATAATCTATTAATTTTTAATTTTAATTATCCAATTATTGTTTTTGAAATTAGTTTTATAATTGAATTTTGTATAGAAAAAATTTATATTTTGAAAGTGGCATTTTTCTGGAAACTTGGTTTTTGGTGTATTTTGTTGATTTGATTTTAAATTAAAATATTCCACCTTTGTTTTTGGAAATTTGAAAAATGGATTCCATATTTGGAATCATAATTTACACAATTATTAAATAGTTTTCTATATGTTTTTTTATAAAATTAATAGTTAAGATAGTAATTTTTATTACTAGAGTTAGGGGTAAATCAGTCAATTAAAGTTCAAAATAATATTTTAAGGACTACCTAATTACCCTAACAATTGTGTAAATTTTATTAAATGAGTATGTTTCTAAAATAATCAAAAATGGGTCCATTTTGTGACCACTTGGAGCCTTTTTTTTTCATTATGTCCCATATAGTATTTTATTTTAAGAATATCAAACTTGTCACACTATTGTTTTTAATATGTAGAACATTTTTAAAACATTTTCATCCTTATTATATTTGAGAGCATAAATAGCTTTTTGAAATAATTTTTTTTATTAATATTGGTGATTTATTTTTAATTTTTTTGGAAGAAATAATTACCTTAATGTCTTTTATAATGATGATGTAATAATTATTAAATTAATGAAATTATCAAGTAAATAATATCCAAACTATTAAAATAGATATAATTTGAGATATTATACTTTATCCACTAATTATATATACAGAAATGAAATTTCTAGGTTATAATAAAATATTTTTTTTCCAAATTTGAATCTCTTTTGATGTTTTTAATGTCATATAAATGAATATTATCAAATTTGACAGTATTGATATTTCACGAATATTATATTATTATAAAATTATTAAAAAAAATCATAAACTGCTAAATAGTGACATAAGGGATATTATATATTATAAAATTCCATAAAATATAAATTGATGGTATATATTGAATTATATGGATCTACAATATTCTTAATATATTTTAATATTTTGAGAAGTTCGTAAAGTGCCTCCCACCTCAATTATAAAAGGGAACCCCACCCATAATTTCATTTCACAAGCTTGAGCCCTATAGCTCAAACAAACTCTTAAGAATAATCTTCTCAACTTTCCTAGACAAATTATAGAGTTGATGGTCTCATAAAAATACCAATTTCATATTCATTAAGGCTTATTTCATGGAAATGTTATTCAAGATGTAACTTCATAAAACCACCACTATTAATTACTTCTATTTTTCTACATTCTCTCTACCTCATTAATCCATTAAGAAAAAAAAAATATATTATAAATTATATAATGAAATTTGATATTTTTATTTTAATATCTTATATCCATCCTTTTCACATCTCTTCTTATTTAATGAAACTACATCATTTCCCAAATTATGGTGGTTAACCATCTCTAAGGTTGATGAGTTTTCCTTTTCCATTAACATAATCAATTAAGGTCATAAAACTATTATTATGGTTAAATATTATTGAAACAATTATATTATAACTTATTTATTGTTCTATAACTAATATGTTAACATTATATTTCATAAAATGAATCAAATTTTTTATGGTCAGAAAAACATCAAAATAATCTAAACAAACATCATCACAATTTTATCAAATCAATCATCCTCATGTCAAAATAAAAATTAGTATATGGGACCATTTAAACATATGGAAGTTCATGAATAAAATATAATTTTACTTTTGATGTACTATTTTCAATTTTCAAGAATATCAATAAGTATATATAATTTAATTGACTAAGAAACCTTGGAAGAAAAGATTCGAGAATGATGATGTGGATATTTAGAATTCATCAAAATAACAATCAATAAACTTAACAAAATTAAATTAAATAAAATATATTTGTAATATGTTATGAATTAATTAATTAATATATCTATATTTATTATAAAGGAAATGAATTACAAGTGCATTACGCATTCCAACATAAGGCACAAGAGTCTTTATCTAAAAAACCCCATTTTATATTTTTCAAAATTTTATTTTTGAAATAAATATCTATTATTACCATGTATTAAAAATAATTTATATGAATGTGTTTATATGGAAAATAATGTTTTAAAAATTTAATTTTTTTAATTTCATAATTTTTTAAAAAAGTAATACTTTTAATGTTTTAAGTAAGGAATATTCTTTTAAGAATACATTATTAATTGCTTATTTTTTTTTAAAAAAAATGAATATTTTTAAGAATACAATATGATATTTTTCCATCATTCATTATTATTTAATGTTTTTATTTTTTACTTTACATGAATAAATGGTTGTTTTCAGTAAAAATGTTTTCCTTTGTATGTGTTCATTATTCATTTAAAATAAGTTATTTTTTTTCAAGGAATGATTTTTATGATGCCGTTATTATTGTTTAATTAGTATGTTATGGTTCTTGGGAATTGTTTATAACGAATGGTGGTTCCATTATAAACTATATATGGGTGGTTCAGTGATATCCTTCTATTGCATTAAGTATATTAGACGTGAACTATATGGTTATTCTGAATGTATTACAATGGTTACTACATGAATAACTATGAGGGTTATATATGGTATAACTATGAGGGATATTTAATAGTATATATGAGGGTTACATCATTATTAAGTATTAAAATGATTCCCCAAGTTACTTATATGATCTATATTATTATTACTATGTTTTTACATAAATATCTTGTTTTTCACAAGGTTTATTATTGGGATTATCCTAAAATGAAAGTATATGATAATATTTAAGGGTAAAAATTATAACCATGAGATAATGTTTTCAAGATTTTCTCATGTTAATAAATAAACTTTTATGGGTTTTATTTTTCCCTTAATAATAATTATTTTTTTTATGAAAAACATTGTATTGAAAATGTGACTTCAAGGGATAAAGAATGGTAATTTTGAGCCTAATGTTTTTTTCATATGAGAAATTTTTCTATACGTTTTATTGGAATAATGGATTATTTATTTATTTTATGCTCCTTAATATGATTTCTTTCTCAAACCATGTTTTTACAATGTTTTTCATAGTGTTTAAGGGAGATTAGGGGAAATGATGAGATTATAGGGAAAATTGTGATGATTTTTCATGAAATCTAGTAAAGTTTTATTTTAAATAATTTTTTTGATTGAAAAAATAGATACAGATTTGATGTATCCTTCTTGAAATATATGGGTTTGTTATATAATAGTTATTAAACAATTCTCTAAAACACTAAACCAGAAAATATCATAAAAAATAATAGAATATTTTCAAGATGTAAAAATAAGGACAATATGATGTTTACAGGTGGTCCCTTACAATAGGTATTTGTGGTCTATTTAGATAAAATTAAAAATTATGATTCTATTTAATTCACAATTCACATATAACCACAATATTATGCATGGTAGGGATAGTCATAATTATTTTGGACAACTTCAATGAGTTTGAGAAAACATGAATAAGGACATATTAATATTTATCCCCATCACAAGATAGTATATGATTCTTTTATGGACAAGATACTACTAAACTTTTTTTATTTTAGTAACTAACATGATCAAACATGGAACAAAGTAGAAATAGATCAGAATGATAATAGAGTGGTTTTATAAATGGAAAACTGAATGAAATGTGGGCTATAATGAGAAGACTTGTGGTTAGTATTAACATATATCACGGGTAATGATCATCCACTTGAACTTTTTAATGTTTCCCAATGCATAAAATACGATATATATGAATCCATGTGGAGGTTTAGGGGATAATTATTACAATATTAAATATATTCAAGCACATATGTTTCAAGAATATCGAGTGAAGCCCATATGAAAATGTACTAAAAGGATGTGATGCTGTTTTAAAAATAGTAAAGGAGGCCATAATGAAATAATATTCCAAGAAAAAATGAATCGTTCGCTTTACTCCATGAAATGGAAATAAGTTATTCCCAATTTACAAATTAAATGTATAAATTTTATGGAGTATTTTTTTATGAATACTAATTTTCTTAAAACAAGGATAAAAAATGGTATTAGTTGGATTGTATGTATATTTTCATAGAAATAACTAATTACATTATAATTAAATATGAGGAAACTTGAATTGACATATGAATGGTATGTATTATTTCATGGATCATATTTTGACATTGTTGAATATTAGAACATGTTTCATTTTTTATAGAAAATATGTATAAAGGAATCATATGGAAAATAATGGTTTTGGGATTATATATAATGATAAATGTTTATGATGTATACATATAATGGATTCAACGGTTAGGGTGTATTAAATGATGATTGTATGTTTAAAATTGGTAATACTCTTTTTATAATGGGAGTAATTTGGAATAATTTTGTTGAGTTTTAGTAAAATATAACCCTTAATTTTTTCAAATGAAAATTTTATTAATGAATAATTCTCCTTTTGTTTTTTGTACATAATTTTAAATGTATGGATAACCATAAGTTTTTATATGATCTGTATTTTTTTAGACTACATTGTGTTTCAAAATTAGATGTATTAGATAACAATTGAGGGTAAACATTTTCATTAATGATGAATATATTATGGATATGTTTGAGGTTTTTTATTACTTTTATAGGAATATTAAAAGGATTATAGATTTTACAAAAGGGTTTACCCATGGTATAGGTGAAAACCTATAACATTCGGTAAGTATGATAGGTTTGAATCCACAAATGAAGTGAGAAAAAGGTTCATCACATACCACTAGACTACGTGATGTCCTAGTTAGTATAAAATATTTTTAAATGAATTTATGGATAAAGAATAATTATATTTTTGGATCATATATTTTATCAAATTGATAAGAAAGGACATTAAAAATTATTTGGGTATTATGTGATTATTTTTATTTCATAAACATTTTACTATTTTTAGAACCATATATGATTATAGAAAGAGAAAAACTACTTGATTTTATTTTGAAATAATGATATAATAATATTTTGGAATAATATGTGATTTTTTTTGGCTTATGGTGATTCATGTTATTTATAAAAATAATTAGCATGTCATTGAGATTATGTGATTTAGAAAATTACATTGTTGGTATCGAATTTAAGACTGATTGATGTTATATGGTGGGAAATGTTATAATTTATCTTTTAAGAAAATAATCAAATCAATACAACATTTGGGTTTCAATCTGAGTCTAGAATAATTTTGAGGAATTTTGAGGACAATTATTTTTTTGATTGATATATATTGGACTTTTCATGTTACTGGTGAATTTTGGAGATTACCAATATAGGTTTTTGTGAATGTTGAGGGTATGAATAATAAATAGTTTTTATTTTTTATATTTTTTGATTCATATATATTGGATTTAGTGCAACATCCATGAAAAATTCATACTCATTAATTGGAGAAACAGATTAGATTTTGGTCGAAATTATTCTTCTCAAGTAATTCGATTTCCTAATTTTGTTAGACTAGGAAGTAAATTAAATGTGAAATATAAAACTATATTCTTCTATTTTTCTTATTTTTAAATCGATGAACTTTAAAAACATCACAAATTAATGCTTTTATGATGGTTAACTTTCTCATGACCATGGTCTCCATCATTGTCCATCTGTATTTGGTAGTTAGTTGTATATTCCATATCCATGTTTCCACTTCCCACATATGTTTTCAGACATAGAATCCCAAAATGTGTTATCATAGTCAACCTTCATATTTTCCTTACTATATTTCAAATGGATGTTTTCTTAATAGTTTTTATGATGTGGAATTTCAAAGATGATTTTTTGAAAAGTAAAACCCATAGTTTTCAGTCCTGAGATCGAATTGAAAATTTATAATTTATTAATAGGGGGATGTAACATCAATATTTTTAAAACAAGAATTATTATCTTTTATATTATATAACATACACCACATCAAGTTTAAACAAAAAATAGAATCATATTATATAAATATAACTATTTTAATATATCCTTTAAACTAGAGGGAATGAACAATGTTAACAAAATTATGAAATATATAATATTCATATTCGTTGATAATTTATTAATTAATTCATATTGAAAAAGAACTATATATTTAGTAATATCATTTAATTAGAATTTTGGTAAAACAAATTTATTCATAAAAAAACATTTTCTTTAAAATAATTATTTTTATTTCTTTTATGTAAAAATAATATAACTATATTTTTTAAATTTTACGAAATTATATTTGATAAAATTAAATTAATCTTTGATATAAGCATATCAAATTTTTCTAATGGTGATTTTTTGAAATGTTTTTGAAAACATTGATTTGTCCATGAATAGTTAAAATCACTAGACTTTATTATAAACTATATTTTATTTTCAAGGTAAAATTATATTTTTTATATTTTAAATAGTGATTGGTTAATTTTTTTAAAAACTAATACAATAATAATTTTTAATGGTGTTTTATACATGATTTTATTGTGTAAACAATTTATATTTTAAAAGAGACATATTTCCCAAAAACCTTTTTAGTGTATTTTTATGGTTTAATTTTAAAATTATATTTATCCACTTATGTGTTTTGAATTTGAAAAAATAGATTCCTGATTTTGAATAAGTAGGATTATATTTAGTAAATATTCCAAATTTATTTTTAGACACTATGAATAGTAAAAATAATAGTTTTTATTACCACACTTGAGGGTGAATATTGTAGTTAAGGGTAAAAATAATATTTTAAGGACAATGCAATTACCCTAAAACATGAAACAGACTTATTGGATGAATAATTATTTAAAAAAATCAACCATGTGTTGTATTTATAACATATTTTAGAATTTAGTTAGATATTAAGTTCCTTATATTAATTTATTTGAAGAGAGTCAAACTTATCACAATATTGTTTTTAATAAGTATACCATTTTTAATATATTTTTATCCATGAGATATTTTAATCCAAATATATTATTTTTAAATATAATGTATTTTTATTCATCATGTTAATTTTTTTTTAATTTTAGGGATGAAATAATTACATTAGAGGCTTGCAAAATGATGTTGTAGTAATTATTAAATTAATGTAAAAATCGAATATATGATATTGAAAATATTAATATAAATTTAATTTTAGATATTCAAGGTGAACCCCAAATTCAACAGATATATATTAAATTTATATGATATAGTAAAATTGTTGTTTAAAATTTGTCTCTTTGTTTTTATATTTGTATTGCAGTGGAAATGAATAGTTTTAAATTAGAATATAATGATATTTAATGGGTATAATATAATATTAAATTATTAAAAACATAATAAAAATATTAAATAATTCGAAAAAGAATAATATATGGTCTATAATTCTATATCCTAGGATTTTAATAAAAAATTATAATTATAGGTCTCATGAATAATATTATTATATTTAAATATTTTCTAGAACTCCTAATGTACCTCTCTCCTCAATTATAAAAGGAAACCCCGTTCCTCACTTCATTTCACCACCATGATCCTTATAGCATGACCATTGTATAAAAAGTTCACTTATACACCCCCAACCCAAATGCTAAATGTTTTTTCTAACCAAAAGACCAATTCCATGTTCCTTAAGGGATATTTCAAGGAGGTGATATTCAAGGGGTGACTTCGTTAAACATTATCTTTTAATTTATTACCATTTTCTACCTTCTATTAACCACATTCAACCATCATGAAATAGTAAAAATAGTATCATGTATATAATTAAATTTTATACTAGTAATGTAAAAACATATATCCATCCTTGTTATCATGTCTTAATAGTTAATGAAACAAAACCATTATCCAAATTATGGCGCTTAACCATCTCCATGGATAATAAGTTTTTATTTTCCATTAACACATTCAATGCAGGTCATAAAACAATTATTATTGTGAAATAATATTTTAATAAGTATATTATAACTTATTTCATGTTCCGAAACAAATATATAGACATGATATTAAATAAAAAGAAACTAATTCATGATTGTCTGAAAAATAGTCAAAATAAACTAAAAAACAATCATTTCTGTATTACCAAATGAATCATCCTCATATTAGAAATTAAAAAGATACATGAGACCATTTAAATCATTAAAATTGACCTAATTGAATATAATAAAATTATAATAAATAAAACATATGTTCAATAGGTTGTGAGATAATTAATAACTGAATTTAATTTTATTATATAAGAAATTAATTGAATGTGTATAACACATTCTGGAATAATTTAAGGGACTCATTAAATAAAAAAACTAATTCTAAATGATTTAATGATTTCTTTAAATAATTATATTTAATTAATATGTTGTTATAATGTCTTTTTATGAATGTATTTATATAGAAAATAATTTTTTGAAATAATAATTTTCAATTTTCACTCAAATATTTTCAAAATAGATTTTTTATGGTTTTATATAAGGGATATTCTTTAAAAAAAACTTTTAGTCATTTCTTCTTACAATACATAAAAGGAAGGTTTTTAAACATATACGACATGGAATAATATTACCTATCTCATAAATTTTTGTGGTTTTTATTTTTCCATTATAAGAATATATATTTATTTTCGATGAAAATTTATTCCTTTTTATGGAGTGGTATTCCATTAAAATAAGATAATTTTCTTATGGAATGATTTTTATGATGAATGTATTGTTATCTATTGAATATTTAATGGTTTTTAGAAATTGTTTTTGATGATGGGTGGTTCTTGTTGAGTCAATAAGGTTATCTTATGATTTCTCCATTCCTTATGGTTTTATGTTTTGAAAATCACAAGCACTTTTTCTTAGGTTCTGATTTTTTTTCTTAGGTTCAGAATTTTTCATTCCGTTTTACTTATAATTATGTCATTCTGTTATACTTACAGAATTATCATTCCATTATACTAATAGAATTCTCATTCCATTATACTTACAGAAATCTAATTCCGTTATACTTATAGAATTATAATTCTGTTATACTTACAAAATTCCCACTTCATCATACTTATAGAATTGTCATTCAGTTTTATGATTTCGAATCTGGTACGAAAGTCATTCATCTTGATGATTCCAAATCTGGAATAAAAGTCATTCTGGTTTTATGATTTCGAATCCGATAAAATAGTCATCCTGCTTTAGGATTCCAAATTCGGTACAAAAGTCATTCAGTTTTATCACTCTGAATATGGTATAAAATTCATTCAGTTTTATGATTCCGAATCCGGTATAAAAGTCATTATGCTTTATGATTTCGAATCCTCTACAAAAGGATTTCAGTTTTATGATTCCGAATACAGTACAAAAGTCATTCAGTTTTATGATTCCTAATCCAGTGCATATGTTATTTCATTTTATGATTTCAGATTCTGTTTCAAATGCGATACCCTTTTCATAATCCGATTTACTTTTTCTTAGGAATCCGTTTTCCTGATAATGTTAGAGTTGTTTGATGTATCATTCTAATATTATCGAATTCAATGTTTTTATTATACTTAACATTTTTATTAAGCTTGAAATTATTTCTTATACATGAAATAATGTCATAAAATCTATTACAAACTAACCGTTATTTGTTTGACACGTGTCTAGGTCCCACTGATATTTTAGGAAAATATTACTGTTGGAGCGGAGTCGACCATTGGGAAGTTTTTTTCTATAAATATAAGTCCATTTAAACTGAGAAAAAATGGGAATGATGAACAGTGAATTGAAAAGAGACCAATGTTTTTGAAGTTTTTTCTAGACAGAGAGGCTCTTACAACTCTCGGTGCATCATGCGGATGTCACGAACAACATGTTCAGACATGAACAACTTGTTCAGACTTACTTTTTGTAGACTTCAATCGTGCTAATCGTGGGATTCCGGGCTTGGAAGACAGAGGTTCTGATTTCCTTATAAATCGAGGGCTTGTGGGGATAGCAAGATTGATACCAATATTCTGATTGAGGTCTTACTTGGTTTTGGGTAAGACAGAATTTTTTAAAGTATAAATCAAGGAACCTTTATTCAAGGTTTTTGGATACCCTTCTCTTTTGGATTAAAGAATATTATTGTTACTTGTTTTCTATTCCATGCGTTTTTTAATTCTGCTGCAATCTTAAATTTTTTAAAGTTATAAAGTATAAATTCCTTATACTTTCTAATTGCATTACTCTGATTATATTACAGATTCTATACGCTTTAAGGTAGAATATTTACTTTAAGAAAATATTTCTTAAGGTTTTATCATAACATTGAAAAGTTTAAGAAAAGGTTTCTTTAAGAGGTTTTGTGAATATTTTTTTAACTTTTTAAATTAAGTTTCCTTAGCTAACCTTAACAAACATATTTTTTATGGTTAAGAAACATTCTTTAAGGATGTTTTCTATTAAATTTAAAGGTTCTAATTTTTTTTAAAGTATACAATTCACCCCCCTCTTGTATATTGAGCATCTACATCATTATTTTGATCCTGAAATTAGCATCGTATGAGGTCTCTAAAATACTTATATTCACATATACGTTTTCTTGCTCAAGTTTAATTTATATAATTTGTTTATAAACTTTAACTTCTAACAAGTTTTGTGGAAATAAGTTTTTTAGTATGGTAGGTATTCATGTTGGATCTCTAGATAATCTAAATCCTACTAGACCACCAATCTTTAATGGAAATAACTATGATTACTAGAGAGATAGAATTAAGACCTTTGTGATAAACACAGTTGAATAAAACTACATTATTGTAAATAAAGATTATAAGACTCCTGATAAGGAACTTAGAACCTTTACTAATCTAGAAAAGGTGCAATACTCGCTGAAATTAAAGGTAAAAAATACTTTTATTTGTTCCACGAATATTAATATATATATGAAAATTTCATCTTGTGAAGCTGATAATAGTATTTGGAAAAAGTTTAAAGTAACTCACTTTAGAACTTCCAATGTCATTGAAACTACCAGAGATATGCTCAGAGCTGAATATCATGGTTTTTTCTTTCCTTTTGGAGAACCTATATGTAAGGTATAACAAAAATTCATGACTATTTTAAATATCTTACAATCAATGGGTTAGAAAGGTTTAGATGATGCGATTCTTGTAGACAAGATTTTATAAATCATGCCTAACTAATGGGAATCCTAGATGACAACTATGGATGAAAGTAGAACACTTACTCATATTTATCTTGATGAGATGTTTGGAATCCTTCCTCAACATGGAAAAAAAATGAAGAGTGATGATGACAATATTAAGAAGAAGAATGGAAATGGAAGTGTTTCTTTTACAACTACTTCAAATCATATGTAATCTAAGACTCATGAGAGAGTTACAAGATCTGAATCTAAGAAGGTTATTATTCAATATGAGTCCAGTGAATGTAATGCTTCAGAAAATGAGGTAGCCAATATTTCTTAGAGGATAAAGAAGATTGTTGGGAAGAAAAACATTCAATATAGATACAATAAGAAAAATGGAAAAGAAAATAATGATAGAGAAGTAACATGCTATGAACGAAGAAGAACTGGTCATAATAGAACTGATTGTCCCTTACTTAAGAAAAGAGACAAGAAAGACATGACTTCTAAGAGAAACAAGAATAAGTTTTAAAAATTAGTACATAAGAATGTATTGAAATACACTAACACTTGGAGTGCAAGTGGTGGATATTATTCTAATGATTCTTCAGATTATGAATCTTATTAGAAAAAGAATATTGGTCTAATATCTGTAGCTCCATTTCAAAATCATTGTCTTATGGCTAAGGTACGAACTACCGAATCCTTAACCAATATGTCTTTGAGTGAAAATTTTCTTTATAGAGGTTTTTCTTCAGATGAAAAATCCACTTCAACAGGCAACAACAACGATTTTCCTTCCTATGAGGAAGTTTCTAGATTTTCTAAGTTGCATGAAAAAGAGAAATTGTAAAGTCTCTAAGAAACATGAAGAAACAAATTCTAGAGAATTTATTTTTAAATAAGAAATTTTGGATCTCCCCAAAAATCTTGATAAGAAAAATGATGTTTTAGAAAATATTTCTAAAAAACATGAGGACGTTAATTCTAAAGAAGGATAAGGTTTATAAAGATCCAAAAAATCTGTTTTTAGAAAAATATATTTTATTTTATAAACTTATCTCCAAGTATATTATTCATGAAGATAAGAATTTAGTCCTGAGACTAAAAATTGATATATTTTCCATCAATAAACATCTTGAAAATGTTACTTCTGGTAAGGAAAATTTTGACAAGATATACTATCAAATTCTACCTCATGGTAATAATCTTGGATTAGTTTATTCTCATGAAAAACCAATTTTTAGAAAAAATTATTTTATTCCTCCCAGAGGTCCTTTTTGAACTAAATGTAAAAGTGGTGGGAATTATAAGAATACTTTTTATTTAAATAAAGTTCAATACCTTGGGTTTATTTAAGCGTAATTTTCTAATAAAATTTGGATACCCAAAATTTTATTATCTAACAATTCCAGATCCAAGAATGCATGGATTATAAAAACCTTAATATTTCTCATTCTAGATAATGAAGGAAGTGACAATATATTATGGTACATGGATAGTGGATGTTCTCAGCACATTGCTGGTAACAAATACTATTTCAAAATGATTTTAAAGACTAAAGGTGGAAAAATAACCTTTAAAGATAACTCTCAAGGATAAATTGTCGGTGTAGGTAACATTATTCTTCTTGGTATAGCTATAATTTAAAATGTACTTTTTTGTAAAAGGCCTTAAGTGCTACCCTTTATTTCCATGGATATATATAAACTTGTTTGTTTTTACTTCTTATTCTTAAATTAAGAAATTTTTTCTTTCTAAAAATTTTTAACTTTCCTTAATTTTTTTACTTTCTTAAAAACATTATCTTTCTTTAAGATTTTTTTCTTTCTAAATTATTACATCTTTCCTTAAGAAATTTTTTTTCTTTCCTAAAAATTATATCTTTCCCTAAGAAATGTTTTATTTCTTAGAAATTTTATCTTTCCTTAAGAAATTTTCCTTTCTTAAAAATTTTATTATTCCTTAAAAAATTTTTCTTTCTTAAAATTTTTTACTTTCCTTAATAAATTTTTCTTTCATAAAAATTTTATCTTTCCTTAAGAAATTTTTCTGTCTTAAAAATTGTAACATTCTTTAATAAAATTATTAAGAAATAAATATTTTATCATTCCTTAATTTTTTTTCATTCTTAATAATATTATCTTTCCTTATGAAAAATTTTATTTCTTATACATTTTATCTTTCCTTAAGAAAAATATTCATTCCTAAAATTTTTATCTTTCTTTAAGAAACTTTTTTCATTCTCTAAGAAAATTTTTCTTTCTCTAGAAAAATATTCTCTCTTTATAAAATTATATCGTTCATTAAGAAATTATTTTTGGAATTGAAATTTCTAGTATTAAAACCCCAGAATCTAAAACTTCCAATAGAATTATTATAAAAAAGATAAATTCTTCAGAGTATTCCAAAATGTACATTTTTGGCCCTTTATTTTCGTATTTTAACTTTCAAATGGTGGTATTTCAAAATTTTCAATTCTGTTTTACCTTAATTCAAAATATTGGATTTCATATTTCCTATAATCATCCACAACTGTTATATCAGAACAGGTTATTGTCAGATGTTTGATTATCTTATGGACATGGTGGTTAAGCATGAAGTAGACTTTAGTATTCTTTTGATAGATTATAAAGCTCAAAAGGTAACATGTAAGAAAGTATTTAACCACACCAAGACAATCAATGAAGAGCTCATAAAGTTTTGTGACTTCTTGGATTCAACAAACATAGATTTTAATACTTGTTAAACAGAGTTAAAAAGGTTCAAGGCATCAATATCTGAGAAGGTTAGTAAACTCAATTCTATTTCACGATCTGTAAGTAGAGAGAAGGAAGTTAGAGTAGAATTAGTGATAAAGGTGGATGCTAAAGAAGAGTTCATTAAGAATCAAGATGATATAATCAAGGCTCAGGAAGAAATGATCTTGTCCTTATAAAAAAAGAATCAGTATCATGAGGTCTTGATGAAGATGCTTGAATAATATCATAATGAAGTCAAGAAACTCAATGCTTTGATAAGGAAAATGAGGTCGGAACCAAATAAGGATGGATTATTTTTTTCAATTCGATGTTTTTTTGTAATCTAAACATTATTTACAAAATTTACTTATGATGTATCTGGCATATTCTGCATTTGTTTTCGCATGTATGTTTTTAACCCTTATAGGTACATCTTATACTTCTCTATTCCTTTTTGAAAATCATAAAGGGGGAGAATTTATTTGATCGAAGAATTTAATAAAGAATCTAAAGGGGGAGAATATATTAAGGGGAGTTTGGAAAGAAAGAATAATGTTTATGGAGGATATATTTCATTAAGAAAGAAAACTTGATGCTAAAGGTCTAGAATATGATCATTGGAAAACATAACCTAAGGGGGAGTTGATCGTATTAGTCTTAATTCTCATTCAAAGGGGGAGATAAGTTTATTTGTAGTTATTTATCAAAGTAAATATATTATTCCTTAGAAATGTTGTTTGTGATACCCAAAAGGGGGAGATTGTTGATTCAATAAGGTTATCTTATGACTTCTCCATTCCTTATGGTTTTATGTTTTCAAAATCACAAACACTTTTTCATAAATTCTGAATTTTTTCTTAAGTTCAGAATTTTTCATTCCATTTTACATATTGATTTGTCATTCCATTATAATTGCATAATTCTCATTCAGTTATACTTATAGAAATCTTATTCCGGTATACCTGCATAATTCTCATTCTGTTATACTTACAGAATTCCCATTCCATTATACTTACAGAATTTTCATTCAATCATACTTATAGAATTTTCATACAGTTTTATGATTCCAAATTTTATATAAATGACAATCTTCTTTATGAGTCGGAATCCGGTAAAAAATTCATTCTACTTTATTATTCTGAATCTGGTAAAAATGTCATTCGTCTTTATGATTCCGAATCTAGTACAAAAGTCATTCAGTTTTATGATTCCGAATCTGGTACAAAAGTCACTTAGTTTTATGATTCCAAATTCAATACAAAATTCATAATGATTTATGATTCCAAATTTTGTACAAGAGTCATTCCGTGTTATGATTCCAAATACGGTACAAAAGTCATTCATTTTTATGATTCCAAATTCGGTGCAGATGTCATTTTGTTTTATTGTTCCATATTCTTATACAAATGTGATACTGTTTTTACAATCTGATTTACATTTTCTTAAGAATACATTTTCCTGATAATGTTAAAGTTGTTTAATGTATCATTCCAATATTATCAGACTCTATGTTTTTCTTATACTTAACATTTATCATAAACATATCTTTGTATCTTATATATGAAATGTTGTCATACAGTGTGTTACAAACTAATCGTTGTTTGTTTAACACCTATCCAAGTACCTCTGAAATATATTGAAAATATGACCATTGGATAGAAGATAATCATTGAGATGTTTTTTCCTATAAATACAAGTCCATTTGAATTGAGCAAAAAGGGAATGTTGAATAGTGAATGGAAAAGCAACCAAATTTTGTGATGTGATTTCTAGAGAGAGAGGCTCTTACAACTCCTAGTGCTTCATGTGGATTTCATGAAAAACTTGTTCAAGCATGAAAAACTTGTTAAGACTTGATTTGTGAAGTCTCTGATCGTGATGATTGTGGGATTTTAGGATTGATAGACAGAGGTTCTGATTTTCTTATAAATTGAGGGCTTACGGGGATAGCCAGACAGATACCGATCTTCGAATTGAGGGCTTACCTGGGTTTTGGTAAGACAATATTTCTTGAAAATATAAATCAAGGAACATTTATCCAAGTTTGTTCGATACACTTCTCTTTAGGATAAAATAATCTTATTGTTACTTGTTTTATATTTCTAGTTATTTTAATTCCACGGTAATCTTTACTTTCTTAAAGTTATAAAGTATAAATTTCCTATACTTTATATTTATATTAATCTGATTATATTACAAATTCTATACTCTTTAAGGTTTTATCATTCCTTTAAGAAAACCCTTCTTACTTTTTTTCTTACGATTTTAATGTTTAAGAAAATATTTCCTTATTAGGTTTTGTGAATGTTTGTTTAACTTTATTAAACTAAGTTTCCTTAGATAACCTTAAGAAATAGATTTCCTTAAGGTTAAGAAACTTTTTTTAAGAAAGTTTTCTATTAACTTTAAAGGTTGCAATGTAATTTTCAAAGTATACAATTTACCCCCTCTATTATATTGAGCATCTACATCATTATTTCGATCCTACAGTTCTGTTATAAACTAAATTTATATGGATCCTTTATACCCATCAAATTCATTGGGAATGTTTAATGTCTAATGTATGGGAATTCCAAATGCAGTTGTGATGGATTCCCTAAGTAGAACCATTTGAGTTATGTCATGTTTAAGCATGAGGGTGATTATATGGTAGCCCCAAGGGTTATATCATAAGAAAGTATAAAATGAATCCACATGTTTGTATAAAGTGAATGTTTAATTTTAACATTTATGAAAACAATTAATTTTCATATGTTTTTAGTTGATATATTTTTTTGAATCCTTTTCAAGATTAAATTTTTTATTAAAGAAAAAACCAACATTCCATATTTTATGGTTATTTTCAAAAATGTTATAAAATTTTGTAGATATTTCAATATAATAATTTTTTTCCATAATGGGAAAATGAATATTTTTATAAGTGTAATGATGAAAATGTATTCTTCCATGTTTTAATATTATTTAATTATTCTTTTTCATTTCTGGTGTTTAAGGTAAGTTTCTTTATAAATATGTACAGGTGGTTCCAATACAATCCATGTAATAGTGGTTCCAATAAGAATCAATGATGTGTGGTAATGATATAAATAATGGATGGTTCGTTATATTATAATTCATGGAGAGTTTGGACATTGTTATCCCACCAATGTATTGGGTTTGGATGTTGAATGTATATTTATTCAATTTATAAGTCTGTTTTGTAAAATTAATTCTGATTATTAATACATGTTTTATCTATTCATTATATGGGATTTTATGGAAATATTTTCATTTTTCAAGGTATGACAATGATCTTATATTCAAATGAAAATAAATTCAAATTTTAAGGGTGAAAAGTATAATATTATCAAAAATAAATAATTATTTTTTCATTATTGTAGGGAAAACCTATTTATTCAATAATTAATTTTATATTTCATGGGAAATGTTCTATAAAATGCATTGGGAAGAGGTGTTAATTTAAATATATATAAAATTTTTCTTTTGTACCCCAAAGCCTATTTTGAAATGTACTATTTTTGTAATTATTAATTGAATAAATTTTTTATTTCAATCATTATTTTTATGTCTCTTACTAATATTTTATTCCAATACCATATTTAAAAAAATTTATTGTCTTTATCGAAGGGTTAATAAAAATACGATGTTAAGTCTAACAACATGAATATTTTATATGAAATGAAATAATGTTTTAATTTAAAATTTTAATATTTTTGGGTAAATGGATATATATTTGAAGTGTCCTCTTTATAATATATAGGCTTGTTATAAAATATTTCTACCCATATTTTCTAAATAAATAAATAGATAAAATACTCGAGAATGCAAGAAATTTAATTCATAACTAAAAATCAACATTGAGTATTGTTTGAGGTAGGGTTCTTATAATTGTGGTTGGTGGTGGAAATTAATCACATTGTCTTCTAAAACAAGAAGAATCCCCTATTATATCTTTTCCAAACCCTCTATTGACAACACCTCCCTAGGGTCTACCCAATCCTCCTAGGGGAGATATCTAATTTCATTGAAACCATTATAGTGGAATCATTTACAGCATCATCAAACTATTTGTAGAGTACTGAGAGTGGATATAATAGGAACTCAAAACCCCCCCATCTTATGTTAACAATAATATATCTTTTAGTTAATAAGATCACATGTATGATCAAAGCATTGATTAACCCTAAGGGAGAGAATGATTTTTTATTGATATGCAATACCCTGTTGTGGAAGTCAGTTGCCTATCAAGTGTAGCAGATGACTCTTCTATATGCCACCCAAAAATACCTCAAGCTTACTGATTCTCATCCTCTTGGATATTATATATCACCATTATTAACTATATTACTCTAAATTATGATTGAAGACATATGTATCCTATTCTAGAATATATTCCCCAATAAATTACCCCTTTACCTTTTTCAACCTCAAGTATCCATATCACATTATATTGATAGACAACAACATATGGCTAGTGAACTATGATGCATATGTCACAATATCCTATAACTACACTATGAATCTTTATTATCATCAATTTTCTAAGATAACATGGTTGAGGAGTAGTACTCATCATAGAAGAACTGGTGAATTTTTTTCCATGAGAGTGTCTCTTGATCATTGTCCAGAGTATCAAAATTTACTAGTCCCCCGCTACTGAATGATTTATAATGATCATGAAAGGAACATTATAATTGATCAGTTATATATGATTTATAATTATAATACAGCATAATCAATCTAAAAAAACACCTTTTTCATGTTCACCATTCCCTAAAATATAAGAGGTATGTTTTTTCAAATTTCATTGTCCCTTGCTCACTCTTTATGTATTTTCCTTTTAACCATAGGAATAGTCAATAAATATACATGGAGATAAAAATAAATTTAAACAGCAAGACTATTTTCCATGAATTTATTGATACTTAGAGGCATCACACATTACTCACCTCGATGGAATACCTCATTGCAATGTACTGAAACTGAAGCCACAATACTAAATTCATTATCACTATGACCATCTCTTAAAATAATATATGGATTTAATAGTTGACACATATTTAATATTAATAATATATAACGTGGTCACATAAAAATATATGGGGATATGACTCATAAAATTAATTTAGGTTAATAAGCCATCCCTATGGGAAGTATTTACTATTAGTTTTTTTGTATCCATTATCTGGGTGTACCAAGGTGACATATAGGTTAGAAGTGTCATTATAATGGATAGTGCCTTCCTAGAACATTAAATTATTATTTTTGGGGTTTTATATGATTGGGGGCGGTTGTAAGAATTTTTTTCAAGGTTAGAGATGCTTTGGATCTTTCACAGGAAGTTCACATCATTTTAGTGGAATTCACAATGTCAAAAGGTGGTTCACGGCTTGTGTAGCCAACTGGTTCAAGATTTGTAAATTGGATAAGGGAGAACCAAAGAGATAAATTACACATCATTTATGTGTAATTCAATATCTATATTAAATAAAGGATCAAGTAGTGTGATATTCAGTGAATGATGTTATTTTAGGAAACCTATTGTTTACACATCGAGTAAATGTATTATATTCTTTGAAAACTGTAGGATCAATTTTTTAATAACCTCTTTGAGAAAGATCATTTACAATAATATTTGGACTCTCCCCTACCATTCTTGATAATCCCCTTATGCATTGGTGTGATATTATATCACCCTTCTTTCTGGTTCAGCCCATTGGATCTAGGGGATGTTTGTTCATGATCTATGGTGAGTGATTTCACTTTTCCTATGGTTTTCTCTTGTTATGTAATGGAGATTGACTTTTAAACTTGTTTTGGTTTTTAGTGAAATTTTTGTAGTGTCTGGATGAATCATTTATTTGGTGTATGTTTATCCATGGTTTTTTGTGTGTGGTTGTGGTTTATGGTCATTTCTTCTTCACCCTACAGTGCACTGTTAGTCGACAACTCTTAATTGAGGTAGAGAATCCCTCATTTTCCCTTATTATGTATCATTAATTATGGGTTTACTCTTTATCATCTATGGGTCATTATCATTATGGAATTATTATAGATAAGTAACTTGTTAATATAAATTTAGGGGGGGGGGGGTAGATTCATATATTTTTAAATATTTGTTATTGTTGTGATATGATGGATTGTAAGGGAATTTTCCCCCACCAAAAATGTTTCCATTAAGGGATTTTTTTGTACTAGATGATATGTGTTATAACTTATTTGTTTGATGTGATTATATTGATATCAACCTAAAATGGAAATTTAGTAACCAATTATATTTGGATAATCAAATGGTTTCCCTAGTATTATGGTGTGTGAGATAATGGTCTAAAATAATGTGAAATGTGATAAAATCACCTTTGATAAATATGTAAAATGTTATTCATGTGTTGTGATGTGTGGTTGTGAATTTGGAGTGCGGCTGTGTGTTTTCAAAGTAATGTGGGTAAGATTGTTTAGATGCGTCTATGTTTTTGGGGAAACAATGTGATGGTCTTTTAGGACTGATTTTGTGGTGGCGAGGTGGCGGTTGTTTGAAAGCTATTTTGGGGTGGGAAGTGATGGTTGTATGGCCTAGATTTCTGGATGGTTAGCCGATGGTTTTTTTGGCCATGCTATTGTGGTGGTGAGGTTGTGGTTGTTTCATATTATTTTTGGTGGGAAGGCAGTGGTTGTTTGGACTTGACTTTAGGGTGATAAAGTAGTGATTTTTTGGGTAGTGCATTTGGGGAATATGGAGATTATGTTTTTGTGTCATAATTGGGATGGTGTCAATAATGGGTTCCTTGGGTGTCCCACACTTAATTTCACATTATATAAGGAAGCTCATTAACTCACCTTCATCGTGACAATTTTGTACCACAACAAACATGAAATTTACACAAGCATTCACTTATTTGAAGACCATGATTGTCTTGTTTTCATAGGAGCCTCAACTGGGGAATTCTCAGCCAAAATGTACATGAATACTGTGAATATGAGCAATGGTATTCTGAAATAGAGAATCAATCTCTAGTGTAAAGACATACCTATTAAATTTAATTTTCATATCACGTGAATTTGGAATAATGACTCCCCCATGGATGATACAGTCAGCAAAAAGGCATTATCCTAATATCAAAGTGTCTCTATTACCAAAACAATAAAAAGGATTATCTGTATCACCTTTTCTTTAGTGGAGAATGGGCGTCTATGGTTTAGAGCTGTATGGGAGTCATCGAGTAAGAGCTGTAGGTAAGAACAAGCTTCGTGTTTATAAAAACATTAATCAATTGTGTGCTATGAAATTATTTGTAGACTAAAGTGAGGCCCATTCATAGTTCCACGAGTTTAGTGTTCTTATGGTTTCCCAGAACTGAGCCCATAATTAAAATTTCATTAATTAATCACTTGCCGTGAAAATACGGTATAATTTTCTTAATTTTGATATGGGTTAACTATTAAAGAATTGGGAGTATTCTTCTACATTGTGGATTGTTATTCCCTAAATAATTTCCATCATTTCTTTCCAGACTACATATCCTAGTAATATATTGGTCCAACGGAAACCTCCTATAATTGGGATCAATCTTCACATAGATGGATCCTTCCAACACGGTCTCGTATGTGGAAACAATGTTTTTCATGAATCACATGGTCTAATGATATTTTAAATAAAAAAAATTATGTTATGTGTTGTTCAATTCTTACTAAATCCAATGGTAATTTCGATGGGCTCTATGTTTTTAGTTAACTTGATATCCCATTGGCTATCATTGAATCTGATTTTGTTTTCTTATCAGTTATCTTTAGGATAAAATTATCACTCCATGGATGATTGATTATATCATCCATAAGATAAAGGGGTTCATCATCCAAGACCACCTTACTCATACCAGACACGAATGGAATAAATTCACGAATTTACCAACATCAAAGTGTAACCATGGTAATCATAGAATTATATTTTCTAGTTATGGTTTACCTCTCCCTTGAGTGTGAAAATTTGGTTTCGGATGATTCTGTCAGTCTGCATTTTTTTTGACTGACTTAACCCAATTCTCCATGGAGTTCATTTAATAAATCTATTTTACTTTGTTAGTATGTGGGGAGATAAGAAAAATGTATGTTGGGACGATAATATGTTTGTGATGTTTGATTGTGTTGTGCAAGATTATTATATAGTGATGAAATAATTATTTTTTTAATGATTTAAATGCATTGGGGTTTGTTTCATTTATTAGATTGAAAATATTATTGAATATATAGACGATGAGATGTGTGAATAAATATTATTTCCCCTTAATAAATAATGTAATGATATGTATAATTGAATTTGGTTGGAAATAAAAAATATGGCATGTGGGTTTCGTTATGGTGGAAGAGAAAGTTGGGACTTAGTGAGTTGGTTGATGTTCTCAAATGTACCCATAAGATGGTATTTTTTTCCATATGTATATACTATTATATTCTAGTGACAAATATAATCACTCTACCAACATCAAGCACTAAGTGTCAACAATCATATATATATTTATAATATGTTTTTCTAGACATCTGTTATAGAGGATGGATGGTTGGGTACCAACTATTTACGACCCTCTCTTTCAACCAATGTAGTTATTACATAGGCTGTGATGAATGGATGTATTATAGTGTAAGGAAATATTCCACTGATTTCCAAGGTGTCTTAAGGAAATATGTAATGTGGCCATGCTTTTGGGGTGTTGAGCCCAGAATTCATCGAGTATGATGTGATGTAGCCCATGTTCCTATGCATTCGATGAGATGGTATGAGGTGTATTATAGTGGTATTGATGCGTTGTAAGAGGGGGGAACACGGATTATTTCTTTCATGTTCAATTTACCCATCTTATATAGTTATAGTTGTGAATGTGTACTCGATTAGGTATTTTTATGGGAGATGTAGTGTGTCTATGCTTTTTGGGTGGTGAGACTTGGTGTATAAACTCATGATGTGATGTTACAATTATAGTGTGGTTGTGTGGTATAACTAAGAGATAAAAGTACCAGGACATACCATGTTGGGTAATGAGAGCATCATTCCAGCAGGAATGCGGTGTGTGATACCCTCTGTCAATGTGACACATGTTTTATTATATTACCCAGCTTTCTTTATTTGGTGAGATTTTTATGGTGAAGTTGAGATGGATAATTAAACTATTTAGGTGCATTTGGATATTTTGTGTTTTCTCATGGGTGTATTAGTATTCATCTTTCACGTATGAAAGTCAAATTTTGGTTTTTTATCTAAGTATACTTGGATGATCATTCAACATTTATACCACTATTTTCAGCTGTCTAGGAGGATTATGTGGACAGTGATAGACATAACTATCTCAAACATTGGATAGTTACTATATCGATAGTTTATCTTTGTTTTGGGTATTTACATTTAGATCCATTTATCTATATTTGTTTTAATTAATAACTCATTGTGGGATTAATTTGAAATATTTTTATATAATTTCATGAATTTCCATATGTTAGATTCCTCTTATATCCTGATCATATTTTATTATTATGGGTAATACCTCCCATATTATGATATTTTATACCCTTGGTGCTAGACTTTAACCCATAGCCTACTGATGGCTAGACTCTAGGGTCATTATCCCACTCCTCCCATTGCTGTAGTTTTTGAGGGAGGGGTTGTGATAGAGTGGAATAAGAGTTTAATAGTTGAGAGATAGGATAGATTTTTGAGTTAGGAACTTTTATTATTTCATTGGATTGAATTCAAGTAATTGTAGTTGACCTTGGTATGTGAAAAATACCAGGGAGACCAGTTAAGAAAATGGATTTTATCCCCCCCGTGATCTACTATATGGACTCTATGATTGTTGAATGACCAAGATAGGTAGCCCTATTTATAGGGTAGAGAAATAGGATATTTACATGAATCATGATGAATTTTGTTCCTATTTGAGTTGGGATTATTTTTGAAATGTTTAATATAAAAAATTTAAATTAAAAGAAATCCAAATGAAATTCAATACTACCAGTCTTAAGAAATTCATTTTTTCTTTTAGTCTATGGATTCTATTACTCAACCATGTGTGGATCTAGAATTTGAATATATATAGGATTATCCAGTTTAATGTTATAGAGTTGATTCAGAAGAAAATGATAATTTTTGGAAGATGGATTTGTGATCTTTCATACAATCTATTTTGGGGATGTAAGAGGGAAGTGTTTTAGATTTTTTTATAGGGAGATGGTTGGAGGATCTCAGGATCACCTTCAATTGTATCCATGACATGATGTTGTAGAGGACCCATTTGGTAGTTCGTCAGATGTGGGGAACTACACATCAGTGGTAGGAAGTATATCAACATGTGTGGAAGGAGGTATATGTTTCATGGTTTGAGATTCCTTTATAGTTCATGGAAGAGTTCCTTTCAATGAACATGGAGGTGGTATTATGTTAGTGTGGGGGTTTAGAATTAAAATAAAGGAAATTATTAACTTTTATACATATATTTTTTCAGATTTTGAGTCCCATTTAAGACATCTTGGGGAGGAACTCTATCCATCTATCTAGTACAAAGTCACTCCATAAACATTTCCAATGTATATATAGGTTTAAAAGAAGGTGATGGTGATTGAGTAGATTCACTATGAAGGATGTTTTCCATGAGAGGGGTACCATAAAAGTTTTATGAGTAGTAGATTTTGTAGTCTATGGACCCATGTGCTAAGGTATTCGTAGTTTAGACCTTTGAGGATTCTCCATCAGTATTTTTCCTTTCATCCTTCCAGGGATTGTTGTTTTCATTCTCTTCCTAGGGTCATTGTCCTAGTGTTTTATTCATAGTTTTCTTTTCCTTCATTTTTACATCATCCTAGTAGTATTTTGAGCTATGTTTTTTGGAGGTGGATAGGTTTAGTTACAACCTTAATATAAATATATACTAAAACTATATTAGTAGTAGGTGAATTAAACATATTCTTTATCTAGGGGAGTTGGATGAGGAAGATATGACCTCAACATATTCCATTTTTATGGACCTCAAACCAGGAATGATCATTGAGGTTGTCATATTCAATGATTTGGAGGAACTGGGAATGGACTATTCCACGTAGTGGTGGAAATAGTTCAAGAGGGGCCCTAGATTCTCATAATAACTATCAGTTTGGTTAGTACCATTGTTTTGGACATTTTTGATTAAGGAGCATCACACTCATTTGTAAAAACCACTCTAGTATGTGATATCAGACTATATTTAGAGAGGCTTCCCATGAACCTGATTTTGAATACCCAAGTCCAAGGCTAAAGAAATTTTTTTGATGTGTGTTGAGGGTGTAGAATAATAATGGGGTCACATCTATCCCATGGGATTATTATCTTTCTATAGATGAAACTATATGGTTTCATAATAGGAAATGATTGGATATATTCCATTATTGTTTTTATTGACTTATTCAAGTGGAGATTAATTAACATAGAAGTGGATATGTAATAAACCACTTATTCTAATTGGATTGATAACACAAAAAATCATTACTCGGTCTTAAGTGACATCCCAATGATGGAAATGGCTAGAAATAAATACCGAAGGTTTTCAAATTAAAGTGTGAGATTATTTACCCTTATGAAAAAAACCACTATCAAAAAACCATATCCACACAACCATTATATGATGCATGATAAAAATACGAAAATTTAACCATCATCATTATAAAACAACCACACTAATGATTTCTACAATGGAAGCCAAAGAAGAAACAAGGTAAACAAAAAAAGAATAACTAAAGACTCCAAGAGGACCAAAAGACTCCATGCTCCACAAATACATGCTCCAAAATCACCAAGTATCCCAAGAATCATGAGGTGGTTCTAAATACATGTGATCCATTAACGTTTCCCATGTCTCAAAATATAGAGTCTGCAAATGAGCTATTGTTCCAAAGTAGGGGTTAGTGTAAATGTTAGTAGCTTTTCACTAATTAATTCTCTACTAACACTAGTTGGATTGAAAGGTTAACAATTTTTATATAAAACAATTCATATAAACAAATTTCCCAAAATATTTTACCACTAAATATGAACAATTTTCAAAACAATTTGTAACTAAGAGTAAATAAGGGCAATTTTCAACAAATTTTCTAGCAAGTCACACTTCCATTAAATTTATCGAAAAAGTATTTAAAAACCATTGATCAATATCATTTTGGCATACACATTCAATGGTTCACATCATAGCCACACCCATTCTCACATCATTTGATAGTTCCATACTCGTTAGGAGTCTATCATCCAATCCACTTGTGTCCCAATAACACACGCCCCCAATCCAGGGTCATGCACCTTATACCCCAATGGTACACATCCCTTATTCAAGGGAAAGTCAAACATGAACCCACACAACCCATATATGCCAAAACAATTAAAATGACCAAATTCAATCCATTTCAATAAAACCATTATTTTAAATAGAACCATAAAAAATTTTCTAACTGACCTTTCTATTTCAATAAAACCATTCCCTTCATTAAAAACACTTAAAAAAAACATTTTTAATAATTCTTGAAGAACCCATTTCAAAACATCATTTTAGAATCCATAATAAAAAACTTTATTCACCAGAACCAATTTTCTAGATTTTCACAAACATCACCTAAAATAGATTTAATTCATCATAAGTCAACAAATTCACAAACAAATTATCACAAAGAAATCAATTTGAAACCATGACATTCATTTATACTATGAGGAGTCGAGAGTGAAGCCAACTACATCGATTCTTTTGGAAAAAAATAGGAAATTAAATATGAATTCTTAAGAAACTAAGTTCGTTCTCCACAAAACTACCTTACATATATTATCTTATAAAAAATAAGACTAAATCTCAACATATAAAAATATGAGAAGAGAGGAGAAGTTGTTCTAAGTAGATCTAAGAAAACATGACAAGAAAAATGAATAATGATGACATACCTCATGAATACAGCCTCAAATAACCAAGGGAAGCCAACATATTTCCATTAGATAAATGAGGTAACTTTATTTGGCCTTAGGAGAAGAAAAATACCATGGTGGAGACTTTTTTGGAGGAAAAAAAGTGGTTTAATGGAAAGGCTGGCCTAGATCAACTTTTTAAGGAAGTGGATTTTAAACAACAAATTGTTTAGTTGCATAGTCAAACAAACCATTTTCTAACCGTGCATCAGCTACAACCACCAGAATATCCTTGCATTCCTTCCTCGTATGGTCTCCCTAACCATGAACCGACCACATTGAATCTATTTCATAAAATCTTCTACTATGCACTATTTATTCAAGGATTTCCACATGGTTTGGAAAACCCATGTGCATCCCATGCACCTTTCCTTTATCTCGCAAAAATTTATTGAATATTCCCCAAAATTTTTCCAAAAGTCACCCATAAATTTATATACATAAAAACATGAAAAAAGGGTTACATAATAGAAACCAATGGTACTAATGTCTCCCCACCATTGGTCTTCCCACCCCGGAAATGTAGAAAACCATCCTTGACCCAAAAGAGTTCCGACCATTTCTCTTTCATTTCCTTCTCACATTCCCATACCTCTTCCAAAATCTCACAATGCTACCATAAAACCAACATTAGACCAATTCTTTTTCCAAAAAATAAATTATATTGCGTTTCCCCAATCCGCACGAGGATATATACCGATGAAGCATCTGGCTCTAGGTTGACGTAATCCCATTTGATCACATGGTCGGGATTAGACTAATAGTTTTTCAATGGAGATATGTGGAACACATTATGTACTGAACCGAACTATGGTAGAAATTCCAACCAATATTCCACCTCTAAAAATTGTTCTGTTATCTTTAAAGGGATTATGTATCGAGGAGATAAATTTCCCTACTTCCCAAAATAATGATGTATAATACTTGGAGAAATATGAATGAGAAATTGACCACTCACTACGAATAACAACGGTCATCAATGATGATCCTCATAAATTTTTTGACGATTATGAGCTAACTCTATCAATTTACGTATTAAATAAATCTTCTCCATTTTTTCATGGACAAGGCCCATACGAACTAATAAATTCTCACCTATTTCAACCAAACAAAGTGGGGAATGATACATAATACAATGCAATGATTTGGAAGGATCCATGTGTATCGAGGACTGATATAAGTTATTATATGATAAATATACTAAGTGTATATTCTCTTACCATGTGCCACGAAAATCCATTACACAAGAATGTATCATTATTCTAATGAATGTATCATCCATTTAGAATGGACATCTGTCTGAGGTTGATATGTTGTACTCATAGTCAATTGAGTTCCAAGGGATTTTTATAAGGATTTCTAGAAACGATACAAGAATCATGGATCTCTTTCTAAGACTATTGAAATTGGTATGCCAAGTATCTCAACCACTTTATAGATATAGATTTGGGATAGATATTCCTCCGTATGAGTTTTGAAAATTGGGATGAAATGAGCTAACTTTGTAAGATGATCTACTTTAACCCATTTGACATTTTGTTTCAGAACCCTTATTCAGTGACCTGTAACAAAATACCTGGATATATTTTCCCATTATTCCATAGGGATAAGTAATTATTGCGACATACATGTTGGTTTTTGATGTTATATCTTAACTAGTGGACTAGTTAAGAACAGTTAAAAAAACCCAACCACTTTTTATTTCATACCAATAAACCAAGACTGCACTTGCAATGCCTTATACATATTTTGTATTCCCAGATGAACATCCCATATGGAATTGTTGTTTTCATGAAGAAGCTGTTCTTGAAATGAATTAGGTACAACCATCTGATCTATGTACCAAAAAACCAAACTCCCATCAAGTTTTCATCCCTCAATGGTCTCCCCACCATTATGTTTCAAACTCGTAACCGAGAAATATGTATCAGTTGTTTGTGATTATTTGACCATCATTAAAAATCATGAACCATGGAGAATCAAATGAAAACTAGAGAACCACCTTGGTCTTCATATTCTATATGCATGTTGTCTATGAACGAAAAATTACTGCCACTCATCTGAATATTCTTTCCCCAGCTTCTTATAAGACTTTATACATAATGCATCAGCCACCGAATTACATTTATTTGGTGTATAAATCGATTCAAATTCAAACCTCTGAAAATAATCTATTAATATGCTCTGTCTTAGATTCAAATATCATAGTGGGAAAATATTTTTCAGGCACTTATAATCCTTGAACATAGTAAATTTCTCTCCATAATAGATAATGACACCATGTCTTCAAGGCATGGAAAACCACAACTAACTCAAAATCATGTGTTGTGTAATTCTTCTCAAGAACTATAAAAAACATGAACCAACAGTAACAAAATGATCCCATTTCATGAGAATAAATCCAAAACCAGATCTCGAAGAATCACAATACACCATGTACCCCGCTCCTGATTCTGGAAAAATCATGATAGGTGCTGATGTAAGACAAACATTCATCTCATAGAAAAACATCTAGCATTACTCAGTCCATTGAAATGGAACATTATCATTCTTCATAGATGTCATAGGAGATTATATTCATGAGAAGTCACACATAATGTGTCAATAATAACTATATAGAACAATAACACATCACATCTCAAATAAATTCATTAGGGTTTCCAAGAGATAACGGCTTCTATCTTTTTAAGATCCACTGAAACACCTTTATTCGAAATTACAGGTCAAATAATGCATTTCTCTTATATCTAAAAAAATTAGAATTATTGGCATAGAAATGATGGTCTGTCAAGATTTATGACAGTATTGATACATGTTCCTCATGCCCAGTCATTGTTCTCGAATACGACAATATATCATCCACAAACACCATAACAAAATATTCTACATATCTCTGAAATATCCAATTGATCAATTCCATAAAGGTCATTGGTTCATTCATAAGACAGAAAGGCATGAAAACATATTCTTAGTGACCATATATTCTTTTGAAAGCTATCATTGGAATATTTCCTTAGGAACTTGCAATTGGGGTTATTTTGATCGAAGGAAAATTTTAGAGAACCACTATAAAACCCTTAATTGATCAAAAAAATCATTAATACGTGGATGTGGATACTGATTATTTATCATAACATGGTTAAGCTTATGATAATACACTCATAATTTTTGATTTCCATATACATTCTTTAGAAATAAGATGGGTACTGCCCATAGAGATTTTATTGGAAGAATGAAACCTTTCCATTCTAGCACTTATTTCTACACTTTCAGTTACTTTAATTTTGTTGGTTCATTACTATAAGAAGGAAGAGAAATAATATTGGTCAATGGGAAGAGATAAATCATAAAATCCATATCCATTATAAGTAGTAACCCTAAGATGTTCTTGGAAGTGGAATCTTTAAATTTATCCATGACTGCTAGATAACTTCTATCCTTGATCTCTTCCATCATTGCTAATGTCAATGCCTCAAACTGGTAAAATATCGTTCCCACTAATGGAGACACCAACCCATTGCACATTCCTTTACAACTCTTTTTCCTCTGAAGATATTCTCAACACTATCCTTAGTTGTGAAACTAATTGATCGGTTATAATAGCCTATGTGATATTTGAACATTTCAACAAATCCATACCTAGGATTACATCCTTGACATCTATCTCCAACATTGAGAATTCTCACATTAGCTCAGCTACAACAATGTTTATAGAACATGATCTACACACAATGGCTTGATATTCTCTTTCACTGATTCAAGTTTGTTTTTTTAACATTGAGGGAATCATATCATGTTTTAAACATAGAAAATCAACAATATGAGAGGAAATGAAGGAATTTGATGCACTAGTATCAAACAACACTTTTATAAGTGTAAAATTCCAAATAATTATACCTCTAACCATAGATGGTCCAACTTAATCATTTACAATCACATGATCAGATCCATACAAAATTTTCATTGCTATAATCTTATACTTATTGATTGTTTTAGATTTTCCATTCTAAAGAGTCATGGTGTTCCTAAAACAACCATGGATAGACCTATTATGCTGATGAGTTTGATGTTTCAAACTTCATCTGGTTGAAGCACACAATTCCTGTGAAATATATGATGTGTCTCAAACACCTGACATCAGATAACTATAATAATAGCAGTGAAGATTCTCCATTTGCAAGTAGTTTTGGAATGATCAAGGTTTTGTGGTATTCCCTCAATTCTCTTGATCAAAAAATCCACATTAAAAATAGCATGATTTTATCTTTAGTTAGGGAGGAAGGTTCACTAATCCAGATGTCTGATTTTGTGTCCCGCTCCCACCTTGGATATATATGTCTCTCTTCCTCTATAGTCCAACATTCGAATTCCTAACAATTATATTAGGTATCATCATACTTCCCCCTCCCAAAGATCCTGAGATATCACATTCTTCCACAATCACTCTTTTCACTATCTATTTTATAATCTTTAATACAGAGCACCAAAATATATGATATGATCTTATTCCTTATCCCTGATTCAAAGATGCATGCCTTCGAGGACATAATAACCACAACTTCTAGCACAATGTGACCTTAATTCATAAATTTAGCTGCATACTCTATGAGAAAAAGATTTTTCTACTTTAGACTAATGAAATCCATCATTTACTATATCATAAATGTATGAGGGTATTATTTATTATTATAAAATTATTCAAAATCCTCTAAACTAATCCCTTGATCTAGTTTAGCCTACACTGCTAGATCCCAGCACAAGTGCAAAAGATCTTCAAGCATATACTTTTCCATCGTTACCATGAACTCCACTGGTGTACTATTGAAATTAAATATATGAGTCATCCTATTCATCCCAAACTTCAACTTTTCTGGTTTAGAATCACCCTAGAAGATGGGTGGATTCTACTTTATGAACTGGATTGAATGATCCAAATTCGTTGTCTAATCCCTCTAGCTCCCAGTTTCCATAGAATGAAATTCTTAGAAGGTATATTAAACCTGTTCTTGGTTCACCTATAGCTCTGGTGCAACCACATTCTCCGTAGTGTCTTCCAGTTGGTTTCTATGACGCCTACCTTGTGCCACATTATAAACAAACAACAACCTCTATTTGTCACACTCTCTAGAAACTAATGGATTAAAATTTAAAATTATATCACATCCACTATCACAACATTTCTTTCCAAATTCAACCTTTTCTATATTCAATAATTTATGAAAAATCTATTCTTAATTTAAAAAATCAAAACCTTTTCAAAATGAATCAACTATGATTTTTCACGTTCTTTCTTTTGAAAACAATTTCTACATTTTTCAAAAAAAATTATCCTTTTTCACAAAACCATGAATCATTACTCCAAATGAAATACACAATCCTAATGAGATTTAATTGCATTACTATTCATTCCATGGTTGTCTGATTTCCAAAACCAATGAAAACGTGATTTCCAAAATCCAATAAGTGTCTCCAAAACACTTATGTACCCAAATCCCTGTTAACATGAATTTACACATAAAAAGTCCAGCTACATATTTTTATGATATACATTTCATGTCCCAATAATACAACTCCATTCTAAGATAACAACCCATGGAATATATGAGAAAGAATTTGATCTCCAAGATCATGAAACTGAATAAACCCTTATTAGGCAAGAACAATACAAGATACCACCATTTGTAATGACCCACTTATTCTCATTGGATAGAGAATAAAAAGAATCACTAATAGGATGTAAGAAACGTCCCCTAGGTGATAATGTCTGGTAATAAATGTCTAAGGGCATCAAATTCAATTTGGGGGTGATTTAACCTTTAAGAATAAATCCACTAACCAAACAACCACTATATGATGCATGATAAAAACAAGACAACTCAACCATCATCATTATAACAACCCCCCAAAGTATGATATAGAGGAAGAAAACCCAAAAACAAGGTAAATAGTGGAATAAAAAATAATGAATCCCAGATGACCATAATACTCTATTCTCTACAGCTCTATTCTCCATCATCACCAAACATCCCATGTATCATGAGGTGGTTCTAAATACATTTGATACTTTCCTTTTCCCCATGTATTGAAGGATATCATCTGAAAAAGTACCAATGTTCCAAATTATGGGAGAGTATAAAACATATTAGATTTTCTCCGATAACTTCCTTACTCATATAACTAGGATTGAATGGTTAGATACATTTATATAAAACAGTTCATATACAACAAATTCCTAAAATAGTTTATAACTAAATATGGAGAAGTTCCAAAACCATTCGTAACTAAGATTTAAAAAGTTGAATGTTCAATAAATTTTCATTAAAGTCACACTTCCTGAAAATTTACAAAATAAGTATTTAAAAATTATTTTTCAATATCATTTTGGCACACCCATTAAATAGTTCACAATACACACAACCATGCATGCTTCGTTTGACAGTTCTATACTCATGAGTGGTCTCTCATCCAATCACCTTGTGTCCCAGTCACACACACCCCTGATCAAGGGTCACACACAATGTACCTCAATGGTACACATCCGGTATTTAGGGACACATAAAAAATGAACTCACAAAACCCATATATAACAATACAATTTAAATAACCCAATTTAAACCATTTCAATAAAACCATTTTTAAATGATTAAAAAAATAATTTACAGTCAACCAATCAATTTAAATTAAACCATTAAATTAATTGAAAACCATTTAATCAAATCCATATTTCAAAATTCCTACAGGATCCCATTTCGAAGCATCATTATAAAATCCAGAATAAAACACTTTATTCACAAGAACAAGTTTTCATGATTTCCATAACCATCAACAAAAATAGTGTCAATTATTCAAAAGGAATACAATTCTCAATCAAATAAAAACAATGAAATCAATTTGAAATCATTACATTAATTTCTATTAAGAGGGGTTGTGTGTGAAGCCACCTACCCTGATCATTTTGGTGAAAACTAAAAATGGATGAAGAACACACAATAAACGGAGTTGATTATCCATAATCCCACATGAGATATATTTTCCTATCAATAGTGAGAACAAATATCAACATATTTGGAATCCACAAACTTATATCAACCCATAACATATATGAATATGATAATATAAGAAGATAGAGGAAGTAGAACTAATGAAACATGACAAGAATGGTGACGAACGATGACTTACCTCGAGAATCATTCTTTGAATCACCAATAGAATCCTTATTATTGCCTCAAAATAAATTGGGGAACATTATTTGGAATTAGAAGAAGCAAAATATAGAGTTATCCATTTTGGGGGAATAATGAGTGTATTAAAGTCAAGGATGACCTAGATCAATTTTTTAAGGAGGTGGTTTTTGACCCACACATAGTTTAGCTGCACGATTAGAAAAATAATGATTTAATTGTGCATTAGCTACTGCCTAATGAATATCCTCACATGAACTCCTTGCATGGTCTCCCTTACCTTGCACCAACCGTGATGAAGCTACTGCCTCAAACCCTCTACTATGCATGGTTTCTCCTAGGATTTCATCACTATTTGGACAACCCATGCATATCCCATGTGACTTTCATTTAGCTCTACTAAACTTATTGAAATTCACCAAACCCTCCCAAAATTCACTAAAAACATTATATACATAAACATATAACAAAACGGTTACATTCCAGAAACTTGGGGTACTCTAGGATTACTAGAATGTGGATTCTCTTAGTGAGCGGGAAATTTTTGTGGCTAGTTCATTATTAGAGAGCCTTATTTCTTTATTAGCATACTTTTCTATGTAAATAGAAGACACTTGAATACTGGGGGTCCCCTAGGATGTGGAGGAGTTTTTGTATGATTTTCTAAAAGAGGTTGGGATATTACCACATTGAATTTATGTTCTGTTTATGATGTATCTATAGCCTAATTCTTCTATAATTTCGATGGTCTCTAATCTGATAAAACCATATAAGTTGTGAGTGTTGAGAACTAAGAATGGTGATTAGATGTATAACTTTATTATTTGACCTAGTTTTTAACCATGGGGTGCCCATGTGTGGTTCTAAAATAAGGAGGATGGTATTACGAGGTTTCATATAGACTTATAGATGTCGAATCAGGTGATGGTTATGAGATGTTTCCCTCTTCTAAGGATAAATGATCTTTTTGACCATAAGATAGGGGATATTTAGTTTTAAATGATCAATTTTCTTTCTGGATATCACCAGTTGAGGTTGATGTAGGGACATACCCTAATGTCAACTTTTATATGTAGGTATAGAAACTTCAAAATTTTATTGAGGTCGATCAATGTTACAAATGAATAATCTCTATTCACAAGGCTTATAAATTCCATGATCCATGTGTTCTTGGAAAATTTAATCAGTATATTCATCGATTACATCTGAAGTTACTCTATGACATAGTAGGGCCATTAAAAGCATCTCTGAGTTTTTTTAATAGTCCCTGGACACCCCCATAATTAATGGATGTTGTCTAGGTGTGAGCTGTTCATGTGAATTGTGCGACTCATTTTGAAATTTGTGTATTATTAGGATGTTGATGTTGAACTATTTATTGTCATGGAAGATTTTTCTTCGGAATATCTCAATAATGTGAAAAAGGTTTCTAATTTTCTTGGTCTTTAAGGATATTATCATATGTGTTTTCCTGATTTATCATGAGTTTCATACCCTTTATCAGTTTTGACTGAGATGGAATAGCCATTTATGTGGACAATTCAATGCTACCTAGCATTCTATTACATAATGTGGATATTGTTTAGTTCACTATCGATTCATTTTACTAAGGGTGGTGTATGGTTTTTTGTGTTTTGGGATTCTTACCAGCTATTCAAGGGGTGAATATTGATCCCCAAATGGTAGTGATATATTATGGATCTAGGAGGATACATCCCCATACAAATAAATATTCTTCCCATGATATAGTGATAGTAGTGGTCAAGTTTGCTTAGATTTTTTTTGACATTACATCAATGGGTAACACTTTTTAGTCTTTATGGATACAATGATTTTGGGGTATATATTTTATCAACATGATTTGAAATTTTAATAGTGGAGGTTCATGTATTTATTTTGGATTATGATTTTTAGTTCCTTTACACCTCATAACAAGGGAATGTTGCGGAGAATTTTTGGAAGAGTATGTTATAAACGGTTTTTGTTCAAGAGTATAGGATTATTGGAGAGAAATAGTGAGTTTAGAATCCTTTAACATAGATTATTTGGTGAATGATGGTAAAATAAAATTATTTTAGATGACATTTCAATCATCTATGGTGTGGTAGGTGGAGGATCCTCAGTAGGGATAATGATTCCATTAAAAGTTTTATATACCATCTTTGACAGTACAACCATGAGTTTCATTGTAGTACTGTGGTTTCGTGATGGAATTTTTGTTGTCCAGGATGAAAAGAAGATAGAAGAGGTTGTGGTGAGGTGATTGGTTTTCAAGTTTATAATTTCCAAGGATATTTTCCAAGAGGTTTTCTACAACATTTGGATGTTCTTTATTTTAAATGGGATGAAATATCAATAGATTTCTTCATAGGTTTTACTCTTTCTCAATGAGGTTGTTTTACTATCTAGGAGATCAACAATTAGTGGATGAAATTAGACCATTTCTTAGTGATCAATGAGCCAATCACAGGTGTTTCATTGGATAAAATTTAGGTAGTTAAGGTAGTTTTGTTTCATGGTTTTATAAAGTAAATTTTCCAAGATTAGGATGCACATTTTACATCCTGATTCTTGAGTGGAATACAATATGATTTTGGAACTCTATTTTTCCTCAAAACAGTTTACAACCTTTAGGTAAATGGAAAGGAGCAGAACATATTTAATCTAGAGGATATGTTGTGGGAATGAGTCTTGGACTTTGTTTGATCATGGTTTTGACAATAGAAATTTTTCATGTTTTAATAAAACAACATCTATCACTCATCTATTAAAATGAACCCATTTGTGGCTTTGTATGACAAACAATGTCATTCCCCATTATACTTGATGGTGGTTGGGGAGATAATAGTTATTTTACAGGATGCGGTCTAGAGGATAATACAAAGTGTGCCACTGTTTTGAGAGAGAGGATGAAAGTAGAGAAAGACCAATAGGAATCTTATGTCGACCATAGTAGGAGGACCATCGAGTTTAAGGATAGAGACCACATATTCTTAAAGGATTTCCCTCAACATGGGTAGTGATGGTTTGTTATAGGGAGTAAGAGTTTCCCTTGGTTTATTTGGATCTTTGAGGTGTTAGGGAGAGTTTGTGAGGTGGTGTATTAGTAGATGTTTCCTCCCCGGTTAGAGATGATCCACACCATCTTCAATGTATATCATTATTATCAGTATCATCATGATGAGTCCCATTTCATTTCCTAGAGATATTTGGATATCAAGGATGATGTCATCTTTGTGGAGTGGCACGTAGATGTCTATGACCATCCATTGAAGGTGTTACATGAACATATTGTTACCTTGGACTCTGAGTTGTGGGTATGGTGTCCCAGAAGAGTGCACATTGGAATAAGAGACATTTATGGGTTCCACATACCTAGAATTGTTTTCGTTTTTTTTCTTGGGTTAGTTTTTATTATGTATAAAACCTTGTTGTTTTATGACATATATTTTTACCATGATATATGGTGTGTGATAATGTTCATGCATATGAAAAGGGGAGTAATTTATTCCCAATCAAGTCACAATAACTGAGACATGATTAAAAACATGTGGGTGAGATAATGATACCCATAACAGATTGTATACTGAAATGGAAGATGTATCTCTCTCATTAAATGTTTAGGTTTCTGTAGTATATTGGATTATATAGTAGATGGTTTTTTCTATATATATGTTCTATTTTTATGGTGAGGTGTCTATCTAGTGATGAGGTTGTGTGATATTTTTTTGAGGTCTTTGGTATGGATTTTTTTTGGTTGTAGCATTTGATGACTACCCAGATCCTTGAGAGGTATCTCACATAGAGGTTTTTCTAACACCTTTCCTTATAATCTTCATTTTTATTCATGATGGAGAGATTCATTTAAAATGTATATTATATAACATACCCTACCTTCCCAGCCTATTACATTTCCAATATGGTTGTTAGAAGTGTTTAGGGAGGATCAAGGAGTTTTTTGAGATGGCTGGAGTTGTAGTGAAGTTGATGTGCGATGTTGATGTTGTGTATATTGAATTCATGATGAGTAAAGGCGGTTCATGGATTTTTTAGGGAGATGGTTCTCATATTATAAATCATAAATGGGGGACCCTTTCATATGGATTACACATAATTTAAGTGGAATTCAAAACATGTATTGAATAAAGGCTGTGGTGCAGATATTTTTTGTGAATGTGAGAATTATAGGAAATCCGTGGTATAGATGATTTTTAAATGTATTACACAATGTGAAACATAAAGAATCTAGGATTTAATGTCCTCCCACAGAAGAATATTTTTCATTCATCAATAGAATCTACCACTCTCATCATATATGAACTATACATACCCTGATGAGCTCTTCTACCCCCACTCATTTTTCTTCAATCCATTTGTTCTAGGGGCAGTTTTTTGATGATCCTTTGTGGGTGATATCTCTTTTTTCCATGGCTTTCACCTGATATTTTCTTCTTTATTTGTCTTTGAAATATTTCTTTTATTTGTGGTGGGACTTTTGTTTTTTTGATACTTTAATGATGTGTGGGTTGATCCATGGTTTACCTTGTGTATTTTTGGTGTATAGGTGTTTCTTCTTCTCCTTAAGGTTCATAGCGAGTCAAAAACGATTCAATGAGGTTGGTAATACCCTTCTTTACATTATTGTGTATCATGATGGAGGGGTTTACCATTTATCATCTAATAGTTTTGGTCTTGTTGGTTTAATCAAATATGATGAAGTGACTAATTGAAATTGATGGGGAAAAGAGAAATAAATTTCAAGTTTATATAGTATAGTTATTATTGTGATATGATGGATTGTATGGGATTCATTCCCAGCAAAATATTCTGGTATTTTTGGGATTTATTCGAGATAGATGATATGTTTTGTGGCTGCTGTGTTTTATGTTATTTTTTTAATATAACCCTAAAATTGAAATTGGAAAACCACTATAATTAGGATAATGAAATGGCCTCTTATGATAATTTATTGGGATATGAATCCTCTAAAATAAATTAAAATGGGACATAATACACATTTTTAAATCATTACTCTAGACATGATGTGTTGTGAGGTGTGGTCATGCTTATGGGGAGTTGATGTGTGTTTAGGATGTGATGTGCGGTTGACGTTTGATATGTGGACATGATTTTTGGGTGGAAAGTTGATTATCATTTGTTTAGTCTTTTGGGGTGGTGAGGTGGTGGGTGTTTCCTTGTTTTTTATATGGATTGGTTATGGTTGTTTGTATGTTCTCTTGGTGGGGTGTGGTGATGAACTTTTTGATTTTTTCTGGGAGGTGAGGTGGTGGTTGTTTGAATTTTATTTTGGGATGGCATGGTGGTGGTTGTATGGTTATTATTTTGGGTAAGTGAGGTGGTGGTTTGTTTTCAATGATTATAGTGTAGTGAGGTGATTGTATGATGGGGATGGTGAGCTATTTATGATGTGTTTCTACATTGTACTAAATGTATGGGAAATGGTGGAATTATTATTTTAATAATGATTGAAATCACATGGATTTGGTTTGGTTAATGATTTGAAAATGGTTATTGAGTAAATACAAGATGGGTGGAGTTATTAAAAGTAACTGATTATTAATAATGAATTGAATGGGTTGGATAATGAAAATTGGTTGGACATTCAAAATGGGAAATGGGGTTTGTTGTGTGGTGCAATGAATATAGAGGTAGCCAGGATAGTTGGGATGTTCTGAGTTGGTAAATCATTGTTTTTGAATCCAGAGATTGGGATTATGTGTGGGTATATGTATATACACATATATTATTATGATTTCTATACACTCCCTACCCAGGTCAAGAACTAATTTCTAAAACTCATATTATTATTAGAGGCATTTTCACCAACATTTGGAGAGGAGGATAGACGAAAAGGCACCTAATCTTTTCTTCTCTCTCTTCTATTCAAGGTATCTATTTCATAGATTGTGATTTATGGATGTATGTCAGTGCACTGGTTTGTGGTTTTGATAGTACTTGTGAATTCAATTCAGATGTTATGTGGTGTTATTTTTGGGTTGTTGACTTGAGGTTTAACTGGGTGATATGTGATATGTGCGTATTGAGTTTCTTTCTCCATAGGTGTTTTTTCATTTCCTTATGATTCCTTCATCTTCCTTTTCCTTCAACCATTTTTAGTGGTTTCAGACTCCTCTAGTTTCATTGAAAGAGCTTCAACATGTACTTTTGATAAATCCTGAAATTCACAAGATTGACTATTAAATCAAATCTTTATCCTCCTCAAAGTACCATCACTCAAAAAACATCACCTTACAATTTCTCGGCTTAGAATAGCACGGAATCATGAATGACTATAGACAAAGAACAATGATCTTTGAAAGAATGGCCGGATAAATGATAATCTAAGACTTTAGATTTCCATTTATTATATTCTTAATCATAACCAAGAAATGCTTAACCAGATTTATCATTATTAGGTTCACCAAGAAATCTAGAATATGAACATCACTTTTCTTTTGGGTAACGTTGTCCCCTTTTCCCGGAATGAGTAAACCTTGAACCCATAGCTGATGAATCTGAAGATTTGTAGAGAGATGAATAATTTTTTGTGTATTCACTTCCTTTAAGCCTACAAATTCTATAGACTTTTCCTTGTCAAAAGATCCTATTACATTAGAAAGCTTGTGAGAGAGAAACTCTACTTCTTCATCATAAGGAATTCTTATCATATTTGCAGCCATGTTATTAGAAAGAGAGTGTGTTTTTCCGTAGCTCTTGAAAGAAAATTTATCTCTTCCTCCATCATTGGAAAAACTTACTGTCTTGTAGAATTTAACCAGATATTATAGATACACTAGATCCTATTCTCTTGGTTTTGATATAAATACAATCTCCCAACTATTCTTCTTGAAATTCATAGAAACAATGGAGTCATATTTGGAATAAAATTTCAGATCGACTAACCTTTCTCATTAGATCTTCCACTCCGAGATTTCCTTAACAGTTGAAATTTCTATCTAAGAAGAGGCTTCAGTAGACATTCAGATGTAAGGAAATGTTAAAATTCCAGAATGACTTTAAAAAGAGAGGTAGAACCTCAGCACACGTAGGCTTGGAGATCGATGTGGGATAAGCATCGTGTGGCCTTTATATAGGCAATTGAAGCGATAGATTAACTTCCCTAATTGATCCAATGGTTGAAATATTTATTGAAAAGATCTAATATTTGAGATGATATCCAGGGAAGGATTTTTATAGATTTTGATCATTTGAGGTCTTTTAAAAAAATTTGGATTTATGGAAAAGTGAAATTGAAAATTTTGAAAACCAAATGAGAATTCCAACAAGAAAAATATGATTACCATACATTAAGAAAGGATACATAACTTTCAGATTTCAAGGAAGATTATTCACAATTGGAAATTTTTTTCGTGAAGAATATTAGATTCCGAAAATTTTGATTATGAAAACTTTGAGTATGAACATTTTGACCACAAAAAATATTATATTACGAAAAAAATAAGAAAGTCTGATTATGAAATGTTGTACTATGAAAACATTTATTATGAAAATTTGGACTATGAAAAAAATCTTACAACTAATATTTTAGATTAAGAAAAATAATTCAATTAAAAAAATTTGAATATGAAAAATTAATTACGAAAAAAAAATTTAACTACAAAAATTTTGACTAACAAGAGAATGTACTCCCCCTATGAAAATGTGTTTGTTTCTGTAAGGAGATTGGATTCAACAATAAGTTAATAAGGAAGATTAACTTATATTTACCATTCCTAATTACTATTTTACGTATTGAAATCTATCAGAGGATAAATATTTTGTTAAAATATCTGCAAGTTGATCTTGAGTTCTGATAGATTGTATAATTATATCTCATTTTTGTGTGCGATCCCTAAGAAAGTGATGCCTAATATCTATGTTTTTAGCATGGGAGTGGTGTGTATGGTTTTTACATAAGGAAATGGAACAATTATTATCACACAATATTTGTGTTTTGGTAAAACTCATACCATAGTCCTTGAGTGTGAGTTGCATCCACAACACATGATCACAACAACTTCCAGCTACTACATATTCAGTTTCGGAATTGGTCCAACTGATTATGAAGTGTATGACTACTACTCAGCCTAGATAGAAATCTTATGTTGATCACCATCGATGACCTCTTGAGTTCATGGTTAGAGATCTTGTTTTTCTTAGGGTATCACCAAGTCTTGGGAATAGATAGTTACAGAAGTAGGGAAAGCTGATGCACCTTTACATATGTGTATTTGAGATTCTAGAGAGAGTCAGGCCGATATCCGCTTAGTTGCTATTAGATCATAGGTAACATTCCATTAATGACATCATTAATGTCACACAACTTTGCCAATATCATGCTAACTCATCTAATTGCTTTGATACTAAGGATGTTGAGTTAGATTCCGATGCAACTTTTGAGGAATATCTATTACAAATCATTTACAGAAGCACAAAGGCTGTCTGAGGAATGTCTCTCTCTATCGTACGAGTGACATGGAAGCACAAATGAGTATAGGATGCGACTTGGGAGACGGAAGCTGATGTACATGCTTAGTGGTGAAATTTGTTCTCAGAGAGTGTTTTCTTACCCTTGGGAGGAGAACCTGAGGGCGGGTTCTTTTAAGGAGGGATGACCGTAAGAACCCAGTTTTTCACTTAGGAATAGATCCTATAATTTTCAGTATAAATATATACTTTGGATGTAGTTTGGATATATTATGAGTCAATAATGGTTATGGTGGTGTTTGGTGCTTGTTTGGATCCTAGAACTCATATTTTTGGAGAAAATATACTCTGTAGATGGTTTAGAGTTAACTGTGTGAATGGTGTTTTTTTCGGATAGTGGCACCTCATACAGTTTGCGCGCATCCATTCAGTCTAACCGTGTGAACACCCCTTTTTCCTATGTAAACATTCATGGATGTAGTATAATTTGATCAAACTATTCATAGGATGACTTTTCATGCATAACCATCATGCAGGATTTGCGCATGGTTTGAAAAACCATGCAGAAAATCCATGCACAGGCTAAAAACCTGTGTAAAATTGACAAAACATCCTTAATGATCTATTAATCCTCCTCCTTCATCCTAATTCGAGAAACAAATATATTATTCTCCATTTTAACGCTTTTATGCTTTTTGAAGGCTAAATCTATGGATCAAGACAACTCTTTCATCCTATATTTGATCGAGCTTCTGTTCCTCACGTTAGATGCAGAACGGTAAGTTCTCAATTCATATTTTGATGTTCTTCTTCTCTTTTACTCTCGATCTAGATATCACCATGTGGTCATTTTTCACCTTTTTGTTGATATACTCGGATTCGAGGCAAATCAAGGGCCGATACTAGAGGAGGAGAGTCATACAACCATAAGATGGGTGGTCTATAACTCATCCTTAGTGTTTTTTGTTTTTTGAATATTATCGTGGGCCCACCAGTTTCGTTGGAAACAATTTATTAAATTTACATGACACGATTCTACTTGTTTGAATCGTCTGATTGTGGTCATTACAATGATGCGATTATTTGTTAGTGGTTTCACCCACAAATCAATCCACCCCATGTCGAAGGTTATGCCATAACTGGGTTTCTAGTGTTTTGGTATAGTTGATCCATTGTTCGGGTGTGCCTTGCTTGAAATTATTAAAGGTGAGACCTCTTATCATAAATGGATTGTTGTTACTGAGAATTTTATAATGGAATGTACCATGTATGCTCACCACTTGGCCCATCTAAGGTAAGTGCTTCCGAATGGTTATTAAAAGTGAAAATTGAAAAGTGAAATGGAACGTATACTTAGTATATAAGTTGGAATTAATAAAAAGAGGTTGAATAATGGTTACATATTCATAGAACCCATTTCTATGTCAATGGAAGGATGCAGAGTGAACCACAGAAATTGAATTTGCCTTAATGGATAACTAAGACGTGATAAAAAAATTTCAACGCAACATGGCCTATCCCCACTAATGGAAAAAAAGGCTAGGACCAATTAATAAATTGTTTCAACCCTACTTGACCTATCCACACTAATGGAAGGCATGAATTGAACCAAATGAATTACTACATGATTACTATATCTAATATGAGTTGATTGACTCAAGATCAACTTGGATTTGGAGAGGAGAATACCTTGGGTCTCGGGAACCCTATTCTGATTCAAGGATGCTGTTTCTTAGGTTGATACCCATCTAGACTATGGTTCTTTTATAATCCTTGGATTCCGGGTATATTACTATCGGGTACCTATATTTTTATAGGATGCCTCAGATACACTCCTTGAATCCAACATTGACTAGTAGGTGCCATGGGGAAACCCCATAGGGATCTATCATTTCCTATCCCCATTTTACTTTGGTCAATCTCCTTGGACTCGGTAGGTGCCTTATTGTGAAGTTCCTTAGATTACGATCCTTGGATTACGATCCTTGGATAACACTCTTACCCTTTATCTAGACTCAGATACTATTGAGTTATATTTCCATGAGTTTACCTATCCTTGGTTATTACCCTGAAACACCATCATTGGATATCATTTCAAGGTTTCCTTTTTACATTTTGGGACCTTCACTACATATACTATCATGAGGTGATGTTAGTGATGGCTATGCATCACACGACCAATTAACATGAAATGGACATTTCTTAATTAATGAACTGGTTACTTGTTTAGACTCTAGTCAAGGGATGAAGCAGGTACTTGGGTATTTAATTATATTGTACAACTTGTTTTACGTTATATATATGCATTCCTATACACTTCTATATTCACGTACATGGGCCAGATGTTATAGAAATCATTGGTGGTGGACCACTAATATTTATATCACACCCTCTCTGGGTGCCCTTTGGTACCCAGAGTAGATTACATGGTTGAAAGTATTGAAAATGGGAAGCATGTTGCTTCCAATACTTGATTGTGTGTTGATATGACTGATCTTTATAACAGATGACCGAGTAGGATCTTGAGATTCTTGGGGTAGACATTGTTTTCTTTTACCTTGTAGAACATGTTATGCCTATTATCTTGTATGCATACATTCCAATTTTCTAGTGACATGACATTAAATCATCATTTTATCAGTGTATACATATATTGTAATTATTTATTATCTATTTCATTAGTTTTCTTCGGCTATTTAATTATATTTCTTCCATCGTTTACTATTCCATTATATTTATTCCATTGTGGTACACTCTACTAATGAAGGAATAGTCTTCTCAGGGACACACCCTTGGCCCTCACTACTAGTTTGAGGCCTCTAGAATTAGAGAATATGCGCTTGAGGCCATGTCACCCACCGGGCCCGGGGAACCCATTAAGTGGCATCTGGGCCTGGGTCATCACAAAACACCTCCATTGGTAAATTCAACAATATTAATCATGTCTTATATACAGTCATACCAATGTTAAAAACTAGATGATTTGGTTATTCATTATTGAATTAATAACTAAAGGAGAAAGAAAATATGAACTCTTATTATATGTAAGAATACTTTGTACAAGGTCCATTCTAGGAAATCCTTTGGGGGATAAGTCAACAAATAAAATGTTGATGCATCTTAATCTGTCTCCTTCAACAAATGAGGTATCTATTCTTCAACATTTCCTACCCTATAATCAATTTTTTTAAGACTGGTTAGAGTTATAATACATGAGGATAATATTATCTATAAAAAAATATAGGATTCCAACATGGGGGATGATTATTTCTTAATGCGGTTTGACTAAGGGACTACTCTGTTCAATAAATAATTTGATAGATTATTGATGAAATATATTAAATAAATGGAAAAACCTTTACAAGAATTTACTAGTAAAATTTATAAAGATAATGTCATGTATTAATGAGAATATTCATGAGTAAGTAGTGATAACGAGGGAACTCTATAGGAACGATACATGAATATTGAAAAGAGAATAGTCCATGCTCTCCTAGTGTGATGGTAAAATATTTTCTCATTCTTGAATAATACAATTTAGTTGATTTCAAAATTGGAAACATTAATAGAATATTTATTGTATTATATAGTATTATTCAAAAATTACATTTTTTGTGTTCTTAACTAGAGGAACATTTAATGGATTGAATTTGTAATCCAGTTATAATGATACAGAACAATATTCCCTTTCCCATATGGTATAATACTGAATGGTATCCTATAGATATATAGTTTTATTACTAGAGTCAATTTTATTGATTAATAAAACAATTCAACTTCCAAGTAAATCATAAGTGTTGTGTTATTGATATTGATGGAGATTTTCCTCCTACTAAAAAAATTAATAAATTATATATCCACATATTTTTGTCATATCCCATAATAAAGATTTAATAATTTTCTGGTGTCTTATTCATAAAATGAGATTATGATTATGGTGTTTTAACAACCAATAATAACACTTAGGAATTTATAAATTATGTAATTCAATTTTTGAGTAGAGTAGGACCTACACAAGAATGTTTCAATTATTATTCCATTTAATTTGAGATCATGGTTGGTTTTACTTTTTAAATTTTGAACCACATGTTGGCGAATCAAAATTAGAGTACGTTATGTTAAATTTTTATAAAAAAATGGTATGTTATCTTCAGGTATATACATTTATTATCATTAAAATTAAAAAACATTAGAATCCCTGTTCATTTCAAAATGGTGTTGTTCAAGATATACATGGGACACATGCACCTTTCACAATTTCTTATCGACTATGTGATATACCAATGTTGGAAGATCCTCTTGTTCAAATATATAAAGAGGTTTAAATAGTGGAATAAATAATATATAGAGAAAATAAATATGGGAATCCCTACATATTATTATTCAAAAATCACTCATTTATATCAAAAAACCTTTTCATTTAGTTAATTTACAAAACATCACCCAACATCTTTAAAATATATTAGGTAAATGATTTAATTCATTATATATAGGTTGATTAATGGTTATAGAAATTTTTAGTACCTAATAAATAAATAAATATATAGAATAAACCATTTCTAATTGATTAGGTTCTAAACTAAATACAAATATATTTTAAAAACTATGACTCAGACTCTTATGTTTCCTCAAACCAGTAGAGGATGCAATGGGTGGGGTGAATTAAATTTATAAGAATTTATTATGGGCCACCCATTAAAAATAATGGAGGAAAACTACATCAACATCATATTATGTTCATCACTATAGGATATGGTAGTTTTGATTATTATATAATCCATAGGTAGTGATTGGATCAAGAGAGTTGGTGTGGGTTATCCAATAGAACAATTAAATCATAGATTTTTTTGTGAAATATCATAGTATTATAGAATATGAATACTAAAGAAGCATATCAACAAATATCATGTCCGAAAATTTAAAAATTGACGATATGGATTGTAAATATCTATTTGAATGATTTCTCTATGAGTTAACCACCATCAAGAATGAAACAGAGAATTGGGAAAGTCACAAAAACAATGAAAAAACGAATAGACTAATATTTCTAAAACTGCATGCACAAATTAACGTGAAATATTTTTTGAAGCAATAATGTTTGATTAGTTTAATTATATAGTTAATGAATTAGTGAATTAAATGTGTTATATTAGGGTTTATATCAATAATTTTTTGTTACCATATTTTTATTCATGATTCCTATTCAATATAATAAGATATATGCGTCAAATTTAAAAATCACCATTTTTTACCCAATGTAAAAAAATATTTTTTATCTCCAAAATTTTTTTAGATATTTTTTATCTTATATCAAAATTAATATCAGTTTTTCAATATCTATAAATCTCACAAAGAGTCGTATTATAAGAACTGAATCCATAATAATTTTATATTTTGATGGATTAGGTAAATCATATCATAAAAATTGATGAGTAAAGAATGATTTTTATGAATAAACATATCATATTGGACACATATAAAATTAGTTAGAGACATGTGGGATGATTATTGTTCCATATAAACCATCACCATATGTTGTTGAATGTATAGGATACATAGTATTATGAAATTATGTTTCCTCTAGGTTATGTAATTATGCAAGGATACATGATGTCCAAAAATAGTTCCACATTTACTATCATTGTTAGATATAGTCATTCCGTTCAGATATGATATGTGTGAATGGAATAAAAAAAATGATATTCATGAAGGTGGATTTTAGAAAGACTATACTATGGTTTTAGATTCAATTTTTTTGTTTTTACCCAATGGAGTACTCTGTATGTTTCATTTTTCTACATAATATTGTGTACTACATGTTGATAAAGATAGTAATTCTTATTAGAAAAAAATTAAAAAAACATGAGGCAATAAATAATGAAGAAACAATGGGGTAAATATTATGTAAACAGTGGTCTGAATACAAGTATTGATATCCCTAAATAAAGGTGTATGATGTTTATGAAAATAATTCTCAGACCAAATTATTTTTTTGGTTCATGTTCATTATTATTTTCATAAAGGATGAGATATCGTTTATATAAATATAATTTTATAAAATATAATAATTGGAATCCTAATGGAAGTATAAGAAACCATATATACTTGTGAATGATTTTTAAGTCATTTTTCTTCGACTTGTGATGCCGGATATAGTATAAATACAAAATGGGGCTCAAGGGTTAGTAATGATCCGAAAAAGTTATATAAGGTGTGAAGAAGAGGTAAATAATATATTGATGGATTTTTTAAGAATGTGATGATATAAAAAAAGTGTGACGATGATAACTACTTGGTAATACTTGAATAATGGGTTCCAAGATGAAAATGATGTTAAAATATGTGTTTAGGGGACCATTTAAACCAAAAAAACATGATTTTAGTTTGTATTCAATATATAATTAATATTATTAATTACCATAAATAAGTGTTCATTTAAAATTCAGATAAATTCATTACCAATATCTATGATCCGTTTTTGGTGATCCAAACACCTATGAAGAAAATATAGAATATAGATGGGGAATATTTAAAATGTTACTAATCCAGTCAATTTTAATGAAAATTTTGGATTAGTTAGGGTGTAATGTTATAAAAATTGTGTCTATTTACTAGGATATATAGTGAGTTCCATGATATATATGCTGTAAAATAAAACTTTTCCCATATGTAGTTCTTGATGGAAAATATGTTATCTCTACAAAGAGTAAAATGTTGAATCTCCCAACATGAATGAGGAGACCCTACATAAGGATGGTGATTTGATAATTATGAGATATGAAGTTGAAATAATAATAGATAATATATATTTCCCAAAATATCCAATAAAAATAAAAATCAAGACAAACCATGTTATTAATGTTTAATTTTTCATTTTTCATATTTGATAGAACCAAAAGATTGAATTTATGTTAATACAGAATACTGGAAGTCTAAGTATTATTATAGAGTTTCATAGTTCAATTTTAATATTAAAACTTGTTGTGAGTAATGGATTCCCAATATAGAGAGTGCATAGATGAAGGAACATATTATGACTAGGTATGAGTTATTTTATTTTTACATCAATACATATCCTAAAATAATAGGAACAATGACACCCATAGTTCATTTAAAGAAAATCAACATCGTAAATTCTTATATTCGAGTAATTTTTATCGTCATCATGATATTATTTTACTCTATCAATGGGAAAAAATCATGGGGAATGAATTCAACCCACACATTTTGGACATTAACCATCTGAATAAATGTTGTTTTATAAATAAATAAGATAATTTAATTTGAATCAAACCACTAGGACAATGAAACAAATCTATATCAATTTTATAGAAAAAAGGTTATATGATCCATAATATGAAAGAAATTATTTTCATCATGAAGGGATAATGATGGGTCATATAATTTAAGATACCCCAAATGACATGGATTCCATACAATTTAAGGATGTTTTTTATGAACTATTTCTATAGGAATTTGAAAATATTTTTCTCATTAAGACAAATGAAATGTGTTCTTCTTAAATATAATCACATTGAAAATCCCAAATAGAAATAATATGACCCCAAATGTAGGATGTAGTTTGAGGAAATATTTATGTGATTTGTATATGGGACTTGGAAAATGAAATTATGGGATATTTTTAATCCTTTGATAAAAGGATTCAATCCATATGTTGTTATAGAATAAATTCCTCATTAAGGTATGGACAATGAATGAGAATAAATGTATGTTGATTCTTTTTTGTGATTGGATGTTTTAATATATATATCATAAATTAAAAAAATACTGAGAACTCTAGATTAATGAAGATGTAATTGTTTTGGGACCCTAACCATGAATTATGAGGGGTTATACACATCATGTAATAATTGGAATTATGTTATTAGTACTTATATAATTTATCCCTTATAGTAATGAGTATCTTGGGCTTCGGGAATAAAAAAACTTTATAATCACGAAATGATCCTACGAAGACTACCAAAAATGAGACGGAAAAAACACTAGGATTGTTTTGGAGTTGATATTTATTAGATATATCCTTACACTAGAGTAATGAATTTTTTTGTCAATAATTATCATGAGAAAATAACAATCAAGACACCCATACATAATAGAATATAGTCTTTATAAAGATCTCATTCATGCATTAGATAAAAGAGAAGTTTCTTCCTTATGATGCCCATAATCATTAACAATCATAATCTAAACAAGGGTGATACTAATCAATATAGATTAAGGATAATAGGATTTTTTATTAGAATAAAAGTAAGAGGCCCCATAAACCATACATATCATATTATAAATAGATTCAAAAAATAGATCATTCATGAATGTATCCATTAAACATATTAGAATAATGTATTGGGAGAAGATGAATACAGATTCATCAGTATGAAGTGTTTTAGAGGAACTCTCCCTAAATGAGATGGAACAAGAACCAAAACAGATTAGGAGTTGATGATGATGGGAATTATTGTTGGAAATCGGTAATGGACCATAGTAATGAATAGTTTATTGATCTAATAGGAATCAAGAGTCCTTTAGGTCTCAAACTAGTATGTTTATAATAATATAGGTCACACAAGAGGGATATAGGGACAGAATAGATGACTACCCAAGTGTGAGAGATGATGAACTTGAACATGAATGGGTATCTCAATAAAAAACATCATTATGGATTAAAAATTACACATTTCCATGAGATAATATGATGTGATTCATTCTTTGTGTCATACATTAAACCCTACTATGGATAAAATTAATTTTTATAGTTAGGCATGTAATAAGAGATCATAACAACGGTACATATCATATATTAATGATATTAATGGAATATATAGTTTTTTAAGTGTCATTTTTTAGGACATTTGATCAATGGAATTAGTATTAGAATATTTATACACATCCCTCATCCATACGAGGATAAAATAACACATATATAGATCAAAGAATCAAATTTTACGGTCGAATTTATGCATTTTGGTCCCATTGAATAGACATCTATGTGTTGCATATTGTAATGAAGGGTGGAACACATTAATGTGTTTGACGTATTGTGAGATAAAATAATCAAATTAGATTAATTTAATTTTTAATTCACTATATATACATACTAATATAATTAAATATAATCATTATTCCAGATATTTTTTATTCATTTTTCTTTATCTTTAAAGCCGATTTAAAATTGTTAAAGGTTCTTCTTGGGAAATATAAAATTTTTATCAAGGTTTATTGATTGAATATTTTTTTTTCTGTTTTCTAAGATATAACCCAAAATTTATACATATTTAATGATTATATAATCTAGTTTTAAATTTTTTTCTTATATTATAGATGGATATGGAAAAGAAATAAAGAAAATAAAAAGGAGATGATTTATATAATTGAAATGATGCAAGATGATGATGGATGAGGCATTTACCAACTATAAGAATTCAAACCAAATAAACATAACCAAGTAGAGAAATATGTAATGGAAAACAAAATTTTACATTATAATAGTTGTTTTAAATTGTATGAATTGATGAATTTAGGGTGTAATACAGGTCATAATATAAAAAATAATGTGAGAGAAAGAAAACAAGTTTCATCCTATGGATCTCATTTTGTTTTTAATGAAAAAATATAAGAAAAATATATAATCATACAGGGTAATTCCATGGTAATTAAATTCCACAAAACTACCTTTTGTGACATAGATGTTTGGATAGAATGAAAAAATGTTATATCTGGATGAAATTTAATAATAAACCATACATTAAATTCCAGGGAACCATCCTATGAATGAGTTTTGAATAATTTATAGCAGACATATATGAAAATAGGATAATAATTTATGCCAATAAATAATGTTAATTCAGGTTTGTAATTGGAATAGATCAGATCTTGAGGGCTGATCATTTCATTGATGAATAGAGATACCAATTCATTAGGTTATCTTTTATGTTTTAGGTTTCTATTTATTTTTTAATGTAATTGCATAATCTTGTTTTTAATTAGAGTGGTTTGCTTTATTATTTCTTCTCATTATATATTTATTCACAAAATATCAATATTTTTCACTTACCTATTTCTATAATGATATATTAAACTCATGGTGGAGAGATACTAAACTAATCATTATTATCCTTGGGGGAGGTTTCCTGAATTTCCTAAAATTATTTCACTTTAATTATTTAATGTTTTTAAATTTATTTATCCTGATTGAGAGGAATGTTAATGGATGTTGTGATCATCCAAAATGAAATGAATCTAAAATTAATTTCTATTTTCTACCAACAGGTGGTGGAATTTGGTATATTGATGTTATTTCAAAGGAATTCTATAAATTCAACTGGAGAATGGGAATAACAATCCATGTATGGTGGAATAGTTTATCAAATTGAATTTAGATAATAATGATTAATAATGACTGTACCCCTACAACCAAACCCAATGAAACAAGTCCTTTCATCAAAAATAATTTCATAAAATATTCATCTACAGTTAGTATTTCATTCAATCATTTGACTAATGTAAAAAAATTGAATGGTTTTAATAAATAATATAAACTGAAAATTAATTAGTTAAGGTTAATGATAAATAGAATTTTATTTACTATAATTATCTTCAAGTGAGGTTTCCATTTTTAATCCAAAATTCTACTAATGTAAATAAAATTTTCTTTTGTACTACCCTATTGTAGGTGTGTTAAAACCAACAACATTACTAGGGAGATAAGTAGTTTTTTTCTCACATTTTTTACTATCACATTGTTATTTTTATTCAATTTTATCATTAAAAAATGTATATATTTTTCCTTTAATTATCCAAAATTACATTATTATACATGAAATTATAACCCCTAGTTTCAATAAAAATATGTTTAAGAAACCACGTAGTCCCTCTTATAAAGATATAAAAAATCAGAATAATATTGTAATGAAAATGTCTAATTTCCAAGAGATAAGATTCCCATTTATAGAGCTATAATACATGGTTAATAATACCCAATTGGATGATAAAATGTTTAATTACAAGGATAAAGTACCATTTGATCAATCAAATGTTTTATAATAAATTCCAGAGGCGGAGGTAGTATTTTAAAATTATTAATAGGCTTACCATTACATGATTCTGATCAAAATTGACTATAATGGGATAAATAATGTTGATAAAGACTGACATGATGATGTGCATTTGAGAAATAAACAATTGATAGATCAAAATTCGATTGAATTTGAATATAATAAAATTTAATGTAATCTTTCTTTCTATAAGAAAGAAAATCATCCCCTCTTACCAAACTCTAGACATGGAAGAAGAAACCCCCCAAGTGGTAGATTTATTAGAAGGATTGTAGGATCATGAGTACCTACCTCTACCATCCACATATAAAAATGAAGAGGCACTTTTCACCAATTATGAAATTAATGGAAAACCCCATCAGGGAGATAATACTTTCCAAAACTCAAGGTTATATAATTTTATAAAGGGAAATTAATAATTAAATCTTTATGATTACATTTTATAGATTTATCAAAGTTATACTATATATTATAGAATTATTAAGAGTAAGATGAAGCAACTGTAGCAAAATATATAGATCAAAATGAAGATATTGAACATTTATTGGAGGAATCCCAAAATGATATTTAAGAGAAAATTTCATAGGATACCAAGTCATATTCCTCTCACACTTTTCTGGATGTTTCTTTCTTTAATTCATCAAATTTAAATTTAAATCAAATAAAATTACCTACCATCATTTCTAATGAATATTATATTAATATAGAATATATTCAACAAAAAATGGAAACTAAATTTGAGGCTTCACAAGTAGAAGAAATCAAATTTGAGGATCTTTACACCATCTAACCCAATTGATGAAGGCTCTACTTTATTGTGAAAAGGGTGGATCTATTGTGCTCTTTCTAGGGTTTCTTCACAACATCCCTTGTTCTTGTGAAAATTACCTTACCATGGTCCTTAAATATTAATGTATTATTTTATTATATATTTCTATGATGCTGATAGATTAATGAATCTCCAAAACGTCAAAAATCGTAGGACTTAAATATCATTTCTTGGGGAGTATGAGTTTCAATTCATTATTTTATTTTACTTTAAAAACATTATATCTAATTTATATCTCTAAAAGAAATTGTGTACCCCACATTGAAATCATGTAATATAGAATATATCTTGGTGACATATATTGGTTGGGATAATTATTATACTATGTGTAAATTTAACTTATTTCATGAATGGTTGAAAAAATGGTAAACTTAATGACCATTGTTATGAATTCAGTGAAAAAATTCATAAATCATAATTTTTTGGAATTATTATATTTTAATAAATGAAATAATTCATTGATTTGGATTGTTATGAATTTTTAACATTGATATTGACAATATTATTTTTATTAATTTCCATGAGTAATTATCTTAAAACAAATGTTCTAAACATTGAGAAAAATTATGGTCAAATATTTCACATTTTTATTCTATAATATAATTTCTCAGAGAGATGAGAATGATTTTGTTCTAAAATTTTTCCAATATCATATTGAATATTTGACTGAAAAAATTTCATTTTTATTATTATTGAGAAATTATTTTTTATCCCTTATACCCAAGGACCCACATTGGCATCCATCCTTGTTATTTCTTTAGATTCCGTAAATGTCTTTAATATGAAATGATCACTATTATAATCAAATTATATCTTTTCTTACCATACTCATAGTATATTACATAGTATTTTAATGATTAATTATAAGGGGGAGGTTGTCTGTATTGGATTATTATGTACATATTGGGAAAATAATTCAAGGGGTTTTTTCTTTTGATTTACTGAGAGGACACATTATCATTTATTATACATTATTAATAACCTTTTATTTAAAAAATAAAAAACCATTGTTGAATATTATTGAATATAATTTTTTTTGTATTGAGAGGATAAAAAACCACAAATTCTTGATTGACAATCTTTTAATCATATTTTGTTTGGGGAGGATGTGAGATTTTTTGGAAGCCCAAATTTTACAAAATAAAAAATAAATGAAAAAATATAAAAAATAAATAATAATATAAGTGAGGGTGATTAATATATTATTATTACTTTTATATTGTTTTTACATTGTGCATTGGGGGTTGAGAGATGAAATTATTATCATATTATTTAATTGATATTATCTTTTAATATCATGTCATATGCCAAAGAGTCAAAATAGAAATTTAAATATTTTTTCATTAATTACCCATAACCCTTATACCTCAATGTTTTTTGAACCCTACTGGATGGCCCCATGATGATTTTTACTTTCAATTTTCACACAATACAAATTATATATTCCTTAAAATACTATTGTATATGTCAGCCTATTGAGTTTTATGAATAACTTAATTATATTTATTATCTTGATAGATGAGTGAAACTAATTTATTTCAAGATAAATTGAATGTGGGATCCCTATTAAGGATTAATTATAATGTATAAATAAAAATATGGAAGGAAAATTTTATTTTGAAAGAGGAATACTAAGATTAAATATTGAATTTTCTGTTGTAAAAGTGATAAGATGGATAAATTTATTTATAAAATTTCAATATTAATTATGAATTTTAAAAATTACGTTTTGTTTCTTTTAAAATTTAAAAATATTTAGAATTCATTTTTTTGTACTGTTTTTGAGATGAAATGATCAAGTAAATGTATGTTTTATAAGTGGGGAAAATGCCAAAAAAATATTTTGAATTTTAATTATAATATAAATCACAATGTTAATGCAGTTTAAATAATTAATTACACTAGTATTTAATTAATTATTTTAATTTTGATAGGATTCATGAGGGGAATAATAAAGAAAAATTGGTTATGATTTCATAATTTTAATGATAGTTGGAGAAAAAGGATGAGTCAAGGACTAACTTCATTGCTTAAAATAGAAGAAAAATTTCAAAAATAGTGAAAAAGCGATAAGAAAATTCACTTGTAAGGCATAAATAGTTAATTTAAAAATCATGAATTAAGGATTTATGGCTACAACATAACATGTATAAAAAATACCAACCATGATAATGACCACTTGGGTCACGGTGTGACCCATATGTGTCAAGCCATGATGCTCCTACATTTTTTAGACTAGAATTTCATTTTTCGAAATGTAATTTTGGGTGATTCCTTGATAATTTTATTCCATAAAACTTTTTTGATGATGTAAAATAGTTGCAATAGACAAACAATATGTTGTTTTCAGGATTGTTATTATTGAATCATGTTTTGAAGGACTAAGCACCCTTATGATGTGATAGTATTGACTTTTAATGGATTTGTAAAACCAATTTATAACAATTTTTTGCATCATTTAATCCAATAAATGGAATCCATGGATGATTTGAATAGTAATTAATTTGATATTGGGTACTGATAATTGCATTGCATAACAATGATGCCACTATAATAGGTTTTCTTTTGTGTTTTTGGTTTCAATTTCTTTATTAATATAATTTCACACTGAGGATCTTTATTATATTTTCCCCTTTATTAATCCATCTCAGTCTCTATATATTCATAAAAACTAATTTTTTACCCATTCCATATCTCCACGATGATTTCATACAGTCAGAATGTCTATTGACTGACAGGAGATTTCATCTTAGAAGGTATTATACAATGTTCTCCAAATAAATTCACTTTACTTATTTATAGTTTTTAATTTATTTATTGGTAAATGAGAAGTATGGAATGAACTTTAGAACTAGTTAAAAATGTAATAAATTGAAAACAAATTCATTTTTTTAATAATTGGTGGTAGGATTTGGTATGTTATAGGGGATTCCTAGTTAATTTAAAAATCAATCTCAATATAGGAAATAATAATCTATATAGGCCAAAAATGATTGTAAAATTGAATGTAATGATAATTAAATAAATAAACCCATCTATCGAAGCCCTATATAGAAGGAAATTTACAATAAAAAACATCAGTTATATGTTTTATCTGTATTTTTTACAATCCCAATTTTATAAAAAACAGAAAATTATATTAATTTCAAAAATTATAAAATTTTAAAAATATTATTTCTCTAGGAATTAGGAATAGTGTATGATTTAATGGATATATCCTCATGTGTGATGACTCTGGTAAGATATTGATTTTCAAAATAAATGTAAATTACCTATTTTTCCACTCTAAGACAAGAATGCAAGTCATATTCAATCCAACAATTTTTGTTAAATAGTATGGTATATTAATTTAGACCATATGTATTAAATATGGTACCCCTCATTTTTTGTCATTTTTCAATGGATACATCATATTTATTGTAGTTTTTCTTTGATACATCACTAATTCTCCTTTGATAAATGGGAAAAGGTGAGCTATCTTATTGAACACTTTCGATACTCAGTTATGATGGATCTTATAGTTTTGTAGTGTGTTTGGGCCTCTTTTATCACATTTGTCTAATTTTTCAAGTCATATAGGAGACTAATTATTTTTAGATAGTTGATCAAATATGGAGATGAAATTTAATAGTACAAGAAAATTTTTTGGTATGATTTACTCAGTTTATACAAGTTAATAAGTGGAAACATGTTGTTTTTGAAAGAACATATTTTATGAAATATTTTATCAATGAAAAAAATTCCATTATCTATAATACAATGAAGGATATTAAATAATGTTTTGTTTAAGTGTATTCAATATCTTTATTTTTATACGGTAGTGAGATGAATTGTTTTTCATTTTATCTCACTCATGAAATAATCATTTCAATTTTAATGAACAAAAATCGGCATCCACATTTTTCAATATTATAAAATAGACACTAAATCAGTTAGTGTTATTATATTTCTGTAAATTTATCACACCTATCATTTTTTCATTTCCTAGGATAAATGTTTTGGCATATTTGGATAAGTAATTAGTATCAAGATGTATTATCATGAACTTCAAAGTCATGGCTGGAGGTAATGGGCCAATTTCAAGGATCCCTAATGTGGAAAATGTAAAATAATAGTTAGCGGTACAAAATTGTATTAGAGTTAATGCAAGATGTTATAATAAATAAAACAAAAATCGATTTCCTTTATGAGTTTAACACATTTAAACCTCATAGGAGGATATAAATGTAAACATATCATAAAATATTTGACCATTTTTATATAAAATTTTGGTCCCTGAAATAAGCAATATTAACATCATGTATAATACCTAGGATATCTCTTGATTTTCATCAGTTAAAAAATTCCATGAACTATCACTAATATATAAATTTCTCACAATTCATGTAAATATGTATCATAAAAAATTATAGATATAGAAATTTATATTAATTATTATATCTATCAGAGTGGAGAATCCCTTTTTATAGGTAGTCTATTATAAGAGGAATTCATCCGACATTGGTTGTGGTTAGAACACTTAATGTCACTCATTATTAAGAACCATTATTATCTTCATTAATTTCAGCAATATGACTATTAATAAATAGAGAGACCACTCTAAAATGTATTATGTAAATAGAAGTATCATCATTATTTGGATCTTCCAGTATTGTATATATGTAATCTAAAGAATATGATTATGAAATTTTGTTTACATGATATAGAGATAACATTAATTGAAATGATATGTTGTTCCAAAACACTAATAATATCAGTAAAATTAAACAAATATTACTTATTATATTAGATTCATAATTATTTTATTTGTTAACAAATTAAAAATAAATTAATATATCTTGCCAATGGTACTTACATGGATTATTATGAACCAAAAATGGGTTCCTGTATTTCTATCTCAATGGTTTTTAATGATTCTAATATCAAGGATTATGGTATTTTGATTGGAGAGATACAAAATTCCCCAAAATAACATAGTCTAGGATTATTTTTCCATTCCAAAAACATGTTAGAAATCATAATGTATATGAAAAATATATTTCTTATATATCAGATATTTCATATATTGAGAAATCTAGTTCATTATGGATGTAATATCCATTGACCAAAACTCATTGATTCAGAGCCCAAAACATAATCAGTATATAGTTTGATTTGATACTGTCAAATGAGAAAAAATTTTAACCCATAAATATATTATAAATCATCTTGAAAATTTTGATAATATACATACTCATATATAATTTAATATAGATTATTTGATAATTAATAAATACTCTTACATAACAAAACCCTTGTCATTATGTGATAATCACTTACATATATGTGAAATTAAATTTACTCATTTTTTTGCAATAAACACATTAAATTAAATAATAATATAAATATGATACTAATAAATGATTATTATAAAAAATGATAACCCATGAAAAACATTTTAATAAAAAATATAATTAATTACCCTAAAAGTTTGTAATCATGCTCTAAAAAAGACTATTAGAATTGATTTTTAAATTAAAATATTTACCTGAAAACACATTGTAAAGCATAGAAATTTCATGTAGTTATATTTGGAAATCATTTCTATATCACAATTACAAATTAATGAAATAAACTAGTAAATTCCAATAAAATCTTAGGAGAGTACTGATAGGTAAACTCCATCCCATTACCAATTCAATTGGAGAGTCAATCAGACACCCAATTAAACTATTTATAAAATAAAAACACATTAGTAATTTTTAAGATAACCATGCATATATTTATAATAATTGAGCCATATTTTATCGGTATATAAATGAACCACCCAGAATCATAGAAAAATACACTGAATTATGACATTATCCTAAAATATTAAATCCTGAATAAAAATATTCTTTATTCCGATAATAATAACATTTTTGGATACAGTAATATTTATTCAATTTTAAAACATTAATTAAAACACATAATAAAGTGTACAAGTGAATTATATTGAAAAAATATTGAATTATTATAATTAATATGAATATATAATATTGATTATGGTGTTAAAAAACATTAAGGTAATATAAATTAAAAAATATCACTATTTTTTAATTTTTTGTCAAAACATTCTGTTTAAAATAAGTAAAATAATTCTGTTATAATATAATATAATTAAATTCATAAGTGACATAAAATTACAATTTTATTTCATTCATGTACATATTAATAAATAAATGATATTATTTTAGGCCTATGTACATGGAATACTGATGATTTTGAAAATAAATCTTTAAAACATTTAAAACCACATTATTAAATTGAAGCATCACTTACCTCAAGTTTGATTCATTACACTCGTTCTTTTTATTCATATACAATAAAATTATGTTAGTTATATAAATTCATAGAATATTTTTCAGTTTTATTATTAATTTTATTTTATGTACCCCATGTTATATATAATTAAATAATAAAATATCCTCACGTCATTTCATTTGAGCATATTTCATTAAAATGATAAAAATCAATTTAGCATGTTCACTATGAAAAAATAAAACTTTCATATATTAAATACAAAATAATAATAAATAAATAATTTACATTTTTTTAAATTAATAATATTTTTTAAAACCAACCTTTATAGATGATTTTTAATTTTGTATTACGTATAATTAGGGAGATAGTAAGTCATACGTATGCATGCGTAATGATTCCATTTTTCAGTAAACATTATAGAAAGTAAGTATATATCAAATTTTAATTATAGAAAGATTGTTATATTATAAATTAGAAATAATTTCAAAAATTATATTTATATATAGATTCCATTTTATTTGGTAATAAAAATAAATCACTTCTCTTTATGGAGGATGTAACCAACATGTACACTCGAATAACATTTTCATTTATCGATAGATTGAATGGGATATAAATATATGATACTTTTTCTTGATAGGGTGATAAAAATTTCATGTATATCACATATATATAAATTATATCCATAATTATAGAAATACATGAGATGCAGTGAAGAAATACTAATTATATCATTTTGTAATGCAGTAGATCGCTGTACACATGAATTATGGTTTAATTTCTCATGTTATTGAAGATGAGATAGAGATAAGTTATTCTATAAATATATAAAAATTTCAGTATATATAAGACCGTAATTTATTATTTTATAATTTATTAATATTATTTTAAGTATATATTAGATTAAATAAAACTAAAATAATTGGTTAAAAAGTATAAATCTTATTAAGACAACATACTTTGCTTTATTCCATAATCCCTATATGGTTGTTATTTCACCAAATTAAATACTTTTAAATATGGTGATGGATTTTAGCAAGGTATTGGGGTTGGAATTGGTTGAACTGTTGATCTAAATAATTTTTAATAAGATAGGAGAGTAGGTTCCAATTATAAGAAAGCGGAGGGTCACACTTTAAACGATTTAGTGTTTTAAGATATTATACATTATTGTCCATGGGAAAATTAATCTAAATAGGTATAATTAGAAGATGTTTCAAGGAAGTAACTAACTAATATCAATATATAATGTTTGATTTTTTTTTCATATGTTTTCACTCTTATATTGTTGTTTTAACCATATGTTAACCCTTTTGATGGTTATTATGATGACAATGTTTTTTTACTCTTTATGGGTTATAAAATTTAATATTAAAGGAAAATTAAAATCTAAATAGACCATTGATGGTATTTTAAACCATATCTAATTACAATGGATGATGAAAATAATATAACAAAATTTAAATCATCTAATAAATTATTTATTATTATAAAATATCATTAATGTCATCTTTGGAAATACAAGAAATATAAAAATTTAATATATTTCATTCTGATTTAAAATGGACCTAAATTGACATTTAGTTGAAAATAAGTTTTAAATTGTCATAATACAATCGTGAAATCATATTTTTTATCTTTAGATATAATTTTCAATGAAACCTTTTTGATCGAACCATTGGTTAAAAAATCAGGACTTTAACAATGGTAATAAATTTTTAAATATTAAAGTGTTATTATTTTACCTTTAATTTTAATATTGGATCATAAGTGGTAAAGTAATGAAATTTTAGATAGTTTAATATCATAATTTCCATACTCAAAGAATTTAATATTTCATAAATAATTTTATAACATATATTTAACATAAAAATATTCCAATGTCATTTCAAAAATCATTCACATAATTTTATTTTGAAATTAACATAACAAACATGAAATTTGAATATAAATCATTCAACCATATCTAATATGTTATATTTATATTAAATTTTTTTAAACATAAAATCACCAACAATTTTACTTTCTTTTGTTTTAAAATCATTTATATATAAATACTGCATTCACAACAAGTGTGCCAGTATAAAAAATCATTTAAGGTAATAACTTGTAACTACAACTAAAAAAAATCACACATATTTCAAATAAATATTTTCAAATGAACATATTTCTTTATCTCCCTTCCATAAGCATATTATGGATATTAAAATCTAGAGAGTTATATTTTTTACATTTTCCTTTTAAAAAATACTAGTAATGAAAAAATCAATGATTAATTGGATCCAAAGATAATATATTTTATGTTTGCATGATTATCTCTGAAATGTAGCCATCCCATAAAGTAAAATAATTAATTTTAATTAACTTAAATTCAAAGAAAATTAGTTTTAAATATAATTAAAACATATTTATTTTATCATTTTATGAAAAAATTTCTAAGGTTTCATTTCTTATTTACCAAAAATATGTTTAGCATATAAAAAATATAAATTATTGTATTTAAAAATACAAAAACCTATTTTAGCTAATTATATAAAAATATATTTATGAATTTTGATTTATATTATATCATTAATACTAGAAAAAAATACAATTTTTTATCAACATGAATTTTGTATGAAAATGTTCTAAAAAAAATTCAAATATAAAATTATTTATAATGAAACTAATTGGATTATTCATATTAATATGTGAACTAATGTCACATTGATTTATTTTAAATAATTAATTTCTAAATTATTGATAAAAAAATATTGTTCACAATAAAAAATTATATATATATATCATTTATTATAGGAAAACAATTTCTAGAAATTTCAATATTTACCTCTAAGATATATTTGACTTGATTATGGGAAAATGATATCCTATTTATACATTACTGTTTTATAATAGTCCGTATCATAATTATAATATTATCTATAAAAAATCATTAAAACTAAAATGTGTTGAAAATATATATTTTATGAGTAAAATGACATAATGTAAAATTAAGTGTTTATTCTATTATCATTAATAAATAAAATTTTATTATAAAGGTTATATTTATATTTACATCAAAATGATGTTTATATTATTATTTCCCAAAAATTCAATGACTCAAGTATAAAAAACAATAAAAATTGATGTAATGATAGAATAAATCATTTTTTCTTAAATTAAGGAATTTAATAGTAATATTCATTGTAAAAATATTATGTAATATTTAAATAAAATATAAAGTGCTTTACTTCAACTATTTTCATAAAATAATTTAATAAAAAGTTACATTTGTAAATTATAGGAATTTAATTTTTGAAAATAAATTTTATTTTTAAAATCAATATATTAAAATTTATATATGGCGATGTTTTGTGATATTTTGTTAAATATTGATATTTCAGTGAATTGAAAAAATATAGATTTTTTGGAAAAATTATCATTTATTTTTAGTATATATTGTAATTTAAAAGTCCAATTATTTTATAGATATGATATAAAGGATCATAATTATTACATTGTTATATTTTATCCAAATAAATAAATTTGAATCAACAATATACCATATTTTAGTAAAATGTATTTGTATTAAAAATTCTTGTTTCTAAATATTATTTTAATGTATGTGATGTTTCTCCATTTTAATTAATAAGAAAAGAAACTAATGATGAATGCTTTATATCAAATTATTAGATTAAATCTTAATGAATATTTATTTAAATTCATATAATGATAACTAAGGGTTATATAGTAAATATAAAATCATCTCATGCTTGATTAATATATTTCTCCAAAAAAACTTTTTTGATACATCAGGTGGTTTGTTTTTATGTTAAATTCTTAAAAATATGTGAATATAATTTTTTAACATTGATTTCATATTTTAAATTTAAATAATTTATATTCTATAAAATTTTCAACATAATTTTTTGTTCATGATGAATAATGAATACATTAAAAATCATTAACAGTGGTTAAGGAAAAAATAGATTTGAAAACAGGATAAAATTTAATGTTCATGGATTATAAGAAAATGAAAAATTTTCTAAATTCAATTTTAAAGAAATATTGTGAACTTATCTCATTTATTAATGAAAAAAAGGTACATTAATTATGAATTTTTTATTTTAAAAAACATATATAAACCTATTTCATTTCAAAAACGAAATGTGTGCCACTCACCTCGCATAAAAAAGAATATAAACTGTCCTATCATATAAATACCTTCAAATATTTTGGGTTTGACCATTCCCTAAAAAAATATTCCTAACCTTCCTCCTGATGACCTAGGTTCCCTTTTTTGATTATAAATCCAACCAAATGAGGCTTTGGGTGTTAACCTATCATGGGTTTTTGAAGAAGTGGTATCATGCACCATGGAGAATTGCTATTTTATTTATTCATCATAATCAATGAGATATTTGGAAATAATTATGATATGGAAAATAATCTACATTATACAATGATGTTATCATGTTAACGAAATAATAGAAATCCATATATCATTAATTAAATAGAAAACAAAACCATCATTTGTGTGTATGATAAACTAGTACATTGGAAAAAAATGTAATTATTTTTTTATCATCACCTATAATGGATTTTTATAATGATGGATTTAAGGTAAATATATCTTATTTTCACAAAAATATAATTTTGGAATATTGATATCACATATACAATGTGTTTTTTAGATCCATTGGGTCCTTCCTGTCTATAAGTATGATGACGTTGATAACCCCATAGCCACCTCCAATAGTCCATAGGCTAGAGAATGGAACCGAGTAGGTACAAAACTCACATTAGTGTACTTATTGTAATTTTCTAATATATACAATCAAATATAAAAGACTATATAATTCTGAAAGAAAAACAAAACTAATACCAATGCATGCATTCATCTAAATCTCATAATTAAAGAATGATGAATAATACTGAAATGTATTAATGGACCAATACATTATCAAAAAATGTAACAAGGTTCAAGTGTCCAAAAACGAGGAAGTATAGTCAAATATGACAATTGGTATAAAAAATGGCATGTCTAGCCCAATATAACCATGTCCTACCCCTTTATATCGTGAATCCCAGCGAACAAGTAGTCACATACATGGTACATGCCATGTATAAGAATATCCCATTTAGGGGTTATTATAACAATACCTAGTAGGACACCATTAAATCAATAATAAAAAAGAATCAGGATAATATAAAGATCATCACTAGGGATGTCAATATGAAATAAGATATATATAGAAATACACAACCATATATACTCATTATAGAAAATAAGTCTCATAGAATGGTCGTAACAACATTCATGATTTTGATTCCACATCAGTTTTCTTAGTAACACTAAATAGGGAGAACTCACTCCATGAGTTTGATATAACTGATAGTGGTTATATGATATTTTATCCTCTTTGGATCATTCCATAAGTGTTTACACACTAAATGTCAAAAAATATCAATACACTAATGGGGGCTCGCACAAAGGGACATTAGGTGTACAAAAATATCAATCTCTATTAACCTGATATATATGGGATGGATTTGTAGGAAATATTGGTCATGCTGATCCTAAGAAGCCGAAATAGGACAAAAGTTTATGGTGGATTTCACTACTACCCCATAGAGTTTTTGTCACGACCCGTCCTTAGGGCCCATTCCGTGACTACCCCAAGCCCGCCATCCATAGGACAGGGGCTGGCGACTAGCACCAAAGGTATAAGACCAGATAAAAATGGAATGCATTATATTTATGATATTAACAAACACAACAGAGTACGCAAGTGAAGTAAGCACTAAGAAAAACTGAGTAGAAAGGTAAGTGCTAAAAAGTAAATGGAACAGTATACAAACCCAACTGATAGTACAATACCACTGAAAAGAAAGTACAACATTAGTAAAGTAAAGAGGAAACCAATGAGTCATCCTCCGGGAATCCCACCTGAAGGGTTGGTACAAATAGTCTCTCCCAGCACTACTGGTCTGTCTGTCTGCTCCGTGTATGTCACACCAAGAAGTCCGCCTCCGGGTACCATCTAGCTCCACAAGCCTCCACCTCAATCAGTGCTGTTTGTCGTTTGCATCCAACACAATTTAGTGCGGGCATTACCCGTGCAGGGGTGAGTATACGATACTCAGTAGGGAACCTAAGACCTCCTACGGTCTCCTAGAATTTATGAAGGATAAACCACCAAGGAAAGACACAATCAAGAAGTAACAACCAACCGTACTTAGGTATAAGCCCATGCATATACCTAAGTCATCAATCTCTGTTCGACTCCAACACCCGAGCCCAAGCACCACCCGGTCCACAAAGCAAAGAAGTCAATCACATCAATGATAATGATGGAATATCAAGACTCAGCTCACATAGGTATATATATTTTGTATAGTGATAAAGATGATCAAATGTAGTCACTGATTCATCTAAGCTGTCAGACCCACATAGGATACAAGACCAGCTAAGCTGTCGGACCCACAAAAGATACAAGATCAGCTACTATGCCAGACCCACACAGGATACAAGTACAGAGGTCAATACTTCCGGACACACACATGATACAAGAATAGTAGTCATCGCCATCGAACCCTCGGAGGATTCCAGTAGAGCAGTCATTGCTGTCGAACCCATGGAGGATTCCAGTACAGTAGTCGATGCAGTCGCAGCCAGCTCTAGGGTTCCCGCACACAACACACTCGATTCCAGGATGGTCCACTCCTCAAGAAAGGATTTAAATACATCAACTGTCACAATGTCCAGAGTTGATGTATCCCAAAGTTTTGTCTCACCAAAAGAAACCCAACGTGACAAACGATTCGTTAATCGGATGCCCGATCTGAGAGTTATTGGCTTTTCCGTTCCAGGGTCCCGGTTGGTTTTTATGCTAAAACAAACCCAACCGTACTCCAACTGAATCCAAACCTCATGTGGATTATGTCAAAATAACCATCCCACCAAAAAGAAATTCAACGTAGTTGACGGCACGTCAATCGGACATCCGGTCCTTAAGTTATAAGTGTTTCCGCTCCAAGGGCCCGGTTGGTTTCAGGTTCGAAACAACCCGGCCATACAAAAAATTCACTGAAACCTCAAGTGTAATATACTGAAACGCCCTTCTCGATCCAAGGATTCCTACTCAACTGACGGTATGTCGATTGGAGGTCCGAAACTCAAGTTATAGAAAAAAGACGGAAAACCGGTCTGAGGTGGGAGGTCTGGGCCCGGTCCGACCCGGCCCAACCCACCTTAGGTCAGACCGGTTGGGGGCAGCCCGACCCAGTCCACGTGACCCACCTAGGCTTGGCCAGGGGGTGGTGGCTGACATAGCTAGCTGGCCGAGCGGGAGGCTCAACCCCCGGTTCAGCGAACTTGGCGCCAGGCTGGCGCAGCCAGTCTCCCGGATCCCGCGCGGCCACGAGATCCCTTCGTTTCCCCCACAATCGGTGCCGCAGTGGGATTCTTCTAGTGGTGCACTGGGGCACCACTTCCTCCAGGGGCCATCTGGTGCTGGCCACCGCCTTCGGTCACCGGTGGCACCGTGCAGGCAACCCGCTCCGCCGTGGTCTTCTGCAGGCCACCAGAGTCATTCCGGTGGTCTGTTTTTGCTTCTATATGTTCCTACGGTCGTCTCAGAATCCGAACATCATTGTGAAGGATCCAAATCGTCATTTCTGTCATGTTTCATCATCACCAACATCTCTCACATCAAGAACAATTCATCGATGGGTCCAGACTTGTTCGTTAGTCCATACCCACCGCGTTAATGGTTCAAATCATCACACAACAATTAAACACCATGCTTGAGGGAATAAATCTCATAAATGAAATATACAAATCCCCCTACCTCATTATTGACATCGTTCTTCATCGAGCCGTGGAAGATGAGCGTCGCAGTAGTCAGGCGTCATGGATGAATGGTGTCTTCCCATCAATGATGGGGGATGAGTCATTGTCATAGGTGATGTAGGCTCATTGACATCGAGGTGCATCCGAGGAAGATGCATCATTGGAAGAATCCTTCACATTCTTCATCTGGGATGTTCTTCGCTGAAGAATGATGTTCTTCGTCAGAGAAGGATTACCTCTCTTTAATTCTCCAGAGCCCTTTTTCCCACAAGTGATTTGGCAATGCAAAGAAATAAGGAGGATCTCCAATTAATAGAATTGTTATGGAATTAATATATTATTTTAAAAGTGGTCTTAATTAATTAACTCTGACCTTAATCATATGATTTGGAACCTTTAATGGGAAGAGGGAGGTGGGAAGGCTCCACCATTAATGATGAGTTATCAAAGGAAACAACATGGAATTAATTGGGATTTGTCAAAGGAAACAACAAAGAATTAATGGGGAGTTCTCAAAGGAAACAACAGGGAATTAATGGGGAGTTGAAGGTTGGGGCTCATGTAGGCCCCATCTCACAAATAACCACACTTGGGAGGAAATAACTAACTCACAAAATAAAATTGTGTACCACACAATTTTATTTAATTTATGATTAAACCCCCAAAAATTTACTTTCGACCCACATAAAACGCATCTGCGGTAAAGGTCCCCATAAGCGAATACCGGCGCTGCGATTTCCTCGGTGCCCTCAGATTTCAATTCTGAGAACTGGTTAAAAATATAGAAAAACCCACTCGTACGTTTATTAAACATACCTAAACAGAACATCAAAAATTGATTCCGGGCACACCGGGCCTCGGAATCAGGTGCTGTTACAAGCCACAGACTCGTAAAATTTCAAAGTATTTATGAAAAAAAATTTCCTTGAAATTTATGGGACTTTAATTTACTCCCACCTCAAAGCTTTATGTCCCCTTAAATCTACAACATACACTATGGAATCAAAAGGGGTACTGAGCACGCATCTAAGCCTCCCGCTCCCATGTGCTCTTCTGAAGGTTCTTGTGCTACCAGCGAACGCGCACCAGAGGAATCGACCATCCATGAAGGACCTGATCTTGCCGATCATCGATCTCCACCAGAACCTCCGATAATGTCGCTTCGTCGTCATTTTCCAGTGCCCTATGATCGATGATGCTGGTAGGGTCATGCACATATCTCCTTAGATGATATACATGGAAGATGTCATGAACCCGGTGCAATTGAGGTGGAAGGGCCAGGTGGTAAGCCACCTCGTCTACTCTATTTAGGACCTGGAATGGTATGATGAATCATGGAGATAACTAGTCACCCCGTCCAAATCTCCATAATCCACTTCGAGATGAGACCCGTAAGAAAACATGGTCACCATCCATGAACTCCAGTGGTCTCCGTATCCCATAAGAATTGGACTTCTGTCTGCTCTGTACAGTCCTCATCCACACCTAGATGATCTGCACCTTCTTCGTCATAGCCTGCACCATCTCCGGTCCTATAAGTGCTTACTCCCCCAGGTCAGTCCAGCAAAGAGGTGATCTACAAGGTCGGCCGTATAGTGCCTCATATGGTGCCGTCACGATGGTGGAGTGGTAGCTGTTGTTGTACGAAAACTCCACCAAGGGTAGGCGATCCTCCCAGATGCGACCAAAGTCAAGGACACATGCACAGAGCATGTCCTCGAGCGTCTGAATGGTCCTCTCTTTCTGTCCATCCGTCTGAGGATGGAAGGTGGTGCTCAGACATAGCTACATCACAAAATCCTCCTGCATCCCCTTACAAAGCCAGGAAGTAAAGTGAGCATCTCGATCGGAGACGATAGACGATGGCACACCATGAAGCTGTACAATATCCTAAATGTCGAGGCGTCCCAAGCTTTCTACTGAGCCCTGCTCTCAGATCGGTAGGAAGTGGGCCGAATTTGTGAGTCTGCCTACAACCACCCAGATGGAGTCGTGACCCCTGGATATACGTGGAAGCCCCATCACGAAATCCATGGATATCCCATCCCACTTCCACTCTGGGACCTCTAAGGGTTGTACAAAGCATGCTGGTACCTGGTGCTCTGCCTTCACTTGCTGACAAGTGAGGCATTGTGAAACTAACTCTACTACAAGCTTCCTCATACCCGGCCACCAATGCTATCATCTGAGGTCCCGATACATCTTCACCACTCTTGGATGTACTATTAGAGGGGAAGTGTGGAACTCCCTCAACACCTCTTCCTGTAGTGCAACTCATACCATGGTACATCCTCTAAAGAGGATGATGTTCTCTCCTCCTTCAGAAAATCCATCAGGCGCCTGCCCTGTGGAAATCTGAGCACGTCCCGTCTCACATTCAATATCCCCATGCTATGCCTCTCTGACCCGCTAAAGTAGTGGAGGAGTGACTGTGAGGGACTATATAAAGGATTCCCCATCTCTATCCACAGAGGATATGTGTAAAGCGGCTAACTGCTCCGTCGCCTCTCTAAGTAGCTGAAAGCCTGATCTCCTGCTAAGAGCATCAGCCACAATGTTCCCATTCCCAGAAGTCTAGACTATCTCAATGTCATAGTCCTCCAGAAACTCAAGCCATCATCGCTGTTTTAGGTTCAGGTCCTTCTGTGGGAAAATGTACCTGAGACTCTGGTGGTCATAGTAGAATGTAAAGCGCTCGCCCATCAGATAGTGCCGCCACATCTTCAGGGCGAAGACCACTTCTGCTAACTGTAGGTCATGGGTAGCATAGTTCTGCTCGTACTGCCTCAACTGCCGTGAACCGTAAGTGATCACTACTCGCTCTTGCATCAGGACACACCTGAGTCCAGCCCCTGATGCGTCTCTGTAAACTACGTACCCTACACCCTCCTCTGGTAGCCTCAATATGGGTGCACTGGTCAATCTCTGTCTCATCTCCTGAAAGCTCTACTGGCATCTATTTTACCTCATGAAGGGGTTCCCCTTCTTCATCAAAGATCAAAGCGGTGTTGCAACTCTGGAGAATTCTGGAAAAAATCTCCGATAGTACCCAGCCAGACCAACATAACTCTGCACCTCTGTCACTCTCGTGGGTGGCTCCAAATCAAGTACTGCCTCGATCTTTGCAGGATCCACTGCAACTCTCACCTCTGAGATGACGTGCCCCAAGAAGTGAACCTCCCGAATCCAAAACTGGCACTTCAAGAGCTTACTATAAAGCTGGTGCTCTCAGAGTGTATCCATTACAGCCCGCAAGTGGTAGGCGTGCTCCTCCTCTGTAGTCGAGTAAATCAGTATGTTGTCAACGAAGACTATGACAAAATGATCAAGGTAAGGCTGAATTATCCTGTTCATGAGACTCATGAACACTGCTGGAGCATTGGTTACGCCGAAGGGAATAACCAAGAACTTGTAGTGGCTATACCATCACCTGGAGTCCGTCTTCTGCACATCTTCATCTCGAACTATGAGAGGGTGATAGCCTGAACTGAGGCCTATCTTCGAGAACCATCATGCTCCCTTGAGCTGATCGAAGAGGCCGTCAATCCTCGAGAGTGGGTACTTTTTCCTCATGGTCACCCGGTTCAGGCGACGATAGTCAACACACAATCTCAAGATCCCATCCACCTTCTTGGAGAAAAAATTGGAGAAGCCCAGGGTGAAACACTGGGTAAGATGAATCCTTTCTCCTCTAAGTCCTCCAGCTGTACTCATAGCTCATGAAGCTCGGTGGGAGCCATACGATATGCTAGAGTAGATTTCAGTGTTGTCCCGAGGTATAGGTCAATGTAGAAATCTACCTCTCTATGAAGAGTTAGTCCTGGAATGTCTTCAGGGAAAATGTCCGCATACTAATCCACCACAACAGGAAAACTCGGACTCCACAAATCAACTACTCTGAGGATGAGACTAGCCATCTGAAGAGTGATTGGATTCCCTCTCCTCTACGTAAGTCCATCCTACAGTGAAATGGTTCCCTTATCCCCAGTGAAGGTGAACCTGGTCCCATCCATGCGGAAACACCGCACTTTGCACCTAATAAAGTCAATCTGAGCATGGACTGTAAATAAACAGTCCATACCCAAGATGATGTCGTAAGGCCTCGACGCCGGTACAAGAAGATCCCGGCCGAATCTCTCGCCTCCTAGAGTATTATCACACTACCGGCACTAGAACTTAATTGTCGAGTCTGCTCCCGTAGGAGTCTCTAGCCGTAAGGATCGATCCAACGACTCGGTTGGAATCTCCGAGCACTAAACATGGGAAATGGAAATAAAACAATGACTCACACCTGTGTCTATAAGAACTGCAACAAAGGTTGAGTAGACACAGATAGTACCTCGAATAATCTCAGGTGTTCTATAGTCGCAAGACTCCACTGCCTAGAGCTGAGCCTGCCTCTGTCCACCATCTCCCTGTGGTCGGGGTGGACCTCCTGGGGGTGGTGGTGGTAGAGCCTCAAAACGTCGTCCACCACCCACTGCTCGACAAACCCCTCTGACCCATCCTCCTATACCCTGCGGACCGCCATGGTCAAATATCTGCCTCTGCTTGGGAGGTCCCTCCAATGTCTGCTGCTCGTCTTCATGGTGGGTCAGGCAGTCACAAGCCATGTGGCCCTGCCCACCGCATTCATATCACTGCCTTCTCTTCATAAGGCTAGGTCTATTTCGTGTGCCCCGCACAACCGAACCTATATCCTGAGGTCTCCCGCTTTATGGCCTGGTCCGCTTGGACCCCTGTGAAATCTATCTACTTCCAGCTACAGAAGACTCCTCTACGTGTCTCCCTATGGTGGGTCACGCTGCTGGTGGCTGCTCAGTGAGAATGATCTTCACTGAATGGGCTCTCTACAGCACCCCTGCCTGCGTCAGGATGCTGAGGGGAATCATCGAAGCCCTGATCTCGTGCCTCAGTCCCTGCTCGATGGTCTGGGCCCTGAAGAAAGGGTCCCCTACCATATCTTTGGATTAGTGTGAGAGGTTAGTAAATCTCGCCGAGTACTGAGCTGCTGTCATGCCGCCCTTCTGCAGATGTAGTAACTCTTGAATCCGCACCGCACAAAGGGTGGCTAGAACAAACTTCAAGCGCAAGAGACTCTCGAAGTCTGTCCAATGTAGAGATGATTCGTCGTGAACCTGGAGCATCAGGCTACACCATCTACATGCTGCTACATGTAGTATACTTGTGGAAAGGATCACCATAAGGTTAGCTGGAGTCCCTACTAATATGAAAACTCTAATGATAGCCTCCTACGAATCCTCGGCTGCCTGAGGGTCTGTCTCTCCGCGGAACCTGGGCAGCCTCTGTCGCTGAAACTCATGCAACACACTAAGGCAGTGTGCACTCCCTACAGCTGGGGCTGGTAGAGTTGGTGGCTCAGTGTGTAGTGGTACTGCTGGTGCCTCCACTATGATGGGGCCCTACACCGAGGGCTCATCGCTCGGTGGGCAGCCATCTCGTACGCAACTTGGAACCCTACATGGATGCCTTTGTGGGGACATCCTGAAAAGAAACAGGTGCACCATGGTCAAACGATATACCTGGTGAGCTAACACGAAGTAGTCACAAAGAAAACATTTTAAAGGAAACACACATGCAATCAGTGATTTCATGCACTGAGTCGGAAGTCAGAGGTCAAGGTCCTGGTGTATGGTTACGTCGACCGCTGCAGCAACACTGGCCTCCTTGGATTGAAAACCATACTCAATACTCTTAACACTATTACTACACAGAAGGGAAAGATCATAGTCATGAGTTCTATGGTAGAACCGGTGTAACACCCCGAGCTTCCACGATACGCTTCTCATTCAATAATGCAATAGCTTGCATTGTACGCAACTTCGAGTTCTAAAACATCGCGACAAATCAAAGTAGCCGTTATGAATAGTAATAACCACTTTTTAAAATTATAGAGATTTTATATTTCAAAATGGACTTCATTTTTGTATTCCTAATATTGAAATTAGCCTATGTTGAATTTTTTGTAATTTTCTGAGAACTTCAAAATTTTTATGAATAGTGAAAAATACTTAAAACAACTTTTTTAATAAAAATAATTTATAGTGATAAATTATAATATTTGGTGGTTTTAAAGTATAATTAGAATATATTTTTACCATTTTATCCAATGGTGGTCATTAGAATTAATTTAACATTGAAATTGGACATAAACAATTGCCAATCTTTTGATATAAATTGTTTCTAAAAAACACGCTATTTGTTGTGACAGCGGGAATTAATTATAAAATTAATTAATGCAACTAATATGTTTGGAATTTTGTAAAATAGACATCATTTTTGAATTCGGAATATCAATTATAGCTTAGGGTGAAATTTTGGCCTTATTCTGAAAAACTTCAATTTTTGATGAATAGTGAAACCACTAAGTGGTTGTTAAATAACTGATTTTTCGTTTAAATGAAATATTACCACTTCTGTGATTTGATTTTCAAAAATCCGACATACATGGTTGTCATTAAGAAGTAAAATGTGGTTCAATGGGATAAAAATAATTTTTTGGTGAATAGTAACTTATTAAGTTCTTAATCGCGATTAGTGGTAATTAGGGTAGTTTAAGGTATAAATAATACTTTAATAATATTAAATGACCTAGACACATGTCCCAACCTCATTGGTTGTGTCATGGCCGACCAAGACAAGCCATGGCCTAACTTGGGGACCCCATGGATCCACTTTTGTTGGGAAATAACATAAATTACTTTTTATTTAATGTTAAAGTGAAAATGACACTAACATAAAGTGTTTTACTAAAACAATTTTTAAGTAGGGTTACACAAGTCCAAATTTTGATTATAAATAGTCATTGGAAAGATAAAAAGATTTCCTATATCATAGTATTTTTTTTATAATTTTTAGACATTAAATAAATTTAATTATTTATGACATAATAATGATGCAGCGATGACATCATTATTTGACGATTTAAATAAAATGGAAAGATAATATAAAATCTATGAACTACACATGGCCAAAACCAATTGGATGAGTGGATTTCGATGCCTTATCACCTTATCCACGAATTCTATCAATGTGGGACCTTTTAAAACCGAAACACATTTTCAAATAATGTAATGTTCCTTTACTTTCCAAAAGTGCCCCTCCTCTCCTCTTATAAAAGGCCCCCACCTCTACCTCATTTCACACACTCTTCAAGACATTGGCTCGGCCAACCCCTGCCCATTTGCTCTCTCCACATCCCTCTCCTCATCCTAGAGGATTCCCTTTGGGCAGAATCTTTTCAAAGGAAGCCTTTAGGCTCAACTCAAAAGGAGTTACACTTTTTAAGGTAATTCATTCTCTCATGTTCTTTTGTTTTATTTTGCTTCTCCAACCCCCTAAACTCTTTTTATTTACTTCTTTTGTAACAACACCAGTATCTTAAATATACTAGGATGTTGTTATAAGATTTATTTGAGCTACACTTCCACACAACTACATCAAATGGTTAAAGAACATAAGGTTTCCGTGGATGGCGAAATTCTGCCTCCCGAAATGATGATTGTTCAACACTCATTTAACACCTTCAAAGGTGGCCATTATGATGTCACTATTTTTATATATGATATATAATATGTTTATGTTTTCCTTAAGCTTCTGTTTTTTTTCATTTTGGGCATACCTTTATGGTTTCCATTATGGGTAAAACACGATATCTTCATTTTAGGAAGCGCGGACTACCGCCCCCTGAAAGTGATTTGATTCGTTAATACCATATGTGGGATGTGTGAAGGATAAAGTTAATGATATTATATATGTTATTATACTGGAATTATAATATACTCTCATATCATTATGATTCCATTCCAGAAAATATGAAATAGAAATGGAAGTAGCGTTCATGCGTACGTACGGCTTACCGTCTCCATGAACGGTGCATTTCATTTCTTACCTCTAAATGTGATGTAATATTATAAATGAATGTATGTACTGGATATATATGACATATATGATATCTACATCATGAATACCATTCTGGATATAATGAACCCTTGACCAAATTAACAACATGTAAGTGTAAGAAGCCTATTTTTGACTTAAGAACCAAATACCGACAAAATGAACATTATTAACTTAAATAATTACATAATGTTCATATCATTGTAATAAGTGATATAATAAGGATAATGAAGTTGAAAATGGTTCTTAATAAGGTATATATTAACTCTAGTTTATTATTCAGGAGGTTAAAGAACGGTTGAGTCAAGTCAGACACGAGGTAAGGGAACTTCTTAACCCAACTTCCATTCTTTGGGTTAATCTCCTACTTTCAAATTATGTCATGATATTATTATGTCTTATTTTGTATTTTTACTTTCTTTATGTGTACCTATAGTGAATACACATAATATATCTATTTTATTTTAAAAATGATCTTTTTAAGGACTTCGTCTCAATCTCCTTTCATTGAGGCATATTTGGTTTTATACACAACTTTCTTTTATACGGTGTATAAACCCCTTTGACTTTTAAGTTTATTCAAAAGGAATCTTTTTATACGAAGCATTTTACTAAACGACAAAAAGGGAATGTTTTTCTTTCCGTACTTATGCGGCGACAACGACTTCTCCGCCGCCGTGAACATTATTTGAGTTTCGGCTTCCTTTACAAGCCATACCTTTTTTAAAAAAGAAAAATAAATACAATGTTTTAACATTCTTTTATTTTGGTATTGAAAATGGTTTTGAAAGAATTTTTATTATATCAATGTGTTGTATTGATATCTTGTGATTGAAATATGGAAATGTTATGTTTCCTTTATGCATGTTTTATGTGATACGATTATGTTATGGTTTATGATATGTTTAAACCTATTCATATGAGGAATGCATTGGACTTAATAAGTGACGGGTGGAGCCCGCTATAGCTCCTCGATGCATCGGCAGGTCTCATGAGACAAACTAGTGTCTTGGCACAAGGCCTTGACAAAATCTTATTTGTGGTCTTGGCACGAGGCCTTGACTACGTGGTTATGATAGTCTGGCATTATGCATTCCATCATTATGAAAGTGGTTATTGATATTGCATGTGAATATTCGACCAGTAGAATATCCATGTGAAGAAGTAAATGGCATAATTTCATTTTACTTTTGCCATATTATGTTGAAGTTCATGTTTAAAAGGCTTTTGTTTTAGTTATACATTGCCTTAAATGTTAATGTTTATTTATGAAAGCTTCCGCATTATTGTTATCCTTACTGAGCATTTGAGCTCACCCCTTTCAATGTTTTAATATTTTCCAGGATGTGAAGAAGTATTTTATGAATGACCTGCAGGGATAGTCAGAAGAGGATATGAGTGTGGACTATGGAGACTTTGTTATTGTAGTTTTTCACTTTTTGATGTAATGAAAGACTTATGAATGTATCTAGTGTTTCCAAGGCTACTAAACTAATCGGTCTTTCGAGACTTGATCCTTTGTGATCATGCCAATGTTACGAAGTAATGCACCGACTCTGGGTAGCTGGGGTCGGGGCGTTACAGTTGGTATCAGAGGCAGTTTAGTACTAACCTTGGAAGCTAGATTTAGATAAACTCTGATTAGAGCACGTAGACCTAAGATGAACTCTGAGGATTAGTATAAAAGAACTTCCTAGAATTTTGGTATTATAGAGATGTTATGACTTTTCCGAGCAATACATCCCTGTCTGGATACGAGCAGGTAGAGGCGGCTCTGGCACAGATGTACCTAGGGGTAAAACCCGAAAACACCGCTTTGAGCTAGACTCGAACGGGAACTGGTGCACGAAAACGGGCCTTGCTGCACTCTTGGTTACGACACTCCCGGGGGATATGCTTAGGATAATTCTCATTTTACTTACAAACCACTATGAAGGGTTATGAGTACATACTTCCTCAAAGAAAACATTTCTTTTTATGATTATGGATTATATCCATAAATAGTTCAATTTATGTAAAGTGTTTTACAAGTATGGAATTATGTATTTTGATTCATAAACTAACCTAGTTTATGCCGTTGTATAGAAATGGCGCCCAGTAGAAGGAATGTGAACTCCAGCGGTACGTATGATCCAAAGAGTAAGAAGGATAGTATCTTTCACGGTATTAAGCCAACATTTCGAAGGGAAATAGTCTCCCATGTGTTCTCAACATATGAAGAAATAGTATCATGTGTTAATAGGATAAGTAAAGAATTCTCTGAGTCCTATGGCTTTGAAGCGAAGCAAGAGATGAAAGGGATGGAAGAGAGAATGATGGATAAAGGGATGAGGGGAAAGAAGAATTTTCCAATATGTGGTAATTGTGGGAAGAAACATCATGGAACTTGCCTAAAGGGAATGGGAGTTTGTTATAAGTGTAGAGAAAAAGGACACAAAGTGCGTGACTGCAAGGGTAAGAAAATGGTTTCAAATGTACAATGCTTCTTCTGCAAGGATTGGGGACACTACGCAAACCAATGTCCAAATCATCAGAGCATGCCCCAAATGATGTTATTGGATAATAATCAAGTTATGATACTACCACAGATGAGGAGTAATGATTAGAGTTCTTATGTTGTTATTAAAGATTTTTTTTAATTTGAGTGTTGTATCAATGATGTACTGGTTATAATAATTATGGAGTATATAAGGATTGTACTGCAGTACTATTTCATCAAGGACTTGAGATTGTGTGGAACCAAGAAAAGTGACTCCACAGTAGGTTAAATTTTTGGAAAATATATGGTTGAGAGAAAGATAAACCATAATATGGTTTTGATACTGAGATTGTGATTTTGGAATAAGACGTGATTGATTTGGATAAATTATATTGGATATACTTAACTTCCTTGAAACTGATTGATGTTTTGTATACATTTTTGGATAGAAGGAGTATATCTAGTATTCTATAAGGAATAAGGGATCATGGTAATTCAGTATGTTTAAAAAGAATACATGATGAAGGTGCTCACATGTTGTTACGTGGGATAAAGGATCTTCATTATGTTTACCTTCCTTATAAAATTTGGACTGTGAGTTGGACAGATGTATTTTGGATAACTATTAAGGTTGGAATGGATTAAGTTGAACCATGGATAGTATTGTTTAAGGTTAAAAAATTTATGAAGATTATTTTTGGAATATTATGATACTATAGTTTTAGGAAAAGGACAACCTGCAGGGTGGGGCATAACCCGTCGCGTCGGACAAAGCTGCAGGAATCGAACCCACAATCATAGTGCGACAGGCCTTTATTTCCTACCACTAGCCTACAGGAAGTCCCCGGTTATTACAAAATAATTTTACTAATCTAAATGGTATGTGTTAACATTTGGAACCTTATACAATTATGATAAGTATAATATTTTTGAGTTCTATTATCTTTTGAGTGAAAGATGAGTTGAAGGTTGAAACTCTAATGTCAAACACATATATATATATATACCTATCTCTTATTCAATGAATAAATTAATTCTTAAACTTTAGTAAAGGGATATTAAAACAAAAAAAATGTGTTATCCTAATAACTTATGTTTTGTTGAACTGATGATATTTTAAATCAACATAGATTGAAGGCTTTGAGGCCCTCAATTTGACAGTTGATTGTGATTGATGACCTCAATCAATCCCTACAAATATTTACGTTTTTCCTCAAATTATATGTCTTTAATTGCCACCAATGTTCTCCTTATCGAGATCATGATTTGGTGGTGACCTTCTTATTTCCATTTCCCTCTTATTAAGACTAAATTCTATTAACCTTATTTCCGATGTGGGTTTTCCACAAAGGTATTTTCTATTTTCAACCTTTTATTTTTCCAAGAAAAATTTCAAATTGCGAGGACGCAATTTATTGAAGGAGGGGAGAATGTAACACCCCGAGCTTCCACGATACGCTTCTCATTCAATAATGCAATAGCTTGCATTGTACGCAACTTCGAGTTCTAAAACATCGCGACAAATCAAAGTAGCCGTTATGAATAGTAATAACCACTTTTTAAAATTATAGAGATTTTATATTTCAAAATGGACTTCATTTTTGTATTCCTAATATTGAAATTAGCCTATGTTGAATTTTTTGTAATTTTCTGAGAACTTCAAAATTTTTATGAATAGTGAAAAATACTTAAAACAACTTTTTTAATAAAAATAATTTATAGTGATAAATTATAATATTTGGTGGTTTTAAAGTATAATTAGAATATATTTTTACCATTTTATCCAATGGTGGTCATTAGAATTAATTTAACATTGAAATTGGACATAAACAATTGCCAATCTTTTGATATAAATTGTTTCTAAAAAACACGCTATTTGTTGTGACAGCGGGAATTAATTATAAAATTAATTAATGCAACTAATATGTTTGGAATTTTTTAAAATAGACATCATTTTTGAATTCGGAATATCAATTATAGCTTAGGGTGAAATTTTGGCCTTATTCTGAAAAACTTCAATTTTTGATGAATAGTGAAACCACTAAGTGGTTGTTAAATAACTGATTTTTCGTTTAAATGAAATATTACCACTTCTGTGATTTGATTTTCAAAAATCCGACATACATGGTTGTCATTAAGAAGTAAAATGTGGTTCAATGGGATAAAAATAATTTTTTGGTGAATAGTAACTTATTAAGTTCTTAATCGCGATTAGTGGTAATTAGGGTAGTTTAAGGTATAAATAATACTTTAATAATATTAAATGACCTAGACACATGTCCCAACCTCATTGGTTGTGTCATGGCCGACCAAGACAAGCCATGGCCTAACTTGGGGACCCCATGGATCCACTTTTGTTGGGAAATAACATAAATTACTTTTTATTTAATGTTAAAGTGAAAATGACACTAACATAAAGTGTTTTACTAAAACAATTTTTAAGTAGGGTTACACAAGTCCAAATTTTGATTATAAATAGTCATTGGAAAGATAAAAAGATTTCCTATATCATAGTATTTTTTTTATAATTTTTAGACATTAAATAAAGTTAATTATTTATGACATAATAATGATGCAGCGATGACATCATTATTTGACGATTTAAATAAAATGGAAAGATAATATAAAATCTATGAACTACACATGGCCAAAACCAATTGGATGAGTGGATTTCGATGCCTTATCACCTTATCCACGAATTCTATCAATGTGGGACCTTTTAAAACCGAAACACATTTTCAAATAATGTAATGTTCCTTTACTTTCCAAAAGTGCCCCTCCTCTCCTCTTATAAAAGGCCCCCACCTCTACCTCATTTCACACACTCTTCAAGCCATTGGCTCGGCCAACCCCTGCCCATTTGCTCTCTCCACATCCCTCTCCTCATCCTAGAGGATTCCCTTTGGGCAGAATCCTTTCAAAGGAAGCCTTTAGGCTCAACTCAAAAGGAGTTACACTTTTTAAGGTAATTCATTCTCTCATGTTCTTTTGTTTTATTTTGCTTCTCCAACCCCCTAAACTCTTTTTATTTACTTCTTTTGTAACAACACCAGTATATTAAATATACTAGGATGTTGTTATAAGATTTATTTGAGCTACACTTCCACACAACTACATCAAATGGTTAAAGAACATAAGGTTTCCGTGGATGGCGAAATTCTGCCTCCCGAAACGATGATTGTTCAACACTCATTTAACACCTTCAAAGGTGGCCATTATGATGTCACTATTTTTATATATGATATATAATATGTTTATGTTTTCCTTAAGCTTCTGTTTTTTTTCATTTTGGGCATACCTTTATGGTTTCCATTATGGGTAAAACACGATATCTTCATTTTAGGAAGCGCGGACTACCGCCCCCTGAAAGTGATTTGATTCGTTAATACCATATGTGGGATGTGTGAAGGATAAAGTTAATGATATTATATATGTTATTATACTGGAATTATAATATACTCTCATATCATTATGATTCCATTCCAGAAAATATGAAATAGAAATGGAAGTAGCGTTCATGCGTACGTACGGCTTACCGTCTCCATGAACGGTGCATTTCATTTCTTACCTCTAAATGTGATGTAATATTATAAATGAATGTATGTACTGGATATATATGACATATATGATATCTACATCATGAATACCATTCTGGATATAATGAACCTTTGACCAAATTAACAACATGTAAGTGTAAGAAGCCTATTTTTGACTTAAGAACCAAATACCGACAAAATGAACATTATTAACTTAAATAATTACATAATGTTCATATCATTGTAATAAGTGATATAATAAGGATAATGAAGTTGAAAATGGTTCTTAATAAGGTATATATTAACTCTAGTTTATTATTCAGGAGGTTAAAGAACGGTTGAGTCAAGTCAGACACGAGGTAAGGGAACTTCTTAACCCAACTTCCATTCTTTGGGTTAATCTCCTACTTTCAAATTATGTCATGATATTATTATGTCTTATTTTGTATTTTTACTTTCTTTATGTGTACCTATAGTGAATACACATAATATATCTATTTTATTTTAAAAATGATCTTTTTAAGGACTTCGTCTCAATCTCCTTTCATTGAGGCATATTTGGTTTTATACACAACTTTCTTTTATACGGTGTATAAACCCCTTTGACTTTTAAGTTTATTCAAAAGGAATCTTTTTATACGAAGCATTTTACTAAACGACAAAAAGGGAATGTTTTTCTTTCCGTACTTATGCGGCGACAACGACTTCTCCGCCGCCGTGAACATTATTTGAGTTTCGGCTTCCTTTACAAGCCATACCTTTTTTAAAAAAGAAAAATAAATACAATGTTTTAACATTCTTTTATTTTGGTATTGAAAATGGTTTTGAAAGAATTTTTATTATATCAATGTGTTGTATTGATATCTTGTGATTGAAATATGGAAATGTTATGTTTCCTTTATGCATGTTTTATGTGATACGATTATGTTATGGTTTATGATATGTTTAAACCTATTCATATGAGGAATGCATTGGACTTAATAAGTGACGGGTGGAGCCCGCTATAGCTCCTCGATGCATCGACAGGTCTCATGAGACAAACTAGTGTCTTGGCACAAGGCCTTGACAAAATCTTATTTGTGGTCTTGGCACGAGGCCTTGACTACGTGGTTATGATAGTCTGGCATTATGCATTCCATCATTATGAAAGTGGTTATTGATATTGCATGTGAATATTCGACCAGTAGAATATCCATGTGAAGAAGTAAATGGCATAATTTCATTTTACTTTTGCCATATTATGTTGAAGTTCATGTTTAAAAGGCTTTTGTTTTAGTTATACATTGCCTTAAATGTTAATGTTTATTTATGAAAGCTTCCGCATTATTGTTATCCTTACTGAGCATTTGAGCTCACCCCTTTCAATGTTTTAATATTTTCCAGGATGTGAAGAAGTATTTTATGAATGACCTGCAGGGATAGTCAGAAGAGGATATGAGTGTGGACTATGGAGACTTTGTTATTGTAGTTTTTCACTTTTTGATGTAATGAAAGACTTATGAATGTATCTAGTGTTTCCAAGGCTACTAAACTAATCGGTCTTTCGAGACTTGATCCTTTGTGATCATGCCAATGTTACGAAGTAATGCACCGACTCTGGGTAGCTGGGGTCGGGGCGTTACAACCGGCTCCTCTAATAACAATTTGTCACGACCCGTCCTTGGGGCCCGTACCGTGAATACCCCATGCCCGCCTTCCATAAGCCAGGGGCTAGCGACTAGCACCAAAGGCGTAAAACCTGATAAAAATGGAAGCCATTTCCATTATGATAGTAAAAAAACACAACAGAGTATGCAAGTGAAGTAAGAACTAAGAAAAACCGAGTATAAAAGTAAGTGCTGAAAAGTAAATGAGCCAGTATACAAACCCAACTGATAGTACAGTACAACCGAAAAGAAAGTACAACAGTAGTAAAGTAAAGCAACAACCACCGTGTCATCCTCCGAGAATCCCACCTGAAGGGTGGGTTCAGATAGTCTCTCCCAGCACCATAGGTCTATCCATCTGCTCCGTGTACGTCACACCAAGCGGTCAACCTCAGGGTACCGTCCAGCTCCACAAGCCTCCACCTCGATCAGTGCTGTTTGTCGTCTGCATCCAACACAATGTAGGGCGGGCATTACCTGTGCAGGGGTGAGTATACAATACTCATTAGGGAGCCCTAGACCCCTTAAGGACTCCCATAATCCACGAAGGATAAACCAGAAAGGAAAGAAACAATCATGATGTAACAACCAACCCTACTTAGGTATATTCCCATATAGATACCTAAGTCATCAATCTCAGTTCAGCTCCAACTCCTGAGCCCAATCACAACCCGGTCCACATAGGAATGAAGTAAATATCATCAATGACAATGATTGAAAGTCAAGACTCAGCTCACATAGGTATAAATCTTTCATATAGGGATAAGGATGATCAGATATAGTCACTGATTCATCTAAGCTGTCGGACCCACATAGGATACAAGACCAACTAAGCTGTCGAACCCACACATGATACAAGACCAGCTACTCTGCCAAACACACACAGGAGACAAGTATAGAGGTCAATACTTACGGACCCACAAATGATACAAGAACAATATTCATAACTTTTGAACCCAAAGAGGATTCCAATACAGTAGTCTTTGACGTTGAACCCACGAAGGATTCCAGCACTGTAGTCGATGCAGTCGCAGACAGCTCTAGGGTTCCCGCACACAGCACGCTCGATTCTGGGAGGGTCCACTCCTTGAGAAAGGGGTTCGATACATCAATTGTCATTTAGTCTAGAGTTGATGTATCCCAATGTTCCATTTCATCAAAAGAAACCTAATGCGACATATGGTGTGTCAATCAGACTCCCGGTCTGAGTGTTATTGGAATTTCCGTTCTAGGGGCCCAGTTGGTTTTTAAACTAAAACTAACCCAAATGTACTCCAGCTAAATACAAAACTCAAGTGGATTATGAGAAAAGAACCGTCTCATCAGAAGGAATTCAACGTAGTTGATGACACATCAATCGGACGTCTGGTCCTTATGTTATAAGCGGTTCCCCTCCAAGGGTCCCGTTGGTTTCGGGTTCAAACCAACCCAGACATACAAAAACTTCACCAAAACCTCGAGTGTAATATACCAAAATGACGGCCTCAATCCAAGGATTACTACGCAACTGACGGTGCATCAATCAGAGGTCTGTAGCTCTTGTTATGGGAAAAAGACTGAAAGATGGTCCGAAGTGGGGGGTCTAGGCCCAGTCCGACCCGACCCAACCCACCCAGGGTCAGCTCGGTAGGGCGTGGCCCGGCCCGGCTGGGTGCTGACCGACTTCCAGAACCCGTCCCGACCCGGCCGAGGGGGGGGGGGGTGGGATGGCTCGACCAGCTGGCCGAGCTGGGGGCACGACCCCCGGTTCCGCGAACGCAGCGCCATGCTGACGCCGCTTATCTTCCGGATCCCGCGCAGCCGCAGGATCCCTTTCGCACCACCGCGACAGGCTTCTGCGGGCGGCGTGCTATGGCACCGCCGCCTCTAGGTGGCTAGCCAGTGCCAGCCGCCACCTCCGGTTGCCGGCAGTGCCGCGTCACCACGGTCTTCCGTGGGCCACCAGAGTCATTCTGGTGGTCCGTTTTTACTTATGTCTGCACCTGCGGTTGTCTCAGGATTATAACTTCACTATAAAGGCTCTGAATTTCCGTTGCAGCCCCGTTTTGTCATCACCAACATCCCGCGCATCAAGAACAATACGGCGATGGGTGCGGACTAGTTCGTTAGTCCGTACCCATCGTGTTATTGGTTCAAATCATCACCCAAAAATTAAACGCCTTGCTCGATCGTATAAATCACATAAATGAAATATACAAATCCACCTACCTTGTAGTTTATGTCGTTTTTCATCGAGCCGTAGAAGATGAGCGTTGCGGTAGTCGTGCGTGGCGGAAGAACGGTGTCATCCCGTCAACGATGGAGGATGAGTCGTTGTCGTAGACGACGTAGGCTCCTTGACATCAGGGTGCGTCCGAAGAAGATGCGTCATTAGAAGAAGTCCTTCACATTCTACGCCATGGATGTTCTTCGCTGAAGAACGATGTTCTTCGGCAGAGAAGGATTACCTCTCTTTAATTCTCCAGATCCCTTTTTCCCACAAGTGATTTTCCAACACAAAGAAATAAAGAGGCTCTCCAATTAATATAATTTCTATGAAATTCATATATTAATTCAAAAGAGGTATTAATTAATTAACACTGACATTAATTATAATATTTGTCACATTTAATGGGAAGAGGGAGGTGGGAAGGCTCCACCATTAATGTGAAGTTTTCAAAGGAAACGACAATGAATTAATGGGTAGTTGTTAAATAAATAGTAGGAAATTAATAGGGAGTTGTCAAAGGAAACAATAGGGAATTAATGGGGAGTTAAAGGTTGGGGATCATGTTGGTCCCACCTCACAAATATCCACACTTAGGGGGAAATAACCAACTCACAAAATAGAATTGTGTGCCACACAATTTTATTTAATTTATGATTAAACCCCAAAAAAATTACATTCGACCCGCATAAAACGCATCTGCGGTAAAGGTCCCGTTAAGAGAATACTAGCGTTGCAAGTTCATCAGTGCCCTCAGATTTCAATTCCAAGAACCAGTTCAAATGATAAAAAACCCACTCGTACGTTTACAAAACGTACTTGAACAAAACCTCAAAAATTGATTCTGGGCACACCGGGCCTCGAAATCAGGTACCGTCAGAAGCCACAGACTCATAAAATTTCAAAGTATTGATGAAAAAATAATTTCCTGGAAATTTCTGGGTCTTTATAGGTTTTATGATAACTCTATCTAATACTATTCACTTAGATAAGATCATTATTTTATGATTCGTATGTAATTTCATACTATACACTCATAAGGATGGATCAATGGAGTCCATCATTATGGAAAATAGTACATATTTAATGGAATGAGTCTATCAACGATCTATACGAGAAGTAAACGACGGGTCCTTCCACTCCTAGGTGTTCACTAATGGCTGGGCTCACACTATGGAATCATGGACAATCTCTTGTATAGATGGCCTTGTCTGTGTACCTTTGGGAATTAATGTGTACATTACCTTTTTTGAGTAATAGGACATTCCCTTTTACACTACCAGTGACTAAATTCCTAGGATTATCTATTCCCAGTTATCCTACATGTTATACCCGGACCATCAGGGAAGTTCCGCAAAGCCTGTGTCATGTTTCATAATGTATCTGATATTTAATTTTAGTTGGGGACCTAGCACCATAGCCATGTTTCCAAATAAAATTGTGTTATTTGGGATACATTCTATATATGGTGGAAATTTATAGACTCTATGAACTACTTCATTCATTTTACAATTCCAAATACTTTATGGATTCCTCCATGTGACCATTCAGTAGTCGCATATCTTGGATTGAAGAGGGATGCAATCAATATGGAACTGATTCCATTATTTGAATCTTTAAGAAATTATCACCCATCAATTGTTTTTTAAAAATAAAGTACATATAAGATCACTAAATGAGAAGTATAATTCACTACCATTATTCAACACCAATACCATGCTTTCAATCACTATCATGAACCTGTATTGATGATCTATTTTAACAAAGTTTAATTGTGAAATAGTAATGCATAGAGTATTTTACAACCCATTATCCAACTATAATTTTTATGATTAACTCATGAAGAATAGGGATAAAAATATTTAAAAAATCATTTGAAGGATGAACCTCATCCATTTGGGAATTTTGATAAAGTATGATTTCTTATAATTTAAAAATAAATAGGAATTAATAACATATCATCAAAACAATATCTACAATACATAACATCAATCCATGAATTAATCCGTACTAGTTTAATTGAACCATATTAATCATGGGATAAATAAATATGACGAATCCAAAAAATAAAATATTTCATAACATGATATTAGATTGATCATTTAAGAAGAATTATTCCGGGACATTTTTGTTGACAAGATCCATAGGTTCCATTAACGCACTTGTGTCCGAAAAACAATCTATTGATGATTTCCCATGAATTATACTCAAATTAATCCCCTATAAAATTTCATGATTATTTGAAAACACTAAAATTTGTTAACAATGGGGATTATAAATGGATTTGTTAGTTCATTTTATCATCACATAATAAAGAAATCAATTTTATTTTTATGATTTTTTATTTTTCAATGTGATGATTTTTTAATAAATATATGACAATGAAATTTTTTATGTCATACCTAGGGGGAAACGCTTTCTTCAGAGTCAACTGTGTTTTAATATTTTGAATCTGAGACTTCATTTTAAATTTTTTTATAATAAATTTTTCTCCCATGATATTAAAATGTTAATTGTTTTTTAAAATTTCAAATATAAGCTAACTAGAACTCATAATATCACGTAATCTGATTCCCATTATATTGAAATATTACCAGAGATGTTTGAATGATTTAACTATAAAGAATATAGATATTAAATTATCACAAACATAGTTATTTTTATCCTAAAAAGACTAAAATACTAAAAATATATTTGGGTATTGAGATCACATATGGGGCTCTTTCTCCTACCTATTTTGAAATATTTTCATGTTGCCACCAAACATGTGAAAATGAAAATTTTAACCCATAGAGGATATCCTCCATTTAAACGCCAATCTCAATGGGGAACTCAAAAAAGGTATCTCTATACTCAAAATCAATCTCACCCAAATTGATAAAAGAAATGGGGTTATAAACATACATCCATATCTATCAGATATAGAATATATCATGTACCATATCTAATTTTGGAAGAAGATCATAGAGTTATTCTAGGTTTCGAAATATACCCAGTATTTGTAATGGGAAAATGAATCAAGTATAAAACATGAAGCCTCAAAAAAATTTCCAAAGTCCACATTTATCTGAAAATTAAGAAAGACATGGTACCTACCTTTTAACATAAAATTCCTCCTCCATTAGCCCAGAACATAATAATGATGAATCTTTTCCATCTACATCCTCTCCAATATGATTTTGAACTTCATTTTCATCACTTAGACCAACCGTGGGACTATATGTAGTTACTCTCATATGTCATTACTGTATTTTCTGAACCTGTGGGGATTCTTGTACAATACCATGAATGGTTTCAAACCAATGGTGGAGTGAAAGCTGTTATTGTATGAAAAATACACTGAGGATAGGTGTTCCCCCCAACTATAACCAAAGTCCAACATTCAATCCAACATCATGTCCTCTATATTTTCATAGAATATCCTTCACAATATTCGTAGTTATACTATTTGATATTAACTCTTTAACCAAAATGGTTTGGAATAACTAAATAGAACATGGTTATTAGTATTAACTTGTTAAAATGTGGTGTATCGAGAGGAAATATATGTTGTGGTCTTCTTTATTCATGGCCACTAAAACTGATTCTCGAGGTATTGGTATAACTTTGACACACCTTGATATGCTACAAAATGATTTATTCAGATCTCCCTTATCAACTACTCCTAAAAATCCACTGGTACCAAAGTACATTCTCAAAATATTATGACATTATCCCCACCACTATAAAATCCATCCGGACCAAATCTAGTGGATATCGTAGAACATAAGTTGTTATTGTAGGTATATTTATTATTATATTCCACTATATGAAGTAGAAGTGGTGGGGTAAAAACCATAAACTATAGATATGTTTCACCATACTTGTCCATTATAGTCAATAACAATGAGGAAAATATCTATAAATTATTGTTCAATAACAAAAAATGCGATCTTCTATTGAGAGTATCTTCTACCATGCTCCCCTTACAAATTTTATATTCTATGTAGAAGTCATAATTATTTAAGAACTATATCCATCACATCTATCTGAAGTTAATATCCATATAAGAAAATAAATACTTGATATTCTAATGGTATATGTAGAGGATTAATGTATCGCCCAAAATATGGCCATTCCCCATCATTAATGGTGATACCACATCTATTTACCTCTTCACCCATTCCATCAATGTCATTAATTCTTCTTGAAAATATTCTATGAGTTAATGATCTACGATCGAAGTTGCTTGAAGTTTCGAGTGAAAATATTTTTTGTGTCATTTTTTCCTAGAAATAATAACCTTTCATCCAACACATCGAGATGGCATATATCAGGGATCACCATATTATAATGATAATCAACTACTATCCTCTCTCACTACCACTATGTTATCAACCTCCATCCCAAAACTGGGGTGAAGATCCATTGTGCCAAATATTGATTGCTCGATTATCATTCAATGGGAATATATGAAATCACATTTCAAATCAAATGTCCATGATTATTTCAGGAGTAATTAGGAGATAAATCTAATAAATAATCTTTTAAGGGATGAATGTTTTCTAATTTTCATTTAATCCTTTATCCATTTTCATATAATTTATGGGAAATGATAAATTAACAAATTAGAATCATTAAAATATTTACAATATCAACCATTGATATGTGGACAAATTATTATTAGTGGAATTTAGAACTGTTCCAAATTAGATAAATAAATGGGATGAATAAAAAATAAAAATATCTATCATCATGATTGGGTAGATCATTTCCTAAAAATGGTTCTGATTCATTTTTACTGATGAGATCTGTAGGTTTGATAGTTACAAAGATCACCAAAGCAAGATCTGTGTGTGATCACCCATCAAAGATACTCTAATAGATCCTCTCCCAAATTCTCTGATTTTGATGCAGACTAAGAAATTGTATAATAAATAGTCTTATAATATAACCCATTAAGTTGTTACATCATAATATAATAAATAAATGAAGTTCATTTATTTAGTTTATTATTTGTGTCATCAATAATAATTTATCAAAAATATGACGGTGAAAAGTTTATTTCTACGCTAGGGTATAACCCACCATCTTGATTAAATGTTTTCCCTATAAATTCAATCCAATACACTATTCAATATTTATTCTACTATTTGAAGAAAACTGTGCATGTGAGATATTATTACATTTAAAAATTTTAAAATCTCAATTACAAGAACAAAATGGCTTGGAATATCACACCATATTAGTAGAAGGATCTAAAAATATTATTAGATATTTTTAATATATTTAAATGTTAAAGAAAATTATGTGAATGCACACATAACATTCCATGGGATATATAATGACATTAATCTTGTGTATCGAAGACTACCACCTCATGGAGCAATTAGAATTGTTTTTTGACTAATTTTTTAGGGAATGCAATAAGGATAACGTTAATGAATATGTGTGATATATATATATGGAATAATCATGGTATTAATTAAATATATATTATTCTTAAAATATTGTATATCATTTTATTTCTTACCATTCTACTAATAGAGAAATGATAAATTCATTCTTGTATACATGTGGACCACCACCTACACAAATCGATGTGATTATTTTTTCATCCCCAAATCATATGGATGAGATAGTTGAATAAATAAAAGGAAATTACATTGTACTTATGAAATTATGATAATTATGTAAAGATAAAATAAAAATTTCCTTTATTTCCTAATGATCATTGAAAATTTTAAATGTTAATCATTTAGAGGAATGACCTACCATATCCACGATTGTAACAGAACTCATTTTTCATAAAAATATATCACGATTAGTTTAAAAACATTAAATAATATATAATGATGATATTTATATAGGGACTATTATTCTATATATGACTTATTAATGGAATTTTTTACCATAGTTAACCTACTAATGTCATTTTTGACACATAATCCAAATACCGTAAAATATTTTGAGGTGGAATTAAATTAATAGGTAATTGTGTATAATATAGTAAAAAGTAAAATTAATGGAATAATACTAATTAAAAGGGGTTTTACGAAATTAAATAATTAATATAATGTTTCCATGATTAAAATTAACATACATGACGAGTCCGACTAATGTTAAGAGAATTTATTTAAAATATAATTCCTTTAATGATTTTTGAGACTTTTATCACTATATCTATAGATTTAAATAATTATATGGATTTTTATGTGGAAATAAATTATTTATAAAAGGAATATTATGTTTTTTTATTATTTACTTCAATGGTATTGAAAATTAATCTTTTTACATTTTATAGGCATTTTTTTAACAAAAAGACAAAAGGTATGTTCTATGTTAAAGTATAGGGAGCGGAACATTAACCACCATCTTAACTGTCATATTAATTTTATAATACTTTACATGGTAACATGATTTATACAATTTAAAAATATATTTCAAATTTTATTGGTATTTTTATCGAATATGGGGTTTTAAAAGTGAATAATATTTTGATATATAAAAGAGTTTTGTATACCAGTTTAATAAATTGTTTCATGAATTTTAGGATAAAAAACTAGAATCATAAAATATTATATTCATGATATATTATGTGTAATTTATTTTTAAATCTTATATTCGAATTATAGATCATGGGTGATACTGATTAATCTTATATGATGGTTGCAACTTAATAGAGCTCTAATGCATTGGGTAATGATGGTATTTTTAAAATTCTTATTTTAGAAGTCATCCATAAGATTATTATAATTGCATGGGGTTTTTCAAGGATTTTTAAGAGATATATTATGATGAAGTAACAAGTACCCTCTATGAAGTTTTTATTATTTTCAAAAAGTTTTCAGGGAAATCATCTGATTTCAAAAGGTAAGATAGTGACATTTTAAGGAAAAAATGATTATATTTTCAGATCAACAAATTTTTTTAATAATTTGTCTTCATTGGAATTCATTTTTTACTAGACTAATGTATTTATTAATTTTATCTTCTTAATAATATTTTTTTCTCATATATTTTCAAAAATATGTTTTCATATGGTTTAATTTGGATTAAAGGATAGATTCACTAAAGTTGAATGTCTTGAACAATATTCTTGAAAAAAGGCCATGTTTTTTAAATATGTATATTTTATGAAAAATGGATATAGATTGCACGTATCCACCTTTTATATATTCATGGAATATATATATATATATATTTAATAGTTACAAACTAAATCTCTAAAACAATCATCCTAAAATAACTTTTGGAATGTGAGATATTGAAAAATTAATTTCTATCAATAGAATATATATTTCATATGGTGGGTTCCTTAAAGTTGGTATCAGAGATAAAGTTTATATATACAAAATGCATAACACAAAGTTAATTAAATATCCTTAAAAATATTCATCTTTATTATTACATTTAAATTAAATATAATTTTTAGATTACCATGTTTCATTATCAAAACTATGTTTTTTTAGAATGGGTTTCCTTAGTGTAAATAGGTGGGTGATAGTAGGAAGGCACAAAGGATGATATAGTACCAAAACATTTACTCAAAATGGTTAACATTAGAAATGATATTTTTTGGTTGTGATTGATCATTTTTTATAAAATATAAATTATTGTGTAATCCATTCTAGATAAAAACCAGATGTAATAACCCAAGAATTTATAAAATTATTTGGTTTCCTCTAGGATTTAAATAGTTAAATTCATTATGAATGTATATTATAATGGGTGATATTTATAGAAATTTAGGCATCTATTATAATTAAATTTTAAAAAACATATTAGAGTATTAATATAATGCATGGATCTTGTAAGTAAAAATATGATATATTTATATCAAAGAATAAGTAAATAATTATTTTATTAATGATAAACTATGTCATAGTATATTTTGACACATATATATTTATATACAATTTTAATATAATATTATGATTTAAAATAAAATTCATTTTCTAAAAATATATTCATAAATTAGTAATTTCTTATCATATGATTAAAAGATAATTTTTTGAGACATTAAATTATTTTTCAAATATTTATACAATAAGTTATAACTTTAAAATTGTTATTTTTTTGAGTAAATGATGATTTAATTTAAAAATAAATTTATCATATTTAGAAAATTATTTTCAAAAAATGGAGTTCATCTTTTAATTCTATATTATAATGAAAATTTAGGGTGATTTTTTTATTTTTATGAAATAGTTGAATTTGTGGATAATAGTGAAAATAGTAATTTACGGTATATATACATTACAACTGAAATACATTGTTCCTTTAGTAATTATAGAGTTAATCAACATAATACTGAACTAAAATTAATTATTTTATTATAATTATTGATAATTATCCAACTATTCATAGTTTTGTTCCAAAATAAAAACTAATAAATAAAATATTAAAGAAACACCCCCTTCACAACTCTAAATACCACACATGACACATGTACTCCTCACATATCAAAGCCTTTTGGTATGTTAAATTTCTACCGAATTCTCATACCAAGACTATTTATGATGTACATGACATTATGGTCTAACCAAAATACCAAAACTAGGTTTCTTATGGTGGCTCTCGTGGAGAATAATTCAAGAGGTAAAATCCTCTTTCATTTAATGTTATTTTCGTTTCTTATCCTCTAGCCTCTTACTCTCATCAAAGTAACATGATAACTTATATACCATACCTATAATAGAATTTTATTATTTTAATATAATCCCTATCATGTAACATCTCCTCCTCTCCTCTTATTCTAAAAAAGTGAAAATAATGTTCATGAAGTATCAATTTACTATCATGAGGGATGATTTGTTTCCATTTTATTTTACCAACTTCAATGCTGGTCATATAACCATAATTAACATTAAATATTTTTTATAATTTTTTTATGTTATATAATGTAATATATCCAATATATTAACATGATATTAAATAAAATGATATATGTTCATGATGTTCATAAAAATCATTAAATTAAATTAAATCATTTTTAATGATGTTTTATCTAATGAATCATTATAATATATGAAAAAATTATACATGGAATCATTTAAAAATATATAAAAATATAAATTCCATTTTTTTCTTCTTATATATTTTTTCTATTATTTTACAAGAATATTAATAATGAACCCACCCTGGAAACTATGAAATAAATACACTTGAATTAATAAAAATAAAAAAATAATATTATCAAATGGGTGGCAATATGATATAAAAAGATCATTTAGAAAATTATAAATATTTATGTAGTTATTTAATAAATTATTATCAATATTCAATTAAATATACAAAATGTCTAATAATATTTAATGTAATTCAAATAAGACGATATGGAATTTTCATTAAAAATCCTCTTTAAGATTTCTATTTTTAGAAATTCAAATAGAATGTTTTTATGATGAAAGTATTCATGTTTTTGTATTATGTATTGGTTCTTTGAAATATTTTATAATGAAGGGTGGTACTTATATATCCCTCTAATGCATTTGGTATGTTTTTGTTGGAAGGTGACCATAATGGTCATTCTAAGTGTAATTGTGATGGTTATGTCATAACATAGTTGTTAGGGTAACATTGTATGATAGTTTTGATAGTTACAAATCATATGGTAGGCATGTGGGTTAAAAAACTAATTAATTAATTCCTCTAGTTACTTAAATTTTTTATTTTTTATTTCTTTGATTTATAGAAATCTCATTGTTTCGCTATGTAAGAATATGATAATTTAATTGTGAGATATATATTATTGTAAAAATTATTTCATATGTTTATATGTAATCATTTAATAACAATTTATTTCCTTATTTTTGTGTCTCTTAATGTGGTTATTATACTCATCCCGACTTTTAGAATATTTTTCATATGGTTTTAAGGATGAATAAGTGAAAAAAGGCAACATGAATGTTGAGAAGATTTTTTATTAGAGGAATTTAGGGTATATTTGAAATGTTAGTTTTATGAAAAATGTATATTATATTAGTTGTGTCCAATTTTTATGCTAGTGGGTTGTCTTGTATGATTTATGAACTAATTATCTAATTTTTTTCTGAAAATATCTTTGGGAATGTAATAAGTGTATTCCAATTTAATTAATTATATTATCTATTGTTAATGGATCAGTCCTAATAGCTGGTATCAGATCATAATTTGTTTAAATTTAGGGGTTATGATGATGTTAATAAAATACCATAAATGATTTTTTATTTATGATTATGTTTAAATGGTAGAGAATTTGAAGATGAACACGTTGCTTCATCTTAGATATATATGTTCAGATTGGTATACCATAGAAGAAACATAGAAGCTGATGTAGAAAAGAACCAAGAGGATGGTATATTTCCAAATTTACAACATGAAATGGTGGGAATTTAAACCAGGACGTTTTTTATTGTAATGGATTAGTTAAATATGGCCATAAATTTTAGGGTAATCCATGTAAGAGAACATCTAGAGCTACCACAATGAAACATGACGATATTGGAACATTTTATGAGCCGAAAATCTCATTATTTTAGTGGATCATCTAACATGGTGGAGGCTAAATGGTGGACTATGTTCATTGAAATGATATTTGATTTCATGTTATGATCAAATAATCAAATTTTTAGTCATTCTATTTATATTTTTTTATTGTGAAGTGGAAGGGTGGTGTTAAATGATCATGAATAGTAGGTTTAGTGAAGAGGTTAAATCGTTGGAATGAGATGAATTTAATAATAATTTCCTTGAGAAATATTTTCCATTGGCGATTCAACATAATATGTAAAAGAAATTATTTTAATTAAAACAAATGGAGGAAAATTCTCTGGATGTGTATGTGGAAATAGTGAATGGATTTGAAATATATGTTCCATATTTTATTCAATATCTTAATAGTAAAATCAAACATTTTTAATGAAGATTAAATTAATGACATCGAAAGGCATTACCTTCCTATGAATTCAACAATCATCAGAAACATGTTTGATGTACTGATAGGGTAGAAATGGAGTTTTTTGATGATCGTGTGTACTTTGAAAAAAATTAGAAGAAAAGATATTGATGAGAATAAATAGGTAAAATAAATAAAATAAATATAAATGTAATAATATTTAGTTTTATGTTTCCGGGAAGTGTGTTAAAAAGAATCCAGGGGAGCTCATTAACAATTATGGGAGATGTTTTTTAATGTGGTTCATTTAGACATATGCCCCAAGATTTCAAGGTAAAATATGTTATTATTGGTTAGTTTAATTCTGTTAAGGAAACTATAATGTGTTTAAAATGAGGTGATATGGTATATAATGTGAATTCCTACACAAAAAATGATCTGAATGATAAAATGAGGCATGATTATAAGAATAAAGGTGTAGTGAAATCTAATACAACTACTTCAGCAGATGATGGTCCATGAAATGAAGAGAAATCAAGTATATTTTTTACACATATTTTAATAATTTCATGTTTGATACTAGGACTACACATTCCTTTATTTCTAATAAAATTTATATAAAATTTGAAATTTAACTTGAAGAAATGAAATAAAAAATTACGGTAAAAACACTGGGGGAAATATTAAAAAAATTCACTTAATAAAAATTTTCTTATTGTTGTATTTGTTGAGACATTACTTTTAAGCCTTTTGGTTTTTCTCTTATATGATCATAATAATATTTTGGGAATGGAATAAAATTATTTTTATCATAGTAAGACTTATTCTGGAGATAAATAAGATGTTTTTATAAAATTGTTTTAGTTATTATGCAAGAATGATCAAATACCATTGATAACATATCAAGAATCTAAAAAAATATTCAAATATTGAAATGTAAGTTATCTTGTACATATTATTTAAAAACAAGAACTAATCAGATTAAGGATGTGCTGGTGGTAAACAAATACCATGATTATTTTCTTCATGAGTTCTTTCTTTCATACCTTACTGGGATCTTGAATTTACCATTGACTTAGTTTATGATGTTAATATAATCTCAAACCCCCCTTATTAGGTGGATCAACTAGGACATATATAATTGAAAATGTCATTGCAGAAATTTTGTGATAAAGGGTTCATTCATCATAGAACATCTCCACGGGATGCTTCTATGTTTTTCATTAAAAATAAATATGGTTCCATGATAATTTTTATTAATTACTGAACATTGAATAACATTATTTTTAAGAATGTGTATCCATTTCCCCATATCTATGACTTGTTTGATCATCTTCATAATGCTATGTATATTTCCCATATTGACTTGAGTTCTGAGTATAATTAGATAACGGTGAAGGAGGATGACATCCCTGAAACAATTCTTTGTACCATATATGAGATTTATGAGTTTTTTGTTAATACCTTTGGTTTGAAAAATTCCCATCCTTTAATTTAAGATATTATGAATAGAATCTACCATGTTTATTTAGATAAGTCTTTTTTTGTTTTAATTGATGATATTATGGTGTTTTATAAAATTTATGAATATCATTGAAAATATACGAATATTTTCCTACACAGTCTCAATGAAATGAAGTTATAAAGAAAATATAGAAAATGTATTTTCCAATTTCAAAAAATTTCTTTTCATAGATACATTGTAAATATGGATAGAATAAAATTTGATCCTATGAAAAAAATATGGTTGATGAATAGAAAAGACCAAAAAATGTTACTGAGATTCATAGTTTTTATCTACTAACAAGTTATTACTCATGGTTTGTTAAATAAATGGTGTGGTTTTCTAGACGGCTAAAAACATTTACAAGAAATGGGGTCTAATTTAATTGGAAAGTAGACTATGATAATTTTTTACGAAATGAATATAATATTAGTGAATAATCTTGTTTTGGATCTTCCTTCTAGAAATAATGAATTTTTTCTTCTATAGTGATACCTCATTTAAGACACATGCATGTGTTTTGATAAAGTGTGATTAATTAATTTAGTATTCTTGAAGGCAACTTTAACCTAATGAGTAAAATTATCCCACCCATGTTTGGTATTAACAGCTTCTGTTTTCTCTTTGAAAAGTTAGATGCATCATTTTTATAGATCCAAATATGTAATATATATTTACCATAAGAGTTTGAAATATATATTTACTCAAAAAAAATAACTTGAGTAAGGGAAGATGGCTATAAAGAATAAAGGATTATGAACACATGATCAATTTCTATCCAAGAAAATCAAACAATGTGGAGGATTACTTGAGTAAAAAACATTACGGTACATTTATAATTTTAAATTTGGAACTAGACCCCTTGATTAATTGATGGAAGATTTTTGGACTTGAATTTGTGGGTATATGAAATTGATCTATTTTGATTTAGGTGTCAGTGAAATTTTTTCTTTCAGACATAATTAATCAATCATAAAAGGATAATCACGATTTACAAAAAAAAGGAAGAATTTGTTTGAGATGGTATGCTTCCATAATTCGACACTGACAAAGATTGTATTCTATTTTGAGATTTGGGAAGAGATTATGGTTTACTTATAATTCCATAATGAAAAAATAATTATTATGTGAAAATAAATTGGCATTATTTTCAGTTCATCTTGGTAGCAAAAATATATACATAGTCTTTCAGGTTAATTACTTGGGCGTTGGAATGGAAATAGATATTGCTGATTTTACCATGAAATTTTTTACTTTTCAAAAAGTTAAAGTAGAGTGTAAACTACCAAAGGGTTTTTTAGCTTTTTCCACTACCAGAGTGGAAATAGTAAAATATATATATGGACTTCATGGAGGGAGTACCAAAGACATCTCGAGAAAAAAATGCGATTTGGATTATTATTTTTCAACTGAACATATTTTTATATTTTCATCCAATTAAATATAAAATGTATTTATATAATATTTCTAGACTATACCTCAAAGAGATATTCATGTTAAATGGAGTTCCCCTCTCTATTGTTACAAAATTTAATCTCAGGTTCACTTTGAACTTTGGGAATGGTCTTTAAAATTTATTAAGAGCTCTATTAAATTTCAGAAATGCTTTTAATCCAAAATATTATGGATAGACTCTGTGAATAATTCATATATTAGAGGATATTATTCGATCTTATTCAATGGACTACCAAGTAATTTGGTATCAACATATTTCTTTATTTGAGTTTTCTTATAATAATAGATTCTAGTATATTATATGAAGGAAACCTTTTGTGGATTTATGTCTAAAGTGGTGTTGGAATCTCTAATTTTGGGAATAATATTGGGAAAATATGTTTATGGTACCATAATTAATATAGGAAATAGAATATAATGTGATCCTAATCCAATAACAACAGGGGACAGATCAGAGAAGACAGAAAAGATATGAAGATAACAAGAGGAAATAATTTTATTTCATGGTTGGTGATGATGTTTTCTTTAAAAAATATCAATGGAAATGTGTTATGAGTTCTTATAATAAATGTAATATAATTAAATGGTTCATTGGAAATTTTAAAATTCTAGAAAATGCTGGACTATCCACCAACAGAGTAGCCTTACCTCCATTTTCATCTTAGGTACACAATTTATTTAATGTTTCGATTATATGATTGTATGTGATGGATTAATATCTTGTTTTGAGACAGTAAGTAGTTCATCTAGAATATAACATTTCTTATGAAGAGATACCCATTGAGATTCATGATTTTATAGATCATGTATTATAGTATAATTTAATTCAATAGGTTATGGTTTTATGAAAAAACAACATGGTTAAACAAGCAACATGGGAATATGAAAATGCTATGGTGGAATGGTATCCCAACTATTTTATTAAGTAAAATAAAAATTATAAGGATTCAATTTATAGTAGGTGTGGAGAATGTAATAACCCAAGAACTTATTAAATTATTTGGTTTCATTCTGGAATTGAATATTTAAATTTAATATGAATATACACTAAAATAAGTTATATTTTTAGAAATTTACGAATATATACTAATAGAATATTATACTCTCTTATTAGATTATAAATAAAATTTATTTATCTTATACATGAAAATATAGTATATTTATATCATGTAATAAGTAAATAAATTATTTAAAATGCTAAATTATGTGTTGGTATTTTTCTGGCACAATTTTTTTTACAATTTTATAAATATTATAATGATTTAAATGAAAAAATATCTTCATAAATTAGATTTATAAATTAATATTTTGATTCTGTCTGATTATACTATAATTTAATGATACCTTAACTAATTTTTCAAGGATTTATAAAATTGGTTAAAATTTCAAAATACATAGTTTTTGAATAAATGATGATTTTTGTTAAAAACTACACTTCTCAAATTTAGAAAATTATTTTCATAAAAATGAGGTCCATTTTTAATCCTACTAATCCAAAAATAGATTCTGTAAATTTTTGGGATTATACTTAAATATTTCAACTTCCATTGAATAGTGAAATACTATAATTTACAATATATATACATTATAAAAAAATAAAAAATTATATAATACAACTCAAATAATTAATTATATAATGATAATCATGTGATTCTTATATTTGAATAAATAATTAATTAAATAGTCTTTAATGAGAAGGTATGGGTTGTTTTGGATATTTCTTCCTGTGAATAAATGTTCAATTTCTAATATATTTTTCAGTGTTTAAGGATTCCTTATTAATTTTCAAAATTTAATGCTAGCATTTCTTTTGGTTTTTTGTTATTTTAGGTTGGATTTAATTGAACTTTCTAAACATGTTTAGTAAACCAAGATTTTCTATATTTTATATATATTAATGAAATTGAAAATAATTATAAATTTTTAACCATATTGGTTATGTTATTTAATAAATTTTTTTATTGCATAGGTGGTCACTCATTATTGTTGTCTATTTTGCCCCATTTTCGAAATGCCATTGGACAGAAGTCCAGTCAAGATGATCCTGGTGTTTTTTACCAACCAATTCTTCATATATATTGGATTTATGGTTAAGGAATCCCGAAATTTATATTTTATACAACTAAAGGGGTTAATTATACAATTATAATCATGTTATTCTTCATTTTCACATGACAATACTTGAAATTGACTTAAATGGGAATGTATGAATAATTTTGGTTGCTTTTCCTATGCATAAATGTTCTATTTATAATATGTTTTTTAAGTGTGAATGGTTTCCTTTTTAAATTTCTAAATTTATTGATATCATTCAATTATATTTACTATTTTTGTATTTTGGATTAAATTGATCATTCCAAATATGTTTGGAAATCCTAGTTTATCATGTATTTATGTATTTTAATGATATATCATCTCTTATAATGGTTGTTTTCCTTAATCATTTTTTATGTTTTTATGGGGGTCATTTAATATTGTTGTCTGTTTCCCCAAATTTTTTAATAGTCACTAGGTTATGGTCTTGTTTTGTTGGGTGGATTTTTGTTGGAGGAAATGATTGGAAGAAAGAAAAATAAATGTGTTTGGATAGAAAAAGAATGTAATTTCAAAAAGATATTACTGATAAAATCATACATTTACAAGAAGGTTCAGTAAACTGTTATAAAATTGACATGTTAATAAAAATTTATTATAATCAATAAAAATAATATAATAAATATATTGTTATTATTATTTTATGAAAAAAATAATATATTATAATATCATCAGAAAATATTATTTCCCATTCAATTTTCATGGTCATAATGAATTTTCTTTCCGTTTTGATATTAAAACATTATCAATCCTTGAATACAAATACCATGTTATTTTTATAGTCGATAATTTATATATATATATCAAATGTTTTATAACATTTCACTATATGTTTGTGTATTTTATTTGAGGTGTTTTTTATCCAAACTTTTCTCTAAATATACCAATCAGGTTGACTCTTAAGATGACCGATATGCTAATATAGATAGGTTCTCAAACAAGAATGCGCTGAAGAAAAAGAGTGGCTAAGGATGCATTCAGGATTATTTAGAGCTCAGTTAGGATAACTTTTTTTCTTAAACTAAATGTTTTGAGATCTGAATTCTATATGAATATTTGGAGTTGAATGCCAAATACAGATGTGGAATATGGGTTTTTTGGGTTTTTGTATTTCATTTTTCTAATTAATTAATGCTTTATGTTGATGTGGTTTTAAAATTTTAGGTAGAGTCCCAACACTAATGAAAAAACATGTCCACTGGTATCATGATTCAAGTATTAATTTTATTTAATTTATCTATGTAGATATAGATTTTTGTATGTATTATAATCATTTTGAATGTCTTTTTGGATTAAATTTTGTAAATTGTGTTTAAATTTACCGAATGAAGTAATTTTGTTATATATTTGATAAATATTTATATGTTTGAGAAGTTTTAGTAGAATCATAAGGAAAATTTATTTCAAAAACTATGTATTTGGTTACCCTGGATCTTTATGAGACTATAAATTATCTTGGATGTGATGATATAATTATTTTTCATAATTTCAAACCATTACTTATCTATATTTTTTTTTTCGGAAAATCACCATACGTCCATTGATTTTTTTTCAATATTATCTTATTTTTCTTGGTTATAATTTATAATTCTAATTTGGTAGGTTCATAGGGGTAATGGACCGACAGAAAATAAGGAAGACATATAAAAGGATTGAGATGATGTGGTCCAGGATGAGAATAAATATCATAGTGATGAAAATGATTTCAATTAGGTTCTCATTGAATATCGATCGAGCATTCTCCAAGACTTGGTATTGATCCAAAACAATGATTTAGTTCCTTATTATTTTAGTTTAGAATATTGATTTTGATGATGATGATTATTATTAATATATTGTTGTTGAGAATGATGGTATGAAAATAATGAATACCTTTGATATTATACCCTTTATAAATGAATTCAAACAAAATCATTTCAATAAATGTTGGTAATCATTAGTTATTGCAGATAAGTTGTTCTATGAATGATCTCACCCATATGAGTTCTGTTCACTGACTTATGCTGATCATTTTTTATTCTTCCATGGTTGTTTATTTTCTATATTTATCCACACATTGCTAGATTTATTATTTTTAGGTGAGGCTTTTGATTCTTGAAGTTGACTTAATTATAATAGATATGTCTTTATGTTTTTGGTTAGTCTTCCCAATTGATAATATTTTTTTATCAATAGTTGCAATGTTACCTGTTATTATTATTGAATTTATTCTTTATATATAGCATACAAAGTATTTTATTGTAGTTTTTTAGCTGATATAAAAAACAGGTATTCAGTTTTTATTTTGTTTTTTCAATAAAAAATCAGTTTTAATTTTTTATTAGTTGTTAATATTTTTCTAGTAATATTTTTTGGATATGTGTTGCAAGATTTTCAACTGAAGAATCCATTTTTATTTATTATTAATAGTTAAATTGATTGGGTTTTTGTCAAATAATTTGTTTAAATTTTTATTTCTTTGTTTTTATTTTTTTGTAATAGATTTATATGGATATATATGAGAGAATATATTTTCTATTTCATGTTTTTTTAAAAAAATATTCAGTTTTTCATTTTTAAATGATGATTACATTTTCATAAATATCTACAATGTTGTACTTTTTTTGGTTTTAATTAATTTTTTCTTAACAATTTTTGGGTTATTTATGTTTTTATTTTGTAATGGATATAAAATATTCTAATAAAGAATATGAAATTTAGTTTTTGAAATAAAATAATTATTCTTTTTTTGTTGATTCACATAGTATATGTTATAATATATACATATACATATACATATATATATCTCTGTGTGTGTGTGTTTGTGCTTTTAATAATTTATGTCTCATTAGTTTCAATTATGAATAAAATTTATATTTTGTTTTGGCTCAACCCATATTCATTGTATTTGAATGCGTGGAAAATAGATTTTTCTATTAATTCGTCAAGTTATTTTGAAATTTATAATACCTTATTTTATAACTATATTTCTCGGATCCCAATTAATTTTTTTAGTATGCAGTTTATAAATTTTCAAAATAATCATTATTCATAAAATATGTAATTTATGATGAGATTTTATGGATATATCTGTAATTGTTCCATATGATCTGTACACACATGTCTTGGTAGGCAGTATTTCTGAGAGCTGTTATAATGGGTAGCACGTATAACCTTCCATATTCCATTATTTATTTCCTCCTCTTATAGTAGAAATGAGTAGAAAAATAAACATGGTAATGCCACCCCTTCCACATGGAATAATAACCGAGATTATATAGAATAACAATTCTATAGTTAAGGTAGCTCTAGACCAACCTATTTAAAACATGATAGTAAATGATTATAGCCACTCCAGTTTTGAGGAAGTTCATTGGTGCAAATGTAGCCATGTAACAACACAAATGAATAATAATATATAATTGAAATGGTTAATGATGGTTTAAAATTTTGGTGTGTGAGATGAAAACAGTCTTACATATCAAAATTGATATTTTTAGAGGAATAATACTATTATTTGTTCCTTCACTATATGGGTGTTTTCTATTTCTTTTCACAATAGTTTCATCATTCTTTCAGATAAAAAATTTGTTGTCTCATAGATGATACAATTATTGTGGCTCATTTCATTTACCATTGAAATAGGAAAATAGGACATCACTATAACATAAATGGTATGAAATTTATATTTATTGTTATTAGTATCCATTTTCATGTATTTTTTTAACAAATCTTGAATGGTATTTTTTTTCTATAAATTAATGTTAAAAATGATATTTATTATGTATTATCATGTTCTCCTTCTATTACATTAATATGTAGTTTCAATGTCTACTTTTTTATAGTTTCCAATAAGTCTCCTTTTATAAATATCATTTAAAAATACAAACATATACTTAGAATGTATAAAAATAAAAAATTATGTGGTTTCCATTTTTTAATTTTCATTTGTAGGATAAATGAAGCTACTAATATTTATGATGATTATATTTTAGGTTTTCTAGTATTTTAACTATCTCAATGCTTCATCTAATTTTAATGTAATAATCATTACCACTATTTTATACATTCAATATATCCAATATAATCAGTATTAATGTAGGGGTTTGATCTTATTTACAATGTGACAAGGTTGAGTAACACTAGATTTTTGAGAAATACACAGTCACGAAAGACCAGAGAAAGGGAATAATTTAGAGAATTGAGTCATTTTATATATTTTAGTTATTGTTTCCATTACTCATACTAAATATGACATGTTATTAGTTTTTTAGAGCACTAAATCTTGTGCAAGAACTCTATTTAACCATTGGATGATGTATTTTATTTTAGTATTTGATATTTTTTAGAGTAATGAGACATTTATTTTGTTTGAGTAGTAGATCATAAATTTTTAATGAGCAATAGATTATTTTTTAGATCATTGGATTATATCACCTTGAAAATGAACGAGAAAGTACTGGTTTATCATATTAGAGTGTACTATTTTAGATCATGGAATGAATTATTATAATATTCATTCAACTGAAATGTGACTCTATTCATAATTATCATTGTTATTGAAAAACATATTATGGTGGGGTTTTCTGTGAAGCATCAGATAAATTTGAGAAACTATCATAGTCTTCTAAACTATATAAGTATTTAATTAGGAGGAATATTTATTATTAACTTCTAATTTTTAGAATTTAAATCAATTACATAATGGATTTCAATTTGTTTTAGGAGTTTTCTCTGCAATTCCACAAAACCACATTTTAGGGAATTTATCCACATGTTGCGTTGTTGTAGTTTTTTAGTACTAGATCAAGATCAAAAGGGGATCATAATATTAATGATATTTAATCAAATGATCATCTAAACATAAATCCTTGGTTTCACTTACATGAGACTATAAAATATGGTTTATAACTTTTTGGAATTTACACCAACTATTTTTTTTTCAAAACCATAAACTTCACCTGAAAAACATACACACATTTTGGAGCCTCATCATCATCCTGACACACATAGATTTAGTTATTTCTAAAATACACAACCATTGTAAAGAGTAATTATACTAGAAACATATTATTACAATATAGTTACATGATCTAAAATAAAATATCATCCTTTTGATAGTAAATATTAGGAAACATAAATTAATATAAATGTAGAATATTTAACTAATTTCTAAAATATGGATGATGTTGGTGAGAAATATTTTTTAATGATGTTCTATAAAGATATATTGCATGATTATAATATATAATTTGTCTTCTTATTTAAAAAAACCAGTTTGAGTGATTTTCTAATATTCTTGTTTTGAGTGATGGTGGTTATCTAGAAGACCAAAATGATGGGTTCAAATATCTGGATCCAACTAAAGTATTTTTTTATAGTTAAAAGATAATTAATCTATGTTCTATTTTGAAAATATGATTTTCATATCATATTCATGATGATATATTGTGGAATTGATAATGATTGATTTAGGATCTTGCACTACACTCATATGCTCCCAAAAATGGGATCAAATAAATTAGTTGACACACCTTACAGGAATACCAAAGTCATATATCTAATTTTCATTTCCTCCCATTCACTATCATTATGGTCAGTTTTTGGATTTTTAGGTTGAAATATCAGTGTTTATTTTGGGGAAATATAAACATCATTGATATGAAACCCATTTTCTAATTGAAATGGTTATTCAGATGCAACTAATATGATAAGAGTGGTTATAATGTGTATAATCATTAGTCTATTATTCCAAGGTTCATCATTTCTTGATTGAAATATCTGGTCTATGTCACATGAATAAAAATTAGACCTACACTGGTATAAATATTTTTTCAAGAATGATTGATTCTCATTGATTAGAATTGTTTCTTTTGCTATAGTGGTTCTAAATGATTAAAAGATATATATGTACTATCTTCATTCGATAGGAATGTTTTTATAGGCCATTTTTCATTGAAAAATGTGTCCCATATAACATAATTAATTCCAATATGAATTGTTATCCTCTAAAGACATTTAATGGGAAATTGTATTTCTAAATTGTGTTCCTTCCATGGATTAATTATTGCGACTTTAAAATGATCTGGGGAATAAAAATATATGTAATTTTAAATAATAAATTACATACCCTCCCTTTTATAATAGTTATATTCAATTTATTATCATTCACATGAATCAAACGGGAATATATAATTATATAACACCCTAATGTTCACATTAATATATTATTTTATGCATAGTTAATATTATAATGTAACTATCTCATGTATATATATCCACTCCCTTTGAATGATATATTTATGACTATATCAAGGAGGACAACCATAATTATGGAGTTTAAAATGAGATTATTGAAATATTTATTCAATGAAATTTTCAGAAAGGGAATTTTTCTATTTTATTCATACCATTGATGGAAATTTAACTACTCTATAGCCTCTACACCAGAGGCTCTAGAATGAGATGATATTGATTGATGAAGAATTATAAATAAGTTCTCGATGAAATTGGATATAACTAATTGTTTTAGATATTTTACAATACATTATATTACAATGTACATTTGATTCATTTTCCTATATTATAAAATAAATTATTTTATGAAATTTATAGAGGCTATCTATTCATAATATATATGAGTATTAGAAACATTACTCTCATATTCATATTCCATTGAAGGGACCTAATTTTTAGTTTTTAAAATTGGTAAAATGTATTCAGCATTGAATACTTGTCTAGGATGATAGCATGATTCTTCCAATTTATTGATTCATGTAAAAGGGGAATAGAAATCATATCTTGTGATTTCACTATGTCTCCAGGATTAGGTGTCAAATCAATCCACACCAATGGAACCTATCAATGATAATAAAATTTTTTCAACCACTTCAATGTGAAGGTTTCAAGGATTTAACTACATTACTACATCATTGGAAACAATTACGTACCAATGTATCATACCTATGTTTCAATATCCTTAACCCCTACATCCCCTTCCCCATAACTATGAATATAGTTCATGTTTAAATGATTCTTTTGTCTCACTAAATGGGATTGTCAATTGGATGAGATTATAAGATCAATATTGTGACTCCTTATCAAATTCAAAACATTTTTCTGTGTTTGTAATGATATCCTTAATATGGGGTTAGAATATATATGAGAGTCTTGATCATTCTGTTCTCTATAAGGGTGTCTTATCCATAAAATCATTTTCACCAAAAATGAATGTTTAATATTTTTAATGGTTGTGAGGGGGTGATGATACCTCCTATATTAAATTTTTTTAGTTTTGGTGAGGTCTCATTTGTTTAATAATTTTCTAGGTATTACATGAATTTATAAATTTTTTTTTTCTCATCGAATGACAATACATACACATTTTTATATATTGAACTACATTCCACTCATCCATTCTTTTTTTTTTCATGTGTTGGAGAGATAAAATGATCATTCACAATGGTAATATTAGATTTTAATGGTCTAGAATCAACCATATCCTAGAAATTTTATTTACTAATGATATAGTATAAAATTTCACTCCCCTACATCCATATGGTGAGGATGATGTTTCAGTTGTTTTTTAGACCAACATCAATTGTATTCTTGATCTTTTTAACCTAAACATGTGCATTTAATATGTAGAAATGTGAAAACTTATGAAATTTTATTTTTGTGTAGACTATTATTTTTCATTTATTTATTATATATTTATAGAATGGTTTTATTTCAAATATATCCATTGGAGGGTGGGTTCTGTTTCAAAATTATTCCATAGGAGTAACCACATAAAATTATTTATCATTTTTAAACTACAAATGGCATATATGATTATTTGAATGTGGATATTGTAGTATCCACCCTAAATGGTTTTTTAAAATTTTAATGTAATTTGTTATGAAATATCTATTATATTGGAATTATATCCTCCCAACACAAAACTCTGGCTACAAACAACCAGAAATCACTGGGGGATTTTAAGGTAATACTATACAATTATAAATGCTCATGGAAATTTTATTTTTATTTCTCCATGGTGTGTCCTTGGTCAATAATTTCATATAAATATATTTTTTTGGTCCCTGGTTGGATAGATGATAGGACCCCACTCTCATTGAATAACCAATTCCCTCTTTTTGAAGAGGGTTTTTTGAGTAGGGATATCAGCCTCTTCAATGTAGTTTCTTTTAACATATATATTTCTTTTGATTAATTCAATGTTGATTTACATAAAAAAAATTAAATTTATATAATTATGTACTCAACATTGGTGAGAGTGGATTAGGATAATCATTTTTTAGTTAGTGTATAGTTTGGCCATTCTATAGTTTAGTAGTTGAAGGTCACAAGGGGAAAATAATGGAATATTTTGATGAGGTCTAGGATCATTAGTTCTTCAATATTTTTTGGGTGTCTAATACATATTCACATATTTTTCTATACCCCATGTTTCTAATATATCACTCTCCATTATTTTTATGTACATCAGTATCATTCTCTATACAATATGTGGGGCAGACAGTAAAATCATATACAAATAAAGAAATTGTACTATGAAATTATATAAATAATTGCATTAGGGATATAAGTGAATTTTCTATCTTATTAATTTCCATCATGGGATATTTCACAATTCTAAATTATATTTTATTTCATATATAAAAACATAAACGCATGTCCCATTATTAGTTTCACTCACTCTTATCAATAAATCATCAAAAGATGTTTATATATGTTCATCCATAATGTTTTGAAAATAACTATCACATTGATTTCATTTAGAGAAGTAAATAGATAGAGGATAAAATTAATACTTGATGTCAGTTCCAATAATGTTTATCTTGTTTAAAATAAGACTAATTTTATTAGATAAAGGGGAGCCATTTATTCTACAATCCCTATGGTATGGGATATATTTCATTATACCTATCATAAACCAAATTGGGTCATCATCTAATCGATTCCTGACCAATTTTGTGGTAAGGCCTAAAAGGCACTCTTGATCCCCGCTTCCTGGAAAAAGATCCCATGTATCAAGAGTACAATTGGGAACAATTTACCTAAATATACACAAATATAAAACAACCAAAAAATAAACCAAACCAAAAGTAAAAGTCACAACTAAACAAGCCTTAAACCATCACTAGATATTGAGTTACATGTAAAATCAAAACCCAAACAACACTATAAAGTGTGGTGATCATAAACCAACTCAAAAACTACCATATGACATGAGGAAACCATATTTCAACCATCTACACAATACTGATCCAAGAAAACAACTAGAAATATGAACCACTTCTTTTATAAAAAATTACCTTTACCTGCATCAAACATTACCAAATTTACATACACTGAAAAGTGTAAGTATGGTGTGAGAAATCACCCTGTATGTTGGCACCAAGAAAATATTAGACACAAAAGTAATAATAGACAAATACCATTGCAATAATAAATAAAGGAATGAAAGGAATGTTTGAAAAATATTAGTGAAAATAATATTCTGGGAACAACTACGATGAAATTCAGTTTTAGAAAAAACAAATTTTCTTGATTAGTAAATCAAGTGACACATCATGTGTCATAAGTGTGCACAATGTAACTAAGAGAATGCAATGCAGGGATAGGCCCTCTATGTACTTACAACAGGGGGTCCCTATAACCTAATATCTTAGAGAAACGTGGCTTAGAAACCACGACCCTCAAGAAACGTGGTTTAGAAACCACAATCCTCAATAACAATGGCTTAGAAACCACGAACCTCAGCTGTCGTAGCTTAGAAACCACAAATTCCATTCATTTATAGGTTTAGTTAGTTTTAATATCATCAATCCTTCCAGTGAAACCTGGATATAGCCACCTCTCGAACACTAGCACAGTATTCCTAGTCCCCCACATAATACCCTAGACATCCCTCTGTGTGATACATTAAATTCCAAGTTCACATCACATGTCACATTAATACATAAAAGCCAAAAATTGTGCTTACACTCAAAAACCACCATTTTCCAAATGAGTCCCTTTTTTAAAACCATACACACACCCATATCTTTTTAGAACATAATCTTCACCTCTTTTACATTAAATTAAACTAACTACTTAGTTTAAAAAAGAACTTTTATAATTAAGAAAACCATTGAGAAAAATTATTTTGTAGTTTCTGATCATGTTGAAAAATTTTAATATCAAAATATCACTCAGAACCTTTCTCATGAATAAAGACATTTTGACACCATTCCCAAACATAAACTGCATCACCCAAACTTCCTAATAAACTCACAACACAATTTCCAAAACACTTATTAATAGTTCAAAGTTGGTTTTCACAACAAAATGAACTAACATCACTTAAACATACTACTCAATCATTATGGGAACATTAAAAATTTGTCAAAAAAAATTTCAGAACCTGTAAACTAATTACAAAATGTGCTAAATTAATCAAATAAATGAGCAAATTCCTTATTTAATATTTGTACACAGAATCACCTACCTCATTGTTTGTATAACCTCGCCAAATGATGCAAAAATCTCATCACACAACTATTGAACCACAAGGGATCTATAACGAACCCTAAAACATGGTATTAGATCATTGACATACAAAAATAACAAAATAAAAAAAATAAATCATAACAAAAATACCACCAAAAATAGAATAACAACCGGTTAAAGGGGAAAACACCAATGTCGAGCCTGTGGCAGGATGACCGGAGCATGAAGGATGTTACCGGGGCTTGGGTGACACCAAAAAAAGGGAAAGTCACCAGATGTTCAACAAAACAAGGGATTGTGTGTGGGAGCGTCGACCAAACTAGGGGAGGCACACATGGTCTACTGGAGGAGGGTGGGGTGGACAGCTGGTGCAAGATCTAGATGAGGAGGAGTACGGTCGGTCCAACGAAAAGACAAAGTAAACCAGGAGATGTGGCTACCTAGGGTTAGCACGTGCAAACTAGGGTTGAAGGACGTGAATAGTGAGATACGAGGGAGAGAATTTGTGGGATATAAGAAAAATAAATTAATTGAAAAAAATAACCTTGAAAAAAAGGATAAAAAAGAAAGAAAATGAAAAATAAATTACATAAAATGAAATTGATTCTCTAATTAAAAACCCAAACTTATCAAAATAATGCTATGTAAAACTGATAAAATATATTAATAATGGACAAAATAATAATAAAAATACTATTGATGTTAATAAATATTACCCACTTAGAACATTAATAATGAAATTTTTAATAACATTAAACGATAAAACTAACAACTCAATTGAGGTATTAATAATTATAATAACAAGAATAATAATAATAATAATATTAATAATAATATTTATAATTACAATTATAATAATTTTATTTTCATTAGGTGAGTTAACTACCCACACACTAGGCATGACGCACATTAAACTGGAAAAGACACATGGCTTCACCAGTGCCCTGCCCACGCGTCAGGAATTGTGACGCAACTACTAATTTATCATCGCAAAAATTAAAAAATCAGGTCAGGCTTAGAACACATTTCAAAAAAAAATTATTAAAATGGAATCTAAAAATATTACATAAAAATTAAAATTAAAAAGATTCCTCAAAGAGATGTTTGGGTGTGACAATTCCCCCCACCATAAAAACTTTCGGCCCTCAGAAACTCAACTCAAAGCCTAATTAGAGAATAAAAATTGGTACACCTACTCACCCCATGGCTTCTACTCCCAGAAATCATGGTCATTATCACCATTCTTCAAATAGTTACAGACCAAAGGAATGGATTTACCATGAAGCACTTTCTCTTGGAAATCAAAAATCTTCACTAGCCTCTCAAGCACTAATAGATCATGCTCTATTTATAGCCCCTCCTAATCCAAGATGTGAAAAGGATACAGATTATAAATTTTAGTTGGGAGAGATGGAATAAGTTTTGAATCAACATTAAATGAGAAGGAAAAGCAAATTGGTATGACACATTCCCAATCTGATCAGAAGTCTCGAAAGGCTAGACATACTTCGGCATCAAATTCCCCTGATTTCCCAAGTAGCAGTGACCAAAGTGAGGGGCCGCCTCCATGAAATACAGGTCACCCACTGGGAACTCAATATCCTAACGCCTCGGAATAGCATAAGATTTGTGGCAAATCTAAGCTGCCAATCACCGCTGCCTGACCAACTTTAGTTTCTCAGACGTCTCTAGGACAATGCTCGGTCCCAAAAGTGAGGTATGGCCTACCTCAGCCTAATATAAGGTGACTGAAATGGCCGACCATAGAGTTCTTGAAAGGGTGAAATTTTATTAGTGGGTAGGTAATTGCTATTATAAGAAAAACCAACCAATCATAGATGGCTATACCATGATCTTCTAAAATCAAAAACACATGCAAGACGCATGTCCTCCAGAATATGATTCTCACAATCCATCTTGTCATCTGTTTGAAGATGGTATGCCTTTACCATATTAAACTGTGACCAAAAAGCATTCTTGAGGCCTTCCCAAAACTGAGAGGTGAAACGAGGGTCCCTATCAGAGACAATTGTTGATGACATGCCATGAAGCCTCACAATCTTATGAAAATACAATCAGTGCAACTAATCCAAATTAGATTTGTATCTAATCAGAATGAAGTGGGAAGATTTTGTCACATGATCAATCATTACCCAAATAGAATTCTTACTCGGTGGTCTACGAGGTAGGCCAATAATGAAGTACATGGAAACCTTGTCCCACTAAAAGCTTGTAATGGGTAATGGATGAAGCAAACCATATGGTATCTGATGATTTTCTTTAACCTTTGCAAAAGTGTAGCATCTTGATACAACATAATATATGTTCTCTCTGATACGTGGCCACCAGAACTAGTGAGGAACATTGTAATCCATCTAGTTAGTATTAGTATGGATAACCCTATGATACAGGTGACCCTCCTACACCACCATCTTCCGTAGGGATACCGACTCCATTGTATGACCCCTAAAGCACAAAATCTCATTAGCAAAACAAATAACACTCTGAATAAGTGTCTCCACCATTAAGAAACTATATAGAATTATGAAATATCATATCAATGTGCTGCTATCTCTTAATCAATTTAAGAAGAGAAGGATTAAACTGAACACTATCTAAGAATGTACCTCTTTCGTGATACTTACTCTTCATGTTTATCTAACCGAAGAGCCTGATCATAGTCAACTCATCACTAGACTTCTGCAATGCCTTCATTGTAACTTTCCTACTCAAGGCATATTCCACCACATTTCCCTTTCCCTGGGTAAAAATAATGTCAAAGTTTAACCCCTGTTGGTACTCGATCTCATAGTGATGCCTTAGATTCAGATCCTTCTATGAGAATATGTAGTATATGATCATGTGCTCAGATTAGAAAACTAATTTATCTCTAATGTGGTAATGATGCCAAGTCATTAAGGCATTGATCACTACTACTAACATCAAGTCGTGAGTTGGATAATTCTTCTTATGTGGCCAGAGATGGAAAGAACAATAAGACACTACATGATTATTATTTATGAGTACACATTCATGGACCATACCTAATGTATAATAATAATCCATGTATCCCTTACCATACTTTGGAAAGATCAGCATAGGTGAGGTGGTCCACCAGATATTGTTCTCTTCAAAGGATTACTAGAACTGTGGGCCCCATTCGATCTCCACCCCTTTCTAGGTGAGTGTGGTCATGGAGGAGGAAACTCGTGAGAAATATAGAACTATAATCATGTAATATAATACCAGTCCATGAAAACCCCTCATCTTGAATACATTCCTCTTCTGTTCCAATGATATATCTACACTGATCCTGTTAGTTTCCACTGAAACCCCTTGTTCTAAGTTGACGTTCCCCCAAAAAATTCACTTCCCCAATCTAGAATGTGCACTTAGAATGTTTGGAATTTATGAAATGATCTTGAAAAGTGACTTAAATGATCCACAAGTGATGATCATGTTCCTCCTCAGATCCATAATGTACCCAGATGTCATCAAAAAATACCACGACAAATGAGAAGTGATGTTGGTGGAACCCCATATTTATGAGGGCCTTGGAAACTGCTAAAGCATTTGTCAATCCAAAAGGCAAGATGATGTACTCAAAGTGGTCCTACCTGCGTCAAAAAGCTATCTTTGGGATGTCCACCTATATCACCCTTACCTGGTGGTATCCGAAGAATAAGTGGATTTTTGATAACCACTTCCCCCCTTCAGCTGGTCAAACAAACCATCAATCTGGGCTCAATTGTATTTTTATTTTATGGTTACCTTATTCAATTTCCGGTAATCACTACTCCATCAGAGGGTTTCGTCAGCCTTCTTCATGAATAAAATTGGGGCATCCCAAAGAACTATGCTCGGGAGAATGAATCGTATGGATTCTAAATCGTCCAGATGTATCTGGGGGTAGGCTGGAAAATTCAACTGGGAATACATATGAGAACTCATAAATAACATGAGTTAATCCACTCTGATAAGCTCTAATATATTTCTCTAGTGCAAGTGAGGATAAATGATAATTAAGATTCCCCAACTCTAAAAGTGGGGGTCCCACACGTCCTAACTGAGGATACTGTTCTCCATGAATCAAACTAGGTCTTCCATTTTGTGCCATAAAACTGACTCGTCACTGACAGTAGTCAATATGCACTTAGATGTGCCATATATAGTCCATGAAAATAATGAAATCAAACCAGTCCATATCCAAGAACATGATATCCCATTCCATTTTGACTCCTGATATGGAAAGTGCACAAAATGGACACACGAGTCCATGATCCTTTTTCTTACCCAGTGGTGTTACTAACTCCATTTAAATAGATAAAATCTTAGTTAGTAGGTTCTAAAAGTCCACAACACAAGAAGATATAAAATAGGAAAATGTAGCAGCATCTAAAAGAATGATGGCTATATAATATGCACTCATAATGATACCTTGAACAATCTATGGTCCTACATTAGATCTTGATGGTGCCTAATCCATACCATGCATATGCCTAGTCCCTATCTGAGAGTGACCGCTAACATGTGGCTCTAACCTGTTCTAGATATCTGCAAAATATGATCGAGTACAACCACCACTACCTCCATATTGAGACCCCATATTCCTATTCGGCTCCATCTTTACTAACACTCCCCTGGAGGCCATAGAAATAGTGCCACTCAGATAAGTGCGTATGGTCTTGAGAAAGCACTGTTGATGTACCATAGTTATATAACCTTGGAAAGGCTTGAGAGGGTATAGATATGCTGGTCGGATGTGCCCTACCCTTCAACACTGATGGAACACAATGGAACTTGTATCAGAAGCTATAGATGAAGTCTTATTGATTGGATGTCCTGAACTACCCCCCTTTATGTCCTTGATCACCACACTTCCTCTTCTTCTTAGATGTACTACCACTTTAAAAACCTGAAAATGCTCCAAAAATCCCTGAATTTCCACTCTGATCAATCTCGACCATGATAGCATCATCTATCACCCTAGTATAAGTTTCTAACTTGAACAAGAAAACCTGAGAGTAAAATTCTGGTCATATCCTCTTCTTGAACATCCGAGCTTTCCATGATTTGTTTGAAACTATAACCGGTGTGTACAACACTAGCTTAGAAAAGATGTTTGCAAACACAATTACTGTCTGGTCCACATGGAACAAATCCATGAACTCATAGAATCTGGAATAGTCTTGGACCTCAAAAAACTAATACTTCTTGAATATATCCTAGAAATAATTCTAAGTCATCTGATCATTATTCCCAGCTTGATGCTCTGATTCCCAGCACTTGTGTCTGGGTCCCTCTAGCTTAAATAAGGCACACATCACCTTGACCTCCGCATGTGTGTCTAGGAACTCAATCATATGATCTATCTTTTAAGTCATTCCTCTACCTATTAAGGTTTTGAGATACCTTTGAACGAATGAGGTTTATTCTTTAGAAACTGACGAGATTTATCTTTCTTGGAGCTAGACTCATACCATCTAGCTGGAAAAGGAGTGGGAGAAAGAGTATCCCATTTTCTTATATCTTGAATATATTGGACCATAAATTCTATGAACCTCCTATTAAATAGTGTTAGATATATCTCCCCGACATCCTCTCATGGAAGCAAGGGAGCTCTTTAAAGAGGAATTATTTTTCAAGATGAAATAACCACATAAGAACATCATTAACACATTAAACATGAATAATAAAATTTCAACATGAGTGATATACATCAGTAAACAAAACATACAGGAGGAACATAATAACCAAACCACATATCTCTCACCTAATATCCATGTATAGTCTGTAGCCTACACGTTCCACCGGGAGGACTAGTTAAACAAGCATCCTGACTTTCCATGGAGACTCGAGATCTGCCATGATGTGTGCTTGAAAGGAACCCTACTCACAAAACGAACACCAGATCCCGATATTCCTAGATGTAATCTAACCCAAATCATCCCAAAAAATATACCCGATAGATAAACCTACCTATGATACTATTCTATCACTAACCAAATTAGGTCGTCATCCAATCAATGCCCAAACGAGTTAATGCCATGTATCGAAGGGTGTTCCCAATCCCCACAGGCTGGAACAAGTACCTGGGTATCAGAAGTAAAGTTGGGAATGATTTACCATAATATTCAAAAATATAAAACAACCCAAAAAATAAACCAAACCAAAAGTAAAAGTCTCACTCAAAAAATCTTTAAACGATCAAAAATTTTTGAGTTATATGTAAAACAAACACCCAAATAACACTATAAGGTGCAGTGACCAAAAATCAACTCAAAAACTGCCACCTGGAACGAGGAAACCACCCTATAAATGTATCTACAATACTGATCCATGAAAAAATCTAGAATCTTAAACCACTACTTCCAAAAAACATTACCTTTACCGGTATCAGACATAATAAAATCTACTTACACCTAAAGGTGTAAGTTTGGTGTGAGAAATATGCCAGTAGAACTCCACTAAGAAAAGATTCCATGAACAAGTTTTAAAAGGAAAATACATTTTCAATAATAAATCAATGAAACAAATAAATTCTTGAAAAACTTTAATAATAACATTTTCATGAAAAAACAATAAAGAAATGTATTTTTAGAAAAAACAAATTTTCTTTTGTAGTAACTCAAGTGACACATCGTTTGTCATCTGTGTGTACAGAGTAACTGAGTGCACCAAATGTTGGGAGAGGCCCTATAGTTACTATCATCATGTGGGACCCTTGAATGATCTGTATTAGTGAAATGTTGATTAAAACCTAGAACCATAGAGAAAGTGTCTTAGAAACATTGAACATTAGTAATCATGGCATAGAAACCGCGACACTCTGTAACCATGGCTTAGAACCTATAACCCTTAGTCATTTATATGTCTAGGTAGTGTTGTAATCTTAAATATTGGCAGTGAAACCGGGCCAAAACCACCTCTTAAAGACTAGACCATGAGTCCAAGTTCAGCCACCTAACACCCTATTCATCCCTCTTTGTGTTCATTTAAATTCTAAGTTCACATCACATGTCACGTTAATAAATAAAAGTGAAACATGGTGATTAAAAACAAAAACCCGCCATTTGCCCACTGAGAACCTCTTTTAAAATCATATGCACACTATAAAAATATTAGAACTAAATCTTCACATCTTTCAAATTTTATTAAACATACTGCATTGATAAAAAATTCACTTTTATAATTATGAAAACCACTAATAAAATTTATTAAGAAGTTTCCAAACCTGTTGAAAAATTTTAATGTCAAAAGCACACTCAAAACCCTTTTCAAGGGAAAAAACATTTTAAAGCTAATCCAAATAATAAACTACATCATATGAACTTTGTAACACACTCACTATATTGTCTACAAAACACTAAAAAATAGTTCAAAGTGGGTTTTTAGAAAAACATCACTAACATAACTTAGACATACTACTCATAAATTATTTTAACAATAATACGCAGTCAAAAACTATAAAGACCCGACTCCATTTACTCGAATCTAGTGCCTTATTTAATTACATTGGAATATAAACTAATAATATCAACAAGAAAGACCATGTAGTTTAGTTTCATTGAATATAAGATAGATACACAAGATCAACGTTACTACTTGAAATGAAAAACAACATAGAAATTTCTTCGACCCAATCCATAACTCCCCGGTCATTTCAGCATTCCATTCATTATAAATTTTTTCTTGTCCTAAGAAAATGAAACATAAGAATGGGGTGATCTCAAATACTCAGTAATAGTAAGAAATATAGAAGATTACATAAACATTAGGCTTGGTGAATAATTGAAACCACATGCCTTTATAAATAATAAACATGAACACATTATGACAGAAATATGAGATGAGTAAATAATGCCAAAATAAAACATTATCATTTGTATTCTACTAGATGAATAATCACATGAAACATAAATACTATTTTCATAATTAGGGAATTCATAATGTGGGAAATCATAACCATACCGTCAAGGCCACGTACCAAGACCATACATAATCATTTTGTCAAGCCCTTTTGCTAAGACCATAGTTAGTCTCATGAGACCTACCGAAGCTCCGAGGTCCAATAGTGGGCCCCAAATTACACCTAATATGTCCAATGCTTTCCTTATTTCAACAAGGATAAAAATAGACAACAAAAACATCTAAATTGAAACAAATATATGAAATGTAAATAAATTTCCCCGAACATTAATCATAAACACTAACCATTTAGAGTAAATTGGTGAATGGTTTTAAGATAACACATCCAAAACCAAATTAATCATAAAGAATTAAATTAAATATGGTGGATTATAAAATGAAATATATATCCCAAATATATCAATGAATTAATAAGAGTATTGAAATAGATGAAGGTACTCTTATAAAATCTTCTGAGTAATTCATGAGATAAATACTCTTCTGCAAGAAAAGAAGTGTTCTTTTCGAAAAATATTATTATAAAACCATAAGTGAAGTAAAATATAATTTTAATTATAAAATTATTTATTTTATTAAGATATAGTTTTCCGAAAACATATTATACACCGACCTATAATATAGGTAGGAATTTCAGTAATTCCCTTGAATCAGGCCTGTATTTCAGAATCAATTTTGAGAGTAATTTTTAAGGAGTGTAACTATCCCTAAAATAAGGAAGGATTCTCGATGGTGAACATATATAGATCAAAAACAATTATGTGGAATACATAATAATATATAATAATTTTATTGAGGTAATTAGACAATTTATGTAACCCGAATGAAAATGAAGGTTCGAGTGGAAATCCCATACCATAAGTCTGAATGAGTTTCCCTCTTGAACATAATAGCCTGGAATAAAAAATTATTCATATTGATAACTTAATTAAGAACCTATTATAAATTTAATTAGTTTATATAATTTTTATTATGTTTATTAAGTCCTTAAGCATTAGTAATAATATTTAATTTCGTCATTCAGGAGTGTTTGTTTTCTAGATTTTCATAATCGGTTCACTTGTTTTTATGTAATAGAGTTCATGTGGAATGGATATCAATATCCCAAATTGAATTTAAATATTATATTTGAACTTCACCAACTTTTAATGGTAATTTATATCATTTTGTTACATTTCTTGAGGATGAATCATTATATGAAATATTAATGATAATCACCTAGATTATTTTACTTGTATTTGATTATTAGCAATTAGTCTGGCCATATGATTTAATATTATTTACATATATTGCTTCCTGAATACTAAATAGACTATAATACATATATTATAGTGTGATTAAATCATAAAAAATGCATTCATGACCAATAATTAAAAAGAAATTGATGAACGAAACATTGCCGTCTACCAAGGTTGTAAATTGGAACCTCACAGAAGATGATTTCATTTATAAAATACAAGAGAGAGTAAGAATATTGATGATGGTTCTTACATTAAAATGATATAATTTCAGTATATATATTATTCTCAATTTATCATGTTCATATTCAATGAGTAAGTAAAGAGAGGATACCAATAGGAAAGAATATGAAATGAAATGAATGAAATAAAATGTGAATTGAGATCATGAAGTAATCTTCCTTGAGAGCCTCGTTAGGGGAGAGGTTTTGGTATTTAGGAATTAAAATGAGATTTTTGGACGTGGTGAGTGATTAGGGAAAGGAATTTTGGCTGAAAATTGAGGAGATTTATGGTTTAGAGGAGTGAGGTGAAGGGCGAGTGGTGGTGGGGGGGGGGGGGTTAGTGAAGGAGATGAGTGGATTTTGAATATTTTATTTATTATATTTTTATTTCCATAAATAAAACCAATGGTGTTGTTTCATGTGACCCTTAATACTGATAAGTTCATGTGAGTTTAAACCATGTGGCCTTACATCACTCAGGATTTCATAAATATTGTATTTAACTGATAATTTGTATATACAGTATTTTACTGTATTTAACTATTCATAAACAAATCAAGTATTTTTGAAAAATACCAAAACATTACCCTAACCATTTTTCTATGTTTTGAATTATAAAATTAACATTATTTTTTAGAAATTATTTTCTACATATTTTTTAATTTAATTTTTAAATAAAACAAGATTTATTAAAAAAAATTAAAAATTATAACTCATTTTATAACACCTTTAGAAATTAACCAAGCTCCCATAAGATTATCCTATAACCATAAGAAAATAAATTAAAAATTTAAGATTAATTTTTAAGAAAATAAATTTCCATTTTAAATTATTAATTTAATAATAAGATTGTAATTAAAATATTTATGATAGTAAAAAGTACCAATAAAAATAATGTGATCAGTTTTTAGCTTTTAAGATGTCTAAATTATATTTATAAATTGGTGAAGATTATAATTTTTTGGTCGATTTACAATTCAATACTATGAAATACTATTCATAAGGGCATGTTACTATTCATAAGGGTATGTTACTATTCACCAAAAAATATGTTTGTCTTATCAGACTCTAAATATATTACTAAACAAAACCATGTATGTCAGTTTTTTGAAATTCAAATCCCAGAGGTGAAAAAATATCTGTTTTCATTGTTAGTTTATAACAAATTAGTGTTTTATAGAGACTCATTATTTAATTCATTCTATATTAATTCTATTTGAATGTTTTTGGGGTGTTACATTATCTTCTCCATACAAAAATTTTATCCTTGAAATTTGAAATTTAACTTGAAATGCTATTTTTAGATACTGGAAAATTCCTTTATAAGAAACCCAAATCACGAATATGGTTAAAATATCCTATGAATAATAGGAAAGGTAAACGCATCAGTTACTACAAAACAACACATTCTAATTGGAAAACATGGTCAGGGATGAATTATCAAACCATCATGAAGTGACATTAAAATTTATAACCCCATATAATGATCAACCAAAACCATTTCGTAAATGGTTAAAAATTAAAAAAAATGATTAATCACATTATAATGGAGGTCTCTAAATCTCTATGATAAACTTATCATTAACCCTTAATTAATAAGTAGCAGCTCTAAAATTTAAATTCCCAACCCGTGAATAAATTTAACATGTATCCTTTTGAAATATGGTAATAAATTGCATTTTCTTAAAAACCATATTGGAAACACGCATTCTTTTATATTATTTAAGTATGATACATGTTTTTTGATATATTCTATAAATCCAAAGTGTAGTAAATTCCATCTATGATAGCATAGAACACATCTTGAATAGTATATAATTAGTTACAAGGTAGTAAGAACTTGTCTAAATCAATCAGTTATTCTTCATTATCACGACATCAAGTATATATTATGGGTTTTCTTTAACCCAATCATGTTTTTCCTAAATTTTTTTACATTTTACTGAATCAATTTTCCTTTTCTATAGTTTTCAGTTGCCCTCTTCTTCAATTTTTTTCTCTTAATGTCATAAGACTTTGAAAATTCATTTTCAATCTTGATAGCACATGAGACTATATCTTCAAATAATGAGAAAATTTGGGAGACTAGTGCCCTTTGGAGGAATGGTTTTAAACCATGAAAAAATCAATAAATTTTTCTCTTTGGATTACATATATAGTCCTCATCCTGAGTTACCATCCTTTAGAGTTGGCTTTATACTTGGAAACATTTTTCATCCTCCTTATGCCTCATATTGAAGAATTGTCTTTCTATATCCCATCGTTGTTCACGAGGAATTTATTTCTCTAATAATATTTCCTTAAAGTCCCCCCATTCCATATTTTATATCGCTTTATCCTCCTTTGTGTTTGGGATTTATGACCACCACTGATCTACATCTCATAGTAGGTGATACTCTTCAATGAAAACCTTCTCTCTTTCATTAATCCTAAACAGAGAAATACCTTCTCTAGTGAACTTATCCATTTCTCAACAATAAATGGGTTTGTAGTCCCATTGAATGATGTAGTTTGTTGTCACATAAAGATATCTAACAAATCTCCTCCGCTTGGTGGATCTGGATGCTCCAAATGGGTAAGGTTATTCTTTGTAACCTTGGTATGTTGTCCCAATTAGTTATAAGCGGCTCTACACCTGTCATAGTGTCAAATCGAACATCATTATCTGGTGTTGGAGGGAAATCCCTACATGGGATATGTGTATTCATGCAATTTCCATTTCTTCCCCTAAGCTCAATTTCTATATAATTTCATTCAATAGATTAGGTTATGAATCATAATAAAAAATCTTAACATAGAAAAATATTTAGAATAAATTAAAATCCTAATCATGGATAACCCAATAATCACAAAAAAATTGTTTTTTGAGGAAAAGTTTTTCATTTAAAATCCTTCAGAATGAATTTTAAAGAAAATGTGAATTATTCAAAACATATCCCCCAAGAGTGTCAAACTAATAATTCTGCAACGACCGTTTTCATGCATCAGTTCTCATTTATGTGTATCTCAATGTTGTGTTTCCAGTTTTTACCCCTAGATATATCTGTTACAGAGCCACATCCACCTGTAGAATCCATAAAGGGATGTATTTTCAAGAAATATACCCATAATCTATTACTTACCAAAATAACATGATGTTCTTGTATGGTTATCCTCAAAGACTACCATAAAGATCTTTCCCCTGACATTCACTTTCTAAATCTTGTTTCCAAGTTTTATACTAAACTTACTCTGATACCAACTGTAAGGACCTGAAAAGAGTTTCACGAATCCAGTGCGTTATTTAAATAAAATTTTAAAAAAAATTAATATTCAACCCAAAGGACCAAGTAGTTTAGTAGAATTGGAAACACGATGCATATATAAGTTCAGCATTACAACATGAAATGAAAAATAACATAGAAATAGCTTCGACGAAATGCATAACTCCCAGGTTATTTCTGCATGTCATTCATAATAAAATTATTCATGTCATGAGAAAATGAAACATAATAAGGGGGTGAGATCAAATGATCCATAATAGTATGAAATACATTAGAAGATAACGAAAATATTAGGCATGATGAATAATTGAAAACTAATGACTTAACAAATAATAAACATGAACAAAATATGGAAGAATATGAGTGGGGTAAATAATGACACAATAAAACATAATCATGGGTATTATACTAGACGAATAAAAACATGAATCATAAATAATATTTTCATAATTAGGGTATTCATTTTGTGTGACATCATAACCATACTGTCAAGGCCTCATGCCAAGACCATAAATAATCATTTTGTCAAGGCCTTATGCCAAAACCATAGTTTGTCTAATGAGACCTACTAATGCACCAATGGACTATAGTGGGACCCAACCAACAAATACTATGTAAAATTCATTCCTCATTTTAATGGATATAAACATAAACAACATACACATTCCTATTGGAACTAATATTTCAAATGTAAATAATTTTCCCCCAACATTAAGCATAAAAACTAACTATTCATGGTAAATTGGTGAATGGTTTTAAGATAGAAAATCCATAAACAAACTAATCATAAACCATTAATATAGATATGGTATATTATACAAATAAATATTCATCCCAAAAATACATAAAAATAATAAGAGTTTCGAAACTGATGAAGATACTCTTATAAACTATTCTAGTAAATATTGAGATAAATACTATTCTACTTAAAAAGAAGACTTATTTTAGAAAAATCATTGTATAAATCTAGAATTAAAATAAGATAATATTTTCATAATAAATTTAGTCATTTTATAAAGATAACTGTTCCTAAAAAAGATTTATAGAGTGACCTTAATAATAGGAAAGAATTTGAAAGATTCTATAGAATCAGGCTTGTATTCTGAAAACAATTATGAATGTTCATTTTAAACCAAGTAACTATCCATAAATAATAAAGGATTATGGTTGGTGAAAATATATAGTCCACAAAAACATAATTTATGACTAATAAATAATAATATATAATAATTTCATTGAGGTAATAAGACAATGAAATTAACCTGAATAAAAATGATGGTTCGAGTGGAAAACCCTTACCTTAAGTCAGAATAAGTTCCCCTCATGAAATTAAGGTCCTTGGAATACGAAATTTGACCTATTAATAACTTAATTAATATCCTATAATACATGTATTCTTTTTATCATAATTTTATTATGTTCATTATGTCCTTAATGATCCGTTATAAGATTGAATTTCTTCATTCTCGAGTGTTCATTTTCACGATTTTCATAATTGGTTCACTTGTTTTTTTTGAAATGGAGTTCATGTGGAATGGATGTAAATATATATAATTGAATTTAAATATCATTTAAGAACATCCATAGGAGTTAATGGTCATTTATATAATTTGGTTACATGTCTTTAGGATGAATCATTAGATGAAATCCTGATGATAATCACTTAGATTATATTAGTCGTATTTGATTATTCGGAACTAGTGTGGTCATATGATTTAATATTATGCACATATACTGGTTCATGAATATTAAGTATGTTATAATACATATATTATTGTATATATTAACCATAATGTTTTTTTTCATGAACACTAATGAATGAGAAATTTATGAATGAAACATCATCATCCATGAATGTTGTAAAAGGGAACCTTAGAGATGATGATTTCACATACAAAATAAAAGAGAGAGAGAGTAATAATATTGACGATGTTTATTAAATTAACAAGTTATAATTAAACTATATAGATGGTAATGGAGTAATTAAGGTCATTTTTATAGAGGAGGTGAGGATATGATAACAATAGGTAGGAACGTGAAATGAAAATGAATGAAATAAAATGTGAATTTACATCTTCAAGTAATCTTTCTTAAGAGCCCTCTTAGGGAAGAGGTTTTGGTCTTTTGGAAAGATCAAGAGATTATTGGATGTGGGGAGTGGCTAGGGAATTGTATTTAGTCAGGGCATTGAGAATCTTCAGGGCTTAGAGGAGTGATTGTAAGAGGGAGTTGGGGGGGGGGGGGGGTTATAGGGGATGAGGCGGGTAAATTTTGAATATTTCCTTCATTATATTAATAATTCCATCAAGACAACCAATTGTGTAGTTTTATGTGACCACTAATAGTAATATGTTATTGTGAGATAGAGCCATGTGTCCTTTCATCAATCATGATGTCATAAATAGCGTATTTAACTGATAATGTGTATATACGATATTTTACCGTATATCACTATTCATAATTTTTTTTACTATTTTTAGGAAAATACCAAAAAATCACCCTAAATTTTTTTCAACCTGTAGAATTAAAAAATTAATTCCATTTTTTGAAAATAATTTTACAAATTTTTTTAATTTAATTTTTTATGTAAATTTTAATTTATTCCCAAAAAACAACATTAAAATAATAACTCATTTTATAACACATTGTTAAATTAATCAAGCTCCCATAAAATTTTCTTAAAACCATAAGAAAATAAAGTATCCTGTTTAGAATAAATTTAATGATTTTCTCCATTTTAAAATATTAAATTAATCATAAAATTGTAATTAAAATATTTATTACATGAAAAAATACAAATACATATACTATGATTGTTTATTCACTTTTAATATGTCTAAAACGTATTTATACATTTTTTGGTGATATTTATATTATTGGCCTATTTAAAATTCATTACTATTTATTACTACTCATTAATATACATAAGGGTATGCTACTATTCATCAAAATTATGATTGTCTTATTAGACTCTAAATATCTGGCTGCACACAACCGTGTATGTCGGTTATTGGAAATTGAAAATAGAGAGGTCGAAAATTTATGTTTACATAGATAGGTTATAACAAAGTTGTGTTTTGTAGAGACTTAGAGTTTCATGAATTCTATATTAAATCTATTTGTATGTTTTTCGGGTGTTACATAAACAAATTTGGCATCACGTAATCTCATTGAAAAATGTGATAAATTAACCAAATAAACTAGCTAATTCATAAATTCATATTTGTATATGGAATCACCTACCTTAGTATAATAATAAACTCGTAAACTGCCGAAAACATCCTATAACATGTCGATTTCACTGCAAGGGATCTATAATAGACACAAAAAAGTTATCAGATCAAAGAAGTCGAAAAAAAGAACCAACAGAAAACCAAAACACTAACCGCAATACCACCAAAAATGGAAGTACAACTAGTCAAAGGGGAACACACCTGCGACAAGGGTGCGTGAGGGCCGACCAGAGCATAAAGGAGGATGTCGGGGTTTTCATGGTTCTTGAAAAAAGGGAAATTCCACAGATGTTCGGCCGAACAAGGGGAGGCATACAGGAGGTTCGGCAGAACAATGAGAGGAGTGCGCGGTCTGCTAGATGAGGGTGGGGTAAAACGGCTAGTGCGGGATCCGATCAAGTAAGAGTGAGTCTGGTTCGGCGAGAGGACAATGCGAACTAGAAGATGCGGTTATGTAGGGTTAGCTGATGGGAACCAAAGGAAAAATAAGTTAAAAGTACGATGTGGGAGAGAGAATGTGAGGGAGATAAGAAAAATAAAATAAAATTAATAATATAAATTGAAAATGACAGATTATAAAAGAAAGAAATGGGTAAAGAAATTAAAAAAATGAAATATATACCCCCAAAAAAACCTAAAACAATGTTATAAATGGTATGGAAAATTGACAATATTTATTAATAATGACAACAATAATAATAAAAATACTCTTGTCATTAAAAAAAACTACCCACTTAAAAATTTTATAATTAAAAGGATAAAAATGTTATAAGATAAAATTTTCAACTCAAATTGAGGTATTAATAATAACAAGAACAACAAAAAAACAATAATAATAATAATAATAATAATTATAATTATATTTTCATTAGGTTAGTTTACCAACTATGCACCAGGAATCCCTCACATTAAAATGAAAATGAAACACGGTTTCGATCGTGACCTACCTGCTCATCGTTCATTGCCAAGCCAACACTCATTTATCAGCACAAAATCTCAAAACTCATGTCAATATTGGGTTTTATTTTGAGAAAAAAATTATAAAAAGGAAGATAAATTTATGAGATAAATATTAAAATTAAAAAAATACTGCAATGCAATGTCTGGGTGTGACAATTGCACCATAAAAGCCATATCTTAGAGTAGAATTTATTATTCTTATGGACATGGTGGTTGATAAAATACCTCCATACAACATGATATTATTGTCCAGTAATACTACTATGAAAGATGTTATTGTTTCCATATTGTAAGGGTTTCATTCTATCTTAGAATAATCTAGTTTCATCAACTTTTTATTATGCAAATGATCTACTTTTAAGTGTTTAAATATATTTTTTGGTTTAATAATACTCAACCAAGTGGCCTATAAGACCTTCTTGGTCTCCTACCATTTTATCCAATCAATTAATTACTCCCACTAAGTACCCCATTTCATTTCCATAGGAATTAAATATAAATTTTACATCCAAAAAATATTATACAATGAAACTTTTCTATAGTTTCAGCCAAATGAAATGACATGAAAAATATTTTGTCCAATGAACCTTATTTCCCATTGTGTTTAATGTTCTTTATATATTTTCCCAAATAAATCATTAATCAGATAACATTATATTAAAACTATGGGAATGAAAAAATATAAAATGTTGATATCAGATTCTCAGTAAAGGTAAACATGGGAGGTATTTCTCATAAGAGATCATAATATGATCATAAGGATATGATAATATTATCATGTTCACATACTCAAGGTAAAAGATTCATTATTGAAAATTTTATATTATAATCATGAAAATCAACTAATATCCCAAAGCATGAATAATATGGAAGTCAATTAGGTATTCATCATTCAATATTAATAACATAGAAATGTGGAAACATAAGTAAAACAAATCATAATTTTCATATAATAAAAATTTTAAGAAATCATACATACATTTAAAAATGAGATCAAAGTTATTATAATTCTTTTCCTCAGATATTCTTGTTATCATCATTAGTAGAAATCATACTCACATATCTAAATGTTATCATAGATATACATCATATTATCCAGGATTACAATCCTCATTTTATGAGATATCTACACCACATTACTATATGTATATAGAGGATATATTAGAACCCAATTTAATATAATCATAATTTTTTAAAATATATGACTATATATTATGAAAAAATTATTCATTTCATCAGTTCTTAATTCACGGTAATGTGAATTCGTTTTTTGAAGAATTCATCATCATAATTAATAAACATAATGATAATGAATAAATATAGTATCATTGGTTTGTGACCCCTATAAATTATAATTAATTTCAAAATATTTTTTCATTTTTGTTTATTCATTTGAAACATCACTAGAAAATATCTTGAGGAAAATACTATTTTCATTTTTAAATAACTTATTTAACACCTAAAAAATGCTATATTTTTAAGGAAATAATTATTTGAAAATTAAAATTGAAAATTTTAATTTAATATTGAATGAAAATAATAGTCTTGATGGTTAAATAGGTCGTTGGTGCATTATATTTTGAAATAATGATTTCAGTTATAAAATTGATAAAAAAATCATTGCTCAGAAAATGATTAGAAGAATATTTTTAATCCATTAATATAATGTGAAAAAATGTTAAACATGAAATTAATAAACCATTAGCTAATAATATGGAAAATTATTTTAATCATTTTTATGAAAATATATGCATGGATAAAAATTTACATCTATTAAAGAGGAAATTTTGTTATTTTTTTTCATAAATATATTTTCCCTGAAATTTTATGTACTAATGATGGAAAATTGGGAATATTAATTAAAAATTCCTTGAATAAAAAAATTTGAATAAAATATATGGGGTTTATAGAATAAAGATCAACTAAATTCCATCAAAAAAAATTTATAATAAACAATCTTGAATAAAAATGTCATTTGTCATAAATCCTTTACCTAAAGTATCATTTTGTTTTCTTTTATGATCTGACCAACTATATAATAGTTATAGATTTATTACTTATATATTATACATAAATATTTATAAATTCTAATATATTTATAATTATTTATAATTTCCAATTATTATTTTATAGTTAATTTTTTCATTGAAGAAATGATTCATGTAAAAACTAAAAGTTTTTTATTGTAATTTCTAGTTTGATGGTTCAAGTCCTTACACCCTGGTGGTTGATTCATCATTTTCAGAATTTTAATTTTGAAATAATTATTATATTTATTCATTTTATACACAACTATAACCATTTATATAATGAAGATATTAAAATTTAATTACATCACTTTATTTAGACGAATCTCTCTACACAAAAGCATGTGATTTTTTTTTCTCATTTCGATAGACAGAAGGAATGATATTTAAATTAATGTTGTTTTTTTCATAATATTTATAAATAAAAAATAAAAATTATATTTATTAAATATATCCTTATTACAATCCATTTGATGAAGGATATATAAACAATGTAGATTACTTCTCGGAGGTAGAAGTCTACAAGTACACATCAAGAAACATTATCATCAATCAAATGATGAGAATATATGATGGTATAAAAGATATTATCATTCATGTTTCATGTTTTTTTTACAAATTTTCATTTATAAATTTTAAATCTATCATAATAACCAAACTTGGATTACAGTAATGTATATAGAATCATATCTTTATGTGGAAGTTGTTGTCCACACATGTGCTCATGTGACACTCTTTTTTTCAATTATTTAGAAGGATGGTAGAAAATGGTTATCCCATAACTACAGATAAAAATGATTATATTTTTTTGATATTGGATTTATTAGGTTATGATGTATACAAATGATTAATAGTATATAGATGTATAATGAAACACGAAAATGATTTGTGATAACAAACAACTCTTTATAGAGAAACCACTATTGAATCTAGTCCAATGGACCATTGGATTCTACTCATTGGAAGAGAAAAATCTCCAAGAGATGGATATTGATATTGATATGATATTTTGTCTTGATTTATAGGATCTAAAATTATTATGTGTTCATACAAAGAGATGATAATGTGTCCCCTTTTGTATATATGGGGAGAGGCATACTTGTCATTATTAAGAATGTTAAAAAATAACATAGTCACTATAAATGCATTGTGGTTATAAATTAGATCATGATGAAATATTGTAATTAATTAGATTAGAAAATATTCATCTATTAGAATTAAAGATGTTTATGGAATTATTTTGGATTCCTATCACATTAGTTTTACCCTTCTGTAGTCCCTTTTAACCCTTATTGTTATAATGAATATTTAAATTCATTAATCATCATAATGAAAATATTAAGTTGACTGTATTACAAAATTTTATTTATAATGACTCCAAACATAATCTCAATTTAATCAAATTCAATAACTATAAGTGAAAACAATTAAATTAAAATTAATATCTCAAAATACAATGACTAGTTTTTAGAGAAATTAATTTTTAATTATTAATTAATTTATACATCTAAAAAATTGGTTTCAATAATATAAATATTAAAATATTTGAGAATGTATAATTTTTAGACATTTAACTAAAGTAAATCATCAATTTATGTAAATTTAATTTATGATTGTAATAACACATTTGGATGATAAAAATATATTATCTATAAAATCATAATATTTTATATTCATTTATTTTTAGCTATAACCAATTGATTACAAATTATTTCATTTTATATATTTTTAGCAAAAAAGTTCATCAAAATTTATTTTCTCCTTTTTATACCATAATATTCGTCAGCTATGAGATAAATATTTATTTAAATTATAATAATTTATTATTATATAACAATTTATTTAAACTCTGTATTGTGTTAAAAAAATATCAATTAAGTTAAAATTATTTTAAGACAAATATATTATAAAATTTATCTGTGTTACAATTATAGTGGATGATAAACCTATGTTTATAATTTAATGGATGATATCAAAAAAATTATTGTGTTAAGAAGAGGATAGTTCTGATGGGACGTCTAGGGAGTAATACAAGAGAAATTTTATATAGTTCACCAGAGAGGAACCTCATGTCTAATATATTAATTTTCATGGGATATAAATCTATGAATGATTTATCCTTATTATATTAATGATTACATATCATATCCATGGGTTAAAATTTGAATATTTTAATGATATATGATTCAATTCAAAGGAGCAGTAATATTAACCTGCTCGAAAGTTATAGATTCCTTCTAAAGAAATCCCTTTCTTTACATTATCAAATAACCGACTAATGATATAACATTAATCATAAATAGGATAATATATGTTAGGATTAAATAATCATTGATAGGAGTTATCATAGGTTACATAATGGTAAACATTATATTATGTCGATGGACATTGAATATGACTCTTAGTGTATGATTTACATTATTTTCCATTTAATATCTTTGGATGTCAATGGTATTCAATAAAATAGGATGATTTTTTAGACATCAATATAGTGAAGAAGTTCCAAAATTAAAATATAATTTTAGAACAGTGAAAAGTATTTAATATTTATAAAATATAAATGGTTTGAATTATTTGAGTTTAATCATTGATTCTAACTGAACAGATGTACTTATAAATGAATTATTTGAAAATTGGAATTTTTTATATAGAAAATTGTGAGGATGGTGATCCATCCAAAATAGTATCTTGGATGGATAAAAAATAGTTATCTATAATTTATATTCTAAAAACAATAAAAGATAAGAAATTAATGAATGACCATTCAATTCTTTAATACATGATAATTTTATTTGACGGCCATGTAACATCAATCATCGATGCATTATATATAAAATGATGTTTTTTTATTAGGAACTTGTTTATGGTATATTTCAACTATTTTTATTTGAGGTGATAAAAAAAGGGGGCCAACCAAAACCACCTATTGATTTAATATCGACCACATATTTGGTAAAAGATAAAACCACATAGATACCAGCCATATCATATTAAAAAATTGTGAAATGATCCTACAAAGGTATTCTGAGATGCATGTGGTTGTCGGCAGGTGTCTGTAGGGGTGATCATATCTCATTGGGCCCGTAGGGAATCCCTTCAACCATGAAATGGTTTTTCATAGCCTACATGTTAAAAGTGTGTACTATGTATCTTTGTAAAGACCCTGATGCCACCTCAAACCTAGGGAAGGAATGGGATTACATATATATTTTATCTTAACCACATAATGAATTTATATGGGATGACTTGACATGATGAACAGTTCCTCTGTATTAAAAATATAATGATTGAATAAAAACAATAATATGGGAAAAATATTACCCACATGATTCCAAAATATGGTTATCTTCAACCATATAATGAAATTTAATTATTGATGTCCAGATTTATTAACCATATCCATCATCCGTGATCACAATACACTATATTCTTGAGATAGTGAGGATATAATAATTAGAATATTAAGGAACAATACCCTAGGGATTAATGATTAAATTTTCTTGAAAATATGATTCATAAAAATGTCCTTGATGTGAATTTAAATGATTTTTATAAGGATACTTGTTCATCTATTAGATTTTATATAAACCTAATATTGTATTTATGCATACGTGATATGATCATTGAGAGAAGAATGCCTCATCAAAAAAGAAGAGGTGATATGATTTTCCATGTTACTAAACCCATGTTGGAATATTGTATACCCTCGATCTATGTGCATTGAAAATAATTGACTCATATTAAATTAGTAGTAATATTTTTAGTTGGTGAATTAAGAAAGAAGTTTGGATGATTATCGCCTAAAAATACTAACACCCTGGAAAAGAAAAGCCTATGCTAAATGAATATTAATGAGTTGGATTATTTTTCATAAACATAGTGTATCTCGTATATTTATATTAAATAATTTACTAGAGTTGTACATATTAGTTTATTTCATGAATTCTACTTTTAGATTCATCTTCAGCATGAAGGAGTTACGTGAATCTCTTTTTTCATAATGTTTTTCCGTAATGTATTTTCTTCCAAAAAAAAGTTCTATGGAAACCTGATATGTGACTCATTCACTCCAGTGCATCATAAATAGGTTAAAATACAATTATTTTTTTCATATACTCAAATTCCTTATGAAGGTTTCCGATAAAAACCAGCGTTGTATTAGTACCGTCTAACTGTAATATGCCAAAATAATAATCCATGTATTAAAACATATGTGAAAAGGAAAAACCCGGTATAAAAAACACTAGCTTTAATGAAACATGATCTATTCCAGACTTTATAACAATAGGAGAGAGTGTACACCACTTTGGGAAGAAGATAATGTCCTACATATTACAAGTTTAATGGTTCTTCATATCTAAATACTCATATTGTTTTTCATGTGGTAATTGGTAATGAAGCCATGTTATTTTACTTATATGGAGAATAATATTCTTGAATTAAATTAATGTAACACATATTTTTATGTTTTTTATATAGCATAAAAAATATAAATTATTAAAATTTTATATGTACAACATTTTCTTTCATGATCAAATAATGTAGTTCCATGTATTTTCACTTGTAAAAATACAAGAGAGGGAAAAATAATAATCGAACATGGAAATATGGATTAATGGTAATGAATATATTAACGAAAGTATTAAATATTAAAATATATGCACATGATAACATAAATTTTGCGATAACATTTATAATTTTTATAAGGATCTTGAATTTTTTTATACATTAATAAGATTATGTAACATGTTCAGGTTAGTATAATATGTATTTAAAGAAAATCAATTTCACTATATAAAAATCGACTCTATACTCAAATTTTGATATTTTCTATCACTGAATTCATACATATTGTGTCTAATATAAATTCATATCATTGATACTGATTAAGAGAAATAGTGTTAAGAGATTCTAATTGATTAATATTTATGGAACAATAATTATAATTATACTTTTCGAAGCGGAGAATTTATTGTATGAATAATAAAAAATGAATTTATCGATTAAAGAAATATAAATAAAAGGTGATACAATGAAATATATATTCCACTAAATAAATATTATTTTAAGATACTCTTATATATTATTCCATATTATTACTTTTACAAATTTTAGAGAATGAAGAAGAAATAACTATTCAATCTTTATTTAGTAGATTATAATTTTGGTCTGGATAAATTATATGTTTATCTATCTATAAAATATTCATATTTTTATTACTGTTAGTTTAATAAATATTTGGAGATTTAATTTTACTTTATGGATGAAGTAATAAGTGTTTATTTCCTATTGATATGAATGTAATCAATTCAATACTATGTTTTGGAAGAACAATGATTTTTTTTGTGAAATACAATATAAGTCTCATATGGTGGATGATTTTCTGAGATCAAAAAAATACCGTAACTATCATGGAGTTATTTAACATCATAAGAAGTATAAATATCTATTCAATATTTATAAAAATGTAATGTCAATTAATTATTGTGAAACATTAGTAAAGGATAAACCCCTCTTATTGTAACAACAATTAAATCAATATTTTCTTGTGGTTGTGTGGTTAGATTAATTCCATATAATTCTATGGAAAATATAACCTCAATGAGTAGTGAACCATTTTGAAATATCACATGATATATTTGAATTAATTCATATACTAGAATTTCATTGGAAATAGATAATAATATAATAGATATCCTAATAAGTCAGATAAAGAAAAGGGATATTTTTTTCAAATGTTAGAAATACCCCAAAAATGATTATCTCCCCTCTCAATGTTAAGAATATTTGAAAATTTGAATTTTCAAGCTGTTTTAGATCAATGATCCACCTATGATGGATATTCTATGTTGATCCAATTCTCTTTTTTATTATTTGACATCAATTTTGGTGAATATTCAACTATATCTTAGAAAAACTCTATTTCTAACAAGGATATTATTAAGAGAAGAAATAAAAAAGAAAGTACAAATGAATAAAATATTATACTTATCTAATTAAGAAGAAGTGTTATTATCTATATTACTTCGATTCAATGAAGTTATATAATGACTATAAATTATAGATCATTTATATTAAGATTAAACCATGAATATGGAAAACCTTTATACCTTATATAAATCATGATATTCAAGTGATCAGTATGTATGTGTTAGTTCATTTTAATATATTCCATAGGATGATGATTCCAGAACATATGGGGACGATGATCAATCAACAACTTCTCAATAAATTTTTATGGATATACTAAGAGATATTATTCATTGTATTCCTAAATAATAATTTTAAATTCTATGTAGATTCATTCAATCTATGTTAGTGTACATAACCGAGATAGATGAAGATTATGATATTATGGAGAAGAACATACAAGGAAAAGACTATTTAATTTTTAAATCTCTAGAAATTGTTTGGAAACATTGATGCAAAAAAAAGAAATACCTAATGTGTTCCTCTTAATGAATATAATAAGATGAAGAGAAAGAGGGAGTTAAGAAGAATATAGATGTTGTTATCGACAAGACTGAAGACATGTTAAATAATATAACTAAAGTCATGGGATTAGAAACTAATAAAAAATATAATAATATCAAGGTACATTAATCATTAATTTAGAATAAAGATAATACGCATATGGATAATATTGAATGAAATAACAAATATTATGAAGAGAATAATATTATGATTTAAGATAATTAATCATCCCCAATATTACATGTTTGTAATTGGAAGTTTAGATTTCTATTCTCCAGAAAAAAATAGATTCTTTATAAAATAAATATAAGGATGATGCCGCTAGTCAATTATCATTAGTGGATTAAATATGTAAATTACATCTAACAAGTGATAAGAATATCATGACATTTTTTTATAATCTATTGAGAGATTCAGTAAAGAAATAAATAATATCCATACAAAAACGAATTAATTATTTCGAATATACTACCAAGAACAATGCAATATTTTTTAGTAGAAACTAAAAAAGTGTGGATGGTGAAATGTGATTAAAGTCCTACCACCATGATATGTTTAGATAGTAAAATGATTGGGGAAGATGATTCCCCATAAATTTTCCAACATGTTATTGAAGAAAACCCAAAACATCATTATTAAGTAATCATAAGAACATGGTTCAATGGTTAATGTATCGACTATATCAAATTTGTCCATTTTTATTATATTTGTGGTATAATCCTCAAAAATTAAGTGAAAAGGGAATCATGTGTTAAGGGGGAGGAAACAAGTAATGATGTTGAAACAATAATAAGTCCGGAAAAAATGATTACTTCTAAATTATTTATAAAGAAATAAAAAAAATTTAATTTATAAAATAGAAATTGTCACAAGGATGGTACATTATTATAGTGACATTTATCCTATGATGATGACAATATAAGACCAAAAATATGGGTTACTAATAATAAAGAAACATCGAGATGATGTAATAAGAATTTTGTGAAGAATAATTATTCGAAGATTATTTCATGTACGAATATTGAGAATAACTTTGATTCCAAGTCCATGATGTTTAAGGAAGGTACTTGTTCAAAAAATGGTAAATAAAAAGTATAACGCTAAAAATAACCACTGTGGAAAATTCAAATATTCTTCCACAGTTCCTAATGTCATATCAGTTATCTGGATAGATGAATTTGATGGAATATGGAAAATGTAATATGAATAATCTAAATCTAGTGAAATGGAATAGAAAATATCCCACAAGATATAAAAAAGTACATGATGGATTGATAATATAACACAACTCATGTGTTACAGATGATCTACGTGAGAGATGTATGAAAGCTGGTCCTATTGAAAATATTTTTCTAAACATTCTAACAGATAAAGAAGAAATCATTTATAGGGATACAAATTATTTATCCATAAAAGTTATTAATATTAAAAAATATCCAAAAAAATATTAATATATTATCATGAATCAATTGTGACCAAACATAATTAAAAAAAGGGTTTCAAATGTGAAATAAAAATGATTAGGTGAAATAGAAAAACATGGTTGAGAAAACTATCTCAAATTCTCTATTCAAATTGAGATAAAACAATAGATCCAAAATATTCCATTAAACATTGTGGATTTTATTTTTTCTTATATTGAGTTTAATTTGAGGTGAAGAAAGTTCTCTTGGGGGAAACATAATAATTAGTGACTACTGTCAATTTTGGATAGAAAAGCAATAAAATCAACCTTACTTGAATGATTTATCAACTAAAATTCAAATTAAAATATCATAATGGAACATCATTAATAAATTTGAAGAATGCGATTTCATAGCATTGAAAAAATATATAATGAATATATCATCATTTTTGGATGTTCTAATAATTATTATGAATATCAAGTAAGGAAGAAGTTTATTCCCTGTGAAGTTGTCAAATCAAGAAATTGACAATTTGGTGAACCTTTTTTGTGAAATCTATAAATTGGATGCTTTTAAATAATTTATTGAAGATATAAATAATTATAAACATGTTTATAAGTGTTTTCCTTCATAAGGAGACAAATGATTAATGATGAAAGAGATTTCATAATAATTATTTCAATTGGTAATAAATTTGATTATTCAGAAAATTTATTTATGATCATATCATTAGAAATGGAATGGCTCAAATAATATATCATACAAGGTTATAAAAATTAATCATTATAATAAAAATTGGAGTTTTGGGATTAATTAACATAATAAGAAATGTGAAATAAATGGAAATTCCAAAAGGCCTCTAATCATTATTATTAAATTAATGTTTTTGATATATTTTTTGAGGTTAGTATTGGAGTTTAAGTTAGATATTTCATAAAAATGATTCATATATAATTTAATGTCAAAATACTATAATTAAATTGGAAAAAACTCTTAGACATGTATATGAGTTCACATTTCATAAGGATTCATGAAAAATTCGTTAGGAAAAAATTTCATGTCTAAATCAAAATCTCTTGTTTTTTACACTAATCATAGATCATGTAGACTTATAGTCAAATGATGAAAAAATATTCTCAAGTATGGGATGATATCAATTTAATATGAACATTTTTTCAAATTCATTAAGGGGAAGGAAATAAGTTGAAATGATGGGTTTGTAATGAAATGAGGAGGGAAATAAGATATTCACACATTGACATACTCATTTGGAAGAAACATTAAATGCATTTCAAATTAATACAAAGTAGGAGAATTAAGATCCAACTATGAAAATGATTTTTATTTATTTTCAATTATTTTTACTTCCTATCATTAGTGGGAAATATAATTGGACTATTTGATTATTTTTTGATATAATGAATAATTTATAAAATTAATGGAGTTTGGATGATGTTAGAAAATTCAAATAATTTTATGAAACATATAAATGGTAGGAATACTTGAATTTAACATATGAATATTATTGAACTAATCATAATTTTAATGACTTATGTCAACAGTGACACACTGTTTACAGAAAATAAGAAAGACGATGATATATCAAATGGAATTTCGTTAATAGATGATAACGTGTACATTAAAATATACATTCGAAAAATAATATATGAATATGAATTGGTTAAAGGTCAAGATATTATTTATTACATGATAATATTATTTTAAATAAATGTAAAATCCATGTTAAAGGCATGAAATATTATATGTCACAATTTTTTTGTTAGGATTATGGTTTGGCATATTTCAAACAGATTTATTTTAAGTGTTGGAAAAACTTTGGCAACCCAAAGCCACCTAAGGTGGATTATATGACCACATATGGGAAAAAATATAAACCCACTGGGGATCCATCTGTAAAAAAGGTAGAAATTGTTTCACTCTCCATCACAGGCTGGATGAGGTGAGGGTAGATGCCAATTTGAACCTGCATGTGTGATTGGGTCATATTAGGCCTGTATGGAAGCCCATAGACTACACAATGGCGTGGAATATCCCTTGTGGGAAATGTGTGTGTTCAGTATCATTAGTGAATCCTGGTGTCATCTCGAACAAGTGAATAGAACAATATTACTTATATGGTTATTTCAAACCATATGAATTATGGGATTACTTAATAATTAACACTATTCAGATTATTAATAATATATGGACCTAATAAATACCATTAGGTGGGATTAATCATTACCATATATTTCATGATGATAATTGACTTCGACCTCTAGTATCCCATAAATGATTGATATGAGGATTTCATCAGTCAGACCATCTTTGTTAATCATGATATGCTATTCTCTTGAAAGAGTGAGGTTCAGCTGATTATAAAATAAATGATTGAACTTTAAGCATGTATTTTATGGTTTTTGTTAAAGGTGTATTTCTAAGAATAAACTTTGGACTAAATGAATTATGTTGTAGAAGGTATTTAGTTTGTCATTTCCTTAAAAAAGAGTAAAGTGTTAATTGAATCATGTTTTTTTCTTCCTATGCATGTGATATACTCTCTTATAGAAGAAGGCCATATCACATAAACAGATGTGATTTAATTTTACATCATTACAGAATGGTCATTTTAGAAATTAAAATATGGGATCTATGGTAATTCAAAAACCAATGATTCACATGTCATTATTTTCAATATTTTGAATAAATGAACTAATCAAGAGAAGGTGGGGGCTCAAGACTATAAATTCCAATTCCTTCAGAAGGAAATATTTCTCCCACTCATATATGTTTGAAGGACTCATTTGATTGAATTAAAGAGTATCTCCCATAATTTTTTAAGGTGAAATAGTAGTGTTTTGAAAACCTCTTATGCTTCTCAAAGAAGGGGACCTTCAGACTCATATATAACATGATTAAGTTCTATGCATATATATTTTCAAAATTTTGTAACATGAAGCTTCTTCATCCACAATGTAGTTCTGTGACATCTTGGTATGTAACTCATGAAAAATAGTGTGTCATGAAGAGTTTGAGACACCCTGGTCGATTTTTTCAAATACTAATCTCCTAAGTGAAGAAAATATATTTTAATTAATTTTGTTATGTGATGATCTCACAATGTTGTGCGACGATAATGAAATGTTTAAAAAATTATTATGTGAAGAGGAATAAGCTTGTGCAATGAATTCATTCATTCATGATGATTTAAACATTTTATAACTCATGTGAATAAAAGAGAATATAAACCAAATTGTGAAAAAGATAAGTTTCCATGACCAACATGTGAAAAGTATATTGAAATCTAAATAATCATATGGCTTTTTGTGAAGGAATAAGCAATGAAACCACATTACATATCATAAATGGAGTAAAAAGTTCATTGATTCATTGAATGAAACGTATTTATTTATGATTTATTATAAAAAATAAAGTATTAATGATTTATTTTTTAAAAATTATAGGATTTTTTCAATCATAAATAATGTAATTTCATGGGGTTACACTTTCAAAATGCCAATAGAGAGAATAAAAACATGTGAATTGTGAATTTTTATGTATTACAATTAATATGATAATGAATTCATGAACTGTAAACCTATTTTCACATGATAATATAAATTTATGTCTACAGATTACATTTTTTATAAGATCAGTGAAATTTTTTACTCATGCATAAGATGATGTTACATGATACGTGAAGTGTAACTAGTGTTGGAAAATAACCAGCTGCACAAAGTGGAAATCGACACTACATTCATTTTTTGATAGCATGTATCAATAAATTTATATATTTTCATTCTAAAAAAACATTCATATAATTGATATTGAATTAGTGAATGATATTTCATATCAATAAATTGATTAATATTCAGATTAGAAAAATTCTGATTATACTAAGATGATCTAATCTTTCTGCATCTTATTAATCATAATGATTGTTTGTTATTATCCAGTAATGTAATATTGTGATTTATTTTAATCTATTTTTCATATAATAATAATTATATCAATACAATACTATAATTTTTTTAATATTATTGTGTTTTAATGTATAGTGGTAGAAGATAAATTGATTATCATGTCCATATTTAATAGATTATCATTTTGGTCTGGAAGAATTATTTGTTTATCTATTTACAACATATTCATAATGTTGGGTGTGATAGAAGAAGAAAAAAGTTTAACTTTTATTTTCTATTAGAAAAAATAAATAATTTTTTCTTGCCTACAGATGTACAAGTTACAATATGGATATGTTGTTTTGGTAAAAAAAAGATATATTTTAAATCCTATAGAATTCCCATATACTAGTAGACATTATTTCTCATTCAACAATAATTAACTAATAAAGAGAATACTTTCTTTATTAGTATTATAAAGATCAATCCATGAGCTCTAAAACATGCACAATCCATTTACTATATTGTAATTCAAGTAAAGGATGGTCCCTAGTTTCTAAAACCCAATTTTATAGAATAATTTATATTGTATGGGTGGTTGAATTATTTACATACCTTTCCAATGACAAGATAAACTTCTTATGTAGTGAACTATGTCAAAATTAAATGTTCCAGATTTTTATTATTTCATATATTTGAATGGTATTGAAAAAATAGAACATGGAAACTAATATTCTAACATGTCAATGTGATAACTATATAAAAATATTGTAACATGTTAATATAGTCTCCAAAATGGATTTACCCCCTACTCTCAAATATAAGAATATCCCAAAATGTACCTTTTAAACATTATAGATACAATATGAGATATTACCCAACTCTTAAGTAGATGTAAAAATATCTTAAATAGTTTCATTGGGAAGAGAAATAATATGGTTTTTTCCTTATTTCCCATCATATTATATCAATAGTCATAATGAGATAGAATTATAATGTGCATATATATTTTCTTTTAATAATCCCTTTGAGATAGAGGTCATGTTAGGATCTATAACACCCCATGAATTTTTGAAATAATGTTTTTGAATTAATTTAATTTTTTTTATTATTCATTTCACAAAATGCTAAAAATATTTTATTTTATATTAAAGTATAATGTCTATCTTGTATTATACACAACACCACATTAATCATTCACTACACACAAAATATAATTGAAGTTTCTATACAAGGAACACCGAGGTTAGAATATGTTACATGAAAGACTGACTTTCATAGATGGTTTTCATAACATGTAATACTAAGTGTTACCAAAAAATAGTTCATTACTAAAATATTATTATTTAATAATATTTAGGATAGACATTATATTATTAAATATATTATATTTTCTTTCATTTGATTCTTATTAATTAGAAAACTATATAGAAACCAAATGAATATGAAAAAGAATGATTTTATAAGTCCCTTTTCAGGTTGAAAAGATGATCCATCTTAATATGAAAAAATAATTAATACTATTGAATGATATTTATTACATTTATATGTTATATATACAGAAACAATATTCTTTATATTCATTCAATTTATTTTATAGGCATTAGAGGATATCAGAACAAATATTAGACATAAAAACATATATTTTTATAAAAGTAGTTTTACATCTTTATAATGGTGATAATATTCAAAATAATTTTTTTTAAATTTTTTAAATATGTAAAATAAACATTGTATCTAGAATAGATACATAAAAACTAGTTTTGGTTAAATATTTGGTATTTTTTGGAAGTTTCATTTTTAAATGAAAAAAAGAAAATATAGAATTTTAGTCCAAAGTAAATTTTTCATAAAATTTATTTATAAAGTAAAATTTAATTTTAAATTGGTTACAATGTTTAATTATACCATAATTTTTGTCAATCATTCGAATTTATTTCATTGAATTCAATTTCAATTTGAAATTGAATATAAAAACATAGCAATCTTATCATATTTTTTACTATAAAAACCCCGCATTGTCAACCAGACCAAAATATTAAATTTAAATTAAATTATTCCACTTATGTGATTGAAATATGGAAAAAGTAATTAAATATTTATAATAAAAATAATTTAAAATATTAGATAATATAATATTTTGTTTTTTTCTAAAATATTAGTGAATGTAATTAATAATAATTACATAGTTTAATATAAAATATAGATTAAATATGGAATAAACTATAATATTATGGGGGAAAATTTCCTAGAAACTTGTCTAAAATACATTTAATGAAAATAGTTAGACCCTATAATCACTATTGTAGAATCTATTACATTATTGGATCCACATTTCTTTTGAAAACATGGGTGGAATTCCCCTTCCCATAATTTATAAGAGTGATTCTCCACCTCCACTATAAGAAGGCCTCCACACCTCCCACGTCCTCACACCTCAAAAGAAAAATTGGACAGGACAAAATCTAACCAATTATAATCCAAACATCCCTAACTTCCTCATTTAATTCTCCCTTTTTCCTGAAAATTTCTAAGTAATCCCTTTGGTGAAAATCAAAAGTATTTACACAATTAAGGGGCAACACCCTCTCTCAACATCCTTTGTTTTATATTATTTATCCACCCCACAAAACCCATTATTCCTTTATTTTTTAGAAAATTATTCTAAATATAATTATATGTTGTTATTATATGGTTTTACCAACACATACACACACTTCCATTTAATTGGTAATGAACATACATTTTACATCTACAACGAACTACCCTCTCTGGAAACAATGATAGTTCATTTTGAAATTACCACTTCTCATTGTGGAAATTACGATGGAATATATATACATATATATTTCTCTTTGTGTGTGTGTTATATGTTATATTTATTATGTCTTTAATATTATGTAATCTTATAAAAATACTCATATTTATACTTTTAATTTGGTGTAACTACGCCAATTATGTTTGGGGAAGTGTTAACTATAGACCCCTTAATGCCATGTGATTTTATCACACACCACATTGAATGTATTAAGAATATATTTAGAGAAATTATATGATATATATATGACATAATAATTATACTTTAATGATACTATATATATATATATACATTCCATTTTCTCACTTTCTTTCAATATTTCATTAAAACCGAAAGAATGTTCATGCATACATATTATTGACCGTCTCCATAAACCGTGTATTCAATTTCAAAATTAAATATTATATATATAATAATAATAAAAATATAATAAAAATATAACAATTTATATAATTTTTTACTTTGTTTAAAACATGATTTAATTATAAGGACCAATGATATAATAAATTAAGATGCATGCAAAAAAAGAAATAAAATATTAGTCGAAGTGAAATCTTAACATAGAGTGGTTAACAAGAGGGAAATATAATTTCATAATAAAACAATACATGGTATTAGATAAAATAATATGAATATTTGGTAGATTTATGATAAATATAAATTTGTTATATAAGATTATTGTATGTGTACGATGAGAGTCAAGACAGAAGGTAAGGAAATTTCTTCTCACCTTTTATTTGTGTGAGATATAAGATTTGTTCACCCCCATTAATTTTGAGGGATGTGTATACATCCTAGGAATTAACTATATAATCATTGTAATATAATATATGGTTATTTATATACACATTTTAATCTATGACTTTAAAGGGGTTTATGTTGCGAATTTTAGAAAATTGGTAAAGTAATTTTGTCTCAATTTTCCTTCTTTAAGACACATGCAATGTTTTTCACCTATATTTTTAAATGAGGTATATATAATAACTTTTAAATGTTTGATAATTAATACTATTATTTTGTGGTTATTTTATATTTTTATAATTTCATTTTAGTAAATAGGGATTACAGTTTAATGTTTTCAAGTAGTAAGAGTTTATTGAAACAGTCTCATCAGTTTTCAAGATTGTCTGTGATTATGCTTAATTTGAATAAGTATAATTATCCATATCTCAAGTACACACATTAATTTTATTATCTAATAGTTATTAATTATATATTCTTGTAATGGTACAATTTTTACACTCTTTTTTACATAATATTTATAATAATGTGTTTTTAACAAATCCCGATATTACACCCTATTTGGTCTAAAATCTGCATTATTTCAAACCACGTTTTCTAAAAACATTTTCCTGATTTATTTATAAAATATAAATTATTTAAAAAAATTAACATAGTTTCATTTTTCTATTTTATTTTTTGAATGAATTTTTTTTCAAAATGTTTTCAAGATTCCTTTATCAGTTTTTAAATTGTTTTCAAAGAAATGGTTTTCAAAATGTTTTCAAGAATTCTATTTATGTATTCAACATATTTTCAAATAATAAATATTTCAAATGGTTTTATACCGTCATATATATGATTTCAAGTAAAATGTTATTCAATATTTTTCATGATTTCTTTATATGTTTTCAATGTGATTTCAGAGACACAGTTGTCAAATTGTTTTCAACAATTAATTCTATGATTTCAAAGAATTTTTAAAGATTTCTTTTAAATTTTTTTCCATCATAATTTATATGATTTCATGGAAAAATGAATTATAAATTATTTCAAGACATATTTATATCTTTTAATGTAATTTTTAAAGAAAATGGTTTCCAAAATATTCTATGTTTTAAAAAATACATTTTCAAATAAAAAATTATATCTTCCTCAAGATATGTTTTTAAAAGATACATAAAAATTATTTTCCTTCTATTAAAACATTCAAGGATGTTACTCATGAATTTTAGGGAAATTAATCAATGTTTACATTCATATTATTTCTCTGAATGTTTTTTGATTTGATTTCATGATATTTACGTAAACCATTTTCACTTTCATGGGATATATGTTTATGAATATCATTCCTATTCCATGTGTTGTATAATTATAAAACACATTTATCCTAAATGTGTTGTTCCATGAAAATTTCTTATGAAACCAAATTATATTCATAGACTATAATTTGATGAAATGATTATAAAACCTATAATTTTTCATTAGGTTATGATATGATTAAATGGCTATGATTCCCATTTCATTTCAAGGGTTATGATATGGAATATTTTCATGGATCATGATATGATGGATGTTTTGTTATCATGTGTAACATGTATGTATGAAATCATTATGAGATGGGAGGGACCGTTATCTTTCTCAAATTCATTAGGAAATTTTATGTTTTATTTGAGCTCAAAGGGTACATGGGTTGTTTACCAATCCCTAAAAATTATTTTTCATGGGTTGTATCCCATGAATTGAAGTAAAAGGGTAAAAAGGTTGTAGCACAAGCCTAAAAAAAGCTGTTACACTGGTCATAGCCAATCCCTATCATGTTTTAATGGTCATGGTAGGTATCATTGAAATATTATTTTATATTTTTATGTTTATTCCACCAATACCATGTCTTATTTATATTTTTATTCTTTATGGTTTATGTGATTTATTTCTTTATGATTCTTATCTAATGATCTTAAAAAATGTATTCTTGGATTATTGTTTATGATCTTCGATATGACAGCTATGATCTACAAATGTTATCATCATGTTAAAATTCCCATATGATCATGTTTATAATTATATGTATCCATTGTTAACCATTAATGAGCATTTGATATCACCTCTTTTTATGTTATGTTAACTAGATCATGATGATATGTATTATGAGGGATGTTTCTAAAAAGGTTGCTAGTTTTGAAGAACCTAATGGGAGATATGATAGCTCAATAATATAATTTTTTTTATTTTCCCATGTTTACCAAGGCACTAAATGCATATGGTCTTTAGGAGACCATTTTTATAATGCTATATGTATTCTGAAAAATTTTCGTAACTAATTTATACATTAATAATGGGTATTTATCGTTTGTATCGATGAAAATTATTATTTATACTTAGAATATAGTATGATAAAACCTTAGTGATAACCCTAATGACATCAATACAGTCGAGTCTAAAGATAATGAAATGTATTAGAAAAGGTCCTAAAATATTGGTAAAGGATTGAGTAAGTGGTTTCACATAAAAACATAACTGTCAAGATATTAGAAGTAAATATGTCTTTGGAATAGATGTACCTTGGATTAAAAACACTAAAAAGATATTCTAGGATTGGCTCAGAGTAATCTGGCACATGGAAATAGGCCTTCTACAACCCTAGTTGGACACTCCTGGGAGATATTCTTTATGAATTAAAAAACACTTCACAAACCATTATAGATGATTTAAGATGATTTTTACTATAAATAACCTTGGATAAATATATGGTGTTATAGATTAAAGAATATGAGATGATTTAGAAATCCTATATATAATTTTTCATGATTATGGGGTTTTGTACTTTGACATGTGTTTCAAACATTGTGCTTTTTAGTTTTAGTCAATATAGTGAACTAAAAGGAACATGGTAAAAATTGAATGTTTTATATGTTGAATGTATGGTAATTATGAAATTTTATTTCCCATGAGGAGATCTCATAAAGTGATTTATAAATGTGGTATGAGTATGTGTTATACTTCTAATGATAAAGAGACCAAAAATAATAAGTGGATGTTATGTGATGTTCTTTGAGTATTATTTAAATTAAACATAATAACCCTGATTTGATTGAGGTATAAGAACCATAATACATGATTCATATTTTATATTCTATGAATGGGGTATTATGGAATAAGTTAATGAATCCCTAGTAATGGGTTCATAATAAATTAAGATGAAATAAGTTTTTTTGAGTTGGAATTCCTAGATTATATTATGATAATCATGAAATATATAAAAAAATTTAGTATGTGTTTTTATGAAGGATTGAAAATTATTTGTTGGATGGTGATGATGACATAAAAAGGTGTTATTTTAATTATGTGTAGGTAACCCATATGATGATCAAGATGTTGATAAAAACGTGTTTAGCATGGATAAATACAAGATTAATTTGGATTATTAAACTTTATAACACTGATTACCCTGAAACTGATTATTGAAAAAGTTTTCTGTCATCAAAGAAAATGCTTTAACATCTTTGATTTAATGAATGTATCTAGTAATCAATAGAATAAGTAGTTATGCATGTTTTCAAAAATGATTGTTGGTAATTCAATTTAGTTCCAGTTTCAAAGGAATATATGATGAGTTTATTCACATGTTTAGAATGTGAGAACCAAGAGACACATTGTGATATAATGGGGACATATATTATGAAAATTTCTTCTTATTATTTCTAAAGAATAGTATTTTCATCTTTTATAGGGGTTATATGTTAAAATATTAATGAATATTTTAAGTTAAACTTTTTATAATCTTAGTAAGATCAATGTTTTATCTCAGCACAATAGATTCTATGAATATTGGAAAACCTAATCTACATAGTCTGTATTGATGATAACTGATGAAAAATGGGATGAAATATCATGTATCACATGATATGTTAGTAATTTAAGAATGAAAAATTTACCTTTATTTTTGGATAACGAGTTGAAGTGGATCACAGAAAAACAAATGGTGGGGTTTTCCTCAAATAATTAAACTATATATTTTTATGAAAATTCATCAACTTTAGGAAAATGATCTATATGTAAACTTTTTTCATAATACCTTAATTTTTTTGAACCTCTGTCATTTTAAATAATCATAGATTTATTAATTTCCGGCCATTAAATTATCATTGTTCATTCACTAGTCTATTAATGATGACCTCAATCACTCCATATGAATATTTATGCTTTTCCTCAAAGTCCATGTTTTCACATCCCACATATTTTATCCTATATATAAACCTATTAATGTTACAATTTGGGTTATCATTATGTTTCCAAATAATAATTTTAAATGTATGCATTACTATTCATATGTATGATGTCAGTTTCTATGAGAGGAATATTCAAGTTTAAAAAATTTGATATCTGAAATGAATTTTGCGAGATAAAATCATTTCTAGGGGGTAGAATGTAACACCCGGAGATATAGTATCTTTCTTCAAATTAAATTAATTTTTTTGAAATATTTTATTTCACACAACAACTAAAATAGTTTATTTTATATTAAATAATTGTATCTATCTTGTGTTAGACTCAACAACATGTTAATCCTAAACTACAAGAAATAGAAATTTTAGAATTATCTACACGGAATATTGTGGTCAGCTTATGTTACATGCAAGACTGACTTTCCTAGATGGAATCCATACCATGTATGATGGATTATCACCAAGAAACAATTCATTATTAAAATATTATTATTTAATAAAATATAACACATCCATTAAATTTAATATCATCGGATTAACTAATATATATTAAATTCATTGGTTATATTTTAATCTGAAAATAATATAGAAACCAAATTAATATAAATAGAATGATTTTATAAAATATTTTTTTATGAAATAGAATATTTAACTTAATATATTAAATTTACTAATACTATTGAATTATATTAATTAAATTTATGTGTTATATTTTAAACAAATTATTTATAATCATCTAATTTATTTTGTATGAATAATATGAGAATAGACCCAATATTACACATAAAAGCCTATATTTTCATAAAAAATATTTTATTTACATTTAATGGTGAACATATTTTGAATTTAAAATTTTAAATATTTATAAATATTTAAAAATAATATTCGTATTAGAAAGTGAAATATAAAAATTTGGTTATGGTAAATCTTTAGTATTTTTTTTTGCGCAGTTTCATTTTTTAAGGAATAGTTAAAAATTATAAATTTCTATTCAAAATTACTTTTTCATATAATATATTTATAATGTTAAATTTAATTTAATTTGGCGTAAAATTCTATTTAGATAAAATTATTATCCATAAAACTAATTTTGGTTATTTGAATAAATTTCAGTTTGATATAGAATATAAAAACATAGCAAACATTTTAACGTTATTTCTTTAGAAACACACATTGTCAACCCAACTGTGAGATTAAATTTATGTTAATTTATACCAATTCTATGATTGAAATTTGGAAAAACGTGTACCATATTTGTAATTATAATATTTTAAAATTTATAATAAGTTTAACATAGTTTTTTTACTAAAAATATTAGGGAATGTAACTTAAATTAGTTACATAGATTATTGTAAAATGATTCTTAATTAAGGACTAAAACTAATCAATAAGGGCCTAAATGGATTATAAAAATTTCCAAAATCAATTTTATGTACATATTTGTAAACTATAATAACTTTTATCCAATTAATTCCATTATTTTATCCACTTTCTCTTGGAAAAATGTTGGTGGGATTCTACTTCCTAAAATTTACAATATTTCCACTCATCATCTACAATAAAAGTCATCATCTCCTACCACTTCCTCACACATCTCTATCTACATTGGTTTGAAATTGATCAATCCAATTATATTTTGAAAATAATTCCCTTCATCCTTGAATCCATCCTTTGGTTATAAATACAACCAAGTAATCCTTTTGGTTCCAAACAAAAGGATTTACCCGATTAAGAGTTAATACACTCTCTCAAGCACTTTATTTTATTATCTGTTTACACTTCATCAACTCCATGTATTAAATTATTAAAAAAACAATTATAATAAAAAAATTTATGTGTTTTTATGATAGGGTTTCTACCTGAACTTACACACACTTCAACATAATGGTTAATGAACATAATATTTACGTCTATGTCGAACAATTGCCTCACGAATCGAAGATTGTTCATTTCTTCTTTACCACCTCTCAATGTAGATAATATGATTAAAAATAAATTTATATTTGTTATATATTATATTTATTATTTATTTATTCTCCATTAACCCTTTACAGAACATATCTTTATACATTCCATTTGGTGTAAAAATGAAAATTTTATTTGAGGATGTGCGGACTACTTTCCCCTGAAACTATTTTGATTCATTCACACACTACATAGAATGTAATAAGAATATTTTTAGTGATATTATATGATAAATATGACATAATAATTATACTTTAATTAAATTTTATTCATTTATACATACATACCATTTTCTATCTTTCTTACTCTATGATAATAAAAGAGAAAAAATATTTCTACGAACGGACTACCTACCATCTCCATTAATGGTGTATTACAATTCATAAATAAATGTTATCTAGAATATTATATTAAAAATACAATTAATATAAAATATATTTATATCATGGTTTACATTACTTAAGTAAATATATAAGTATAAGGACCAAAGATATAACAAATTTAGATGCATGTGAAAAACAAAGCGAATATTACCCAAAGTGAAAGCTACACATAGAATTGTTAACTAGATGGTAATATAAAGACAAAATAAAATTATATATTCCATTATATATAATAATATTTTTCAAGCATATATTTTTAATAAACTTATATTAATTAAACATGATTTTTTATTCAGTGTGAGGAGAGTCAAGACACATGGTAAGGTAATTTTTTCTCACTTTTTATTATTGTAATAAAATTGATTTATTCACCAACCATTACTATTGAGTGGTGTGTTTACAAAACATGGATAAATTATATGATTATTATATGTAAATTTATCTGTATTTATATATTGATTTTGTGATATCTATTTCATTTGGTTTTTGTTGCGATAGAATCCCAATCGATAATGTAATTTTTCTGTAATTTACCTACTTTGAGACACATGCATTGTTATGCACCTATATTATTAAATAAGGTGTACATACTAACATTAATATTTTAAATCATGAACCTAATTATTTTTATGATATTTTAATCTTCCTATAAATTCATTTTCTTGAATTCAGTTTATGGTTCTACATTACCTTGTAGTAAGAATTTATTAAAACAATCTCATCGCTATTCGATATTATTTATGAATGTTATTCCATTGATGGAATATAATGATAAATCATTCAATTAAAATCATAAATTGTATTATCCTTTGTTTATTCCTGATATCTTCATTAATTGGTTCCATTTTATAATATTTATTTTACAGGATATTTAACAATGCTTTTTTTAAAATTCTTGACTTCAGCATTTATTCAGTTAGAAATATATGATATTTCAAACCATGTTTTCTAAAACCATTTTCAAGATTTAAATATATATATTTTATGTATTTTCAAAGATTTTTTTTCAAAATGTTTTCATGTTAAATATACAAATTTTCAAGAAAAGTTGTTTTGTAAATATTTTCTATATTTGATTATTAGTTTGAAATTATTTTCAATGAAATGGTTTTATAAATGTTTTCAGTCATTATTTATATTTTTTCAATGTTTTTTCAAAGAAGAAGGTTTTTTAAAAAAATAGTCTTATATTATAGTTTTCATATAAAATAGGTTTCAAAATATTTGTTAACATTATTTATAAGTTTTCAAAGAATTTTCAAGGAAACTATATTGAAATATGTTTTCTATAATTCAGTCTATGCTTTCAAAGTATTTTTATAGAAATTTTTTTTCTAAATGATTTAAATATTACTTTTTACAATTTCAATTAATTTTGTTTTCAAATTTATTTCAATCCATTTTTAATGTTTTCAATGTATTTTCAGGGAAAATGGGTTTGAAAATATTTTATGTTTAGAAAAATCATTTATCAATGAAAAAAGGATATTTTTTTTGGGAAATGTGTTTAAAATACATGTCCAAATTATTTTCCATTTATGAAAACATCTGCTGATGTTACAAATGATTTTTTTTGGGAAATGATCTAATATTGCCATTCATATTCTTTATCTTAATAGTTTTTTGTTTTATTGTGTGACATATATGAAAACATGTCTCACTTTCATGAGGTATAATTTTATAAAAACTGTTCCACTTATATGGGTTATATGCTTAGGAAACAATTTATCTTCAATAGGTTATGCCCCGAAAAATTCTTATGAATCCCACTTCTATTAATGGGTTATTATAGGTTGAAATTATTATGAAACCTATATATTTTTAATAGATTATTGTAGGAATGAATGTTGTTTAACCATTTAATTTAAAGGGATATGATAAAAAATCTTTTCATGGGCCATGATAGGTTGAATTTTTTGTTACCATATGACACCTATATGTGTGATATTATAATGAGATGGATGGGACATATATCTCCCAATAATTAATTAGGTAATGATAAATTTTATATGTGATCGAAGGGTGTATGGGTTGTATCATAAACCTAAAAACAAGAACATATATTGGTTTCAAACCAAGGCTCCTTATAAGAAGGTACACAGGTCGCAGACCCAGTACAAAAACCAAAAGGTACATGGGTTGTTGGATAAGACATACGGTTAGAGGTTACATGGGTTTTATCCCAAGACCAAAAAAAGAAAGTACATGGGTCGTATCCCAATCCTGACTTGTTTTGAAGGTCATGGTAGGTATCATTGTTATATGATTTTATATTTTTATTTGGATGACACAATTCCCATGTCCTTTTTTTATTTTATGATTTCATGAATTATGGTCAGTATTTCCCACTTATTCATGTATTATGAACTACCAAGATTTTTTATATGATCAATGTTTATGATCTTTGATTTGCAGGGATTGATCTTATAATGTTATGATCACATTCTCACACATGTGTGATCATGTTTTCGCACTCATGATCACCCTGTTAACAACTATAACGAAGTTTAGATAAATCCTTTTCATGATTACTTACCTAGGTCACAATGATATGTATTTATTATGATGTGTGTTATAAGGGTTCTGGTCATAATAAACAATGTTTGTTATGGAATATCTTTCTTATGTACCATTTTTTATGTTTCCAATTTCCCAAAGAAACTAATCCCATTTGGTCTTTGGCCATACATTTTTATAATGTATTATATATTCATCAAAATTTATTTAAGGAATAGGTACATTAATACTTAAATGTATTAGGATTTTTGATATAGTTAACTAATTCCAATATCATTGATTTTTCCTTAGTAAAATATTCTACAGTGGTATAGGTTTCTTTGAATTGGCATGTATAATGGTATGTTTGAACCCATTTTTGCAACTATAGAGTGGACATAGTTATGTAGTCAAAATCACTATCCACCTCTTTATGGTATGTGTGGTATTTCTTGTCCATATTATGGGTTAATTTAGAAAAATAGTTGTATGTCGATATAGGTTCCACATTCATCTCTATGACCCATCATGTGTTTGGGATGTTATTGTGTCTTATTCACATACAGTCCATCTGGGTCCATTTCTAGAGACTACATGAATTCATTGAGATATTAACCATATAAAAGATAATTCACCAACTTATAATGGAATAACTAAGTTTGTAGTACTTAATTATTAGGAATTGGTTCGTTGAAAATCATTGAACATGAGAATATATCTAGGTGAGATTCCAGTGATTCCAAATATACAAAATTGCTTACATTTTGGAATGAATCTATCTATCTAGATTAATATGATATGATTTACTCATTGATTCCATATGAATATATATAGGATTAAGAGTATGAACCATGAAAAAAATCTACCAGGAAATAATAATATCAAAACGTAGTTAATTTCCCTCTCTCTATGTTAATGGAGATATATCAGGTTGACCATATTATTTCTGATACACCTCGATTCCTATAAATTTTTATTGCTGTGGAATAGTGTTCTGATAGAATGAAGTTGGTGGGAAAACCTATTATTAATTAGATATATTATTTTTAAGATGATATGAGGTGTGTTATTTCATTATGGAATAATATTTACTATTTATTAATAGTCATACATATTTAAGACACTTTCAGAAATCCATATCTGAATTAATAGTCATTTCCCACATTAATGTGATCAATTTTTTTTTGATGAACTGATAAAAAATCTATATATATAAAAGGTCCTCAATATATATTACTTGTGCATGATTATTCATATAATAAATCCAAAAAATAGATTATTATTTATTTTTTACTATTTATATATGATTTAGGTTTTTTAGATATTAGATTAGTACTTTGTGGGAGGATTTTCATATATGTTTATAAGAGGAATCATATCCCTAATAGTTAAATGATGTATAATAGGTAATATATATCCTTTTTTGATATATGTAAAAGAATAAATTATTTCCTTCTAGGTACATGGAATGAAGAAAAAGAAACATTCATTTTATTTTCATTCAATAGTCCCACATTCTAATAAGTCTACTATTATGTATATTTGGCTAACTGTTATATAATTCAATGTCATCTAACAAGGATAACATTTTGAAAGATTAAAATTGATGATAAATTTGGAATAAACACTTTATAATCACATTTTTTCATTATTTCCATTTATATGTAAATGATAAAGGATGTCTTTGGAGAATACACCTAGTTAGAAGAAAATATTTGTTTTTAAACCACCACTCTATTGATAAAAACATTATGAATGAAGACTATAATCACAAGTTATATGGGGAAATAATAAACAATGGGTTATTATACCAAATTAGTGTCCCACATGTGACTATATAGTTCATTGAGTAGAATAAAAAGGTTGATCAAATATAATAAACCTAGAAAGATGATTAATATGGAACAAACATAAAGATTATTTTGATCGAATGAACGTTTTATCAATAATATAATGGTAGTAAATTTGATTATCATGTTAAGATGTGATAATTAACTCAAATATAATATTATTTTATAGTAACGAATTCAAATTAGGTACACATTATCAAAAAAATAAACTCGTGACGGGGGTAACCCTTGTGTGAATGGATTCAAGATATTCAAAATATGAAGGAATCAGTGGTGGTATTCCTAAAAATGATATTCAAGGATTTTCCATTAGTAAAATGAATATGACGAGTTCATTTTGGTTATCTAGAATTGGTAGATGAAATGGTTTAATATTGGATTAAGAAGGACATTCAGTTACAAAATATATATTTTCTTGAGGATATAAATTACCATTTAATATTTAATCCACATTGATAGAACATTATATATAGAAAAAAATGTACAATATATAACAATAAATTTAAATAATATTGATTTTATCAGTGATTTGGAAAAATTAAAATATTATATGGTTTTTAATGGCTTCGAAATCTGAATTTATTTATTATCCCTCTATGAAAGAAACCAACATGGGACTATTCTTAGGGGAATTATGTTGTAATGATCACAATGGTCTTATATTGGGTGTTCATTATAATTAATATAGTTTTTTATGAATTAACAATCAAACTTGATTAAACTCAAAATATTCCTTTGTGATTACTTTAATGGATCATGACATTAAAATTATTTTTAATTATTTTAACTATATCCTAAAACATCACAAAAATGATGAACATTATTAGACAATCCTATTTTCCTTTTTAAGTATGTCTCACTTATTTTTATGAAGATCACATAACAATGTTCCCATTATTATGAGGAATCTATGTTTTAATGGAGTTACATGGTTTTTAGGGATCAATGACCAATCATCATAATGATAGAAATATTATTAGGTATACAAGATCATTTTTCCATTATCCTAAATAATGAGTAGTCATAAAGATGTTTTATGATTAGTATAGATCCCCTTCATAGTGTTGTAAATAGACAATGATATATGTACATTAAAGAGCAATATTATTCTTACCCAAATTAGTATGGTATTAAACTATGATAGATACATATTATTATTCCAAAAATAAAAATATAAGGGTTTTTATATGATCACTATGATGGTTTTAAAAATAGAGATGATACCCGACCAAGAATAATGACCATTGTGGTTCCCAAAATAAAGAAAAAATTACAATGTGAAAGTTAGTGGTTGTGATTCCCTAATGCGAATACCAAGAATGAAATATTTACGTCTATGAATGATTATTATTTCAATGAATGAAAAAATGTCATCATGGAAAATTTTCTGTTTCAAAATTTCATTACACTCTTCCATTATGTGGAAATAAATTTTTTTTTAGGCATCGATAAGGAATCCAAATTTATTTTTTGACATTTTTATGAAAGATATTATTAAAATTAATAATGATAACCCATTATTCTGTACAATCTTTAATTATTAGTCAATGGACTACTATTACCAAGGTGGAGTAGAACTGTGACCAATATAAAATTTTTAATATAGGTCATTTTATTACTATATATAATACATATTTCATTTCAGATAAATATATTTATATATATATGAATTTATTAATTCAAATCCAATGTGTAACAACCTGATATTATTCAATGGAAATTCATTTTTACAAATATATCATAATCACATGAAATCACAACATAATTAACTACTAAGTGCCATGTGACCCTTAAAACATAATTTTCACACTTATATGATTTAAATTTTGAAAATATGACATACACAGTTGCGATCAGTAAGTTATTTGTTTTCCAATAAGGAAAACATAATTTTTTTTGAATAGTAACCAACCCTTATGAATAGTAACTTACCCTTATGAATTGTGATATAACATAATGAATATTAACCTTACTTATGATAGTATATAAGTAAAATTCAAGTCAATGTATGATATACCAATGGTTTGGAATAAGTAAATAAATGTTTTAAAACAATTATTTTTAGAATAAATTATGATTTAAATTAAATATTAAATTAATCATATTTAGAAGATAATTTGTGAAGAATGGACTTCAATTTTGGATTATACCCATGAAAAAATTGTTGGGTTGATTTTTTGGGTTTTTTCAGAAATACATGAATTTTTTATGAATAATGAAATACCATAATTTAAAAAATAAGCTAAATAAGATAATTATAGAGTCATGCATGATTTTTGGCGGATGTAAGCCCAATTGGATCAGGATCACACTATAAAATTACTATTATTTCTAAAGGAAGACTCACTATTCCTTTCCATGTGGGGAAATGACAAATTAATGAAATTTATATTAAGAAATCTACTCTCTCCTCCACTATTAAAACCCCCTCTCACTCCCTATTCTCTTCACTCCACTCAAGCCTTGTTCTTTCTAAAATTTATGTCCAAATATCCTCCCAAATGATTTTCCCACTTCCAGTAATCCTTGGTCTCATCGATAGAGCAAAACATCTTCATTAAGAAGGCTCTCAAGGAAGTTTGGTTCAAGAGGTAAATTCCTCTTTTCAACTCGTTGTCTTTCATTTCAACTTCATTTATTTTATTTTTCTATTATCTCTTGTTATCAAAATTTTGTGATGAATCCATTACCTTATATGCACTGTAATGTTTTCATGATAGTGGAATAAGTTATCATCATCTCTCCCTTTTACCTTTTTTAATAAAAGTAGAAAGAACAACATCTGAGATGTGTCTATTTTCTACAGTCAAGGACGATGAGATTTTGATTTCTATTATCAATCTCAATTCTAGTAATGAAACCATTCATGATATAGTTGAACCAGATTTTTTATATATGTAATATAATCTATTTAAGATTATTTAATCCCTTGGTACAAATGGTATTATGTTATAAAGAAAAATGAGTTCGTTGTAATCCAAAACCACAAATTAACTGAAACAGTTATCATTAAAGTTATATACAATAATTCATCGTCATTCCAGGTAACAAAGTTATATAAATTTCCAATAAAACCTATTTATGATCATAAATATTATTTTAATTTAATTCTGGAGATTTACAGGAACTCAATTACTTAAGAACCAGTGAACCGATTTTGAAAATAAAGGAAACGAACGCTACAAAACGACGAAATTAAATATAATAACTTATTAATAAGGGAATAAATGAACTAAACAGAATTATGAAAATCTAAATACATGTCTAATTGGTTATGAAATAAGTAATTAATAACTATAGTTTCATATTCCAGAAGCTTAAGTAAAAGAGCGGAACACGTTCGGAGTTATGGTAATGGTTTTCCACCCGAACATCCATTTTCATTCGGGTTACTTTCACTATCTACTTACCTGAATAAAATTCTTATATATTTTTATGAACTACTCTTATATTTTGTGTGAGAATTATATATATGTACACCAACCAGAATCCATCCCTTTTTTTTGGATAGTTACATTTTTTAAAAGAAACTATCAAAACTGTTTCCAAAATACAATCCCGATTCAATTCAATTTTTCAAATTCATATCTGTTTTCAAGGGAACTAAATAATCTGTTTTTAGAAATAATTATACCTCTAAAAACACTCGCTTTATCATAAAATAATATCTTACTTAACTTCAGTTTTTATACAAATATGTTTCCAAAAGAACTCTTCTTTTCAAATAAAAGAGTATTTATCTCAAGAATTGCTTAATGATTTTATAAGAGTATTTTCGTGTGATTCATCACTCTTGTTGATTCCTATGTATTATTGGATCTAATAATTTATCAATTAATATACCATATTTTATTCAATGGTTTATGAATAACTCTATTGTGGATTATCTATGCTAAAACTATTAACCATATTACTCAGAATGGTTAGTGTTTTATGTTTAATGATAGGGGAAAGTTAGTTACATTTCGTATAATAGATTCAATATATATTTATATGTTTTTTATGTTTATCCCCACTCATATGAGGAATGCATTGGAATTATTATGGGATGAGTGGGGCCCTCTATAGCCCCTTAATTCATCGATAGGTCTCATAAGACAAATAGACATGGAATTGGCCAAGGCCTTTCTAAATGTGTTATTGGGATTTTGGCCATGGACTTAATCATTAGACGTCTGGGTCGAGCCCTTGACCCAATGTTTCAGAATGTCTGGCATGTTCAATTCTCTCATTATGAATCTAGTAATTGAAATTTCATGTCGCTATTCGACTAGAAGAATACCCTTCATTATGTTATATTGTGAAAATATTTACTCCTCTCATATTCCAGCCATTTTATGTTCAAAGTTATTCTTAAAGGAATGTGTAGTCAATTATTCACCATGTATAATGTTGATATTATCTTCCGTTGTATTTCTTACTATTACTGAGTGTTTGAACTCAGCAATTTCTTATGTTTCATTTTTTAGGACATGAAGAAGTAAATTATGAATGACTTGCAAGTATAATCTTGGAGTCATGGATGTTTCTAGTGGAATAAACTAGTGTTGTTTTCCATTCGTGATGTAATGATAAACATATTTAGGTATCCTTTTCCCAAATCTACAAAACTACATGGGCCTTCGGGATTCGTATTCATTGTTTATATTCCAATGTAATGAAATAATGCACTGGCTCCAAGCAACTGGGGTCAAATCCTTATAGTTGGTATCAGAGGAAATTTAGTAGAAAAATTGGAAACTAGATTTAGATAACATAGATTATAAAAGAGTCCCTTAGATCATCGTTAAGGATAAACATAAAAGGATGTTCAGGTATTTCGGTAAGTAATAGATTATGTGGATCATTCAAGCTATACATCCTTGTCTGGATATGAGTAGGTAGAGGCGGCTCTGCCACAAATGTACCTAGGAGTGAAAGAGATAACAAGGAGTTTCGGGCGTGACCCGGGGTATTTGGGTACATGACAACGGGCCGTTCTGCACTCTTGGTTATGAAACTCCTGGGGTATATGCTTTGGATAATTCACATTTTCATTATATGTCATTATGAAGGATTTTAATTAAAAATTGTTCTTAAAGAAACCATTCTTGTGACAATGGGATTAGCCATGCATAGAATTTCAATTTGTACTATGTATTTTGTAATGTATGATTATACATTATGATTCATAACCTAATCTATTATATGACATTATCTAGATATGGAGCCTAGTGGAAGGAATGGAAACCACAAGAATGCACGTGTCCCCTGATGGTATTTCCCTCTGATTCAAGATAATGATGTTGGATCTAGGGATATGATAGGTGCTGAGAAACATATAACTATATTGGGACAACTTACTTAGGTTATAAATAATAACCTTACCCATACGGTGTATTTGGATCCACCACGTGGAGGACCTCTGATAGATCGCTTTATGCGTTAAGAACTGTCATCATTCAATGGGACTACAAAACAATTTGTTGATGAGTAGTGGATAAGTTCCCTTGAGAAAATAATTCTCACTTTAGGATGTATTGAAAGAGAGAAGGTCTTCATGGAAGTTTATCATCTATCAGGAGATTTGGATCAGGGGTAGTCGTTAATCCAAAACATAATGGATGAGGAAAAAGTAGAGGAGTTGTAATGGACAAACATTATGTAAATATTCATAGAGAAATGCATTCCTTGTGAGTGGAGAGAGGAAATGGAGAGAGAATTATTGAATTTGAGGTAGAAGGAAGATGAGAATGTTGTAATGTATGGAGCTGACCTCACAAGGTTATCATGACATGATGTGTAATTAATACTAAATACAAAGAGAAAAATTGACCGATTCTTTGATGGAATAAATCCATTCCTCTGCTGGGCACTGGTCCACCAACGCTTTTAATCATATGAGGATATAGTTGCATGTGATATCAAGACAGAAAAAGAATTCTCTATGTATTATGACTTCAAGGGAAAGCTATAAAAGAAATGGTATTATGAAAACTATTGGAAATGAATTAAGGACACAAGGAAGAAGGGAAGAGTTGAATTTCCACCCCATTATAGTTATGGAAGGAAACACCCTGGTGCGTGCTTAAAGGGAAAAGGAGTATGCTACAAATGTGGTAATAAAGGCCATCTTGGTGGCGATTGTAAGGGGAAGAAATAATTGATTAGTGTTCAATGATATAATTTTTTGGATATGGGACATTTTTCTAATGATTTTCCAAATTATCAAAGAAATATACAACAGAGAAGTCCAAGGGAGAAGGGACAATATTATGCGATCACAACTACATAGGTTGATGTTCCGAATGACATGGTCGTAGGTACTTTAATCGTTTTATCAAATGTAGTCAATGCTTTATTTTATTCTGGATCGTCACATTCATTTATATCTTCCAATTTTTCCATGAAAAATATATATGTCCAATTTGATTTACTAATGGAGTTATCAGTCAAAACTCCTAGTGGATGTGTCATTGCAACAAAGGCATGTCTATTAGTCCCCCTCGAGACACATAAACATGATTCAGTTTCTAACCTTATAATCATACCAATGGTTTACTAGGAAATAATTCTCTTTAAGGATTGGCTATCAAATTATGATGTGAAGATCTGTCGCAAGATTAAGGAAGTTACAATTTTTGAGAATGGTGTAGAATCCATTATTTTTAGAGAATAAACCTCACCATGTGATTATTATCTAGATCCACCCCAGTATCTCTTCTAAATTCAATTAGAGGGGAGGAGTAAAATAAAATAAATATGGGTGATGAGAAGAATGTACAGATACAGGACGTACCTATTGTGAAAGAATATGTAGATGTTTTTCCAGCAGATTTAACTTGACATCCTCCAGAGCAAAAAATTGAGTTTTCAATTGACTTAATTTCTGGTTGAAGGCCCATATCAAAGACCAATTATAGAATGTCCACTGTGGAGTTAGTGGAACTAAAAAATCAAATTGATGAATTGAGTGATGAGGGATTTATTTTCCTTAGAGTTTCTCCACTGGGAGCCCATATTATTTTCATTAAGAAGAAACATGGGTCTATGAGGTTGTGCATTGACTATAGGCAATGCTATTATAATAAATAATAAGTATACTCTTCCACTAATTGATGAATTATTTGGTCAACTTCATAGAGCCCAATGTTTTTCTATGATTGATCTTCGATCTTGATATCAGCAGTTGTTTGTGAGGAATGAAGAAATTCCAAAAATAGCATTTCGAACAAGGTACGAGCATTATGAGTTTACAGTAATGCCTTTTAGACTAAATAATGCAGCTTCTACCCACATGGATCTAATGAACAATGTTTTCATTTATTATCTTGATGAATTTGTAGTGGTTTTTATTTATGACATCGTGATATACTCTAAAAGAATCAATGTTCATGAAAATCACTAGTGCACTATTTTGAAGACACTTAGAAGAAAAAAATTATATGTGTTATTCAGAAAGTGTGATTTTTGGCTCTAATCTGTTTCCTTTCCAGGAAAATTGTCTCTAAGTATGAAATATATGTAGTTCCCATGATGACAAAGGCTTTGTAAGAATGGCCTACTTCAACGAATGTAACTGAGGTATGCAGTTTTGTTGGTTTAGCGGGTTTTTATGGGCGTTTCTTTCAGAACTTCTACCATTTAGCCAACCCAATGACCAATATCACAGGATAAGAGGTTAATTTCATATGGAAAAAGGAATGTGAGGAATTTTTTGAAGAATTGATGAGTAGGTTAGTGAATGTTCTGATCCAAACCCTACCATCAGGGAATTATGGGTTTGTTATTTATAGCGATGAATCAAAGAAAGGACATGGTTGTGTCCTTATATAGAATTATTGAGGGATTTACTATGAATATAGTAAATGAAATTAATGAAAAAAACTATACAACTCATGATCTTGAGTTAGCGGTGGTAATCACTGCTTTGAAGATTTGGAAAGATTACATTAATGAAGAAAAATGTGAGATATATACAGATCATAAGAGTTTGAAATATATATTCTTAGAGAAAGAACTCAACATGAGACAAAGGATATGGATTGAGCTACTCAAAGACTACGATTTCACAATACACTACCACCCAGGGAAAGAAAATAATGTGGTATATGCTTTAAGTATAATGTACCATGGAATTCTGATCACGATGAGGGTTGAAAGGGATCCTATGATCATGGATCTTGTAAATATGGATATGAGAATTATCAAGGAAGGTAACACATCACATTTTTTCAAATGGTAGTTGAAAAGTATTTATTAAAAAGGATGAAAAGTTCTTAGGGTAATGATGAGGAGTTTAAAAAGAAAATTAGAGCTATAAATGATAGAAAGTTGACTAAATTCTCATACGAAGGAGGTATTTTGAAATTAGGGATGTGGATTTTTGTTCCCTCTATTCCTAAGATAAAGAGGGAACTATTGGATGATTCTCATAGCCCTAATTTCTCTATACACCATGATAACACAAAGTTGTATCGAGATCTCTGTGAATACTTTTAATGGGACAATATGAAAAGAGAGATTGATGAATATACATAAAAGTTCCTGATATGTCAACAAGTGAAGGATGGGAGGAAAAAGTCTAGGGGGATGATGCATCCTCTACCCATAACATCATAGAAGTTGGTGAACATTATCATGGATTTTTTCACTGGAATTCAAATTACATCCAGAGGAAACAATGAATCATGGTTAATTGTGGATCTTCTTACAAAGACAACTCACTTTATTGTGATTAGAGAAGACTTCTCATTGGATCAACATGCATGGATTTACATCAAAGAAGTAGTACGGCCGCATGGTGTACAACTATCTATTGTATCCAACTGTGATCCTAGATTCACCTCAAAGTTCAAGAAAGGTCTTGAACATGCTCTATGCTCTGAACTAAATTATAGTACGGCCTATCATCCCCAAACTGATGGCCAATCTGAGCGGACTATTCAGACACTGAAAGACATGTTGAGAGCACATTCTATGGAATTCAAAGGAGGAGGGGACCAACATCTTCCACTGGATGAATTCTCCTAAAACAATAGTTTCCACTCGAGTATCCAAATGACACCATATGAAGCAATTTATTGGATAAAGGTGCAGAACACTGGTGTTTTCGGATGTAGTTGGTGATCGTAAGATGGAGGGACATGAAATGGTCGAAGAAATGGTGAAGAAGGTGAAAATCATTCAGCGGCGTATCAAGTCATCCCTAAGTCGAAAGAAGAGTTATACGGATAACTGTCGATGAGACCATGAATTCACTATTGGAGACCTGGTATTTCTACGGATATCTCCGTGGAAGAAGTTCATGGGGTTTGGGAAGAAAGAAAAAACTAAGTCATAGGAATATCGGCCCCTTCGAGATCCTTGATCGTGTAGGAGCTATGGCCTATCGACTAGCACTTCCACGTACCATGATGAAAGTAAATGATGTCATTCCTGTATCTATCTTATTGAAGTACATACTAGACCCTTAAAATGTACTTCATTCAAAGGTGGAATAGTTGCAAGATGATATTTCCTATGAGGAGCATCCAGTGAAAATATTGAATCGTAGAGACAATTTTCTATGCAACAAGACTACTATCTGGTCATGAAACTGTGGAAAATCTGTAAGTACGAAGAGGCAACATGGGAACTGGTGGAATAATTGAAGGAAAAGCACCCCACCTATTTTTGGACTACCTAAAAAATGAAATTTTGTGGGTGAAATTTTTGAAGGGTGGAAGAATATAACGACCCATTATTTTTTAATGGAAACTCCTTTCTTATAAATAGGTCATAATCACATGATTTCACAACATAATTAACCTCTAACTACTTTGTGACAATTAAAACATATGTTTTTCACTTCTATGATGTGAATTTCGAAAATATGACAAATACGGTTGTAATTAGTATGTTATTTGAAGTCCAATAAAGAAAACATAATTTTTTTGTGAATAACCACCTACCCGTATGAATATTTACATACCCTCATGAATTGTGATATACTCTAATGAATAGTAACCTTAACTGTTATTTTATATAAATAATATTCATGTGAATGTACGATATACCAATGCATTGGAGTAAGTAAATAAGTGTTTTAAAACTGTTGTTTTTAGAACAAATTATGATTTTAATGAAATATTAAATGAATCTTATTTATAATTTTAAAGAGAAATAGACTTTATTTTTGGATTCTACACTTTGAAAAACGGTTGAAGTGATTTTTTGGTATTTTTCTGAAATACATGAATTTTTTATGAATAGTGAAATGCCATAATTTACAAAATTGAAAAAATATGCTAATTGTAGAGTCATGCATGATGTTATAATAATGTAAGACCAATTTGTTTGGGATCACATTATTATATAAGTATTTTTGATCAAGGAACACTCACTATTCTTTATTTGTGGGGAAATAATAAATTTATTAATTTTATAATAAGAAATATCCTCTCTCTTCCACTATAAAACCTTGTCTCACTCCCTCTTCTATTCAATCCTATCAAGGCTTGTGCCTCCTAAAAATTCTATCCAAATATACTCCCAAACTCCTCTCCCACGTCCAGTAATCCTTGGTCTCAAAAAAGACCCAAACATCCCCTTAAGGAGGCTCTAAAGGATGTCTGGTTCACGAGGTAAATTCCTATTTAATTCTTTGTCTTTGCTTTCAAGTTCATTTATTTTCTTTTTCTATTACCTATACTTATACACTTTTTTTGATCAATCTAGTACCTTATATTATTGGAAATGTTTCATGATATTTTAATAAGTTATCATCATCTCTCCCTTTTACCTTCTTTTATACTAGCATTAAGAACAACATATGAGATTTGTCAATTTTCCATAGTTGAGGATGTTGGGCTTTCAATTTCTATTATAATTCTCAATTATGGTCTTGAAACCATTCTTGTAATGGTTAAAACAGATTATTATATATTTAATATAACCTAATTAGGATTCATTAATCCCGTTGTACAAATGGTATTAAGTTATAACAAAAAATGAGTTCGTCGTTCTCAAAACCCACAAATTAACCGAAACAGTTATCATTAATGTTACATATAATAATTCATCCTATTGAAATGTATCCAAGTAATATAAATGACAAATAACACCTATTTATGATCATAAATAATATTTTAATTCAGTTATGGAGAATTACATGAACTCCATTACTTAAGAACATGTGAACCAATTATGAAAATAAAGGAAATGAATGCTACAGAACGATGAAATTCAATATAATAACTTATAAATAAGTGAATAAATGAACTAAAAATAATTATTACAAACTAAATACATGTCTAATAGGTTCTGATATAATTTTTTAATAATTATAATTTCATAATCCAGGAGCTTAAGATCAGAAGAGGAACACGTACAGAGTTGAGGTAAGGGTTTTCCACCAGAACATCCATTTTTATTGAAGTTACATTCATTGTCTAATTACCTCAATGAGATTTTTATATATTATTATTAAGTCTTCAGAAATTCATTCTAAGTATTCTAAATATTTACACCAACCAGAATCCTTCCCTATTTTCTAGATGTTTAAATGTTTTAAAAGATACATTCCAAACTGTTTCCAAAATACAAGCCCAATTCATGGGAATTTCTCTAATTCAAATATATTTTAAGGGAACTCTATAATCTATTTCTGGAAACCACTATACTGCTAAAAACACTCATTTTATCATGAAATACTCTCTTACTTCACTTCTTGTTTTATACAATGATTTTTCCAAAATTACTCTACTTTTCAGATAAAAGATTATTTACCTCAAGAATTGCTTAATGATTTTATTAGAGTATTTTCGTCAGATTCCACACTATTGTGGATTAATATGTATTATTAGGTTTAGTCAATTATGAATTCAAAACAAAATATTTAATTTAATTTTTTATTACTAAGCCTATTTTGGGTTATCTATCCTAAACCCATTCAAAATATTACTCGGAATTGTTATTGTTTTATGTTTAAGGATTAGGGAACGTTATTAACATTTCATATGATATTTTCAATATGAATGTATATGTTGATTATGTTTATACCAGATCATATAAGGAATTAATTGGGGTTATTATGTGATGGGTGGGGCCCGCTATAGCCCCCGATGCTGCGGTATGTCTCATGAGACAAATAGACATGGAATTTGTGGAGGTCTCTCCCAATGTGATATATGGATTTTTACCGAGGCCATAATCATTAGACATCTTGTCCGAGGCCTTAAATAAAGTTTTATAATGTCCAACATATTGTCGTCCCTCATTATAAAGATAGTAATTGAAATTTAATGTGGTTATTCAACAAGTCGAATACCCATGATTATGTTATATTTTGGAAGTATTTACTCAGCTCATATTCCTTCCATTTTATGTTCAAACTTATTCTTAAAGGCACACATTTTCAATTATTCACAACGTATATTGTTTATTTTATCTTATGTTTTATTGATTACTCTTACTGAGTGTTTTATATCACCCCTTTCTAATGTTTCATTTTCTCAGGACATGAAGAAGGAAATTATGAATGACTTTCTAGCATAATCTATGAGTCATGGATGTTTCTAGAGGAATAAATTAGTGTTGTTTTTCCCATCATGATATAATGATAAACTTATTTATGTATCTTGTTTCCAAAAGATACTAAACTACTTGGTCATTTGGGATTCACATTCCCTGTTTATATTCCAATGTAATAAAATAAGGCACCGGCTCCGGGCAACTAGGGTCGGGTCCTTACACAATGTATATATCATATCAATATTGAATAATGTCTCAAATTTTTTAAACAATTAAAAATATAAATTTAAAAATGTTTCTAATTTTCAGAATTTAAACAAAATTAAATTAAATAATAATTCCTAAAAGGAATGAATTATTAGCATTCCTTTAGAAAACTATTATTTTCCCCAATTACATTCAAATATTTTTAGCTCTATATGATACATCAAACATTCAATACCATTATAGGGTTGTAAATTTAATCACATATATTCCCTTATATTGAAAAAAGGTAATTGATAAAACACATATAAAAAGACACCTATTCTTTAGTTTTTTAATTATTCTACATGACATCCATTTACAAATTATATAATTATATGCACTTAAAAAAACCTTCTACATTAATCACATAGAGTGTGGGATATAAAAATCTCTATAATCCATGAAATTGATGAAATTTTCAGAATAATGACTATATCCTAAATTTGAAAGTAAATATTGAAAAAAAATATGATCTTCTTTATATGAAACTTCAACATTTTCATTTAAATTATTTCATAAAATATAATTTTTCATTATGAAAATAATATATATAGAAATTAACACCAATTACCATGTTTCATTAAAATCAATATGATTTGAATCATTATATATATATTGATAAATACCTAAAAGATTGATTTAATCATCTAAATTCATCATGTAATATTTTAAAAACATGTTTTTTTATTATACATCCATTGAAATACCAATATGTCAACACATTTTTTATCTCTCAAATTTTTCTTCAAATCATATGATTTGAATATGTTGGGATCAACATTCCCAATTTCATTGGGCCTTCCATGTTAGCAAAAGTATATGGTTCCTTATGATAAAGTTTATAATATGATATTATAGATGAATTTATCAAAGTATATAAATTAAATTTACCATGAGATTCTTAATTCTTATAATCAATATTCCATTATGTTTCAAATGAAATATTATTTGTCTAGAAAATAAATTTGTAGATATTAATTATTTTCATCTGATTATTTTTTATAACTTGTAACTCTTTATACAGGTCTATTTATTGTGTATATCCCGTCATTGACTCTCTTATTATACTTTATAAAATTTCTTCCATTGGTTTTTGTAAAACATGGGATGCAGAATAAATTCCCGAATTCCTAGTTAGAAATCGCCCTATAAAAAATCTCATAACATTTATTGAACAATATTTTTGAAGATATGAGTTAATTATGAATTTTGATAACTATTAATATGTATTTTATGAAAAAATATATTTTTAATCCATTATTTAATATCATTATCTACCCATTTTCCACCAAATGTCAATTTTTTATTTTATATATCACTTCTTTATATCATTTATGAATAACTATATTCATAATTTACTCTGTCAATTTGTATATATTATTAATCATAGTTTTTCATGTAATTTCATTATATATATAATCCATTTATTTAACAATCATTTTTATTTTTACCACACCTATAAATGTGAATAAATTCATCATGAAATTTTGAATTAAAAACCATAAAATCATGTTATCTCATATGAAGAAAATCCCTATCATAAGTAATAAGTTACAAATCATTATTTGTTTAATCCATGAAAGCTATGTTTTAAACATTTTATTTTATATATTCAAGTGTATTAAATTTTTTATATCTCTATATTTTCTTATCATGGTAATAAAATTACATTATTATCACATATATGAAATTTTACATCAGTCAAAAACATTCTTTAGTAAAAATATCATAAAATGTTTTAGTTGTGTTTTACTATTTTAATTTCACCTAAATAGAAATATCTTCACATATAATACTAAGTAAAATTCATTAGAATATAGTATCATGGACCATAGTAATTGATATCTTGAAACATAATACAATTTGATGACTATCCTGTTGTCATATTATGTTATGTTTTATTCTTAAAATGAAATAACATTTCTATTGAAAATTAAACTCATTAACATTTTATGAGTACTTAAATATAGTCGATAGTTATTAACCAAAAAAACTATAATTTATATATTACTCAATTAAAAAATCATCAAAATTATAATGCGGCATCGAATAAATTTAATATTATATATATATTTTTATAAACGTAATAACTAATAAAATTTTCAATTTAAATAAGGGAGGGTATTCATCTATATAATAACTATGAAATCACTCATTTAGAAATATTTTATTCCTCTAATGTGACGATGAATTTTCTTTACCAGAACTTATATATAATGATTTTGTGATACACTTTTATTTTAACTACTCAAATAATATCATATGTATCTGTTTTTTAGTATTTCAATATTAATCACACCATCAATGACATTCCTCAATAAAATTAGATGTTTTATATATTATTATATTCCCAATTGAATATTTAATTAATTTACCAATAAATACCTCAACATGAAAACCTCTCAAATCATCGACATTATTTGATTTTTCTATTGACATATTATGCAACCACAAAAAATATTTTTTCCCACACTCATCACATTAAGGAAATATTCCTTCAAACAAAAATTTCTTTTTATTGCTGTATTTTCATAAATATAAAGTTATTGATTAATAATTATAATTAAATTTCATAGTTTCTCAATAATAATTATTTCAACCATCATATTCCTAAAATAATTGTTTTTATCACTTATCGAATGGGTTAAATATTTTAACTTGATAATGGGATTGTCAATGAAATACATAATAATATTATCAATATAATTAACTAATAATGAATATAATCCAACTTACTTTATATAGTTATTGATAAACTTATTCGAGAAGTAATTCATGGCATTTTAGCTTCATTTATATTTTTCTAAAATAAATCATTAATGGTTAATAATAACCAATTGATATATTATATTAATTTTAATTATCTTGTCTCTTTTATCAAGGATAACACTAAGATAAATCATCAATAAATAATATTTCATTTCCATTTATTATTCTTGACAAAATGTGATCCAACAAAGTATTTCCTAAAACACCACAATTCCTTAATAATTTCAATTATATCTGGTGACATATTTTATCATTTAAACATCACTTACTCAATGAAATGTTAAATTTAATTTATTTTCCAATATTTAAAAAATTCCACTTATAAAATTATTTCATATTAACAAGGGATATCAAAAAAATTATATTTTCTAATAAAATTATAAGATTATAGTTTTGTGGGTATTTATCTATGTTTTCATATTCATAATCATAATATTATTCATTATATTGAAAATTAATTTTTATTCTGCAGTGATGAATTGTCTATTCCCTTCATTTTTATGATATTTCACAAAATTAATCACATAACAAAGATGAGTTTTTTCTTCGAGAACTACCATTATTATCATAGTTATTAGCATGAAGATGGATAATTGTTTTAATGTTGAAATTGTTAAAAGAATGACTAAATTATTATTTACCATCTCTCCAATGTATGTTCTTTATGAAAAATTATTGATTCTAATTAATGTTATTTATATAATCATTAGAACCATATTTAACATCATAATTATTTTTATATTGAATGATATGAGACATTAGAATGAATTAAATGAGATATCAATCTAGTTATTTTCTTCATCTATAATGATGGATCTATTTTATTCATAGGTGAAGTCATGGTATTTTTGTTATTATCAATAAAAAAATTATCAGTGAATTGATCTTAATGAGGAAAATATATTATGTAAATTTTGACACATATTTTTCATTTAAATTTATTTAACAAGATTATATATATAATACATTTTCTGTAACATTAAATGAAATCCCAGTTTCTTATATTTAATAAATGAAACACATACATAATAATATCAACCAATGTTTTCAATATTTGAAAAGACATGATGAAATTATTATTAAGACTCTCTTATTAGACTTTCTATGTATATTCTCGATGTATTTTCCAAAAAAGTATTGTATCTATGATCATTACCAACTCACATATAAATTATTTGATTGATTGATATTAGAGTAATATATTTTAAAATAAAATATGAATTCTATTAATAATAATTTCATATAATATAGAGGATATCCTAATATTAGATATATGTTATCCATTCAAAATGATTTATATATAATGTATTTTTAGGATATAGATTAATAGAATCCAAACTGTTTATAAATATTTTAAATATGTAATTCCCTGAATAAAAGAACCCACACAAAATACTATGGTAAATACCATTTGAAAACGAGTGTTCCTCCCCTTTAATAAGTAGTGTCATGACCCGTCACAATGGGGCACATGTTATGGCTACCCCAATAAAACCTTTAATAGGCCAGAGGCTAGCGACTAGCAGTGAAATGTTCTATCCGTCACATAGGAGGAATTTTTGTAGTTTACATGCACGTAGACACACACACACACATCCACTCCGATTAAATGAAGTAATGTAAAAAAAATAAGAAACCTTGCACAAATTTATCGAAATATGACAATTAATGTATTGAAAAAAATATTGAAAGAAAAAAGGGAAAATACAATCCCATTAAAAAAATATGAAAACATGTCCAACTTGAATGTACAGAAGGAGTTTTCTTTCAAGTTAACCCCAAAATATATCTCGATCATCCTATATTACTAATCTCATATTCTTATTTGTCCCTTTAGGACTCAGTTAAATTATAAGGACCTGGCCTTAAACATTACATAATATTGAATTAAATGAATAATTCACATTGAGGATCTTTTCAGGTTTAGAGTTTTAGAGAATTATGACATAACTATTACATCTCAAAAGATTACAAGGTAGACATATCTACATAGTTTCCATTTTTTCATAAAATAAAAACTCTTAAAAAAATATTAATGTCTAGGTCCATGTTTTAGATAGCATGACTTTTCCTTGATCCCATCCTTGACCTTATTCATCTTTAAGTCCTGTGAAAACATTTCAAAACATGGGATGAGCATAAAAAGCTCAGTAAGGGTTATAAAACAAAGAACGAAAACATTTTTTCATAAATACATACAAAACATTAACACTTTTAATTACCTCATGGAATCATAAGATTTATTAATGACACATAGAAATCATTAATCATAAAGGTAACTTGTGGCATCTATATAATACACACATTGTAACTATCACAACTACATAGGTAGTTACTTTGGAATACGCACCACAGTATATTCCCTAAATCTGTTAGGAGAAATATTCATGTTTACCTCTATCATGTTACCCAATGCATTGAAGAGCAATCTCGGGCTCACCCGCCCTTGGTTTATCACGAAACCACCCATATACATAAATAATCCCCAAGAACCATAACATGATCATAACACATAACAAAAGCATAAAGGAAAGATAACATTTCCATATTGCAATAACAAAATATCATTTCAAGATATTGAATTAATAAATCAATTCTAAAAATCATTTTCAATACCAAAATACGTAAAAAGAGTATATTGTATTTATTTTTTCCTTTTAAAAACATTCCGGCTTGTTAATGAAGCCAAAGATCAAATAATACTCGCGGCGACGGAAAGGTCGTCATCACCGCTTACGTTAAAATAAACAATCATTTTTGTCTTTTAGTAAAATTATTCATATAAAAAGATTCCCTTTGAATGAAATGAGAAGTCAATGGGCTTTATACACAATATAAAATTATGTTCTGTATAAAACTAAATATTTCTCAATGAAAGGAGAATGAGACGAAGTCCCTTACCTCGTGTCCGACTTGACTCGATCTTTCTTTAATCTCCTGAATAAAAAACTAAAGTTAATTTATACTTTCTTAAGAACCATTTTCTAGTTTATTATTCCTTTTATATCACTTATTACCATGTTATAAACATTATGCAATCATTTAAGTTAATAACGTTCATTTTGTTGATATTTGGCACTTGAGTAAAAATGAACAACTTATATTTATAAGTTGTCCATGTGATCAAAGTATCATTATATCCAGAATTATATTCATGATTTGGAAATCATCTATATCATATAAATTAATTATATACATTTTTTTTATAATATTACATAACATTTTGAGGAAAGAAATGAAATTCACCGTCCTTGGAGACAGTAAGCTGTACGTACGCATGAACGCTACTTTCATTTTATTTCATATTTTAATGGAATTTAAAACATAATGATACATAGTTATATTATAATTCCAGTATAATATCATATATAATATCATTAAACCTATCCTTTATACATCCCACATAAGGCATTAACGAGTCACATCACTTTAAGGGGGCGGTAGTCCGCACTTCCTCAAATGAGATTATCATATTTACCCACTGTGGAAACCATAAAGGATTGATATAATTTGGAATTACAGAAGTATAATGAAGTCATAAAAATAATATATATCATATATAAATATAGTTCGATCATAATGGCCACCATGAGAGGCGGTAAGATGTAATTGAAAAATCATCATTTCATGAGGCCATAGTTTTCCATCCACAGGAACATTATGTTCCTCATCCATTAGATGGAGGTGTGTGTAAGTGTAGTTAGAATCCTTATTATAAAAAAATGCTAGTATATTGAGGATATTTCTGTTTTTACAAAATAAATAAATAAAAAGTGTTTAGGGGTTGGATAAGTAAAATAAAAGAAAACAATTTAAGAGAAAATGTTACCTTTAATTTGGGTAACTCCCTTTGGATTGAACAAAAGGACTTCCTGAAGTGCCTTCTGCCTAAGGTAAGGCTTCTAAGAGGAGGAGAGGGATGTTGAGAGCTTAATTGGGCAGAGTTTGGATGAGACAAATGGCTTGAGAGGTGGGAGGGATTGGTAAGAAGTGGTCTACATTTATAAGGGGGAGGAGGGCTCTTTTGGAAAGTGTGAAACTATTATTTTATTATATAATTATATTAAGTTTCTAATGGTCCAAAAATCATTATATTCAAAGATAATATGACTCATGTTAGAAATAAAATCATCCAATATGAATTTGACATGTTTTGGATAATATTTTAATCATTATAATCATTTTTATTTAAATCATTTATTAATGAGGTAAATACTGCATCATTATTGTGTCAAAAATAATTTAATTTATTTGATGTTTAAAAATTATATAAAAACATCCATGATATAGGAAATCTTTTTATATTTCCGAAGAATATTTTTAGTCAAATATAGGACTTATATAACACCATATAAAAATTAATTACTAAAAGATTTCTGTTTATGTCATTTTGGCCTTTACTTTAAATTAATTAATCTAAATTGACATTATCACTTATAAATGGATCAAAGGGGTTAGAAAATATTCCCAATGATTCCCATGGTCGTTAATGACTAAAAAAATAAGGTTAGGACCAGTTTTAAGGTAATTTTGAATTATTATAATATTCTTTTAACCATAAATTTCTTTATTTACCTTTAACTACAGTAAATAAAAGTCAAAAGTTACTATTCACCAAAAAATATTTTCATCTTAATGAACCATATTTTTACTTCTCGATAACAACCATGTATATCGGATTTTTGAAATTCAATTCAAAAAAGTGATAAAAATTCATTAAAATGAAAATGTCGGGTTTTTTAACTACCACTAAGTGGTGTCACCATTCATCAAAAATTGAAGTTTTTCAGAAAAATACCAAAAAATCTGCCGAAGAAATATTTTATATTCTGAATTAAAAATTGATGTCTATTTTTCCAAATTCAAAAAATAGAAGTGGAATTAATTAATTCAAAAATTTATTCCCGTTGTTAAAACAAATAGCGTGTTTTTAAGAAAAAACAACTATCAAAAGATTGATACTTGATTATGTCCAATTTCAAAGTGAAATTACTTCCAATGAACAAAATTGGATCAAATGGTAAAAATATATTTTAATTTAACCTTAAAACCAATTAAAAAGATAATCTAACCATATAAATAAATTAGATTACATGGAACTATTGAATTAAAATACAATATTTTTCACTATTCATTAAAAAAAGATCTTTATCAGAGAAATAGAAACAAAAATTACCCAAAGTAAAATTTTATGTCCCCATTCTAAAGAAGGAATATATTTGGTCCATTAGAACATATAAAGATGACCAAAACTTGATTTAATGATGGTTCTCCATTAAAAGGCTGTAAATCGGCCTTTTAATGTAAATTATGCTTAAAATTAGATTTATTCACATTTTAATCCTCTAACTTTTAATGGATAAAATTAAATACATCTAAAAACATGTATAATCATATTTTAGTTAGTTTCCTTCATTTCCGCCACTACAATGGCTTGGAGTTAACTACCATTTAAAATAATAAGATTATATTATTAGTGTGCAACGTAAGATTCTAAAGAAACCCGTTGTTGCGTATCGGGTACGCTATCGAACATTGCAACCCTTTTAATAAAAAATTAATATGTAATTGACAAATATTAATAAATATTAGATATGTATTATTCATCATTTACTTGTGAAGTTTCATCTTTCCCCCCTTTTGGAAATTGCATCCTGACAATTTTTATTGACTTATCAAAATAAGTGGGGGCATTTATCACTCATAACATTTTTAGATTCCCACATTTCCTATTCAACCATATGGTTTTTCCACAAAACCTTTACCTGATGAATTACCTTATTCCACAACACTTTCTCTCTATGGTCAAGAATTTGAACTGTTTGTTCTTCATAAGATTGATTCTCTTCCAACTGAACTACCTATGGTCTCAAAACATTAGTTTGATCTGACATATACTTTCTCAACATCGAAACATGAAAAAAAAATTGTACCTGGGAAAAATTGGAGGTAAAGCCCCTCTATATGCAACTGATCCCACTTTCTATATAATTTCATAATGTCCAATGAACCTTAGACTCAACTTTCCCTTCTTACCAAAACACATCACACATTTCCGTGGAGAAACTTTGAGAAAGACATGATCACCTACCTCAAAGGAATGATTCTTCCTCCAGTTATCAGCATAAAATTTCTATCTGGTAAGAGCTATTCTCATGTGCTTCTGAATCAACTGAACTTTCTTCGCTACCTCTTCTACCAATATGGGTCTCAACAGCTTCCTTTCACCTACATCATCCCCAAAAGCTGGAGTTCGATAATGATTTCCATATAATGCCTCAAATGGAGCCATATGTATACTGGAATGAAAACAGTTACTATAAGAAAATTCATCCAAAGAAAGATGTTAGTCCCAACATCCCTGATAATCCATTGAGCAAGTACGTAACATATCCTCCAATGTCTGAATTGTTCGTTCTGACTGCCCATTTTATTGAGGATGAAAAGATGTACTAAAATTTAATTCAGTACCCAATCACTTCTGAAGGCTTTTACAAAACATAGAAGTAAACCTGGGATCACGAACAGATACAATGAAGAGGGGAAATCCATTCAACCTGACTATCTCTTTAATATACAACCGAGCAATTTTATCTAAAGATAGAGTATCTCAAATAGGAAGGAAATGAGCAAATTTAGTCAATCGATCAAATATAACCCTGATTGCATTATTACCTTGAGATGTATTTGGTAATCCCACCACGAAGTCCAGGGATATATTTTCCCATTTCCACTCTGGCACCGGACATGGCTGAAGCATCCCTTTCAGTAACTGCCACTCTTCTTTAACCAGCTGACAAGTCAAACCCTTCAAAGTAAAATCAACAATATCTCTTTTCATTCCATCCCACCAGTAATACTCCCGAAGATCTCTGTACATCTTAGTAATACCTGGATGAACTGAAAATGAAGAACTATGAGCTTCACATAAGAACTCATTATTCAACTGTGAATCACTAGGTACACATAATCTCATCCCAAATCTCAAAACTCTATCATTAGCAAATGTTAAATTCAGGAAACTTACCTTTATGAACCAACTCTACCTTGTTTTGCAAGTCACTGTCTTGTTTCTGCACTTTCCTAATTCTGTATGATAGAGATGATTTCACTGAAACCTGAAACAAAACAGAAGAATTTCTTTCAACAACAACTTCTATGCCAAAGTTCATCAAATCAAACACCAAAGGATCTCGTTCCAAATGTATCAAAGCTAATGAGACATTACCTTTTCGACTCAAAGCATCAGTCACTTTATTTACTTTTCACAGATGGTAATGGATCATGCAATCATAATCCTTGATTAATTCCAACCATCGCCTCCGTATCATGTTCAATTATTTCGGAGTGAATATATACTTCAAAATTTTGTGATCATTATATATTTCCCACTTCACTCCATACAAATGATGCCTCTAAATTTTTAAAACAAAAACATAAGCAGATAATATCAAATCATGTGTATGGTAATTTAACTCATGTGGTTTCAACTGATGTAAAGCATAAGAAATTTCATGATCATTTTGCATTAGGACACAACCACATCCTTTCAACAAAGCATCACTGTAGATAACAAACTCACCATTTCTAGAAGGTAGTTCCAAAATTGTAGCATTCACCAATCTTCATTTCAATTCCTAATAACAATCATCACATTCTCTTGTCCAGATGAACTTAACACCTTTTCGAGTTAACTTAGTCATTAGACTAGATAACCGTGAAAATTTTTCAACATTCCTCCTGTAATAACCTACCAAACCAAGAAAAAAACGTATCTCGGTTATATTTGTGGGTCTTGGCCATTCATAAACAACTTTTTTTAGCAAGATCAAAAGTTATGCCATTTTTGGAAACAATATGACCAAGGAAAGAAATTTGTTGTAACCAGAACTCACACTTTCTGAATTTCACATAAAGCTTCTTTTCTTTTAAGGTATTCAAGGAAACCCTTAAATGACTCTCATGTACCTATTTACATTTGGAATAAACCAAATTATCATTAATGAACACAACCACAAACATATCCAAGAACTCACAGAAAATTCTATTCATAAGATCCATGAATACAATAGGTGCATTGGTCATCCCAAAAGGAATAACTACAAATTCATAATGGCCATATCTAGTACGAAAATCAGTATTTGGAACATCTTCTTCCTTTAATTTCAACTTATGGTACCTCATCCTCATGTCAATCTTTGAAAAATACAGTGCTCCCTGGAGATGATCAAACAAATCATCGATATGAGGAAAAGGATACTTATTCTTAACAGTGATGTTATTTAATGTTCTATAATCAATGGAAAGTCTAATTGAACCATATTTCTTTTTAACAAACTAGAAAGAAGAACCCATGGTGACGTGATAGGTTGAATGAATTCATTATCTAATAACTCCTACAATAGCTTATTTAACACTAAAAGTTCAATTTGAGCCATTCGATAAGGGGGTTTTGAAATTGGCTTAGCAATAGGAACTTTGTCAACAGTAAATTCAACTTACCGATCAGGTATAATACCAAGAAACTCACCAGGAAAAACATCATGGTACTCGTTTACCACTGGCACATATTTAATCTTATCAGTTCATTTGTTTTCAACAATATGTGCAAGGTAACATTAATTTCCATATTTTACTAGTTTCTAGGTTTCCTGATATGTTATCAACAGCAAGGGTTCATTTTTGTATACAAACTGAAAATTATTCTGAAAAGAAACCTCTTTAGATATGCAATCAATCTTAGCATGATAAACAAAAAGCCAATCCATGACCAAAATAACATTAAACTCTACTAGAGGAAAAACTATAAGGTTTACAGGTAGATTCTTTCCGCACACAAGGACATGAAAGTTATTATGCTTTATTTTTGTCTAATCATTTCTTCCAGGTGTTTTTACTGTAAGTTCCGTATTCATATCTTGAGATGGAATTCCTAATTTACTAGAAAACTTCTCAGAAATTAAAGAGTGTGTAGACCCTGAATCAAACAACACATTGGCATAATCTGAACAAAAAAATGTACCTAATACAACTTCATTTGATGGCCCAACATCTTCTGAAGTAGTTTCAAAGGAATTCTCCACCCATTTCTGCTTGTCGTCTGGCTGCTTTCCTTCGGTTGCATTCTTTATCGGACAATCATTTGCATAATGACCCATTTCATTGCACTTAAAACATTTTACGGACTGTAAATCAGATTTTGTCTTACCATTACCCTGATCTTTTTCAGTGAAATTACGTGCCTTATATACCATTTTACCACATCGGTAGCACTTACCAGAATTTAAAATACATTCCCCAGCATGCTTTTTACCATTATTTTCACAAAATGTAAACATAATTTTCTTACCATCATACTTTTTTGAAGAGTTCTTCCCTTTCACCAGCCACCTCGACCTCTTATTATGTTGTTTGTATAAGAATACCTGATCATCAACAAACTACATTTCCACCTTCTCCGCACAACGAACAAGTTTTTCATAACTTTTGAACTCACGAGAATCTAAATCCCTTCAATACTTTGGCTTTAATCCTGAGTAAAAAACGGTTGATTTTACTATTAATATCTCATATGAAATTAGGATCATACCTTGCCAGTCGAGTGAGTTTTTCTTCATAAGAAACCACGAAGTCATCCTACTGCCTCAATTCCATGAATTGTTTATCCATCCAAAGACGAACCACCTTAAGAAAATATTTCTCAAGAAACATACCTTTGAATTCATCCCAATCAAGAGAATCAATCTCCTCACTATCCCTGATATTTTTCACCATTGACTACCACTGATCAGCTTCACCTTCATAATGGTAAACATCAAGACTATCATTTTTATGTTCTGAACAACCCATGACATCAAAAATCTTCTCCAATTATTTAATCCAACATTCAGATAGAACAATGCCAGATTATCCTCTGATTGATAGAGGATGTTGCCTCATGAAATTCTCCACTACAGACATGTTACTCTGTGGTTGATCTGGCTGATCTTGTACAAGGATACCACCTCCATTTATATCCAGTGTCAATTGTCCCATCACTGCAAAAAAACTGTCCAGTTCCCATTCCGAACATCTCAGGTTGCTAATTTGGAAGGTTTCCTTCCTCCGGATATCGTCCCAACATAGCTGCCTTGTTTCCTCTGCGGAAAACCATTCTGAACATAGAAATATCTTAGGCCAAGAAACATGGTAAAATGTAAATTCTATATGATATCAATATTAACATAAATTACTTTATGGATATTAATTTATCTATACCCTAACTCCTAAATTTATCTAAACCGACCTCTGATACCAACTATAAGGACCTGGCCTTAAACATTACATAATATTGAATAAAAAGAATAATTCACATTGAGGATCTTTTTAGGTTTAGAGTTTTACAGAATTAGGACCTAACTATTACATCTCAAAAGATCACAAGGTAGACATATCTACATAGATTCCATTTTTAAAAAAAAAACTCTTAAAAAAAGTGTCATGTCTAGTTCTATGTTTTAGATAGCATGACTTTTCCTTGATCCCATACTTGACCTTATTCATCTTTACGTCCTGTGAAAACATTTGAAAACTTGGGATGAGCATAAAAAGCTCAGTAAGGGTTATAAAACAAATAATGAAAACATTTGTTCATAAATACATATAAAACATAAACTCTTTTACTTACCTCATGAAATCATAAGATTTATGAAAGACACATAGAAATCATTATTCATAAAGGTAACTTGTGGCATCCATATCATACATACATTGTAGCTATCACAGCTACATAGGGAGTTACTTTGGAATACCCATCACAATATATTCCTTAAATATCTTAGGAGAAACATTCACATTTACCTCTGTCATGCTACCCAATGCATTGGAGAGCTATCTCGGGCTCACCCACCCTAGGTTAATAACGGAACCACCCATATACATAAATAATTCCCAAGAACAATAACATGATCATAACACATAACAAAATCATAAAGGAATGATAACATTTCCATATTGAAATAACAAAATATCATTTCAAGATATAAAAATAATAAATCCATTCTCAAAATCATTTTCAATACCAAAATATGTAAAAAGAGTGTATTGTATTTATTTTTTCCTTTTAAAAACATTCCGTCTTGTTAAGGAACCCAAAGATCAAATAATACTCGCGGTGGCGGAAAGGTCGTTGTCATCACTTACGATAAAAAAACAATACTTTTTGTATTTTAGTAAAATGATTCGTATAAAAATATTCCTTTTTAATGAAATGAGAAGTCAATGTGGTTTATACACCGTATAAAATAATGTTCTGTATAAAACTAAATATGCCTCAATGAAAGGAGAATGAGACAAAGTCCCTTACCTCGCATTCGACTTGACTCGATCATTCTTTAATCTACTGAATTATAAACTAAAGTAAATTTCTATTTGCTTAAGTAAATTTTTCATGTTTATTATTCTTTTATGTCACTTATTACCATGTCATAAACATTATGCAATCATTAAAGTTAATAACGTTCATTTTGTAGATATTTGGTACTTGAGTAAAAATGAACAACATATATTTATAAGTTGTCCATGTGGTCAAAGGATCATTATATCCAGAATGATATTCATGATTTTGATATCATATATATTATATATATCCAGTATATACATGTTATTATAATAGTATATAAAATTTAGAAGTTAGAAATGAAATTCACCGTTCATGGAGACGGTTAACCGTACGTACGCATGAACGCTACTTTAATTTCTATTTACTATTTTAATGGAATTTAAAACATAATGATACATATGTATATTTTAATTCCAGTATAATATAATATATAATATCATTAACGCTATCTTTTATACATCCCACATAAGGCTTTAACGAGTCTCATCACTTTAAGGGGGTGGTAGTCCGCACTTCCTCAAATGAGATTATTGTATTTACCCACTATGGAAAACTTAAAGGCTTGATATAATTGAGAAGTACAGAAGTATAATGAATTCATAAACATAATATATATCATATATAAATATAGTTCCATCATAAAGGCCACCATGAGACGCGGTAAGATGTAATTGAACAATCATCATTTCATGAGGCCTTAGTTTTCCATCCAAAGAAACATTATGTTCTTCATCCATTAGATGGAGGGGTGTGTAAGTGTATTTCGAATAATTATTATAACAACAACCTTGTATATTGAGGATACTGGTGTTGTTACAAAAAAAAAATTAAAAGAGTTTAGTGGTTGGAGAAGTAAAATAAAAGAAAGCAATTTAAGAGAAACCGTTACCTTTAATTTTGGTAACTCCCTTTGGTTTGAACCAAACGACTTTTTAATGTAAATTATGCCAAAGGTAAGGCTTAGAAGAGGAGTAGAGGGATGTTGAGAGCTTAATTGGGATGATTTTGGAAGAGCCAAATGGATTTAGAGGTGTGAGGAATTGGTTATAAGTGGTCTCCTTTTATAAGGGGGAGGAGGGGCTCTTTAGGAAAGTGTGAAAGTATTATTTTATTATATAATGATATACGGTTTCTAATGGTCCAAAAATCATTATATTTTAAGATAAGATGACTAATGGTCGAAATAAAATCATCCAATAATAATTTGACATGTTTTGGATAATATTTTAATCATTATAATCTAATTTATTCAAATCATTTATGAATGAGGTAAATACTGCATCATTATTATGCCATGCATAATTTAATTTATTTGATGTCTAAAAATTATAAAAGAAATACCGTGATATAGGAAATCTCTTTAGACTTCCAAATAATATTTATAGTTGAAAATAGTACTTATATAACACCATATAAAAATTAATTACTAAAAGATTTTTGTTTATGTCATTTTGGCCTTTACTTTAAATTAATTAATCTAAACTGTCATTATCACTTCCATGTGGATCAAAGGGGTCCCAAAATAGACCCAAAGACGCCCATGGTCATTAAGGACTCAGCTAATAAGGTCAGGACAAGTGTTAAAGTAATTTTGAATTATTATAATATTCTTTTAACTTTGAATTACCTAATTTCATGTAACCACGGTAAATAAAAGTCAAAAGTTACTATTCACCAAAAATTATTTTCATCTTAATGAACCACATTTTACATACTGATAACAACAATGCATGTCAGATTTTTTAAATTCAATTCACAGAAGTGGTAAAATTTCATTTAAATGAAAATGTCAGTTTTTTTAACTACCACTAAGTGGTGTCACTATTCATCAAAAATTAAAGTTTTTCAGAAAAATACCAAAAAATCAGCCTAATAATTATTTGATATTCCAAATTCAAAATTGATTTCTATTTTCCCAAATTCAAAATATAGAATTGGAATTTATTAATTTAAAAATTAATTCCCGTTGTTAAAACAAATAGCATGTTTTTATGAAATAATAACTATCAAAATATTGATACTTGTTTGTGTCCAATTTTAAAGTGAAATTACTTCTAATGACTAACATTGGATGAAATGGAAAAAATATTTTTTAATTTCACTTTAAAACCAATTTATAAGATAATATAACCATAAAAATAAATTATATTAAAAGGCACTTTTGAATCAAAATACAATATTTTTCACTATTCATTAAAAAAATGAACTTTATCAGAAAAATACCAAACAATTACCCAAAGTTAAATTTGATGTCCCCATTCTATAAAACCATTATATTTAGTCAATTAGAACATATAAAGATGAAAAAAACTTTATTTAATGATGGTTCTCCACTAAAAGGCGGTAAATCATCCTTTTAATGTAAATTATGCTTAAAATTAGATTCATTCACATTTTAAGCCTCTAACTTTTATTGAATAAAAGTAAATAAATCTAAAAAACATGTATAATCATATTTTAGTTAGTTTCCTTCATTCCTAGCACTAAAATGGCTAGGAGGTAACTACCATTTAAAATAATAATATTATATTATTAGTGTTCAACGTAAGATTCTAAAGAAACCCGTTGTTACGTATCAGGTACGCTATCGAACATAGAAACCCTTTCAAAGTAATATTAATATTTAATTCACAAATATTAATAAATATGAAATATGACTTATTCTCCATTTACTTGGGATGTTACATAAATGGTTTCCCATATTCATAAGACATGAACCTTATGGGATAATCCCAAAAAGGGTTCAGTATAAAAATTCATGGTAAAACACATTGAAATTAATAATCATATACATTAATAATAATAGTACTCTCAACACACACACACACACACAGATATATATATATATATATCACATATAACAATAATATCATGAAATAGTAATCAAAGACACACAATTCCATGTAATGCTATAAAAATAATGCCATCTTTGGATTTATTTTTGATGGCTCCACATAGAACTTGTTTTGGGAGTCAGAATCCATGAGTTAGATAACATTGGTGGTGTCTGTATAAGATGTAATACTCATTTTTTGCTTCCATAAGATGTAAAATTTTTATCTATAAATAAAATGATCAATATTTGAGGATCATTTCCATGGCCGAGGGGTATAAAAACAACTCAATATGGAATAACCATGTAAGTAAAAGATTGGTGTCAGTGTAGTGTTGGGCAAGATGATACCAAGAAATTAACCTAGGGAAATATGATGATAGAGGATTTCACACTATGAATCATTAAAGGATTTGATTGCCTCTATCCAAAAATCCCAGCTGAAGGGACCACTATCCAATGTATAGGACACGATTCAATACTTACCCTTAGGGAATTGATCTAGGGAATGTTCCTGATCGAAACATTTCAAATAAGAGGAGGAAAAGGGAAATATGTCTGGTTTAAGAAAGTATATGGTGTGTAATGATGTTAAATGGAGTTTCCCTGAAGCACGATATTGTTCCCATATATAATGGACCATGCCTGTGTTCATGTTTGGGCCTAATTACACAACATGTCATAGCACATATACTTCTAGATGCATCTGTGTCTAGTTGGCCATGTCTTTGAATGGATTGGATTATAAATATTATAATTTCCATTTATCCACCACAATACACACCATGTTTTAGGGGTGTTTCCATAGGCCATGTGATATGTGTCACATGTTGTGTGATACTTAACTCTAAATGAAAACCCTAGCCAATGTAGTAAGGGTCCCACATAGTATGTTAAACTGAAATACACATTGTGCACTACATGATTTTCTAGAAATCCATAATCCTCCTATGTGTCTTCAATAAATACTATGGTCTCAAATCTAGTCATGAATCACTCTAGAGAATGAGTAACTACTCTGGTCGATCTTCCCTCTTGTCTCTTGATAGAATTCATTCATCTGATTCACCCTAGAACAATCCGATGTTGAACCACTATATTGTTGTACATTAAAACTGAAACTGGTGATCCAAAATCCAAAAATATTTTATATTTCACCTTTATTATATGATCATGAGGTTATACGTAGAGTAAGTCTATGTTCTAAATGAATTTTCCATGAAATGGGAGCAATAATTTTGATTTATCAGGTCTCTGTCGAACCATCTTTCAATTGAAACATTGGGAATGAATGAATACAGAGAAATGGGAGAGGTAAATGGATAAAATATAATAGGATTGAACCTCATCGATGTTCGGTTTTCCTAGATCATATATGTTTAGAAAATTGAATGATGTTCCACAATAAAATAATTGTTTTCCTATAAATCCACATCGATAAAACCATACCCACAATACGATCGATCCATGAATAAATCTATTGGTTGATGGAATCATGTAAATAATTGGATAAATAAATTGGTAATGTTCCCAAATAAAATTTAATCCTACCTCAATTCATATCAATTTATATAAAATAATTGTTCTAATTCATTTTTGTTGCTATGATCCTAGGTTTCAATTGCACAACGATTAATGTACCATGATCTGGTCATCGTTTGCGAACAGAACCTCCTATAATGATCTCCAATAAGTTATTTTTATTTTTAAGTTTATGAAAATAATGTTAAAAATTGTGAATAATAATAATTATATAAGAAGAAAATTATATAATATTGATAATTAAAAATATTAATTTATTCAATTAATTTATTTGGTATGTTCCCTTATGACCGTGCTACAACCCGAACTCTTGACTTGTTCCAAGGCTATATTAGACCTATGGTAGAACCCATTGTTTAAAATTAAAGGTTCCCTTAATTTAGAACAATATAATCCATTTTTATATTATTTATCTTTTTCTGAAAAATTTTAATGGCATGCTACTTAATATATCTCAAAGAAAAATTTCAGGCACATATGGCCTCGTAATCTAATTTTGTCTCCACACCTAGATCCCAAATTGATCCATATAATATTCCAAAAAAATAAATGGAAAATAGAAGTCACTAAAATCTCCCCTCCTTGGATCTTCACATCCCATAAATCAAAACGAGGCTACACTAATAGATGTGGGTATTGATATCACATCTGGGTCTCATACTCCAAGGTTATCTCTTGAAAATTTGTATACTTCAATGAGACATAAAAAATAGGAATCCATAAAATATTAAGGATATTATCCTTGTTATCCATATTCTTTAATACTTTCTTAGAAAAGGTACCACAATCCATTATGTCCATCAGACGTCAGTCTCTAACATGTGATTGATTTAGCATGTACCTGATCAGCTGTAACGTGTGTAAGACATTATTTACCATGTCTAAATGTGGATGTAGAGAAAAGTTCAATTCCACCTATTCAACTCTACTTATTATTTATAAAAGGCCTATGAATATTGGACATACATTCTATCCCATAAAAATATCTACAATCCACATTGAGGTGAGACACTCAAGAAAACATGGTATACATCCTCAAACTACAAAGGCCTTCTTCATCTGTCCACACAAGACATATAATAGATCTATATAGTTATTTTAAATGGTTGGGGCCAAAGCCTCATTTTTATTATTAAAGAAAAGCAAATACCTATTTAACTGGATTGAGGGAGACCCATTACATAGCCCGAAGGCCCCTTGGGCATTAAGCCATTTACATGGCCCGTAGGCCCATTTTTTTTGCCCGAAGCCCAATATGTGAATAGTACTGCTACAATAGCCTGTGCTGCTACAGTACTGCACAGTACTGCCACTGCTACAGAACTCCGTCGCCACTATAGTAACCTGCTGCTACAGTGCCCGCCGCTACAACAGTACGCTACAGTACTACAACAGTACCTACGCCCAATGGGTTTTGAACCCCCATTTTTCATGTAGAATTAAGGGGTGCTTACCACTAAGCCATACCCCAACTACATAGATCAATGTTGTCATCATCTACTCATGGATGATATAATACACCTCTAAAGTGGTACACACCATCAATGAGACATTAATGGTGACTCTCATGAGTCTATCATGCATAGTGGTCACTTAAAGGGCATCCCATACAAGGAATTGAATGGTTCCATAATGATGGTTGAAATGTAGATGCTAATTTATGAAAACTATACTAATGGTTGGTGATCCTAATATCTATATACAATGACTAACACTATATCTTGTAGTGTTTACTCTAGTACCGGAATGGTCTACTCTATCTAGCAATCAGTCATGGCACGTGAAGTCATTCCCAAATGCATTTGACTACCAAAATCATATTATAATACATTTTATAACTATTTTTTTATGAGATCATTATGGTAAGAAATTTTCTTATAGTGAACAACATAGATTTGTTTTATCTCTTACACATAGAGTATTAAATAATCTCTACTGAACTCTACTCTTGGATAGCTATGAAGTGGGATGAATTGGTGAGTTGTTCTAAGATCACACAGATGGAGTAGGATCCCATGGACATACATTGTATCCCTGTAATTAATTACATTGATATCCAATCCCACTTCTACTCATTAACCTTAAGGGGTTGAGGTAAACTCAATGGAACCTGGTCCTTAGCATTAACATGATGACATGCAAGGAATCATATGACAAACTCTACAACTCCCTTTTTATCCTCAGACACCAAAGCATATGTCATAGGTTTTGGTATATTTTTTACACACCTAGACGTACCAAAAAAAGGGATTTATAAAAATATCATAGAACATGCACCAATAAATGTTACAGTAAACACTGTTTATCCATTAAGAAGTACAACATGCTTCCGACCTTCAAAAAATCCACTAGGATAATGTCTAGCAGATATCTGATTATTAGGTGTCTCACATTTTGTACCCCCAAGTTGGGCCTCCCAAATTCTATTTACAAGAATAGGGGTAATAAACATTGATAGTGGATAAGAAAATCTATCACGACACTTCCCTCGGTTCCCATGCCGTGACTACCCCAAGCTTGCCTTCATATAGGCATGGGTTAGTAACTGGTACAAGAAAGGAATTCCCCTAAAATAGGAATGCATTGGATAAATATATGTACACACAAAGATGGGATACACTGAGCACAAGTAAAACACAACAGAAGAATAATTTTGCAAACATAACAAAAAACGACTAAATAGAGTAAATGTTAGTACTAAAGTAAAGGGTCCAGAATTCAATCCTGAATGAAATGGAAATACTGTAGAAAGTGAAAAAATATCCTGAGGTCATCAAACAGGGATCCTATCTAAAGGGTAGGTAAGGCCTGTCACTGCGGCTTTCCACGTCTACTGATCACCTCCGTTCTCTATCAAGTCCTCGCTCCTCAAGACTCTGTCAAAGATACCCATCGTCTGCCCAAGACACAACAAGGTGCAGGTGAAGCCCATGTAGGGGTGAGTACAAAGATATCTAGAAGGGACCCTGGGACCCCAAAAGATCTCTCAGAATTCCACAATGGAAAAACTACAAAGAATGTTCCCAATCAAAAGTACAACAAAAAAGACAGATCACACCAGGTTTAACATAAGTACTCAAGTACATATATTTAGTCATAATGCAAGATCATCTTATTCTGTTATGAGTCTCTACTGCTGATCCACACATGATCGCTCATTACTGATCCACATAGGATTGCTCAGTGCTGATGCACATAGTATTACTCTTTTCTGATCCACACCGGATTTCTCAGTGCTGATCCACATAGGATCGACCAGTGCTGATATACATAAGATCACTATTCATTATTCACATCGCAGCTGGGAACAAGATTCCCACACAAAGAATGCATGATTCTTGGAGCATCCTATTCTCAAGAAATTGGTCTTATTTCAACCAAAATTATGTCCCATGAAGAAGTAACATGATGAACTTCAATGTCATAAGGCTTCAAACACAACAGATGGTGCATCAACCGGATGCCCGATCATTAAGTTATCAGAATTTTAGTTTGAAGAGCCTAGTTGGATTCGTGTACGATCTGAATTAGCCAAAATCCAACATTCCTCAAAACACTTGTGGAGTATCTCCAAAGGACCACCTCATACTAAGGGTTCCATTGCATTAGAAGGTTCATCGAACGAACGTATGGTTTAAGAGATATGTCCAATTAAGTGTAATTGGTATGAAAGGGGTCTGGGTCAGCCACGACCCAGTTGAACGAACCTGTCCCTACCCGATTTGGGTTGACCCAATATGATTTGGGTCATCATGACCCAGGTCTGGCCTAAATCATGTCGACTTGGCCCCCTGGGCCTGCGGGTTCGGCCTGATGAGTTGACGTCAAAAATCCGGCTTCCTTCTCCTCGAACATGGCTATTGGTCCACCGACCATGACTCCCACATCAACCCACAAGGTGGGAAGAGTTTCCCATAGGGCTCCATGATGGTGTCGCAGTATTCTAGTGCTACGGCCTGTCCCAAATAAGGATTCTTTAACCCATGCACACCACTAAGGCACACCTCCCTCAGCGTCGTGGCCTACCGCGGTCGCGGAATCCACCACCCAGGCATGTTTCTGGGGAAAGACTCATTTAGTGCTGAATCTCATTATAGATATGGATTCCGTAGCCTAGTCGGTTCGCCGGAGAGCACATCCTCCAATGGCGTGGCCAGCTACGGCTGCTGCTTCTGCTATCCAGGGGCACTGCTGGGGTGCACCACCTCCTCTGGCCACCGGCTAGGCCAGTGTCCCGTCTCTTTTTAGCTGGGCACATAGCCAATACCACCATGTTCCTCCTTACCTTATGATTGCCCATGAGAAATGAAACCAAATCCAAAAACCACAGAGTGTCTGAGACTTTTTCATTTAGCCCGTTCCCTCTGCGTTAGCATTAACATGGATATTGTTTCATGATCTGTACAACTCGTAATTAAGGAATAAAACCCCTTATCTTGAGATTGTTGTTAGGCATTGCAGAAGAGGAAGGAGTGCCCATATCCGAATGTCTTCATCGGCGTTCACTGTCGCCCTTCGTTTCCCCCAACGACTGTTGGTCAATCAATTTTGTTGTCAAAGTAGAAAGTCATCGGCGCTTCATTAGAACTTCCTCTCATAGCTCTCCAAAAACCCAAGCTCGAGCTCTGATTAAATAGAGGGGAAGGTTGATATTAACTAATCACACAATTAATGAGGTTCATTAATGAGTTTAATTAATGAACCTCTTAACTCTTTCAATGGTGCAACTAGAACAACAATTATTTCTCCCAAGGGCATGGTAACAAATATTTTGATTCAAACCATAAATTGGGTTGATGTTGCACAATAGTCCCTCCACCATTTGTCCAATAGTTGAAAAAATAAAAATAAAATAAATTTTAGTTATTTTATTATTTTTTTGTAATGTCCAAGAGTATAACTTTATCATCCAACCATTTCAGGTCAATTTTAAGCTTCCATAAAGTGAATACTGGCACTACATATTCAATGGTTCCCAAGGATTTTCAATCCATGCACCTATTCTAAAGATAGAAAATGTCACCTTCCCGTTTACTTAACATACCATAAAAAAGTACAAGAATCTATTCTGGGCTCTCCGAGACATGGAATCACATGTCTTCTATTTATCATAGACTCGTAATAATCCCAAATTATTTAAACAAATATATTGAATTTATGGGTCTTTACATTCTCCCTACCTTAGGTTTTTTCATCCCAGAAAGCGAAAACAAAATAGGGAAACAAATGATGGTACTGAGCATGTATCGGAACCTCCTACTCTCATGTGCTCTTATGAATGTTCCTGTGCTGCCACCAAGCTCGCACTAGAAGAATCAACCATACATGAAGGACCTGCTTCTATCTTTCCAATATTTACATCGGGAACTCTGTAAATTTCACCCCATTATCGATTTCTAACTCTTACATGTCAATAACATGCAATGGATCATGCACATACCTCCTTAGCTCCAACACATGGAAAACAGTATCCACCCAGTGCATCTATGGGGGAAGATTAGACGGTATGCCACTATGCATAATTTACTAAGGATCTGGAAATGTACGATGAACCTCAGGGATAGTTTTCCACCCCAACCGCAACTATGGGTCCACAAAAAAAATCTCACGTGTCAACCAACATGGTGGGTTGACTTCTTCTCCTGGCACCACACTGGCGTTGTGGTATTCTAACACAGTTTCCCATCACAACCGTGACATACTTCGCATAGGTGGGCCACAACCCATCACGACCACATCTTCTACCTCTTAGTGGAGCCTCCTTCAGCACCACATACCATCGTGGCTGTGGTCGCTATGACCAGGCGCACCGTCAAGGTGCGGCCCCTTCAGCCCAGAGCCCCTTCACAGTCACGACATCTGCCGACCAGGCGCGACAACGAAGCATGCCTTCTATAGCACTGTCGCCTATTGTTTTTCTGGTTTCCTCCATCCTGGAATGCTGTTGGGGACCGCCTCCTCCTCCGGCCATTAGCTGGGATGGCAGCCCGTCTCTTCTCTATCCGGCACATATCTGACACCACTGTTTTACACCTTAGCTTCTAGTTTCCCACATGAAACACAAAAAAAATTGGAAAACTATGGTGGATCTGTGCCCTGTTCGTTTGGACTGCACCCTTCGCATTAGTATTGACATGGATAATAGTTCAATAAAAGTACAAGTCTTAATTAAACAAACAAAACCCCATACCTTGAGTTCTTTGGAAGGAATTTTAGAAGTGGAAGTAGTTTCCACATCTGAAGGTATTCATCAGCATTCGCTGTCACCCATCTTTTACCCAAACGGCCATCTCTCGATCACATTCTTCGTCGGTGTAGAATTTTCTTGGTGCTTCATCATAGCTTCCTCTAATATCTCTACCAAAACCCAAGAATGATATTAGATTAAAAAGAAGGGAAGGTGGAGATTAACGCATCACACAATTAATGAGGTTCATTAATGAGTTAAATTAATGAACCTCTTAAATATCTCAACGATGCAGATACACAACCCACTATTTATCCCAATGGTGCGGTTACACAAAATAATATTAAAACTAGTAAATGGTTTGACATTTCACTGCTGTCCCAACACAGTTTTTCCAAAAGTTTCAAAAATAAAAATAATATAACATTTAGTTGTTTTATTTTTTTTAAAGTCCAAGAAAATAACTTTTTTATCGGACCCTTTATGGTCAATGTTATGTAACCCTTAAGAGAATCTTGGTGCTATAGATTGAATAATTCCCTCATATTTTTAATCTGAGAACTGGTTCAAAAGATATAAAATTCCACCAGTATGTTTACTGAATGTACCTTAAAAAATGTCCAAAAATCCCTTCCGGGATCCCCGAGATTTGGAATCATGTGTCATCAATTTTTGAAGACTCGTAATAATCTCAAATAATTTAAAATAAATTATATGTAATTTCTTGGGTCTTTAGATTATCCATCCCACTCCACAAGTAATATCCATCGTGTGACCAACTACTCAGATGTATCATTTAATAACATTGAAAAAGTTCAATTACTACAATAATAATATAACATGTTTCCCTTCCCATGAGTATAGAAACTGTCACAGTTGTAACTCTAGAGAAACTATAGCCATCATGATTGTTTCATGTTATAATCCCTCTTAGAGAATTTTTTATTAAGACATCTTTTGTAAGAATTGATGACAAATCTCTCAGCCATAAGAGAGTATCACGACATCTTTAGTGTGTTGAAAACCGCTTCTTACTTATGATCATGGTTTATATAGCTGTTCTCATGTTGTCTTAATTATTGTTTATAATAGTTAATCACATCTTAACTCATCGTTAGAACAAAATCAATACTAATTCCTGATGAATCACGTATCACAACATATTATACTCTCTCATATGGAAATATAATGATGGGATAAATCCTAAATCACTTCCTCAACTCCTAGAAATCTTGAAGGATCCTCCCTATCCACATGAATTGATTCCCCTTTCAAGTTAAATCTGTCATGGGGGTGATATCATAGAGAATTTATGGATGAATCTCAAATGGTATCCTAAAAACCCATGGATTCTCGATTGCTCCATAAAATTCTAGAGTGGCTCCCTTTCTAACACTACTTTGACTTTTATCAATTCCACTTTTTCAAAATCTCTTTAGATAACATTCCCCTTAAAGTGGACCCAATAATCCAATAACTAGAACTTTGAGAGTTAGTTTAAATGTCAATTTCCTCAATGTATAACTAGAAAATTTTTATGCGTCTCTAATACTCTACGACAGACTCGGATTTCACATGGATATCGATGATGAAAACAACCATGAATTGGTTTAGGAATGAATGAATAATCATATTTATGAGTCCCATGAATAATTTTGGTGATTTTTTCATGCCAATGTGATTTGAAAAGTACTCATTGTTATTGTAGAAGCATATGTTGTCTGTCTTCAGTATATATTCATCCCAGAATCACAACTAATGGTAGCGTGAAATGAGTTTAACCTTCTAGAACCACCATGCTTATCACTACAGATCAAATATTTCATTAATCCATGGTTGCAGATTTATACTCTTTATAGTCACATGGTTCATTGGAAAATTTTCCACATACAACATCAATTTCTCATATTCCTTCATGATATACAATACCATTGTAGCCTTGGGTGATAAAAAGGGACTAAAAAATCCCCTCAAATGCTAGTCCTTTAACCACACCAATATCCTGTGAAGCTCTACGAGAGAAATAAAATATTATGCTGAAAATATACATCACATAAAAAAGTTTATGTTAATGAAAAAGTTTTTCCCTTGGTGGTGTGGTAATCATAGAACATAATTAAAAAATACAACATCATTTCTGCCAGCACTGTAGGGAACTGAAAAATCATGGCATCCACTCCACCAAGGGTTATTCTAGCCAAATAATGAGTAATCAGATGCACCCTATTCTACATTAGTCCATCATGTGTTTCATTGGTTTTCTTTTCACCCATAAAAGAAAACATTATCCCATAATTGTGGATATGCCACTTCCTTTTCCCAAAATAGTATTTATGGGAATGAATGGTAAATTACTAGATCATACCTATGATTATTTACTAAGGCCTCATCGTTGCTACACATATATCCCAACATAAACTCTCACCTCAATGATCCTGGTCACATAATTAGAACAAGTGTTTTATTATTGACTCACCTCTTGTAAGAGTCTCAAAGTGAAAGGGTTGACCTAAGGAATCATGTGAAATATTAATGGCCTGAACTAGATTATTGTAAACAAAGGAATGGTTCTAACATGTTCTTATCAATTATTAACCTATGGGAGAAAGAACACAGATCACACCTCAAATCCTAGACTGACTACAACATTACAAACCCATATCCCCCAACACTGTGAGCTTGGAGTGGACCCACCTATGGGTCACTTTATTGACAATATGAAATTTCTACCTCCTCTATCAGGTTTCCTAGTAACTATGCAATGTCATTTGGCATAGATTTTCCTTTTCCATTCAATTATTCTTCCTAGGTGATCCATTGACTATATCCATGTCAGTTATACAATGGGTTAGATATTATCATGTTGGATGACACCTGCATCACTATAGTATAACCACATCTCCTTCAGATGACTATAGAAATAATTTGAGACTTGAACCACATTACCTCTATCCTAGGATCTCTTATAGTAACATGTAAAACCCAATACCTGATGCTGATGTAGGATCCATAATACTAATGTCTATGTTCAATTGATCCCCACTACCGGTGAAAATATATTTTTCTCCACTTCGTTGAAACTCTCAACCACCAAAGAATTCTCTACTACTCAAGAATAGTTAGGGATTCATATAGGTATAATAATAGATCAAATGTACCTACATTGTCCTCACTCAAATTTCTAATATTGAAAGAACATATTAGAATCCATATCCATAAAGTAACTAGATAGGTTGGTAAACCTTTATGAATACACATATACTATCATTATTTCCTAAATAATATATAGAATTTAATAGAAGTGAACAGATATTAATTTTGCTGGAGAGAAATACTCATTAAAAAGGCACTCAAACTCTAACCATTCTAGAGTTTCATCATCATGCTATTTGGTATCTAAACCCAACCATCTTCCTACATAGACAAGGAGAAGTATCACTGGCAGTACCACTATTTGATATTTCGGTGTCCTAAAAATATATAAAACTCATGGCTAAACCATGAACTACTCCTCACCAGGCTGTGGGTCGGGCTCACCTCATAACCTGATGTGTCTCTGTCTCTAAAACTCTTTATATGCACCCAAGCTATGAACCCAATATATTATCACTCTTAGTACCATCAACAAATCAATAAGTGGTGGTATAACTAGTGCACCACCAAAAGTTAAAACCTATGGTACCTGACCTTGTATCGATGGTTCATCATGGAGGGGATCATCCTATTGATCCCGATGCTGAATGCAAGATGACAAATGTTGGGAATACATCCTGAAATAGACATGGTGTACCACAATCAATGAATATATATAGAGATTTTACCATTGATGAAAATGAAAAACAGAACCCATTCCTATATGATGCATGTACAATTTTTTTCCTACAACTAGTTTCCACAAGTCTCAAGTCAAGAGGAAGGTGACTGGAGTCCTAGTGGAAGGATACACCAGAAGCTACGAGAACACATGTTTCCCAGGATAGAAATATAAACTCAAAACACTTGTCATCGGTTCCCTAAAAAAATATCTTAGACTCTGATATTATGTTTGGATTGACTCTTATGATACCACTCTATCAATACCCTACCAATGAAATCTATTTTTACACAACCCCATTACATCCACAAAAAGTAAAAGGTATTGAGAATATATTTGGGAAGGAATATCACTCGCGTGGGAGGTAATGGACTCATTTACTAATAAATACATTCACATCTCCATTCCTGATGATTTATAAAATGAGAAAAACATCTAAACGATGCACACATACATATAAATCCAACCATATGAGTATGAGTAATTGTATTGAAATAATAATGTTCCAAATACATACCCCTAGTAAGGAATCTAAAATCAAGTCCAAAATGAAATAAGTAAAGGGGACAAAGGTCAAGGTAACCACCAAAATACACCTCATTCAGTGGGGCTCACTAAGATCCTCCTAGACCCGGTCACCATAAGATTCCATCAATAGATTGAAAATCTAAATAAGACATTATGTGTGTCCAAAGAGCCCATGTTGGGGTGAGTATAACAATACCCATTAGGAAAACCCAATATCACTAAGAATATACATCACAACTAATTCTTTAACAACACAGTTATATGTATACAAAACATATAACAAGAATATCCAGATATACTAAAAAAGACACATTTTCTCAATTAAAGGCTACAATTGCAGTGCTAGCCAAGCATTCCAGAAAAAAGGTTGCACATAGAACTCACATAAAGAGACATAATCCATGAGTCAGATAACATTGATGGAGTCTGTCTGAGATGTACTTCTCATCAGGTCTCTCCTTAAGTTGTACATAGTGAAAATAAATATCCAAAATAACCTATCACTTGAAATTTAAACATATGTTCAGTAGGGGCATTGAGATCCTATATCATATTTTTATCATAAAACCTTAAATAGAATCTACATTAATATGGATATAATATATAACATAGATTTTAACTAGGTTTGATAATGGAATTTAGTTATAAATCTATAACTATCATTGAATCTTGTTACACAATCATTTTCTAATAGTTCCACCCAAATGATGTATCCCAACATCATTATCCAATCCATCTAACAATCTAGAAAAAACCATTGTCATACTAGCAGTCTATGTTTTAACGTCTTTGAAGAAACTTATAGATACTCACATAATATAGTATTTCCTACCATATCCTAAAATCATTTATAGGAATATTCTTATATTTCTCTCAAAGGGTGAGAAATCAATAAAATTTTCATTAACATCTTATCACAGAGAAATCTAACATAGTTTGTAATCTCATAAAATGTATTCACCACCAACCTTATACTCCAGTTGATGTCCGAAATTAGACCATAACCACCACCCTCTTAATAATTACACAATTCTACATGAAATTCTACCAATTGAATTATCACTCTGGATATAGTCATAGATCACAATTTTAACCATTACCCACTCATTGAGGGAGTGATCCTTTATCAGAGCATTACTAATACCACATAACTAATTATAGGAAAATACAATATATCCCAAACAATACCCTCTCACATAACGTAGAATCCCGTATGATGTTATAAATCATGTAACAAGCCTCCACCATCAAACATTGTGTGAGGGTTCATTAAAATTATGAAATATTGTTTGATAATAAATATGTAAAATTTAATGGATTATATTTACCACAAAAAACCCCTAAAATAGACACACAACAATACCCACTAAACCCTCAACAAGGGTCTAACAAAAACAACTCATAATTTATTATTTAGACTTCCAAAAAATTTAAAATAGAATATTTATTATTTCCTAGCTACAGTAACTATCTCTACCCCCACATGATATGAAATACTTTATAGTGTATTTGAGAATTATATATAACCCTACACTAACACTATGAAACCACACAATAATATGACATCTCTAATAGGTGTCCCCCGAGATTCATGGTCCCCTTCTTGAAATTTCATATATTCATAGACCAAACACTACCTATAAAAACCAATATAGTATATATATAGGAATTTTTAGTTTTACAATTATGAATTTCTCACATGAAATTCGGTATATAATGGTTACCTATCAAATGTTATCATATTACTACCTTGAATGCCCCCATGTAGAGATATACAATACACCTTCTTTACCATCATCTAGATATCATCAAAAAACCCAAATAGAGTGATTACTATTTTAACATCATTATGACATGTAAATATTAAGGATAATGTCTCTACATGTCTTGTATAAAAATCCACTTTCTTTAATTTAAATTTATGATTTTAATCATATTAATCATTGTGGTCTCACCATTTAGATACCATAAAATCAACCACTAAGCTCTATCCCATGCCACAAACAAGTTATATTATGATCTAAGGACCATTTGGATTAATCAAATCAATTTTATGTATCTTTATCAATTGGAACAATATTCATTGGGCATCCCTCACAACCCATCCTATTCACAGAACAATGAAGTCAATATTATAATGATTACCCAAATATTATTATAACATTTAATTTTTTTTATCCCCATAATAGATTACCCTAACACTAAAAAAGTTGGACACATGGAATGAAAAATCAGACTCATATTTGGTTTAATATTAAATGGATATCATACCTCCCTATTTTAAAAACCATCATCAACTATATGATCATGGTCAATCACCTAATGGATGTACAACTCCCAAAAGGGTAGATTTCCCTAAATAAAACCCTAAAACTCAAAATTATATTATTTTATTATATAGTATAACTTCTATATATGAATGTAGTGGTAAATGTTTCTCTAAAACTTTATTATGGAAAACACAATTATGTTGGACAGAAATACTAGAATAATATAAATTATCAAATCTATAATAATTGATTTCATTACAAACTCCCTGACACTTGACTTTTGAACAGTATTATGAATCTATGTGATCATCTAATTCAAAAAGAAATATGAGAATACTGAAAAACATAATGTTCCGAATTCTATAATTTTACAGCTCCACCATATTGGTGCCTAATGAAACATCACATTTATTTCACAAAAAACAATAAAAAATTTGAATAAAACATCACATGAGCAATGTATATAATACAAAAAAATAATTTTCAAAGTCAATCAAATTCATTATATCTTTTCTACACCTCCTGATTTTGACACCAAAATTGACTCCATCCCATAATTGTGATTTAACATAGCTAACATATTATTCAGTAACCTAAGTAAAATATTTTAAATCCCAAGAATAACATGGATGTTTTTTACCTAAAAATATCCCTATGGAACCACACAATTAACTATCATTAACCAATGATATATAATTAAAGATAAAATTGAAACAATCTTAAAATAATATAGATATCAACATAAATCCATTCCACCGATATAAAAATTAAAATGAATATTTTCTCATAAAAGCATTATATAATTCCAACACTTAAAATAACTCCCATAAAGAATAAAAATACATCTTAAAAAAGTATGATACACCCCATAGAAGGATTTACCAATCCATTTTCCTAAAAACACAATCTTGTATGAAAATAATTAATCTATATGGAGCTATACACACAACCAATGATAAAAAAATACATGCCAAATTATATTTATGACAACTATAATAGGTTTTATTGAAGAAAAAATTAATTAAACTACCATAGTTTGATTTAATTTATTTTTTATCAACCTCACCTACCATTGAATCCCATGAAACTAGAAGATGGGTTTCCCATAATCCAAAAATCTAATATATGTTCACACAAGAATCCCACAATAGATTTCCCATTCTATCCTAAGAACATGTTGTGTTATAAATAATATGTCAAATAAATGGGATTAATTCAATATCATCATCCCTTCTCACTCTAAAAAATATATCATTTTAATTATATTAAATTCGTGTTACTTCATTATATGAAAGCTTCATTTCCCCTTTTAATGAAATCAGAAGAAATAATCACCCCTCTACTGAACCAACACACAAAAAAAGATATATCTAGTAATCCTTCATCACAGTTACTCAATCCTAAAAGATACTACATTTGTTTTCTAAAAGATAATAATTAGTACATGAAAATATTGAATATTTTGGTACCATAACTAAGTGTTATGAATATTCAAAACATTCTCAGAACTGTTGTAGTTTTACCATGCACTACCCACCAGAGATGTTTACAATACACACATGGACATGTAATAGATACTTCCTACCATGAATTTATAATTTATATTAAGATTAAAACCTAATATAAACACTCCAATAAATCATATTACTTCATCAAAAATCCATTAATAAAAAATCCATGTCTTCCATAAACCCATTTTAACAAAACAAATTGATGTTAAAAATATTTTTTCATAGAATGGTATGTCATTACACTGCCCATCATACCATTCCTTGCATAGTTTTATACACTAAAATCATTAGAAACATGTAAAATTTCATCCAAAATAAAATAAATTCATTTCGACATATTAAATTACTCCATACCTTAAACTACATTAAAAATAATAAATATAAAATGCACACAGAACCCAACATTACCTCATTTTGAATATAACCCAGGAATTTCAAAAAAATTAAAATCATTAAATTTTATAGTAATAATGATTTTCTTTATCTTTGAAACATTTCCCCATTATTCTCTTACCTTAATGATAATCCACTAGTTCACATATACTGTAACGTATGTCTTATTTGGTGACCCCCCATATTCATCATTCCAGTGGAACAACTATGAACTATACCCCAAAAGACCATCTGAAATCATTTTAAATAGATCCACATCCTAATCCCATAGTTCTTTAACCATATCTAAATTGTCACACTCAAGGGTCAACAACAAATCAAAACCTATAAGATAAAAAATTTTAGACTCAATAACTTATCTCTAGAATTATTATAATCCATGTTATATCTTAAAGCCTCCAATATAGGGTCGTAATCTACCATGAAGAGAATATCAATGATTTTAACATAAATAAATGTACTGAAATGATAATAATATTATAACTAATTAATTTAGTATATTCCAAACTGTTATATATAAAATTAAAAAAAATTATTTCATGAACATTAATTAATTAAAACCACTTTATAGGTTGATGTATCTATAAAACTTATCAATGTTATGATATTTATGAAATAATTTACCTTATTATATACCATTTTCAAAGATATGTATTCACTAAAACATTCATATATATTAAACTTTTAGATATAAATCACGGAATCCCCTACACTTTAACACAATGCAATAGAAGAAGAAACATCAAATAGGGAACCAGTCATCATTCACCAGATCAATCATAATAGTGAAATTTAATTAATAGAATTATCATCCCATCTATAATAGACATTCCAAATATATGGTAATATTATAGAAAATGATAAATTCTATCCCAATACCTGACAAAAAATCCAACATCTAACTGAAATCACTTAAATTGTAGGAAAATAATTTATTTTACTCTAATAACCCAGTGTAATTACCCTTCAAAAAATACTCAAATGAAACCCCAACTAGTTAAAAAAATATCTAAACCATTCCCCCATATATGACATATTAGTCTTACAACCATTGATGGTCTAAGTGAAATTTTGTGGATATAATAATCTTGGAAACATCATATAAAATGAAATGAAAATGATAGATCATCATACTTCATTATGTAAGAGGAGAGAATTGTACTAAGAGATAATAGTCCAAAAATATAATATCAAAATGAAATAACAATATTGTGTCCTAAAATAACATACAATCATCCAGGAAGGATTACCCATTGGGTGGGCAATGTAAAGAAAAAACAGAAGAATAAAATAAAGGGGTGACTGAACTATTAGACTTTTATCCCTCCTCAGGCCAGTCAGAAAAAACCTCCCATATAATGTATCTTGATATTAGATACTACAAATACAATGAAATAGAATCATATAGTATGTATGATAACTTGGATTACATTAAATCACGTAAGAATAAAATTCATAAGTGTGTCCACATGTTTCCCTCATATGTATTACATTATACATAGTGTATTCTATTTTGTTAAATTAAAATAGGAAGAAATATATATCATGAATTATATCATGATATATCTTTGTGGTATGAACAAGAAACTAAAATTCTTGAACCCCCTAGCATTTATAAATTTCAAAATATTATTCATATGAAAACACAAACCCAAACCAATACATTATAAATCAATGTAGGGAAAAAACTCTAAGTTTCATCCAATATTCATTAAATTGTTGTAGGATTTCATTTCATTACCCAATATCATATGAAGTCATATACCACCACCTTTACACTTTAGGTGAGTTATAGTACAATGACTCCAATAATATCCCACAACCACGCCACCTTTTTGTTGTGATATCACATATTGCATTGTAACTAAAGAGACCTCGTTTATTCCTCGCCCGACATAAAAATATTTCTATATATATTTCTAGTGCCTTATTCAAATATGGTGTGTGATCCCAAGAAAATGTTTTCTGGAATATATTTTAAAAATTTATAATATTTATTTTATATTACACATGCATAGTTTCTTATAGAAAATGTGATAAGTATTAAAAAGAAGACCAGATCTGAAATCTGAATCCATGGTTGATTCTAGAATGCATTTTTACAAAAGGTACGACCTAAAATAGGACGACATGGGGAGTTTTGATATCTGTCATATTGTATGTACATTCAGTGTATAAATTAATTCATTAAATTAATTAATTAATGAATTTAACATAAATTAAATGTTTATAAGAATATATTCATGGATACTCCTCTATGGTGGGTCATATAAACCATGGGTTGTTTCATGAGTTTAGTTAACTCCATTAATTTGTGAATCAGCTAAGAAGATAATGAAATTTTGGATCCTCATAGAATGGGATACAATGAATATAATGGATTCCATTAATATTTTGTTATCATGTTCTTAGACGATGAATGATCCAATATAAAGGTAGGAATAATAATTTTTTTTATAATGACCTATTTATTAAATTTATTTAGAAGATCTATTTTTTTGTTGCATCTGATCCAATTGTGGAATAGTCATGTGCTATATTATAGAATTTTAATTGGTTATACGTGTTTTATTGCATGGAAATATCTATTCTGGATCGTTGTCCAAGAATAGAAGGATACCAATGGTTTATCTTTTAATATTTCTCTTTTAACAATAAATATTTATACATTCCTTACCTGTTGGACCCTGTAGTCCGAGTTCGATATTGTCGGGTGGTATCAAGCCCGATCAGACCCACAAAATTTGGTAGAAAATAAGTTCAAGGGATGGATCGATGAATTGAGAAAAAAATTGTGATTCTTGGGACATATGATAATTTGGATTATTAGAGACAAAACATTCCATGATAGAAGGCGTAGAGACATCAAACATGTTTGATAGAACCATTATGGGTCAAAAAAATCAATTTTCTAACAACCAAATACCTAAAAAGAAAAATCTGGAGTAAATTAACTAACATCAATTGTTAATGAGGTGAGATCTATAGAAAAAGGATCAGATTTGGGGCATGGGAGGTGGATATGTAAAATTGGGGAAAAAACCCAACTACACACCATGTACCATGATGAACACAATATTTTTAGCCCCTTGGTATAATAGATACGGATTTGAGTATTCACAATGATGGAACACCATGTATAACCCCATCATGTCATGTGACCCCTTCTTAATATGTATGAGCCATGTTATTGTGTTCATGGCCATGAATATGCCAGGTTCAGGAGTATATGGATAGGGATAGAGGACATGGGTGGAACCCAATGTGGAGAGGCACATTGAGTATTAAAGTACACATAAACCACTTGCATAGAAGGACACTGAAAATAACATTAGTGGGACACCAAGTGGAATGGAATTCTGTGTATATCCTATACACTCCATGTATACATACATGGTTCTTGAACCATGCACCTTTAGGGACATATCTAGGTGATAGAGTGGGAACACACAGTGTGTGGGTCTCCTCAAACGTCATGTTCCTCTTGGTTCCGTTTTAGGAAACAATGAACTTCAATATTGACATTGTTTAAAACTTTATTTTTGAGTATGAATATCCCATCCTAGGTATTGTTTCCATGTAAAACATTATTGGGTACTTTGTTGTGGCTTTTGGGATACGATGTGAAATTTTATAGGAATAGATATTATTTGAGTCTGAGTCTGATGATAGCAATGATTAAGAGGAATCACCAGAGGATTCCTATAGATTGGAACCCCCTTTATCTTGTGAATGAGTAAATTACCTACAGAGGGGAAAAATTTATCGAATAGGGTGTCATTTCTGATGAAACAAGAGTGGACCCCCCCGAAAGCATTAGGGTGTGCTCTTCGTCGCCTACTAACCATAGTGGACCCCCCCCCCCCCCCCCACCAGCATGGCTGAGGGTCCTCTACATACTATGTGGAACCCTATATCAGATAGGATGTGGGTCCTCAATGAACAGAGTGGAACCCCAAAACATACCAAGGTGTGGGTCCTCACATATAGATCAAAATGACACATCAACATGGGTGTGGTACCTCTACATTGTGAATTGATTTCCCAATATGAAAGGTCGTAGGTCCTCATGACACTAGAGTAGAACACCAAATAGCTGGAGTATGGGTCCTTATGGATACAGTTATAGTATAAATCCCATTATGAACTGAGGAACATGTCATCAATTTGTAATTTTTATCCTATTGGGTGTGAGGCATAATAGTGAGGCAAGATCCTCTACACAGGTACTTGTAGGAAGGTGTGTAGGATGATGGACATCGTTGATTGAATTTTGGAATTGTGGAAGACACATATCCTTTGGAAGGGATATGAGATGAAGATACCTATAGTAGATTTAGGATTTTTTCAATAAGATTATATATACATACATATTCATTGATACCTCTAGATTTTGGTTACTCTCCTGTGATGGGTTTTGAAGATGTGCGAGTTATGCCAATTATTTTTTTTATATTATTAGGGATTAATAAATACACCCCACTACTATTGGTGGAAATAATCATCACATAGTTCATATACACACTATAGTGAGCCCATTGAGTTTAGATGATGTTAATCTCCCTCTCTTGGTTTTAGTTGATATGTTCTCTTTCACTACTTTTTTTATCCAATTTACTACAAACTATTTTTTTATTCTTATTGTATTTGTTACTTTTCTCCCTTCATCATGTGGGGTTTCCTACTATGTATGTATACACTCACACATGAATGGGACATTCCTACACATTTCATGTCTTATATATATGAATGAATGGTCGATGAAGACTACATACTAGATTAGGCATATCTAGAACCTTGGAAAAAATATGGTGGTCACATCTTTACTATGTGGAGTTTAACTCTCTCACAATATTACATTCCAATTATATCAGGTTTGGACATCGTTTTGGTTAGTGGGATATTTTTTCCATTTACTTTTCAGTATACAATCCTATACTCTAGTTATTTTTAGAGGTTTTACACCGATGTTTTTTCAATAAGTATTTTTCATCTTTACTATTTTATCCTACATGGAGCAAGAACATGAAATAATTAACATGTCACACCTGATAAGATACATGTTTGACCATAATATAATCATCAACTAGGGTGATAAAAAATTAAAGGATAGATTAATAATTGTGGAGAACCTTTTGGAGATTTTAGATCAACTAGATACAACCCTACATGGAAGGACCATCCAATTATTTCATGTATTTTGGAAGCACATGAACATATAAGGGAGAAGCTAGGAGAGAGATATCGACGTGAGAGATTGGTATCCCATGTATTTTTCTTAGATATTATTTTTCGGGATGAAAATATTGAGGTATTTAATGATGTAGAGAACAAATTTTTACTATGTATGAATTTAAAATCTTTTTATATATATTACTATTTCCATACATAGAGAATATTGTGATTCTAAGGCTCGGTGTGGCTAGATATAATTTTAAAAAAATAGTAATATTATTTTTTATAACATTGTTTATTTTTTTAATTAAAATGTGTTTAATATAAAATGAATTATATTATCAGAAATATGAGACAATGGTTGAGTTTGGAAGAATCTTTTTACCCTTGGAATGATCTAAAATTTTTCTTTTCTCGGTGTTAAACTATTTCTCTAGTTGGTGGTATATTCAATGGATAAATTAAGTATTTAATTTAACCTAATTGAAATTTTTATAATAATAAAAATATGGAGAATACATTATGGTCAGTCTCATAAACCCTTGGAGAATTTTATAGATTGTTCCCCTCTGTTCGTTGGTCAATCACCTCAAGTGATGACGAAACACTCAATCAGAGTAGATCTGGTGGAAACAAATGAAATGAAATTTTCCGATCATTGTTGGAAGTTTTCTTCTATGAAGAATGATTAAATATCAAGGTGAGAATGTTATAAAATGAATTATGACTATTTTTATTAAATTGATTGTGATTATGGATTCCTTTCATTGATCTGAACAAATGATGTCTTGATCAAGGACCCATGTACTATAATTTTAATTGGTTATTCTTGTTTACTGACTAGAATATTCTCATTCTTGATCATTCACCATGAATTCTAGACCAATGATGGTTAAACATTTGTTCATGTTCCTTTACTGATAAATTTCTTGACATTATTAAATGGCTAGACCCCATGGTGCCAGTTCAATATTCTCAGGTGGTTCTAAGCCCGATCAAAACCTTAGAATCCTGATAAAATTATGTGTGAAAAATGAATAAATGATTCAAGAAAAATTATAGGATTTTGTTTTTTGTGGTGGATGAACGTTTAACAATATTCAATCAAATATTTTACAATTGGAAGGTTTAGAGACATGGTTCACATATAGTGGAACCCCAATGGGTCAACAAATTTGATTTCTCGCTAATATATGTCCAGAAACAATTATTTATTACTATATAAAACAATCTCAGAAGGAAAATTGTTTATATATAAGGAGGAATGAATGGAATTAAATCATTAAATGTGGATATAGAAAACAATAAAAATTCCAACTAAACACTATGTACTGTCATGAAAACATTGCGTGTAGCCCCTCAGATGTGGTAGCTTTGGTATTGAGTTTTCTTAAGGATTGCATTCCATGTATTATACCAAAACACCATGTATCCCAATCGCAATGAGGATGATCCTTGTGATGGATCACATGGCTAGGAACATTCCATATTCTTGAGTACATGGACACATCCTAAGAACATGGCTGACACCCCCTGTGAAGAGGAAAGTAGTGTACACAAGTACACCTACACTATTTGGATACACAAACATCAAAAAGAACATATGAGGGACCCTATGTGGTATAGGAACACCATTAATATCCCCTACACATCGTGTATCCCTACACAGTTGGAGAGCCATGTACCTATAGGGACATAACTAGGTGATGGAGTGGGACCCCACATGTAACGCCTCGACCCCAGTTACCTAAAGTCGGTGCATTATTACATAACATTAGAATGATCACAAGAAAGATCAAATCTCGAAAGACCGGTTGGTTTCGTAGCCTTGGAAACACTAGATATATTCATAAAGTTTTACAATACATCATAAAGTGAAAAACTAGTACAAAAACATAGTATCCATATTTCACACTCATATCCCCATATAAAATCCCTGCAGGTCATTCATAATCTACTTCTTCACATCCTGGGAAAAATAAAACAAAGAAAAGGGGTGAGATCAAATGCCCAGTAAGGATACCAATAGAGTGGAAACTTTCAAAAATAAGCATACACATTTAAGGTAATGCATTACTAAAACAAAAGCCTTTTAAACTTGGACTTCAACATATTATGGCAAAATTAAAATGAAATAATGCCATTTACTTATTCACATGGATATTCTACTAATCGAATAATCACATGAAATATCAATAACCACTTTCATAATGATGGAATGCATAATTCCAGACTATCATAACCACATAACCAAGGCCTCATGCCAATACTAAAAATAAGATTTTTCCAAGGCCTTGTGCCAAGACACTAGTTTGTCTCATGAGACCTACCGATGCATCGAGGAGCTATAGCGGGCTCCACCCGTCACATATTAAGTCCAATGAATTCCCATATAAAAAGGTTTAAACATAACATAAACATTCGTTTTAAAACTAGCATACGAAATGTCAATACTTTCATCATAAAATATGAATGGTATAAAAATAGCACATCCACATTCAAACATATCACAAAACCATCAATAAAATACAAAAGTTTTGTATCATAATAAATCAACTTCAAATAAGCGTAAAATCCATCAAAGGATGTTGACATAGATGAAATCAAAACTCTTTTTAGAGAAATATCTCTTTCTATTTTGGAATCATTTAAGAGTCTTATATTTATGAAATAAAACATTTTCTTTGAAAATATTCTTATAAGCTTGTAAGGGAAGCTTCGAGGGTTTTATAATGGCAGAAAATAGCCGCACACGCCGTATAAGTTATAAAAACATTCTTACCTTAAATTTGTCGAAAAGGGTAAAAAGCACCTTGTTTGGAAAATGACGGAAATAATCCTTTATAAAACTCTAATAAAAAGTCAAACAAGGTTATAAATGAATTTAACCCATATTCTTGTAAATAGTAAAAATGTTTTGAAATACATTTTTAAGAAACATGGATGTGGATGATAAAGAGATCCCAGTAGATCATTACGTATAAACAACCTCGGATAATGAAGAGATTGTGAAATAACCCTTACCTTTTACTTTTCCATAATTGAGGTAGGTTAACCTCCTGTATAATGGTGAATTAATTGTTATTAAATTATACAAGAATCATATATATTAATATGATATCATATATGATCTTTTATCATTGATTTGTTAATAATATCTTAGAATTATCGTTGTTTCGGGTGTTAACTTACTCGTTTTCATTTATATGATTTGTTACATAAGCCTTGTTTGTTATGGATAGGTTGTATCTTATTCATATCCATAATGATATCAAGTCCTTAAACCTAATTTTTAAATCATCAAATGATAATTATACTTGAATGGATATAATGGAGAATGAATCTCATCGCGTTCGTCGAGACGATAGTCCGTACATACGTACGAGCGACAATATCATTATCTTGATATTAAAATAATATATAAATGGATGGTATATCATATATAAAGAATCATTAACATGTTATATTTATTATTTACATGAGTTACACATCATTATTATACCCATCCAAATAATAATATATTGAATAACAATTACACCAGGATGTGGAGACGGTAAGCCGTACGTACGCACGTATGGTGACATGTTATTCAAAGGGTGGATAGAATACTAAATATGGTTGTACCATATTTATAATAACATCACAGTATATATAAGATACTGGAGTTATTATTTTAGAATGGTAATAACAAAGAAAGAAGAAGTGGAAGAAGAAAGGAACTTGAAAAGTGGTGGTGAAAAAATTACCTCTTCTTCGGGTTCTTCCTTTTGATTTGATCAAAATGGCTCCTTAGGTTGGCTTTATGATCAAAATAAGGCCTCTAGGTTGTATTTAGGGAATTTGGGAGAGCATTTGGGCAGATTTTGGCCGAACCAAATGGCTTTGAAGGTGTGAAGAAATGAGAAGGAGGAGTGCCCTTTTATAAGAGGGGTGAGGGGCACCTTTGGAAAAGCTAGAAATATTAGTTTATAATAAATTTATATTCGGTTTCTAATGGCTCCAAAGTTTATTATTAAAAGGTTAAGGTGATTATAGGTCAAAAAACATTCAACCAATAGAATTTAGACAGGTTTGGGTTACTATATTAACCTTATCTTTTAGTTTTAACTCTTAGTTAATTAGTTTGACATTAACCATGTCACTTTGTATTTTTAGAATGTATAGGTTATAATATTACTATATACATCCAAGAGATCCCCAAATAGTCCGTTAATGATGCAAATATCATGATATAAGTCTCTTGGCCGAACCTTAGATTTTTACGAATTTAATATCAATTATTAATATAATATTTATTTTAAAAACTCTTTTATGTCAATTTTGACACTATTCAATAGTTGATTTTTGTGAAAATCATAACAGAATGATTACTTTTACCAAAGTTAATTAAATCAATCCTAACATGTCATATTAGCCTATAAAATTATTTTAATTCATTAAAAGTCTCAAATTATATTTATTTGGGTATTTATAATATCAATTATTTTAATTAGTCACTATTATGGTAATTACTGCATCATCATTGTGTCATACATAAATTAAATTATATAAAGTATAAAAATTATAAATAAAATATCATTATGTAGAAAATCGTTTTATCTTTCTAATGAATATTTATAGTCGAAAATCCAACTTATATAACCCTATATAAAAATTGTTTTGCTTAAAGATATATGCTTGTGTCATTTTTGTATTCATTTTAACTTAATTAAAATAAAGTGTCCCTATCACCTACAAGTGGCTCCATGGGGTCCCAAAATCAACCCAAGTATGCCTATGGTCGAACATGTATCAACAAATAATGTTAGGACACGTTTTAGGGTAATTTTTATTATTATAATTTTAGTTTTTAACCCTTATTTACTAGATTTACCATTAACCATAGTAAATAAGATATTTATTGAAGTAATTATTCAAAATGTCTAAAAATAAAAGTTACCTATTTATGCAATTTGGACATCATGATTCCAAATATGGAATCCATTTTTCAAAATTCAAAACATAGAAGTGGCATAAATTAATTTAAAATTTATTCCTGTTGTTAAAACAAAAAGTGTGTTTTTAAGAGATAATAACTATCAAAAGATTGGCACTTGTTTATGTCTGGTTTAATAGTAAAATTATGTCCAATGACCAAAATTATATTAAATGGTAAAAATATATTCAAAATATACTTTAAAACCACTCAAATTCATAATTTATCACTATTAATTATTTTTATTAAAAAAGTTGTTTTTAATTAAAATTTAGTAATTTTCACTATTCATTAACATATTAAAGTTATCCGAAAAGTACCTAAATTTCACCTTAGGCTAAATTCGATATTACGAATCCAAAAATGAAGTCCATTTTGAAATATAAAATATATATAATTTCATAAAGTTGGTATTACTATTCATAACGGCTAGTTTGATTGGTTATGGTGTGTTAGAACTCAATGTTGCGTACAACACACACTATCACATTATTCAAAGAGAAGCGTATCGTAGAAGCTTGGGGTGTTACATTCTCCCCTCCTTCAAATAATTTTGTCCTAGAAATTTCTAGAATACTTATCACAGGAAAAGACTCGGGTGGTTTTTCATCATAAGTTCCTCGGGTTCCCACGTTGCCTCTTCCATCTTATGGTTTCTCCACAAAACTTTTACCAGATGTGTCTTCTGGTTTCTCAGTACTTGTTCTCTCGTATCAAGAATCCTGATGGGATCTTCGCAATAAGACAAATCAGGTTCCAATTCTAATTCCTCATAGGTGAGTACATGCGTTGGGTCAGACATGTATTTCCTCAACAGAGATACGTGGAACACATCGTGAATTTTGGAGAGACTTGGCGGCATTGCCAATCGGTAAGGTACAACCCCAATTCATTCTAGAATTTCGAAGGGTCCGATGTACCTGTGACTCAATTTACCTTTCTTACCAAAACGTATGACTCCGTTCCATGGAGATACCTTCAAGAAAACATGATCACTGACTTGAAATTCCAAATCCTTCCTTCGATTAGCGGCATAGCTCTTCTGCCTACTTTGAGATGCTTTGATGTGATTTTGGATTACGTTCACCTTTTCCACCGTTTCCTCCACCAGTTCTAGGCCTACAAGTTTTCTTTCACCAACGTCATCCCAACAGGTTGGTGTACGACATCTCTTTTGGTATAACGCTTCATATGGTGCCATCTGAATACTCGAATGGAAGGTATTGTCATAGGAAAATTCTACCAGAGGTAAATATTGATCCCACATACCCTAAAAGTCAAGTGAGCAAGATCTAAACATGTCTTCTAAGGTTTGAATAATACATTATGATTGTCCGTCCGTCTAAGGGTGGTAAGCAGTGCTCAAATAAAGTTTAGTATCCAGGGATTTCTGAAGACTTTTATAGAATCTTGAAGTAAAACGGGGATCACAATTAGAAACAATCGATAGGGGTACTCCATGAAGTCTCAAAACTTCATTAATATATAGTCTTGCTAGACGTTCCAGGGGTAGATCTTCTCTTATAGAAAGAAAATGTGCTGACTTGGTAAGATGATCAACAATAACCCATATTGGATCGTTCCTTCTAGGTGTCTATGGTAGCCCCATGACAAAGTCCATCGTAATGTTGTCCCATTTCCACTCCGGTATGGGAAGAGGTTGCATGACTCCTCCAGGCTATTGTCTTCCAGCTTTCACTTGTTGAAAAACCATACATTTGACATAAAATCAGAAATCTCTCTCTTCATGTTGTCCCACCAAAAATTTTCCTTCAAATCTCTATACATTTTGGTGCTCCCAGGGTGTATAGAGAAATTGGAACTATGAACATCATCCAACAATTCCCTTTATAGATCAGGTATATCGGGAACACAAAGTCTCTTTCAAAATTTCAAAATTCCATCTTCATACACAAAGTCTCTCAATATCCCATCATTCACAGCTTTAATATTCTTTTTAAATTCTTCGTCATTGGTCTGAGAACTCTTAATCCTTTCTAGTAAAGATGGTTTGGAAACCATTTGAAAAAGAATTTATGTTTCACCTTCCCGGGTTATTCCCATGTCCATCTTCACTAGATCCATGAAGATTAGATCCCTTTGAATTCTCCTATCGTTCAAAACTCCATGGTCTTTTCTGATCAAAGCATCTACCACCCTGTTTTCCTTCCCTGGGTGGTAGTGTATTGTGCAATCATAATCCTTGAGTAATTCATGCCATCTCCTTTGCCTCATGTTGAGTTCTTTTTGTGATAAAATATACTTCAAACTCTTGTGATCAGTATAAATCTGACATTTTTCACCATAAAGGTAGTGCCTCCATATCTTCAAAGCAAAGATCACAGCTCCTAACTCGAGATCATGAGTAGGATAGTTTTGTTCATGAATTTTCAACTGTCGTGATGCATAGGAAATAACCCTATCATTCTTGCATAAGGACACAACCAAGTCCTTTTTTCGATGCATCACTATAAATAACAAACCCATCATTCCCCGATGGTAGAGTCAATATAGGAGCATTGAATAATCTTATCTTTAGTTCTTCAAAACATTCTTGACACTCTTTTGTCCAAACAAATGTAACCCCTTTACGTGTGAGCTTCGTTAATGGGTTAGCCAATCAGGCAAAATTCTGGACGAATCGTCGATAATAACCTACTAAAGCAATAAAACTACGTTCCTCAGTTATACTCGTAGGTGCTGGCCATTCTTGGATTGCCATGGTCTTAGAAGTATCAACAAAGATTCCATCTTTAGACACAATATGGCCAAGAAAATAAATCTCCTGAAGCCAGAAATCACACTTGCTAAACTTCCAATATAATTCATTTCTTCTCAGAGTCTTCAAGATAATGCGAAAGTGATTTTCATGATCTTCATAGATTTTGGAGTATACCAAGATATCATCAATAAATACCACCAAAATTCATCGAGATAATCCTTGAAAACTCTATTCATCAGATCCATGAATACAGAGGGTGCATTAGTCAATCCAAAAGGCATTATAGTAAACTCGTAATGCCCGTACCTGGTTCAAAATACTGTCTTCAGAATGTCTTCCTTCTTCACACACAACTGATGGTATCCAGATCGAAGGTCAATCTTTGAAAAGTATTGAGCTCCATGCAGTTGGTCAAATAAATTGTCAATGCATGGTAGGGGATACTTGTTCTTTATTGTTATAGCATCGATCTCCCTGTAGTCGATACATAACCTCATAGATCCATCTTTCTTTTTAACAAAAAGAACAGGGGATCCCCATGGAGAAACACTAGGGTGAATAAATCCCTTATTAATCAATTCCTCTAGTTGTTTCTTTAGTTCAACTAATTCTACAGTGTCCATTCTATAAGGGGTCTTTGATATATGCCTTGATCTAGGAATTAAATCAATGGAAAACTCAACTTCTCGTTCTGGAGGATGTCCAGGTAAATCTTCCGGAAATACGTCTACAAATTCTTTCACAATAGGTACATCCTCTAATTGAACATTCCTTTCCTCACCCATAGTTATTTCATTCTCTTCCTCCCAAATAATTGAATTTAGTTGATCTTCTGGGGGTGGATCTAAATAAGAATTAGGTGGTGATGATTCTGCTATAAAGATAAGGTGTTCCTTATCATTATCATAAATAATCGTAACCTCTTTCTTCTTGCAATAAATCTTCACATCATAGTCTGAAAGCCAGTCCATACCGAGGATTATTTCAAACTCAATCATAGGTATGACGATGAGATCAGCAGATAAAGAACATTTATGTGCTCTAATGTTGACTGATTCACAAAACTTTGTTGCAATGATACTTCCCTTAGGAGTTTTAACTGACAACTCCCATGTTAAATAAAATTGGAAATATCTAATTTTCTTAGCAAACTGGGAAGATATGAAACAATGTGATGATCCCGAATCAAATAATGCATTTCCTAAACTTGATGAAACCATTAAATTACCTACTACCACGTCTTTCAGAGCTTCTACCTCAGCAGTAGTGATAGCATAAGCTTGGCCTTGATCCCTTGGCCTTTTATGAGGTAAGTTCTCCTGACACTTAGGACATTAATTTGCATAATGCTCCATCTCCCTGCAATTGTAGCACTGAACATTGGTAGCTTCCTTCTTCGCTTTGCAATCACGAGCTTGGTGGCCTTTTTCACCACATTTGTAACAGACTCCCATTCCCTTCAAGAAAGTACCGGGGTGTTTCTTCCCACATTTACCAAAGGATGGATATTAAACCATTCCTTTCTTCCCCTTATTTCCATTCCCAGATTGATCAGCCAGCCTATTCTTCTCTTGCTTTGCTTTAAATTCATAAGACTTAGAGAATTCCTTTTCGGTCTTGATAGCACATGAGACAATGTCTTCGTACGATGAGAAGGATTGTGAGGCTAATGATCGACGAAGAAATGGTTTTAACGTATCAAAGAAACGATCAATATTACTTCTTGGGTTACATATATAATCACCAGAATACCTTGCTAAACTTGTAAAGTTAGCCTCATACTTTGTGACATTCTCATCCTCCTTCTGTCTCAGACTCAGAAATTGCCTTTCCATATCTTCTCGATGGTCGCGAGGAAGGTATTTTTCTAAAAACAAATCTTTGAACTCCCTCCATTCCATATTTGATACTTCATCATCTTCCTTCGTATTTTGAATCAATGACCACCACTGATTAGCATCTCCAGTGAGGCGGTAAACTTCCATGACAACTTTTTACCATTCACTACTCCCCAAAGCCTGAAATATTTTCTCTAGGGAATTTATCCATTGCTCAGATAATAAGGGATTTGTACTCCCATTGAAAGTTGGTGGTTGTTGCCTCATGAATCGATCTAGCATTGATCCTCTATGCTGCGGATCAGGATGCTCCATACGGGTAAGGTTATTATTCATAACCTGAGTGAGTTGTCCCAGTATGGTGATTAGCTGATCGACACCAGTTGCTTCACCAGCTCCTCTATAATTATCTTGAACAGGAGGGAAATTCCTACATGGAGTGCGTGCATTGATGCAGTTTCCATTTCTTCCACTAGACGCCATTTCTAAACAATGGCATAAACTGGATCAGTTTATGAATCAAAATACATAATCCCATACTTATAAAACACTTAACATAAATTGAACTATTTATGGATATAATCCATTATCAAAAAAATGTTTTCTTTGAGGAAGTATATACTCATAAACCCTTCATAATGATTTCTAAAGAAAATGAGAGTTATCCTAAGAATATCCCCCGGGAGTGCCATAACCAAGAGTGCAGCAAAGCCCATTGTCGTGCACCAGTTCCCGTTCGAGTCTAGCTCAAAGCGGTGTTTTTGGGTTTTACCCCTAGGTACATCTGTGCTAGATCCACATCTACCTGCTTGTATCCAGACAGGGATGTATTGCTCAGAAAACTCACAAAATCTTTACAATACAAAAATTATAGGAAGTTCTTCTATACTAATCCTCAAAGTTCATCTTAGGTCTACGTGCTCTAATCAGAGTTTATCTAAATCTAGCTTCTAAGGTTTGTACTAAACTTCCTCGGATACCAACTGTAACGCCCTGACCCCAGTTACCTAGAGACGGTGCATTATTACATAACATTGCATTATCACAAGAAAGATCAAATCTCGAAAGACCGATTTGTTTAGTAACCTTGGAAACACTAGATATATTCATAAAGTTTTACATTACATCATAAAGTGAAAAACTACTACAACAACATATTCTCCATATTTCACCCTCATATCCCCACATAAAATCCCTACAGGTCATTCATAACATACTTCTTCACATCCTGGGAAAAATAAAACATAGAAAAGGGGTGATCTCAAATGCCCAGTAAGGATAACAATATAGTGGAAACTTTCAAAAATAAGAATAAACATTTAAGGCAATGAATTACTAAACCGAAAGCCTTTTAAACTTGAACTTCAACATAGTATGACAAAAGTAAAATGAAATAATTCCATTTACTTATTCACATGGATATTCTACTAATCGAATAATCACATGTAATATCAATAACCACTTTCATAATGATGGAATGCATAATGCCAGACTATCATAACCACATACCCAAGGCTTCGTCCCAATACTACAAATAGGATTTTGAAAAGGCCTTGTGCCAAGACACTAGTTTGTCTCATGAGACCTACCGATGCATCGAGGAGCTATAGCGGGCTCCACCCGTCAGATATTAAGTCCAATGCATTCCTATATGAAAAGGTTTAAACATAACATAAACATTCATATTAAAACTAGCATACGAAATGTCAATACTTTCATCATAAAATATGAATGGTATAAAAATAGCACATCCACAATCAAACATATCACAAAACCTTCAATACAATATAGAAGTTTTGTATCATAATAAATCAACTTCAAATAAGCATAAAATCCATCCAAGGATGTTGACATAGATTAAATCAAAAATCTTTTTAGAGAAATATATTTTTCTATTTTGAAATAATTTAAGAGTCTTATATTTATGAAATAAAAAAATTTATTTGAAAATATTCTTATAAGATTGTAAGGTAAGCTTCGACGATTTTATAACGGCGGAAAATAGCCGCACCCGCCGTATAAGTTAAAAAAACATTCTTACCTTAATTTTGTCGAAAAGGTTTAAAAGCACCTTGTTTGGAAAACGACGGAAAGACTCCTTTATAAACCTCTTATAAAAAGTCTTACAATGGTATAAATGACTTTAAACCATATTCTTGTAAATATTAAAAATGTTTTGAAATACATTTTTAAGAAACATGTATGTGGATGATAAAGAGATCACAGTAGATCATTACGTATAAACAAGATCGGATAATGAAGAGATTGTGAAATAACCCTTACCTTGTACTTTTCCTTGACTGGGGTAGGTTAACCTCCTGTATAATGGTGAAATAATTGTTATTAAATTATACATGAATCATATATATTAATATGATATCATATATGATCTTTTAACATTGATTTGTTAATAATATCTTAGAATTATCGTCGTTTCGGTTGTTAACTTACTCGTTTTATTTTATATGTTTTGTTACATAAGCCGTGTTTGTTATGGATAGGTTGTATATTATTCATATCCAGAATGATATCAAGTCCTTAAAAATCATTTTTAAATCATCAAATGATAATTATACTTGAATGGATATGATGGAGAATGAATCTCATCGCGTTCGTGGAGACGGTAGTCCGTACATACGCACGAGAGACAATATCATTCATTTGATATTAAAATAATATATAAATGGATGGTATATCTTATATAAAGAATCATTAACATGTTATATTTATTAGTTACATGAGTTACACATCATTATTATACCCATCCAAATAATAATATATTGAATAACAATTACACCACGACATGGAGACGGTAAGCCGTACGCACGCACGAATGGTGACATGTTATTCAATGGGTGGATAGAATAATGAATATGGTTGTACCATATTTATAATAACATCACAGTATATATAAGATACTGGAGTTATTATTTTATAATGGTAATAAAAAATAAAGAAGAAGTGAAAGAAGAATGGAACTTGAAAAGGGGTGGTGAAAACATTACCTCTTCTTCGGGTTCTTCCATTTGATTTGATCAAAAGCGCTCCTTAGGATGGATTTATGATCAACCTAAGGCATCTAGGTTGTAGTGAGGGATGTTGGGAGAGTATTTGGGCAGAGTTTTTCTGAACCAAAAGGCTTTGAAGGTGTGAAGAAATGAGAAGGAGGAGGGCCCTTTTATAAGAGGGGTGAGGGGTACCTTTGGAATAACTAGAAATATTAATTTATAATAAATTAATATTCGGTTTCTAATCGCTCCAAAGTTGATTATTAAAATGTTGAGGTGGGGATAGGTCTAAAACCATTCAACCAATAGGATTTAGGCAGGTTTGGGTTACTATATTAACCTTATCTTTTAGTTTTAACTCTTAGTTAATTAGTTTGACATTTACCATGTCACTTTGTATTTTTATAATATATAGTTAATAAACGTACTATATACATCCAAGCGACCCCAAAGTGGTCCATTAATGATGAAAATACTATGATATAAGTCTCTTGGCCGAAACATAGATTTTTAGGAATTTTATATCAATTAATAATATAATATTTGTTTAAAAACTATTTTATGTCAATTTTGACACAATTCAATAGTTGATTTTTGTGAAACTAATAACATAATGATTACTTCGACCAAAGTTAATTAAATAAATCCTAACACGTCATATTAGCCTATAAAATTATTTTAATTCATTAAAAGTCTCAAATTATATTTATTTGGATATTTATATTATCAATTATTTTAATTTTTCACTATTATGGCCATTACTCCATCATCATTGTGTCATAAATAAATTAAATTATTTAAAGTCTAAAAATTATAAATAAAATATCATTATGTAGGAAATCGTTTTATCTTTCTAATGAATTTTTATAGTCGAAAATACAACATATATAACCCTATGTAAATTTTTTTTTTCTAAAAGATATATGCTTGTGTCATTTTTGTATTCATTTTAACTTAATTAAAATAAGGTGTCCCTATCACCTAAAATTGGCTCCATGGGGTCCCCAAATCGACAAAAAGATGCCTATGGTCGAACATGTATCAACCAGTAAGGTTAGGACACATTTTAGGGTAATTTTGTATTATTATAATATTAATTTTTAATCCTTATTTACCGGATTTACCCTTAACCATGGTAAATAAAATATTTACTGAAGTAATTATTCAAAATGTCTAAAAATAAAAGTTACCTATTTACAAAATTTGAACATCCTGATTCAAAATATGGAATCCATTTTTCAAAATCCAAAACACAGAAGTGTCAGAAATTAATTTAAAATTAATTCCCGTTTTTAAAACAAAAAACGTATTTTTAAGAGATAATAACTATCAAAAGATTGGTACTTGTTTATGTCCGGTTTAATTGTAAAATTATGTCCAATGACCAAATTTATATTAAACAGTTAAAATATATTCTAAATATACTTTAAAACCACTCAAATTCTTAATTTATCACTATTAATTATTTTGATTAATAAAGTTGTTTTTAATTAAAATTTAGTAATTTTCACTATTCATCAAAATATTAAAGTTATCTGAAAAGTATCAAAATTTCACCGTAGGCTATATTCGATATTCCGAATCCAAAAATCAAGTCCATTTTGAAATATAAAATATATATAATTTCAAAAGGTAGGTATTACTATTCATAATGGCTAGTTTGATTGGTTATGGTGTGTTTGAACTCGGTGTTGCGTACAACCCACGCTATCACATTATTCAAAGAGAAGTGTACCGTAAAAGCATGGGGTGTTACACCACATCATGTGTATACCACTCATACAACTTCTACTACTTAGTATTTTTAGGAAAATTATACATTATATTGAACTCTGGATTTGGCATGAAATTTTCTTAACTAGGTTTTTTCCACATTGAATGTGATCGTATCATCGATATTGGATTTGGGGATATGGTGTGAAATATTTTTGTTTAATTTAGTTTTGATGCAAATCTCGATGAGACAATTCTTAGGAGGGATCCCAAGAGGATTCTTATAGAGTTAAACCCCCCGTCAGTAAGGTAGAATAATATATTCCTATCGAGTCGAACCCCATATGAAATAAGAAATGGGTACTCAAGACACTAGAGTAGAAACCCCAAATGCTTTATGTTGTGGGACCTCTAAAGCTACTCACCAGACTATAACCCCCCATAAATTTCTTCATGGGTCATGTAGCTACTAATTGGATCCCCATTGGATAGGGTGTGAGTCCTTTAAGACTATAGTGTAACCCCCTATCAAACACAGGTGTGGGTCCTTCACCTATAGAGTGTAACCCCATCAGCCTGGGCGTGGGTTCTAAACCATCAGTGTGGAACCACATATATGATTGGTCATGGAAAATCGTGATACTATAGTGGAACCCCACAACATCATGGGTATGGTACCTCTAAGGATACTAACATAGTGCACCCCCTGACACACTAGAATTTGGGTCCTCTACATGGAGTCTGTCCCCCCGGTTATGTGGAATAGTGGCATGGTGGATGCAATCACATGACTACCCGTGGGAAGACAAGTGAGACGTTGGACCTCATTTATAAACATTTGGAACTATTGGAAACTATTCATCTAGGGCTATGATGTGAGATGGAGATACCATTTCTATATCATTTTGGTTTCTTTTGACTGATCAAATATATATACATCACTATCCATTCACTTGTAATTTGGTTACTCTATTTCAATGGGTTTTGAATAAATATGGGGTTTTCCACATGATTTTTTGTGTTTTTCTTCTCATGTTTGGATGAGTATACTATCCTACTATAGCTGGGAATGAATCAATGTGGAGTTCATCTATACAATGTGTTGACCCCCATGTGTTTAAATGATATTACTATCTCTATTGGTATAGGTTGAGATAATTCATTTCACTGAGTTGTTCTTCCTATTTACCTCTTTATGTATTTTTATTACTATTGAAACTCTTAACTAACCCCATTAATTTGTTAGTGTATCCTACTAGGTATGTATATAATCACCCTTGTATGAGATTTTCTTAGAGAAGTTGTGACCTATGAAGATGATAGACATATCAATGCTGACTACATAAGAGATTGGGGATACCTAGTACATTGGACATCATATTTTGGTCACATATTAGCGATCAAGGGTTGGGATCTCTTTTAATTTTGCATTCTAGTTTTCAATATTGGATATCTATCTCGTTTTCAGCGTATTTTTCACCTTTACTTTTCTGTTCACAGTACCATACTCATGTACTTTTTACAGATTATAATCCATGGTTGATCCCATAGTATTTTTCATCTTTTACTATTATTCGTAGGCCTATTTAAATTGACATTATTTTGTGTTTCTATAATTTTTTTCAGTACAATTCATCCTCATGTTAGTTCTACCATCAAAACTGGTTTTTAGCACATGGCCTGTAGAGGTGGGATTGGGGTAGTTACGGCTTGATCCATGACTTGGTCTAGGACTTGAGACTGACCACCACATTCTCACTCATAGTGAGGTACCACATCAAATATTGAAACATACACTCTCAATCATGATACAGTATAATATGAAATAATAGAAATACCCTATCACTCCAGGTATGGTTTTATATCACATCCTAAAAAACAACCTATGACTATTCATTGGCTCCTATTATAACCCCTTGGTTCCGGAAGCCACCCGGTTGGTCACATGACATCAGGTGCATTTCCACGAATGGTAGAGGCTTCCGACTAGTAGCGTTGGCCTTGGGTGTGATGGTGGGGAAACTATTCCCTAATTGGTAGAGTACACGACATAAGTAAATGACACAATCAATAGTGGAAGTAGTAAATATACAACAACTGTAACCAACGGAAGACTAAACATTAAAAAACTGGAGCACATATATATATATATATATATGAAATGATTCATGATACATATGTCTAGGAATGCTTCCAAAAATGTCACAATGTTGGAAATACAATAGTTCCATCCAAAGTGAAAAAGAAAAGTAAATAGATACCTCCTCAGCAATGAAAGCCATATCTTTGTCCCATGCTCTACAGCTCCACAGCAAGTGAAGTACCTAAAGTAGAAGGGTGCTTTCACTTGTCTATACATGCAACAACATAATATATTTGGGACCAAAAGCATGACACAAACATGGTGTGAGACTAAATCCCAGTAGTCACCACCTGAAGATCTATGCCTAACAATCAGTGAGTATATGGAAAGAAAATTACTGTAAACAGTAAAAAGTTAGCAGTAAAAAAAATAATACACAATAGTAAACAATTCATAGATCAAACAAGAAATAGTGAAGAATAAATCTAACCAAAAACCGGTAACCCTCTTGGAGTACTCACGACCATCCCCTCTGGTCCTATCCAAGAAATACGAACAACCCTCTGGGCAGTACACTCAGCCTAACCCCTCTGGTTTGGTCATACAAAATTATAAGACTCTCCGAGGAAGCAGTCTCAGTTTTTCCCCTTACAATCTAGGGTAGTCAGGAAATCTATGATGATGATCATGCGGTCAATTACTCTTACAGCCCCAAGGTCTAGAGACTCTCTGAGGAAGCTCACTCGGTCAATTCCTCCTATAACCTGGAGTGGTTTATGGAAATTCAATCAAACAAGACTCTTCGAGGATGCTCACTGGGTCTATCCTACTATAGTCTATAATAGTCTAGACTCTCCAGGAAGCTCACTCGGTCTATCCACTCTAGTCTATAATGTCCAAGACACTATGGGAAGCTCACTTGTTCTATCCGCTATAGTCTATAATTTCCTAGACTCTCTAAGGATGATCACTCGGTCTATCCCAATATAGTCTATAGTACTAGGATCTCTCGGCTCTGTGCCAGTCAGTTCATAATAATGCTATAAGGCCCAAGTAAACATACAGATCTACTTGGATAATCGGTCTACAACATAACAAGCAATGTCAATGAACAACACTCCATCATATGGTCACAAGGCATGAGAAACAGGTTTAACATCCAAAGGTTGAACAAGAGCAAAAGGTTGTAAACAGACAAGGCATGGAAAATATTCCAAGCACAACAATTATCCTAATACATCCCCAAATTACCTCCGCACAGGAATACAATCATGGAAGGAAAACAACAGGGGGAAAACAGTAAACACGCAATACCCCGTTCACGGGTATTGAGGGAAATTTCACATAAAACTCAAGGACATTGAACGGAAAGGCATAAACCACCTACCTTAATGCTTGGAGATCGATATACTTGAACCACAAGGCTTGATTCACCAAATAACATCATAGATCTATGAAAATGCACAAAATTTTCAACCCACAATAACCTAAAAAAGAGAAGGTATTGGAAAACAAGGTGCTAGTAGAAGAGAGAACTCACCGATGCAGTTCCAATGCAATAGACAAAGTTTGATTCGGAAAAAGGATGATCGCTTGGGGGTTCGTCAAATATCTACAGCCGTTCAAGAGCTATCAGCTAAACGAGACCTAAAAAGATGTGTATCTGGGAATTAGATGCGACCCCAGTGCATTTAATGAAAAAAAGAATGTACACAGTGTGTAATTTTGGAGAACACGGTGTGCACTAGCCTTTTTCGTACTCCACTTTAAGCGGCCTCCACATCACCCCTACATCATTGTGTTTATGGCCTGGACACGGCCCTCACATGGCCTCAAACGACAAGGGAGTACACAAAGTGTACTCATAAAGTACACGACGTGTACTTCAAAAATTCCCATAAACTCCTCTTTTCTCAAAAACTCCAGAAAAAGGAAAAACATACATGAAAAGAAGGTCCATGTTCTTACACTTATATCACATCCTGAAAATTGACCTGTCATTAAACAAATGGTCCAATAAAAGTCCCTTTCCATAACAATCAATATCATTATAGGGCTCTATAATGATTAATACATTTTTTACCATGCCTCCACCCTATCAGTCATAGTGTGGTAAATCAGTATGTCACAGCATGATAAGACCAAAAATAATAGGAAGAGCATGAAAGATGCAATATATTTTCAATAATTTATATAGTTTAATTTATTATACTTCCATGATCAAAAATAAAGGTTAGCAGATAATTCTCAACATGAAACACCCCATTATTTATAATATATTTGTAGTTCAATAAATTTATGTTTGTTAATGGGATTTGATACACACAACACCTGGTTTAAATAAAATTTGATACATTTATTAAAATAACTGTTACCCCTTTAATAAAATATAATTATAAAAATAATATTATTTATAGAAATAATCATAAAAAATATCTTAGATTTATTTTTTCTATTTTTTTGAAAAAAAAATATTTTTTGATTAATAGTGTAATATAAAATTTTAAATGAAAATTTCTATTTTGTTTAAATATTTTGTAATGATAAATTATATTTTAAATTTATTTTAATTTAACAAATGTAAAATTTTAAATCAATTAATACATTTTGGTCATTTTAATAATTTTCATTTTTAATTTTGAGAAAAAATCCTTTTAACCTTTTAATCTTTTTCTCTATAAAACCAATATTTTTAATGCATCTGTGGGAATAATTTAAATTTAAATGATTCAATTTTTTGTGAATTGAATTAAAAAACATGTGTTTTGTGTTTTTAGTCAAAATAATTTCTTAATTTCTTATAAATCAAATTTGTTTTTTATCAATATTAAGATTGAATGTAATGAAAAATAAATTTCGTAGTTTTGGTAAAAATGGGTTTAACAAGGGTTTTTATAGAAATATAAGTATAAATATTAAATATAAAAATTTATAAAAACTATATTTTAGATGTATTTATACCATTATACAACTTTGTTTCTATAAATTACCTGTATAGTCCACTTTGACAGATGAAATAATATAGAACCATCAATTATTTTAAAAAATAACATTTGTGTCCTCTCCCCCACAAAAGGCCACTACTTCTCCAATATTATTCTCAAAATAAAACGACATTTTTTCTTGCAATAACTAACAAAATATCTCCCTAAAAATAGTCCTATCCCCCTAGAATAGTTATATTTTTCAAAAATCCATCCTATGAAGGATTTAGCACAAAACATTGGAGGAATCCCGAAGAAGATGTAATGTTTTTCAAAAAGGGTATTTATTTTATTTTTTCTCCATCACAATAAATTGTTATTAAACCATGAATATACAATATCGTTAAAATTTCACACATAATAGAATCTTTTTATAGTATTTTAATGACCATAATTTTCTCTACTTCAATAAAATGTCTTAGAAATCATCATTAATGTGTATAGTGGACTACGACCTTGTGACTCAATTTCACCCATAATTCGATTACCACCATTAATTGTTGGGGTATGATTATGAATATAAATAATATATATGATATTTATTAAAATTTTATACTTATTTATTTATTATATATTATATATATTCTTACCTTTCATTTCATACGAGATACGAAAACATTACCATTGCGTAAGGAGAACTTGCACCTTAGAGGCAATGTGATTCCTCTTTCCCTAACAAATTATATGGTTTGTATTTTGGTTATTTTTAATTAATATATGAGATATAACATGAAATAAATTTTATATTCAAGACATATATATCATTTTTGGAAAATTAATGTTTCGTTTTATTTCATACATTTCACTCCCATACAGATTATAACATCATTCATGTATGTATGGTCTACCATCTTAACAAATATATTTGACTATCATTTATTCAAAAAACCACATTAATGATATATATAAGTATATAAAATATTATATATGACATTTATATTATTATATGATGATAATTTCTTACGTACTATATTTGTGTGATGATATTGGTCAAATGGAAATGTTACTCATTCGTACATATGACCTACCGTTTCTTCGATCGTAACATATATATATTTTGATAAAAAATTTAAATAATTTTTCTAAAAGAAAAATGTAAGTTTATATATGATAATTATTTCATGATAAATATAATTTTTTTTAAAAAAATATTTAATCTGTGAACAAACCTAATCATTAATGACAAAATAAGTGTAACAAAACAAGGAAATTAACACACAAAATAATGAAAATAATTGAATATTATTAATGAATCATTGAAGACACGTTATAAAAGGATCATATATAATATTTTAAATATTAATATGGTTTTTTAGATAATTGACATGTTTAAAACCACTATATAGTTGGTTAAATACTATTCAATCAAAATGATGTATGAGAAATGGGATTTCATCATAATTTATATTCTATTGGGAATTATTTGTATTTATAGACCAATTAAATTTATTTGATGTATATGATTCCCATTATTATTTAATGTGATCCAATTATATTCTCCATAACCAATGAATAACTACATTGATCCATAATTATTCTTCACAAATAGAATAGGTTCGCCCCATGGAGACACACGGGGTCAGATAAAGCCATTCTATAGAATTCCTTGTAGTTATTTATTTATTTCATAAAACTAAAAATTATATATTCTATAAGGGGTCTTTGATATCATCTTGGATATAAGTATTAATTTAATGAATAACTCTACCACTCATTCTAGTGGAGGTCAAACTAACTAATTTTGAAATATGTCAATGTATTCATAAAAATTAAGGGAATTTTCTATCCTTATAAATTAATTTCCATCTACCCATACAATAATAATATCCATAATGAGTGACATTGGAGGTTTTTCTAGAAAATGACTAGGGAGTGATATGTTTCCATAAAAAATAACTATATATTTCCATTAAATACAACTAAAAGTTCATTTCTCTTACAATTGGTTCCAGTTTCACTTTTCTAGAGCCTTCCAATCCCTAGTATAATGTCTCATTACACCATGGGAATTACTACTACACATGGGATGATATTTTACTGAACAATGTTATTCCTAGTACGTCTTTAAATAGTTGATGCTGAGATAATCCCTATAGGACTCTGGAATAATAAATATAATCTTATAATATCATGGATTAATTTTGTATTCATTGAAATCATGGATGAAATAAATGAATATGTAGAACAATAATAAAAAAATGTACTTGATTTATTTTGTGGAAAAATGACTGTACCTTCCACCACATCATTTTAGAGCCTCTACTTTAGGTATCATGATACTAAATTTTTTGACCATTCCTCATTTTCCAATGATAAGGTTGAAGGAGGTTTCTCTCAATTATCCTTTATCGTAGACATTGATTGGTGAAGTGAATAAGCTCCCGTCACAAAAAGTATTTGACTTTAGGTTAGGACATAAAAATATTTCCTTTGTCCTTATTGTTTATTAGTTGAGTCATCACATCACAATGAAATTTATGAGCTATATGTCCATATCTTACACACTTTTAGCACTTTCCATACAAAATCATGTAGTCCCATAAATGTTTATTTCTAAATTTTTTCACATGGTATGATTAAATTTATTTCATCTTTCCCTAAAATCAATATAAATCCCTTCATTTAGCTCCATTACACACTTCTTTTAATTTTATCTATTTGACCCCTGAACCTATCCAAACTCTAATTCATCCTTTACATAACTACACACTATCTCCTCATATATTTCATGATCTAGATATGAAAATTTCCACCTTATATGGGCTCTCTATCCATCATATAATTTATCATCAATTAAATTAGTATCCATAATAATGATAGTGGTGTGTAGAGAGTGTATTTTAATGTTCCATAAATAGCTTCCCACGGATTAAATTTTATTATTCATCAACTCTAAGAATTACCCCTCTATTTTTGGTCACATATATAGGGGAAATGTTAATTGAAAAAGAATTCTCAGAATTATTCCCACTATAATTCATCAATATTACTTCATGTATTTATGTTTTTAATTAGTTTCACCACTAATAGGGTTCTCATTTTAATAAAAATACCACTAGGGTTACTTTTTTAATATAATAATGGTGGAGGACATATAATATCATTCTAGGATATCTAATCCATTTTCAGTAATCGATGGGTCAGTTGATCTATAAAAAGATCACGTTCATTGATGCCAGAAGGGATCAATAAACATTTTCACCATTCAAGGTCAATTTATTCTCTAAACATGATTCATTTAATTATTAATATATAGAAATAGATTATACTCCATCCTCATGATGTTTTCCATTCAATCATTATTCTGAAGGCTGTCTGTTCATCCTCTATTGCACTAAACATTTATGTGCTTCCTCCAATTTCACATTATTTTTCTAAGTAAAGAAAAATTTACTGAGAAAAAATTTAATTTTAGAGATCATATAATTTTAGTGTGTGTTTATTTCATAAAACATCATTATTATATATGTTATTCATTAATCTCATATATGAGTAGAGAAAGTTTCTCTATAACCTTCACAGTGATTTATAAAAATCTTATTATTAACCAAAAACATCCCTTGTGATTGTAAAACATGGTTCACAACTATGCCCATAATAATTTACGAGTTCCCAATAAATTCTAGATCAACGATTTGGTATAGGGTGTTACCATATGTTAATTTATTACAGATACACATACACTTCGATATATACAGATAGGTATTTTTCATGGAATCCCAACACATAGTACTCAAAAAATAATAGTACTTGTTTCTATATTTGGACATGTACATAGGGTTAATCCTAGAGTTTTGAAGTCATAATTTTAAAATATATTTAAACCTTCCTTTGATACCCACTATGTAATTCCACATTTTGTTTTCATAAACATTTCATTATGTGGGACAAAATATAGGGTCTTTTAAAATTTAGATTATTCGAAATTAGGTACATAGTAAATTATTAAAAAATATTAATCTAATCCACATAATGGAAATATTCATGGGTTTAACCTAGGTATCATTTACTTTAAATCATACACTTGGTATATACATCATATGAAATGGGTGAGAATGAATCAGTGTAAGTGAAAAATCAAGGGAGGCATATAACATGCGATCCTGAGATATTATAATAAGAACATGATATATAAAAAATGTTTTGAGAAATACACATATTAAAATAATAAAAACATGAATCATAACATAGAAACATTGAGAAAAACATCAAGTGAGAAATTCCTAAGAATAGATCCAAATATTATTACCAAGGTACCATAAAATACTCAATGTTATTCACCAAGGTATCAAAATACCTGTCATATTTGGATATTAAATTATTTATCCAATGAACTTTATTTATTTCAGTGTGAACCGTAAATATTCCTTAATTAATTTTAACCATATATATCATAATAAGCTATTTCATTAACAACTCATTGGGAATAAGAAAGTTGCCTCATTTCTGTATCATGAAATACAATATTTCTTAATGTCAGGATTATTATATCGTTAATAAATCCTAAAAATAGAATGTGGGGTTTGTATATGTTAATACCAAAATAAATAGATTATGTTTACATATTTTTGAATACCCATTGAAATGGAAGATTTTTAGGGATACAAAATAAAAAAAATGGGGATATCTCAAGTAAAAGAGTGATATTTGAGAAGTAAATTTAGCTATAGGAAAGTTATAACTATTTTTTTAGAAAGAGAAAGCATTTTATGGGACAAAGTTCTAAAATATATTAAATACTATTATTATAGTAATTGGATAATACAATTAGGGGAATATATATATATATATATATATATTTTCAATTAGAAGACATACCATAAAAACGACACATGAATGGAAAAGAGTGGTAAGGATTTTTGGTACCTTGACGAGTTACTCCTAAATATATAGGATTGGAAACATTATAATTGAGAAAAAATTGAGGGAATTATTTTGAGGGGGGGGGGGTAATCATCATAACAATTTTCATGAAACAACCTGGTTTGATCCTGAACTAGTCACCGGATCTGATTCACAGCATGGCTTGAGGGGCGTTCTCGATCCCCAGGGTCTGGAAACTAGTGCCAAGAATCAAAATTTAACATTTTGGAACAATTTGGATATTGTTTAATAGAAAAAAAGATGAATAAAACCTTTAGATAAAAATAAAAGTTGGTGTAGAAAGAAAGGAAAAACCGTACATACCTCTGCGTGACATTCTATGTCACCACCCAATCAAATGCTGACCTTTCTCCACTAATGAGAAACTCATCCAAGATAACATAAGGAAAGGGAAACAACCAACAAATTATAGAATCGGGGTGAGCATTAAAATGATCAGTTAGTTTGTCAAGATGAACCACAGAATCCAACGATTCGTTTTCAAAAAAATGTCCATTAATATAAGTTTAAAAAACACATATAAAAGAAAAGATTTCACATTTTTAAATAAGCATCATTATTTTCCCTTTTAAAACTCCAACACATGTGACATACCATAAGAAAAATCATTTTCTAATTTATAAACAAAACCCAAAACAACTATATTAGAGCTATGATAATGTAAAATAGGTAAACAGATAAAGAAGAAAATAAACTTGTACAACAAAAATTAAACAAGAAATGAAAATAATTATGTAACCATGGGTTATCCCAATCATCCCTAGATTAACTCGAGACATACTCAGCTTAGAACCACCTTCCGGCTAATGGTGAAGCTCCTATGTATATAACCAACTAGCTTCCCTAAAACTGACCAATCCAGTGGAAAATCCAGTGTATCTAAACAAACAAATCTTGCGGTAACGACCCGTCTAATCAGGGTTGATAAAAAATAATACAAAGATCATATAAATGATTCCTAGTATCCCATGGTGGTTATAATAATACTGTGTATGTTAGATTCCCTCGCACACGTGACTCATCTCACTGCACTTTCCTAACTAAAATTTGTACACCAATATATGATAACCCATATGGGATATCCCCCCTATAAAGGTGCCACAAATTTATGTACATACATGTCATATCACATGAAGGTGAAAACCGATCAAACATACCATTTAACATTTAAACCATTTCCTGAAATTATTAATTTATTCGAACCAGGTATAAACTTTCACCAAAACACTATCTCTTTTAAAAGATAGTACAAACAACAACCATTTGGTTAAAAGTTCCAATCGAGCCTTTAACATAACCTGTCTAAAAGTATTACCCAAAACATCACACAAACCACACATTTGATTTTAAAAATTCAAATGGAATATGCTCAAATATTTCAATTCAAACCATTTTATAAAGAAAAAAAATAAACCAACATCAAATAAAAAGAATGAATAATTTTCACACAAATACCATTCCCTTTCAAACCAATCCCAAATGCACAGAGATACAATTTTCACCCCGGATTTGGAAGATCCAAATTGGCCATTTAGTCCCAAAAACATATTCAAGCAATCACTAGTTACCAAACAAGCCTTCAGTTTTCTAATAAATACCAAAATGTGTTTCAAACCAAATGGACAGACCTTAAAGAACCCATTTGACAACATATTTTCTAGAAAACATGGAGAAAAACTATATAAAACCTCATTTAAACCCCACTTTACAGAACATTCAAGATGAAAAACATTAATTGAAAACCGAAAACCCATTTTGGTAATTGAAGTTTAAATAGAATATCATTTTAAAAATGTAATATTCATTTGGGACAGTTCCATGTGTGCTCCTAGTGGACTCATGAATATGCTAACATCCAATGGCCATCTGAAATCCAAAGAGAACATTTGAAAACCATTTTTGAAAAATCTACCAATTATTTAAAAACCATGTTCTACCAACCCCCTCATTTAGAAAATACAAACAACCCCAATTCCAAAACATAACACGTTTTAAAACATTTCTAGATGACCATCAAGCCATAAATTGACCCAATCAAAGACACCAAAATTATTTTAAAACATGATTTGAAATAACATAAACATTTATTAAATAATTTAACCCATAAAATATCTACTATGTAGCACAATAAGGGTTTCCACCAAATAGGCACTAGAAATCCTTTTTCGAATTCAAACACACACCATGTCCATTCCAATATATGTCACGTGACTCCCACACAATTCATGATATGCTACCAAATTTATTGACATGTTTAGTAAGAAATTTCAAAGTAAAGGTTCCATACAGACATCTATATTTCTATCTTTTAAATGCTAAACTAAAATTTGATAAACAACATTAAATGGCCCTACCCACAATCATGATTTAAAAATTTGTTCTAATGTATTTCGTGAACTAGAGTACACTATCAAAATAATGTTTCTAGAATAATTAATGCATGAAAAATAATAAGAGAAAAATTAATTTAAAGAAAGAAAGTATTAATGGAATGCTTCGGAATGGTAAAACAAGTGAATTCACTAACCTCAAACCATGTGCAAACACAATGAATCTTCCGTGGAATGATGAACAACACCCAACAAACCAAATACACTCCTTAGACCACGAGAACAATGTGAGAAACAGAACATGTGTTATATGGATTTATCCAAAACAAATAAAAAACTAAATATGGAATAAAAAACTGAAGAAAGGGGGTTCGACACAATACTTAACACAAAAAAAGGGAGAGCGAGGGTGTATACTGGTGAGGTGAGGTCAGAGCAGCAACGTGGTGAGGCCGGAGCTCCAGCTTGGAGGTGAAGTGGTGGCTGGGTGGAGAGGACCAGTGCGCTAGGTGAAGGGCAGTGGTTGGTAGGAGTGGGAGATGGCGAGGTTTGCACTGGGGGCTGAGGGTGAGGCTGGAAGGGGGTCAAGAGATGAGGGTGGTGGGAGCTCAGGGAATGGAAGAAAAGTGAGGGGCCACATGAGGTAAGGCGAGGAGTCAGCTTCTAGGGGGTGTGTGCATCGGCTGTGCCGCACGTAGGAGGGGTGAGGTTGGGGAGTGCAAGAAAGAGGCAGGGAGTGGAGGGGAGAAGCTGGGAGCATTGGGGTGAGGAGACCTTGAGGGCAAACAGGGCGGGTTAGGGGAACTCGAGGGCGGTGAGGCTGGGGAGTACTACGCCCAACACTGGTTGGGGGAAGATAGTTAGGGATACTTCATTTTTTTCATTTTATGACAATAACAACTATAATAATAATATTAATAATAATAATGAAAATGAAAAAAATAATTATAAAATTATAATAATAATAATAATAATATATAAAATATAATTATAAATATAATTATAAAAATAAAAAATCATAATATTGTAATGGTGATAGACCATTAATACAATAATAATAATTTTAATAATAATTTTAATCATTTTTATTTAAAAAGTAAAAAACAATAATAATAATAATAACGAAATTTAATAACAATAAAAATAATTGTTTTTAAAAGTAATAATAATACAATAATACAATTAATAATAATAATATCTAAATTTAATAACAATAAAATTAATTACTTTTAAAAATTATAATAATACAATAATAACAATAATAATAATAAAATTAATGAAAAATTATACAACACCTGGGCCGACTGCACTGCTACAACCAACCATGTGGTGGCCACCCATGAGTCTGAAACCCAGTATAATTTTTAAACAATTTTTTTATACATGGACCCTGCCCAACCCTTGGCATAAGAATCCAAAGAAAATAAATACTAAAATAAAATTCAATTTAAAAGTTTGGTGTGACAATTATACCCACCACAAACACTTTCTTCCTCTATAAAGTCACCCATCCAAATAATATACAAAATAAGAATCCATGTCCGATTGAAACAAAAAGAAACCACAACACAACATAATGTGAGAACATGAGAGGGTTCTCCCTACCAAAATAAATCAACCTATGAGGATATTTAACACATAAAAATACCACCCTAGGAAGGGGGCCCAAACGAGAACTCCCAACTGATCCAAACTAACTTCTATAGCACGAGTGAACAACACATCTAATTAAAATGTAACTCTCAACCCAGACCAAAAACCACCAACAATAGAGAAAACCTCCAAGCGAAACATAACCCAAGAATTAAACCTGATAATAAAAAAAATAAATAAATTCTTCCATTAGAACTTAAATCTCCAAATGACCATAGCTAAATGAATATCAACCCAAACAAGGGTCAAAAATAGTTTTAAGAAAAACTCATGATTTAGAAAACCCCTTCCACACAAAGTGGACTTCTTGGATAATAATAGAAGAATTAAATCATAACATCAAAAAAAAAAGAACCTACAACAATGTCAGAACATTAATTGAAGTAAAAAAATGGACAAAAAATCATTAAATATTATACTTACAACATGTAACACAAAACCCGAACCAAGGTTTCACAGCTCTGACAACTCCTAACAGTGCACTAGCTTCACCCCAAGAAATGTGGTTGGGTCTCTAATGGATGAAGCATCTCCTACTTCATAGTTAGGAATTGGAATCCTTTGATAACATCCTATTCTTTAGGTTATTCTTCTTTTATAACTTCTCTAAATGATCCAAACACATGAAATGATTGCACATCTTTGGAGGGATGAAACATGATGACATCAGGTTCCAGAACCAGTAACACTAGTGGCACACCACTAAAAGGTCAGATGAACTGAAATCTAGAACAATTATAGAGGAATATTTAGAAATAGGTCCCTCTGACACACCCTGCTTGCCAGGTGGGGAACCTTCATGAGAAACTAGATATGGTAGATTTCCCAACATCAATACTATAAAGACCAACTCAGCTAAAAACGCCTCATCCAAAAACATCTCAAAATGATCATCCCAAGAAGAGAGGACCCGCTCCTTGATTTGTGGATAAAGAGACCCGATTTAAAGAGATGTCTTCACCAAATCATGTGACACTACCTCTACGAAAAATGACAAAAGATCCTTGAAAAGGACAACATATGTCTTCAACATCAATTGAATTTTTTTAATACACATGATCTCTTACATTTTCATCATATTCACTACTTGAGGTATAAATAATCAGATGAAGATGGATTTAAAGAAATCCCACTTCATCCCAACATTCATTGATGAAATGGAGAATACATTCATTTCTCCATATACTGGACATTAGAAAAAACCCAAAATGGAACACAATCTGATAGCTTTAGGAGTTCTGAATACCCTAAATACGTGATTTTCCTCTTCAAGATACTCTACTACCTCAAAGAGATTCCAATCACTATGAAGGATATGCAATGTCTGAGAAGAAAAAAAACAAGGCATGACTTATCAGAAACCTCAGGGACCTATTGGGGCAGCTCTTTCTGAACAACATATAAATCCCAAATCTGAAACCAATTTTAAATCAAAGTATAATTAAATATATAATCTGGATCCCAAATGACCAGCTCAAAAACCAAACAAATACATACATAACCCTGAATACCTTTTTTAAAATCCCCTTTTCATTTGGAATTTTAAAACATACTTTTTTCAAGTCCACATTCCAAATAAAAAAACCACATTTCAATCCAAATACAATTTCTAAAATCATTTCCCCTTTTAAAAATAACTTTAGAAAAAAATGTCACGACATTAATTCTAAGTACAAACCCTGGTAATCGCATGAACTATTTTCCATGTCTTATCCACATTAATCCATGCATATCAACACACTCTTCACATGCATCGCCTCACATGTGAAAATGTTCATAAAGAGTACCTGAGGCTTCACCCCAACCATTTCTCTACCAAATCCAAGAAAACACCAGTTTTTTAGACCAATAGATTTTGGTTTTAAAAACCATTTTGTGAATTTAATGCCATCTAATAGAATTAATTTTCATCTCAAAACCCCATCTCTCGCAAAATCACACACACACCAACCAAAATCGGGTTTACAGTCAACTTGCATCAAACTATTGGAGTGAGGGACTAATAGTCATGATTAACTTGGCAACATAGTAGTGGGCCATGCCCCAAGTAAGATTCAAAAACTAGGAGGAACACAAACCGTGTACTCGAACTACACATAGGTCACTACTCCATGTGAAATCCTAGTGTAACATCAACTTGCCTTCGTTTTCATCCCCTAATCTAGAACAAACCATAATGATAAAAGGACTGAAGTCTTGGACTATCCCTAGTGACTCGAGTTTTAGAACAAGAGAGGGTTTATGATTACATTATTTTACATACCTCCTGAGTCCAGACAGTCCTAATATCCATATACCAGACATAGTCAATAACAAGGGACACATTTAATAACATTGTTTCCCAAAACAACCCAGGTTACCCCTGAACTGGTCACCCGAGCTGGTCCGTAGCATGGATAGAGGGGAGTTCCCAATCCTCATGGGTTGGAAACAGGTGTCAGACATCAACATTTATCCCTAGGAAATGATATTAACCCTGATAAAAAGAACAAAAGTTGAATATAATCAATCGATAAAATAAAACTAGCAGTAAAACGAATGAAAAACTGCTCATACCTAAGCATGACCTTCCAATTCACCGCCAAACTAAAGGCTGGCTTTGATAAAATAATGAAGAACACAGGCAGGAGAACCTCTGAAAAGGGAACCTGAAACTAAAATCATATAATAGGCATGAACATTAAAATTCTCATTAGGGTTGTCATGATTTCCTAAATAATCCAACGTCTGATTATCAAATCCATCCATTAACACAAGTATGAAATACACATATAAAAGTAATCATTTCACATTTTAAAATATGAAACATGTTTTTCCAATTTAAAAATCCAACACACGTGACATACCATTTCCAAAATCATTTTTCATTTAAAAAACCCAAAAAATGTATACTAGAGGTGGGATAAAGTAAAACATGTAAATAGAGAAAGCTGGATATAAACTAGTACAACAGAAAGTAAATAAGGAATGAAAATAATTAAGTTACCATGGGTGATCCTAAGCATCCCTTGAAAACCCCTGGATGTTCTGGGTTTGGAACCAACTGCCTATGTATGATGAATCCCTTAAATATATAACCAAATGGATGCCCCAAAACTAACCAATCTATGGGAAAATACTATCTGTCCTAACAAAAAATCTAGGGGGTACCAAACCCTTTAATTGAAGTTGCTTAGCTACCGTCACTCTAACATCTAAATGACACCCATGAAACCATTGTGGTTATAATTATAATGTGTAAGTAGGACTCCCTTGGATGCATGATTCATCTCACCAAACATTCCTACCCCAAACACAGACACCAATATATGATAACCCCTAAGGGATATCCCTCCTATAACAATTCCCCATATTTATATACATACATTTCATATCACACTATGATTCAAAATTGTCTTCCATACCATTTATCATTTAAACCATTTCATAAAATGCTCAAAGTTAACAACCAGCCATAAAATTTCACCAAAACACAATATCCTTTAATAGTTGGTACAAACATCAACCTTTGGTTAAAAGTGGAAAACAATACTTTATCTCAAAATGTCTAAAAGTATTACCCAACTAATATCACTAACCTCACTTTTTATTTTACATATACAAATTGCATATGCTCAATGATTTCATTTAAATCCATTTTAAAAACCACGCAGAGGACCCAACATCATTTATAATAATTGAATTATTTTCATGAAAATACCGTTCACATTAAAACCAAACCCAAACACACACCAAAACACTTCTCTCCCATGAGTTGGAAGATCTAAATTGGTCTTTATGTCCCAAAAACACATTTGATCACTCCCCAGTTACCAACCATGCCTTCACTCTTTTCAACCGACACAAAAATGTGTTTCAAACTAAATGGCCATACCACAATGAACCCATTTGAAACCATGTTTTCCAAAACACTGGGAGTAACTCTATGAAACCTCATTTAAAACCCTCTTTAGAAACCAAACAATGGGACCAAAATTATTTTAAAACAAAATATCTATTACTAAACTCGGGTTTATTGAGAATATCATTTTACAAATTCCATTGTCATTTGAGGACACCTCCATGGGTGCACCTAGAGAACTCATGGATGTGTTGACATCTAATAGACCACTAAAATCAAAAGAAAACATTTGAAAACCATTTCCTCAAATCCACCAATAATATTACAACCATGTTAAAACATCCACCCATTTAGAAAACATAAATTAATCCTAAAACCAATGAAAATCTCTTTTTAATACATTTATAGATGGCCACCAAGCCATAAATTGACCCAATCAGGCACAAATCATAATTATTTCAAAACATGATTTTAAATCACATACAAATATTTATAAATATTTTAAACCCTAAAAAACTATTCTATGTTTCACAATAAGTTTTCCCACCAAATTCAAACTTGAAATCCTCTTTTGAATTCAAATGCACACCATGGACATTCAAAAATAAGTTTCATGAGTCCCACACAATTCATGAAATGAAACTAAATGGATCAACAAAATTAATTTTAATTTTCATATTAAAAGTACCATAAAAACCAACATATTTAAATATTTTAAATGAAATACTGATATTTTTTCAACAACATTAAATGTAAAAACCCACAAGCATGATTTAAAGGGTAGTTCTAAACAATTTCACCTACCAGAGTACACTGTCAAAAAAAACATGTTGCATGAATAATTAAGTTGTGAAGCAAATTAAAAGAATAATTAATTCAAAGAAATAAATTATTAATGAAATGATTTGAAAAAAACAGGTGAATTCACCTACCTCAAACTAAATTAGGACACAACAATGCTTCTCTATAAAGATGAACAACAACCAATTGGCCAAATGCATGCCCTACACAACAATAATGACATGAAAAACCCAACTACTGTTATTAAGATTTATCCAAAAAAATAAAACACCAACTATGGAATGAAAAAAACTGAATCATGGGGGATCAATGTGCTATTGGATAAAGAAAAAGTGTGAGAGAGGGGTTATGCAGGCGCGGCAAGGCCTACGTAAGGAGTAGGCGAGGTCGGAGCTCCAATGGGGAGGTTAAGAGGCGGTTTCCCAGAGAGGCATGGAGTGATGTGTAAAGGGAGATGGAGGGATGGAGTGTGAGAGGGAGTGGATGGCATTGGGTGTTGAGGGCAAGCCGAGCTGGGTGTTGAGAGACAAGGGGTTGTGGGAAATGTAGTGAAAGGAAGTGAGGGTGCAGTGTGAGGAAAGGCTGGGAGTCAGATGCTGGGGTTCTGTGGGTCGGTAGCACCATACGAAATAGGGGTAAGGCCACAGAGCGTGATGGTGAGGCTGGGAGGGGAGGGGAAAAGGTAGGAGTGTGAGGAAGAGGGGACCTAGAGGGTGGATAATGTGCTGTGTGAGTGGTCCTGGAGGGCACTGAGGCTGGGGCCCCTGTGTGCAGTGCGGGTAGGGGGTTCCAGGAAGTGATGTTTAATTTTTTTCATTTTATAATAATAATAATAATAATAATGAAAATTGAAAAATAATGAATATATCAATAACAATAGTAATAATAATAAACAACAACAACAACAACAACAACAACAATAATAACAATAATTATAAAAATAACAATCACAGTATGAAATAATAATGGTACAATTAATATAATAATAATTTTAATCATTATCTTTAAAAATAATAATAATAATAATATCAATAATTAAAAAAATAAAAATAATAATTATACAAATAATAAGAAAACAACAACAAAAACAACAAAAATAATCATGATGATGATGATGATGATGATGATGATGATGATGATGATGATCAATTTCAAGACAGATGGGGCAACTGCACTGCTACTGTCGAACATGCGGTGACCACTCATGGGTATAAAACCCAATAAAATTGTTAAACGATAATAATTTTAAATCGGGACCCAGCCCAACCCTTGGTGTGAGAACCCAGAGCCAAGAAATAATTCAATAAAAATAAATCTAAATGTTGGGTGTGACCAAAACATTTTCTTCTGAATTTGAGAGAATAATAATGATGAAAATCGTGGTTACTTTTAGAAAGTGGATTAATTGTTTAATAATTTGCAAATATAGGTCTATAAAATCAAGATTCTGGAAAATTAAAAAAAATGGCCTCCAATTGGATTATTCTAATGTTTTCAAAAATATGAGTCTCATTCTATGGTATTTAGATCTATAATAACCAAACACATTTTTATTACTTATTTAAGCATGGAAAAATAATTTTCTCAAATGTTGTGTTTTTAAAATGAATTTTTCCATTTTATACTTTGGAATGAAAATTATAGGTTTTGAAGTTGTTTAAAATATATTATAATACATAATATTAATAAAATAAAATATATTAAATATTATATTGTAGTTAATTAATTATTAAATTATTATTAAATAAACATTAATTCATAAAACATATCATAAAACCAAAACTATATATTCACTATTAATGAAAAACTAAAGTATTTTAGAAAAATACCATAAATTCAACCTAACCTAATTTAAACATGTATATTTGAAATATAATATTTATTTTATAAAAATAATTTTCTAGATATGTGAATTTTTTCTTTTTAATACAAATGTCCTTATTTATAAAAAATGTATTTTTAAGACATAATTTGATTTTGGACACATATAAAAATTTATTATGACATTACAAAATTATTCTATAATTTATATTTAAATATGATGGTTTTAAAAAACAATATTAATAAATAAAATATTTTTTATAATACATTAATTTTATAATAATGATGTGTAACATTTCATCAAAAACAGAATTTTTTTATATTTTTGTCCATAAATTAATTTATCAATTTCATCTAAATAAAAAATAAATATTTTCAATGAAAAATATTATTAAAAAAGTAATGGATGGAAGAAAAAATTTATTTATAAAATTGAATTTTACATTACATTATTCGGGAATGTATATATTAAAACTTTTAACTACCACATATTCCATGATTTTAATGTGTGCAATGATGTTCATTTTATAAGGTGGCTCGAATAACATTGACTGAGTGGTGATATAAAGTAACATAAACTTATACCGCAATATATTTCGTTCAAGACTCACCAATAGATGCTTAACGTGGTCTTGGTCAAGGGAGAACCCTTGTGATGCTACCTCACTCAAAATTTCTTAAAATGGACTTCAAACAACATGAATCTACAAGTTAAGGCCATTATTTCTCTTTTACCCATCAATTTTACATTTTCATTACATCATTTAAACACTAATTAATATTGAAAAATTATTTCGGATGTCTATAATTATCAATTCTTAAATTTATTAATAGTAATATTGTCTAATGTTTATATTTTACCAATAGCCACATAAAAATAATATTTCTATGGTAACATTTCCCTATATACCATATGACTAAAACATCATTATTTCACTCAATATTCACTATAATTACTCAAAGGGTTATATGTTTTCTTTTTATATGATAATGATTAGTTTGACGATATTATGTTTTTTTTGTGTTTTTTACATTGGTTGATGATTTTAACATATTCAATTGATATTTATTTTTCCATTTTATATTTTCTGTTTTATATTTTTTATCCACTTGTAATTTATTGAATTTTAATTTGATTCATATCAGACTATTGTAAAGATAATTATTAAAAATATATACTTTTATTGTATTCTATGTATTATATATATAATATAATATAATATAATATAATATAATATAATATAATATAATATAATATAATATAATATAATATAATATAATATAATATAATATAATATAATATAATATAATATAATATAATATAATATAATATAATATAATATAATATAATATAATATAATATAATATAATATAATATAATATAATATAATATAATATAATATAATATAATATAATATAATATAATATAATATAATACAATACAATATAATATAATATAATATAATATAATATAATATAATATAATATAATATAATATAATATAATATAATATAATATATAAAACTCATTTATCTAGAAAACAAATGTCATTTAAAAAGAATGGGTTGTTACCTTCTTCCCCCCTTAAAAAATTTCATCCCCTAAATTTCAACTCATTCTATCTATTGAAAAAAGGATTTGGTACCTTTTCCTCATTTATTCTTCTTGTTCCCATGTCTCTTTTTAATTGTTATGGTTCATCCAAAACCATTTGAAAATGTGGGTAGTCTTTCTCCATATAACCTTTTCTATATTATCAAATACCCCCTTCATATGATCCTCATAAGAGAGGTAGTGTTCCAGTTGTACCACTTCTAAATTTAGTACATGTGAGGGATTATGTATGTACTTCTTCAAGAGTGATACATGGATTTCATCATTAACATAATCTAGATTTTATGGATGTTCTAACCAATAGGCCAAATCGTATATGGGATCAAGAATTTTAAAGGGACAATGTACGTTGGTATATATTCCCATTCATTCCAGACCACATGTCTCTCTTCAATGGTGACATTAGAAGAAAAAAATTACCTGCAAGCCCCATTAAATTTTTTTATCGTAGCACTTCTACTGAAAATAAAAAACTTATATATTTTTTTGGATGATTTAATCATTTTCCATCTATTTCACAATTGTTTACCCATATAGCTTTATCTCACCATTTTAATCCCATCAAGTAGGCGTTAAAAATTTATTCCCATACAGATCAATCTCTGTTTCCATTTTAATAATATAGTTGAAGCTATTGTTGTATGTTAAATAAACTAATGGGAGGTTCTAATCCCTTCAAACATTAAATTACACTGAGTATGTACTTATCATGACTTAGTGTGTTCGAATTTTCCTTTCAGATTTACCATTATTTTTGAAATGATCACCCACACTGAAATTGTATTCCATATTCAGATCATGTTAAATATTTCTCCATAGTTTATATGTGAACCATTGGTCGTGTTCATAAATGATTGAAAGTGTAACCCCATGCACCCCAGCACATCCATTTCATATATCTAGGAATGTTGGTCAAGAGAGACATATTCCCAAATAGTGATGAAATGCGATGTCTTGGATATTTGATCCATTATAACCCATATCACGTTATATCATTGGGAATTTCATGGGTGACAAGTAACAAAATCCATAGTGAAATTTCTCAATTTAATATTGGTTGGGGCAGTGGTTCCAATACGACTTTATCATGTTGTCACAATACCTTCAGTTGTTGGAATAGTAATAACCATATAGTGTATAAAAATTACCCCTTTTCATATTATCCTACCAATAATTATCATTAAGACAACCAAAAAATTTAATGTTTCTTTGATTTATAGAGAATTTAGATCTATATGCTTCATCCATCAGCTACTTCTTTATGTTTTTATTGAATGAGATGAATCACCTTTTTAAAAATTTATTACACCTTATTTATCATTATGGAAGATAGTAAACATCCCTTTCTTCATAGACACTATCTTTTTTCTATGAAAGGATATTCTCTTTGATATTTCATCATCTTCACTAGTAATTATGCTTGAGTAATTATTTGGTGATATGTTAAAGATGTAAATTAGCTCTTGATTTTAATTTGATTCATTACTCGGTCCTTGTTCATTGAATCTTCTTGAATCCTCATCATTTCCAGCATAACAAGATCTTTTATAATTAATGTATTTGTGACATTGTTTTCTCATATAAGTTTATAGATAATTAAACAATCATATTTTTTAAGATGATCCAACAATATAATTTTTCTCATGTTTGATTCATTTTGTGTGAAAATATACTTCAATATTTTGTTGTCTATGTATATATCATATTTAACAATGTAAAGATAGATCCACCATAATTTCACAGAAAAAATAATTGCAGACAACTCTATGTTTTGTGTAGGATAATTCAACTTATGTTTATTTAACAGATGAGATTCATATGTAAACTCATTGTCAATTTTAATGAGGATTACCCAAATAAATTTAAAATATTCATCACTAAAAATATGGAATAATTCTTTGATTGAGGTTACAGTACAGACAAGTTATGTAAAAAATATATTCTTTTAATATTTTAAACATTCCTACCAATTATTTTTCTAGATGATCTTATCTTCATTTTGGGTTAACATTGTTAATGGATTATAAATTCGTGAAGTGTTTCAACAAACCTCATATAATATCTTGATAATACAAGGAAACTATGAATATGAAATACTATTTTATGATGATTCCATTAGCATAATTTTTTTAGGGTAGGGTCAACTAATATCACTTCATTAGTTACAATGATCCCCCAGTATCAGATTTATTGTAACAAGAATTCACTTTTTCAAAAATTTCAAAATAGATTCTCATTCCTCATATTTTTCGATATAACCATTAGATGATTGTAATTATCTTAATGAAATTATGAATATAATAGAATATTATTTACAAAAACTACAACTAATTTATCACGGAAGTGACTAAATACACTATTAATCAAATCCATAAAAATAGAAAGATCAATAGTCAATTAGAAGGGAATTAAAAAACATACAATAACCATATATTTGTTATGAAAGATGTATTTGCAGTGTATTCATTCTCCACCCACAATTAATTAGACCTAGATCAGATGCAAGTTATAGAGAATAATTGATCCCCACTAAGATGTTCAATTAAATCCTCAAACACTAGGAGAGGTTATTTTTTAATTATAATGAATCCCTTATATTCATTATAATAAATTAATAGAATCAATAATCAATCATTAAAATTGAAAATTAGAGTAGGTTCTCCCAAATGAGATACACTAGGAAAGATAAATCGATTATCCAAAAGATCTGGAATTGGTATCATTAATTATTCAAAATCTTTTTTACATTCTGTCTATGGTTTATCATATCAGCTTGGATCCTTGTAAGAATTCAATAGAGATATCTAACTATCATTATAGGTGAGTTCAGGAAAATTATTTATGAAATATTTCAATATATTTGTGAATTATTAGAGAATTTTCTATCCTTATACATTCATTTCCCCATCCATCCTCACCAATAACTTCTATAATGAAGTCTAGGGAAGGTGCTTCTAGAAAAATATCATGCTAAAATATACATCCTTCGAAAATAAATATAGATTTTCCAATCTAGTGTATACAAACTAAATTTATCTTATATATAATCAATGCATTATAAATTGGGAGCTAGTACATCCCTATTATAGTATTGAATTTAACATTTGGAAGGACGACTAGATGTGTGATGAGATGGTACTCACCATAGTTAATTATAGTGTTTATATAAACCATTAATGTTAGAATAATCTGTCAAGGAGTCATGAATGATAACTATAGTTTTAGATGATTAGGTATTGATCCTATATTCTATGAAAAAATCAATTGAATAATGGAATAAACATAAATAGAATAAAATAATGTTCATTCTATCTATGAGAGGACAATTATTGTAAAGGCCACCACGTCCATCAGAACCTCTAGTTCATATATCATGATAAAAAACTCTCAAACAAGATCCGTTGTCCTATAATGAGGTTAATGGTGGTTTCCCATATTCCTATTGTAATAAGAAAATTTATTAGTAGAGGGCCCAAGATACCCACACAAGATTCATTGGAATTTATGTTAGGCATGTATTGTCATCCCTTTCCATTAGTGTTGATATGTTGAGATTTAACCTCACCATGAATGTTCAAGGATATATCACAATATCTGCTTCATTTTAATCACATTCCACTTACAATAATGTTGCTAACCAAATTATACCTTCCAAATTTGTCAATTATGGTGTGTTTCTATTTCTTTACACCTCTTATTTGATCATAGTCCTCCCTAAATTTGACACCATTTCACTCTTATTTTTATTCAAAATATATGTCCGATATTAATTTCCAAACTCTAATTCAACCATTATATCACTCCATACTATATATTTATTGTTTTCAAAATCAGGTGTGCTACATTACTCTATATATGTGGGTTCATTACATCGAATAATCAACCATTCCTTCTCTAAGGATCCATAACAAGATATAGGAGTACTGATAGTGTCTTGTAATATTCATTTCACTGATTCCTACTGACCATTTTCCATCATCATATGATAAAATAATGGATTTACCCTTTTTCCATATCGATTGGGGTAAATATATAATGAATAAAAAATAAATAGAGCGTGTCCCACTCAATATAATTATATCCCTTCTTGTATTTATGATTTTAATTATCCACCACTAACCAAATTCTCTTTCTAAGTGGTATACTTTTATGGTGACATTCTCTAGTACAAAACTATGGGCCAAAGGAAAGGAATTTTCTATAGATCTAATCTATTGTTAACCAATCAGTGGGTTGGTGGATACATAAATGGAGGGTGTCTATTGATGCATTAAACACTACATGAATTTCCCCCTTTGAGATAAATCACATCACTCATCTTGATTAATGTTATTATAATCTTTTCAATATAGCTGATTCATCGTCATCATGAAGTATTCCATTCCAATATCCATTTTAATGTTATTAGTTCATTATCTGTTGAAATCATCATTTATGTGGTTCCTCATATTTCATTACATTTTTCTAAAATAAGAATACATTAGTCAAAAACATGATTCTTTTGGGGATTCTATAATTATAAGGGTATGTTTTTGATAAAAAAAATATTTCGTATATATGTAATTCATAATATCCTCTAATAAAAATTAATTTTTCTATATATCCATCATAATGGTTCCTAAAAATATAATTATTAACTAAAAATTTCTTAGGGCAGTATAAAACTAGTCATGGAATAAGGCCCACTGTTGGGCCGAAGTTCCTAATAAAGTGTACCACAATGTAGTGTTTTTGTGTGCTACCACTATGTAAATTTTAACTAGAGACACATCAACATTTAGTACCGGGAAATGGATTTAGTTTCATGGAATCCAATTACATAATACTCACCAAAATACAATGAAATTTTTCAATATTTATAATTTTACCTAGGTTTTGTCCTACAGTTTTGATGCCCAAAATTCCAAAAACAGATAAATATTTCGTTGATACCAAATGTGGAATATTTTCATTTTATTACATAAACATATAATTAAATGATTCGAACCAAATGATAATTTAATGATAATTTTATTATAAATTAGGTACATAATACAATAAAATATAAAATATTATTCTAATCTACATGATGGACATATTCATGGGTTTCCCCAATATTACTTTAACTGTATCTCATATCCTATGGACATACATAAAAGGAAAGAGGGATCATGATGCCCAATAATAGAATAAGAAATTGAGAAAGATAACATGTGATCTTGAGACATATCAAGAATAACATGGGACAAATCAATAAGGAATGATAACTATGAATAAAATAATAATAAGAACATGAAATATAACATGTAAATGTGGAAAAACCATTTTAATGATACATTCATAAACATATCCCCATTGTTAATCACCAATTTTTTATAAAACAAATTAACATTGTAAGTCACTAAGGAATCATAAAACATTTAATATTTATAGATTACATTAACTACTCAATAAATTGTATATTTCTCATTTATGAGCCTTAATATTCCATAATTAGTGTGATACATATAGATTGTAAGAAATAATTTACTTATTAACCCAAGGAGAATAAGGAAAATTTATCTTTTCAGAATCATGGAATATAAAAAATGTTTAGGTCATGATTATTATATCAATAAAAACATATTAATAGTTAATATGTGTTAATAAAAATTTATTAGGAAGTGGATTTATATTTCAAAAAAATAAATTAAATGGAAATTTCTCATCTAAAAGATACAATTTTGATAATTAAATTCAGTACTGTGATCGGTATAAAACACAATTTTTAGAAAAAAGAAAAGTTAGAGGAGATATGGTTATACCAAAGATAAAATATTATTAAAATATTAATGGGATAATATAGAGTTAGAAGATTTTATTTTTTGGAAATTAGAATATATACTATAAATGTAATTCTAAATGGAAAAGATAGGTGGATATTTACCTTACCTTGGAGAGTTACCCTAACAATATGATGTTTGGAAACACAGAGATTGAGGATAGCATGGGGGACTCTTTAGGAGAGAGTAAAACACAAATTCAACAAGTATGGATTGAGAGTGGAGGTTAATCGTAAAAAGTGTGGTAATTTATAGAAAATGTGGAGGAATTATTGACTAATATCCACATATAGGTGTTGTAAAAATAGGTTGTGGAAAATGAAAACAATTGGATTTCCATTTGTTTTTTCTCGTGGTTTTGGACATTTAAGTCCAATTTTATCTTATTTTAATCTATAAAAAAAATACATTATTTATTATATTATATGGAATGGATAAATAAATATCTCATAATGTAATTTTTCTATAATAAAATATTTTATTTTAGACTTTGAAAAGTCACTTATACATTTAGTAAATGACTAAACTATTACTAAAATGATTAATATTAATAAAATGTAATATTTTAGATCATTTATAGTGGTTATTTAATTATTTATTCTTAATGATTGAAATATTAAGTCATTAAACATACCTAAAACCCAAAACAATATTTTTACCATCCATGAAAAAAATCAAGTATTTTAAGAAAATATCATAAGTTAACCATATCCTAATTTGTACTGTCTGATTTCAAATATTATGTATATTTGTTGTGAAATAACTCTCTAAAATTTATAATTTAATATTTCAATATATATATATCCTTATTTATCAAAAATAGAAATTTTAAACATTGTCCAATTTCTTCAACTTATAGAAATTTCATAGGGCATTATAAAACTAATTTATCATTTATATTTAAATAAAAGTGATCTCAAAGACTATTTAAATAATGGAATACTATTTATAATACCATAGTTTTATAAAAAAAATTTATATATTATCTAAAAAATATAATTAAGTTTTTGTGTGTCCATAAATTAATTTATCAAATTCTTCCCAGTTAATGAAATATTTTATTATGTAAAAAAGCCATAAATAGGGAATTGATTAAATAATAGTTTTACTTTTAAAATTTAATTAAACATTAATCAACTAATGTACATGACACATAACCATTTATAATACCTTTATATTCTTTAAGGGTAAGGTGTGAGATGTTGTTATTTTGATTCAGTGGATCTTATAACATCGATTGATTGGTAATCTCCCCTATCTTGAATTTCTCTAGTAGGTGATTCCATTCATGCTTCACTTGTTGAAGAAAAAATTTGGATTTTCCCTAGGTGAACCTTAGTGATGATTCCTTGTTCCCACGTTTTGACAATTGGGCTTTAAACAGCCTAACCCTATTGGTTTATTCCGTTTTTGCTCAATTATTCAACAATTATCCTTTCTTTTACTACTTATAAACATTAATTTTAATAGTTAAATTTCTACCAAAGGGGAAAATTTAATAAATTCAAATTTTTTGATGTATATATTGTCCAATAGTCATATTTGACTAATGGTCATATAATGATCAAATCCCAACAGTTATATTTACTTTCATAGAATATATATTCCAATTCACTCTTCCACTGAATATTCTCTTCAATTCATCCCATGGTTATATATTTTAATTTTTTAAGATGTTTATTGTATTACATATTTAAATTTTTATAGTGTTTTAAATGGGGGTGATGATTCTAAAAAATTTGAGCCAACTATACTTTCCAATTTTGTGTTATATTTTTAATTTTTTGTCTATCAGTAATGTATTTTATTTTATTTTGATTCATATGTGCCTGATGTAATGCTCATTGTTAAAGTTGTGAGGATTTGTTGATTTCTAATTTTTTTTATTTATATAAAATTTCATAATAAATAAAATACATATTAAGGAAAAATCCTATTTAAACATCATTGTTTGTAACATACACTATAAAAAATGCATGTAGTGTCGAGGGAATCCACCATAGAAGTGACCAAGGTAGAAAGGAACATCTTATGTTATCACTACAACTGAGGAAGATGCAACTAATAACGGAGTGGATGGTAATTTAATCCAATATTAGAATATATTTAATGATTAATTTTAATTTATATACTCACATTATATTATATTGTCACAGTTTTACAATAACTTTAGACACTTACAATTTAATTGATGAAAAATGTTTTTTTTGTAAATAATTTTAGGGGAAGTCTCACTGAAACAAATATGTGTGAAGAAGCCCAATTATAAACCTTACCTTGATTTATTTTATGACCGTATTATCATACTATGGTTGAATTTGATATGAATTTTTTATGAAATAGATTTGAAAAAAAGATGATAAATTTTATTATAAAAATAAGGAACTTATAATTTGTAGTAAGATATAGAATTACATATATTTAGAGAATATACTTCATAATATGATCCATATAATGATCCTAATCTATTAGAATAACTAAAATATAATCCTATGGAAGAATTGAAAAAAAAAATAATGATGGATAAGGTAATCATCAAAATGATGTACTACATATTTTAGATTAATACATTGATGTGTTTCTTGATAAATTACCCAAACATCCCTAGAGTGTGAATTTCATTATTCCATATATTTATTCATTAATTCCTTAAAAATATTATATAATATCAATAAAACGGACACTATGGAATTAATGTATTTTTATAATCAACTAGAGGAGTTCGGTGAAAAGATATTTATTCACCATTGTGTTTCACCAAGGGGAACACATGTTAATTTTTTTAAGAGGAAACATGGATCTATGAGGTTATTCCTTATCTATAGGTAAATTCGTTCTATTATGATAAATAATAATTATATTCTACGTCTCATCGATTAATTATTCAATCATCTTCATAGATCCCAATAAGTTCTAAATATTTTCCTTCATTGGAGGTATTGCAAGTTGTTTATAATAAAAGAATACATACTGATGAAAATTGTTCAAATGAGTAAAAATCATTACTACTTTATAGAATCATATAAGGAATGATTTATATATTAAATTTAGTATGTTTGATTTATTCCATTAAGAAATTTCACTTTATGGCTATATTGTTTCCATGGACGGAATCATTGTTTATATACTTATTAAAAATGTAGTTAGAGAATGGCCTATACAAATGAATATATTAGTTGTACATATTTTCATTAGTTTGGAAGGTTACTATTTGTGATTCATTAATAAGTTTTCATAATTATTTAACCCATTAAAAATTATTATATGTAAGGGGGTTACATATGTTTGGATAAAGTGTTGTTTATACGGATGAATTTATAAAGTTATTGGATAATGCTCTAATATTGACTTCACAATCCAAATGTAATGGGTTTCTAATATATAGTGATGCATTAAATGAGGGACATGGTTGTTTCCTAATGAAAAATGATAATGTTATTAAATATGTATAAATTTAATTGAATAATCACAGAGAGAATTTCCCATACCATGATCATTAATGAGAAGGTGTATTCATTCTTTTAACAGATGGTTAATTTTTCTATATCATAAAATATTTGTGAGTTATATGGATCACAAAATCCTAAAATAAATATTTTCATAGAAATAGAAAAAAATAAGGAATATGTGGTGGTGTGAGCTACTCAATGAATATGACTACTCAATACACTACAACACCTATAAATAAAAAATGTTGTCGATGCATTAAGTATAAAATATCATAGGGTTCTAACGCAAATGAAGATTTAGTGGGATCCAATGTTTATGGATCTAGTAATGAAATATATCAGAATTATTAAGGATGGGGATGCAAATTTTTTTTTAAAATGATTGAAAAACTATATTTACTAGATAATTAAAATAAATATTAATTTTATGATGATAACAAGGAATAAAATCAATGGTGTTAATAATGGGAAATTAATTGAATTAATCTATGAATATGGTATTATGAAATTGGGAAATTGATTATATTTTCCATATATACAAGATCTGAATGGGAAATTTCGAATATCACTCATAGATAAAATATCTATATACACCCTGGTTGAACAATGATACATAGGTATTTGAGGGAACATATTCTGTTGGATAACATGAAGTTGGGAATTTTTTATTTTGTGTCCAGATGACTAGTTTGTTAGTAATAGAAATCTATGAGACATCATACTTAAGAAGTCATGAATACTTTTCCTATTACTATCTCAAATGGGTTGATATTTACAAGGACCCATATATGGGAATACCATAGTCTTTTAGAGAAAATTATGTAATATGGGTCACTGTTTACCTCATAATGAACTCTTCACATTTTCCCACTATAAGAGAAGATTTACCCTGGGATAAAATCTCAATTCACTATATTAATGTAGGGGAAGGACCTAAGGTAGAACCTCATTAAATTGGGTACGATATTTATCCCTGATTTATAATGAAATTACAAAAGTGTCATCAAAAGAATCATTATACTCATCTTTATTTGATCATTTCCTACAATCATCAAACTAACAAAAAATTCAAAAGGAATCATAAAATTGTGACTTTATATTTGTTGGGGATTAATAATAATATGTATTAGGGTTTTCAAATACAAATAGTTTCAATTAATGCATTCAAACATAACTATATAAAGAATTATATGGATACAGATTTCACACTGAAATATTCTAGGATGAATTTGGTAAAACGAAACTTATAGCGCCGAATGTTGATGATGAGATAACAATAAAGGGAAAGCCTCTTCAGCCTCACATTAAAGAATTATAATGTAACCCAATGAATTATAATGATAAATAGAGAAATGATTTGGAATTTTAAATGGTAGATATTGTTGTCATGAATCTATCTCCATGGATGGAAGTTATGTTGTTTGGTATGAAAGGGAATCTAATCCTCTTGAACATTAGACCCTTTGAAATTCATGAAATGATTTGAATAGTGGATTATCATTTAAAAATACCACCAAATATATTAAATGTGTTTTATTTCTTCCACATATCACCATTATTCCATTCTTAATGAATATTTCAAACACTTATTAAATATATTTGGATACAATTTACAACAATGTGAACAATTCATCTGTATTCTTGATACTAGATTACTTGTATTAGTGAATCAGACGACTCATCTTGTAATAGTAAATTGGAGAAATCCAAAATTGGTGGGTGTAACTAGGGAATTATATAATATTAGGAAGAAATAAACTAATATATTTATAATGTAATAACCATGAATGTATTATTAGGAAATTTTTTGAGGGAAGAATTGATCACACCAAGACATTACAAAATACTTTTTTAAGAATAAAATTAAATTTTTTAACAACATGCAATATAGGAAAGACTGAGTTTAATACAAAAATTTATATCATTTAAAACCAATTTTAACAAATTTTATATATTTTATAGTTATGAATAAACATAATTTTTTATATCATTATATAAGAATTATATTATATTAATATTTTGTGGATTTTTTTAAAATGATTCATTATTTGATGAATAGTGAAAAGTATATATTTTTATTTGAAATGTACCATACCATTTAAAGAATTTGAGATGTTAAATAATATTTTAATTTTTTTTTAAAAATTTAATATAGTTAAAATATATATATTTTTACCAAATTTTGGTCATTGAAATATTTTTCGTATAGATGTTTGATATAAAAAGTTTGTAAACTATTAGAATTTTTCTCTTTAAGAAATTACTTTATTGTCACTTCTATAGGATGGATTTTAAATTTATTTTCATATATTCTATGAATATAATTTATAAATATAGATTCTATAGTTTTAATAATTATAATTTTAAAATTTTAATATGTTTAACAAATATTTTTATAAAATTATAATTGGATGAAGTAAAATTTAATTATCTTCATTAGATAAAAATGTTTTTATAGGGGTTTTACGTAAAAATATAATGGAAAAAATAACCTATAAACAATCCTAAATACTATTTCATGTAAATATTTCAACCAATACGCATCTATTGTACCACATTTACCCATTTGAGACCCTTTTCACATATGAAAATCATTAGATATCTCATTTATTTGAATAATTAAAAAGTATGTCCTCTACCATACCAATAAAAGGAAAACCCAATACTTTCTTATTCACAATATAAAACCAGTTTTAACCACTTATAAAAGACCATATAACTTCTCAAATTCAAAATTAAATATAAAATAATTTTTTTTAGTATAAAGGGAACCTAGGTATTTTTTTACAAACATAAGGAGGATAGATGAAGAAGAGGCATCATTATTCAATTAGATTTTTATTTTCATTGATGACCACATCCAATTCATGTTAAACTGTACGGATATAATAATATCATTATCATAAATATATTGGGGTGTTTTATTATATTTCTACGACATAAAACTATCTCCACATCCATCAAGTGTGTTACGAAATCATTTTTTATGTCTACAATATACTATCGCCTCATGAATAGATCTCACTCATTCTTTTGTACACATGTTTTATAGTTGATGTTGTTGATAAAAATAAAGTATATATATATATATATTATAAATAACATATTTATAACTCCAAAATCATTATATAATATATATCTTCTTACCTTATATTCCATTTGAGATACAATAACGTAGAACTTGTGTATGGAGGACTACCGTCTCACAAAGAGATGTGTTTCTCCTTTCACTAATGTTTCACACAGAATGTAATAAGGTTAAATTTAATCAATATATGTGATATATATGACATATTGATTATATTAGAGAAATATTTATCATTTTACAAAGATAATGTATCATTTTTTTTCTAAAACTTTCACTCACTTAAATATGATAACATCATTCATGTAAGTGTGGACGACAACCTTCTTCCCTCCATGTGACAATATTTTCATCAAAAACCCACATAGATGATATAAATATGTATATAAATTGGTATATACAATTTTATTTTATTTATATAATGATTATATATTATATAACTCTTTTTATTAATGATCATTTTAAAATGGAAATCTTTCTCATGTTTACGTACGACTGACCATCTCCCTGACTCTAAAGTACATAATTTTTCATAACCTTATTTAACGATTGGTTATTAAAAAAATGGATGTATAAATAATATAATTCTATCAATATTATTTTTCTATATATGAATAAAATATGAAATATGTACAAGAACATGATCTTTAATGAATAAATTTCATATGAAAACAAGGCATTTAACACTGAGAGAAATAAAAATAATAAATGATTATTAATGAATGGGTGGTAATATGATTTAAATGGATCATATATGATATTAATAAAATATTAAGGTAGTTATTATGTATCTTAATAACAATTTTAATACAACTATACAAGAGGTTAATGATGTTGCAATCTGAATGAAGTGTGAGGTAAGGGATTTTGTCTCAATTTACATTACATTCAGATATATTTTTTACTCAACACCAATTCACTTTTACATAGTTTATTTAATAATAAATTTAAATTTATATCGTTATTACTTAATAATACATTCTAATTGATGTTTCAAGTTGAAATATTTTATCTACTGGGATATGATTTCAATATTACCATGTTGAAAATGTTATTGTAAAATTTATCTTTATTTTGTGATCGTTTAATTTCTCATAAAACAATCACATAAATGTAATTTTTTTATTTTCATTGAAAATAATTTAAATATCCATATTAATGTATAATTTTTATAATTATTTCCTAAATCTTAGACCATTTTATATATGTTATTTACTTTTCATGTTATTTAATCAGTAAGGGAAATATTGAAAAATCTATAAATATTACACAAAAAGATATATAATGATAAGGAACATTGATAAAGAATTAAATATATATTTTTATATATGTAAAATTCTTGGGCCTTGAATATAGGGGTGGGTTACATTATATATTGATCCTCAATGCTTTGACAAATCTAATGAGATTAAATCATATGGTCCAAAACTATGTGATATAAGGAGTAGTTATAAACAATCTTGATGACAGGTCATGATAGTAGAGAAATAATTGACCAACATGATAGGTATGGATGCAGTACTGTTAAATTTTATTATAGATATATCTTTAAGAGAATTGTATCATGTTATTTTAGGAAATGATCAAAAATAACTAATCTGTTCATTTATTGAAGATTTAGTTATTGCAATTACAATCCATGATAATTTCACTATGATATTATACTTGGATTAATTTAATTTTATATTTATTAATAAAATGGAAATAATTATCATCCATTAATATTTCTATATTGATTTATCCAGATTTTACAAAAATATTCATCTTTATTTAATGAAATGCGATTTCATTTAATTACCTTCTTTGGATGATTAGTCTTATGGATTCATGATATATTCTACTTTACATAACCTATACTTATAATTTTATCCCACCCTTGTTTTTTTCTATTCATCATGATATAGAGAAGATATCTCTGAATGTGTGTTCACAAATGCAGTTTATTTTATTTTGTTAAGTATTATGTTATATTTTCTCTTACTAATAAAAAATGGGTTTCATGTGTGTATCTAGTTCTCCAAAACTACAAAAATGATTCATCCTTCAGGATTCAACCAATTGTATCTATGATAATGTAATAAAGTAAGTCACCCAATTTGTGTTATTAGTGCCAGTTCATTACAAAGCAACTCATGGCATGAAATACCAGACCATCATAATATGAACCAGTAGTCATATATTTCAACACAAAATGTATTTGATACTCACATAGAATGATGTAACCACATGGTATTAGGGAACCACTTATATTACTCCAATACAATAACTTCATACCACTAGAACATAACCACATTAATTGGTTTATTGAATGATGTAACACCCATTTACATTATTATGTTGTTCCCATTGTATGTTTGATAGATTGTGATGCCTGAAACACTAAACTAAAATTTGTAATGGTTTATTTCACTGTGTTTGAATATTATAATAATAAGTGTAATATATTATGAAATGAAAAAATGGTAAATTCTTCATAAAACCACAAATGGAATAAAATTAAAATTAAATTAACATTTTAAATGATTTAAATTATAATCATCATATTTTTATATGAAGTTAATTTTATGATAAAATATGACGAAATAAATGATATTAATTTTTTTAGAATTACTTTTAATGGGAGAAAATAAATTAAAATAAATAAGATAACATTAAAAAATGATTTTTTTTGTTCAGTAATAATCACAATGTTCATGGAGATGTCAAATAATATCACTATTTTAATAGAAAATTAGACAGTGAATTTTAGTGTTACAGTATTCCTAACTCTTGGGGTGATAATAAACTTTCATAGTACTAGAAGAATATGCATTGTTATAGTTTTAATTAGTTTACTATATGTGAAATGATATAGTAATGGTGGAAAATGGTCCATTAAGTTATAGTACCTTACCAGTTTCAACCATTATGATCATTTGTAATGAATATTATTATGTCCACATATCTATAATACCATTTTTATGCCATTGGAAAATGATTCTATAGTTAGTCATCGTTGCAATAATGACCATAGGAGTATTAAACTAGTTTACCATAATGGGTTGTTTGTAGTAGGCTAGACATGCATTAATGTTTTAGGATATCTCATTCCAAAAATATTAGATCCTCTAATAATTACTCAAAAAATATAAAATGTGAAAACTTTTAAAAATATATTGATTACGAATTTATAAAATATGATTAATTAATATTGGGATGTGTATAGGAAAATATATTCGAGTATAACATTACCACTATATATAATTTTATTTTATTACATGTTTTTTGGAATATATTACCATTTAGAGGATAATTAGTCCTCTTAAAATTTAATGAGTTTAATTTGATGTATTAGTCAATAGTAGTTTAAATATTGTTACATTGTTTTTTTAATTTATAGTTTTAAATTAATTTAATTGCATTACGAGATCATTATGGAAAGAAAATGTAATGGAATTGTATAAATACACAATACTGAACGTTACATAATCTAGTAAATTCCTTTATAATTTACTTGTTTACATTCCCAAAGAAAATTTTCGATATGAGTTTTATAAATTTAGGAAATAATTCTTGCATATATATCAATAAGAATTCAATGTCGATACTACTAAATCAATATACATTTTTTCATAATAAAAAAAGTTTAATAATAAACCTGAAAACTATTCCTGAAAATTATTCACAAGATTCACCTTGGCTTCTCATCTTATATTACCCATACTAAAATCCTTTAGAAATAATTTTAAAACATTGGATGAGCAAAAAAATATCAGTGAGGGATATAAAAATAAATATAGAAACACTTTGTACATAATTTATTATCAACAAATGAAATAATTTTCACAAAAACATACTTCTCACCTAATAAGTATCATATAGTTACATTTGGAAATCATTATATTTTCAAAAATCATAGATAACATGAATAAAACCATAATGGTAAGTTTTGGAATTACTAACATAATATTGTAACCATTACAACTACCATATGATTTGTAACCCTCACAACTACCTAATAATTAAACTCCCATGGATACCTTGTAGTGTAACCATCACAGTTACACATGGAGTAACCATTTGGTCGATCTCCAACAGAAACATAACCAATGCATTGGATGGAGATATAGGTACTATACTTAATCATTGGTAATTCCCATAATCCAGGACATAATCATAAAATAATAATACTTACATTATATAAATAATTTCTTTTAAAAAAAGAAAATAAATGAAAAGAGTATTTCTAAAGAAAATTACCATACAAATATTATAAACATGAATATAGAGTTGATAAAAGTAATGGAATATGTATATATATATATATTAAATACACAAAATACAACAAAATATAAAAAATATCATTTTAACACAATATCAATGTACTAAAAAATCAATAATGTAGATGTTTAACTTAATGAACTGAAATTAGGTTAATAATTTCCTATCCTCAGGTTTGTCTTATTTCAAATATATTCAAAACAATAATATAATGATATAAAAATTATTATTTATATATTACTTAACCATATTTATATTTGTAATTACATATATGAAATTCTCATAACATCTTTCCACCAATTTATTAATAATATTTTGTAATTATCACTGTTTTGGGTGCATTTATTTCATGGTTTCCATGGTTGGTTTATTACAGATTTCTCTCATAAAAAGGGTAAAAACACCAAAATTGAAATTATATTTTATTGAATAAAATATAGAATATAAAATGTAATTATATCATGTTTTTGTTATATGTTAATATCTTGAATCATTATAAAATCATTAGTGATTAATGTTAGTTTCTTTTGGTGAATATTTATCATTATTAACCAATTTTGTTTTATTAATTAATATTATGTGCGAAAACTGGTTCCATAACATTATATAACATATAATATTTATAATAAAAAATATTTAACCATAAAATTTTATTTATGAATAGCCTTGGAGGTAGTAACAGAAATTGAAAACACATCATCCACAATGTCTGTAAATTGGTACCTCATAGAAAATGTTTTTATTATTAGAATCAATGGATGAGGGGAAGAAGTTTAATGATGAATATTTATACAAAAATTTTCTTATAATAGTATATATAACTTACTAGTGTGTTAATTATTCTTAGGTAAGGGGAAGTGAAGATAGAATACGAAAAAATAACTTAAATTAAAATAAAATAAAATAGCTGATGTTTTTACCTCTTAAATTATCTTCCTTTAAAACACCCATAAAGCCCTTGGTTTTGGACTTTTAGAAAGACCAGACGGTCTTGGACATGTGGAATAGTTTTGGGAAAGTATTTGGGAGGAAATTAACCATGATAATTTTTTTGAGGTTTCAGGGGAAGAGGAAGTGTGGTTTGAAATTTATAACGAGGGAGATGGGTGTTTTCCCATTATTATATTCATTAGTTTACTGTTTTTGGTCAAAAAAATAATTTTTTTAAGAATTATCATAAAATATATTAAAATAATGAAATAGTTTTTGATATTTTGGTCTTACATAAGACATAAATTATCTATGACTCAATAAAATATATATTTACCTTATATCATAAAATATTGTATTTCAAGACTCACTAAAAATTCATTTATTTCAGAAAAAACAATAAAATTTACAATAACAATTTTGGGAAGTGTGAACTATGAAATGAAATATAGTTTTTGAAAATAATTTTATCAATTTGAGTAATTTATTTTATAATGAAAATTAAAATTTATTAATAAAATACTACTTTTAAAAACAATAAGTTATTTTATAACACTTTGAAATATTAATTAAAGTATCATAAAATTATATTATAATAATTAAAAAATATAATAATAAAATTTGAATATATTTTATGAAAATAAATTTTCTTTTAAATATTTTCATTAATGCTAAAATTGTATCTAAATTATTATGTCATACAAAAAAACAAACACTTAAATTATCATTTGGAAAACATTTATTTAATTATTTCATGCTTAAAATATATCATGATTAAATTTATAAGATATATAAATATTATTTATACTATGATATTTCATCTTAGTATTCTATTTTCCAGATTACTATAACTAATGGTTTTGTTACTATTTCTAATGATAAGTTATGAATCAATCAGTATAAATTTCTTAATTTCAATAAATACAACTTTTTTCACTAAAAATATATAAATAATTTGACTATTTATTTATAGAATGAAAATATATTAATTATAGGTACCTGGTTAGTTACCTTCTCCTCACCTTCTCAAAATTTCATCATTGCAATTTCTTATTATGTTAATAAACAAGTTAAGTTACCTTCCCCTCATAACATTGTCAAACTCCCATTTTCTTCTCCAGCCATGTAGTTTCTCTAAAAAAACCTTAACTGGTTGAATTGAATTATTATCAACACATTATTTTTATGATGGAGAACATAAATTGTTTATTAATTATAAGAATGGACCCCTTTCAATTAAACTACATCTATGCTCAAAATATGAGAAGGAACTGACCCATACTGTCCCAAAATCGAAACATTAATAACATTCTATACCTGAGATAAATTTTTCGTAAATCCTACAATGTAATAAACAAATATAACATTCACCAAGAATTAACATGGTCCAATGAATTGTGGACATATCGTTCTTTTCATATCAAAATTATTAACACTTTTCCATTGCGAAATTCTATGTAAACATTGTTCACTTACCTCTAAAGAAAGGTATTTAGTCATATTATTTGTATAACATTTGTTCACACTCTATTATATCCACCTGTGTTTTTGGATTATATTCACTTTTTGATAAACTTCCTATATTAATTAAATTCACATGATATTCATTTCCCTAACATCATACCATAATGTTGGAGTTCAATAATGCATCCTTGATAATTCCCCAAAGGGTTCCATATTTATACTTTGATGAAAAAAGTTATAATAAAAAATATTAAAAAAAATACAAATGTTGATTCCAAATTCCGTAGAAATACATTAAACAAGCATGAATCAAATCTTCCAAGTATTGAATTGTTTTCTAGGATTGTCCATTATATTAGGTATGAAAATTAGTTTCAAAATTTAATTTTTTTACTAATGAAATCAGAAGGACATTAAAAAAGCAAGAACTTATCCTAGGATCTCAATATAATATAATTTATAGAATAACAAAATATATCCCCCCAATCACTATGAGGTATAGTCATAAAAGATAATCCAAGGGAAATATATCTCAAATAAGAAGGAAATGTGTAGATTTAGTTTGTTGATCAACAGTAACTAAAACCACATTGTTTCCTCAATAAGTCTATATTAGTTCAACCATGTAGTCCATATATATATTTCACCATTCCACTACAAAACTATAAAAAGCTGAAGTTCCACCTTTTGTCACTGTATCCCGTCTTTAACCTATTGAAATAGAAATAATTTCGTGGAAATGTCTAAAAATAGCCATTTTCATTCCATCCCACCAGTAATACTCTATAATGTTTCTGTACATCATAGTACTACCATGTTGAACAAAAAATAATCAAACCTGAGCTTCAAACATCAATTCATTATTCATATCAGAATCAAAAGGGACACATAATATATGTCCACAACATTATACATTACATAATTCTGTGTTAAGTCAAGAATTCACATTGAGGATCTTTTCAGGTTTAGAGTTTTGGAGAATTAGGTGATAACTATTACATTACATCTCTAATATTATGAATTAGACACTTAAAATCAATCCAATTTGTTTCACAATAATTAAAATCATTAAATATAAAAACAATTATTTTCTAGAAAACAATATTCTTGAATTATTCTTTTCTCCTACTCTTCCTCATACCCTGTGAAAAAAATTTCAAATACTTTTGTTGACATAAAAATCTCAGAAAGTGATATAAAATAAGGGAAGAAAACATTAGTCCATGAATACATACTAATCAACAAATCATAATTTTCAATCATAAAACATAATATATTTATCATTACTCATTAAAATATATGATTTATAAATATCAGATTGAAATAAAAAATCATGAGGGTAAATTGTGGAATCCATAACATACTTACATTGTAGTTTTCACAGCTATATAATGAGTTACATTTGCAATACCCATCACATTATATTCTATAAATCTCCTAAGATAAATGTTATTGTTTTCCTCCATCAAACTACCCAATGAATTATAGAGATATATTGGGCTCACCCATCCTAGGATTATCATGGAACCATCAGTATAAGAAAACAATGCCCAAGAACCATAACGTAATCATTACACATAAAACAAACATAAAGGAAAGATAACATTTCCACATTGCAATCACAATATATCAGATCATGATATTGAAATAATCAATTATTTATCAAAACCATTTTCATTAAAAAACTAAAAAGGTTATAGGTTATTTATTTTCCTTAAAAATATTATGGCTTGTTAAGGTAGCCAAATATTAAATAATAATAGGGGTGGCAGAAAGGTCATTGTCACCACGTACGTTAAAAAGAAAAATTCTTTTAGTCATTTTTTAAAATGCTTCGTGGAAAAAGATTTATTTTGAAAAAAATTGAATTAAATTAAAAGGAAAATGGTATAATTATACACCGTATAAAATATTGTCGTGTATAAACCAAAATATACTTCAGTGAATGGAGATTAAGACGAAGTCCCTTACGAAAATTCGGAGCCTAACAACGTCACATAAAAATTAATAAAATGTATTGATGAGAGAGAAAAGGGTATCTTATAACTTGGACATAAATGTAATAAAATATGGATATAAAACAAAATATCCCAACATATTAAAATGGGAATTAAAAGAAATAACATAAAAAAAGTCATTGACTAAAAGAGGATGGAGAAAGTTTCCCTTACATTGAGTAATAATTGTCATGTTCATTATTTATATTCCAAAATACTAAACAATGTATAATTTCTACTTTATTATGACCATTTTTAGAAAAATCTATTCATTTTATATTAATTATTATCATTTTATAAAAATTTTATAATTATTTAAGTTTATATCAGTAATTTTGTCAATATTCAGTACTTGAGTCAAAAATGAACTTGACATAATTATAAATGGTCCTTGTGGTCAGATGTACATTATCTCTATAATATTATTCATGATTTAAATATAATATATATACGGTATATATTTATTTAAAATACTCTATAACATTAGGAGATAAGAAATGAAATGCACTGTTTAAGGATACGGTAAAATGTAATTACACATGAACACTACTTTCATTTATTTTTCATATTTAATGGAATGAGGACTAAATGATAAATAGGTATATTATAATTAATGTATAATATCAGATGTTATATGTGTTAAATAATTTCATTAACTCTATACTTTGTAAATTCCATGTATTGCATGAACGATTAATGTCACATTGAGGGGGTGGTAGTCCGCACATCCTCAAATGAAATTATCGTATTTACACATTATAGAATGCATAAAGGTATCCATTGAATATAAAAATCCATACGCAAAAGGAAAATATAAATATAATATATATAATATATAAATATATTTCCATCATAATTTCTACCATGAGAGATGGTATGGGAAAATTGACCAATCATCATTTCTTGAGGTAGTAGTTTTCCGTACACAAAAATAGTATGTTCATATCTATAAGATGGACGTGTGTCTCTGTAAGTGTATTTTGGATACTATTCATAATAACATCCTTCTATATTGAGGATACATATTTTTTTATTTAATCCAATAATATGAATAATATAGGTATTGGAGAAGGAAAATAAATTAAAATTACTTGAGAGAAGACGTTACATCTAAATCGGGTAACTCCCCATGATTTGAGCCAAAAGGATTACTTTAATTGCCTTATACCAAATGTAATTATTTTAGAAGGAAGAAAGGGATTTTTGGAGCTTATTTGGGTAGTGTTTGGATGATCCAAGGGGATTGAGAGGTGTGATTAAATGGGCAGGGGAGATTCCCTATTATAAGATGGAGGAGGGGCATTTTAAGAAGGTATTGAAATGTTATTTTAATATGAAAACGATTTTCGGTATCTAAGGTTATCAAAGTCATTTATTTAAATCATAAGATGATATAGGGTCATAAAACTCTCAACCAAAAAGTTTTAGGAATTTATAGGTTACAAATGTGACCTTATATTTTTGCTCTAACACTTTTTTAACTAATTTATCTCTTACCAGGTATTATTGTATATTCATACTGTATGAATAATATTATAACTATAAAATTCCAATAGAACCTAAATTGGTTCATTAATGAAATTTTAAACAATATATAATTAATTATTTAAAATATTATATTTTTAGGACTATTATATCATTTCATAAAATAATATTCGTTTTAAAAACTTATTTATATCAATTTTTTACCTTTCTTGTCATTAGCTTTTAAAAATACCTAAAAACATGATTCATTGGAAAAAACATCATTAATTCAATAATAACAAGTAATAATCATCCACTAAATTAGGGAATGTGATAAAAAGTTTCAAAAAAAATTATTTTAATATTTATAATAAAATTTATTTAAATTATTCATTAATAATGTAATCACTACATCATTAGTGTGTAAAAATTAAATATATTTATTTAATGTCTAGAAGTTATAAATAAAATTCCAGGATGTGGTACAAATATTTAGCATTCTATGAACTATTTATATTAAAATATATCACAAATATAACCCCATATAAAAATTGTTTTAGTAAAAGATACATTTTTATGTTATATTTTTCTTTACGTATAATTAATTCTTATAAAATATCATTTTCACGTCAACGTGGCTCAATGGGGTCCCAACATCGACCCAAGGATGCCCATGGGTGACATATCTTATCAAATTGGATATGGACGCATGTTAGGGTTGATTAATATTATCACAATATTATTTTTTACCCTTATTTACCAGATTTACCCTTTTACCATGGTAAATAAAATAATTACAGAAGTTTCTATTCATAATGTCTATAAATAAAAGGTACCTATTTACACAATTTGAATCTTCAGATTCCAAATATGGAATTAATTTTTCCAAATTCAAAACACCATTGTTTTAGTAATAAATTTAAAATTATTTACCAATGTCAGAACCAGTAGAATATTTTTAAGAAGTAATAACTATCAAAATATTGACATGCATTTATATCCAAAGAAGTGGACACTACAGATGAATATATAAGATCCTCTTCTAGGAAGGGGAATAACACCCTAATCAATGCAAAGAGGATTATTCAGCACTCTCGGAAGCCGAGGAGTAGAAAAGACTATTCTTTCTTGCCAATCCCTCTCGTTACTAGATCCCTAAGCAAAACTAAGCTCCCTCCAAGGGTTCCCAAGAAAGTGAAGGAAAATTCTACTAAGGAAATAGAACCCCTATAAGGGAATTATCTGTCATCTACCTGATGAATGCTGGGAAAGAACTTTCATAATCTGGTTTCATCCAAAGAGGAAAGGAATTTTTGGAATGTGTTGAGTGTGAAGTTATTATTGATGGTAATAAGGAATTCACAAACAAGGGTCAAGGGATCATTACTACACAGGAAGAGTTTGACAGGATGCATGAGAGGCCCATTATGGGAAACTTCTCCAAGGAGTAGTGTGACTAGACTTAAAAACAACATATAACACTGACATGTGGTTTCAACGGGCCAAAGATCAATGTTGAAGAGCTCATACAAACATGGGACAAGATGGACTATAATTTTAAAAACATACACAAAGATGAACCTGATGAGCAGGTTATCGTCCATCGATGGAGTCTCCTTAGAGGTAAGGTCTCTAAAAGGCTTAACCTGTAAATAATTGATTTAGATATAATGTATTATATTGCTAGACTGTACTTGAATACTTCTCTTGTTTCCAACTTTTCCTTAGAAGTGTTATCTTAATAAAAACGAATATTTTGTGGTAGTATTTTTTCACTATTCATTAAAAATGAACATTATCAGGAAAATACAATAATTTAATCCATGGTATATTTTGATGCCCATATTCTAAATAAGAATTTTAATTTATATATATAAAATATTAATGTAAATAAAATATATTTATGAACGATTCTCCATCAAAAAGTGGTGAAACAACCTTTTAAAAATATTCAAGTATTTTATACTTAAAATCAGATTCATTATTATTTTAATCCTATAAAAATTATTGGATAAATGTAAAGACATTTAATAATTATATTATAATTAGTTTTTTCACTCCATCGAATAAAACATCTAGGCGTTAACTACCATTTAAAATAATGATAATAATATTTTATTATTTTTAGGTCTAACTCAATCTTTTGTGCAAAAAAAGATTTCAGCGAAACCTATTATTTCATATTGAGTATTATATTAGATAAAGTTCCATCATTAACATAAAATTCACAACTTGTTCATAAATATTAATAGATATGAAAATTCATTATTCAATTAATACCTGAATCGTTACACATAATCTCTTTCAAAATCATAAAGCACAATCTGTATCAGTGTTAAATTCTAGAAACATACCACTTTTAACCATTTATAAATTTTACTGAAACTCATGAGATTCATTATGTTCTTGTATAATTTTTTTGGTAGAATCTGATGAACTGCCACCTGAAAGAAAATAGAGTAATTTTTTTCATCAACAACATCCAACCCAAAATTCATCATATCATTAATCAAGGGGTCATCCCATAAATGTGTCATTTTTAATGTAGCAAGAATTTTCCGACATAAGGCATACACCAAATTGTTTTCCTTTCAAGAATGGTAATTTATCATGAAATAACAATCCATTATCAGTTCAAACCATATTCTCTACCTCATGTTCAATTACTTCTAAATGAATATATATTTTATACTTTCAGAGCCATTATATATTTCACAATTGGATCCTTATAAATTTTGCCTCTAAATTTTCAGTGTGAAAACCTAAGATGCTAATTACAAATCATGTGTGGGATAATTTCACTCATGAGGTTTCTATTATCTTAAAGTTTTATCTATTACCTCATCATTATATAATATAACACAACCATATCCCTTCAATGAATCATTATTATAGAATCGAAATTCACCATTACTAGAATTTAGGAGAAAAAAATAAAAATTCACCAATCAATTATTCAATTCCTTAATGAACATCACATTATTTCATCCAAACAAAATTATCCCATTAACGTGTTTACTATGTTCAATGGCCAGATAATTGATATTTTTTAACAAAATGTTGATAATGACATATTAATCCCAGAAAAATTGGATTATCCATAACATTATTTTGGACATAGACATTCATCAACCAACATTGTATTGGAAGCATCAATTATTATTACATTCTTATTTATAATGTTCCCAACAAAATAAATCTATTTCCACCAAAAATCACATGTGTTAAATTTTCATATACCTTATCATCATAGAGTGTTTGAAATAAAATGCTTAAATATTTTTCATGATCCTCAAAACATATTTAAAAAACCAAAATGTCATCAATAAAAAAAACTAACGTATCCATATATTCATGGAATATTCTATTAATAGGATCCATGAATATATAAAGTGCATTTTTCAACCCAAAGGGAATAAAAAAATACTCATAATGCCCATATCTAGTAAACATAATATATTTTCATGAGGTCAACCTCCTTCATATTTAGCTAATGGTACTCAGATCTCAAGTCAATCTTGGAATAAAACTGATCTCATTAGAGGGGATCAAATAGGTCAATGATATGAAAAAATGATACTTATACATAAAATTATTGTAATTAAAAGCTCTATAATCAATGAAAAGTCCCATGGAACCATATTTATTTTTATCAAACAAAATTGGAGAACCCCATGGTGAAGTTCTTGGGAAAATGAAGCCTTTATCATGAAACTCCTATAACTAAATTTTAATTCAATAATTAATACTTGATCCATATGATAAGGAGATTTTATAATTTTCCTTGTATCATGAACCAAGCCAGTAGTATATTAAACTTCCTGATAAGATATAACATTGGGAAACCCTTCAAAAGACATCTAGGTATTAATTTAAAATTATCACATCATTAATCTGAATAGTTCCATTGTTTTCAACAACATGAGAAAGATAACATTCATTTCTATATTTTAATACATTCTCATATCCTTGAAATGTTATCAATTGTATGGGTAAATTATTGTATAAAATCTATAACTCTATAAAAAACTTCATTAGATCTACCATTAATCATAGAGTGATAAATAGAAAAATCAAATCCATACCCATAATGACATCAAAATATATTATGGGAAAAATTATTATTTCCAGGTGTTGTATTGCCAATGTTGGAAACATGAATATTCATATAATCCCTTTTTACTGTAATATTTCAACCGACTATTTTAGCCATATGTTTTGTACTCATTTCATGAGGTGAAATTCCTAATTCAGCAGAAACTTGATCAGAAATAATGGAATATATAGACTGAGTATCAATAAAGGCATTAGAAAAATTTGAGTAAACAAAAAAACCTGATACCACTTCATTGGATGGAAAAATCATCTAACATAGTCATAACGGATCTCACTCAACCTTTATTCTTATAATCTTGATGTTTTCTATCATTCAAATATTCCATTAGTAGTTTTTTTTCATAATGATCCATCTCAAAACATTTATAACACTTTGTAATTTTCTTATCAAAAGTAATCCTAAAATAACTTCATTACATTATTAGGCCAAATGTTGAAACTTAACACATCAAAAACAGTTCTGAATTTTGTTAATCCATTCCCTAGGGTACTTTTTAACAGAATTTTAAGAAACACTAAACATGACTTTCTTAACTTCAGATATCATTCATTCATTCTTACCCATTGTCATCTGTCTGAACCATTTCATATTTTTTTTCAACATACTCATGATCATTTGAAAAATCCATCTCTACCCTCTCAGAAAATAAATAAAAGTTTCTCACAACCTTCTATTTCATAGGAGTCACATACCGACTGATACCTTAACTTCAATCCCATGTATAAAAGATTAATTTCAATATCAAGATCACTAAAACGACATGGAGTGTACCCTTCCAATTTGGTGTATTCTTTTCTCACAAGGACACTAAATCTTCCTCATTTTTCCTAAATTAAATTAATTTATTCTATGTCCTATATCAAAACACCATTGGAAAATATATTCAAGGAATATAATTTTAAATTCATCCAAGTGTAACACATCAATCTCATAATTGTCCTTGATTTTCTTCACCATTAACCAGCACTTGTAACCTTCTCCTTCAGAACAATAAAAGGAAAGACTAACCATTTTATTATCTAAACCCCCATAACATAAATTATATTATAAAGTGATGTAGTCCATATTTCATATACCACATGTTATGAAGATCCCCTAAAACCATGAGGGTATAGCCTCATAAAATGTTCCAATATCATTGTGTTCTATTATGGTATGTCAGGTCATTTTTTTCATGGATTCCACCACCATTTATAGAATAATTCAACCAATTGATTTCAATAAAAAGATATTCAGTTCCAATTCCCACCATCCCTAGTGGATGATTTATAATTATATCATCCTCTAGGCACCATCATACATGAGATTCCATATTTTATCCATTTATAACGATTCTGAAGGGACATATATTAGATGAAGGAATATGGTAATATTTAATTGATATATCATTTAAATATAAAAATTTTGGGAAAATGATTTATGGTATTCTATTTACACAATAATAACCTCTTATGTTATATAAACAATGCCCTAATAACTATAACGACCCAACCTTAAACATCACACAATCTAGTAAATTCTTTTAGAAATCACTAATTAACAGTCCCAAAGTTAATTTATATTTATATTTTAAGAATTCTAGGACATAAGTCATAATTATAATCCCATAATCATACAAAGTGGATTCTATTAAAAAATATCTTTTTTTCCTTAAATAAAATTATTAAATAAAAAACATGAAAATGATTCATGAAAGTACATCGTAACATTTATCATGGTTTATCCTATTATCTTACCCATCCATGTACCCAGTGATTTTTTTTAATAAGGTATGAACAAGAAATGCTCAGTAAGGGATATTAAAAGAAGAGAAATCTTTAGTACACGAATTTTTATTAACATATACAATTATTTTCACAAATATATACGTATCACCAAATAAGTATCATATAGTTATTTTGTGAAAAAAATGTGATTTCCATAAAACATAGAAAATAAGAATAATACCATAAAGGTATATTAGTGAATTAAAAACTTATTATTGTAACAATAAAAACTACCATATTATTTATAACCCTCATTTATATATTAGAATGTTACCCTCAAGAATATTGTACAGTGTTACCCTCACGACTACTTTATAGTGCAGCTATCATTGTTACACGTGGAGTAACCACACGATTGAACTCTAATATAATCATAACCATTGCATTGGATAGAGCTATATGTCCCAACAATCATAATAAAAAATTATAGGGAAAATGAACATAATGATAAAATAATAATACTTACATCATATAAATACATTTTTTAAAAAAATAAAAGAAATTAAAAGTGGATTTCCAAAAAAAGTCCGTAAAAATATCAAATATTTCATGTGAGAGTTGATAAAAATAAATTAATATGTTTATATAATATAAATAAAAATAATAAAAATAATAAAATTAAGTTTTTGTTCATAAATAATATTATTACTACATAATCAATAAAGTAGACGGTTAACCCAAAGAATAGAAATTGGGTTAAAAATTACCTAACATCAGATTTTTCTAACATAAAACATGTTCAGAAATCATGTATAATAGTTTAAGGAGTGTTATTAATATTTTAAAGAACAATATTTATATTTATAATTACAGATATAATATTTTAATTTCATATTTACTACCAATTATTAATAATTTGTTTTGTTATTATCATTGTTTTGGGGGCATCTATTTCATTGTTTACATGGTTGGTTTATTACGGATTTATATATCGAAAGGGAGAAAACTATAAGATTTTTATAACATGTTATTAATGAACATAAAAAATATCAAATGGTATTATATATAATTTTAATTATATTATATGAGGATGAATAGTTATATAAAACAGTAGTTAGGAACATTAGTTAATTTTGGTTATTTTTTATCATTATAAACCGAATTTTTTTTAATTAATTGATATTTTTTATAAAAATAGGTTCTAAGAAAAAATATAACATATAATATATATAATAATATATTATTTAATCATATTAATTGTATTTTTACTGACCTTAAAGGGGTTAATGGAAATTGAAAAAACACCATCCGCGATGTTTGTGAATAGACACGTCACAAATAATGTTTTTTATTTTTAAAATAAAAGGTAGAGAGAAAGATATATGATGATGAATTTCCCCATAAAAATGATTAAATTACACTATATATAAGATATTTTATTTTTCACGGAACATTAACAATAGGAGTTGAAGATAGTAAACGAAAAGAAACTATATTTAAAATAATGTTGAGTCAATAAGGTTTTCTTTATGACTTTTCGATTCCCTCATGTTTGCGGAGATTGTTGAGTCAATAAGGTTTCCTTATGAATTTACCAATACCTATGTTTTTAAAATCAGAAACACCTTATCTCATTGAAAATATCATTTTACCCTGTGTTTTACTTTCATAAGGGAAATTTTCCTTCACCAAGGAAATTTATCCTTACCATGTTTTTCATTGTTCATTATATTGTCTAAGTGTAAAATTTGGATTCAAATCTAAAACCTTAGAATCATATAATACATAGATAAAGATCATTTTGTTTGCAAGATCTGAGTTCTAACTCTGAGTTCCCTGAATTAAGACTCCGAACTCTTCTGAGTTCTGAATCTGAGTTCTTTAAATTCATTCTCCGAACTCTTCTGAGTTCTGAATCTGAGCTCTCTGAATTCAGACTTCGAAATATTTTGAGTTATGACTCTGAGTTCTCTAAATTCAGACTCTGAACATTTCTAAGTTCTGACTCTGACTTCTCTGAATTCAGACTTCGATCTCTTTTGAGTTCTAACTCCAAGTTCTCTAAATTCAGACTGCGAACTATTTGAGTTCTTACTCCAAATTTTCATGAATTCTGACTCTGAACTTTATAAGTTCTGATTTTGAATTCTCATGAAATCTGTCTCTGAACTTTGTAAGTTTATACTCCGAATTCATATAAATTAAAACTCCGAATTTCATCGAAATTCGTACTCTGAATTCTATAGATTTCAGGTTCTGCATTCCTTAGAAAACAGAATATGAATATCCTTATATTATAGACATAGAATGTGCTTTTGGTTAGACTCCAGAAATTTATTTTCTTAAATTATGAATTTTTTATTTTGGTTATGTAACCATATTTTTTATTACACTTGTTTTGGTTTTAAAATGATTTCGTGCATTCAGTTACAAAGAAACCATTTTACAAGTGACACACGTACATGTACCTCATAAATTCAAGGAATAATATGACCATTGGAGGAGGGAGCCGACTGTTGCAGCTGTGCCTATAAATAAGAGATCATTTGAAAGATCTCATAACTTTTAAGAAATATCCTATGACTCTATAGATTACATGCTGTTGAATTTATTTCTAGAGAGAGACTCTCATGCTTAGTGTGTACTAAACATCTTTTTTAGATTTGCTTCATGCGACATCGAATGTTTCTTATTACATTCGAGGACTTCTAGGGATATGAAGATAGAGGTTCTGACTACCTTAAAGTTCGAGGACATCCTTGCTGAAGAAGATAGAGGTTCCGACAACGTTGAGGTTGAGGGCATGCGGGGATAGCAAGATAGACTCAGATCACTGCATCGAGGGCTTACCCTGGTGTGGGTAAGACAGACTTTTTTAAAATATAAATCAAGTGACTTTTATCCAAGGTTGTTGGATATCCTTATCTTTGGGTTAACATATTTATTACTTGTTACTTGGTTTTTTTCAAGTTTTTCACTGCATTTTGAATGTTGGGGAAAGTATAACTATCTTATACTTCTTTATACGTGTACACTCTGATTTAGTGAGATTCTATATTCTTTAAGGTAGAATCATTATCTTTGTAAACTTTTGTATAGTTTTGTTTCCCAGAACCATATTTTCTAGAATCACTTTCTCCAAATCATTATTCTAGAATCTTGCAAGTTTGTAGAACTAAAGATTTTGTGAATTAACCTTTTTCAACCTTGTAAAACAATAGAAAGGATTCAAACAATCTTTATAAGTTCCCAGAGAATTTTTAAAGTGCACAATTCACCCCCTCATGTATATTGATCACCTACATTATAATTTCGGTAGAAAATTAGTATCATATTGATCTAACATTTGGTATCAGAGGATTCATTCAATCTGAATTAATCTCACGATTAGATTCAGAAGAGAATTCTTTTACTTCTTATTTTCGGAATCACATTTCCAGACTCATAAAGTTCGGTGTAATATTTTACTTGGAGATACTCTTGTTATATTTTCATTTCTTAGGATATCATTTTACCTGTATACAAAATTTTATTGCAGAAAAGTTTGTCTGGAAAGATTCTTTGTTTAAGATGACAGGAATCAATGTTGGTTCCATTGACAACCTCAATCCAACCAGACAACCTATTTTTTATGGGAATGATTATAAGTGTTGGAGAGATCATATAAAGACATTTATTATAAATACTTGAGTGGATAATTTTGTTATGTATACCAAAGGATATAAAATCCCAGACAAAGATGTTAGCACTTCCACCAATCAATAAAATCATGAATAACAACTGAATTACAAGGTACACAATACATTGTTATGTTCCATAACTAGTAACATCTATAGTCAAATATCATCATGTGAATATGCAAAAAGTATCTAGAAGAAACTTGATCATACAAAATTTTGTACATCTAAAGTAATAGAGACTAGAAGAGCTTTGTAAAGAGCAAAATACCATGGATTTAACATTCCTTATGGAGAACCCATAAGCAAAGAAAAACAATGGTTTATGACAATTGTGAATAGTTTATAATCCCTAGGAGAAAATGGATTAGATGTTTAAGCTCTTGTGGATAAAATTGTAGAAATTATGCCCAATGATTGTGAATCTAAGAGAACTGATATTAATGAGAACAGAATAGACACTCATATTTCTCTAGATGAGCTGTTTGGATCTCTTCTTCAACATGAGACTAGAATGAAGAGATAATCTGATAACATTAAGAAGAATAATGGGAATAGAGGAGTTGGTTTTACAACTACATCAAATCATATGAAATCCAAAACTCTTGAGATATTTACTATATCCAAATCTAAGAAGGTTGTTATCCAATCCAAACTCGGTGGAAGTGAATCTTCAGAAAATGAGTTTGAAAATATTTCTCGAAGGATGAACAAGATTGTTTGTCAGAAGAATTCCTAATCCAAATATAAGATGAAAGAAATGAATGATAAGAAAGCTTCAGAAGTCACAATTTATGAATGAAATCGAGATGGACATATAAGACCTGATTGTCCTATGCTTAAGGGAATAGAAAGGACGGAAAATCATTCTGAGAAAAACAGAAAGAAGTACTACAATACTAATGCTAAGAAATTCATGAAAGGTAATGACACTTAGAGTGCTAGTGGTGGAGACTCTTCAGATGAATCATCAAATTATGAATCTTCTGGATAGAAGAATCTTGATCTAATAGCCAGACTACCTGTTCAAAATAATTGCTTAATGTATAATGTACACAATGCTAAATCCATGACTGATGTATCTTTGAATACTAGTTATGGTGATTAAAAATATCACAACTGTTTTGATGGTGATCCTTCTTCTGATAAAGATAATACTTTACCTACTTATGAATAAGTATCTAGATTTTCTAAGCTTTTTGAGAGTAAAATTCTACACTCAAGAAAAATATTGATAAGGAAAATTGTAGGATTTCTATACTTACTAAGGAAATATCAGATCTTTATAAAGATCATGATAAGAAAAACCTTGATTTTGATAGTATTTCAAAAAACCTTGAGAAAGTAAATTCTGAGAGGGATAAACTTTATAAGGATCTAGAAAATGTAATGTCCAAGAAAAATGTTATCAATCCTAACTCTTGTTCTTAAACTAATGTTATGAATGATAATATCTTAGTAGTTAGACTAATGTCAAAAATTGATTCCTTGAGGAATTGTTTGTCAAAATTTACCATAGGTAAGGAAAATTTTCATTAAATGTATTCTCAAATCCGACCTATTAAGAATAATTTTGGTTTTGGTTATACAGGTTCAAAACCGATTTTTAGAAACAATTATTTTGTTCCTCAAAGTGACCCATTCTGTACCAAGTGTAATTGTTTTGGATCCTAGGTAAAAAGTTATTTCTTATACAAAAAAAGTCTTAAGGATTTCATAAAGCCTATTTTTCTATGAAAATATGGGTACCTAGGATTTTACTTTCTGAAATTTCCATATCCAAGAATGTTTGGATTTTGAAATTCTAACATTCTTATTTTACAGGAAATAAGGAGAGTACCAACAACAATACATGGTACATGGATAGTGGATGTTCCTAGCATATGACTGGTAACAAAAACTTATCTGAAAATATTATCAAGACGAAATGAAGAAAAGTATCTTTCAGAAATAATTCTAAGGGAGAAGTTATTGGTATAGGCAACATCGTTATTCTTGAAAAACATTGATTTCAAATGTTTTACTTTTTAAAGGACTTAATCACAACCTCATTAGCATAAGTCAATAATGTGATGAAGGTTACCTTGTGAATTTTAGGAATGGTAAGTGCCTAGTACACAATTTGAAGGAGAAGTTTATTCTTTCTGCCCATAAGATAGAGAATGTTTACACACTAAACATAGAAGACCTTAGGAGCCAAGGCTTACCTTGCTTTAGTGAAATGGAAGGCCATCCATTGTTGTGTAATAGAAGGTTAGAACACTTTAACCATAAGAATCTATGAAAAAATTCTATGAAAAGATAGTTATGGATCTACCGGATCATGGATTTTATTCTTTATAAGTATGTGGTCCTTGTCAATTTGAATGAAAAATAAATAAGGTTTTAAATCCATCGGTGAAGTCTCAACCACTGATGCATTTAAATTGGTGAATATGGATCTTATTGAACCAACACAAACTGGAAGCATCAGAGGCAAATATTTTGAATTTTTCTTAGTTGATGATTACAATAGATTTACGTGGATCTTTATTCTGGAAAATATATCTGAAGCTTTTTCTTATTTTAAATGATTTAGAGCCAAAGTTAAAATTGAGAAAAACCTCCCTTTGATAACTATTCATAGTGATCATGGAGGAGACTTTCAAAATTCTGATTTTGAATCTTTTTGTAGTAGAAAATTCATTAATCATAACTTCTCAGCACCTATAACACCTCGACAAAATGGTATTTCTGAATGAATAAATGGAATTCCTTAAGAGATAACAAGCACCAAGTTGAATGAATATTCTATAGCCAAACATTTTTGGGCTAAAGCTGTAAGTACTACTTGTTATAATTTAAATCATGTTTTTATTAGAGCTTTTCATAATAAAACTCCTTATGGGTTATGGAATGGTAGGAATCTTAGACTTTCCTATTACAAGGTTTATGATATCAAGGTATTCATATTGAATACAAAATACAATCTACAAAATTCTCACCAAAATGAGATGAAGGAATTTTCTTAGGCTACTCCACAACTTCTATGTCCTATACAGTTTCAATAAAAACACTTGTACTATTGAAGAAATAGTAATGTCAAATTTGATGAAACTGATCCCTTTTTTTAAACAACCCCAACCTACATCTTCATATGTGTTTTGAAAAACTGATTATCAACCTTTGTTAGAAGATCCTTCTAATAAGGAAAATGCCCAAGAAAATGTTTCTGAAACATTTACCCTAGAAGATATTCTTCCCTATGCTGATGAACAAGTTTTACAAAACCCAAATCTGTCATTTCTTAGGAATCATACCAGTGATAGTATCATTGGTGATGTGAATCAACCTGTAAGGACTAGAAGTTCCTTGAGAAATGAATTAGAAAATCTATCATTATTTTCTAAAATAGAAACAGAAGGCATTGATAACTTTAGATGATGATGATTGGATAAAAGCTATGCAAGTTGAACTAAACGAATTCGAACGGAATTAATTCTGGACCTTGGTTGAAAGACCTATAGAAACATCTATTATTGGAGTAAAATGGGTCTTTAGAAATAAATGTGATAAAAATGGAACCATAGTATGAAATAAATCCATATTTGTTACTAAAGGCTATAATCAACAAGAAGGAATAGACTATGAAGAAACCTATGCTCTAGTAGCTAGACTTAAATCTATTTGTATTCTACTTGCCTTTCCAGCATTCAATAACTTTAAACCTTTTCAAATGGATGTTAAATGTGCTTTCTTTAATGGTTTTCTACAAGAGGATGTTATTGTTGAAAAATCTCCTAGTTTTGAAGACAAAAAACATCCATAAAAAGTTTACAAACTTACCAAAGCTTTGTATGGACTTAAGAAAGCACCTCGAGCTTGGTATGATAGGATTACAAGATATTTGCTCCAAAATAATTATGTTAAGGGAAATCCATATAAAACCCATTATATAATGAAAGATAAGATAAATGTTTTTATTGTTCAAATTTATGTTGGTGACATTATATTTCGTTCAACTAAGCAATCATTAATGGATTCTAGGGCGTATTTAATGATATCTAAGATTGAAATGAGTATGATGGGTGAGTTAACATTTTTTCATGGTTTTAAAATTTCTCAAAAACAAGAAGGAATCAATATATGACAACATAATTATATTAAATATCTTTTTAAAAAGTATGGATATGAAAACACTAAGAGTATTTTTACTCCCATTGGTACCTCAATCACACTTGATTTTGATGAAGCTAGGAAAACAATAGATCAAACATCCTTTAGAGGTATTATATGAATCTTACATTACATGACAACTAGTCATCCAGACTTAATGTTTTCAGTATGCTTATGTGAATGATATCATTCCAATCCTAAGGAATCTCGTTTAAAGGCAGTGAAAATAATATTTCCCTACATAAAGGGAACCATGGATTTAGGAATATTTTATAAATATGTAAATGATTTGATTGAATTTTTTTTTGGATGAAGACTTTGGTGATTTTAGAATGGATAGAAAAATAACATATAGAACATTTCATTTCAAAGGAGATTCATTAGTTTCTTGGTCATGCACGAAGCAACACTCAGTAGAACTCTCCACTACTGATGCTGAACATGTAGCATCTGGAAGTTGTTGTGATCAAGTGTTGTGGATGCGACACACACTCACAGACTACAATATGAGTTTTACCAAAACAAAAATTTTATGTAATAATACAAGTACCTTTATTTAATAAAAAACCCTACACATCACTCTCGTGAAAAACACATAGATATTAGGAATCACATTATTAGGGTTCACAAAAATAAAGGGGATATCATTCTTCAATTTATCAGAACATAAGATCAACTTGCTGATATTTTCACAAAATCATTACCCTCCGATATATTTGAATACATTAAACAAAAGTTAAGAATGATAACCATAAGGTAATATTCCTTGTTAACATTCTATTGAATCCCATATCCTTAAAGTAATAAACTCTTCTTAATAATGGGAGTACATTTTCTTCTTAGTATTTAAAATTTTTCATAATGAATGTTTTTCGTAGTCATATTTTTCAAAATCATTTCATAATGATAATTTTTGTAGCCAGATTTTTCAAATCTTTCACAATGAATATTTTCAAAGCCAGATTTTTAAATATTTCATAATGAAAATTTTCATAGTCAGATTTTTCAAATCTTTCACAATGAAAATTTTCATAGTCATATTTTCTATATTTTCGTAATGAAATATTTCATACTCAAAATTTTCGTAATCACATTTTCTGAATCTAATGTTCTTCAAGAATATTTTTCGTCAATACGAATAATATTCCTAGAAATCCAAAGGTATGTTTAATTTATTTAGTTTTGGTAATCATTTTTTATATGTTGGTAGTATTCATTTGTTTTTTTTAAAATTTTCATATTCTCTTTTCCTTAAATCTGGATGATTTTATTTAAAAACCTCAAAATATATGTTCCATGATTTTCTTGTCGCTATCATATAAACCGTCAGATCTGATAAGAAGGATTTTCATCCATTCGGTTGAGTTCGGAAGATGAACCATCACTTTAAATGCTTATATAAAGGACCCACGATGCTTGTCCCACATCGATCTCAAGCTCTCGCATACTGAAGTTCTTCCCTTCTATATAAGCCCATTCCGAACTTCTTATAGTTTTCTCAATTACGAATGTATGTACAAGAATCCTCTCAGAATGATATGTCTACTGTCTAGACAATTCTTGAGTGGCAGGTGTATAGATAATGGTTGGTTCATCTGAACTTCTTCCCCAAGTATGATTCAATCATTTCGAAGAACATCAAATTGAATGGATGAGAGAGTGTTTGCATATCGAATCCATGGAATCAAGATTTGGTATATCCAGATTTTCTTGTTGAGTTTTATTTATCAGTTATTTTCCTAAAGGAAGAAGGAAGAGATAAGTTTTCCTTCAAAAGTTATAGAAAGACCAATGCTCTTTCATATACTAAGGCAGCTAGCTCAGTTGGTATTCCATTTGAATGCGAAGCTGAATTCTATTCCCAAAAGTTATCGAATGTCAAATGAAGCTCTGTAATGGTGAATTCCATGGAGTTATTTAGTCTTACTTATTTGAAGACTCCAAATATTTCTCACCTCTCTAAAAATAATCAGATACATGAATTATGGGTTCAAGGATTTTTAATTCCAAGAAAATATGACAAGGACACATTAAAAATGTGTGATATGTACATCCAAGATTTTATGGTGAACCTGAGGAACATTATTTTGGATAAGCATATTTTTATTACGATAGATAATATCAATAATGGAAATATGAAGGCTCAAATTATCATGTACCTATCAATTCATTCTAAGTAGACTGTTCGATGTCTAGAATCTTTTAAATTCCTTGTTATTCGAAGCCAAGACATTGTAAAGTCATCCTAGTTAGTGATGATACTTTTAACAGGATGAACATTGATTTTTCTAAAGACTCTATAGAGATTTATGACATATAAGAGGAAGAAGCTAAAGCTGTTCAGAAAAATCAAGAAGTGGATGAACCATCAAAAAAAGTTGGAAAGAAGTGGATGCTGAAGGAATTTGAAGAGGAAAGAAAAACCCAATCTACACCTCCAAAACCTAAAAAACAATAAGTTTATCTAGATGAGGTTGTATTAAAATAAAGTGAAGATAAGAAAAATAATAAATTAGGGGAGCCAAGTTTTTGTTTAGATCCTACTGAATCCAAATCCTTAAAAGAGAAACCAGTAGATGAGCTTGAGAAGAAAGCTAATGAATAGAAACAAAAGAGAAAGATGTCTAAGACTAAAATTGTTCAATCCCTTTTGTGGGATACTTAAAAAGAAATAGAGAATATCCCAGTACCAAAATCGTTCGTGGAAGAATCTTTACCTGAGTCCACAGTGAAGAAATTCATGACTCTGGAAAAATCTCAAGAAAACTTTGTTGATGTAGAAAATGTTGTGGATGAAGTGGAAGAAGAAGAAAACAGTGGTGACCCCAAATATCTAATAAAGAAAGTTGAATACTTCCATGAGAAAGAAATTCCATCATAGAAATTGTCAATACGAACTTCAGAAGTATAATCCTCAAAACATGCTACACCTAGGAAGGATAAAAAAGAAGAGGATGAGAAATCGGAAGATAAAGTGAACAAGCTGTCTGACGAAGGGAGTTTTAATCATAATTTTATTTATTCTGAAGATGCAGAGGCATGAGCATATAAGGAAAGATTTATGAAGATATAATTGTTTAGATGTCTGATAGTGAACTTGAATCCCCGGATGAGGAAGCCATTCCGAGAACTGATATGGGGAAACAGGTGGTTGTTAATACACCTACTAAAGTTGTTTTAAAGAAAATGAAAGATGGTGAATCCTCAAAGAAGAAACTTGGTGAGTTAGAGAAATATACCTCACCAATTAAAATTTCTGATTCAGAATCATCATCTCTAGGACATGATTTCATTATCCAGTCTTTGAAGAAGCTGATTGGAACCATTCTGATTTCCCAAGAGTTTACTCCAAATTCCAGATGCTCCAACACTCCCTAAATAAAAAATCATATTCTTTTTCCATGGTGATGGAGAAGTGTGTCTAGCATGAGGCTGATCTCAAGAATTTATTCATTAAATACGATGCCCAAAAAAGTTCATGTATGACAATTGTTGGCTGGTCAAAGAACACAGCAGAAGATTTGGGAGAACATGTTGAATTCAAAGATGGTTTTAAAGAAGCGTTTGAAATTGAAGGTGGTAAGATCAAGGATCTTACAAACAGTTTTGAAGAAAATTATTCTTTGGAAAAAAATTCTCAGATTCATGAAGTTAAGGATCTGAATGGGAAGCTGTATTTAGTTGCCTAAATCTTGAAACGATTAATAGATCTTTAGATAGAATTAGAAGAAAAACATGTCATGTAAGAAGAAGTCATGAAGGCTCAGGGCGAGGCTCTTAAGTCTCATGTAGAAAGAATAAAAGCATTAGAGAATAAATCTGAGGATCAAGATCATCTTCTTAAGAGATTATAGGAAGATCATAAGGATCTGAAAAAGCTGAAGACTATAGTCAAGAATTTGATGCTGAAGGAAAATGAAGGATAATATTGTTACAATTGGATATTTTCTTTTACTTTTCCTCCTCATACAAATTCTATCTAATCATACTGAAAAGTTTGGTTTCTGTTCTATTAGTTGTGTCATACTAATATTTCAAGTACCATAATTTCTTTTACATTCCCTAAAATTCTTTTTTAAAATCACAAAGGGGGAGGAAGGAAAAAAGAATACTAAGCAAAGAAGAAATATCCCAACGTAAGAGGGAGTTTATCTAAGGGGTATTTTTCATTACAGTGATTTTCGTACTCAAGATAATGAAAAATCTCATTCCAAAATCTAGAATATGATCCTTAGTCTTCCAAAGCCTAAGGTGGAGTTAGTATTATTCATCTTTTCCCATATGATAATGGAGATAATTTTATTTCCAATGTCTAGAAAAATATTTTCCAAGTCCTTATTCTCTTTTTCATAAGGATGTTTGTGCTTTCTAAAAAGGGGGGTATTATTGAGTTAATAAGGTTTTCTTTTTAATTTTTCATTCCTTCATGTTTGGGGAGATTTTTGAGTCAATAAGGTTTCCTTATGACTTTACCGATACTCATGTTTTGAAAATCACAAACACCTTATCTGAAGGCAAATTCTATTTTACCCTTCGATTTACATTCATAAGGGAAATTTTCCTTCCCCTAGGAAATTTATCCTTACCATGTTATTCTTTGTACATTATCTTGTCTAAGTGTAAAATTGGGTTTCATATCTAAAACCTCATAATCATATAATACATAGATAATGAGCATTTTGTTTTCATGATATAAGTTCTGACTCATAGTTCTCTGAATTCAGACTCCAATCTCTTCTAAGTTCTAACTCCGAGTTCTCTAAATTCAGTCTCGAAACTCTTCTATGTTCTGACACTAAGCTCTCTGAATTCAGACTCCGAACTCTTCTGAGTTCTGACTATGAGTTCTCTAAATTCATACATCAAAATTTTCTGAGTTCTGACTGTAAGTTACTTGAATTCAGACTCCAAAATCTTCTATGTTCTGACTCTGGGATGATTAAATTAAGACTCTAAACTTTGTGAGTTATGACTCTGAATTCTCAGGAATTTTGACTCTGAACATTGTATGTTCTGACTCCAAATTCTCATGAACTATAATTCATAACATTTTATGTTTAGTCTCCGAATTCTTTTAAATTCAGACTCTGAATTTCCTTGAAATTCAGACTCCAAATTCCATAGAATTCAGGTACCGAATTCTTTCGAAACAAAATACGAATATCCTTGTATTATAGACATAAAATGTGCTTTCAGATAGACACCGAACGTTTATTTTCTAACATCTTGAATATTTGATTTTGGTTATGGAACTATATTATTGTTTACACATGTTTTTGTTATAAAACGATGTCGTACATTCAGTTACTAACTAACCGTTATTTATGTGACATGTGTACAGGTCCCTCCGAAATTCAAGGAAAAATTAGACCATTGGAGGAGGGAGCCAACCATTGGAGCTGTTCCTAGAAATAGAAGCACATTTGAAAGAGCTCATAAATTTGATGAACTGTCTTATGACTCTAGATATTATATGATGTTGAAGTGATTTCTAGAGAGAGACTCTCAAGATTAGTGCGTACTGAATGGCTAGTTCAGATTTGCATCGTGTGACTCTGAATGTGGCTGATTACATTTGAGGACTTCCAGGGAAAGGATGATAGTGGTGATGACTATCTTAATGTTTGAGGACTTCCTTGATGAGGAAGATAGAGGTGCCGACTACCTTGATGTAGAGAGCTTGTGGGGATAACAAGACAGACTCTGATCTTTATATCGAGGGCTTACCCTGGTGTGGGTAAGACATGCTTTCTTGAAAGTATAAATCAAGGGACCTTTATCTAAGGTTGTTGGATACCTTACTCTTTGGGTTAGAAGATTAATTAATTGTTACATGGTTTGTTTCATGTTTTCTACTGCATTTTTATTGGTGAGGAAAGTATAACTATCTTGTGCTTCCTTATACTTGTACTATCTGATTCAGTAAGATTCTATACGCTATAATGTAGAATCATTATCTTTGTAAAATTTTTTATAGTTTCTTTTTCCGGAACAATATTTTATGGAATCACTTTCTCAGAATCATATTTCAAGAATCTTGATGTTTTTAGAACTAGAGGTTTTGTGAATTAACATCGTTTAACCTTGTTAAATAATAGAAAGGTTTCAAACCAACATTAAAAGTTCCCAGAGAATTTATTAAAGTAAACAATTCACCCCCTCTTGTATACTGAGAATCTACATTTTCATTTTGATACTACAATTAGTATCATATCGATCATATAAGTAAAATAAATGAAAATTAAATAGGATTTTTACCTATTGAATTCTCTTCCTTTAAAACCTCCTTATGTCCTGTTATTTTGGTCTGTTCATTATAAGATCCGGTATTAGAAATGTGAAAAAGGATTAATAAAGGAATTTGTGTATAAATTAAGATTTATAAAATTCATTGAGTTTTGAAGGGAAGAGGTGGTGGGGTGTGTTATATATAGTGGAGGATATGGGTGTTATCTCATTATTATATTCATTAGATTGTAATTCTTGATCAATACAATCAATAGATTTACAATTATAATAAATTATATTAATATAATGATGAATATTTTTATATTCTGTGTTTATATAATTCATACATAATCTATGACTCAATAAATCATGTATTTTTCTTATATTGTAAATCACCATATTTAACTATTCACAAAAAATTCATGTATTTTAGAAAAAACCCAAAAAATCACCTTAACCATTTATCAATTCTATGTATTAAAAAAGGAACTCCATTTTTTTTAAATAATTTTATAAATATGAGTAATTTAATTTTTAATTAAAATCAGTATATATTTAAAAAATTACACTTTTAAAACTATATCAATTTTTATAACATATTTGAAAAAATAATTAAAGTCTCATAAAATTATCTTGTAAACATAAGGAAAAAAATAAATTTATGAATCTATTTTAGGAAATTTATTTTCCTTCAAATAATTATACTAATTATAAAATTGTAAATAAATACTTATGACTTACAACAATAACAATACCTAATTTTCTATTTCCAATAAATTTATTCACATCTTCCATGATATAAATATATCATGATTACACTTATAAGATACACAAATTTTATTTATACTCTCATTTGTGAGGATAAAATTATATTGGATTGATTACTATTTCAAATAGTCATTTTAAAATTATTAATTTAATGTTACCATTATATCAGTGGAAATTCCTTACATTCTATAAATACCCCTTTTCTCATTAAACATTTATAAATAATTTTACTATTTAATTCTAGAATTAAAATCAATTATTTTATATGTACTTAGTTATTAAAAATTGAAAATCCGTTATTATTTTTTATGAATTTAATTTTAATAAGCATGGATATGAGGCAGTGAAAATAGGGTTATCCAATGAATAATGTCGAGTAGAACTCCAAAATTAATAACATAAAAAAATATTAATAGGTGATATTCATTATTGTATAAATAAATATTTGATTCATGTTACATGAATCACCACCCATGACTTCCACAATTACATATGATACTACATTGACCTATACATAGGACACAAGGTGTTATTTAAGTATATCTTTAAATAATATAATTTTATAATTCATAATGTAAAAAATTATATTATATTAATATGTTTAGTGTTGTAATTTTTTATTTTATTATATATATTAACTTTTTTTATTTTATGAAATGAATATAATTATACATGAATAGATAAATTAAATATAAATTAGTTAAATATATATATATATATATATTGTATTCATCTAATTAAATTTATGATGAACAAAATAGGAATAAATTAATATTGGGGACACCCAGAGACCCTCACCCATGGATCGAGTGAAAAAAACTCATTACATAATTATAGCAAAAAAATATTAAAACCCAGTGTTAAAAATATGTAATTTCAATATACATAGATAACATATTGATATATATATATATACATGAAATTTTATATTTATACATTTAGATAATTTGGGAAAAAACATTACCTAAAAAATACCATATCATTCTCCTCAAAAGTGTATTTTCCCATTTTACACACATTTTCTTATTCTATCTTTATACTTCAACATAATCCCAAAATTTATTTAAAATGATAACCTTATTGAATAATATTAGACAACACCATTCTTCATTAACCTATACAAAATGGTGACATATGAAAGGGGTAGGTTATATGCTCATTAATGGAAAATATAGGAGACATCAATCGATGATCATATGAAAGAATAATATATGAATATGAGTATGTTATCAAGATCATGTAATATAAATATCACACCTAATCATTCATAAATTGTAATTAAAAATTCATGTAAATAAAATATTACTTTAAAACAAAAGAGTAACAAGGGTAATGAATAATATTAATCATTCATAATCCATGAATGTTTATTAAAAGTGAAATAAAACATGAAAAGAATTTTTGGATCACTTATATGTGTAAAAAATAATTAAAATATATTATGAATAATAAAATCTTTATGGAATTACATAAATAGAAATATTCTTGTATTTTATTCTAAACAACATAAATCCATCTCATAGTATCATCATATTCATGTTTACTAACACCATGGCCTCATAGTATTCTCATAACGTCATTTTAAAGTAGTTGTTTTTTAATTCTATCATTATTATTCAACACATTGTTGGGATATATAATTATAGCCCTACTCAACACATGATTAAAATGATTCATTTATTTGAAACATGTTCATGAAAAATTAATCATATTTCATAGTATTACCCATAGAAAAAAATAATTTTTTTAAAACATATCATCATCATATAATGAAAACCAAGTATGAGAATGTAATAAGACGGTATTATATGATCATTCATTATGTTCACATATCCTATTGAACCTATGTGAATGATAATGTTTTGATGTAATAATCTAGTGAACATCATAACAAAAATTCATCAAATAAATTGGATGAATCAAACGATCACATCACCAAGGATAAATAAAAATCCTTAATTTATATTAATATGGATTAAAATTAATTTAAATTAACCATTTTAACCTTGGGATACATTAGAAAAATATAATTTTCATTTGATAATATTTTAACAAAAAATATACAAAATATTGAGAACATTAATTTATTTGAAAAAAAAGATGTATAATTTTAAAGTACCATTCATTGGATGGAACATCCATGATGGACATAAAATCCATTTAGCCAATGTATTTGAAAAGAAAACATTATTTTAACAAATTGAATTTTTTTAAAATTACTTGATCGAGAAATATTCATTTAATATATAACTTTTAATTAAATGTGAATAATGAAAAATGAAATGAAAACATTAATTTAAAACATATAATATATATTTTATGAAACCAATAAAATAATTTTACTGAGTCTGTACATAGAATAAACAATATTTCCCCCAAAAATAAAATAAAGGCTTTTTTTATATTTAAAACCATTTTCATAATAATTTTAATAACTAAATAATATAAAATAATAATACAAGATAAAAATATTATTAACTAATTTATGATAATAAAATAATTAGGTTTTAATTGATAAGAATGTAGTAATTTCACAAAAATGAAATATATCATATACAATACCAAAAACCATTGTGATTGAAACACAATCCCCTATCGCTTATGAAAGTTATGAATAAAATCATCATGAATGTGAGAAATATATATAGATTTTAAAATCCACATAATTTTCATAAGATTCATGATAAATAAAATTCATCAGTGGTATATAACGCACAAAAATAATGATATGGTGAACATGTCATACATTTCACATAAATAAAATTGATAAGAGAAACTATTACCAAAAGTATTATCTTTCTTCACACACATTCAGATCTCTAGTATAATAAATATATATTTGTCGTACCTATATTATAAAAACTATATTCATATATATTTTTCTATATATCCTATAATTTCTAATTATCAATTTAATAATAATTATTCCTAAAATATTTTTTTCGTTGAAAACTAGTTCATTTTTTTGATTTTTCTAATGCATGAAAAAACACTATATTAGATTTTTTATATATTTTTATATAATTATTTCATAAATATGAATTAATAATTTATTATTTTCAAAAAATAAATTATTTATGTTGAAAAAAAAGTTATATCAATTAAATAATTCTTTTTTATCCCTATGAAAAAAGATAGTATATAAATTAAAATCAAGATAGTGACATTATCTATCAATAAGTTTCCGAAATTAATACAAATGGGATAACGAAAAAAATATATAAATTAATTTCCATGTTTCTATATTTCAAATTTAGATAGTCAGACATAAATCAATCAGAAGGAAGATGGAATGTGTTAGCAATATTTTTACTGACTTATCTCAATATTTTTCCCTAACATTAACTATTTTACACTTTATAATGCGAAAAAATAATTTAATAATGATTTTATTAACAACAAATAAAAAATAAAAAAATATTACAAAATATGAACCTGATTATTAAAAATATATAATTTGTTTTCATTTTTTTTTATTTTTTAATATTTAAAATAAATTGAATAAAAAAAGTAATGGAAAACGAAGAAATGATTTTGAAAAATGTGTTTTATGCCAAAAAATGAGCTTATACAAAAAGATAATATGGTGAAAATTTTATTTAATTTATTAATTTAAATAAAATTTGATGATAGATATATTACATTATGTATGAATCTAAAACATATTTGTGTTTATTAATTACATAGTTTATTGAGTAGAAAAGGTTGTTCTGCAGAAGTCGATAATTTTTCCTATTCACGGAAAAATTAATAGCTAAAGGAAAATACCAATGAAGTATAATTAATATAGTTTTATTTGGTTATTAATTTATATATATATATATATATATATATATTGAAATAAGATTCATAAAATTGGGATTGAATAATTATAATTTTTATTAAAAATAAGAAATCATTGTTTGAGATGCAAAAATAATTTTAAGAATAAAATTAATTAATTCCCATTTTTTTGTAAAAACTAATAAATTACTATTAATAAATTAAATTGGTTATATATCTACTTTTTTTTCATTATCATTAATCCAATGCAATTAATATAATTAGTTAGGATTAAAATAAACAGTCGACATACAAATATTTTAATAAAATAATTTCCATATCCATTCAATTTATTTTATCATCAATTCAATTGAAATAATAATTTATTTATGATTGATTAATAATATAATTATAAAACTACAATCTACCTTAAAATAATAATATTTTTATTCATATTCATACCAACAAAATTAAAGTCTTTGTCATAACAGTCGTAATAATTTTTTAGAGTATATCAAAATAAATTTATTCTCATTGTTGAATGTATCACATTCAATAAAATAAATTGAAACTATTAAATAGTAAAATATTCTAAAGTATTTGAGTGCTATAATTGTTTTGGTCATAATACAATTTTTATTTAAAAGTGTATTATTTTTTGTATTACAAATTTTTATTTTGAGAAATAAATTCTTTCTTAGTTTAAAGAATAATTTATAAAAAAGTAAATATATATAATTGTACAAAATTATGTCATCAATAATTAGATGATTATAAATTAATATAAAATAATAATTATAGAAAATAATATTTAATATTTCATCTATCTAAAAAATATATATTTTCATTATATAATAAACTTTCGTTTGAAATATATATGTTCCATGGCATGAAACATAATTTGAATAAATGGATGGAAAATTTATAAATATATCATTATAAATATTTATAAGGATGAATGATATTTCCTATCCAAAAAATAATTACCATAAAAATTTAATATCGGAAAAAATAAGAAAATGTTTTCAAAATTAATCCAATTTAATAGATTAATTTTTTTAAATAAAATCAAATATTTATCTTACTAAATACCTATTATAGGTTCCATTTTCAATCTTAATAATTTATCCAAAATTTACTTACATATCATACCTAACTCTTATATGATTCTATTTTTTAACCTAATCCAACCGTTGTTTCAATGAAAATTTCTATCTTTGTAACACATAAATGATTTTATTTTCAATGAACTAAAAACCACTTATATCATTTTTTATCACCAATATATTCTTATTATTCCATTCTTAAATTATCCCAAAACATTTTATTGAAATGGAACATAGGAACTGGGCCTAAGTCCATCATTTAAATTTTATACTTCACAAGGAATGATTTAATCAATGAAAGTGTTGATTTATTCTTCATTATATTCATATATTTTATCCCATCGGGACATCCTAAATCATATTGTCCCCTAAAAAGATACTTTTTAACATCATTTTGTTTTTAACTAAATTATTAGAGTAATAATGTGGACCAAAATAAATGGAATCATATAGAAATAAATAAACTATCTCCCAATGTGGTAAGAATGTCTAGAGAATACAAGGAAGATTAAAAAATCATGGGGTCACCAAGGTCCATCTCAGATCATTATAATTTCCACCCCTCTAATAAATTGTCCACTATTAAGAAATTTTCCTTCACTAGATCCATCATGAAATGTACAAGGCATTAAAATGAACGAGTTTGGTGGGACTATAAGATTTAGAACATTAAAAATAATGTATCATCAACCTAATATTCTTATATATAACTGATTTATTCTACATTAATAATTAATGTATTTCAAGATTATAAAATAATCCAAAACCAAGAATTTATGCACCATACAGGCCGCCAAGAACCCCTGACCAGCCATTCATTGACTCAATGAAGAAACATAATGGGATATGTCTTTAGCAGCCAAACCAACCCCTACAAGATATTCTCACAATAAATTTTAACATGAAATTAATCACTATATATCCATCTATAGGACCATGTCCTTAATCCTCATATAGTGGAGAATATCTAGTACCCACAGTTGTTTAGGATACTTCAGCATGTTTGGAACAAAGAAGATTAATGTAACCCCGAGTTCATCCTCAAAACAACTCCAAGGCTTCCTCATACATCTACCATATTCTTAGGCCCCTCATTTCCATTGTCAAAGCTTATCACAGATCCAAACACTGGGATTAGTATTTAATAAAGATCCACCAATCTCTGGTACCTTTCACACCTATCATTGGTGCAACACCACAAAATTTTATAAGAAATATTATTTTTAATTTCTTTGATTTCTTGTGTTGTATGCTACACCAAGATTAGTTTGTGATATACACAACACATTATTAGATTGAATTATACACAACACTATTCTTGGAATGTGTTACACGCTATATCCACCTTCCTCAATAGCGTGTGTTGTACGCAATACAGAGTTTCACTAAACATCGATATATTTTTTATGAAGTAGCCATTATGAATAGTATTAACCACATTTTTAATTTTATTACATTATCATTCATCTTACACTTGTTCTAGAACAAGGTATGAGAAGAAAATAATTTTTTTGGGTAAAATAAGTATTTTTAAAAAAATGCAGTTTTGCAGCATTTCGATTGCGCACCCACTTTAAATTTAGTTTTTTAAATTTTTATACATTCAATTGGAAAAAATAAAATTATTAATTTCAATAAGGATATTAAAATTAACTTTGGATAATTTTATAATATTTTTCTGTTAACTTTCAAATTTTGATGCATAGTAAAAATATGCTAAATTTTAATTACAAATAACTTTTTCATCCAGATAATTTATATGGTTAAATTATAATATATAGTGGTTTTAAAGTATAAATATAATATATTTTTACAATTTAATATAATGTATTTCATTATCATTAAATTTACATTGAATTCATAGGTAAAAAAATTTCAATTGTTTTGCAATGTTTCAAATAAAAACCCAATTTTTTCAATAAAAGGATTAATTTTAAATTAATTACTACATCTTATGTGTATTTAAATTTGAAAAATTGATTCCATATTTGGAATCAGTATGTCCAAATAATTTTAGTAGGCTACTTTTTATTTTTTGGCATTATGAATAGTAACTACGGTAAATTTTATTTACTGCAGTTAAAGGTAAATATGGTAATTAAGGGAAAAAATAATATTATAAAATTTCTCTAAAACATTCCAAAATTCTATTGGATGAATAAAAGTTGACCCATACCACCTAAAGGTCGTAATAGATTCATTTCATGGACTTTTGACCATGAAAATCATATAATTATTATTAAAACCAAAGAAAGTGACAGCATGTCACTCTTTATATCTTATATGTGAAATAATTTTAATTTAGTGATAAATGTATTAAAATGTCGAAAATAGATAGTCAAAAAATCTAATAAAAGTATCTACATCATGTGAATTTATTTTTTAATTCTTAGGTATTAAATAATTCTCATTAACGGTGACAGAATTGTGATGCAAAAATTGTTTATTGAGTGAAAAATAAATAATACAGTTATTATTATACTAATAGTGACCCTAAAAGGAACAAAAACATGAACTAAAATTATTGGTACTGTACATGTAAACCATAATCATAAAATGGTCGAATATTTGATCATTTGGATCCTTATAAAAGAGATTATGACACTTATATTTTTTTAATTTAAATGATGTCAAAGTGGTCACCTTCATGATTTAATAAATATAACATTTTAAATGTTCTGATTTTAAGATGATAAATTCGAGTAAAATTATTATTATGTAAGATATTAGATTTATATGAATCATATTATTTTATTTTTATTTTTTATTCAACAAATAAGTACAATAAATAATTATACAAAAATGTTGTAATAATTATTTTATTAAGGGAAATATCAAATAAATGGTTTTAAAAATATTAAAATAAATGTTATATTAACAAATTAATCTTCTCTATGAATTTTGTAGATGAATATGACATGTTATTAATCTATTAAATATTTTGTTTTTCGAATATAGTCTCTTTGTGGATTTTATTAAAATAAATGAATAGTGTCAAAATTGACACTATTGTTATTTTATAAAAATAACATATTATAAAATTGATTAAAAATCACAACAATGATTATAAATTATAAATTTATTTTTATATGATCTATAATGTCATAATTTATCCAATAATGGACTATTCACAACACATAAGTAATTATTTATAACAATTTAAAATGTTGAATATTATTACCACAAATAAAATTAAATAGATTAAATAAGGATAAATCAAGTTGACAAGGTTTAAAATAAATTACCAACATGTATAAAGATTATTGGGTGACGAGATTACAACCCTATCTCATCTAATATTTTTATTTGAGTCATTTTTGGTGGTTTTTAAGTGGGTTTTGAGTTTATTATAAATTATGATTTTAGTGGTTTCCAAAATTGCCCCTCTCCTCTCTTATAAAAGGGCACCTCCTCCCTCTCCTCCTCAAAAAACATTGAGCCTTAAATATCAGCCAACCCCTACCCATTTATCTTTTCAACTTCCCTAGTAACATACTACAGGTCCTAGTCTTCTTCAAAGACCTTGTTTAGTGCCCTAAGAGGAGGGTTAGAAGAGACGCGTCGAAGAAGATGTAATATCAATTTCCAATTATTTCAAATTAATTTATTCTTCCAATTCCTCTTATTTTTTTGTTTCATACTAAATGAATATCATAATAATAACTAATTTACTGATTTGTTATTATAAATATGAACCAAACCTATTTCACCTTCTATCTATCCGATGGAAAATGAAATCATCGCGCGTGCATACGTACAGAATACCATCTCCACGCAGTAGTGTAAACTTATTTTCCACCACCACCTTACCTGGATTGTTATAATGGTGTAAATAAATAATATATATTATTTTTATAACATTATACTAATTCTGAGATATTATATCATCCACATTAATTCAATTCATCAAATATGGGAACGATATCATCGCTCGTGCGTACGTACAGATTACCATCTCCACGACATGATGAGATTAATTCTACACGTTAACCATTCAAGAATGATTCTAAAGTATATATGATAAATAATTATGAAATATATGACATATTAATGATATTTTATTTATGTATATGTTATTTACTTACATCCATTCAATTTAATAAGGAAACGAAAACACCATTCCTGCATACGTACGACCTACCATCATGAATGGTGTATTTCATTCCAATTATCAATCTATTGTATATATGTATATTCTGAATATATATTATATATAAATCAAGTTTTACATTTTCTAAGTAACTAATCATGATCTGTGTAATCATATGAATAATTACAAGTCAATACACTGACGATAAATGAAACAATTTTTCCCAAAAACACTACTTTAACATGGAATTGACAAATGAACAGGTAATATAAAGTCGTAAGTGAATTATATATTATGTTATAAATATTATTATTGTTATGTTACATGTTAATAATATTTTTATACCCATTATACAGGATTCTCAGACATATACGGAAGAAATTGGACATAAGGTAAGGGATAATTTTTCAATCTTATTTTTATTTGTGATTTCTTATACATAAGTCTTTAATGGGGTTATATTTTTCATAAATGTCCATAATTTTTTTTCATAAAGTAATTAATATTCTTACATGTAATTTTGAAGTCATGATAACCCCTCTTTGACTTTTAAATTGTGTTATGGGAGGAATCTTTCTTTTGTTTACCATGTGAGGAACTTTTTGACCTCTCAGTTAAAAGTATGAGGATAATGTTTTTTAACTTATACGGCATGAACAGATTTTTATGGTTTAATGAAGCCTTATTTTCATGAAGAGTACTTTATAATATTTCATGATTATTTTCAACAAAATCCCTTTCATTTATAATTCAATGACATTTTGTGAAAAGAAACTGATTTTAAAGAAGAAATGATATTTTCCTCAATAATTCATTTCATGTGTTTTATCAAAACCATTTTCCATCTAAGATAGAATAATTTAATATGATTATATTTAAAGTATAATGTATCTATTGATTATATGGTATCATTTTTCTTATGATCAAATGATATCCATTTATTTTATATGGATTATGTTATGATGGGATGGTGTTTATGAAACCCATATTATTATTTGGGTTGTGATGAATGATTTATGTTTATTTTGTGGAACACAAAAGAATGATTTCATTATGAGATGGCTGTGACCGATATCTCCCTCCAATGAAATGGGTAAAGATTTATATCTCATGATATAGATATGGCTTAAATTGAAATTAAAATCTGGTTCAGTAATACACGGCTAGAACGACAAGTAAACTCGGTTAAGTAATGGACTTTGTCCACTATGATGGTCTTGGCAGTAATGCCTTGGATACTGTGGAAATTATATCATGTGATTAGTTTTTTTACACAATTACATGTTTTATTTTATCATTATTAATCTTCTTTTATGATCTATGCCTTATGTACTGCCACGATTTATGTCATTTATCAAGATTTTGATGTTTTATGTCCATGTTTTTAAGTTCAAATGGTTATGGATTTTTTTAGGTTCCCTATGTTTGCCCTTAATAAGAATTTGAGCTCACCCTTTTTATTTTTTATTTTCCCAAGGATATAAAGGAAAGATTTAGGTAAGGAAAAAACAAAGGGGAGATCATAATGGGAGATGTTGAAGATATATCACCAGGATTAGAAGATTATGTTCCGAGATTCCAAAGACACTAAACTAATACAGTCATTGGGAGTTTCTTTGTGTCATGTATTATGTATTCCACAAACATAATGTAATGTCCATGTACGTCATGTTTTGGGTCTTCATAGTTGGTATCAGAGCAATGGTTTAGTTAACCAATTGGAAACTAGGATGTGAAAACTTTAGTGAGATCCCTAAAGATATTTCTAAGGTATGTCTAGGGATGTCCCAAAGGATTATTATAACTATAGGTTAAAGACCTAGAATTATGTTTATGATCATGAATAACCTAGGGTGAACCTTAGGATTCATGGATTAAATAATGTTTGATAAGTTGGAATTTTTATGATTAGGTGGTTCCTTATTATTTTAACTGTTTCTTATACTATGTTTTTTGGTTTTTGTCAATGGAGGGAACTAGAAGGAATTTGTTCTACATTGAATACAATGGGAAAATTTGTGACTATGAGCAACAAAATTGCATAATTCCTATAAAGAAAGATATTGTAATTATTCTAAATCATTCATTGCGATATATTATTAACAAGGTGAAAATTAGTGGTATTCCTAATTCATCATATAAGAGGAGGATGGACTTTTATGCATGTTTACATGGTGAGGATCATAGGGAAAAAATATTAAGATTTCTAATGAATGGAAGAATTGTAACATCCTAGGTAAATAAATAATATTACATTCTCATGTTTATCAATATTTGTGAATAAAATTTTAATATTACTTTAAATGGAAGCTATACTCGATGTCGTACCCAATACTCAACAATGAGTTTTTTTGAAATCTTACATTGCACACTAATAATATAATAATATTATTTTAAATAGTTAATGACTAGCTGTTGTAATGGCGGGAATGACCAGAACTAACTAAAAAATGATTACATATTTCTGTTAAATATTTTTACATTTATCCAATAAATGTTAGAGGCTTAAAATGAAAATGAATCCAATTTTAAGAATAAATACTCCAATATTTTTTAAATAATGTTTTACCGCCTTTTGATGGAGAAACTTTTTTAAATCCAACATTTGACAATTTAATAAGAACTATTTTTTCAAAAATAAACTTATTCTTTAGAATTTGGATATTGAAATTTACATTGGGTAAATTTTTGTTATATTTCTGACAAATGTTCTTTTTTTAACGAATAGTGAAAAATACTGCATTATACATCAAAACTTATTTTCCATGTATTTTAATTATATGGATAGATTATCTTTTTTTAGTTTTTTTAAAGTGTAATTAGAATATATTTTTACCATTTAATTCAATGGTGGTAATTATAACTAATTTCTTTTTGAAAATGGACAAAAACAAGTGTCAATCTTTTGATAGATATTGTTTCTTAAAAACATGCTATTTATTTTAACAGCGGATATTAACTATATGATTTATTAATGAAACTTCTATGTTTTGAATTTGGTAAAATGGAAATCATTTATGAATTTGGTATATCAAATATTTCTTAGGGTTAATTTTTGGTATTTTTCTGATAATGTCTTTTTTTAATGAATGGTGGAAAATACAGGTTTTTAAATCAAAATTGCTTCTTCACACAATTTATTTATATTTTTAGAATGGAATTTTAATTTTTTTTAAAGTATAATTGAATTATTTTTTTATCACTTAATACAATGTTGTTCATTGGATGTAATTTCACTTTTCAATTGGATGTAAAAACAAGTCAATCTTTTGAAAATGTTTACTTCTTAAAAACCCGTCTTTTGTTTTGACAACGAGATTTACTTTTAAATTAATTACTACAATTTCTGTTTTTTTAATTTGATAAAATTGATTCCATATTTTGAATCAGAACGTCCAAATTATGTAATTAAGAATCTTTTTTTTTGGACATTATGAATTGTAACGACGGGAATTATCATTAATTATCGTGAATAATTAGTAATCGGGTAGTTAATGGTAATAAAATAATATCATAATAACAAAAAATGACCCCAAAATGTGTCCTAATTCTACTGGTTGTGTCATGGCCGGCCATGGATTGCCTTGTGCCAAACTTTGGGACCCCATGGAATCACTTTTGGGGTTATAGTGACACTTTTTAATTTTATGTTTCTAAAAGGAAAGTATAACAAAAGTATGTATCATCCAAGTAAAAACAATTTAGTTTTGTTTGTGTAAATGATCTCTTGGGCTATAAATAGTAATTGGAAATCTAAAAATACTTCCTACATCATAGTAGTTTTTTTATAATTTTTAGACATTAAATAAATTAATTTATTTATGACACCATGATGATGCAACGATTACCTCATTAATAAACGATTAAAATAAAATGAAATGATAATGTAAATTATAATACATACACTTGACTAAAACCTAATGTATGAGTATATTTAGATCCTTTACCACATTATCCTCGAAATACATCAATGTGTGACCTTTAAAATCTGAAACTCATTTTAATTTAAAGTAACATTTCTTTACTTTCCAAGAGTGCCCCTCCTCCCTCTTATAAAATGCCCCCACCTCTACCTCCATACCCACACCTCTCAAGACATTGTATCGGCTAAACTCTGATCATTTTATCTCTCCAAATCCCTATATTCATCCTATAAGACTTTGGCAGAAAGCTCTTCAAAAAACCCTTTTGGTTCAAACCAAGGGGAGTTACCTGATTTAAAGGTAAAGTCTTCCCAAATGTTCTTTTGTTTTATTTTGTTTCTCCAACCCCCTAAACTCTTTTTAATCCATGATTTTGTAACAACACCAGTATCGTCAAAATACTAGGATGTTTATATGATATTTATTATAGATACACTTACACACACCTCCGTCTAATTGCTAAAGAACATACTGTTTCTATGGATGACGAATTACTGCCTCACAAAATGATGATTGTTCTATCTTCTTCTACCACCTCTCAATGTGGCCATTATGAGGGAAATATTTTTATATATGATATATATTATATTTATGTCCTCTATATGCTTCTGTATTTGATATTTAAAACATACCATTATGCTTTTCATGTTGTGCAAATGCGATAATTTCTTTTGAGGAAGTGTGGACTACCGCCTCCTCAAGTGATGTGACTCGTTCAAGCAATACATGGAATGTATAAAGAATGAAATTAATTAACTTATTTGGCCCATATAACATATATATTAACTTATTTGGAATGTATAATATATATCTCTATCATCTAGTTTTAATTCCATTTATGTTCCAAAGCAATGAAAGAAGCGTTCATGCATACGTACGGCCTACCATCTCTATGAACGGTGCATTTCTTTTCTTTTTATTTCCAAATATTATGGAATAAGTATAAAATTAATATATACTGGATATATATTATATTTAAATCATTAATACTATTATGTATATGATGTACTTACAACTACATTGACAATTCTTTTCAAACAAGATCATTTTTGACTCATGTACCGAACATTGACAAAACATATGATATGAACTCACATTATTAACTAATTATTATAACATGATAATATATGATATTAATTGAATAATAAATTTTATAGTATGTACTTAAGAAATTATAAATTGACCACAGTTTTTTATTCAGTAATATAATGAAATGAACATGACAAGTCAGACTTGAGGTAAGGGATTCAACCTCTCTCTTTCTTTTTATGTACTCTCTTTTATGTCACTTTGATTAAGTTCCTCTTTCTTATTTTGGGGGATTTTATTCTATATTACCCTTAATTTATTATTTATGTTTATATTATGAGAGACCCTATTTTATCTCATAAAACCATTTTTGGATGTTTTAAGTTGCGTCGTTAGGCTACCGAGTTTTTGTAAGGGGTTTTTCATGTCACTTTTATTCCCGTGAGATATATGATACATTTGCCACCATTAACTTTTTGTGGTGTATGTAATGACCATTATTCTACTATTTGTTTCATATACATTCTTTATGGGTATTTACATCAATGTTATATACCCCTTCTTTCATGGGGTGTACGTTTCGAAAGTTACCCTAGTCGGTAAGGGAACCTTTCACCCTTTTTTTAAAGACTTATTTTTGTTATTTCTTTTAACATACATCTTGTTATGTTGGGAAATGTTATTATATATCCTTATTGCTATAAATATTATGTTCAAGTGATTAGATACCCTTTTCTCTCTAATCAACTAATTTTTTGAATTTTAAAGTGACACCGTTAGGCTGTCAAATTTTTGCAAGGGAACTTCTTAACTCAATTTCAATTCATTGGGTTAAACTTGTAATTCTTGATTATGTCATTATATGAATATTTGTGGATGACATATGATTATTTTACATTGAATATCCACTTATATTTTGTGTATTTATAATTTTCACACATAATTATGTCATTTTTTATCCTTGCTCTAATGGCATGATCCTTGATTGGGATTACATCTCAATTTCTTCTCATTGAGAAATTTAGTAATGATATGCACTTTTATTATTTTATAAAGTGTATATACATCCCCTTTGACTTTCCATATCTGTATTATGTCTATACTAAAGTCATTTAAATGTCTTTAAAATGGCCTACTTTACTTTGGCTTATAATTTAAATGTTCAAAATGGAAAAGGACTCTTTTATTAAAAAATTGTTTTAAATGGTTTGAAATATTGATTCTTTTAAACATTTATCATCAATGTCCATGTTTTAAAAATGATTTTAAGGATTTATTTATATGGAAATGAATGTTTTAAAACCCTTTCAAAATTTTCAAAGTGGTATGTGACACTTTGATTCTAAAATCTCTTTTAAATGTATTCTTTTAATATTTTCAATGTATAAAGGGATTTTTCTCTCATTGAGTATTAATGATTTTATTAGATGTTTTTATTTATGTTAATATCATGATGTGATCTCTTGTGATTGAAATGTGGAAATTTTTTGTTTCTTTTTTGCATGTTTTAAGTGTTATGATTCTGTTGTGATTCTTGGGCAATGTTTATGAAATCGGGTGGTTCCGTGATAAACTAACGGCGCGTGAGCCCGATATAGCATTCCAATGCAGTGGGTAATGTGAAGGAGTTAAACTCTAAGGTTTCTCTGAAGATATTTAGGGAATATACTGTGATGGGTATTCCAAACAGAACCATGAGGGTTACTCCCTATGTAAGAATGTTATGAATGCATAAAGTTACCTTTATGTCTTATGATTTCTATGAGTTATTCCTAAATCTTATGATTTAATGAGGTATGTTAAAGTGAATATGTTTTATGAGTAAAGTATTATTTAATTTATTCTTATGTATACATGGACTAATGTTTTCTTTCCGTATTGTTATAACCCTTATTGAGATTTTTATGCTCATCCCATGTTTTTGAAATGATTTCCACATGACTTAATGTGGAATACGGTCAAGGATTGGATCAAGGAAATGTCATGATGTCTAAAACATGGAACTATACATGAATATTTTGTTCAAGAGTTTATATTTTGTGAAAAGAATGGAAACTGAGTAGATGTGTCTACCCTGTAATCATTGAGATGTAATAATTATGTATAAATTCTCTAAAACTCTAAACCTGGAAAGATCATCAATGTGAATTATTCATTTAATTCAAGAATACATATTGTACTAAGGCCGGGTCCTTATAGTTGGTATCAAAGGTCGGTTTTGATAACTTTAGAGGTTAGAGTGTTGTTTAAGAATAAGTGACAAGTTGTGTATAACCACACTTGTTATTATATTAGATAGAGTCATTGTTATTTATGAAAGTTGGAAGGTGTTTGAGATAACTTGGATAAGTATATCTTAGTGTTTATCTTCATCTTTAGTACATGATGAATTTGTTGATATACTCACACTGACCTTTTTTGGTTTTAGTAAATGGATGGATCTAGTATGCACCAAAGTGAGAATGGGTTTGAAGGAAACTATGGTGGTTCTCTGATTAAGAGATAGGATGAAATGGGGTATTCAATGTGAAATCTTGTGGTTATTCTAAACCAACTATTAGGAGTCATGATCAACCACTTGAACCTTGGTGAGTTCTCTAATGCATCATGTATGAGAGAACCAACTCGATATGGAAGTTCATGTAATAATTATAAAGGTAACCATTAGGGTTTATATGATCATTACTTTTTATGTAATTATGGGTTACTACATGATATGATGGAATATAAAAGGCATGAGATAAACTTGGGGTTAAATTATGGTATGGTTATTTTTGAAGGATTTATCGGTTTTTGGGGAATGTTATAAGAAATATGTAGATTTGTAAAAAGGATAACATGTAGACCATGTGACAACCTATCGCGTCGGATGAAGCTGTTTGAATCGAACCCACAACCAAAGTGCAACTGGTATTTATCGCCTACCATTGGACTATGTGATGTCCTTGGTTAGTTTGACTAATTTTTTTTAGTTATATGATCTTATGAATCTAGAATAAGGTAATTTTGGTTTATATATAGAAATTATTAAACTATTATAGAGGATATGTGATTAGGGTAATTACTTTTCAGTATGAGACTTTAAGAGTAACTGATGTTATTTGGAGATAAATGTTAAGATTTACCTTGGAAGACTATGTGATTAAATCCTTTGCAGATTTGGGTTTCAATCATAGTTTGGTTTATCATTGAAGAATTTTTTGGGTAGTAGTTTATTGAATGGTCTTTGTTTAAATTTGGATAATGTTTGACAAATTTTGGAGATTAAGAGTAGTATTTATTTTTATAAAGGATTATCCTTTTTATATATTATCTGATCTCATACAAAAAATTTTGGTATTGGTTTTGGTCTAAAGACATGGGAAGTATATAGTTCTCTTTTTGTGGATTAGGTGATTCTCTAGAATTTGATTATAGTGCTCTTAATGTGAACATGTTATCCTAAATACTCATCTTTTAGAGAAATATGAGTTTGTGTAAGAAATCTAGAAAAAGTTGAAAGTCAACAAGACAAGTATGTATGTTTCCTTATGTTTTAGTTAAGAACTTAAATAAATTTTCAATGAAAATTAATTTAAAACAAAAATGTTTTCTTGTTAATTTTTTCAAATGGGGAATCAAATATAGTTTAACCCACCACAAGTTTGTGATTTTATGGAGGTTAACATTCTCCTAAACATGTTATCTATCACTCTCCCCTAGAACATGACCATTTGTTTTTTTCTTCCATATCAATGTTTTCATACATGGAATCCTAGTATGGGTTAACATGGGTGACCATTTTACTTCCCTTTATTTCTTTTAAAGTGATATTTAAATTTACTCTTTTTCTGATGTGGGGCTTTCAATGATGTTTCCAAGACCAATTTTAAAATTGCGAGGAAGCAATTCCCAAAAGGGGGGAAGGATGTGACATCCCGGGTTAATAAATAATATGACAATCTCATGTTTATCAATATTTGTGAATAAAACGTTAATATTACTTTTAAGAGAATTCTATGCTCGATGGTGTTCCCAAAATGCAACAACGAGTCTCTTTGAAATCTTACGTTTCACACTAATAATATAATAATATTATTTTAACTAGTTAATGCCTAGCCGTTGTAATGGAAGGAATGAACAGAACTAACTAAAAAATGATTACATATGTTTGTTAAATATTTTTACATTTATCCAATAAATGTTAGAGGCTTAAAATGAAAATGAATCCAATTTTAAGAATAAATACTCTAATATTTTTAAAAGATTGTTTTACCACCTTTTGATGTAAAAACTTTTTTAAATCCAACTTTTCACAATTTTATAAGCTCTATTTTTCAAAATAAACAGATTCGATATAATTTTGATATTGAAATTTACATTGGATAAATTTTTGGTATATTTCTGACAAATGTTTTTTTAATTAATAGTGAAAAATACTTCATTTTACTTCAAAAATGAATTTTAATCTAATTTAATTATATATATAGATTATCTTTTTTAATTGATTTAATGTGTAATTAGAATATAATTTTACCATTTAATTAAATTGTGTTCATTATAAATAATTTCACTTTGAAAATGGACATAAACAACTGTCAATCTTTTGATAGATATTGTTTCTTAAAAACACGCTATTTATTTTACAGCGGAAATTAACTATATGATTTATTAATGAAACTTATATGTTTTGAATTTGGTAAAAGGGAAATCATTTCTGAATGTGGAATGTCAAATATACCTTATGTTTAATTTGTGGTATTTTTCTGATAATGTATTTTTTTTAATGAATAGAGTAAAATACATCTTATTAATTCAAAACTGCCTTCTCATCCAATTTATTTATATATTTAGATTTTCATTTTTATTGTTTGTGAAGTATAATTGAATTATGTTTTTATCACTTAATATAATGTTGTTCATTGTATGTAATTTCACTTTTCAATTGGATGTAAAAGCAACCCAATCTTTTGATAAAGTTTACTTCTTAAAAACTCATCTTTTGTTTTGACAATGACATTTACTTTTAAAATAATTACTACAATTTCAGTGTTTTGAATTTGATAAAATGGATTCCATATTTGAAATTAGAAGGTCCAAATAAGGTAATTTAGAATCTTGTGTTTTTGGACATTATCAATAGTGTTAGGTCCACAAGGCTGAATACCCTGAGAGGGGGGGTGAATCAGGGTATGACTAATTTAAAATTGATGTCCGTTCTGATCTTGTTTTACTGTTATGAAAAACACTGTTCTCTCTTTTCCTATTGCACAATAAAAACAGAATGTAAATCAAGCATAGGACACAACAATTTTACTTGGTTCACCGCTAAGGGCTACGTCCAAGGAGCATACGCCGACAGGTTGCCGGTCGTACCAAATTCAACTAAACTTCACTAGCTGGGGATCACACTGTTCGGGCTAGATTACTTCTATGCCCAGGCTCACTGCCTATACAAAGTTTAGGGTCAGCTCACTGCTTTCCCAAGGGTCACTCCCTTTTTCTCTCTCTCTGGCTCACTGCCGGTGGATAGGATCACCTTCTTCCTCTTCCTAAATTCACTTCTCTTGGAAGGGAATCCAATCACAGTTTATAGACCTATAGGTCTCTTCATTTGCATGAAGTAATGCATCCTTAACTGTAGATAGATGCTCTATTAAAGTTCAACTTTTCATCCACTGATTAATACTTCTTTTCCTCTGAACACTGTGCAAACTACCTTTGGAAATACCTTCGCAAAGTACTCAACTTCGCTAGGCTCCCAATTTCGCGAAGCTCAACAAGCCTTCGTGAAGCTCCTGCCTTTTCGCGAAGCTCTCTCGCGAAGCTCTCTCACGAAGAACTCCCGCAAAGCTCAACTCGTTGCAAAGCAACTTCTCTCGTGAAGCTCACTAAGCCAATGCGGAGCACACAACTTTCGCGGAGCTACAATAGCCGCCGCAAAGATCCTCTTTCGCAAAGCACACTGCCTTCACAAACCACCTCCGCGAACCGAGAGCAATGGATTTTCTCTGAAAATTCTCTCTACTTCGCTCGAGGGGGTCGGACTCTATTTATAGGTGATTCCACTGACCCTCGTCCCTTCCGCGTGAAGTCAACGCCATGTCATCTCAAATCGCGAAGCTCCAAAGATTCTGCCGGAATTCTGTCCAAATCGCGAAGCACCACGACACTTTGCCGTCCGCGAAGCTTGACGTAGTCACGAAGAATCACCGTCAACATACCTTCGCAACTTCAGCGTGAAGCTCCCTCGCGAAGCCCAAAATTCCTTCGCGCCTTCGCCACGAAGCTCCCTCGCACAACCCTTCACCGTCGTGATGCGCTTCAGCCTCTGCCGTTCGCGAAGCTTGACGTAATCACGAAGCATAACGTCCTTCATTCTTATGGTCTTCGCGATTTCCAAACCATGCATCCTATCTTCGCAAAATTCATGCCTTTGCCATATGAAATTATGCTCTTCATGGAAATCCACTTTTCGTGATGCTCACCAAACTCCAAATTTTGGACCCCAAAAATTTGGCAAACACTGGGAAACGGCGCAACCTTGTACTGCTCTTTTGTACCACCTCCAGATCTTCCTTTCCTTTGTCATTGTTCTTTATCAACATTGATTGTCAACAACTTCTCGGGAACTCGACAAATATCCATGAAAACCTGCTTTGTCAACAAACACAATCAACCCAAAAATACTACAATGTTACCTTGAGGGATTTTTGCACAACAATCTCCCCCTTTGGGTCTGTTGACAGCTCTTCACAACTTTGCTCAGAATGATTTTCTGCACGTTGATACCTCACTGAGTCTTTGACCCATTTGCTACCACCATTCGCATCTTGTGATACTGATAGCGTTCAAGGATTTACTTAACACGTACTCTAAGCCCACATGAGCAATGCTCGACGTGAGAAACAAGAGTAGTATGAAATGTTCATCATTGAATCACTTCATGTCAGTCCCAATTGTAGATTCCACCCTGATACCAATTCTTAAATTGACACCAATTGTTGAACCACACTGATACCAATTGGTGAATGCTTAAGTTGGTACAAATTGTTGAACCACACTAATACCAGTTGGTGATAGCTGGACACCTTTTCACACCATTCCAACACCACTGTTCTCCTTTTATCACAATCCTCAGCTGTCGTGATATCTATACTTTGATCGATCACTTCTAGCATCGTCAGATTTAAATACTCTCCCCCTTTCTCATTACTCCCCCGATCTGGCTTCTCCACTAGTCATCTTCTCCCCGTATCATTCATGATTTGTCAAATCTCCACATTGTCTCCCCCTTTAACAATCACTATTTTCTCCCCCTTTGTCAACGAACCCAAAGGTCACTCCTTTGTAGTCTGTATCATAGTAGAGAACACATATCATCACAGTAGGGAAAAACAGATCATACCTCGGGGAGAGGGGGGGGGTGAGGGGTCCCACATCCACACTATTTCAAGTTCGGGGAATCGACTGAACTCCCAGAGCCAGTCGATGCCTCTCAAAAGCTTCCTTGGGTAAGGCCTTTGTCAGAATGTCTGCAAACTATAACTCTATAGGCACGTACACCAAATTCACTATTCCCTGCTCAACCTTCTCCTTGATAAAATGATACTTAATCTCAATGTGCTTTGTCCTTGAATGATGGACGGGATTTTTTGCTGAGATTTATAGCACTTGAGTTGTCGCACTGGATTCCAATCGGAGACTTCACTTCAACTCCCATATCTCCAAGCTGCTACTTCATCCACAATAACTGTGTGCAGGCTTGAGTGGCCTCAATATACTCAGCTTCTGCGGTGCTCAATGGAATGCAATCTTGATTCTTGCTTATCCAGGAAATACACAATCCACCAAGATAGAATGCACCACCTGAAGTTGAATTTCTATCATCTGCTGAACCGGCCCAGTCTGCATCAGTATATCCCAATAACTCTGTCTGAGATTTATCAGTATATGTCAAGCCTAAATCCACTGTGCCTTGGATATACCGAAGTATTCTTTTCACTGCAATCATGTGGCTTTCCTTGGGATTGCTCTGATATCTAGCTGCTTGGCATGTAGCAAAAACAATATCAGGCCTTGTTGCAGTCAATTACAACAAACTTCCAATAATTTGCCTGTATTCTGTGATATTAACTGCCTTTCCATCATCATCTTTCGATAATTTCATCCGGGTGGCAACCAGAGTCTTCATCTCCTTGGAATTTTCCATTCCAATATTTCTCAGAACCTCCTTGGCATATTTAGATTGAGAAATGAATGTTCCATTCCTTCCTTGTGTCACCTGTAGACCAAGGAAAAACGTTAGCTCCCCAATCATTGACATTTCAAACTCATCTTTCATGAATTTGGAAAACAGTCTGCACTGAGCTTCATCTGATCTGCCAAATATTATGTCATCGACATAAACCAACACCATTATCCTTTTATTACTGTCATTACTGAAATAGAGATTGTAATCAACTCCTCCATGCTGAAAACCAAGCTTCTTCAAGTACTAATCAAGCCATGAGTACCATGCTCTTGGTGCTTGTTTCATCCCATACAATGCCTTCTTCAGCTTGATAACTTTGTTCTCATCCCCATGAATGAGAAAACCATCTGGCTGCTCAATATACACCTCCTCTTCTAGAACACCATTCTAGAATGCATATTTGACATCCATATGGAACACTTTGAACTTCCTTTGCACTGCGATGGCTAGGAATAATCTGATTGTCTCCAGCCTTGAAACCGGTGAAAATGTCTCATCAACATCTATTCCCTCGATCTGGGAGTACCCCTTGCACACTAGACGTGCTTTGTTCCGAATCACTATGCCATATTCATTCATCTTGTTGCGATAGACCCATTTAGTCTCGATGACATTCTTGCCTGCTGGCCTCGAAACAGTCTCCCATGTCTGGTTCTTCTCAATCTGATCAAGTTCTTCGTTCATACCATGAACCCATTTTTCATCTTCAGCTGCATCAGAAAAACATTTCGGCTCCACCTGAGATAAACACGATGTCTGCTGTAATGAATTCATTCTTCGAGTCTGAACAGGAGCTGTCTGATCACCAATGATATTTTTCCTACCAATTTCAGCTCGACTCTTTGGCTTCCTTGAAGATACAGACTTGACACTTTCTTGTTCATCATCAGTATCTTCTTCTGAGTCAGCATCTGCCACTTCTAATCCCCCTGTGTTGCTTACCTCATCATCACTTTCATCTAGAAACTGTTCACTGGGTCATTGAGCAGTCTGTTCATTTTCGACTATAGTGAAATCATTGCTCTCAACAATTTTTTCCAACCTCTTGTTGAAGCATTTATATGCTTTGCTTTTCCCTGAATATCCAAGGAATATCCCTTCATATCCTCATGCCTCAAACTTCCTATGATGTTCTTTGTTTAGAATGAAACACTTACATCCAAAGATTCGAAAGTATTTCAATGTTGGCTTCCTTCCGTACCACAGTTTATATGGAGTCTTCCCTTGCTTCAGACATAACATGGACCTGTTTGAAACATAGACCGATTTCAAAACTGCATCTTTCCAAAATTTCTCTGATAGGTCCTTATCAATAAGCATTGTTCTGGCCATGTTGTTGATGATCCGATTTCTCCTTTCAACCACTTCATTTTGTTGGGGAGATCTTACTGATGAATCTTGATTCCTTATCCCATGTTTCTCAAGATAGTTTTCAACCTGACTGTTTGTAAATTCTGTACCGTTATCAGTAACAAAATTCAAAATTTTCTGCCCAAGAATCTTTTCTGATTCCCTCCTGTACTGCTTTATGCAACTTAACACCTCTGTCTTATGGGTAATGATGAATAACCCGGCCATTATTCTATTGTCATCAATGAAAAGAACATAGTACCTTTGCCCATCTACAGCTCGTGGTGAGATAGGTCCACATACATCAGCATGCACCAATTCGACCACTCGAGTTTCTTTTTGTTCCTTTGGCATGTATGTCTTCCTGATGATCTTCCCTTGTTGACAAGCATCACACGTATGAGTGCGATCACGTGATAGTTTGAGAAGGTCTCTAGCAACATCACACATTACTAGATCTTCTATAGATGGTTGACATAGATGACCAAGTCGCTTATGCCACAACTGATTTTCTTCTTCTCTGGATAAAATGCATGAATCTTCTTCGCCACCTACCAGGTAAATATTCCCCTTTGTTTGTTTTCCCTGAATAATGACTATTCCCTCTTTTCCTTTAACAATACCAATCTTATTGGAAAATAGGATAGAGTGCCCAGAGACACATAGTTGATTGACGCTAAGAAAATTATGACTAAGACCATCTACCACCAAGACATCAGCATGTCTCATTTCTTTGCCCCCAAACTTGGCTTTTCCTGAGCCAACAATCTTTAGGCCTTCATCATTTCCAAATTTGAAAACTCCTTCTTTGTCATATTTTATGCCTGTAACCAGATCCTTATTACCCGTAATGTGGGATATGCAACCACTGTCAAGGATCCAAACACCAGAACGCTCTGATTCTTTAAGGGAAATTTCAGCAACTACAGCCTTCTCAGTTTTCTTCTTCCTGCTCCATACTTTTTCTTTCATACTCGGCATGGATTGAGGCTTCTGTTCTTTCTCAGAGTATGATGTACCAGCTTCATCTTGCAAAACTGCAAATCTGTTCTGAAATTTTAACTCACTTGTCGGTTTACTAATCTGCTGCTTGCGAACATTTTGATTCTTCTTTTGCAATTTTTTTTGAATGGTCAGAGTGCAGTACCTAGCCATGTGTCCAAATCCTCCGCACCAAAAACAGTTTCCTTCAAAAAATGTTCTGGAACACCGTTCTCTTTTTGGATTCCATCTCTGTTCTTGTCCCCTTCGATATCTTTTGGCTTTGGAGCACACATACTGTGAATGTCCCATCTTTCCACAACAATAACACCTAATATAAGGTGAATTACTTCTTGTTACTTCAGCACTGTGAGTTTCCCCTTTGGATCTCTGAGTATTCTGATTCTGCTTTGTGATCAAATCCACTTTCAATCTCAGGACTGGTGGTTGCGGTCTAACTTCAACTGCCATAGATTTTTGTTTCTGATTAAGCCATGAATCACCCTTAACTTCTAAGTCCAATTGCTGCTTCTTTCCTGCTGAACTACTAGGCTCTTCTTTCTTCTTTTCAGTCTTCGTAATGACCTGATTTCCCAAGAATGTTTTGGGATTCAAAGGTTTTTCCTGGTCTTTAACTTTTCTCCGCAGACCGACAACTTCCTCTCCAAGCTCTTCAATACGCTTGACGTGATCGTTCACTTTTCGACTCAAGAAATCGATCTCCCTTTTCTGCTCTTCAATCTTGAGCTTATGCTCATCAACCTTTTCTGTGCGCTCTGGCCTGGAAGATTTATGATTTTCAATTTCTTTCTCAAGCTCAGACTTATCTTCTTCTTTTTGTTGCATGTATAGTTTGGCATCTCGTATTATCTTGTTGTCTTTATTTTTTTTTGCTCTCCAAACATCTATCTCTTCAAGAGCTGCTTCTAATTCATCTTCCATGTCAACTCTCCCTTCAATTTATTCTTCTTCTTCATCAGTTTAGTTTTCTTTCTTTTCTAGAGCACTACTGAAAATAGCCACCATTGCATTTTTTCCACGATATTTTCAATTTTCTATCTCTTCAACTTCTTCACCCTCAGACTCGGCTAAACTGTCTATTTCTTGGGAAAGAAGATTCTTCTTCTTAAAGAAATTTCTCTTGAACTGCTTCTTCCCTTTCATATAGGCTGAAGAGTTTTTCATGGGAATCTCAACTTCATCTTCATCGCTTTCTTCTTGAAACTTTTTGGGGCATCGTGCAGCAAGATGACCAACCTTTCCACATCGGAAGCATGCTAGTGGAAGTTCCCCTTTAAACTTTCATTTTCCTCTTTGCAGATTTGAAGGAACGACATCACCTCATCTGACTCTTCTTCCTCCTGAGAATCTTCAATAGTGAGCCTCTTCATGGCCTTAATTGCCACCTCTTTGGATTTCCCCTTTTCCACAGCATCGTTGTCATCATTTCTCATTTCATATGCAACAAGAGTGCTGTGTAGGTTATCTAATGTCAGCACTTTCGGATCATTATCTTCCAAAACAGAATCTTTCAGATTGAACCGAGGTGGAAGCTTTCTCAAGATGCGCTTTATGATTTTAATGTCTTCGATAATTTCTCCAATACACTGCATGTCTTCTACCACAACATTTACCCTGTCAAAGAATGCATCAACAGACTCATTCGGGTTCATTCTGAGATCTTCATACTTGTTCCACAACACTTGCAGCTTTGCCTCTCAGACTTTTTTATCCCCTTCATAAATATTCAAAAGCTTTTCCCACATGGCATGTGACGTTTTTCATGACATCACCTTTGTATATATGGGATTATAGAGGGCTCCTCCTAAGGCATTGATAGCTTTGGAATCAGCATCCAACTCTTTGTGCTCAGCTTCTGATAATGAACCACTAGTAATATCAGTTGTGATACCATGCATAGCTGCTGAAAACACATCCATTCCCAAAGATCGGAAATAGTGTTGCATTCGATTCTTCCATATCTGAAAATTACATCCGTTGAAGATCGGAATCCCTCTATGATTAGTAACCTCCATTTGAGAGAATAACAACTGTCAACCTTCGCTCTGATACCAATTGTTAGGTCCACAAGGCTGAATACCCTGAGAGGGGGGTGAATCAGGGTATGACTAATTTAAAATTGAAGTCCGTTCTGATCTTGTTTCACTATCATGAAAAACACTCTTCTCTCTTTTCCTATTACACAATATAAACAGAAAGTAAAGCAAGCATATAACACATCCATTTTACTTGGTTCACCACTAAGGGATACGTCCAAGGAGCATACGCCGACAGGTTTCCAGTCATACCAAATTCCACTAAACTTCACTAGCTGCGGATTACAATGTTCAGGCTAGATCACTTCTATGCCAAGGCTCACTACCTATACAAAATTTAGGGTCAGCTCACTACTTTCCCAAGGGTAACTCCCTGTTTCTCTCTCTCTGGCTCACTGCCGGTGAAGAGGATCACCTTCTTCCTCTTCCTAAACTCACTGATCTTGGAAGAGAATCCAATCACAGTTTATAGACATGTAGGTATCTTCATTTGCATGATGTAATGCATCCTTAACTGTAGATAGATGCTCTGTTAATGTCCAACTTTTCATCCACTGATGAATACCTCTTTGCCTCTGAACACTGGGAAAACTACCTTTTGGAAAGACCTCCGCAAAGAACTCAACTTCTCTAGGATCCCAATTTCGCGAAGCTCAACAAGCCTTCACGAAGCTCCTGCCTTTTCGCGAAGCTCTCTCACGAAGCTCTCTCACAAAGCTCTCTCGCGAAGAACTTCCGCGAAGCTCAACTCGTTGCAAAGCAACTTCTCTCACGAAGCCCACTGAGCCAACGCGGAGCACACAACTTTCGCGGAGCTACAATAGCCGCCGCGAAGCTACTCCTTCGTGAAGCACACTGCCTTCACGAACCACCTCCGCGAACCGAGAGCAATGAATTTTCTCTGAAAATTCTCTCTACTTTGCTCGAGGGGGTCTGCCTCTATTTATAGGCGATTCCACCGACCCTCGTCCCTTCTGCGTGAAGTCAACGCCATGTCATCTCAAATCACGAAGCTCCAAAGATTCCGCCGGAATTCTGTCCAAATCGCGAAGCACCACGACACGTTGCCGTCCGCGAAGCTTGACGTAGTCGCGAAGAATCACCGTCAACATACCTTCGCGACTTCGCCGCGAAGCTCCCTTGCGAAGCCCAATATTCCTTCGTGCCTTCGCCGCGAAGATCCCTCACACAACCCTTCACTATCATGATGCGCTTCAGCCTCTGCCATTCGCAAAGCTTGACGTAATCACGAAGCATCACAACCTCCATTCTTATTGTCTTCGCGATTTCCAAACCATGCATCCTATCTTCGCAAAATTCATGCCTTTGCCATATGAAATTATGCTCTTCATGGAAATCCACATTTTGCGATGCTCACCAAACTCCAAATTTTGGACCCCAAAAATTTGGAAAACACTGGAAAAACGACGCCACCTTGTACTGCTCTTTTGTACCGCCTCCAGATCGTCCTTTCCTTTGTCATCGTTCTTTATCAACATTGATTGTCAACAACTTCTCGGGAACTCGACAAATATCCATTAAAACCTGCTTTGTCAACAAAAAAAATCAACCCAAAAATACTGAAATGTTACCTTGAGGGATTTTTGCCCAACAAAAAGTAATAACAGTAGTTATTTTTAATTATCGTGATTAATTACTAATCGGGTAGTTAATGGTAATAAAATAATATCATAATAATAAAAAATGACCCCAAAATGTATCCTAATGATACTGGTTGTGTCATGGACGACCATGGGATGCCTTGTGCTAAACTTTGGGACCCCATGGAATCAATATTGGGGTGATAGTGACAGTTTTTAATTTTTTTTTTTTAAAAGGAAATTATAACCAAAGTATGTATCACCCATGTAAAAAAAATTAGTTTTGTCTATGTAAATGATCTCTTGTAATATAAATAGTCATTGGAAATCTAAAAATATTTCCCACATCATAGTATTTGTTTTTAATTTTTAGTCATTAAATATATTAATTTATTTATGACACCATGATGATGCAACGATTACCACATTAAAGAACAATTTAAATAAAATGAAAGATAATGTAAAATCTAAGACTTAAACTTGTCTAAAATATATTAGATGAGTATATTTAGAACCCTTACCACCTTATCCTAGAAATATATCAATTTGGGACCTTTAAAATCCGAAACTCATTTTAATATAATGTAACATTTCTTTACTTTCCAACAGTGCCCATCCTCTCTCTTATAAAAGGACCCCACCTCTACCTCCTTTCCCACACATCTCAGGCCATTGGCTCAGCCAAAATATGATCATTTTACCTCTCCACATACCTCTCTTCATCCTAGAATCCTTTCCTTAGTCATAATGCTCTTCAAGAAACCATTCTGCTTCAAACCAAGGGGAGTTACCCAATTTAAAGGTAAAGTCTTCCCTAATGTTCTTTTGTTTTGTTTTACTTCTCCAACCACCTAAAATATTTTTATTCAATGATTTTGTAACAAAAAAAGTATCTGAAAAATACTAGAGTGTTTTTATGAGAATTATTTGAGCTAAACCTACACACACCTCGGTATAATGGTTAGAGAACATACTGTTTCTGTGGATAGCGAATTACTGCCTCACGAAACAATGATTGTTCTATCTTCTCCTAACACCTCTCATGGTGACCATTATGATGTAAATATTTTTATATATGATATATATTATATTTATATCCTCTATATTATTCTGAATTTTATATTTAAAACATACCTTTATGCTTGGCATGTTGTGCAAATGCGATAATTTCATTTGAGAAAGTGTGGACTACCGCCCCCTCAAGTGATGTTACTCGTTCATGCAATACATGGAATGTATAAAGAATGAAATTAATGAAATTATGTGCCCCATATAACATATATATTATAATGGATTTATAATATATGTATATATATATATTTATCATCTAGTTTTAATTCCATTTATGTGCCAAAGTAATGAAAGTAGCGTTCAAGTGTACGTACGGCCTACCGTCTCCATGAATGGTGCATTTCATTTTTTTAGCTCCAAATATTATGGAATAAGTATAAAACGAATATATACTGGATATATATGATATTTAAATCATAAATACTATTCTTTATATGATGTACTTACAACTACATTGACAATTCTTTTCAAACAAGATCATTTTTTACTCATGTAGCGAACATCGACAAAACATATTATATGAACTCACATAATTAACAAATTATTATAACATGATAATATATGATATTAATTGAATACTAATCTTTATAGTATGTCCTTAAGCAATTATAAATTTACCAAATTTTATTATTCAGCAATATAAAGAAATTAACAAGACAAGTCGGACGTGAGGTAAGGGATCCGACCTCTCTCTTTCTTTTTATGTACTCTATTTTATGTCACTTTTTTAAGTTACTCTTTAATATGTTGGGGGATGTTGTTATATATTCCTATTACTTTATTTTTTTATGTTCATATTATGATAGACCCTATTTTATCTCATTAATCCATTTTTGGAAGTTTTAAGTTGTGCCGTTAGGCTGCCGAGTTTTTTGTAAGGGATTTTTCATCTCACTTTTATTCCCGTGAGATTTATGATACATTTGCCACCATTTCCTTTGATTTGTGTATGTACGTCCCATTATTCTACTATTTGTGTAATATAATTTCTTTTTTGGGTATTTACATCAATTTTGTATAGTCCTTCTTTCATGGGGTGTGCATTTTGAAAGTTACCCTAGTCGGTAAGGGAACCCTTCACCCTTTTTTTAAAGACTTATTTTTCTTATTTCTTTTAACATACATCTTGTTATGTTGGGATATGTTATTATATATCCTTATTGCTATAAATATTATGTCCAAGTGATGAGATACCCTTTTCTCTCTAATAAATTTATTTTCAAAATTTTAAACTGACGTCGTTAGGCTGTCGAATTTTTGCAAGGGAACTTCTTAACTCAATTTCAATTCATTGGGTTAAACTTGTACTTATTGATTATGTCTTGCTATGAATATGTGTGGATGAAATGTGATTGTTTTACACTGAATATCCACTTATATTGGGTGTATTTATAATTTTCACACATAATTATGTCATTTCTTTATCCTTGCTCTAATGGCATGATCCTTGATTGGGATTACATCTCAATTTCTTCTCATTGAGACATTTCTTAATGATATGAACTTTTATTCTTTTATAAAGTGTATATACATCCCCTTTGACTTTCCATATATTTATTATGTCTCTACTAAAGTAATTTAAATGTTTTTAAAATGGGCTACTATCATGTGGCTTATAATTTAAATGTTCAAAATGGAAAAGGACTCTTTTATTAAAACATTGTCTTAAATGGTTTTAAATATTTATTCTTTTAAGCTTTTATCACCCATTTCCATGTTTTAAAAATAGTTTTAAGGATTTATTTATATGGAAATGAATGTTTTCAAACCCTTTAAAAAGTTTCGAAGTGGTATGTGTCACTTTGATTCTAAAATCTCTTTTAAATGTCTTCTTTTAATATTTTCAAGGTATGAAGGGATTTTTATCTCATAGAATTTTAATGATTTTATTAGATGTTTTTATTTATGATAATATCTTGATGTGATCTCTTTTGATTGAAATGTGGAAATTTTGTGTTTCTTTTATGCATGTTTTAAGTGTTATGACTTTGTTATGGTTCTTGGGAAATGTTTATAAAATCGGGTGGTTCTGTGACAAACTAAGGGCGGGTGAGGCCGATATAGATTTCCAATGCATTGGGTAACGCAAAGGAGTTAAACGCTAAGGTTTCTCTGAATAGATTTAGGGAATATACTGTGATGGTTATTCCAAACGTAACCATGAGGTTTACTCCCTGTGTAAAAATGTTATGAATGCCTCAATTTACCTTTACGTCTTATGATTTCTATGAGTTATTCCTAAATATTTTGATTTAATGAGGTATGTTAATGTGCATATGTTTTATGAGTAAAGTATGATTTCATTTATTATTCTGTATACATGGACTAATGTTTTCTTTCCCTATTGTTATAACCCTTACTGATCTTTTTATGCTCATCCCATGTTTTTGAAATGTTTTCCATAGGACTTAAAGTGGAATATGGTCAAGGATGGGATCAAGGAAATGTCATGATGTCTAAAACATGAAACTATACCTGACTCTTTTGATCAAGAGTTTATATTTTGTGAAAAAATGGAAAATGAGTCGATGTGTCTACCTTGAAATCATTAAGATGTAATAGTTATGTCCTAATTCTCTAAAACTCTAAACCTGAAAAGATCCTCAATGTGAATTATTCATTTAATTCAAGAATATGTATTGTACTAAGACCGGGTCCATATAAGAATAACCTTGATGAATACATCAAATGGAGGGGAATATGTTATCTATGTGGGGAGAAGGGTCATGGAGTGACAAACTGTTACAGAGTTCAATGTCTTATCTGTGGAGAACATGGTCATTACCCAACACAATGGCCTGACCTACGAGGTTACTTCTAAATCAAGGATGGAATTATTCCATGACAATCATTGAAGATGAGGTATTGAAGTGTTTCTGTATTGGTATTCAAAAATAATGTTGTTGAGTTACTTTTATGGTATATTGGAATATCTATGTATTGGTCCATTGTGGTTTTCCATAAGAATATTGTACTGGTAACCATGAAAAGTGATTGAAATATTTTTGGAAAGAGGATGATACGCGCATAATGAAGTGATAAAGATATATATAAATGTTTGATAGTATTAATGAGCTCATGACTGATATATGAACAAAGTGATATCATTTTTTGAGAATATATAAATTTTGGGATTTTGGTATGTTGAAAGAGTTGATTTTTGAAAGCATTAATGTTTTCACCAAGATTCTATGGTAATTCAGGTTTCAAGAGAATACATGATTAAGGAATTAAAATGTTTAGAATGTGACCAACAATATATATCATATGTTATATGGGGGATAAATGATGGTATTCTCATGCTTGTTAGATGACCTTTCTAGTAGTCATTTTCTTTATACTTTGATATTGGACAGAAGTATTTCCGATCGGATCACCACCCTATTCTGGACAATGTTTACACTAACAAACGTAAGTACATTCTCCCTTTCAAATATAACAATACATGGTCTACAGATACTAAATGTGTGTATTTCATTAAAAATGTTTGGGACAATATGAGTCATCATTAGGATGCTTTTTCTTGCATGTCTAAACATAAAAGTTTAAAACATTCTCTAAATGGTTGGTGTAGAACATAAAGTAATTAAATTGATGTTGATATCTTCTCTCTTAAAAAAGAGTTTGATCAACTGCAAAATCATAATACCAAGTTGGATTTTAACCTCAATCCACAAATTGAAATAAGAATATCTTTAAAACTAAATTCCCAACTCGCATTCAAATATAATATACATAAACCAATTTTCAAAACCAAATGGTTAGACGATGGTAATAGAAAAACTAAATTATATGATTCGCCTCAAAGAGGTAGAAAGGACATTAGACCTCTTACTAAATGTTTACATAATGAAGTGATTATTGATTAAGAGGAAGCTATCTCCAACTATGTTATTTCTTATCTTCATAATATATTTAATGGTTCAGATGTAAATATATATCTTAGAATATATATCAACCCAAGGATGGTGGATGAAAATGATTATTCATCTCTCTTATGTATCCTTTTGAACATGAAATTAGAGACACTATTTTTAGTTTAAAACCAGACAGTTCTCCTGGTCCGAATGGCTTCAACAACAAATTATTTCAGCAACATTGGAATGTTATTCATCATGAGGTATGTAAACTTGGTAAGTCTTTCTTCTGCAATGGTTTTCTCCATATTGGTTTTAATGCTCAATTTCTCACTTTAATCCCCAAATTGAACAATGTGTCCGAGATTTACCAATTCCGGCCTATTGTGCTGATAAACACTCTTTTCAAAATCATTTCCAAAATTTTTCCTAATAGGATTTCCCCTATATGAAACAGAATAGTTTCTTGGAATCAAATTTTCTTCATTAATTGAAGGTATATACAATACTGTATTTGACTTGCCTCAAAATTCACCCACAGTTTAAATAAAGTTACCAGAGGAGGAAATGATGCTATAAAACTAGACATTAGGAAGCCTTTGATACTATTTATTGGAGCTTTATTTTTAAGGTTCTAAAAGGATTTTCCTTTAATGATACATTTATCAAGATGATAAAAACATTCTTCAACTCTACATCTATATCCATCTTGGAAAATGGCACCCCTAGGGGCTTCATTAAATGCAAAAATCGGGTCTGACAAGGTGACCCGCTCTCGGAAATTTTATTTGTAATTGAAGAAGAATATCTCAGTAGGCTCCTCACTCATTTAGTAATTCAAAACAAACATAAACCTATACAAGCAGCAAGAAATATTAGATTCCCTACTCAGCTCTTATATGCTGATGACATCATCTTGTTTCTTGAAGGTGACCAAAAGAATATTCTAGTTCTTAAATAGGCCCTTACTCATTATGATAAAGTCTTTGGTCAGGCCATTTCTTGTCATAAATCGCACATTTGTTTTGGTAAAAACTTCTCCACATAGAGGAAAACACTATTTCCAATGATCATGGTATTAAAGAAGGTTGCTTCCCCTTCACATATTCAAGGGTACCTATATTTTGGGGAAGACTTAAAACTATTTACTTTGCTAACATAGTGGATCAAATTATTAATCAACCCTCAAATGTGAAAGGAATGTCCCTCTCCATGGCTGGGAGAATCTGTTTGGTTAAATCGACCATTGTCTCCAAAATTGACTACTGCCTTATTATTTATAAACAGCCTGCTGGTATATTCAAAAGAATTAACAGCTATATTAAGAACATCATTTGGACCAGAAGTATCTTTAAAAAACACTTATCACCATTCCCAGGAAAATCTTTTACAAACCTTTGGAAAAAGGGGGTATTGGTATTAAAAACATAATGTTGTTTAATGATGCTCTTCAAGATATGCTTACATGGAGATTAGTCAATACTGACTCGAATGCCCTTGACTTCCATAAACACAGATTCCTCTCCAAACATAGAAAGGGGAAATTTAATTATAACTCTTCCTCGATCTGGAATTCCATTATGTACACTTTTCATAAAATCATGGAAAACTCATGATGGATAGGGAGCTCTGACTCTAACATAAATTTCTAGCTTGACAATTGGACTGGTGTTCTGCTGGCCTCGATGCTCTCCCTTGATTCTACTCTAGTGGACACCAGTCACACTATTAAATATTTTCTCCATTCCCATAGGGATATCCTCTCTGAAAAAAGTTCATAGATCATTGATAACTATCCTTTTATTAACTGTGAGGATTTTCTTGTTCGGGAACCTGATCTGAATGGTATTCTTGACTCAAAAAATTCTTACATGCACAACTTTCATGGATATAAATCTAACATTAATTTGTTAAATTTTTTTCAACAAGATGTGGATTAAGCCTACTAGAGTCACTATAATTTGGTGCATTGCCCATAATAGATTTCCCACTCAGGTCTGTCTTCAATATTTTGGGATCTAGCTATGCTCTAAATGTGACCTATGTAATCAAAATAGGGAGGACACTAACCATATATTTTTATCCTGTCCCACAAACACAACTCTTTGTAAATATATTTTTGACATTTTTTGATTGGAGATAGAATACCTCGACTCAATTTTCAATCTTCTTAATTTGATTTTTTTTGTGGAACACCCACATCGTAAAAACGGTTAATGAAATACCCTCTTAAAAGAGGGGAAATCAAATATAAAGGTTATCTAGAATAATACATGGAAATATATCAATGTTGGATAATTTTTTTAATTGAAAATAATGAAATTATAAAGAATAATATATAATTTTGATATTAATATAATTCATTGATCACACAAAATTCAGTGATCAGGATAAAGTTAGGAACCAAAAAACCATAAATCAATGTTGAATTAAAAGATCATAAATCAACAAGTTATGAAAGTAAGGTGTTAAGTTTTTTGTATAAAATAATATTTTAATTTATTTGATGATTAATGTTCTATCCTGATATAGAACAATAAAAAATTTAATTAAATTATATACTTTTATTAATAAACACAAAGTTATTATTTTTTTTCTTTGATAAATTTATATATAACCTATTACTCTAGGAATAATTATCCAATATATTTTTTTTATTTGCGATGAAAAATATAACTTTTAATTGGTCATATTATATATAAATTAGTAACAAGATAATGCTACTAATATTTTCATTAAAAAATCAAAAAAATGTTATAACATACTAAAAAGTAATACGAATTCTTTAATCTCTAATATTGAATAATAAAACAAACTTTTTAACATATATCAATCCACGAATATTTAAACCTATATCCCAAAAACCTTAAAAAACCTAAATATTAATGATTTTTGTACCTCAAATGTTATCTCATAATCTTCAACACACATATCCATTTAACATAATATCATTATTCTATAATAATTATAATTCATAATCCTAATGGTTTTTATATATATCATAAGATAATATGAAATTTATAAAAATAACATTTTTCCCATCAAAATACTATAAAGTGAAAACGATTTGATCCCGATATAAAATTCAAAAAATCTGTATAAATATTATCCTCAGAATCAATTATGTCAAACAAACGTTATATTATCCATTACATTGTATAGTCCAGTGTTAGGAACTGCATCGTTATTTCCATTTGGTCATGGGTTCATGCCTTGTGACTTTACAAGATAGGATGAGTGGCCACAAGGCATAATTGTTGACATTTTGGTAAAACAAGTTTATTTTAATTAAAATAAAATATCAAAAATTATAATAGAAATCATTAAAATGACATGAATCATGAAATAATTTTCTAACAAGTACAATCTTCATTAATGTTTATTTTTGAATAAAATAAAATATTTTTATCTAACTATAATTACATATACATAAAAAATGTAATATATTATATTTTAATCAGTAATGTGTTTTCCATAAAATTACACATTACCATAAACTAAACATTTATTTTTATTTTTATAATTTAACATAATTTTTGAAAATTCATACAGAAAAACCATTGTATAACAATCCGTATTGCTTTAATGATTATCACAACAAGAATACCATTAAAAATTAATTAAACAAAATTATTTTCAAAATAAAAAACATAAGTACCTATATCAATTAACTTATTTTATTTTCATAACACTAGTTTTTGGAATTAGTTATTAATTTGATTCATGAAATTTGATAAAAGGGAATTTCCCCAAATCTATGACATTGAATTGTTTGTGGATCATTTGGTTCAATTTTTTTCCCGTCTCTTGTTATCCAAAATCTTAATTTTTCTTCATCAATTAGTGGATTAGTTACCACCTTTTCAACCGAAAATTATTCTTATAATTCTTTAAATGAATTTTATATTATTTGTTTTTCTACAGGTTTTAGATGTTGTAAATTGATTTTTACTTCCTTTCTCAACATTTATACTTTTGATTCCTAGAAACTCCATTAATATCTTTTTTGAGGTTTTGGGAAATTAAACTATATTTTATTTTTTAATAATAAATATAGACATATATATATCACATTTGACATGATAAGAGTATTTATAATTTCAAATCCCATTTGTATAGTCATATCTTTTGTAAAATCATCAACACATTGGCTGTACTAGTGCTTTCTTATATTTCCAACCATTACTAAATTTTGAAAAACTATATGATAATACATATATTTCTAAACATAAAATATGAAAATAAATAATAAAGGGGGAATTATATATAAATGATAAATATATCCTGAATTATGAGTCTCTATTTTTTATTTTGGGTTATATATGTTAGTTTTTCTTATTAGTATTTCTAATTAGGAATTATTTTGAATTATTTCATAGTGGTTCGTAAAGTGTTTGTGATGTTCCAATGCATATCTATCGGGAGTGTCAAACAAGGGGTTCAATGGGGTTTATTATTATTCACCATGTGATGATGAATTCTATAACAATGTTCCAATTGTAGATTTATTACCCCATAAGTACAGACATTATAGGGGTATATAAACATGTATGTTCCTAAACGGGATATAATCCTGAAAAACTAATGACCCGAAAATTCAAGAAAAATTGGTATATTTTCCTATATGAAATACTTTTTTTATTACCTCTATCTATTGTAAAATATTTCTCACCCGAGATTCCAATGGTTATCTAATAAATTTATTTCTTACTAACTATAGTGACCCAAGACATTTACACATATTATAAAAATATTTACAACATAAACATATATTTATTTAGACATAACGATCATGATGCCACATTTTTGACGACTAGTTTCTTAATATTTCCATGTGAGACATAAAATACTTTTATAAATTATTCTAAATAATTAACTATTAATAATTTTGATATCCTAAAACTATAAAGTATAACCTAGGGCATTCATATAATTAAGTGGTTAGCTAAAAATCAGAGTAAGGGAAGAAAGATGAAAATGATTTAAACTTTGTGAGTTGGAGATATAAAATGATAAAATAAAAGAGATGGAAGAAGAATATTCTAATGGAATAATAATATAATTTTCATGATATCACTACTTCATAGAAGCGTTGTGAATAATTCAAAAAAAAATAGTAATATGTGAAAAATGTCATGGATAACCACATATACGATATCACATAGTGGACAAATACCAGCAATAGATTATGTTTACATCCTAATCGCATGCACGATGTATAGTGGGACCATGAAAATAACAAATTCCATAGAGGGATATATAATTCTTATTTAAATAATTACATTCAAATCACGTACATGAATATAAAATCAAAAAAAATTAAATCAATCATAAGGAATAAAAATATGAAAAAACCCATAGAATGAAAATCGATTGCATTATTTTTAACCATATTGTAATAAAAATGGATTTTAAATGAAGGAATCTGTCAAATGAAGTTATTTAATTTATTTCCCTATGAAATAAGGTAGAATAAGCTATGTATATATGTACGATACAAAATACGTAATTTAGAAAAATTACATAACATTATAGGGTGATTTAATTGATGAAAATGAATACTATTAAAATATTAAAAAAATTATTCAAGACTATTAAAATTCCATATTGAGAATAAAATTTTCTAAATATAAAATATCAAAATAATTTACAAAAACATTTCATCAGAAATAACAATCAAAATGTAATAATAAATATTCAAATATTTTACTGATCATGATTTTCATTAATACTCTGCATGTTATAAAAGTTAAATTTATAAATCTATTCACATAAATAGAAAAATATAAAAAACATTGTAGTTTGGAAAATAAAAAAAATATTCCTCTCAATCCCTTTAAAAAAAGATACAAAGATATGAAATTTCTGTAATAACTCTTTTTTGGAATATTATAAATACTATTGAATTTATTTTAGAGAATAATGACATGGATGAAATTTTATTTTTGAAAAAATTGAGAAATGAATTAATCATTACATAAAAAACATTTAACAATCATTTTATTTATCACATTGGAGAAAAAGATACTAAAACATGAAAATATAATGAATAAAGGGAGAATAGGAAAAATAATTATTCTTATTATAAAATTATCAATTAATTTTCCATAATAGAAATTCAACCATAAAAAATCTATATTAAAATTGTAATGAAACATAAACTCATGCAGAATTGATAACATTTGAATTATAACTCATATGAATGAAGTAATTGAAATGTAACATTATATATCATGATTTATGAATTAATCTTGACAAAATATGTAAATTTGAAGTATATAAACCGTTTAACAGAAAACATGTGTAAAACAACATTTTTCTTAAAGAATTATATTTAGCGGTGAAACCCTTACAATAAGTGTAGAATTTCGATGGTATGTATTTATTCTCCTGTCTAATAGACCATTATAAATTATAGGTTTTATAAAAAATATTCCATTTTAAACCCTTTATAATTAAGTGATATAATTACATTATATTAAATATGTTTTAATTTATATTATTAGTTATGTCTATGTCAATTGTTTTTAAGATGCTCAATTCTATATTTCAAAATGACATTTCCGTATTAGAATTATTTAAATGGGAAATGATTCAATCATATCTAGAATAATAATCAGGAAATAATTATCTTTTATATAATTAAATTATAATTTTATAAATAAATATAAATCAGGGTTTTAAAATATCATCTATGATACAACCATAAATATTTTAGGTAAAAGATATGAAAATATAATGATTTTATATTTCATTGATCGTCAGGGATTGAATCAATGTGTTATATTCACGTTCTATAATTATCATGATCACTTAAATTTAACAACCTCTTTTAAAGAAAATTATATATATGATCAATGCGATGTGGTAATAATGAAATGACAATACATTTTAGTGAGGATGTTGTCTATCATAAAACAATGAATGTTTTCATTTTTCCAAGTATGGGAAGTTAGGAATCCATAAGATATTTAAATTTTATAGAATTATTTGTATTATATTATTATACTATATTAATATAAAATCCACCATAGTAAACTTTCATAATAAAAAATGATAGATAATGAATTTCATTAGTTTGTGAGGAGGTAGCCTATCGTGAACATGAGCAACAATTTAATTCCCTATTTTATGAAACAAGAGATTTATAAATATTATAAAATAAAAATAATGATATATTTGTATACTGAATTTTTAAATTTTTAATAAGTGTTTTGTTTAAATAATAATTATTACAAAATGACCCCATGGAAGACTATTACCTTTGCTAAGATGAACTTGCTTTGAATCTCTTATAAACAACAGGAATGTTGGTATTTTTGGAAGTAAAAGAAATCATAAATTTTTATTATGGGGTTTTGAGATATTTTGAAATGGTTTGGTTTAAGAGTATAGATTGAGAGGTGTGATGAGGTAAAGGGATGATGATACCATTTATAAATTATGATGCATCGCAGTTTTTTAAATACCCAAAATATTTCATTATTTTGCTGTCACCCCAAGACAAGTGACTAAAATATTGCAAAATAAAAAAAGGATAGAAAACTTTGAGGCACCCCTCTAACACTAAATATAAAATATTCTAAAACATATTATCCTTTTACCTCTAGGTCTACTTACTTTTACATTTTTACTTTTTAAACCACCACACCAATTTTTTAATCTTTTTTACAATTCATTATGAACAAAGAAGAAGATAAAAATATTATATAAAATATATTAGAATGATTCAATTCATTAAATTAATTTTAATAAATCTAGTGATTTATGTTGATGAATTTAATTTAATATAAAACCCACAATCTCTACAAAAATAAGTTTTCTAATAAATCCATTTGACTATGAAAATATGATCCTAAATTAATTTAAAGAATAATAATAATAAATATGTGAATTTAAATTCAACAATATAGATGTATAATCAATAAATTTAATTTAATTTATTTCGATTTTATTTTTAATTAACAATAATAATGAAACATTATTCACATTAATATACTTTTATGAAAACTTTATTTTTAATCCCATGAATACAATAACTCTAATGTCCAGTATAAAGTTCATTTAAAAATAATTAATTGGGTAAAATATTAATAAGTGATACTGATATTATTTAAAAAATTAAATTATTAATGGTATATTAAAAATAATTAATTTATAGATTTAAGATTAATTTTTACAACAATATATACTTTTTACTATTGACAGAAAAATAAATATTTTTTCAAAAGTCCAAAAATAACATTTTTTATATAGATATAATCATTTCTGAAATTATTTTAATTTAATAAAAAAACATACATAAGATATAAAAAAATTATTTTAATACTTTCACAAGAAATTTAGTAAAAAATATTTTGGGAATTTTTTATTAAATATGGACTATTAAAAAGGTAATGATTATTTCCTAAGAAGTTACAACTAAAATAATATTTATTAGAACAAACACACACACACACACACATATATATATATATTTGAAAAAATTAGTTTATCTTATTATTACTAAAAAATTTAGAATATTTATTATAATAGTAATATTTAAATATTAATATTTTAATAATATATATCATTTATTTTAATCTCTTTGTTGCGTGTTTTATAGGATATCGATCAAGTGTTTTTTTAAAATCATACAGTGTCACATGAAATGTATAATTCTTTAAAAATATTTTTTTACTCTAGGAAATAGTATTCATTTTGATAATTCAAACGCAATTGGAATATAGATTCATATCATAAAAAATTGGACGATAAATTATCATTTAAAAAACTAAATGGTGTGATATTTATTCCTTGGTATATTACTCCTCATCAGATGTTTTTTTCCGAGAATAATCTTTCTAAAAATTTAGCTCATGTTCACTTAATATAATCGCATATATTATTCTGATCATATTTCATCTCCCTATATATATGTTATATATATTTTGAAATGGAAATCCCATTTCATATCCCAAATAATCCTATTAATAAATATCAAAACATATCTGATGATTAAATCCATTTGTAAATGAATTATATAATATAGTTTCGATTCAAAATAATGATGTATACATCTGTAAAATTCTTATAGGGTAGTTCAAAGACAAATACAATATAATTTTACATGAATATTTGGATGTATTTTCTAAACGATATTTTAGATAACCAATAAAAATTTCAGTTTTTTAAAAAGAAATAATACATTTTATATGGAAATGTATAAAATAATTAATATAATAGACCTAATTGTGCTAGATTAATTAATGAATTTGCTAAAATAGAATCTCAAAAAATGTTTTATATTACACTATGATTTATTTTGGGTGAACCAATCCACATTACTAATAATAAGGGCGGGAAGATGATTCATTAAGATGACTATCATAAATGTAATAATATCATTATCAAGTATAAGTATCTCCCTCCTTAATATATTTATATTCATGACAATAATATAATTTATCAAAAAAAGTTGAAGGTTTTTTTTGAATCTGAATATAATTAATTGTGTATAATTAGAGAAGATATAATAATGATGGGACTCATGTTAATATTTTGACCCAATGAATTCGTAGTGATACCATTCTAAAATTCAAATACCCAATAAATATTTATGGATTATATATATATATATAATCTATCACGATATCATCAATCAGATTTTATTTTTATTTATAGATTATATTATCATATTTTAGAAATTAATGAATGAACATGAAGTCTATTTGAGGCCTCAATTATTGAATTTATTATGAAGAAAATGTACTCCAAATATAAAAATTGATAGTTTATTATAATAATGTATCAACATTTTGTTATATAATAATGGTAAATTATTTTTGGCTCTATAAAATAATGTTTTTTTTGAATAATGGACAAGGAATTAACATTGAAAATTAAATGCATTTAAATATATTAATATCATTCCATCATTATTTTTTTTGAAATTTTATATGGGTTTTAAATGAATTTACGATGTTTACATAGAATGGAGTTATTTTTCGTCAAGAAAAATAATTTGAAGATAACCTTATGGTGATTTAAAAGATTTTGGTAAAATATTTTATAATTACACTACCATATGGTGTATAACCGTCCATTGTATATAGTGATACATCAAATATGTGAGTGAGATATTTCCTTTTAAAAAATTACAATGTTATAGGTTGTTCCTAACATAAATTAATGAATAATGAAAAAATAAAAATGTAATGATCTAGAGACAGTGAAAAATATATGTCCTCTAGTTATTTAAAGGATTCACATGTCTTGTAACTATTTCAAGCCTCCCATAGGATTATATTTCATTTTAATTTAACCATGTATGTGGATACTCTAATAACTATTCAATTTGGTTAGGAATTTATCTTTTCCTGGAGAGTAGGTTTCATATTTTGTTTGGACATATTCATAAATATATTTTCATTTCATAATGAGATTTTTTATTACCTTGAGTCTCATTAGAAATAATTAAAATAAATTTATTTTCATTTTTTATCCTTAGTATCTTTATATCAACAATATAATAATTTCTATTTATGTATCTTTGTTTACATATTTCAATGAGTTTATGAAGTAAATAGATATTTTTTCATTTAATTAATGAAATTAATAAGTTTTCTATATTTTTGAATATAATAGTTATAGATAATTATTATATAAATATTAATAGATATAAAATAAAAATAACAATTCTATTATAAATTAATTTTAAAAAATATTAACATCTATTAATGTTTTTAGGCCTCAATGTGGATAATTTATAATGATACGGTCCATATTATTTTTTATTTGGACATATGATAATGTCGTGTATAAATATTCATGAATGTTCTTCCATTCACATCGATTAGTTATACAAAATTTTGTTATTATTTTAAATTTGGTTTTGATATAACACTCTAATTCATTAGCTATGGACATATACCAAAAGAAATAACAGTGTATTCCATGGGAAAAAATCTTTCTTTCTGTGCACAGAACTATATGTGCAGTCAGAGAGTTGTTTACGTATGTCCAAAAAAAACGTATAGACATAATTTATTTTATAAATAATCACATAATAGTACATATACATGATAATATTTATCAATCTTCACCACCCAATGTAAGGACGTTATAATGTTTATCTATGTGCACATACCTGAGATTGCACATGATATAATTAAAATAAGTTAACTATGTTATGTATTACATAATAATGTGAATGTGAGATAATCCAATGTGACACTCCATTATTAATTAATATATTCTAATGATCTCGCGATATAATTGCATTGTATATGTTATATATACATGATTATATTATTGATATTTTACATTTTTCAATCAAACAATATGGATAACTATTATCATTCCATGCTTATTTAATTACATATTTCTCATATTATCTGTTTTTTACATACATATGACTAGTCACTTTATATATAGTTGATAAATTTTCCCCCACAAATCATTTGATGACAAATCTTATGTTTTCCTCTACTCCTTGGATTTATGTGTGGCAATATGTTTAGTAGTATATCATGTGATGAGAATTTCTTCATGATTTTGATGAATTAATACAAAATAATCCATTTATTTCATTATTATACACAAACTTTATTCCTTGTGTGCTATTATTTTGTGAGTATTATTGAGATATAATGTTTAAATTATGGAAATGACATAAAATGTATATCTTTTAGGTTCATATCAGCTAAAATCATTCTCAATCACCATCATGAGATTTGAATTATTCTATATCCATTCATGTGCCATCTAATTCTATGATATGTATAGAAAATAATATTTCATTAAAGATTAGTATATCCCTACATCACATCATTCCATTTATAAACACTAATCACTTGTACTCATCCTTTCCCTCGGGATCCAACAATATGTATATATATATAACTATCAGCCATATTAATTGCGTACAAATAAATTATGTTGACATTAAATGAGGCATTACCATATTTCACACCATTATGAAACATAAATCAGAATCATAGTGTATTACTACTTCTACAATATGCATTCCCATCATATAAGTCCTCTAATACTAGGAGTATCACTATTATGATCTTTTTATGATAGCCTATTGTTTATAGTTCCAATGATTTAGATCAACCAGTATATTTTATATGCACTAAAAAATCAGAACCTATTTCCAACATGGTTATATCTATTGGTAAATATATATTTTCTATGGGTGAATTTTTTTAACAAACAAAATTCTCCAATCAATAAATTTTTGGTAAACCATCTATCGTTAATTGTTATTGTGATAGATAAAATGGTTTGTTACAATTATGTTAAATTCAAATAAGTAATATATTGTTTTTAAAAAGGTTTAGGAATATATTTTTGACATATTTATATATTTATAATACTATCACAAACCAAATACTTCTATTGGTATTATTATTAATAACATTATTCTTAAATTTCATCAATAATATTCTCAAAAATAATGATTTACCACTTATTATAACCAATAAAAATAATTAAATGTATAATTTGATTTTTAATTAAAAAATATATTTTTTGTGTTACAACATTTATTGTGAAAAATTTACATTATATTAATTAATTTGATCATATATAATAAACATATTAAAATTAGTATTATAATATTATTATATTATATTACAAGAATCTCATCAAAACTAACTCATGTGATTTGATAATGAATATTAAAAATATATACGATAAAATATATAAATTTTTTATGTTTCATGAGTGTAAAATAAAGTGGCATAATCCCTCAATTTAAAAACAGAAAATTTAATACCATGATGCCAAAATTGTTGCAAACATCCGAAAAACAAATGATCCCTCTAATATATGATTGTTTAAAATTTAATAAAAATAGAGGAGTTTTGATATACTCTCATTTATATCTCAATTCACCACGATGATGGAAGTTTAACTTACCATGATTCATCTCATACTCCGTTATCATACATCAATGTCCATATAACAGCAACCCACCACTATAATAAACCTACAAGAAAATATGTACATTACCATATTATTATGAAAAAAAATAAAAATAAAATAAAAATAGACACTGAATCCCAACTTCATGATTTACATTACAAATAAAAACTCAGGATGTAAATTCCAAACATAAACTCATGATGTAAAAAAATAGAAACCCAAAACACATCTCATATATATATATAGTATCCACCAGGTTCTTGGTAAAGTATTGGACCTCATTTCATTCCATGTAATCTCAAATATTCATCAGTGTTCTTATGTATTTATTTGAAAAGAATATCTATATTCAAATTTCATGAAATGATAAGTGTATCATATGATAGGAATAAACATGTCAGTTTGATCACTTAATCATTAATTATGTCTCAATATATTACCTTAGTAACGAAGACCGATGCTAATTTGGACAATCCATCACCATCTGATAGTGAAAAAACATAGATTCACAATTAATGATATAATATGAGAATGAGATGAGGTGTAAATGAGGTTATTATAATCCCTGAAGCAGTAATTATTCTTTAATATTTTACCAAAATCATGCAGTTATTTAACTCTCTACACACTCTATGACCAACTACTAATGAACCAAAAAAAGATTTCTTTTCATGATAGACATTACTACAGATTAAATGGAATATTTCAATTCCATTTCAATATTATTAATACAATTATTATTAGAATCCACATGCATTATATAAATCTATATATTAAAAAATCAAATAACATTAAGATTTAATTATTAACTTTATCAGAATCATTGAAAAGAATATTTGCAAAACCAAACATTTTTACCTCATCTATACAGTTATACTTATATTTTAATTGTAATATTCGAATATAATTAAATGTGATACTGTAAAGAAATCATTTTAGTGTTAATACATGCTATGTATACATGGAACATAATAGGGAATGTATTAATTTGATGATATTATCGTCACAAATGTTAAAATTCTCCATTATTTATAATAAACTCAATCATCCTAAAGAATTGAATAAAAAAGGAATAATAATTTAATATAAATATAAATGTAAAACCAATAAATCGATTATATAACTAGTGACCACATAAATACATATATTTTTTGTTTCAATTTCATATTGACACTACAAGTGAAAAGAATGCCATTTTCCTTTTTTGATTCTTGTTTCTTCTAAAGAAATTCCCAAAAACCATTCATGAATATGAACTAAGTAAAAAACATTCATGTTTTCATAGTTCCATAAATGATCATATATTTAAAAAACTGATAATATTTCTATATTCATCAAATAATATTCTTTTATAGGATGGAGAGTGGTTTTAGAATATTAAGTGAAATATTGTTTATTGAAAATATAAGTAAAATAAATATAAAGATATATATAATCAAAAAAATTTAATTTAGTAACACTAATTTTAAATGATAATGTTTCCTAAATCTATATTTAATAATACATTTTATACAAGGAGAACTATAGAAATTCAGAATATTAATTCAATGACATCCTTAAAGGAACTATTGAAATTTTAAAAATTTTAATGGGAACCTATTGAGTGGGATAATTAGCAAACAAATGTAGATTAAAATTTAATGATAAAGAATACAATAGAGTTGGAGAAATAAATTTAGGTTTAATGTGGATGTGTATTTCCAATTAATTCTAATGAAGATTTTCTTCTGAATGTAAGATTCCCAGATTCAATCTATGTAGAATGACATCTGTTATGTTGACTGGTTATATAATGTGAAAATTAATTCTCAGAATATGTAACTTCACATTAAAATAATTTAAACCATTAATTATGTCCATTATTATATGATGTATAAAAAATTTATGTGTGTGAATACTATTGCACAAATCCAATTAGTTTGTATTCTTCTTAGAAACAACCATTATCTTCATATGAAAAAGGCCATTTCCATAGATTAATGACATAACAAAGGGTAAAAAATGATAAATCGAATTCATAATTCACTAGATGGTCCATTTATTAGATGAATAAATTGAAAAATATGATGAAATAAATTTTATTCCCAATTTTTTACATAACAACATTTTTGAGAAAGTATTTGACATCATAAACTGTATAAGAAATCCTTTTTCGAATTAAGTGTTGGTCCAATTTTTTGTGTATAGAAAATTCAAAAGACAACCCATTTAATTTGAATTACTTTTTAGTGTACAGAAAACCCAGTATATCAAAAATAATTTGTTTTTCTAATGAAATACTAACATATTAGATATAACCATTGTCTTTAAGTTTATAGACAACACAATTTTGAAATCTGTAGACATATTAAATTTTATTTAAATCTCCAAAAAAGACCCAACTATTAGAGGAAGGTTCAAAACATAGTCACAATTGTATAACATCAAATGATAAAAAATAAATGATGATATAAAATAATAATAGAGTGATTATATAGTTAGGTAATAACATTATTCTTCTAAGGAATAGAATGCACGAAATAAACATTTCTATTATAATCAAGTATACCGTTATATATAATGCTATTCCAGGTTCAAAATATCCACTAAAATTATAGGAGGACTAGAATAGTCTCCCTTCCCAATGTTCAGAAAACCCCTTTATTATATGATTAAATAAGTAGAATAATTATGAATTAATACTCCGAACACCCAAAAATTATAAAAAAAGAAAATTTTTAATGGGATTTAAACTATTAATTATGGAGAATTAGGTTGGCCAATCCCCTATATAGATAATATTAGTAACAAGATTCGAATTATTCAAATCCTTGGATTGAGTATCCAATTATGGAAATCCATTCCATTAGAGTGTCGACAAATGACAAAAGATGGTGAGAATTATAAATTTTCGTCACATGAATGCTTCTCCATACTACTGAAATGAAGTTGGATGAGTTATATATTTAAAAGAATCATGATATTGATAAAATGTACTTTGAGGGATGGAGTAGATCAAAAAAGTAATATAAGAAGGGACATCTTTCGATTCAAATTCATAATTATGTATCAATACCTAGAAGAAAAAATATCAGATATTAAAAATAAGTCAGGGGGATGATGATTTGAACTATCCACCAAGCATTGTCTTCATGCTCCATATTATTTTAAGGTGTTAATAATATTTATGAGTGCTTATGAAATGAATCCACATAAACTGAAAATATATGAGGTACATAGGGCACCATTGATCATCTAGGGAGGGATATCATGAAGCAATAAGTGTGGGGGTGGATTTTGGATGATAGTTACTAGGTCGCGGGGAAGAAGAATGATAGGGGAAAGGATTATAAACATCATTACAGATAATCACCAATTATAAATTGATACCTATTTATGTTATTATTTAAAATAAATTTTAAATTCATTGTAAATCCTAATATATTTAAATTTATTTTTTAATTCATTTCAACTACTTTTTAAACAAATTTATAAAAATTATTTGGATTTAATTTAAAATTATGTCTTAGGTATTTTTTTAGATGGATGATAACAATAAAAATTTATATATAATGAGTCCTCTGTACTTACACAATCATGCTTAATTATATTTCACCATTATGGGGTTTAGTGATAATCCAGGGTGAATTCCATAAAACATATGTAACATGTTAATAGATAAACACACGACATATATATATTTGTATGTTTATATGTATGTATGTATTCATTCCAAAATATATTTTTCCTTTAATAAATACAATAATATTATCTATATATATGTATCCGTATTAAAAAAAGTAGTTTTGATTATAATTATATATATATATTCACCAATTATTATAATATTTTATTATAAATAAAATAAATTGTGTTTTTTTCAAACTATAAAATAAATGAGGATAATAATATGTGAGAACTTAGAGCTTAGATTTCAGGTACGTATCTCTTTTATGGGCTTTTAAAGGAAAAATGGTGAATCTATAAATTTTCAGAGTACATTCCATGTACTTTTTGAGTACACGCTGTGTACTCTTCTCCCGCTCGAAGCTGTGTGTTTTTCATGTCCGGGCCACAGACATGGTGTGCAGGGATGATGTGGCGGCCGCTTAAAGTGGAATATGGAAAAACCAAGTACATGCCTTGTACTCTAAAAGTACACGCCATGTAATTTCTTTTTTATTTCGTTAATCAGACCGAGGTCACGCCTACTCTTCACTAACGTCTTCTTCTCTGTTGAATCCCATCCAGAGCGTCCAAGGAGGACGATTCTTCTCCGAGCTACCGATTCGTCACCAGTTGTCTGAATCAAACTCCGACGATTGCAGAAGAATCGCAGTGGTGAGTTCTTGGTTCTTCTTTGGCCTTGTTTCCTGATTCTTTCTCTCATTTGAGTAATCTGAGGTTGAATTTTTTAGACGTTTTTGGAAATCTACTCTGTTCTAGGACGATTCATGGGCCAGGGTTCAAGAATATCGACCATTGAGGATCGAGGGTGGTAGTCTGTTTCCCTACGTTGAAGTTATTTGTGTTTTGGTTGCAAAAGTGCAGGATACCCAGGTATCGGGTATCCTGGGTCTAGGATTTTGATCCTATTGTTTATTTGACCTATATTTCTTGTTATCTTATGATAAATTGTTGCTAATAATGCTTGGTTTCATGTTTGAGGCTCACCCCATGGGTGTTTCTCCCTGTTTGGCTGTTTATCGCCGTTCGGCACCGTTGCCTGTGAGGAAACCCCTTTTGCAATTGCTAGTTTACTTGTTATATTGGTTTCATGTGATGACTGCTGTTTAAATTCTTTTGATGCATGGTAGCTATTATCCAAGTAGTTGTTGAACTTACTTAGGGCTGCGGACAGTCGATTACACATGACATGACAGCTCAGGGCTGTAAGAACCTGGTGCGGGAGATCAAAGAAGGAATAGATGATTAAGTGCTTCCCTAGAGGTTCTGTTGGTTTTTGTTTCGTATGTAGGACCTACGTGAATAGGGATTTGTGCTTCTCAAGAGCGTTCTTAGTTTAAACAAGCATCGATACCACATGAGGAATTAGACATAAGTTCTTCCTCAGAGAGTCTGTAACTATCATTGCGAGACCGTATGGGAATTGATGTGAGAGCTTCCCAGAGTGTCTGTGCCTTGTTTGATTACTGAACTAGAAGGGTCTTCTACTTTGATCCACCTAGAGGGTCGATGTGAATTTTTATGGTTGGTTGTGATGATTCCACCAAGCCAAAGAACAATCTTGGGTTTTGTACTACTTGTGTTTCTGTAGTCTTTTGAGATACTTGTTGTGTTACTTGCTTACATTGTAATAGAAAGCTTTAATAGTATTCCATGGTTGTTTAATTAAATGAATGTGAATGGTAATTGGTAGGAGTATTTACTGGTTTACTCTTAGTCCATTACCATACGTAATTTCCCTTACTTTTTTTATATTACTCACTGACAGTAGGGATCAAATCTTGTGGTGGTTTCATACTGGGATTAGTCTCACACCCTGTTGGGGTCCTGCTTTTCGGCCTAAAAAAATTTATATGGTTGTAGGTGTAGAAAGGGATTGTGGTCCTTCTTCCTCAGGTACTTGATTACTTGTTGGCGCTGGAGAGCATGGGACCGGGCTTTGGCTTGCGATGCTGCTGGAGTTACTGTTTACGTTTAGTACTTTGGTTTCAGTTGTATTTCAACACATTGTTTTGCTTACTGCTTTCCATAGACACATGTGTCGTGCTGCATCATTGTTATATTATACATTGCTTCTGTTGTTCAGTTTCAGTTGTCTTGTACTGTTTACTGCTTCCTCTGTTGTTATGTTATTTTTCCTTCCGTTGTATATATTACCAAATGAGGGCATAGTTTCCCCACTAACTCACCAAGGTCCTTGCTGCTAGTTAGCAGCCTCTGGCGTTTGGGGAAACACGCTTGAGGTCATGTGGAGAACATGGTATGGGGCGCCATTTGAGTAGCTCCAGATTCGAGTCATTACAAAGTGGTATTAGAGGAGTTTTCTTCTTATCTATTGCCTTGCTATTTTGCGACAATAAACAGGGATATGAAGAAATTTGTAGTTAGTACTTAACTGTGCCCGAGATTAATTAACCCGTGTACAGGTAAAATCTATATTACACCATAATTGCAATTTTCAGTTTTGGAAAGATTTACAGTTTTTTATATTTCACCATTGGGTGATGAAGATGTTTTGTGTTGTTATAGTTTATATGATTGTGGTTCTATTTTTTTTGCAACCCGATGAGATGAGGGTGTGCCATCTCATGCATCAGATAGGCACTGGGTAGGAAATCACAAGTCATGCATTTTACCATGCCATCTAGGGTGCATTAGAATTTCTTTCTATTGCGATAGATGCCATGATAAATTATGAATGTTGTTGTGATAGTTTTTGTGATGGACATACTTGTTGTGCAGATAGTGTATTGTTTATTTTACAGTCTATTTAGAATGGACGCCAAGCTCTGGTCTTAGAGGTGTTATCGGCCCTCGAGGATCGGAATTTAACGGAAAAATGGATTGTTATGCTGTTTTACATGTTATATTCATTGTTATGATTCCAATATTTTATTCATGGGGAGTATCGGCTACCACGGATTGGAATTTTGCACATAGATCTCTATTTTTCAGTTTTTCTGGAGTTCGGTACAGTTTCTGAGCTACTACCCAGAAAAACCCAAAATACCCGGCGTGTAAATTATTAATACATGTTGTGTAGTTTTAAAATGTGTTACTAACTTTGTGAACAGATACACTGGGTGGTGGAGTGTATTTGGGGACACGTCGTGTAGTAGTCAACCGTGTACCCTGCCATGTCACTAATAACACAGGCCGGGGAAACTCGTGTAGTACATGCCGTGTTTTATACGAACATGCAATGTAGTTTATTTCTGGGTACCTAGCCATGTCACGATTAACATGGCCCAGTGTTATCTATTCTTATACACACTGTGTTTGTTCGGAACACGCTGTCTAGGGGTCAGCTAAGTAGCCGACCGTGTAACCACTACACGGGTTGCTGAAACCTATCCAGTACACGTCGTGTCTTTAGTGAACACGCTGTGTAGTTTAGGATTAGGAGGACTGTGCACGTTAGCCGTGTAAAGAGACTCGGGTAGTGGAGTGGAGTTCAAGTACACGTCGTGTGTTGTGACAATACGCCGTGTAGCTAGGATGTTATACGACCAATGGTTGCATAATTACACGCCCATGTGGAAGGATTAGAAAACACGCAGTGTAGTTTTGTTTTACAAAATTATGTGTTTCTATCTTAGGTTCCCGTTTTGTACCCTTGTGTTTCTGTCCTTGTTAATCCTAAATTTGAAGTGTTCTTTTGATTTCTCAGAGCTATGGCACTAATATGTCCTCCCATTGAACGCCAGGAACCAGGCAGTGACCGTAAGCCTGATACAACAGACCAGGGAATACCTGTAGTTCCGCCGATCATTACGAACATGGAACCTACAGTGATTCCCGACACTGGTGCTGATGCTCGATTCAGAGAGGGTTTCATGAGGTTCATGAAAACCTTCCATGGAGCTCAGAATCCTGCCCCATCTATGGTAGAGCTAATGCAAGTCTTCCAGCAGCAGCATCCTCCCAATTTTATAGGGGCTGAAGGACCTCAGGTTGTAGAGTCATGGATAGAAACCATGCATTCCATCTTCGAGAATTTGGAGACACCCCCAGACAGAAGGGTGAATCTCATGACATACATGCTTTAAAATTCTTCCAAGAAGTAGTGGGATGTAGTCTCACAGGCAGGGTGCCAACAGACTATGGCTTGGGATGAGTTCCAGCGTACGTTCTACGACTACTTCTATCCGGTGACGCTGAGGGCCAACAGAGCCAGAGAGGTTATGAACCTGTAGTGGGGTACTCTTTCGGTTATGGAGTATTCATCCCATATCACTAAGTTACAATGTTTCACTCTCGTTCTGGGAAATGACGAGCTGTTTTTGGCAAGGATTTCTGTGGAAGGCCTCAAACCATAGATCAGATCGTAGGTGATCGTCTTCTAGTTGACTTCTATTACCCTAATAGTCAACCAACCGCTGATCACCAAATAGAATCTGAGGGATATTGGAGCTATTGACTAGGGTGGTTCAATATCCAAGACTGATTCATTTCATATTGACAGCAGGAAACACCACCGAGATTCTACTCGAGGTGACTCGAGAAAGAGAGGTAATTCTTCTAGAAGACGGGATCTTCCATCAAGCAACCAGGTGGTGTGCTATCAGTGTGGAAAGAGTGGGAATAAGAAGCCTCAGTTCCCTAGATATCCAGTGGAGTGCCGAGCTTGTGGCAAGATGGGTCATCTAGAGCATTTTTGTAGGGTTCTTCTCTCAGTAGCTAGTGAAGGAGAATCAGTTTCTACTCCTCGTACAGGAGCAGGATTACCAGTTCCACAGCAGACTGGGGGCTGGAGTTCTTCAGGTCATTCAGGCCGGGGTAGAGGACACAGACATGGTGTTCAGGCTCAGGGAGGATCAGGTCAAAGATATTAGGCTGCTGCACAAGGCTGTGGTACTGGCCAGATATTTGCGATAGAGAAAATCCATCGGGAGCAGGATCCGGGACCTTCCACGGTTCAAGGTACGATCTTAGTAGCCTCAGTTTTATCTTATGCACTTATCGATACCGGATCATCTCATAGTTTTATATCTGCGCACACTATAGAGAGTCTTAGACTTACAGTCCTTACAACTGAGGATGCGTTGGCACAAGACACTCCTTTGGGACATAGAACTACTAGTGTGTGTTAGTGCAAGGAGTTCCCCCTTGAGGTTGGTGGGTGTCACTTCTTGTGGGATCTTTATGTCCTTGAGATGACGGGTTATGATGTCATTCTCGGAATGGACTGGCTAGTTCCTTTTTAGGCCATTGTCGATTGTTATCATCGTAGGGTGAGTTTCACGTCACCAGAGGTCAGGTCATTTCTTCACAAGGGTGAATGGGATGTCCAGGCAAGAAAAGATGGACCAGAGAATCATGGGTTGGGTAGTGTTATAGCCCAGATTTATACTTTATACCTGGATGATCAAGGGACTTCTCAGATAGACTTCCCTCCAGTAGTTGACCATTTTCCAGATGTCTTTCCAGAATAATTTTCAGGGTCTCCTCTGGAGCATGAGGCAGAATTATCTATTGAGCTTGTGCCAGTAGCAGAACCGGTATCCATACCTCCTTATAAGATGGCTACGCCTGAGTTGCGAGAACTCAAGAATCAGTTGGAGGAGTTATAGGCAAAGGGTTTTATCTGACCCAGTACATCCCCTTCGGGTTCTCCTGTGTTGTTTGTGAAGAAGGTTGATGGTACCTTACGGATTTGTGTGGAATATCGAAAGCTGAACCAGTTGACGGTCAAGAACTAATATCCATTGCTGAGGATTGATGATCTTTTTGATCAGCTTCGAGGAGACAAGGTATTCTCAAAGATCGACATGAGATCCAGCTATCATCAGTTGTGGTTCAGACCATCTGATATACCTCTCACAGCTTTCAGAAGTAGGTATGTTCTGTACGAGTATCTGGTTATGTCGTTCAGTCTCACGAACGCGCTGTCAGTTTTCATGGTGCTGATGAACAGAGTATTCCATCCTTACTTGGACTCCTTCGTCATTTCCTTTTTGGATGATATCTTGGTGTACTCTCACAGTCGACACGACCTTGCTACCCATCTTGAGATCATATTGAGTACACTGAGAGAGCTTCAGTTATATGGTAAGGTCTCAAAGTGCCACTTTTGGATGGATGAGATTCACTTCTTGGGCCATGTCATATCCGAGAAATGAGTATCAGTAGACCTAGAGAAGGTGAGAGTAGTAGATACCTAGGAGCAGCCGAAGAATGTCTTCGAGGTATGGAGTTTCTTAGGACTTGATGGTTTTTACAGGTGGTTTATACAAGACTTCTCACGCTTAGCAGCACTGTTGATGGGATTGACTAAGAAATGTGCGAAGAACGTTTGGTCAGAAGCTTGCGATTCAACCTTCCAGGAACTGAAGGGGATATTGACCTCATCATCGATTCTAGTTCTTCCAAAGCTGGGAAAGAGTTATACAGTTTTCTGTGATTCATTCAACATCGGGCTTGGTGTAGTGCTTATATAGGAGGATCATGTTGTTGCGTATGGATCTCAGCAGTTCAGGGCCCATGACACAAACAATCCTACGCACGACCAGGAGTTGGCTGTGGTTGTTCATGATTGGCGTTGTTGTAGGCACTATATCATGGGAGAGCATTTTGTGGTATATACTGACCAGAAGAGCCATAGGTATATATTCACGTAGTGTGACTTGAATATGAGACATCTGAGGTGGGTCGAGTACCTACAGTATTTCGACTTCGAGCTTGCTTATACGCCTAGGAAAGGCAATGTTGTGGCTGACGCACTGAGTAGGAGGACATAGTTGCAGGCAGTTCAAGAGGCCAGCTGTGAGTGGCAGTTTGTGGCTCTATTCTCTGAGATGCATTTGGAGGTTCACGACAGACAGGGACAGACAGTTCTTTCTTTTGTCGATGTTACCTCTACTCTTTTATATCGAGTTTGAATGAGGTAGCTATCAGACCCAGAAGGCCTAGTCCTACGAGAGGGTGTGTCAGATAGAGACCCTACTCCGGGGTGGACAGTGGGTGATGATGAGGTGATATATTTTCATGGCCACGTGTGGGTTTCGGCGGACATACATGAGGAGATGATGCGGGAGTCTCATGCATCAGCTTCGGCAGTTCATCCTGGTATCACCAAGATTTAGTGAGACTTACACTATCAGTATTGATGGCCCGGTATGAAGATGGATGTGGCTGGTTTGTTATGAAGTTTTCCACCTGTCAGTAGGTGAAGGCAGAGCATCAGCGACCAGCAGGGCTTTTACAACAGTTACCCATTCCTGAGTGGAAATGGAATGATGTCATGATGGACTTCGTGACAGGGTTACCGAGATCGCCTCAAGGAAATGATGCGGTTTGGGTTGTAGTGGACATGCTCAGGAATGTTGCACACATCATGCCGATCAAGGAGACCTTCAATATTGTTGAGCTGGTACGGCTGTACATCCGATAGACTGTACATCTGTAAGGAGTTCCACTCTCCATTGTTTCATAGAGGGATGCACATTTTACATCTCACTTCTGGAAAGGGCTACAATGGGATTTGGGTACACAGGTACTTTTGAGTAAAACATATCATCCACAGAATGATGGGCAGTCCGAGTGTAAAATATAGGTGCTTGAGTATATGCTCGAAGATTTCATTCTATACTTTGGCGGTACTTGGGAGAAGCGTATCCCTCTGGTGGAGTTCGCCTACAACAATAGTTTTCAGGCGACTATTCATATGGAACCTTACGAGGCTTTGTACAGCAGGCCATGCCAATCACCTCAATGCTGGCTAGAGGTAGGAGAGGTAGCCTTGCTGGGACCTCGTCTCGTTCAGGAGACCATGAAGTAGGTGGAGTTGATTTAGAATAGGATGGATACTGCATAGTCTCGACATAAGTCTTATGCTGATCAGCGGAGACAACCTTTGGAGTTCAAGGTTGGAGACCAGGTTTTCCTGCCTATTACCCTGAGGATGGGACATAAGAGGATTAGGATACATGGTAAACTCTCACCGAGATACATCGAGCCGTTTTAGATTCTGAAGAAAGTCGTGCTGGTTTCTTACAGGTTGTAGTTACCTCAGTGGTACCAAGCCAAGCATGACATCTTTCATGTTTCTTAGCTTCAAAGGTATTTCTCAGACCCATCTCATGTTTTTCAACCTGAGGAGGTTGAGCTAGAACATGATGCATATTTCGAGGAGCATCCTATCAGGATTGTTCATCCTAGAGCAAAGGTAATCTGTAATCGGTATGTTCCTCTAGTATGGGTGATATGGCAGCACGACCGTATACAGGACAAGACGTTGGATAGGGAGGCTGATATGCGATCATAGTGGCTAGAGTTGTTCAAGGTTTCTTATTCTACGCCTTTTTAGGGAAATTCAGGGATGAATTTCTTTAAGGGGGGATGTTTTTAAGAACCCAGAGCTTCGGTTTCAAGTACAAATCTCTTTTATGGGTTTATTAAGGAAAATGGATAATCTAGAAATTTTCAGTGTACACGTCATGTACTTTATGAGTACACACCGTGTACTCCTCTACCGCTCAAAGCTGTGTGTTGGCCGTGTCTGGGCCACACACATGGTGTGTAGGGATGATGTGGCGGCGGCTTAAAGCAGAGTACGGATAAACTAAGTATATGTCGTGTTTTCTAAAAGTACACGCCCTGTACTTTCTTTTTTATTTCATTAATCAGACCAAGGTTGCGCCTAATTCTCATTAACATCTTCTTCTCCACCTAATCCCATACAGAGCATCCCAGGAGGCTGATTCTTCTCTGAGCCACCAATCTGTCACTAGTTGTCCGAATCAAACTCCGTCGATTGTAGAAGAATCGCTGCGGTGAGTTCGAGGTTCTTTTTTGGCCTCATTTCCTGATTCATTCTCTCATTTGAGTTATCTGAGGATGACCATTTTAGACATTTTTGTAGATATACTCCGTTCTAGGAATATTCATGGGCCTAGGTCAAGAATATCGACCTTCTAGGATCGAGGTAGGTGGTTGTTTTCCCTATGTTAAATTTCTTTGAGTTTTGGTTGCAAAAGTGTCGGATACCCATGTATCGGGTATAATGGGTTTAGGATTTTGTTGCTATTGTTTATTTTCCCTAGATTTATTGTTATATTATGATAAATTGTTGCTAATATATTCTTGGTTGCATGTTTGAGGATCACCCCATGGGTGTTTCACCCTGTTTGGCTGTTTATCACCGTTCGTCACCGTTGCCTGTGAGGCAACCCCTATTTGCAATTTCTAGTTTACTTGTTATAATTGTTGTATGTGATGGATGCTGTTTAAATGATTTTGATGCATGGTAGCTATTATCCATGTAGTTTTTGAACTTACTTAGGGCTGCTGAAAGTGGATTACACATGACTGGACTGCTTAGGACTGTGAGAACGTGGTGCGGGAGATCAAAGAGGGAATAAAAGATTAAGTGCTTCCCTAGAGGGTCTGTTGGTTTTAGTTTCGTAAGCAGGACCGATGGGAATAGGACTTTGTGATTCCCAAGAGTGTTCATAGTTCACACATGCATCGAGACCACAGGAGGAATTTGACGTAAGTGCTTCCTTAGAGAGTCTGTAGCTATTGTTGCAAGACCATATGGGAATTGACGTGAGGGCTTCACTGAGTTTCTGTGCCTTGTTTGATTACTGAACTATAGGGGTATGTTGTCTTGAGCCACCCAGAGGGTCAGTGGGAATTTTTATGGTTGGTTGTGACGAGTCCACCAAGCCAAAGAACAAGCTTGGGTTTTTTACTTCTTGTGTTTCGGTAGTCTTTTGAGATACCTGATGTGTTACTTGCTTACCTTGGAATAGAAAGCTTTGCTACTTTTCCGTGGTTGTTTAATTAAATTAATGTGAATGGTAATTGGTAGGATTATTTATTGGTGTACTCTTAGTCTATTACTGTACATACTTTCCTTTACTTTTACTATATTACTCACTCATAGTAGGGCACAAATCTTGTGGTGGTTGCCTACTGGGATTAGTGTCACACCCGGTTTGGGTCCTGCTTTTTGGCCTAAGCAGATTATATTGTTGTAGGTGTAGAAATGGATTGTGGTCCTTCTACCTCATGTACTTGATTGCTGGTTGGAGCTGGAGAGCATAGAACCGGGCTTTGGCTCACGATGCAGCTGGAGTTGCTATTTACATTTAGTACTTTGGTTTCAGTTGTATTTCAACACGTTGTTTTTCTTACTACTTTCCATAGACACATGTGTCATTCTGCATCATTATTATATTATACATTGCTTCCGTTGTTCAATATTAGTTGTCGTGTGCTGTTTACTGCTTTCGCTATTGTTATGTTTTTTCCTTCCACTATATACTTTACCAAATGAGGGTATAGTTTCCCCACTGACTCACCAAGGCCCTCGCTGCTAGTGGGCAGCCTCTCGCATTTGGTAAAACACGCTTGAGGTCATGTGGCGAACCAGGTACAGGGCGCCAGTTCAATAGCTCTGGATTCAGGTCGTTACATAATATTTATTTATAAAAAATAGATGTGTTTGACAAAAAATTTAATATGAATATGAAAATACCAAATAATTTTTAGTAAATTATCTTTTGGTATTGGATAGTTAATACCAAGAGATATACTTGTCTAAAAAACCAATAGTTGGTAATTAAAATTAATTCTCAACTAAAATAAATATCTATTTGAATTAATCATTTTTACCAACAAATATATCATATGTCACTAATTTTAAATTGGTAAAATCTATATTCTTTATAGTTAGGGTATTATTTCATAGAATACCAACAACTAAACCAATTAAACCCATCAAATTAAAATCATTAATCATCTCATGATCCAAAACCCCTTTAGTTTCTTATAACTCATTCAAGAAATTGATCACCCTTGGAGGCATATCCTCATGTAATCTGTCACAACCCAACCCATTTAATATACACCTTAAGGAATATTATTTTTATTAACATAGTCATATTTAACCATTCAAAACTCATTCAAAAAATTATTTATTTTTTTGAATCCATCAAAAGCCACACCCAATCAATGTACTTATAAACATGAACATCTATTACTAATAAAGGGAACTACTATGTCTAAAATCATTTTTTCATCATCCTTAAACTGTCAAAAATACCATGAAATCATAGAATAAAATTCATAGTGCTCCTAATATACAAAATGTAACTATAATTAGTAAAAAAATTAAATATTATCCCTTCACATTATTTTATTGAGTATGTTTCATCAAAAAATCAACATCTAGGCTATTTGGGTAGGAAAATAAAATTATTAAATTTTAATCATTATGTAGAATTCCCCTAAAATAAATATGAAAAAATACCCATTAGATGATATAAAATCTATCGCTAATTCTATTCATATTTGGATAACAGCCATGGATAAATTATCAAGTAAAACCCTACAAATAGATTTTGAGATACCGATGGAATTTATAATCTTTCAAACTGGACTATCCACCACACAATAAAGAACCTACATCATGAACTTTTTTCAATATGATTCAATGTATTTAATAAATAAACCTTAGTAATAACCCCATATAATCCCTGTTGAATGATTAAGAAGAAAAGAGGAATAATAGATACTTTTCCTATTTTATAGATGTTTAGATGAATCTTTATCAACCTAAATCAATGGGAAACAGATTGTTTATCCAATAATAACAAACTAAGTCATAATGTACAGAAAAATATCGACTACAGAGAACACGTTTAGTCAAATAAATAAGAGGATAACTTATAAATTATTTTTCATCATTGTTAAAAAACACAAAAAAAGGAAAAATTATGGTGTAAAATTTATTATCATAGGAAAAAACCACATCCCCAGTAATGATATTTCTTAACACATGGAATTATAATATAAAAATAGACCCATGTCCACCCATATACTGTGTGACCTAGTTCCTTTTAGAGAAATCATATATAGTGTGAAACATTATAATTGTTTCACAATAAAACCCTTTAAATGAAATTCTTTAGATATGGGGTTATATCCCCACATTCAAGATTTTTTTTATCCAAAAAAACCCATAGTGACTTTAGAACCCCTATAATGTAATTTATTCCATCCCTAGCTATGGAAACATAATCAAATAAAACTAGATAATTAAATAATTTCACCTTTTTATTGAATAACCCTGTAATTCATGGGACAAATTATCTAATGACTACTTGTTCATGATATATTTCTATCATAATGTGTATTTTAAAAAATATCAACCATTTATTTATGTATAAAATGATACTAAAGGTGAAATAATTCAATGTATACATTCATTAGAATAAAATCCCCACTTGTTTTGGCATGTAAGGACACCTATAAAAAAGGTTACTCTGATACTAAGAGAAATTCATCAAAAACAACACATTTACTCCATTAGAATACCCAAATTTAAATATAAATTCATCCAGAGATGTATGAAACCCTGGTATTATTTGTCATATCTTGATTATCAACATACCTGAAACATTGGTGAAAAAATTCTAAATCACATAAATTTACAAACATGAAACGATAATGATTAATACAAAGCTGTATTATATCAAACATCAAAAATAATTTTTTACTAATGGATTTCATGTTCACTAATCTACCATTTCATTTTCTTTTTATATTTTCTTGCAAAAGAACTATTTCAAATTTTTTTTGAAGAAAAAAAAATGTATTCATTATTCGAATCCTTATCTGACTATGAAAAAATTTTAATCTATATTCAACATTATGAAATATTCATTAAATATTTTTTTAAAATATATTATTAATTTGAACACTATTATATTATACTCCATGGGGTTTTAGAACTATAATAAGTAATTATGATTATGAAATGGTGTTTCTTCTAGGATTACATTAATAAATATATTCATTCAATTGATATATTGGGTTTTTATAGAATGAGGTAATATTAATTGAATTCTATAACATATTACCATTTTTATTATTCCTCATAATATACATCATGATTTATAATCATCCACATAAAATTATCTCATTATTAAAATAAAAAATAATAATAATATCTCAATTATTATCGTATATATATATGTGTATATAATAATATCCTCTATTAGAAAATTAACTTCAAGATGGATCATTAGTTTACATGGTACCTAAAAAGATGATATGGAATAAAATATATTAATGAAACTTATCATCAAAACTAGATAAATATATACCATAATTTAAATAATTATTATTTTCCTATACAATTTTGGGAAAATATACATTTAGGTTTCATTCAACCATACATACACATTTTCTTATTGAAAAAGAGTCATGGCCAATTCATATTCGAACATTTATTTTGATCTATCATGATCTAAATAAAGGTATTTTTTAGATTGAATATTATAAATCATAGATTCATTCCATTTACATGAATAATAAATCCAAGTAGCCTCTGATAAAGTATCTAGTTTATCCTCATTAAATGTGAAATTTGGTTGTGTTCTAATAGATTCCCACATCTTCAATTGTAAAAAAAAAATTGATAAGATGTATTTTTTGTAGTAACTAATGTTAGTTATGATTATTCAATATATTGTGGAGAAAAATCCATTTAAATCAATTTTAGACAAAATTTGGTCCTAAACATCTCTTTATTTAGTTTCCATTCCTAAAAACTTTTACTGATAAATTCCATTTAGGGTAAAATAGCATTATAAGATAGAATGATGTTGTATTTTATTTTATTAAATACTAAATGTCATTTAATTAATATTTTATTTTTGATAAATAATATTCTTCATGATGTGGGGTAATGTTAACATGAAAATAGATGTTATACATATTCTCTATGACCACAATTACTTAGAAATGTGAAATATTTTTGACAAAATTATCAAGATCCCATATTGATACAACATGTAATATCTATTTGAAATCAAAATATGTATTAGTAATGTATGATCTATATCTTAATCCAATTTTGATATATTAATCTCACACTGACTCATCTTATGTCAAACCAAGAAAAATAATGTATGATTCATACTCTCATACTGACTATCCTAATATGATTTCATAGTTAGGGAATGATATATATACCAATTCAATTTTTATATATTAAAATATTAATTTTAAATATTAATATCTAATAAATACATCCCATTGATCATGAGGCCAAATATATTTGTAATACAAGGTACATATAATCTTAAAATGGAACTAGAACATGAAATCTCTATTTCATTCTCTATACTCCCTCTTAAATACATTATTTTATTAAACCATATAGGATAATCTTGGGGATACATAGAAGAAAGGGGTGAGAAAAATTCTGAATATGTGAATAAACATGATAAAGAAACACAACATCTTAGACAAAGGTGCATCATAATATTATAAAAGATATGAGTTGTGAGAAATCACATAAAATAACATCATAATGATCATGGTATCACAAGTTTATGGTAACATATAAAATGCGGTGGAAACATATAACCTGATTCTAGTATAACAACATATAAATTTTCACATGACATACAATGTCCCAAAAATGGAATTGGTTTTTTACAAAATAAAATACATTTTACCTCGTCAAACAAAATATTTACCCAATTAATTAGAGTGATACGTGGTAGGAAAAAAAATATTATAGAATTATGTTTGTTAGAAATATGAAATCAATCCTAATACATTATCATCAGAATCGACCTTAGAGAGAAAATGAGTTTGGTATTCTTGTCTCATATCACAACTGAAAGAAGTTTCCTAATAGAGTAATTTGAGAGATAATTAAAAGGATTTTTTTACCCCACGAATGTAATGTAGAAAAATTTACATATATATGTGACATATATATATATATATATAAATTGTTTAGAATAAATCTGTTAGAAAAAGCCTTTAATCCTTGATTAAAATTTCATTAAAATAATAAATTGATGTTTGATTTGAAAAAACAATATTTTTTACGTGGAAATCACATATTCATAATCTAGAAATTTTTAAATAGTAATCGAAATAATATGTTCTAAATAAACTAAGGAAACATTCATAGGATTATTCAAATAATTTAGCTTTCATGATGTTTTGTATTTCTGTACAAGCTTTTTAAATAAACAATTATTTACCATATTGTGAAATAATGAAAAATTCCCATGTTAAAAAATGAAAAAATATACATTTTTGAAAAAATTTTAAAACATAAAACATCTATAATAAAAATTATATATTTATTTCATAAATGTTAAAAAATATTGAAGATATATTTCAAAATATGAATAAGGAAGAAATTGTATTTTTATAGAATAGAATATTAAAGGATGTTTTTTAAAAGAACATCTCAATAATTTTATGTAAAAAAGATATGAAAATGGTTCAATTATATTAAACATTTCATGAATAAAAATTGGAGATATAAATGATTTTAATTATATAATGGTAAAATAATCACGTATATCTATAAATGACACATAAAAAATATCGATTAAAATGAGATTAGAAATTAAACCTTTATCATTTTAGTAAGGTTTGAATCTTAAGTCCCTTTAAAGATGTAAAATAGTTTTAAAAAAATATATCATGTAGTATTAATAATTAATTATATAATATTTAATGTGGTAGTATATAAACCATTTAAATAAAATTATATTAATGAAAGAACATGTTTTTCAATTAAAGGTGTTTTTAGTTGAAACCCATACATGGAGTCTTTAATTTTAAATGTATATATTTATTATTCTATATAATAAAATATTAATTTATTTTTCTAAATAACCAATTATATGTGTAATTATATATATTTAAACCATTTTCATTATAATCTCTTTTCTTTTTATAAGTACATCCCACTTGATGTTTTCATTGATCCTTGGTCATCAAATCTTGTTTAGAGAGGGAGATTCTTGTTATGATGAATGACCAAATTTTAGAGGATAAGAATTTTTAAAAATAATGGAACTATGGTATAAATGGTACTAGTGTTTCCATGAGTTAATGTTAATATGAGAAACATTGAACGGTGTTTGGGTTGTGTTGTTTATAAATTGTCTAAAATCTATCATCAAAACATTTACATGCCTTGTAAATGGATTGAAAATCTTGTAATGTTAATGAAATTTTAGTATTCTGTTGAGGTGATTTGTTGTTTTGTGTATCACAATAAAAATAATTACACGACCTTTAATTATAAAACACATAATTTAATTCCCACACCTACTGTATAAAGGTATGATGTGCGTATGTTTTTTTTCATTCACCCACATGTAGTTTTCTCATATTGACATAGGGTGAATCCAAGATGAATTTGGAGTGCTAACCTTATTTTATGGACTTCCCGATAACACATCTAATCCCACTTTTGATGTTCTGGACTTGTTTTCCCATATCTCCCAAATTTATCTAGATGTTATGATTTAATATCATTAATTTTTGTGTTTTTATTTTCATTATGATTGTTTTTGATCTTTGATCCTCTTTATTATCATCCCAATATTCATTATCTTGAGAGATTTTAAATTGAATCATTGTTTGATATGCATTTAAAACTATGGGGTCTAAACCATAACCCTATGGTTTGATAAATGATAAGTATGTTAAGTATTTCCATTTCTCTAAAATATTTTGTATTTAATATCTTGGAATAATATATTGAACCATTCTATTGAGTCTCTTTGGATCTATTTGGTTGTTAATATAGATAACTAATATCATTTGGTTGTGAATACCCTTGTGTATAATTAAATTTTTAGTGGCTTAATGTGTTCACAGTATGAAATTCATTATGGGTGATTGTGTAATATAAATTAACATTGGATTTGATTGGTTATTATGATAAATATAATGTCATTGGTTATAAAAAATTATATATAAACTATAATTTTTTTTGTAAAATTAAAATTTATAAGAATAACCATTTAGACATATATTGTGATATTGGGATATCGTTATTACTATGCTATTTTTCTGATTCAATGTTGTAATTATTAAATAAGGCATTTTACCTAGGTTACAAGATAAATTGATTATATAGCAGGATAAAACTAATATACTTTCTAAATGATTATATTGTTGGAAAGTCCTAATTGGAAAACTGAAATTCTTATATTGTGTGATATGACAGATGAAACATGCTGGAATGCTGAAATAGAGTGATCGACACTGAATAAAGGTTGTAATTCTTATATAGTGGGTTTAATGAAAATTGTTTTATAAAATGGTTATAAGGTAACTTTTGGCATGGTTGTAAGATATTCGTATTTACATTACAGTAATGAGCCAAGGAAGCTTATAGTATTTCTAGGATATTTGATTGCAATAATGGTTGTAAGACATGATCAATGATATTCCATCATGGTTTCATAGTAGGTTTTCGTGGTATTAAGATAAATCTTCAATTAATTATTAAACATGTTAATTTTATTATTTCATACACTTGTTATCTGGATGTTTATATTTAGAAACAGTGGTTTTGACCTACTAAGTTTTACTAACACCCTTTTCAGAACACCATTTCTTACTAAAATAGATTATTGGGATGCCGAATTAGACAAGGGAAATAGAACTTGTTGTTGATTTATTTATTTCAAGATGAGCTTGAGTGTGAATATTGGTTCAACATGGGGTTTGGAATATCATAATTTTGACTATTTATTTGAGTATGCTAGTAATTTACTTGTATTTATAACAATCATGAAATATACTTACACTCCATCATATCATTACATTATTGCATTTATATTTATTAAATTGTTATGTTAGATTATATTTTTTATTTTTGTTGTAATATATTGTCTCTTTACTTCCTCTATCAAATATTTATTAATCATATAATGATTATACTCCTTGTTATAACTATGTTACGAGGGGTAGAGTCTCCCCAATATAAATATCAAGACCCACAACTAGTCAGTAGCCTATGGTGTAAGCAGATGCATGCTTGAGGTCTCATAACCAACAATTTTTTGGCATGTGAGAGAGTTCTATATCAGGGGACATTATGATGTTGGATAAGAGTGAGTATAAAATTTAGTTTTTTAAAAACTAGGAAAGATATAAGGGAGAATTATATGTGTCAATATTTGTAAATATTCATGTTCATTAGATTATCCAACCCATGTATAGGGGAAAATCCAGGTTCTTGTGGGTGGATTTTTATTTACGTTTTGTTCTTACTTCATTTGATATTGTTTTACATTGAGTTATTCACATATTGGGTGATGTTATTGTTAACTGATATTAATTATTCATGATATTTATAATCATTTTTGATATGGCGCAATATGAGTACGCATGTACAATAATAGGCATATTGTGTTATATATTGTCTAATATTTTTCATGATAAAAAAATATCTATTAAAGGTGATATATAATTCCCTGATGAACTGTGACATGAGATATAATATATACCTAATAATTAAATAAAAAAAACTATTATTCCATTATAAAAGTCTGATGATCCATATTTATAGATGCCAATTGTCAGGTTTTATTTGTTTTTATCAACTATTGGGGGTAACAATGTTATAGGTAGGTTTTTCTGGATTGTGTTTTTTGTAATAGAGAAACACCTTCTCTTCATCATTAAGTTTCACAAAAGGATATTGGAAACTAATACGATAATAATATTGCTTATATTATGCTTTATGTAGTTCTGGAGGAACATATGGATGTATTACTTCATGAAAACTTCTTGAGGGTCATGTGATCCATGGGGAGAGAGACTGATCACATTATTCATTCGATGTATGAGTCATCAAGAGAGTATTAAATGTAAAATACACCTAATTTAATGGGGTGGGATGACTATATTCATTCGATTTCTCGATCATTATGTCTAGATATTATTTATGAATAACGAAATGCCCATAAGTAGGAGGGTGAAGCTTGTTGGATACATGCTTCATTGATCTACGGAGAGTTTGTGTGGAAACTTCACAGGAGGTAGGGAATCATGAAGAGTTATACTTAGAGGACATCGAGACAATGTTCCTAAGCCATTTCTATGTCGATATTTAGAGGAATGAGATGTCATGTGAGTTAATGCATCTGATGGAGGATAGAATGTTAGTGCTAGAATACAATGAATAATCACTATCATAGGGTGCATTTCTCCATCTTTTTCCATTAGGGAGACCTCGTGGGAAAGAATTATATAGGTTGGATTTCACTATGAGATCATTTTAATGGTGAATTTGTTCAATATGAGTAGTTATTCATATGTGATAAATCAAGAACATATTATAGAAGAATATATGATAGAGTACTCACACAATGGCTAGGATATTACAATAGGGAAAACTAAAAGCTCTTATTCTAGTGAAAATAAGTATAGTTTAGAAATTTCTCTCCATGGAAATAGTTGGACGTATAGTAAGGGTAGTGGGTAGATATCATTGGGAAGTGTTCAGTTGCAGTACTATAAGTGTGGTATGATGGGTCATAATCATCCTTATTGTCCATATCCCACATCGAATTTACACATCTGTTGTAGGTTTGAACACCTAATGAGGGTTTCTCGGGTAGTAAAATTTGTAGTATGTTATGAGAACATAACAATTACCAATGTCTGAGAAGGACATAGCTATGCCTTAGTAGACATGTAGTTGGAGTGCACAAGATGTTTTGGTCCAGAAAATACATGTGCTATCCCATTGATGTAATATTTGTACCGAGAAGAGTGCATAGATTAGAAGAGTGAGGGTGAAGCATATGGTACATCGGTGTGTCCAAATAATTTCATAAAGAATACTCCATCTAGAATGGATTCACTATCATTAACTACCAGATGTACGATTCTTTTATCATCTTCCCTTTCTTGTGTTTTTTTGGTAGGGTATTCAAATTCCTTTTCATATATTTTTTTGAAAATGGTTTTGGATTCTATGTGGAAAGAATGCAGTTATGATAAACATCAACACACCATTTGGAGTTATATCATATAATATAAAAAATTTCATGGCATGTTTTATAAATATTTTTTGTTAAATTTTCTTTTGGGAACCGTTCGTACCAGAAATCACATGATTAAATTTTATTCTCATTATGGATTAGTCAGATCTATAACATTCTCATATCCACTGTTATTGGAAGATAATAACATTTTATTTTGTAGAAGATGAATGCAATTATCACTGAAGTGGGTGAGATCCTTAGGCTGGTCATGCATGACCAATTCTGTAAAGGTTGCTCTATCTAAAACCACAGATATAAGATGTTGATCTTGATGATGGAGGAATGCAGAAGGATTATTTTCCTCTTTTGGTAGAATGTTTTCAGTATGTTTGATCTTTAAGAATTATATGGATTAACTACTGATAAAGATATCATTTTTGTGATTGAGTTGGTTAATGGAGAGTATCATGATTCATTCCCAACTATTAGAGTGGAACTAGAAATACATCACGAGTTGAAAATCTAGTTCAAATAGATAGAATCTAATGAAATACAATTAAAAATAACATATCAATGGGGTTCTATAGTTCTCTTTCTATGAAGGGTGATGGGTCATTACACATATGTGTGGATTATTTTATATTTAACCAGCTGCCTTTCATAAACAAATCTCCTCTTATGTGCATTTATTATCTCATCGGCTAGCTAAAAGGTGACATGTTCTTCCCTAAGATCAATTTGAAATTAGGATACCCTTAGTTATAGGTGTTACCATTGGACTTACATCAGAATGATTTTTGGAGAATGTTTTTCTTGTATGAGTTCGTATTTATGCTGTTTGGTTTGACTAACACAATTGAGGTATTGATGGTCATGATAAATATGATATTTTATCCGTGTATAGACAAATTTTTGGTGTTTTTTTCAACAACATTATAGTTTATTCCCAATCAGATGATGAATATTCCAAAATTTTTGACATCATCATGACTACATTGATAGAGGATCAACATTACAAAAAAAACTAAATGATGTTTATTTGTTGACAATGTGCACATCTTGGGCCATTACATCTCATAGGAAAGAGTTTCATTGTACCTAAAGAATGGTACAACGGTGGAATCCAGAGAACAACCCAAAAAAGTTTTTTATATTTATAGTTTTCATAGTTTAGAATGTTATTATTTGTGATTTATCCAAGACTTATGCCTTTTAGTAACACCAATGCCCTTGTTGGCCAAAAATTGAGTGATGTTTTTTAATCAGATGATTTCATGAAAAATTATCTGGATATGAATGGAAAGATTTCCTAAAAAATATCCCCAAAATCACATTTTCCATTTAAAGAATATTTGATTTTTTTCCGGCTTCCATTGGTATACATAATTTAGTTTTGATGTATAAGGTTACAATGGTCTCTTAGAGGAATTATCTCATCTATTAGAGGTTTGTTTTATACATAGACTATAATAGACTCATTTACACATTTTCTTAGCAGTACCTGATCCTTCTATAGGGGATTGGGGTCAAGTATGTGTAGTCATTCAAATACGAGTTTGTTTTTGAACTTCAAAAATGAAAAATTGATGACAATTATTTGAGATGAAAGATGTAGTATGAGATATTGTAGGATTATTGTGGTTAGTGGGAGATAATTTCTCTCTATTCAGACATGAATCTAGATGTTTAGGTGTCATAGGGATGAGCCACTAAAATGACAACTTCTATTATACCAGTGATTTAGGACCACATCAAAATTAAGAGTTATATGTCATGGAGGGATTAGATTTGAGTGATAGGTTATATGGTGTATAGAAGACATTGTTATGGTCTCTTGGTAGTGTAAATTATTTTCTTTTACATGGAAATGTCATATTTTATACGTTCTTGAACAAGGAGGTGTTGATAATGTATAATGATTCGAGATTTGTTTTACATCATAGTTTGAAAAAATTATAGCATGTTCTCTGTAGGAAGTATTGGTGGATAGGAATGAATAATTATATATTACGATTTTTTTTTAAAAAAATCTTTACTTTTCAGTATGACAACGATGATCATTAGAGGCATGATAGGCTTTTGCAGGCTTTCCCATTCTAGAGTAGAAATGGGATAACATCACTATGAACATTGTGATGGATATACCCAGGACTACCCATAAGAAAAATATTGTATGGTTAATCATGGATTGACTACCTAAGGTATCCCATTTCATTCTTATTAGGTTTACCTTATCAATTGATGATCTTTGATGTATTTTCATGTGTATGTTTGTTCAGTTTCATAGTGTTTTGAGGTTTAGAATTTCTCACAGAGACCCAAATTTCACATCTTGTTTCTGGTAGCATCTTCAAATGGATATAAGATTTTCGGGTCCCTTTAATAATGCATATTATCTTCATAATGAGTTTTAATTTTAGAAGACTATTCAGGTTTTGAAGGATATGATGTGGTCTTGTGTTTTTGATTTTGATTTTTCTTTGGAGAAACATTTGGTACTCATGGAGTTTTCATATAATTTCAACTTCTATTAATATATCCATATTATAGCAATCAAGGGATTTTACAGATTGATTTGTCAATCCCCTAATTATTGGTTGGAGTTAGGAGGGTCATCTATTTATTGGGCCTATCCTTGCTTATGGGATATATAACCATGTTATGTTGATTAGATAATAGTTAGAGAGCACACATAACATGAAAAAATATTATGATGACGATCATAAATTGCATCTATTTTTCAAGTTTGGTTATCATGATATCCTTATTATGAATTCTAGGATTGGGAAACACATTAATAAGAGGTATGGAAATCTATCACCACTATTTGTTGGGATGTTTGATATAGTGGATTGGGTCGGTCCATTGGAAAAACATTTAAATATTCTATAGTACTACTATTCCATTCATGATGTGTTCCATATATCGTAGCATTAGATATATTATCCATACCCTTCCCACATGATATATTTATCATACCTTGAGCTGAGTTTTGATGTGTTCTTTGATATGAATCTGGTATAGATTTTGGATCGTAGTGAGAAGTGTCCACAAGGTAGGATTATATAGTTTGTTCAAGTGAAGTGGTAGTATGGGAATGTTAACTAGGAGATATGGGAGATGGTGTCTGATATTAGATCATAGTAGGAACACATATAACATAATACCATATAATGATGCTCTAAGTAGCTTTGGGAAGAGTAGTTATATGTTGCAGAGGTTGTAAGATCCCATATTTTTTCAGGTATATCAATGTTAGAGTCTTTATTGAGCCTTTGTGGTGGAGCCTTGTTCATATATAGAGATCCTTCTTTTGTAAAATAGAAAACAATTTGGGTATATATATTTTTGGAAAAAAGGATTCTGCATATACATGGGTCAAGTGTTATAAGATATTCTTTGTATGTTTAGATGTTCTAATGTGGTTCAATTTTTTTCTAGGTAAAAGGGACAATAAAAAATATATAGCACATTTACATATAATTTTAATGTAATAAATGACATTTAATGTTTATGTAATTTTAATATTTAGTTACGGTGATTGTTTTTTGGAGAACCCCCTTACAAATAATTAGAGTATGTGTAACTATATTACTTTTCATGTTATCCACACAATAGTGTTTTAACGTATGTTCGGTTGTTGATATTTATATTCCCCAACATATACATTTCTCAACTCAACATATGGTGATTGACCATGTGATTTTGGAGTGAAAAACAACATTCTGGACATCATGATAATCCATCTAATCCATGTTATGTGGTTTTGTTCTAGTTTTCCCTTCCCTCCTTTGTTTCTATAGATGTCGTAGTGTAATCTCTTAAATGATTTAGTTGTCTATTTTGAACCAAATTAGTCTTTTCTTGAACCAGGAATATGAGAAGCACCTTGAAGTCAATGAATCTAAAAATAATTATAAAAATTATGCTTTTGATACTAAAAGATCTTCTCAAGAGGGCGACGATTAGCCTAGTCAGTTGAAGAAACCTATTTAAGTTCAAGATCCAGAAAAAGAAAAAAACCAATGGTTGATACTGATGGCTTCATCAACCCCAATCCTAGAATAACTAGAATGCATCGAGACTATTACTAGGTGGAACAAAATATTGTTATAAGGTCTCTATCTCATTCCATGATGGAAAATTCCAATCCTCCAGTGCCCCCATTACTGGATGATGCCCCTTCACATCCCGTAACTGTAGAACAATCAACTACCTCCTCTCAATCATCTTACTCAGATTGCTCTGAGACTAATCCTGAAAATGACCCCACCTATAGGGATGCCTTACCAATTGATAATAATTTGTATATCTCTGAGGAACTCAGAGCTTGGATGGATGATAATAATGTATATGAATTCTGAAAATACAAGAATGGGGAAATGACGGCTGACAACTACTTACAGTTCAGGGAGAGAATGTACCTTAGAGTTGTGGAAGAAATTAAAAGGAATCCTCATTTTGATTTCAATGCTATCCCATGGGAATAATATTTGTTTGAAATCAATCCATTAATATTTTATGTTTTGACTTTTACTTGCATCGATCTTGCTAGGAATTTGAGAACACTTTCCAGTTTCTATCTCCATTTTTTATCATTTGTCATGGAAGATGGTATTCTTGGATTTCACTTTGTTGGTTTCATTTTTGTCTGTCGTTTATCAGACTTCCAAGGTGCTGTCATAGATATATGGAAAACTACTATTGTTCTAACTTCTATAACATGAAGCAGATTCTTCTTGACTCCTTAGGTCTGGTCTGCTTGGTTGGCTGGGATTTCATTGGTTCTGGAGATTTCTTCTATATCTTCTAGTGGAATAATTAACACTGCACCTCTTTAGACTCTCGGTTTATAGTTCACTTGGGTAGAAAACATCTTCACAGGTTTTATGTTCTAGCATGGGCTGCGAAGGTGGTCATTATTTCCAGTATTTTTTCTTGTGTATTGCTGGAGTTTCTAGAACCCCTTTTTTTGTTCCACTAGATTGATGTTGTCTGTAGTACAATTGAGCTTAGATGGTCTATTTATGGAAAAGAAGATTTCTCTCATGAAATATATAGAAGGTCTGGAAACTCCATTTTTTTCTTATATTATTCATTGTCAAAACTGAATTGTCTCTACAACTTGGTGATGGTGTAAGAATATTATACCTCATGTTTCCATTGTGACATTTTTATTTCATAAATTCTCGAGGCATGGACTGGTTTTCCAGTTCATGTAACATTCATTAAAAAAAAGTCTTGTCATGACCTGTCCCCTAGGGCCTGTGCCGTGACTACCCCCATCCCTCTATCCATAAGCCAGGGGCTAGTAACTAGCTTTGAATGGAAAATTACCTAAAATGTGAAGGCAATGCCTTTGAACCTGTACAAACACACAATCTAAGAACACAATAGGAAACAAATGTGAAGTAAATTGCTGTACTAAAAGGGTGTTGAATGTAAAATGGGCTGGAATACATGCCCAACTGTAAAAATACAAGTATGACGAAAAGTACATTATAACTGAAGGAAAAAGGAAAACAAATACTGGGAAATCCACCAAGGATCCTACCTGAAGGGTAGGTACATATCACCTCAACTGCGCTCCACGCCTTCTCAACTCATCTATGACACGTCATGCTGAATGGTCCACCTCTAAGAAACATCCAGCCCTATCTCCCTCAGCCTCGATCAATTTTTTACATTGTATGCACAAGACACAAATAGGTACTGGTGAAGCCCCTATAGGGCTGAGTATAACGATACTCATTAGGGTCCCTGAGATCCCGAAGGTCCCTTAGAGTTCCACAAAGAAAAACCACAATGTAACAACACGAAGGTAGATTACCACACAAGTAAAGTACCACATATCATAACCATAATCACATGAAAAAGGTAAAGACAACTCATACCAAGATTTATTCTAGGGGTAGTAACAAGTAACATCTCCAGTCACAGCGTCGAATGCCACAGTTGCTGTAAATCTCCCCTTCTATCGAGTATAGTGGGATTGCCAGTCACTCCGAGCCGCATCCCACAATCCTTGAACTAGTAAGGTACTTCTCTCCATCACGTACTTTGGGCCTTCTGGGACACATAGAACCACCCACCCCATTGTGTTCTTCTAAGTTAATACTCCCCATCACATACTGTAGCCTCTCCCCACTGTGGCATGAAATGTCACACCGAACCACCCACCCCCATCGTGGTATGTGAAAGTACTCATCCCCATTGCGTACCGCAGAATTTGAGTCACTCTGAGTCGAAGATTTTGTAGTAGTCAGGTCTCATCCAGTCACATGGTTCCATATTTAGTGCACTTTGGAGAACCTCTCCCCAAGCCATCAGTCATATCTCAACTAGCATGAAGTCACACCATGATGTAACCACCTGATACACCATCTCATAAAGGTTCAAATTCAACCGAATATGCGTTAGTAGGATGCCTGATTTTTGTATTATTGTCATTTTAGTGCAGAGGGCCCGGATGGATTTGTGTGTGTTCCAACTTGGCTATACTCTAGTTTTTATTTTTGAAACTCTAATAGAGTAGTAAGTAAAAAAAGTAATGTCTCACTCCTAATCCCCCAACGACGTAGACAGTTTATAAAACAGGGGTTTGGTTCTCATGTTAATGTCCTCTGAGTGTTTTTGGGCCAGGTCAGGCCCGGGTCTGATTTGACCCGGCCTAACCCGGTCTGGGAGGGGATGAGGTGGACTCGGCCTACTGGGCCGATGTCTGGTGTAACCCTCAAGGGTGGAGAAACCCGAATAGTGTGGCCCGCGAAGGGGCTACTCGGCCCGCCCAGGGTGGCAACCTACTAGGGCGGCAGCCCAGTCCGGGGGCGGCGGCCCAGTACGAGGGAAGCATTCAGGTCTGAGGGTGGCAGCCTACTAGGGCGGCGACCCGTTGGGGTGGAGGCCCGATCTGAGGGTGGGATGCTGGCTTGAGGGTGGCAGAACAACTCTAAGGGATGTGTCCTACTCCGAGGGTGACAACTCGGTGTGATGGCGGCGTCCTAGCTCCGTGGGCGATAGCCTGCTCTGAGGGTGGTGGCCTTACGTGAGGGTGGTGGCCCGACTCCAAGGGTTGCGTCCCAGTTCGTCCGATGTGGGGCATGTAACCCCTCGGTCTCTTGGATTCCCGACCGACCTGAAGGCCATTCGGTTGGAAAGGAGGTGGAGCTGCATGGACGCCGCTCGGTAGCCATAGAACCCACCGAAGAGGGGTTCATCCTCTACCGTGGCTTCGGTCAAGGAATCTATTCATCGTCAGCGCGATGGTCATGCTGGCTCCCTTCCCCTGGTTGGGCGTCATGCCAATCGCCTCCTCCGTTCGTCGTAGCTACTGATCCGTGAACTTCCTCATGCGACATGTGTTGATGTGCTCGCGGTCTTAGAAGGTGTCACAAGGATAGAAAGATATAAGAGTTTTCATGCAGAGTTTGATAGAATCTCACCCTCAGTGTTAACTTGTATTATAGAAGATATCAAGGGGTTGAATAATCAATTGAATAAAACAACAAGATAAACCCCACAAGGATTCCCCACAACAATATTCCCACAAAAGATAAATGAATTTCAGGTCAACTAGTTAGTTGGTTGAGCCACATTTTTTTATATAATTTCAAGAATGTTGAAGATGAAATAAAAAATACACAAATGAAATAACCCCTACCTTGAAACATTGGAGACATCTGGCGGTTGAGGGAGTCTAGTTGTTTTTCGTCCCCACAATATGATGTCATCACTGCCATGTGATGACCAATTCTCAGGACTCGTGCCATGACTACCCCAAGCCCGTCTTCCAAAGGCTAGGGGCTGGAGACTAGCACCAAAGGCGTAAATCCTGATAAAAGGGAAGGAATTTCCTTTATATAATTAAACAAACACCAAATAGTATGCAAGCTAAAGTAAACACTAGGTAAACTGACTAAAAATGTAAGTTATGAAAAGTAAATGGGCAGAATACAAACCCAACTGAAAGTACAGTACAACTGAAAAGAAAGTACAGTAGCAGTAAAGTAAATCAGCAACCACAGAGTCGTCCTCCGGCTATCCCGCCTGAATGGTGGGTACAGATGGACTCCTAAGCTTCTTGGGTCTGGCCCTCCGCTCCGTGTACGTCCCGCCTGATAGTCCACCATCAGGTTCCAACATGCTCCACAAGACTCAACCACGATCAGCGTTGTCCGTCTTAGGAAACCAACAAAACGTAGTGTGGGCATAAACCCTGCATGGGTGAGTATAAGATACTCAGTAGGGACCCTGACACCCCCGAAGATATCCCAGAAAACACAAAGTATAAACCAAAAAGGAAGGATACAAACACTAAGTATGAACTATATCTATTTAGGTATATGCCCATACATATTCCTAAGTCATCATTTCCAGTTTAGATCTAACTCACGAGCCCAAGTACAACCCAGTCCACAAAGGAAGGCACTACCCAATCCACAAAAAAAAGCACAACCCAATCCACACAGGAAAGCACAACCCAATCCACCCAAGAAAGCAAGTCAATCATAACAAAGATAATGATTGAAAGTCAAGACACAACTCACACAGGTAAACTACTCATGAAGAGAGGTGGAGATGATTAGATGTAACCTATGAATAATCTCCTCTGCTGAACCCACGTAGGATCCAAGTGTAGAAGTTGTCGCTGCCGAAACCATGTAGGATCTATGTATAGTAACCATCACTGCCGAACCGACATAAGATCCTAGTAAACTCTCCATCACTGCCGAACCCAAGGAGGATCCTAGTACAATCACCATCACTTCCGTACCCACGGAGGATCCAAGTACAGTCTTCCTCGCTACCGTACCCACGTAGGATCCATGTATAGTCTTCATCATCGTCGCAGTCGCAGCCAGCTCTAGGGTTCCCGCACACAGCACGCTCGATTCCGGGAGGGTCCGCTCCACGAGCCAAGGGAAACGATACATCAACTGAAACAAATTCCAGAGTTTATGTATCCCATAGTTTCGTCCCACATCAGAGGGGAAAAACCCAAAAAAAACGTTCCCAAGACACGGAGAACAAGACAACCAAGCCATTTCCCTAAAAGTACATGACGTGTAGGTAAAAAGTGTGTTCCGTGTTATCAGACACCGGGTACTGCCCGTGTAAACGGCCCGTGTCATGGGGCTAGTTGTTTAAAAATTAAAGTACATGGTGTGTAGTATGGTTACACGCTGTGTCCAATCCTCCAGGGTCAGGTTCATGTGCACTGGCCAGGCCAGACCGTGTGGTGGAGTACATGCTCGCGTACCCCACCTCGTGCCTGTGTATTCCCAGAATACACGCAGAGTCATCAGGAAGCCGCTTCTGCGATGGTGAAGAAAGTACACGCCATGCCTCTGGCCATGTGGTTCTGCCCGTGTCCATGTATCACCCAGATTTCACGTCGAGCCTCGTGTAGCCACTTCTTCCATGGTGGTGGTAGTACACGCCGTGCCTCGTGGCCGTGTGGTTCTTCCCGTGTCCATGTATCTCTCGGATTACACGCCGAGCCTCGTGAAGCTGCTTCTACCTTTCTATGAAGATAATGTACGCCATGCCTCGTCGTCGTGTATTTATGTTCATGTCCATGTATTTTCATTAAATACATGCCATGTCTATCAAAGTCACCTCTATCAAACTATCTGGTCAGTACATGTCATGTGACCGGTGTCACACGTCGTGTGTCACTTCTTCTGATGTCCGTTACTTCTGCCGCTGAACGCTTATACTAAACGACGTGTGCTTTGGAAGGACACGCGGTGTATTCTGAAATTTTCTAGAAAAGACGCCTCTGGCTAGCACACCTCTTGAGGCATCTGTTCTTTATTTCGATGATCCATTTTCTATAAAATTCCTTCTCCTAGGTTGTCCCGATGTTCCGAGGTCGTTTCCGATGTTTTCAGGCCTCCGGTTGGCTTTGAAAACATTCCTTGATTAACCACTCAAGAACAGTAGGAGAACACCATATAACATGAACGGTGGAGGAATCGGACCGTGTTAGTTTGGTCTGGTTCCTTCAGCATTAGTTCGATAGCAAATGGTTTTGAGAGAAGCAATAACATGGAAGGGAAAACAACGTTTTTCATTCATAAACACAACCCTACCTCTAAGGAAGTTCGCATTTGTCATGCACCGCGGACGATGGAATCGATTCCGTCGTCATCGGTGTCTCCTCCCTTGTCGCAGAGGAAGAAGAGGGTAAGGAAACCAGGGCCTCCGAATCAACGTACTTCATCGAAAAGTTGACTTTTTTCATTTAAGATGAAAATTTTCAAGATGAAACTAGAGCTCTCCTCCCAAGGTATCAACACAACTATCCAACCCCAAATAAAATAAGACTTACTCTTATTTTATTATACATTCCAAGCATTTCAATTTTGAAATTCAAACACATAACTCAATTAATTGATTATGTGTGTTGGCATGATTTAAGAAGAGAGAGGGGAGAGTTACAAATTAATGGGGAGTTCCCAAGTTTAAGAGGGGATAGAGGAGTTAAAGGAATTTGAAGGGGTGGGGATCGTGTGGGTCCCACCTCACAAATATCCTAACAAGAGGAGTTAGGATCTAGTGGGTCCCACTCCAACTACTATACTTTGGATAAAACCACTTAGGTTAGAAGTAAAATTTGTTCCACAAATTTTATTTACTTCACATTTAATCGTCAATTTTTAACAACTCCTCCTGAGAAAACGCACCTTCGGAAAAGGTCCTATTAAGCATATACTACCACTGCGGTTTCATCGGTGCCATCATATTTTGATTCCGACCACCAGTTTAAAAGATAGAAAAACCCGCTCGTTTTTCACTGAACGTACCTGAGCAAAACTTTGGAAATTGATTCCGGGCACACCGGGCCTCGGAATCAAGTTCCGTCAGAAACTGCGTACTCATAAAATCCCAAAGAAATTATGAAAAAAATTTCATTAAAATTTAAGGGACTTAAATTACTCTTACCTCAGGTCATTACGTCCCCGTAAAGATACATCACAAATATAGGGAAACAAATGAGGGTGCTGAGTATGAATCTGAGACTTCCGCTCCCATGTGCTCTCTAAGAGGTTCCCATGCTGCCACATGATGTGCACTAGAGGAATCGACCGTCCACATAGGACCCGCTCCTATCGATCCTCGATATCCACCAGGACCTCCACAAAAGTCGCCCCGTCATCGATGTCCAGCTTCCCATGATCAATGATATGCATCAGGTCGTGCATGTATCTCATCAGCTGAGATAAATGGAAAACATCGTGCACCCGATGCAACTAAGGGGGAAGAGCCATGCGATAATACACCTCGCCTATCCAGCTGAGAACCTGGAATGGTCTGATGAAGCGTGGATATAACTTGCTGCCCCAACCAAATCTCCGTAACCCACATCGTGGTATGAAACGTAAGAAAACGTGGTCACCATCCTCGAACTCTAATGGTTTCTGCCTCTTATTAGCCTAGGACTTTTGTCGGCTCTGAGCATTCCTCACCCGCTCCTGGATGATCTGTACCTTCTCCGTCATGGCCTAGACCATCTCTGGTCCTACAAGTTCAGACTCCCAGGGTCTGTTCCGCACATAGGTGATCTGCAAGGTCGGTCGTACAATTCATCGTATGGTTCCATCCCGTTGGTGGTGTGGTAGCTGTTGTTGTACGCAAACTCCACCAAAGGTTGGTGATCCTCCCAAATGCGACCAAAGTCAAGGACACATGCACGGAGCACGTCCTCGAGAGTCTGAATCGGCATCTCTGTCTGACCATCCGTCTGAGGGTGAAAGGCGGTGATCAGACGTACCTATGTCCCAAATGCCTCCTGTAACCCCATCCTAAGTTGGGAGGTAATATGAGTGACTCGATCGGAGATGATATACTAGGGTACACCATGAAGCCGTACAATCTCTTGAACGTAGAGGAGCCCCAAGCTCTTCACTGAGCCCTGATCTCTGATAGTTATGATGTGGTCCACCTTGGTGAGTCAGTCTACGATCACCCAGATGGAGTCATGTCCTCTGGAAGTACGTGGAAGTCCCGTCATGAAATCCATAGATATCACATCCCACTTCCACTCTGGGACTTCTAAGGGTTGTACCAGTCTTGCTGGTACCTGGGGATCCGCCATCACCTGCTGGCAGGTGAGGCATCGTGAAACGAACTCTACCATAGCCTTCTTCATACTCGGCCACCAGTGCTGTCATCTGTGGTCCTGGTACATTTTCCCTACTCCAGGATGTACCGCTATAGGGGAAGTGTGAATCTCCATAAGCCCATCCTCCCATAATGCAGTTGGTACCATGGTGCGTCCCCTAAAAAGGATGATGTGCTCTCCTCCTACAGAAAATCAATCAGGTGCCTATCCTGAGGATATCTGTGCATTTCGTGCCTCACAGTCAATGTCCCCCTACTGTGCCTCTTTGACCCACTAAAGTAATGGGGGAGTGACTGTGAGGGACTGTAGAAAGTCTTCACCATCTCTATCTATGAAGTATATCTACAATGCAGCTAGCTACTCCGTCACCTCTCCATGTAGCTGGATGCCTGACCTCATGCTTAGAGAATAAGCTACTACGTTCCACTTCCCAATAGTATAGACTATCTCAAAGTCATAATCCTGAAGAAACTAGAGCCATCGCCACTGTCTCAGATTCCGGTCCTTCTATGAGAAGATGTACCTGAGACTCTGGTGGTCAGAGTAAACTATAAAGTGCTCTTCCATCGGATAGTTCCGCCACATCTTCAATGTGAAGACAACTGCTACTAACTCTAGGTCATGGGTAGTGTAGTTCTTCTCATGCTGCCTCAACTGTCGTGAACCGTAAGCAATCACTGCCCGCTCCTACATCAGGACACACCCATGTCCGGTCCCTGATGCATCATAGAAAACTACGTACCCTACGCTCTCCTCCGGTAGCCTCAAGATGGGTGCACTGGTCAATTTCTGTCTCAGCTCCTGGAAGCTCTACTGACATCTATCTGAACACACGAAGGGTTTCCCTTTCTTCATCAAGGCAAAAAGTGGTGCTGCAACTTTGGAGAAGTCTGTCACAAATCTCCAATAGTACCCAGCCTGACCTAGGAAACTTCGCACCCCCGTCACGCTTTTGGGTGGCTCCCAATCTAGCACTGCCTCAATCTTTGCAGGATCCACAACAACTCCCACCTCAGAGATGACGGGTCTCATGAAGTGGACCTCTCGAATCCAGAAATTCACTTCGAGAGCTTACCATAAAGCTGGTGCTCTCGAAGTGTATCCAGTACAACCCGCAAGTGGTAGGCATGCTCCTCCTCAGTAGTCGAGTATATCAATATGTCGTCAATGAAGACTACAACAAATCGATCGAGGTAAGGCTGGAAGATCATGTTCATGAGTCTCATGAACACTTCTGGAGAATTGGTTACGCCGAAATGCATATCCAAGAACTCATAGTTTCCAAACCGACACCTGAAGGTCATATTCTGCACATCCTCATCTCGAACTCTGAGCTGATTATAGCTTGAATTGAGGTCTATCTTCGAGAACCATTGTGCTCCATTGAGTTGATCAAAGAGTTCACCAATCATCAAAAGTGTATACTTATTCTTCACAGTCACCTGATTCAGGCGACAGTAGTCGACACACAATCGTAAGCTCTCGTCCGCCTTCTTGGCGAACAAGATCGGGGAAGCCCAGGGTGAAACGCTGGTTCAGATGAAACCCTTGCCCTGCAAGTCCTCCAGCTATACCCGTAGCTCTCGTAGCTCAGCGGGAGCCATCCAAAATGCTGGAGTAGATATCGGGGCTGTCCCGGGGTACAAGTCAATATATAAGTCTACCTCTCTGCGAGGAGGTTGTCCTAGAACATTGTCAGGAAAAACATCCACATATTGATTCACCACAATAGGAAAAATCAGACTCCGCACATCAACTACTCCTAGGATGAGACTAGACAACTGATGGGTGATTGAATGTCCTCTCTTATGTGTGAGTCTATCCTACACTACAAAGGCTCCCGTCTCGCTGCTGAAGGTAAACATGCTCCCATCGGTGCGAAAACATTGCACCTTGCGGCTAATATAGTCGATCTGAGCATGGACCGTAGACAACCAATCCATGCCCAAGATGTCATCATAGGGCCTCGATGCCGATACAAGAAGATCCCAGCCGAAGCTCTTGCCTCCTAGAGTAAGCTCACACTGCTGGAACCAGTGCGTAATCGATGAGTATGCTCCCTTAAGAGTCTGTAGCTGTAATGATCTAGCCAAAAACTCCGTCAGAATCTCCGAGCTCCGAATAAGTGCAGCAACAATGAAAGAATGACTCGCTCATATGTCTATTTGAACGACATCAAGGGTGGAGTAGGGTCATATAGTAACTCATATAATCTCAGGTGCACCGTGGTCATAGGCCTCTGCTGCCTGAAGCTGAGCCTGCCTCTGTCTGCTAGCTCCCTGTGGTCGGGGTGGACCTACTGGTGGTAGTGGTGGTAGAGCCTCAAAGCGTCACCCACCACCCACTGCTCGGTCAGCTCCTCTGCCTCATCCGCCAGCTCCCTACAGACTTCCATGGTGGAACCTCTGCCTCTGCCTGGGTGGTCCCTCATCCGTTTGATCCTCTTATTCATGGTGGGTTGGGCAGTCGCGAGTGATGTGGCCCGACCCACCACATGCATAGCACTGCCTGCCTCTAGAATGACTGGCCCTTCTACGTGTGCCCTACACATTCGAACCAGTATCCCGAGGTCAGCCACCTGATGGTCTGGTCCGCTTGGACCTCTACGTCATCTGTGTACAGCTAGCTACAGAAGACTCCTCTACGTGCCGCCCTACGGTAGGTCACACTACTGGTGACAGCTCAACAATAAATCTCTCCATAAGAGAGGCTCACTCTAGTACTCCCGCCTGCGTTAGAATACTGAGGGAGATCATCGATGCCTTGATCTCATGCCTCAGTCCCTGCTCGAAGGACCGGGCCCAGAAGAATGGGTCCCGTACCATATCAGTGGAATAGCGTGATCGGTCGGTAAATCTCGCCATGTAATGAGCTACTATCATGCTGCCCAGCTATAGATGTAGTAGCTCTTGAATGTGCACCCCATAGAGGGTGGCTTGAACGAACTCCGAGCGGAAGAGGCTCTCGAATTCCAACCAAAGTAATGATGCCTCATCGTGAACCTAGAGCATTAGGCTCCACCATCTACCTGCTGCTACTTGTAGGAGACTCACCTCAAGGATCACCATGAGGTCAGCTGGTGTCCCTACTAATCTAAAGACTCGAACAACAACCTCCAGCCAGTCCCCAGCTACATGATGGTCTATCTCCCCGCGGAACCTGGGCGGTCTCTAATGCTGAGACCCGTGCAGTGCACTAAGGCGACATGCACTATCAGCTGCTGGGTCGGGTGGTATCGGTGGCTCGGTGGGTAGAGGTACCGCCGACACCTCTGCTGTAATGGGGCCTCACACCGAGGCCTCATCGGTCTGTGGGCTATCATCTCTCACAAAATTCAGAACCCTAGCTCACTGCCTTCGTGGGGCCATCCTGAAAGGAAACAGGTTTGCCATGGTTAATACAATATACCTGGTCAGGTGACACAATGTAATCAAAAATAAAACTTTTGAAACACACATGCAATCAATGTATTCGTGTACTGAGTCAGGAATCAGAAGTCAGGGTCCTGGTGTATGGATACATCGGCCGCCACACCAAAACTGGACTCTCTGGACTGATAACCACACTCAATACCCTTAACAATATTTCTTAACACAAAAGAAATTGTCAGAGTCCTGTGTTATACTATAGAACTCACCTCTCTGATACCAATTTGTCACAACACTTCCTCGGGACCCGTTCCGTGACTACCCTATGCCCGCCTTCCATAGGGTAGGGGCTGGCGACTAGCACCAAAGGCATAAATCCTGATAAAAGGGAAGGAATTGCCTTTTTATAAGAAAACAGACACCACAAAGTACGCAAGATGAAGTAAACACTAAGTAAACTGAGTAAAAAAGTAAGTGCTGAAAAGTAAATGTTCCAGAATACAAACCCAACTCAATGTATAGTACAACTGAAAAGAAAGTACAATAGTAGTAATGTAAATTCGAAACCACCGAGTCATCCTCCGGCTATCCCACCTGAAGGTTGGGAACAGATGGTCTCCTCAGCTTCTCGGTTCTGGTCGTCCATTCCATGTACGTCCCACCTAATAGTCCACCTCCAGGTACCATCACGCTCCACAAGCCTCAACCATGATCAGCACTATCAGTCGTCTGCAACCAACACAAAGTAGTGTGGGCATAGCCCGTGCAGTGGTGAGTATATTATACTCAGTAGGGACCCTGAGACCCCGGAAGGTCTCTTACAATCCACAATGGATAAACCACAAAGGAAGGATACAAACACGAAGTATCAACAATCTCTAATTAGGTATATGACATACATATTCCTAAGTCCTCATTTCCAGTTTGACTCCAACTCACGAGCCCAAATACAACCCAGTCCACAAAGGAAGGCACTACCCAATCCACACAGTAAAGCACAACCCAATCCACACAAGAAAGCACTACCCAATCCACAGAGGAATGTAAGTCAGTCATATCGAAGAAAATGATTGAAAGTCAAGACTCAGCTCACATAGGTAAACTACTCACGAAGAGAGGTAGAGATGATTAGATGTAACCTCTGAATCATCTCCTCTGCCAAACCCACGTAGTATCGAAGTATAGAGGTCGTCGCTGCCGAACCCACATAGGATCAAAGTATAGTAACCATCGCTGCCGAACCCACGTAGGATCCTAGTACAGTCTCCATCATTGCCGAACCCATGGTGGATCCTAGTACAGTCGCAAGTGCCGCCGAACCCACAGAGGATCCAAGTATAGTCATCCTCACTGTCGAACCCACATAGGATCCAAGTACAGTCGTCATCGTCATCGCAGTCGCAACCAGCTCTAGGGTTCCCGCACAGAACACGCTCGATTCTGGGAGGGTTTGCTCCACGAGTCAAGGGAAACGATACATCAACTGACAAAAAATCCAGAGTTGATATATCCCATAGTTCTCTCCCATGTCATAGGGGAAAAACAAAATAAACGTGCCCAAGACACGAAGAACAAGACAACCAAGCCATTTCCCTAAAAGGTCACGGTGTGTAGGTAAAAAGTACACGCCATGTTATCAGATAATGGGTACTGCCCACATAAACGACAAGTGTCATAGGGCTGGTCATGTAAAAATTAATGTACACGACGTGTAGAATGGGTACACGCTGTGTCCAATCCTCGAGGGTCAGGTTCATGTGCGCTGGCCATGCTTGGCCGTGTGGTTGAGTACATGCTCGTGTACTCCACCCCGTGTTCATGTATTCCTAGAATATACGCCGAGTCATCACGAAGCTGCTTCTTCCATGGTGAAGAAAGTACACGTCGTGCCTATGGCCATGTGGTTATGCCCGTGTCCGTGTGTCACCCAGATTACACGCCGAGCCTCGCGTAGCCGCTTCTACCATGGTGGTGGTAGTACACGCCGTGCCTCCTGGCTTTGTGATTCTTCCCGTGTCCATGTATCTACCAGATTAAACGCCGAGCCTCGCGAAGATGATCCTTCCTTTATAAGAAGATAATGCACGATGTGCCTCATGGCCATGTATTTCTGTCTATGTTCATGTATTTTCCTTAAATACATGCCATGTCCATCGAAGTCTCTTCCGTCAAACTGTGTGGTTAGTACACGTCATGTGACTGGTGTCCCACGTCGTGTGTCACTTCTTCTGATGTTTGTTACTTCTACTACTGAATTCTTGTATGACATAGAGTGTGATTTAGAAGTACACACCATGTATTATGGAATTTTCCAGAAACGACGCCTCTAGCCAGCACGCCTCCCGAGGCCTCCGTTCTTCATTCTGATGATCCATTTTCTACAAAAATCCTGCTCCTAGGTTTTCCCGATGTTCTGAGGTTGTTTCTTATGTTTTTGGGCCTCCGATCTTTTTTAAAGACATTCATTGATTCACCGCTCAAGAATGGTAGGAGAACACCATATAACAAGAATGGCGGAGGAATTAGACCGTGTTAGTTTGGTCTGGTTGTTTTCGCAGTAGTTCGTTAGCAAATGGTTTAGAGAGAACCAATAACATGGAAGGGAAAACAACATTCCTCATTCATAAACACTCCCCTACTTCAAAAGAAGTTCGTCGTTGTCAAGCGCCGTAGAGGATGGCATCGATTCTGTCCTCACCAGTGTCTCCTCCCTTGTCGTAGAGGAAGAAGATGGTATGGAAACCGAGGCCTCCGAATCAACATTCATCGTCGGAGAGTTGATGTTCTTTGTTGAAGATGAAATTCTTCAAGATGAAACTAGAGCTCTCCTCCCAAAGTCTCAACACAACTATCCAACCCTAAATTAAATAAGACTTACTCTTATTTTAGTATAACATGCCAAGCATTTCAATTCTAAAATTCAAACACATAACTCACTTAATTGATTAAGTGTGTTGGCATGATTAAAGACGAGAGAAGGGAGAGTTACAAATTAATGGAGAGTTCCCAACTTGAAGTGGGTTTAAAGGAGTTAATGGAATTTGAAGGGGTGAGGCTCATGTGGGCCCAACCTCACAAATATCCTAATAAGAGGAGTTAGAATATAGTGGTCCCACCCCAACTCCCATACTTAGGATAAAACCACATAGGTTAGAAGTAAAATTTGTTCCACAAATTTTATTTACTTCACATTTAATCCTAAATTTTTAGCAACTCATCCTGAGAAAACTCACCTTCAGAAAAGGTCCTCTTAAGAAACTACCACCGATACGGTTTCATCGGTGCGCTCATATTTCGATTCCATGCACCAGTTTAAAAGATAGAAAAACCCACTCATTCATTCAATGAACTTACCCAAGGGAAACTTCGGAAATTGATTCTAGGCACACCGGGCCTCAGAATCAGGTGCCATCAGAAACTGCGTACTCATAAAATCCTAAAGCAATTATGAAAAAAAATTTCCTTGAAAATTACGAGTCTTTACATGCCACTTGAATTGTGAAACTCTAGTTTGGAGTTTTGGTGTCTCATGCCCCCTACTGTGGGGGTCGGCTCCATAGTCTAAGGGATCGACATTACGGAACTCCAACAGAATTTCATTGCTTGGAGAATCTTGTTCGATACCCCTCCCACAAGCTCTATATTTATATGAGAGGGGGAGTGTATGTAATAACGTGAGGAGTTATTGGGGATAATAAATTAAGAAGCTTTCTAATCTCCCAACGACATCATTATATAGGATTTTTCATGTCAATCCATTCGTTGGCCTGACTCACTACAGGTCCCACAACCTGCTTGTCTGTTGGTGGAAAAAAGATAAAATAATGAGATTATTTTATTTAATTTCTTTTAAAAGTCATAGAAAATAACTTCTACTCTAGACCAACTACTGTCAAAGTAAGGCCTCCCTTGATCGAATTACAACACTACAAATTCATCAGTATCCTCATATTTTTAATCCGAGCAATGGTTCAGAAGTTAGAAAATTTCACTCACGCGTTTAATAAACATAACCGAAAAAATCTCAAAACTACTTTACAGGCACATCGGGCCTCAGAATCACTGGATTTCAATTTTCACAAACTCATAATAAATCCATATTATTAAAAAAATTACATGGATAATATACGTATTTACTTGTGCAGATCTATAATCTTAATTTTTATGATTTGGACATTCTTCTTCATGTTAATTTTATATAGGAAGCCTTATTTGATCAACAGTTAAAAGCAAGAGGTATAAATCTAAACGATGTGGTTTGATAAATGTTTTGTATGTGTAATATTATAATTTCACCAACAAATTATGCATTTAATAGGTTGAAATAATGAATTGAACAATTCCATGTAGTCCCTTTCAATGTAATTTGTTATGACCATGATTAAGGTTAATGTTTGCGTTAGAGAAACCATTAATAAAGAAAAATATTTCAAGTATTATACTGTGATTAGTAAGACATGAATTTTGGGTGACTTCGTAACACATATTCGCCATTTATTGACTTTTTTTGAGAAAACTATCATGTTTTATATTGTGAACAATTGATATAAAAAGTATATAAATGAATATAATACCATAATTTCTATAATTTTCCATTGATATGTGTGATGTGATATTGGGGGTTACCTTGTTTTTATAACATGTGTTACTACTAAATACTTTAATACTTATATAGGATGTTGTCCCCATGCGACACGATAAAATTATTATACAATGAGATAGGCTTAGTTAACATTTTGAAATACTTTTATAGTGGTCGTGGCTTAGTTTAAATGTTGAAATGATTATATACTATGCTGCGCGCAAAGACACCTGATGAAAGGCCTATATAGTAGGCTCGACCCTTATTGAAAAGTAAAATTATTATACCACTAGTTTTATATTGATTGTTCTGATTTATACCATTCATACAGGGTTATGGTTTACATGGTTGTAATACACTAATAGAGTCATTTTATCTTGTCTAAATGGTAGGTTATGATATTCCATGTTTATATGACTATTGGCACGGTTTTAAGAGAAGACATGAGAAATTTTGGTATTATTCTCTAGTAAGTTTATGTGTTATTATGTTTTTAATTAATTTATAAAAGTGTTCATTATATCATTTCATAGAATCATTATCAGCCTTGTTATATTTAGTCCTGGTGGTGTAAACCTAATGAGTTATATAGACATCCTATTCAATTTGACATTTGGTACTCAATCAGATTATATAGATATAGGTTTGGAATATTGAAAGATAAGAATATGTTTATTGTTTGCTTACTAATTGGGATGGAGTTTGGAGATGAGACCAATGTGGGGTTTGGGACCGGGGAATTTGAAGCCCTTTTTGATTTAACTATTATTTTATATTTATTTAACCAAGCATGGAATACAGTGAGATTATATCATGTTAGTACATATTTACATTATTCTTTATTAGATTGTTCATTTGTGTTATATTTTGGTTTCCAATGTATTATATTATTTCCTTAATTTACACACTCTAATATTTTTTTTATTTTTATGTATTATTATGATGTGTTGTATCTATGTAACAATCTGGTATAATCTCCCCACTATATTAATCACACCCCTTCTGCTAGTCGGCATCCTCTGATGTATATGGAGGCCTGATTATAGTCATTTAATCATACCATTCTAGAAACATGAGTGAGTACGAAATTGGGTGATGGTCAAAAATTCATTTATTTAAATGGATTATTTAGTAAAATAATTTATTTTTGTCGACATTATGTTATTTTTGGGTGCTCAGTTCTTAATTTCAAAATATCATCCATGTGTTAACCATATTAAAATGGGTTTTTATTCCATCATATCCAAAATAATTATAATGAAATAATTTTCATTTTTAATAATAAATTATACTTTTATTACTAATGAAAATTTGTGGTTATGATTGAAATACTATGTTACAATAAGGTATATAGTAGACCATCCATACACATGAGTAACATTTCCAATTTTAAATAATAATTATTTATAGTTGTTCTGTCCTATATTATCATATAAAAATTATAATTAAATCATAAATATCATATTATTTATTCAAACACACTTTTATATAACATCCTTGTGACGTTGTAAAAAAAATTCGATATCGCTTTGTAAGGTATTAGTATTCCAAAAGGGTTAATAATATAGTTATATATTTATATTTGACCCGAACCCACACTCATAGATCCACTTATAGATAAGAAATATTATATTTCAGGCTTTGATACCTATGAAGGTGTCCCAATAATCACTATCACAAACATAAAATATCAAAATTAATTATTGGATCACATTCATTCTCAAGGTCAATTTTTTTAGTATTTTAGTGTATTATGACAGACTACTAACATATCGGATTTATAAACAAGTAGTTTATTAAGGTGAGATTATGATAAAACTATACATATAATTTACTATTGAACATTATGTCATCATCATAAGAAATATGAAACCATTATTGACATTATTTGTTCTACATTATTCTTGAAATATTGGAGAAATATAAACATAAGAATGATGAGATAAAATACTCACTAATTTAAATATAAGTATTAAATATTGAATTTAATTTGTAAGAATATGATAATAATAACTATATTTTACATAAGAAATGTTCATGATCATAACATAAAATATTCATACCAATAAATACATGGATTTTAAATCCAGAAAACATGGCATAACTCTAACAAATTCAGGATTCATGAATATCAATAGTCATTAGAAAGTTTATATAAATATAGAATAATGGAAATATTTTTAACACTTAATAACATCAAAAAAAGTAATGTTATCAAGGAAAATCATTATCATAGATCACTGATGGAACACTTTTCATTGGAACAACCATATAGATGATATAATATATTATTATATGTAGAACATAATCATTATCCAATGAATTGAGTTGCTATTTTAGTATACACATCGCATAATATATACTGATATCACCCAATAATATCTGGGAACAACTATTTTATAAGGTATATCAGGATCACCTCACACGATCTTGAAAAAACTATTATGTATATAATCCAAGGATCAGAATGTAAAAAGTATTCATAGATCCTATATTTCATCATATTAGTCACAAAACAACCATTATTCCTTTCATGACATTATTAACCTATAGAAAAGAAATAAGTTTACTGAAAATATCTATTAAACGTGGTTATCTTTTTTAAATGAGATGAAATTTATAGAAATATATATGAACCATGAATAAATCATCGAAATGAAATAGGATCCAGAAAAATCACATCAATACATGTCCAATCAATAGAACCAAAATAGTTTCTATAACAAGATTTTAGAAATATGTTAAACATGTGGAAAAGAAATGGGGTTTATAAAAATATATTTTAAAAATGATTACATAGTGAAAAGAAATTTTATCTGTGTTAATATCATAATCATAATAGATGTTTATTATTTATGGTATCAATACCACATATCCCATGTAGTGTGTATGTTAATAAAAGGGATTTTGTCATTAGGGAATGAAAATACCATTAAAATTTCATTAAAATAATCCAAGAGAAATAATTTTATTTCCATTTTTAGTGAAATAAATATATTTCATCCTAGTTTTGAAATAATTTCGAAAAATCACATGGAATGTGTCATGTCGAAAATATCCAATACATATTAAAAAACATAATTTAAATATATCATTTTCTAAAACAATAATGAAATAATCTTATTTGAAAATAACAGCGAAAAATTCATATAATTCATTGAAAAGTAACATTTTGAAGATAGTGAAATGTTATCTTCATGCCGAATCCTCTAAAAATGAAGATTTCATTTATATTTTGGCAAAAACTTTAAAATGATCATTGTTTGAAAAAAATGATTATTTTTTATTTTTTTGTAAAACTGAATTATGGGAATAAATGTATTTTAATATTTATTTTTAAAACATTTTTCCAAACATTTATTTTTTTTAGAAAACATGAACATTTTAAGAGAGATATTACCACTCTAAAAGAGGATACACAATCATTATCACTTAAAATAGTCATTCTTGATATTTCATGAATCAATATGGGTGAAAATGGATGTTAAAGAAGTGAACCACATTCACAAACAGTTTATAATAAAATATTTATGGTTTAATAAAATAATTGTATGTTATTACGTCCAATGTATCCTTAAATACAAACAACAATGATGGAAAATAGAATGTATCATAAAGACCATTCCAATTATTAACTTTTTATATTTGTGATCCATGAAATAATAAATTCAAATGAAATATTAAATATCAATAAAATGATGATATTCATGAAATATCATGTCTGATGGTAGAAGATACCCCTCATAAAAGACTGATGGCATGTATCATTACAATATGACTCAATAGAGGGAAATTGAGATGATTTCCCATAAGGATTTCTTAATCTATAGATCAAAACCTCATAAATTTGAGAGAATCATATGTATTTATAAATAACAATAATTTTAATGTAAATAGTCAAAAATTAAAATTTTTGTGATTTCTATGTATCATATCACAAAAATAATTTTCGAATATAGAATATACCTCACTTAAGTAATAGCGAGACCTAAAACTCATACCGAAAGTACCAAAATTACATTTGTATCACATATCTCTAATATAATATGCTAAAATAATTATTTTTACATCATAAGAGAAATAATAATTTTTTATCTAATAAATATATTTTATATTTAATTTATTATATACATATTTTAAAAGCCTTAGCGAGTTGAATATAAATTGAGTATTTTGATAATGTTTGTTTAATTGTATAAAATTATATTTTGGGTGTTGATGATGGTCAAAGAAGTAGTTATTTAAAAATATATAGAGTAATAATCATGAAATATTTTTTCAATCTATGTATCATTTATTCTTTGGAAATAAATCAAGGAATATGATTATGAGAATTCAACTACTTTACAATTTTAGAGATAGTAAGGCTTACATATGCATTAGTATGGGTGATGTTTTTCAATGATCTTTTTGGAAATAAGGTATGTAATATTTTTATTCATAAAAATTAATAATAATATCAAAAATAACTTATTATTTAATAGAAGAAATTTATAAATGTCATCCATGTGTTTTGGTGGTGAAAAAACATTCACATCACTTCATAATGGCGGTCTTCTACACATGCATTGGAATAACATTGTGATTTTGTAGAGTAAGACAGAAAATGATATATTATATTTTCATTGATAAAAATATTTCACTCATATAATATTTATGTAATTTATATTTCATATATTCATTTATCATATCCTTATTATGTTTTATGCAATATATTGGATAAAAATGAATCACCTTGCTTTAAGAGGCGATAGTCTTCCATACACACATGTGACATTAACTTATACCCATAAGAATGTAATTTACGTAAATATAAATGATATAATAACTAAATAATATTAAATACATTGAAAATATCATAAATCTAAATTAAATACATCAATAAAATAATCTGTGATAGGAGATTATTTAAAATAAATTATATCGGTTCACGAGTTAGTAGGTTGCCCTAGAAAAGAATGATGATTTGATATTCCATTTGAGGGAAGAAGACATAGATTTAGGTCATGAAATTATTAAAATAGCATCTTAGACTAAGTGAGAAACATAGGTAGTTAATTCATAATTATTGATGAATATTTTAATGAGGTGGAATAATTAATAATAATCCCACGGCTGAGAAAAATACATATTTTTCATACATCCTCTTCCATTAAGAAAATATTTCCATGTTAGAGTGAATTGAAAATACCAATAAGGTGATAGATCAAGGTTATAAAAATTAAAAAGGAATTTGGGATGTTTATTACCAAATTTTATTGGATTTGATGGTGTGTAGTAGAGAGTAGTGTGGGATTCCTTTTATTAGTGAGGTGAGTGGAACAAATGTAATTTTTGATTATTGAATGGTGTACCCTTGATTATAACTAACCACAAGGATCCAAAATTGAAAATTATAAAAAAAATCATTCTATGATCTTTAAATATCCCTACAATGGATTTTATACTTATTTCAATATTATTTTGACTATTATTGTTTTATTTAACCCCAGATAAACATGCTTTCACCTTAACCCAGTAATTAATTAATACTATTTTCAATATTTGTTATCATAAAAAAATTAATTTTACCTAATGAGATAATATATATTATTATAATTAAACATATTGATTCTATTTCTCCCATTTTATTCATACAATTAAAACAATTAATTTAACCTGATACCCACAAACATGACAATAAATAGGTTTTCTAGAAGTGTGTTTTTCGAGAAAAGGATGATTTTATATTCACTCTAGGAATAATAATAATAATTATACAAATCAACATTAATATTTAGATATATGTATATATATTTAATATGTATATTTCATTTAAATCATTCAAAATTAGGATGTTGATTTATTTATTTAAAAATGAAAAACACTGTGCACATTAAAAATGTTTTCAAGGGAATCCAAGTATTTAAACCGAAAATCAAACTTATAACAAAATAAAATTTTAAGACTATTACAATGGAATTAAATAGATCATATATAATTATATATTTATTATTTCATGCAAAAAAATATACAAAAAATAAGGTGGATTTTTTATTTCCCAATTTAATGAAAATAAATGATATATTTAAAAAATTAGTATTTTTTACTATTCTCAGAAGAGACAATACTTTTTGAAAAAACAAAAAATATTACCAAATATTTATTTTGAAATATTGATTTCCAATTGATGTAATATTTACAAAATAAATTTCAAAATATTTCAGAATTTAATTATAACTGTTTATCGGAAAAAGTTATAAGGTCAACTTTGATGAAAGCATATTTTTGAAGAATAAAATTTCATTTATTAAAATTTATTTATTAGTGACTATTAATTTTTCTAATAACATATAATTACTAGGATATTAAAATAAATATAGATATCAAAATTCATTTAATATTATTCATATATGCTAATTAAATTTTTAGGTTATAATGGTTATATATTTTGGGGGACATTTATGCTCTATGGTATATATCGAATACACCATCAGACATAATGATATTTATTTAAAATATAATTTTTTTACATCCTACCCATTTTTAGTAAATTTAAACCTCGTAATTATACCATAATTTCAATTTTATATATAAGTCTTAAAATAATAGTTTTATTAACCCACATCGTTAAAACGGTTAACAAAATAATCACTTGATAAGAGAGAATGAGATATTTGATGGACGTCTGGAATAACACAAAACTAGGATCACTGGTTTGAGAAAATTTTTGTAATGTAATGATACATACATGGAATAAAAAATTAATTTCTAATTAAATGTGGAGATCCTTGTGATAATTTATCCATAGAATTTATGTTATTAAGATAATGGAAAGACATAAGAAAACATAAACCAAAGATTTTTATAAAATGATATTTATATAATCAAAAATGAAAATAATAGGAAAATATTTTTTTGAATATAATTTCATATAGTTTTGTAATTTATTTCCATCTAGAATAGGAAGATAAGTAAATATACTTATATGATGTGTGTAATTTCAATAGTTTATAAATTTCCACCATAATCTCATATATTTCTCCAAAAGATGAGTATTCAATTGAATATTTTAAAACAATTAAAAAAAATATCATTTAATGTCTCATTTAACAATTAAATGGATTAAAATATATTTCCCCTTCTTGTATAAATTAACAAAAACAAATTGGCTATCACTAGGTAAGGTAATTACCAAATATAATAAACCTTACTATGATAAAATAATACAATAATATTCAAAATTCAACAATAAAACCAATAGATTAGAATGAAGGATTCTATAAATAAATATCAAAATATCCCAAATATAGACAATATTAAATAGTGTTTTTAACCTCATATTTTATCTCATATCTTTAAGTAGTCAAGTCCAAAAATATTGAAAACATCTTCAATACATCATATAGGATAGTGGTATGTGTTTCCCTGTTGTTTCCCTTCGGTTTTCGTTTAATGCTCGGGTACCTTATCGAATGAGAAAAGATTTCTCCAAACTCTAGGATTTAAATTTGTAAAAATATAATAATTATAACTTTCATAGAAATGTGATGAACATCCATTAATAGTAAATTAATTAAAAAATTCATATAAACCATAATTGTTCTTAACACTATAAAACATTTTAAATATAATTTCAACGTCATGTTACTAATTTTAGGAACTCCAAGGCCCCATTATTGATGATTAATTTGTTTGGATTTGACTAATGTGGTTTTGGGTGGAATTTTTAATTTTTTTTAAAAAATATAGTCTCTTCTAAGTTGGTGCAAAACATTCCCAAAACATACACTATCCTATTAAAAACAATGAAACCCTTGTCAGTAGGGGATCTCATGGTTAGGGATTAGTTTTAAAAACATCATTCTTATCTTGTTGAATATGTGAAACCCAATATAGGGGCACATGGTTATGGAACATGGTTTCTATAACTGTGTATCCATGAATAGATAATCATGCGAATGGTGATATTTATTTTAAAAAAATGTTAAAAAATTCGACAATTGATTTTTTACATCATGATCAACACCAACATCTCATAAAAATATGTCATAGTTCCGGTAGGCTATACAAAAAATTTATAGGTTCTCTCAAACATATTATATGGTAGATATTATTGTAGCGAGCCTCATTTAATCCCTCTCTATTGATCATTTTTTATCTTGTTCCTTATATCTCACTCTATATTTTTTTTATATATAGGATTGGTTAGATAATCATATTTTTGATGGATCTAAAATACATTGATTTTAATAGTTATTATCTATTTTTCCGAACTCTATTGAAATCCATAGAAAATACCATTATAGGTGTTTTGTAACATATTCAATGTGATAAATGTTTGTGGTTCTATCTCAGTTTTCACAAATGATTTAACCTTGAATTACCTGAATTTATTTAAATTTTACACAAATTAAATTATGAAATACCAATTTTATGATAATAGAATGTGAAATTGATTTGGTGTGGAATATTACAGAGTGACCCAAATTCTAATAGAATTGGAATTTGGGGTCCAAATTAAAAAATGAAAGGATTTTTGTAAATTAAATTAAGAATTTATTTTTATAACAAAGGGAAAATTAAATTGATAAGAAATAGTTATTGGGTTTACCTTTACAAATGAAAGAATTGATTAAAAAACTATATTTTTTGGTTTTAATGTGAAATAGGAATGTTGAAGCTAGAAATGGTGAACTTTAATTTCAAAATGTTATGAAATGATTTCCCCTTATTGATTGATTTTTTGACCAAATGCAAGAATGGGTAGTTATTGTGTTATTTGGGATAGACATGAAAGTATGGTAATTCCCAAACAATATATTTATACTAAAATCACACAAAAACTAAGGTTAGGAAGATCATATTTCTAATGAAATGTTGATGAGTCCGGTGCAGTATGAGCCTGATGAATATGTTTACAGATATTCCGTGATCACTGATATGAAAGTGTGAGGACACTATTTATTTAAACAACCTTAACTCTAGTAAAATTAATGAGTTCTTTATTGTTATTACATTGATATGTATTCCATTGATTGTGGAACTACATTAAACATGGTTAGTAATTTTTATAAATTTATATATATATATATATTTTACATAATCCATTGATTAAAATGGTTCCATCATTTGAAATGAAATTTGTGTTTTGTTTTAAATATGAGAATTTACTACAATGCCATATAAAATTGATTCCATGATTCAGTTTATTATTTTTGAGTAATATTATGGTTCACATGGAAAAACACTACTGATATTTCGATCTTAGACCCTACCATTGCATCCATGAAATTTTAGATATACTTCTACGATGTTTGACTAAAGTTGAAGATCCTATTAGTGGAGGTGAAAGTTATTTATCTTTTGGGATTGAATTATTGATACATTTTGGATTTTTTTTGATCTTGTTAATTTATAATACTTTAATGATGTACTATTTGGGTTTTAAGTGTATTTTTTTTCTCAGTTATAGTCTCATTTGTATTTTTTGAGAATACTGATATATATTAATAATAATACCCATTTTTTTGGAAAATTGATTCCATGTTTAATATTTCATTATTCTAGGTTCTATTATCCGGCCCAGGGGAATCAGTATGGCCCTATACGATATGGTTTTTATAGATTAGGTATCAGGGTACTATGGTGTCTGAAATTGTTTGTAAAAATTTTATATTAATGGTGCAAGGTGAGAATATTTCCTTGATATCAGTTTTCGGTTTGAAATATCTTTCCAATGCATAATAAATAGTTGGGATAGATTTACTAGGAAATTCTAGAAACAAAACCTCTTGATTTCAATTTTGGGACGGATTTGATCATTTCTAATTAATACTCAATTGGTTGCTACCTTTCATGAGTGTTCCTTTTGGGGAAAATAAGATGTGTCATATCATTTACAGAGAGTAGGGTCTGAGATTTATAAGTTATTGAACTTCTTATCATGTGTTTGGGAAAATAATATTAATGTTTTCTTTTGACATAGAGTGAGAAAAATTATTATATGACCTCCCTCCTTTGGCAATCGGTTTCTTTATGTTTTTTCTTCTAACATCACATGTTTTCCATTGGTAATTGAGTTGTATTTATCAATTTAATTTGTACTAGGTACTAAACTAGTACCTGTACCTTATTAAAATATGAAACCAATTGAAATGAATGTGTTTAATAATAATAAATTGAAAGATCATTTAGAGAAATTTTTTATACTCATGATTATGTCATCATTGGTAGAACCTATTCTAATTACTATGAATTCTGATAGAACATTTCACCTTTTTTATTATCACAAAAATATTAAATGAGTTACCTTAATGAACAAGTATCCCTTTCCACATATAAATGAAATTTTTTACCAATTAAAATGGGAAAATTGGTTCACAATGATGGATATTTAGTCTTGTTATCCCTATTATTGAATAAAAGAATCTAATATTTTGAAAATGTCCTTCAGATGACGGTATGGTCATTATGAGTTTCTTTTCATAAAAGTCATTCTAATTAATTCTCCTATAATATTTATAAATTTGATGTAAAATATATTTAATGAGTATCCAGATATGTTCATGGTGTTCATTTTAAATGAAATCCTAGTTTACTCTATGAATAATGATGAACATGTGCCTCAATTGAGATTAGTTATAGAATTTTTGAAAAATCACAAACATTATTCAAACATATCAATTTTTGATTTATAGATTTGGGGGGTTCTTGGGACACGTGGTTTCAGAACATGGTATCTTAGTTGATACCGATGTGGTGAATGCTGTTATGAAATGGGAGAAACAATATATTGTTTTCAATATTTAGAACATCATTGTATTTTATGGTTATTATCTATAGTTCATAAACGATTTATAAATTTTGGATTCCAAAAAGTATTAACAAAATTAAAGGGGAGTGGAGTTTTTTTGATAAAAAAAGGTCAGATTTATGTTTTTGAGATGAATCAACTTTTCACTATTGTGGAAATGTAGATTCATCTAGAGGCCTGGTAGTGATATGTCATCTTCTATGATTCCCCGAGGTTGATATTCATATCTTTTTAATGTAAGGAAATGACATGTTATCCTATTTATCTCAGCAGCTCAGATCATAAGAGAAAATTTACCCAAATCATGACATTGAACTCATTACCATGATGCATGCACCTAAGAGTTATCAACATTATCATTTTGAAGAATGGTTTACCTTATACTATTACCATATGAACATGATTTAAATTTAACTTATAATATTTGAATCTTAACTAATGGTGTTGGGTGGAGTAACTAATACCTTTTGATTCTGATGTTTTATATACCCCTGGGAATGGGAATTTCATCCCTGATGCCTTGAGTAGGGAATATATAACGAAGGTCATGATAGAACCATTGGAAGAGTGGAACATGATTGATAATTTTTCATCGCATTATATATGAATTAGGAAAATATCTTATGAGGTTTAATTGTATGCAATTCAGTTGAAATCCAAATATATCTTGACTATTCTTCTTGAAATATACATTGGCGATGAATTCCAATGCATTAGAGACACTTTATGGAAGTGATACTATTTATGAGCATTCATTCCCCAGTATGGGAATTATATATTTTTAGACTTGTTTCATTATGTTGTTAAATATGAGAAATACCGTGATATTGGATTTACATAATTTACGGTGGGAACTTATCCTAGGAACTAAAAATATGTTTTCTGGTAAGAAACATTTATTCTAGTGGAAATGTATGAGATATGGAATTTATAATTTTGTATCTTAATTATATACCTTATAATAGGTTAAGGATAATCAACAGAGACCTTCTAGTTATCTTCAAACCATCCAATGGAATCCTGTATGGGGGATGAGAACTCTATGTAATTTTTTAATTGGATTCCTTGTACACTAATAATGATGAATAAATTATGTGTTGTAATAGAAATGCTAACCAATGTATCTCAATTTATACCCATTCATTAAACAACCAATGTTTATGGTATGGAAAATATCTATGTGATATATATTGAACGATTTCATAGAGTTCCATATGATATAAGCTTTTATATTGATCCCCATAGTACAGATCGATCATTGAGTGGTGTTCATGAGGCACTAGGATCTAAAGTAAATCTTTGTATGACATACCATTAACAAATACATGGACATAGAGAGACATAATTTCAAAATATTTATGATATTATTAATGTTGGCATCGTTAATTTTGGTGGATCACATGATGACAGTTTGGGATATGTTTAGTTCAATTATAATAATATATTCCTATTTGAGGCCATAATAGACCCCCATGAGGCCTTATATGGCTGTCTTTGTAAATAACTGTTATTTCATTAGAGATTTTTGAGAGTTCCTTATTTAAGAAGGGCTAGGTCTAAGACAAAAAAATAGATCATATTGATTCATCATTGAATTTAGATTTCCCGATGTAATTATAAGTCTTATATTGATCATTGTCATAGAGAATTGAAGTTTTTAGTTAGTGACCATGTGTTCAAGAATGTTTCACCTTCTGTTGGTCATGGACAAGTTGGGATGTAAAGGGATCTCATTCATCTATTTGTTGGAAAATTTGGGGTTGTCTAGAATTTTTGAAAAGTAGAATACCATTTTCTACTTCCTCCAATGTTAACATTTATATATAATCTATTCAATGTATCACAAACAACATAAATATTATTATGATCTATCTCATGTTCTGAGATCATGTGATCCCGATGCTTAACATGATTTATCCATTAATGATAATTGAGCTTGGATAGTTTATTTTTAATCCATGGGGATTCATTGGAGGATGATTACCTTTGTTTGAATTCAATGTGAAACTGAAATATTTAAATTAGAAATGCAAAAATATTTTTTTAAACTAATGTTAAATGATTCTACAATTATTCATTAATTTATTGAGCATTGTAGAGCTCAGGTTGTTAGTGTATTATTTGGTAAAATATTACTGTAATGTTAGTTCCCTTGATGTGTATTTATAAAGAAAAATTTAATGAAATCTAGTTAGGTAGATCACATTCTATAAATATCATTGGGGAGTCATATTCGGCATGAGCACAAGGGACATGTGTAAACATATTCATGTTTCAATAATATGAGAGGTTGAGGATCCTATTAATATAAATTATCATAACACCTAGAATATGACAGTATTTCTTATTGTTAATACTATTATATATATTCCATTGATTTTGAAACATCCCTAATCATGACTAGTAGTTTATATAAAATATTTTATATGAAATGTTTACGTAACTGACTATTATAAATGACTTAATTATTTTAAATAAACATGTTTTTTTTTGTTTTAAATATGTAATTTTACCATAATTTCTAATTTTTTTAATACTAAAATCATGATATGTTTAACAAATTTTTGGAATACTATGATGGAAAACATGGAGAGAAAAAATTGGGATTTTGATATCACACCCTACCATTTTCTTTTGACAATTTTATATTTTCTTATTATATGTTCGAGTAAATGGAAAATGTCTGTCAGAGGATGTTGAGGTTCATGAACCTTTAGGTTTGGTGTTTTGACACATTCGATATTTTGGAGTTCGATCATGTATGTCTCTCATTCTTTGATTTTGGACAATTTGGGTTTTGATATAACTGTTTGGTTTTTGGTACTGTTTGATTTTGGAGTTTGGAGCATAATGACATGTATCGATTATCGTCAAATTTTTTCATGGTAAATTTATTCCCTCACCTATATTTAATTATGATAGGTTCTAGTTTAAAACCCATGGGGATCAGGAATTCCCTTCAGGCTATGTCGGTACCAGCATGAATATTAGGGAACCATGGTATATAAGAATGATCAATATAAAAATTATTCCTCAAATAAAATGTCATGTCAATCCAAAATTGTTATATATACCCAAAAAAATTGTTACATATTCCAGAAATTCATTAATAACCTTAATATTTTATTATATAAAATACATATGGTGCATCTAAGACATAAAAAATATGATTAAAATCAAAATGTCATACCCATGATGGAATCCATAATTCATAATATAACCTCGAATAAAAGGATCCCAATAATCAATTCTCTCTAAAACCTCGTATTATATCTTCTATAACAGCCCTGCATCTACACTCCTAGATCCTGTGTGATAATAATTGTCATTATATTTCTAGAATTGATTCAAATCAAGGTGACCTAATTTTCTCCATCCAACCCGAACAACATCCAAAGGAAAAATTGGATCACAGTCACTATTATGGACCTACTTGGTTTATTGTTTATTAGAAGTAGATATATCTATTAACATCATGGAATCATAAAAATCTTCCTCATAAAGAGGTATACTATATCCCAATATACCGATTTCTAAATATACCAGATTGAGTCATGATCATCATACTTTTAAAACAATTATAGACATAAATCATTCAGCATAATTATTTTTATCTTGGGTAAAATAAAACAAATGAATGATGATCTCTAACTCTTAGAATGGGTAAACATAAGAATTAAAGAATGAATTTAAACAGTGATAATAAGACAAGCCTAATGTTATGATGATATAATCAATGTTCTTGACCATAACATAACAAAATTCATATCCACAAATACCTAGGTTATTAATCATAAAACTTAAAGTAACTCTTTAAAAAAGATATTATCCATGGAATTTAACTGGTCACTAGCCATGTGATATAAATCTTGATAATTGGAATCTTTTATAACTTATAAAAACATCCCAAAAACATGTAAGTGTCTTGGAACGTAGTCATTATAAAACCATTATAGAACACTTACATTTGGAATAACCATATTTTCGACAACCAAAATGATTATTCCACGAACATAATATTTACTTCTGAGTTGGAGTGCTTTCATGGTTCACATATCGTACGAGCAATATCATGCTCACTCAGTGTAATCTTGGTGAACCCATCATTTAAATGATATTGTGCTCACCTTACACTATTTACGCACACCATTCAATAATAACATCCATGAACCACAACATTGATATTGTATATAGAGCATAAATTTTATTATTAATGTAATATAACAACCATTATTACTATCATAACTTAATTAACCCATAGAAAAAAAATTGGTTCCATTATAATCTATTTGATACATGAATAACCCATGGATGATAAATAGGTTCCCTAAAAACTCTTAAAAATAATTGTCACCCTGGTAAATGAAACAGGTTTCATAATAATATCATTAAAACATTATTAACCCATGGAAAATAAATGTGTTCCATATAAATGTAAATAAAAAATGATTAACCCAAGGAAAAAAGGTCCCATTAAACTATTTTTGAAACATTATTAATATATGAAAATAAATGGGATTTATTTCAACATCATAATCCATGTAGATGAATAGTAATGATGGTATTAATACAACATATTCCTAGAGGAGTGTATATAACATAAAGTTCTATTATTGTTATAAATAATTTTAAAATATAATATAATAAAATAAAATGGATTCATTATGAAATAATAATTTGGTATTGATTTAAATTATAAGATTTCACCTTATATGGAATTGATTTTGAATAATATCTTAATAAATATTTTCAGGAAAAAATCCATTCCATTTGGAAAAAAATATTTAATGTCTATTATTTTTTAGATATTAATTATAAAATTGTACTAGAATAGAAATATTTATACATAAAAAGGATGATTTAAAACATTATGAGATAATTATGAAATAATGTTCCATTCATGTGAATTATGTTAATAGTGTTGATTGTTTTACGTTTTTGTATGAAAATTAATAAATATATATTTTTGTAAAAAAATATTAATATTAATTTCAAATCATGTTTTAAGAAAACAATTTTGTGTTAAAATGTCTTGTGAAATTCATTCGAAGTCTTTTTTTGAAAATATATTTTGAATTTGTTTTAGAAAACATGGTTATTTGATGAGAAATATTCAAAATATAAAATAATACATAATATCCGTATCACATAAAAGTGAATTTATATATATGTAATCAATAAATAAAGGATAAAATTGAAATTCTTAATGTGGAACACATTAAAAATATTTTTCATAAATAATTATATGTGGTTCAAGAAAATAGGATAATATTATCTTTTTTAATGCAACATTCATTATAAAAAATCTCGTGGGAATGACAATAATAACATAAATTGGTTTCCACTTTCATATATTTTAAATCATGACCACCATGAATGAATAGATTAAAATGAAACATAAAATATCAAGAAAATAATTACTTTCATGAAATAACATTTTAACGGGGTAGTATATGTACCTTCTAAAATAAGATAGGTGTTTAATGTTACAACACGCCTCAATGAAGGGAAATTGAAATGATGTCCCTTAAGGATTTGATAATCAATTTGATAGAAACCCAGGAAAGAGAGAAACTCATATGGATTCATGAATCCAAATAATATTCATGTGATGAATCCAAAAGTAAATTTTTTCTGTAGTATATATACCACACAAAATAAATAAGTGGTGAATATATTATGTGTATCGTAGAAGTAAACGTGACACCAGAAACCATTAACTCGAGTCCAAACATTCCATGTCTGTCCTTTAACTCCTATATAATGAGAAAATATCAATTATTCTATTTCATCATAACCTATTATAGTTTTCATACCTTATACCAAAATAATTATTTTAATTTTTCATGTTGACATATCTTAAAGAGTAAAATGTTATGTCTACGTCGACTATTTTGAGTATGTTCAGTTCATTGATTAAAAATGGATTTGATGTGTAGAAAATGGTAGAAGGGGAATTTTTTTCATCATATAAAAATTAATACTCACGATATAATTATCATATTTAATCATAATTTATAGTTTTGAAACCTATAATGAAATATTTTAAGGACAAATTAACAACATTTTAATCATCTAAACGGAAGGTCGTCCATATGTATAACTAAAATTTTCATTATTAAACAACAATTAATGAAATAAGATTAGTAATATTTATATTAAAATAATAAAAATCATACAAATAATATATTATTATTTAATTAAATATAATTATATATATAATCTATGTGTTTTGTTGATGAACATGTATCACATTAATTCATGGAGGCGATAGTCTACACGTGTGGATGAATAAAATTATTACTTTTTTGTGACAGTATTAATTGATATATTACCTAAAAACAATGATAAATTGTATATCAATAAAATAATAACTTAATATATATCACATTTAACAATTAATATTATCCTTATTATGTTCTATGTAAGTTTTTAGTGAAAATCAAATCACATTGCTTTGTGATGCTGTTGTCCACCATACATATAAGCAATATTAGCGAATTCCCACAGAATTGAAAATAAAAGTTATCTGTGATATCCAAACTAAATAAATATAAATATTCTATAAATAACACACACACATATATATATATACTATAAATCACTCATTACTACAAACCCTATGATTCCATGATGTAAAATCAGTGACATATATTCACTAGGTTGTAGTCCACCGTACAACAAAATGATGATTTTGAATCACATTTCTTGAAGGGTTAAAATATTTAGTCTTTGAAATTAAATTGAATGAATTTAATTAAATATTATATATTTGTGTTGTTATATAATAATGATATTAATATGTTTTACCGACATATATGAATAAATGAAATAAAAAACAAACTATTAAGAATGATAACATATTATTCAGACAATCTCATTAGTTAAGAAGTAAAAGTCTTATTATGGTGGATTTCTAGTCAAAATAAGTTATCTATGTCATTGCGAGGGATGTTACAAAGTAATTATTTCAAGGATTTTATGACATAAATTGAATTTAATGGGGGAATATTTTAGGAGATGGGTTTAATTTTATATTTATAGTGAGTGTAATACATGTACTTTTGTAAAATAAAATGTTGAACCATAGTTTTTTACATGGTAAAAGGATCCAAAATAGTCTATTCATAAGAATTATCCATGATAATATAAATATATATAACTAAATGTGACTTTATACATGTTTATAGGTCATATATGTCATTTTGTTTTCTTATGTGAATAGTTAGGTAAACCAATTTTCACCTTAACTGTGATAATTAATTTTTAGTGTTTTTAGTATTCATTATTTCAAAAATAAATTTGAACATATTAGATAATACCAGTAATTTTGATTCAAAATATTTAATCCAATTTATCAAATTCCACTCATTTAGGTGAAAAGAAATATTTTAAATTAAAGGGACATATACAATGAAAAAGTGTGTTTTCTATCTAAGTAAATATTTTAAATATTCATAACACCACATTCTCGGATAGAGTGGGAAAATTGATATTGATCAAATCAAAAAAAATTCATTTGATCACAAAAAAAATCTAAAATAATAATAATAAATTTGAAATGATGTAAGAGACATAGTAACAGTACATTAATGAAATCTATGAAATGTGTGTGAGCCACCGGAGGACTCATCCATATATGTATGAGTTGTAAAGAAGACTATGTCATACACAACATCATAAATATCATCACATCATCATCACTATCATATAATCATCAGAATCAATGCCACTGATGTCCAAAAAAAACTACATTAAATCCACCATTACTAGTGTCACAAATATACATCTACAACATCCGGGATAAATAACATAGAAACATCCACATATCATTATCATTGACATCACCTGTAATTGGTCTAAACAATCATCTCTCTAATCCCCATTACATTAAATCAAATAATATACTATTAATAATAAAGACAATAATATACCCAATAGAATATTTTTTCACTATGAAATCACAAATAATGGATCGTAAAAAACACCACCATCAATGAAGAAGAACCGCACTAAAAAAATGAAACACCAATTAATTTTATGGGTATATGACCAACCTCAAAAGCTCAATAAACAGATCCCATGAAACCATGAGATCCCACACACAAGGATAAGATGTGGCCTAAAATGAGGTGTCAATGAGAAAGAGTAGAGAGGGATCAATATAAGGGCTTGGAAATGATCTATAAAGACGGTAATAGAACCAGTGAAACTATAAAAATATTTATCTAGTGATAAGAAAGAGGTGTAGTAAACCTATATATAGAAATTAAAATTGTGTTAGAGGAATAAATTCAAATATAAATCTACATGAATCTAAAAAAATCATGAAACTCGTACAATGAATCACTAATAATCAGAGAACCTATTGAATCTCAAGACACCAGGAGATTCAACATTCCAGAACAAAATGGGTTTTAATGTGATAGATCAAGATGAAAGGTACCAGGAGGAGGGAAGGCAACCCAATTCTTTTGTGATTAATGTAGAATAAAAAAACAATAGTAACTACAATGGTGAGTGAAAACATCCAAAGATCAAAAAAAATTCTACCTTCACCATCCCATGATTCCATCAGAACCATTATAATGTATATAGTTAAGGTCAAGCGTGATACAAAAGATGAAAATGATAGATAGGGATTTAGTCCAAATCATCTAAATTAGAACACCTGAATCTGAAAATATGTTCAATGGGTAACCCTAATAGTCATAGTGAAATATCATAGAGATATCATAGGAGAGTGTGGATTTATCCTTTCACCATGAAAATTTAGGGTTTTCAAGATGTTTATTAATCAGGAAAAATATTATTTTTTAACTATATAACTAATAATAATAACTTTCTGATTTCAAGTTATTATTTGTCAATGTAAAATATTAATTAAATATTGAAATATTTCATCAATATATTTTATTGTAATTGATTATAATGTGTATTCATTCTGAACGTGAAATTTTTTTTTAGTAATATAATATTTTTAACATAAAAAAGCTTATACTAAAATAAAATATATAGTTTATTAAAATGTAATTGATTTAAATAAATATAAATATATAATATTTATGCTACATTGAATCATATTAAAAACATAGTGGTTCAGGAAAATAACTTAATTTATAGAAAATAAATGATGACTACAAAAAATATATTTTTTTCATTATTACATGGAAAATCAATATTTTCTAAAAATTCCAAAATTTCACCCTATATTAATTTTGATATGATTATTTTAAAAATGAAATTTAATTTTATTAAATAAATTTTCTATTAGCACAAATAATTAATAATAATAATTTATTACAAAATTCATTACACTATACTTTTGATGAAAACACTTTTTTTAGAATTGAATTACATAACAAAACATTAGTTGCATATTTACAATGAATTTTTAAATAATTTATATTGATTATTATATATATATATATGACCTAAATTATCTTTTACTATTTATACCCACAAATTTAATGTCTAGGTTATAATTTCTATATATATCACGGAACATTAATGCACAGTGTTGCATGTCGAATACGATGTCGAACATAATGATCTTCTTTCAGAATATCATGGACATAGAATATGATATAGGTGTAAGAACCCGATTTTTTCTACAAATGACTTTGGAATATTCTTGATGATATTCCAAAGCAGCGCTTTCAGACGGCGTGCGATTCCGAGCCCCGGAGTGGCCGAAATTAAATTTTCAGTGCGTTTACACTGGAAATGCTAAATAAATTGGATAAATCCTAAACGGAGTTCCGGATCAGTGATCCGAGTGAACGGATGGGTCCGGAATGGGGTGTTTACCCTAGGAACGACATAAAACTTGTGGGCGCGGGATGTTTGGACCCCTCGCTCGCTTTCGGAACGTTAAACGGATAATTAAATTAATTAATTTATTCGTTTAACGTTGAAAGTAAAGTATCTATTAAACGGTGGCTCGGATAGGGTAACTGATGGCACCGTTGAGTTTGGAGCATGCCGTTTACCCTAGGAGGGGTATATGTTTTGCGGGTGCGGCCCGTTTGTTAAAAATGGGCCCAGGGGCGTTTTCGTAATTTGGCGGCCTCGGGCGCTAAGATTAGTAACTTTTGAACGGGGTCTTAGAAATTTATTCTGAGACCACCGTTGCGCTCAGAGCGTGGTTCTTAGCCTAGGGGAGGCTAAATCCCAACCCTGTCGGGAATTCGGGTTCGGGGCTGTCGGGCGGTCGTTTAAGTGATTTGTATGTAAACACCCCCACCCCCTTCTTCTTCTTCTTCCTCAAACCCTCCCCCCCTCCTTCACCTCCGGCGAGGAGAGCTCCGGCGAGGCGATCTCTTGCAAGGCAGCGGAGCGGTGACGGACTCCCCATGATGCTTCGGGCATCGCCCAAGTGGTAGGAGTTGTTTTTGTTTCGTTTTATTTCCTCCCGCACCATGATCGTCCTAATTTTACATTGTCGATATGCTGTCCGATCTTCGATCCAAGCCCATAATCACGTAAATCTTGTCCCAAGCTTTCCGGAATGTTATTCGGATCGAATGTTCGACCACCGGATCGTTTCCGGTGGTCCTCTGAAGTTTCTCGGGCATGAGGCCGGTTACCGGCGAGGTGGTCTGTTGGCGGGCAGCGGTTCGGCTCCGAGCATGCGGCGCGGCGGCCGCAACATTGGAAAGCCGCGACGACGCTTGGAGCGGCGGCGGCAGGCCGGTGGCGCCGGTTGGGCACCGGCGTGAGGGAGTGGGGCCGCGAGGCGGCGGCCCCGTGCGGCGCAACAACGACCCGCACTTTGCTAGTCGTTGTGTGGAAGGTGTGACAAGCCCTCGTGGCCGGTCGGTGGAGAATCTCGTGCGGCGGGCGCACGGGTGTGAAGGGGAGTGGGCTGTGGAGCGGCGGCCCGTGGCTCGGCTGGACCGGGCCCAACCGCTGGGCCGCGGTCCAGCGGGCCGGCCCAAGCAGGGCGGACCGGCCGGACCGGGCCGGTCCGGCCCAAGGGGCTTTGCCCCTCCGTCTTCGAACGCCCGTATTTCGGGCTACGGGCGTCCGTGTTGCACGCCGTCTGTGGCAGCGAGGAGCTTCCATCAAGGCGGAGCTTTTGAGATGGTTTTGGGATTTTTTTAATTCCTGAAACGAGGGGTCTCGGAGACGCGATCTGTCTTTAAGTGGACGAGCGTTCTTCCGGAAAACCTTGTTTTGGACGGCGCAGATGCATCCGACGTCCGTTTTGAGCGCCGTCAGTGGAATTGGAACCCTGACACCGAGGTAGAGCTTTCCAGGGAGGTTTCAGGCATGGAGGCCGAAGTTGAGGCATGGGCATCACGGCCCGTCTCTTGAGCTGCGTGCAGCGTTTCACAACTTTTCCCTCAGATGTCCATTCGGGGAGTGCGAGCAGACATTTCTGGGTGTTTTTCTGAGGGGATTGTAATGGTGCAATCCGCCCGTTGTAATTCCGCAGGATGGTGCGGGCCCCGTGAGGGCCGTTTGGGCGTCGACGGTGATTTTCCAGCTTTATCACCGGGCAACCGTTTTGGACAAATGAATAGTCCATCATGTGTGCTTTTTCAAGAGGATCGCAACGGTGTGATCTATTCATTGAGTTTTGGGGCCGGGATGTGGGTCCCACGTGGCACCGCTCGTGTGTTGTGCGCCAGGATGCATCTTTTTCTCTGGATATCCGTGGAACTCAAATGAGTAGTGTTTTTGATCTGTTTTCCCAAGGGGATCGCAATGGTGCGATGCGCCCGACTGTTTTCGGGGCCGAGGCTCAGGATCACGGGACGTTGTTCGGGCGTGAGGCGGTGTTGGTGACCTTTTCTGTCAGATATCCGTTGGAGGTGAGTAAGTTGTCGATCTCGTGTGTTTTTCCATGAGGATTACAACGGTGCGATGTGTCTGGCTGTGCGGAGCCTCTTGCATGATCTTATTAACAGCAGAAGCATGGAAGGTGCTCCAGTGGTGGTTCTCCCTACCTTGTTTGTAGCAGACCCTTGGCATATGATCGCGTACTCTTTGGAGAGTGATGTAATCGGTTCACAAGATGTGGTTGGTCATGCCTCGGCCTTTGAGGTGGAGTTGTTACGTCACACCTTCGCGTTGACGTTGGGTGCCGTGTGCACGATAGCCCTTGTGCTGGAGACGAGGTATACTCTGGGAGTATACGGGAGCGCTTGGAGGTACGTGTGGTTTGTACCTGATATGTTCGTGCGCTTGGTTGGGGTTGACTTGGGGCCACACATCGTGTGGGCCCCATGTGCGTGCCATGTTCTTCTTTGCGTACTTTGACCTCTCGCGATGTAGAGGGTCCCTTTGTGGCTTTGTTTGACCACCAAGGTGGAGTTTTTCCCTGGCTCGGTGCTGGTTTGTTGACCAGCAGGGTTGAGTGGTCTCCCCCTGGTTTCGTTCTCAATGGATTGACAGGTAGTGGTGTTAGTGACACCTAGTGATGGAACAGGCGTTGAACCCCCTTTGGGTGAGATGCACTAGAGTTGGGTGGTTGTGCGATACCCATTCCATGATCGGTTGGCCAGTGTTTTACCCTCTAGTGGAGATGGCCAGGGCAATTCTGGGTTTTACCCTCCAGTGGGGCTGCGTAGTGGGTTACTCATCGACTTCTTGGGGTTTACCCTCCAGCAGGGCTGGGCTGTGGGTTGCTCGCTGACTCTTAGGGTCTACCCACCAGTAGAGACTGGGCAGTGGGTCACTAGATGCTCTTAGGGTCTACCATCCAGCAGAGATGGGGAAGTGGGTCACCCGACGACCTCTTAGGGTCTACCCTCCAGCGGGGCTGGGCAGTGGGTCACCCGTCATCTAGTTCCAGGTCTACCCTCCAGCACGGATGGGCAGTGGGTCGCCTGTCGACTTCTTCCAGGTCTACCCTCCTGCGGGGCTGGGCAGTGGGTCGGCTGATGATATGTTAAGGTCTGCCCTCCAGCAGGGCTGGGCAGTGGGTCGCATGATGATGTGTTATGGTTTACCCTCCAGCAGGGCTGGCCAGTGGGTCGCCCGATATTTGGTTATGAATTACCCTCCAGCGGGGCTGGGCTATGGGACACCTGTTAGCATTCCAGACTCAGTCCTCTCAACAAGGATAGTTTGTGGCTTACCTCTGTGATTACCGAAGCGGGACCCTTGGTTGTACGGGTCGGTGATGGAACAACTTGACTTTGAGGAAACCTCTCGACTGCAGGGCAATGAGGAGGTGTGGCTTGACTTTCCTAGAACTCTCAAGTACGAGGGGCGCTTTCCCCACTGAGATGCATTCTTGCGACGCGATCTAAAACTGTGCGCGCGAGTCAGTGCTGCCCAAAGCAGACAGTATCAAGGTGCGGTGACTGAGCCCTTTGGCTTGCGGTTCAGGGAAGACGTGCGGGATGCTGGGCATCAGTGATGGGGTTACACTGGGACTATTGGCAACTCATTTTCTTGGGCTAAGCTACGGGACGAGGATCCCCTTACGGGGTTGTTCGGGTTTCATGTTGAGCATACCGATATGTATATACCTTGTTTCCGGTACCCACTTCTTGGGTTTGGTTACTCTCCTTCCAGGAGAGGCGAAGACGCACAGGGTAAGCCACGTGCTTTCCGCGTCTAGCTTTTCGTGGTTGGACGAGTCTACTCTCCTGCTATAGGTAGCAAAGACTCGACAAGAAGTTCATCTTCTCACCGTTCTAGCTCCTTGTGTCTGGACGAGTCTACTTCCTTTCTCTTGTTGGGTTGAGCTGGACTCTCTACTGTGCTGTTACTCTTTACTGCACTTTCGATTGTACTCCCTTACATTTTACTTGTTCGATCTACTGCTCACCCTTCAGTACCTCCTTTTGTTTCTCCCTCGAGCCTTTGGGGTATCCTACTGAGTATTTTTATACTCACCCCTTCTTGGGCTTTGCCCGCACTTGGTGTGCCCTTGCAGACGACGGACAGGTGGAGCGTGACTTTAGTAGAGCGTAGGAGCTTGGGAGCTTGGACCGCGTGCGGTGGTCGTGGTCGGGTTCTTGGGGGCAGACCCGTCAGCTGTTTCTTTTCGTTTACCTGTTGCTGGGTTGTGGCACTTTTTAGTTGGGCACTTGTTTTTCCCCTTTTCTTTTCAGCTTGTACTTTGTACTGTTTATAGGTCGATGCACATCTGTGGTTTATATATATAGCAGTTGTTCTTTTTTACTCTGCTTATTCTTTCTTTTACTCTGCACTTTCTCATTGAGTTTACTGTGTGTGTTTGTACAGGTGCTTAGGCAAAGGCCTCCCCGAGTTATTGTGCCTTCGGTGCTGGTCGCCAGCCCCTGGCCTATTAAGGCGGGCTTGGGGTAGTTGCGGCTCGAGCCCGGGTAGGGTCAGGTCGTGACAAAAGGAATATATATATAATTATTTATATATATATAGTTTTTAAGTATTCATTAACATAAATGTTTTTTCATTGATGATAATTTATATAAAATATTATAAGGAAATTGTTTTTGGGAAAAATTCCATTTCCACATTGAAATAGATTCTTAAAAAAAATTAAATATCAAAGAAAAATATGTAATGAATCTTATTAAAAAATAAATATTTAAAATAATAAAAATATACTCATATAATTAACTATTAATTTTGGTGGGTAATACCGTACATTCTATATAAGATAGTAAAATATTTCTTTCACAAGGTTGTAAAAATATTAAAAATTCTTTTACTGAGAAAAAACATTAATATTTAATTAGAAACATTTTGTAAAAATTAAAAAAATGGGAAATCATGATATAAATAAATTATTTTAAAAAATTTAATAGCATAATTGTTTTTTTTAAATAGTTTTGATAAAAAATACATTTTCGAGCGGATAGATAAATGATGTTAAGTTTTCATTAAAACACATTCTAATTCATTTTATGTGACAATGAGATGGAAATTATCATTTTACATGAAAATTTATTTAATAAATGGTGTAAAATAATATTTAATGTTTTTATTTGATAGTGAAAAAATAATTTATTACTACAAAAATTCATGAATATAAAATCTTGATAAAAATGAGATTAAAACAAAGGACCTTAACACATTTTTACATTGTAAATAATAAATTCATTGAATGTGTTGAATGAATTTAAAATTACAACATCATTATGTATGAAGGATTCATTATATAATTTAAAATGTCTATGTATAATCACCTTTTACAATAAATTTGGGGTATAAAATAATACGTTTCTCAAAGAAATAAGTCTTGAGATAAAACCCTTTCCCCATGTTTAGTATTTGACTCTTAAATATTTTATCTCCTATATAATAAAAATATTTCAAATATTTTTTTATTAAGAATCTATTATATATTTAATATTTTTTAAATAGATGATCTACATCATTTTTAATGAATTTTTTGATAACATATTTAGTTATGTCAACATTAGATGTTTTGTAGATGATTACTCATAATTTCAAAACAACACTAGTGTGTTGACTATGGTAAACAAGGAAATTATTGCATCATATAAATACAAATAATCATGAAATTATTATCATTTTATTCATAAATTATACTTCTAAAACCATGAATTAATTAAGTTAATGAAAAATGGACTATTTTACAATTCTTTAGAAGGTTGGTCGTACATACATAAGATTAACATTTCAAATTTTAAATGAAAATTATGGGTAGAAGGTAAGAGATATATTATTTCTAAAAAATTAAAATTATACCTTAATTATCTTATTATTTATTTAAATAATAATACATATACAATCCATATGACACAATAATAAAAATGACTCACAATGATTCATGAAGAGGGATTATGTTGTACATATGAACAATGTTATCGTTTTCAATGAATTATAAGGAAATTAGTGGTATAATATTATATTTTTAGTGCGATATAAATATGTAATTAATATATTTTTTAATATTAAATCCATTTTTATGAGAATTTATGAGTGGTTTTTATGGAATGTTAATTATATCATTTCATGAGGCGGTTGTTTAAGGTGCACATAAGGGATGGATTCCATTCCAATTTTATGGATGTGGATTTGGGTTTATATTTTTTTATTAACTTAATAACATAATATTATATGGTAGTTATTAATGTTGTTATATTTTAATGAATTATATTAATTTTAATGAGGTTGATAATATATAAAAAAAATATGCTCGGTTAAGAACACTACCTTATCTTCAGACCACCACTTTTGGAATAAACCTAATGCCTACATTTGATAAATATATGTTAAAAATACGGCTAGTAGGACATGATTAGGGTTATTTTTATGTAATATGTGTATATATTTAATGATAAAATAGGTTTTCATGGTGTTTAAAGGAATACATATGGGTTCTCATTTATTTTTTATGAGTGGAATTCTTGTAAATAACAAAATGTATTAAATAATTGGAATTAAATATCCATTAGAGTTCCTAAAAGATTAAAAACTAATATATTGTATCATAGACAAGGGTGATACATGCATCTAAAATTTAATAGAAATATATTTTATGCATGTTTTTACACATTTATTTTCTCACTTTTACCAATTTAATTGATCTTACTCTAATAACTATTATTTTTATAGTTTTTACTATTTATTGTTTAATTATTAATATTAAATTATAATATAATATCAAATATTCTGATACTAAATAGAGAATAAATTTTACAAATTAAAAAATACATAAGTGGAAGAATTTAATTAAATGGAAACTCACATATACGTAAAAACAAAATACTTTCATGAGAAGTGATTTTCATGCAATGAATGATCATATAATAATTACATTGAAGGTAATAATAATTAAATTTATTTCCATTAATATATATATATATATTATATCTTTTATTTTATTAATTCTTCATGAGGGGTCATTTTAATTATATAATTTAAGTAAATATTACTCACATTAAAATAATTTTTTGAATAATATGTTTGAAATCCAAAAATAATATTATAATTAAAAAATAGGTTAATGATTATTTAAATTTCATTAATTCTATTAAAAAGATAAAATTAATACTTTTAGTATATTTAATTAAATTAAACGTATAATTGTGTTTTAAAATTAAATAATTGTTTAAAGGAAATGACAATGATACAAAAATAATTATTTTTTAGTATTCGTTAATAAATAAGTATTTTATAAATAATTAAAGCAAATTCCCTATGTTAATATAAATATGGTAAATTGAGAAAATTATTTTCATTTTTTAAAATAAATTTGAAAAAATAAATAAAAAAATAACTAAATTATTTTATATTTGAAACATCCTTAATGAATTTTGAAAGAAATATTTTTATTATGGATTTAGTAATTATTTTATATGAATTAATAAATAATTTTATATCGATTATTACCTTTATTAATATTTTATAAATTTTTAAATCATATTCATACCCACCAATTTAATAACGATTTTGTAAAAATAATAATTAAATAACAAAAAATTAATAATAAAATATGGTTATTTTTAACTCAGTGTTGTGTATTAAATATGATATCAAATATAGCATTCTTCTAAAAACTCATGGTTTTTCATTCTAACCATCACTAATAAATTTAACACTTATAATTTTATGTTGTGCTAAAAAAACAGGTGTTTGACAAATTAGAAATCTCTTTGAGAAAAAACCACATTGTAAAATGGGTTTATAAAATTTTCTCTTAGAACACGGAATTTTAAATAAGAAGGCCATATTGAATAAAACAAGAATATCATTCTATATTAGAGAAAATTTATTGGATGTAAACATATGGACATGGAATTAATTTTTAAATAATTATGGGGAGTTACTAAGATCATTGATCACATGAAATTGAATGATCGAGAGAATATTAACAACCACATAACAATAAATATGGGAGGAATGAAGATTCTATTAATTCCGTAGATATATATGTAATTGGATAATTTATATTTTTTCAATATAAATTTCTTAGAATTCAGGGATTATTATTGTATAAATATAATGAATAAAATAATATGTACATTGTATATATATTTTTATGATAAACTCATTCTTATCATTTCATTGTTCTTTGATCAATTTAAACTTCCCCAATTACTATGTCGAATTAATATATAATATAAAAAGATTAATTCTTGATGAAATAATATTAAAATCTTAAGGATCATAATATACATAAATTATTTTCAAAATATTATATATATATTAATTAAAATTAAAATGGTATGGAAAATGTAATATAATCCCAAAATAAATATGAATACATGTATCTCCAAAACTGAACAATAAACCGAAGGTGTAACTTTTACCATTCATAAATAAATAACTATATTTCCCAAATAACCACAACAACCCCAACATTAATGAATTTTATAAATATAATTGTTACATAATACCCATCAACTCACATCTCAAAATAAATAATAAAATTGTTAAAAAATAATAATTTATGTTAATCTTTGTTTATATATATATAAATATTTAACTGAATTGTTTTCTAAAAATATAATTAATCACCCCAAAGAGTTTTTTAATAACATTTATACTTGGATAGTTTTCCCAAAGACAAAATAAAATTTATACAAAAAATAATGTAATCCTCACAAGTACAGTACATCGTCCAGTGGTATGTGATTTTCCATTTTTCAGTATCAGTTGTAGGCCCAAGATCTATTTCCATTTCATATTAGATGAGTTTTCAACAGTTATGTTGTTTCCCCTTTTTCTAAAACAATATTATTAAAATAAATATAACATTCCAAAAAAATATTATGAACATACTAAAGATAATATTAATCAATAAAATAGTATTTAACAAAAAAATTAATGATTGTAACAGATTTGGTCCACTAAATCAAATAATATTAATTGACTATAATTACATTACCATCATGAGTAAAATAATGTTCTTTTTTCCTCCATCAATTTTTTCTATAATATAACTCCTAAAATTTAAATAGAATTTATAGGTAAATGGTATTAGTCAACATATTCATATATGTCCTCAAGGAATAAATATTATAGAATAATCATTAGAAGATTTATTATTCTTATAAAAAAATACCATTAGTGGAAACACATCAAAAACATGATTCATGAGTTCAAATAAATACATACTTCAATCATTCCACTATATTAATTGGTATAACACACATCCTTGGGAATTAAAAAATTGATTAGGGAATTAATATTGATATTAAAAAATTTCCCCACATCTACGAGACTGAACTATTATTGGTTCCTTTGGGCGATCATTATTTCCTTATGTATTTCTAAAAAAGTTGTAATTTTCATCAATAAATATATATTTTCTATGATTTTCAACTAATAAATAATATTTTTTTGGTAATTTATTTTACATGGTGCTTATGGCCATATTTTTGACATATAATAAATTTAATCATACATTAATTATCATATTTTCACTTCAAATTCAATGATACACCATCCATATCTTCTTTAATGTTTTTTATAATAAATAATGATGTAGTTGTTTTTATAATTTGAAATAGATCGTTTTCCATGATTATAAGATATCAATATTCTTTTCAAATTTCATTAGGAACATCTTTTTATTAATTAATAAATTGCCCATAACATTGGTCGTTGGCATGATTTCTCATGTATCATTCCATTAACTAAAAGAAGGAATTAAATATTATATCAAATTAATAAATTTGAATATGAAATGGAAAAACACAATCATGGTAGGAATATCTTAATAAAGTTATGTTTATCATGACAAATGAATCTAAAGATTTAAATCATTAACATTAATGGTCATTTATATTTTTATGTTTTTTCATATGGGAATTTTTTCAAGTCCATCATAATGATTTGTAAGAAGTATTTGAATTTCATTGAAAACCTCATGAATTTTCAAACTAGGTGTGTATAAAGGCGTGTTATTGTGCACCAGGTATCAAATTATTCCAGAAAAATACACCCTTTTTAGAGTTATTACCCATAAATACAATTGATCTAGATCTACATCCACTTTTAGTATCTATAGATGGATGGAAATTCATGAAAACTAGTTTATCTAAATTTAAACAGTATTGAAATATATTTTTGTATATATAGAATTATCAATTGATGTTACCCAATGTTTATCAATAATGTTTTCTCATCCTAGTATCCAATGGGTAACTAGTCCATTGGTCTAAAAGCAACTATAATAGTATGTAATTATTTATTAGGTGATATAATTGATACTTATCATATATATACAAGGTCGACTATACCTCATAGAAATATATAAGAACCTTGATATTCTTTTTAGGTATGTTTTCCTTTTTCTAGTGTTTTTGAGAAAAGGAGGAATTTTTGGAAATTTCATAAGTACATGTTTTGTACTTTATGAGTACATGCAATGTAATAGGTTACCACAGGTAGTTGGGTGCTTTCTTTGCAGCGTCCATGCACATGGCTACGTGTGCTGACCTGGAGACCGCCTAATGCGGGGGCTGGTGAAGGAATTTACACGCAATGCACTTATAAAGCACACAAAATGTACTTTATTATTTTATTAAACATAATGGGGCCACATCTGATGGACTGAACCATCTATCTATCGACCTAGTTCATCCGAGAGACACCGTATGACTACGATTCTTCTTTGGGCCCCGACCGAGCCTCTGTTCTCCGATTCGACCATCTTTGATTGTGTTTGGATCTCCTTAATAAGCTCTTCCTTCTTTAAGAGCTCTGTTTCCTGATTCCTCTTCATTCTCATGTTATATTTGGTTGAACATTTTATAAGTTTTTGTAGATATATGGTGTTCTTGGGAGATTCAAGCCTTGAGGTTCACTTATAGTGATCCTACAACACCGAGGTAGGTGGTATGTGCCTTTCCATATATAGTCTTCGGATTTTTATGGGAAAAAGTGCCCAATACCCATGATTGGGGTATTGGCTGTTTACGGTTTTAACCCTGTTATTTGCCTTCTATGCCTTGTTTTATTAGATAGTTGTAATTTTTTTAGAGTAATGATACCTTTGCTAAGGTATTGATGTTTTTTCAATGTTGGCTTGTTTTTACTGCATGGTCTAGTTTTATGATAGGGATCTATTTACATTCCATTCATAGTATTGATAGGATAGAGTTATTATTATCAATATTAATGTTATGCTATAGACTAGTTAGCCATGTAGTTCTTGAAGTTCACTTGGGATGCTTTGCATTGCTATGCTCATTTTACTTACAAAGGGATGTGAGAACCTAATGTAGTAGACCATAGGGAGAATGGACAGAAGGGCGTATCTAGAGTGTCTTTTTATTATCACATTACGAGACCATAGAGGGGATTGACATTTTGTGCTCCCTTAAAGTGCCTATAAATACTTTATGAGGAGAAATGAGGAGTTGAAGTTGAGTGATTCCTCGGAGTTATTATAGGATAATTCAAAAGACTATTGTGGGAATTGACAGTGGTTACTTCCTCAAAGAGACTTTGAACACACATGACTATAGGGGGAATTGACGGTGAGTGCTTCATCAGAGAGTCTTTTAATATAAATTCCTATAGGGGTAACTGATGTCGAGTTCTTCCTCATATATTCATTGGTAGATCATTCATTTCTTATAATTATCTACCAACTTAATATGTGGTGTTTGAATGCTTTGAAACTTTAGGAGTGTTTACTGTTGAGTACTTCCTTGTTTACTAATTCTTTTTCTTATGAACTGACATATATAGTCGTTGAATGTTAGGAACAGATCTCCTGGGGGTTGCGTACTGGGATTTAGTCTCAAACCCTATTTGGGTCATGATTTTGGGCTCAAACAGATTATATAGAAGCGGGTATAGATAAGGGAAAGCGCCATTCTACCTCAGGTACATGACTGCTTTGTGAGCTGGAGAGCATGTGGCCAAGCCGAGGATTGTGATGTTGAGGATTTGGTTACTATTTTCATTCGTACTTTTTATTAGTAATGTATTTCAGCATTGTGATGTGTTTGGATGCTTTCTTAAACATATGTATCATACACCATTATATATGTTCTCCAGCATCTTATTACATTCAGTCTTCCACTGTTTACTATTGTATGCCATTATTACTATTTCTGCTATTGTTATCTGTTTCTCTTCCATTGTGTCACTTAGACAATGAGGGAATAGTTTCCCCACTATCACACCAAAGTCCCTCACTACTAGTCGGCAGCCTCTGGCATTAAGGGAAATGTGCTTGAGGCCATGTGACCAACTGGGTACAAGGCACCTCTAGGAGGCATCTTGAAACATGACGTTACAATGTTGTATCATAAGAGTTATTTTCTTACTGGGTTACTATTTGAAGCCTATATGTAGGGATTAGATGGAATTGGTACTTGATAATATGTTGTGTTGGGGATAAGCTAACCCATGTATAAGGAAAAGCCAATCTATCTAGTTTATTGTAAATTTTCAGGTTTTGCAATTTTATAGTTGATTTGATTTTCACCAATGAGCGATACACATGTTTTGTGCTATTATTGTTTATGTTTTCAAGGATCTATTTATGTTGCTACCCGATGAGATGAGGGTATTCCATATCATTCATCATATAGAAAATTGGTTGAAATCACATGTCATGCATTTTTTCTAGGCCATTTAGGGTGCATTAGAAATTGCATGTTGTTGTGATAGATATTGTGCAAGATATGAGTGATGTTGTGGTATATGCCATGAAAAAATAACTAATGTTTGATATTTTATTGTTTGTGTAAGGATTTGTTTGAATAAATGCCAAAATATGGTTCTTGAGGTGTTATGGGCCTTCATGGACTAGTATTTGGTTGATCATTGCCTTGTTTTCCTTATATATGACTTGTTTAAGATGACAAGCTTTGATTTTCGTGGAGTATGGGCCCTCATGGATAAAAATTTAGCACCTAAAGGATCGTTTTAGTGTTTTTCAAGGCTCTGGTAGAGTTTCTAAAGATTACTGTCTAGAAAAGCCCAGAACACACGCTGTGTAATATTGAATACACACCATGTGTTCTTCTATATGGGAATAAATTGTTTTTCTTAATTACAATCTGTGTACCATATGTACGGGTGGTGCTATCCCTAACCATGCCGCTAGTTGTGTAGGAAGAGACACAGGGTTGGGAAAATTTTGGTGGAAAACACCGTGTTCCATATGTACATGCCATGTGTTTAGATCCAGTGTGTGTCCATGTGACTAACAACATGGGTGGATAAAAGCGCAAGCAATACATGTCGTGTTATTCTTGAACACTTCGTCTAGTTTAATCCCCATAATCCGACTATGTCACTCACAACATGTGTCGGAAAAATCTTTATAGTACACACCGGGTCCAATTGGAAGACTCCGTGTAGTGTGAGCCTTGTATCCAGTCGTGTCAATAACAATACGAGTTTTTGAAGCTCCTCTAATACACACTGGGTCTGGAACTAACACACCGTGTAGTATTGTTCTAGGAGAACTGTATGGCTTAACAGTGTAGAAGACCTCGAGTAGGGAAAGAGGATTCAAGTACACATCATGTGTTAGGACAACACATTGTGTGTTAGGGGTGTTACATTACCAGTTTGGCAGGAGTACACGCCCATGTGAAAGACTTAAGGGAACACACTGTGTAGGAATTATACAAACCATGTATTTATGTTTTGAAAAACATGGATGATTTCTTTCCCATATTCCCTTCATATCCTTCTATGTTTTAGTCCCTATTAATATTGATCTAAGGTGTGGGATTGACCTTATAGATCCGTTCCACCGAGATTTCCTCTGGTTGTACGCCAGTTACAAGGTGGTGATCAGACACTAGATATGGTGGATGAGGGACTACCAAGAAATCCTAATTTTGTGTCAATCTTGGAACCGATCATCATTACAGACACAGGTGTAATACATAGTTCTGAGGGGACTTCATGAGGTTCATGTGGACCTTCAAGGGAGTGACACCTCCTGCCCCGTCGATGGAAGAATTGAGGCGGGTCCTTCAGCAACAACCTCCTCCCACCTTCTCAAGGGTTGGAGGACCCCAGGATGAAGATTCAAGGCTAGAATCCACGCTAACGATCTATGAGCATCAGTAGAAGCCTACTGAGAGGAGGGTCAATATCGCTATGCATATGCTTCAGGATTCCTCCAATAGATGGTTGAATGTGAACTCACGGGCGAGACACTATCATGATATGGCTTTGGAGGAGTTTCAGCATACCTTCTTATGATTGCTTCTATCAAGAGACATTTAAATCCAAAAGAGCCCGAGAGTTCTTGAGTTTGGATTAGGGTACTCTTTTTGTTATGGAGTACTCTTATCACTTCACTGATCTGTATAACTTTACACCCTCTATAGGGGGAGAAGGGTTTTTCCTTGAAAGGATGTTTGAGTATTTTCTCAGGCAGGACATGCGGTCTCATGCGAACATATTCAGTTTGACTTTGATATCTTCTATAGTCAACAGGCACGGATCACAGAGCATAATATGAGGGATTCAGGAACTGTGAGTCAAGGAGGTTCAACATCCAACATTAGTTATTCTTGGGTTGATAGCAGGAAGCACCACATGGAGATTACACATGGTGATTTGAGTAGGTGGGATGCATTTCAGGTAGTCAGGTGGTTTGCTACCAGTGTGGGGAGGTCGGGCATACATGGCTACATTTCCCAAGAGACCCAATGGAGTGTTGATCTTGTGCAATATGGTTCTTCTTCATCATTTCTTTCAGATATTCTCACCAACAGCTGGTGATAGGGGAGCTACTATGACTCCGCATTGAGGATCAGTGCCACCAATTTTTCATTAGTCGGGAAACTAGAGTACTTCCGACCATTCAGGATGATGTGGAGGTTGTATCCATGGTAGTCAGTCACCTGACTTTCAATGAAGACAAAGGGGATTAGCTCAGAGTGGTCAGGAAGGCTCACAGGGCCGCATTACAAGTCAGACTTTTGAAGTGGAGCAGACCCAACAAGAGCAGGATCACGGGCCATCTACTCTTCGAGGTAAGATGTTAGTTTCCTCAGTTTTAGCATCTGATCTTTTCAATACAAGGGATTCCCATATCAATAAATCATTTTCTATTGTAGATTGACTTCAGCTCTTTGTCTTTTGTTCTACTGATATCATGAAATTAGACACTCTATTGGGTACAGGAACGGCTACTGTATGTCTGTTCAAGGAGTTCCCTCTTGAGGTTGGTAGGTGTCTCTATTTATGTGACGTCTATGTCTTAGAGATGATAGGCTATGATGTCATTCTTGGAATGGACTTGTTAGTTTTTCTTTAGGCAATTTTGGATTGCTATTATCATATAGTGAGTTTCACATCACCAAAGGGAAAATCGTTTCCTTATAAGGGAGAATGGGATGCCCATGCATGCATAGCTAGTCCCAAGCATCATGGGTTGGGAGGATTTATAGTCCAGATTCCTAATCGTTATTTGGATGATCAGGGGACTTATTAGATGGAATTTTCTCTAATGGTGGACCGTCAAAGTGATTTCTTTCTAGAGGACTTTTCAGTTTTTCCTCTAGAGTGAGAGTTGATCTTTTCTATTGGGAATGTGGGAGGAGCAGCACTAGTGTCCAGTGCTTCTTATAGGATGGCTACACCAGAGTTACTTGAGCTCAAGAAGTATTTGGAGGAGTGACATGAAAAGAGTTTAATCTTACCCAGTACTTCTCCTAGGGGTTTGCCTATCCTGTTTTCGAAGAATACGGATGGTTATTTCCAACATTATTTGGATCATCAAAAGTTGAACTAGTTTATGGTCAAGAACCGATATCCCTTGACGAGTATTAATGATCTCTTTGATCAGCTTCAAGGAGACCGAATGTTCTCAAATAATGAATTGGGGTCCAATTATCATTAGTTCTGTGTTGGAACTTCTGATATACCTATTATATCCTTCTAGAGCTGGTATGGTCTATAAGAGTATGTGGTTACGTTGTTCGGTCTCATGAACGTGCATGAGGTCTTCTTGGCACTGATGAATCAAGGTTTCCATCCATACTTTTATTCATTGGTGGTGGGTTTTGTGGAAGATATCTTAGTGTACGCTCACACTCGACATGACCATGATACCCATCATGAGAACATTTTTAGTACACTATGAATGAATCAGATATATGCTAATATCTCAAAATGAAACATTTGGATTCATTAGATTCTCTTCTTTGGTCATGTTATCTTAAAGACATGAGTATCAGTAGACCCAGAGAAAGTGAGAGGTGTAGACTCCTAGCAGCATTCAAAGATTGTTTTTGAGGTATGGAGATTTCTAGGGCTGGCTGGATAATACATGTGATTTATAAAGAACTTTTCTGTCTTATCAATGCCACTACCATGCATGGCTAAGAAGGGTACCAAGATCATTTGGTCATAATCATGTGAGTCATCCTTTCCAGAGCTGAAATAGGGGTTGTATTAAGCATCGATAGTAGTTTTCCCAGAGCTGGGAATGATCTATACCATGTACTATGATTTTTCAAGTATCTGGATGGGGGCTGTGCTTATGCAATAAGAAGGAGTCGTTTCCTTTGGGTCTCAGCAGTTGAGGCCATGTGATAAGAATTACCTGATTCATGAACTCGAGTTGGCTATAGTTGTTGATACCTTACTCTATTGGAGACATTATCTAATGGGATACCATTTGGTTGTTTTCACCGACCACAAATGTCTCAAGTATATCTTCCCTCAACATGACCAGAATTTGAGACAGTAAAGGTGGGTTGAGTACCTTCAGACATTTGACTTGGATCTTTCCTATATCCCTGAGAATGGCAATGAGATAGCTAATGTCCTAAGAAAGAGGACTTGGATACATGCAGTTCAAGAGGCCAGTAGTGAGTGGATGCTTATGGCTATGTTATCTGAGATTAATTTGGAGGTACATGATAGGAATGGGAAGACAATTCATTCTTATGTAGTTGTTACCTATACTCTTCCTGATCGAGTGAGAATGAGGTAGCTATCCGATTCTGAAGGCCTAGTCCTATGGGAAGGTGTGTCAGAAGGGGACACTATTCCGGGATGGACCTTAGGCAAGGATGATATCGTGAATTTTTGTGGGCGTGAATGGGTGTCAGTAGACATACATGAGGAGTTGATGTAGGACTTTCATTCCTCAATTTGGGCAGTTCATCCTAGTGTCACTAAGATGAATCATGATCTACACTGTTTGTATTGTTGGCTAGGTATTAAGGGAGATGTTTCTGGTTTCGTGATGAGGTGTTCCACCTATCACCAGGTGAAGGAGGACCATCAGCGACCAGTATAGAAATTTCAGTAGTTACCTATTACTGAGTAGAAGTGGAATGATGTCACGATTGATATCGTGACAGGTCTACTGAGGACACTTCGAGGGAATGATTCTATTTGGGTTGTCATTGAATAACTCACGATGGTTTATCAATTATTTCGGATTAAGGAGTCTTTCAGTGTTGATGATCTAGGACGGTTGTACATCCACGACATAGTACATCTACATAGTGTTCCACACTCCATTATGTCAGATAGGGACACACATTTTAATTCATAGGTTTCATAGGGTTTACCTAAGGCCTTGGGTACACTGGTACTTCTGAGTACATATTACCATCCTTAGAAAGATGGACAATCTGAGTGTACGATTCAGGTGCTTGAGGACATTCTTTATGCATGCATATTAGATTTTTGAGGTTCTTAGGAGACTAAATTCCTCATATGGTGTTTTCCTATAACACTAATTTTCAAGAAACTATTCATATGGAACCTTATGAGGCTTTATACAGTAGGGTATGCCAATCACCCTAATGTTGGCTAGAGGAAAGAGAGGTAGCTATTTTGGGACCTCATCTTGTCCAGGGGACCACAGAGATGATAGAGTTGACTTGGAAGAGTAAGAATAATGCACAATATCGTAAGAAGTCTTATGCTGATCTGCAGAGATGACCTCCGGTGTTCGAGGTCGAGGATGAAGTTTTCCTGCGTGTCATAACAAGGTTGGGGCACAGGAGGATTATGAGATAGAGTAAACTTTCAACGAGTTACATTGGGCCATTTGAGGTTCGGCAGAGAGTTTTCCCGGTTTCCTATCAGTTGCCGTTACCTCATAGGTACTGAACTATGCAGAATTTCTTCCACATTTCTTAGTTCATGCGTTAGTTCTCATACCCCTCTCTTGTTTTTCATCCTGCGGAGGTTGAGTTAGAGGTCGACGCCTTGTTCGAGGGGCATCCTATCCTGATTTTTGATCCCAGTATGAAGTTCCTCCATGTTCGGTCTGTTCCTCTTGTATTAGTGTTATGACAACACATACGAGTATAGGACGAGACTAGGGAGAGGAAGGCTGATGTATGATCACAGACGCCAGAGTTGTCTGTGGATTCTTCTTCTATTCTTCCGTGCAAGGGAAATTTTGGGACACATTAATTCATGGGGGGATGTTTGTAAGAACCCAGATCTTCTTATCAAGTATGTTTTCCTTTTTAAGGTGTTTTTTAGAAAAATAAAAATTTCTAGAAATTTCTTAAGTACACGTCATGTACTTTATGACTACCCGCCGTCTACTTGGTTATCACGGGTAGTTGGATGCTGGTCGTGCAACGGCCATGCACTCGGCCATGTGTGGTGACCTAGAGACCACCTAATGTAGGGACCATATAAGGAAAGTACATTCCAATTTATTTTTTTATTAAACATACCGAGGTCTCATCTGACGAAAAGAACCAAATCCCTCTTGACATAGTTCACCCGAGATAGACCACACAACTGTGATTCTTCTCAGGGCCCCCAACCATGCATCTTTTCTCCGATTTTACTGATGTCGATTACATTTTGATCACCTCAATAAGCTCTTCCTTTTTCAAGGGCTTCATTTCCTGATTCCACCACTCTCTGATGTTATCTCCAGTTAAACGTTTTTGACATTGTTGATGATCTTTGGTGTTCTTGGGAGATTTAAGGCTTGTGGTTCACTTATAGCGATCCTATGATGCTGAGGTAGGTGGTTTGTACATTTTTATAGATATTATTTGAATTTCAATGTGAAAAAGTTTCCAGCAACCTTGATTGGGTTATTGTGTTTTTGTGGGTTTAACCCTGTTATTTTTCTGGAATGCCTAGTTTAATTGGATAGAGGTTATTTGTTGAGAATAAGATTATCTTTTCAATGCTATGGACGTTTTTACCATGTTTTTTTGTCTTGTACATTTTTTCTAGTTTTCCTGTTAGGGTGATATTTACATTCCTTGCCTATTATTGTTAGGATTGAGTGATTATTATATGTCTTGTTGTTATGTTATTGACAGGTTATCCAAGTATTTCATGAGGTTTACTTTGACTGCATTGCGTTTCTATGCTCATTTTATATACATAGGGCCATGAGAACATGGTGTAGTAGACCATAGGTTGAATGGATGTCAGGGATTCTCTAGAGTGACTTTTTAATATCACTCTGTGAGACCATAGGGTGGTTGATGTTGAGTTCTCCCTTAAAGTGTTATAATTACATTACTAGGCCACATGAGAAATTGGCGTTGAGTGCATCATCAGTTTTCCGGTAGGTTACATTAAAATACTATAGGGGGATTTGACGGTGAGTGGTTCCTTAGAGATTCTTTGAATACACACGAGTGTATGGGGAATTGACGGTGTGTGCTTCCTTAGCATGGCTTTTAATACACATGACTATAGGTGGAATTGACATTGAGTGCTTCCTCAAAGAGTCATTGGTATATCTTTCTTTTCTTATGATTATCTTATTACTTGATATGTGGTGTTTGAATGCTTTGAAACTATAGGAATGTTTATTATTGACTACGTCGTTGTTTACTGCTTCTTTTGTTTATTACATGCCATATATATTCACAGACTGTTAGGCATAGATCTCTTCATGGCTTCATAACAGAACATTGTCTCACACCATGTTTGGGTCCTGATTTTTGGCCCAAACAAAGTATAATGTTATAGGTATAGATAAGGGAAAGCGCTCTTCTACTTTTGGACTTGACTAATTTTAGAGCTGGAGAGCATGTGACCAAATTGAGTCTTGCGATTCTGAGGAGATGTTTACTGTTTACTTTGGTACTTTGGATTAGTACTGTATATCAGTATTGTGATGTTTTTTGCTGCTTTCATAGACATTTGTATTATGAATAATTGAATATGTGCTCTAGATGCTTATTACTTTCAGTCTCCCACTTTTTACTGCTGTATTCCATTATTACTGTTTCTTTTACTGTTATCTTTTTCTGTTCCACTGTGATACTCTTCCAATGAAGGCATAGTTTCCCCACTATCACACCCAAGGACCTCATTCATAGTCAGCAACCTGTTGCATTATATGAAATGTTCTTAAGGCCATGGGACCAATCGGGTATGTGGCGCCTCTGGGTGGCTTCTGGAATAGCGACGTTACAAAAGGAATCTTATCCGTATATGTATTGGGTACCCCTTAGACATTAGGACAATGGGAGAAGAATTATGTGTCACCCAACTCCAAAACATGATATACACCAAGGATTATAATCCTCCATTTTTTCTAATACCAATTATAGATAACAAATAATTTAACACATTTTTGTAAAAGATTTTTAAACATAAACATGGAATAAGTATATCCCAAAGATCTTGAGGACTTATTTTATGGAATAATAGGATCATATAAACGAAAAAGGGATCTAAAACATGAAATAATTATATAATTCTCCATAATGTGATCATAAAACTATATTGTATAACATGAGACATATATAAATGAAATGGGTGATATTAAAGGACCAATACAGGAATAAATAGGATATGGAAACATAACATGCGAGGTAAAGTAACAATATTATATTATAAAATTTGTGGATCATGAGTAAAAATGGAAGAATACTAGGAAGTTCATGGAATCATAACATCAATGTTACATTATACATTTATATGAAATATATAACATTGTATAAAAATTATTCATGTATAATGAGCTAGATAATTTCACATAGTTCGAGAAGTCCAAAAACAAATTAAGATTACTCCCTAATACCATACATGAAACAACATGAGGTTAATTTATACAAAATGTAATTGAGTACTATAGTTTTACAGAAATATTATCAAATTCCTGATTTATTTTTCGATAAAAGGAAATAAATAATATTACAAAAATAAGAGTTTCCCATTGAGAGAAAATAGGATTCATCCAAACATAATGTGAGGATGATTCAAAATGATTTAATTCAAGAGATTAACATAAACTATGTAGTAGTAATGGAAAATGATAGGTATATATTTTATAATAATATAATAATAATTAATTATAAATCATTAACATAACAGTTATCATCACATATGAAAATATATTCAAAAGATTACCTGGATTATTTCCATAGAAAAATAAACACTTCAATTTAAAATTAATTCTTAATAATAATATATATTCAAAAATATTATAGAAATATTCTCATAAAAAATTAGCATGAATAATAATAAGGAAATATTCAAATAAATTAATGTTAATGATTGCATATAATTTTGTACATGCCTTGTAAGTTAAAATACATTATTTTCAAGTAATAGAAAAATGATATAAATATCCCTTGTTTCAATGATTATTCCACGAAACTGTAACCAATTACATTTAATGAATTTTCCCACTCCATATAAAGTTATCGAGAGAAACAATGATATTACTTATGAGGGATGTTTCCCATTTATACACTAGGAATCAATAAAAAACATGGACATAATAACTGATTTAATAATGAAAATACTTCGAGCCCTGGAGATAGTTTTCCCCTTCCATGAAGCAGGTTTCCTCTTAACCATGATATAGAGGTATGAGAATTAATAATCATTTTTCCTCCCCCAAAATAATGGCACCCCATTTAAATAAAAGGAAGGATCCTCTAATGAATTAATAACTCTCTAAAAATATCATTCTTCCTCGGAGTAGTGAGATTCCTTCCGAAGTAAACAAATGATTTGTCCCATCTTATCTATTGTAAAGAGATATAAGAATTGTGAGATGGGGACCATTTGATATTCTTGAATTTTCCATTATCTGCCTAGGTAAAAGGATTATGTCTTCAAAAAACAATAAGTGAATAGAATCTAGTAGACCTCTACAGACACTAAAAGCCTTCATTTTTCAACTACGTGCCAATATGGAGAGATGTCTACAATGATGATCGTCTGAAATGGAAAAATAATTAGATAAAGGAGTATAAATTGCTTGATCCCTCTAGAACAATCAAATAACCCCTATGGAGACACAATAATGGGGAGGGATTTATGTTTAGAGATGAAAATTGTTTTGACCCAATCCATAAAGACACCATTAAAACCAAACATTTCATGAACATTGCAAATGAATCGTTAGTCCATTATGTTAAAGGATTTCCTCACATCAAGAATGAGAGTAATATTACCACACCTAGTGGATTTCATTAACAAATTAACACATTCTGAAGTGGTTATTATACAATCTTATAAGGATCTTCTCCTGATAAAACCCATATAGTTCGTAGAAACAATCATTCTTGCAAACAGATCCAGAATTGTATCCATGATTTTACAAATGATTTTGTATATAGTGTTAACCAAAGAATCTAGCCGGAAAAGATGTATTTTGTTGGGATTCTCCACATTTGGAATCAAATCCATTAACATAGCATTCAGAACATGAGGAAGATCAACCACTTAAAAAATGAATGACAAGCCTTAATACATCATTTTTAATCCTGTCCAAATAAGTTTGGAAAATGAGGTTACCAAAGCAATCTGGTCCCAAATAATGCTTAGATTGAAGGCTGAAGGTTTCTTCATAAATATCATGGTTCATAGGTATAAATGTGAGATTGGTATTTTTTTATTATCCACAGGTTTGTGAATGATACCCTTCAAAGGTTCAATAGGAAGGCAAGACACTATCTTGGATAGTGGGTAAAGACAATATTTTGGATTTAATCATTTCTACTATGGACCAGCTTGGTAACATAGAGGGACTTCCAAATCAAATTGTGAATGTTGTTAATAATTATTCCTTCTATAATAGGGGAGATCTATGGGCATGGAATAATGTAACTAACAATTTTCATTCCTCCAATGTATTTTATATGTTTTCTTTACAATGCAACAAGGATTGTTAGTGGATGTAGGGATTGCACATGAACTATATCAAACCCTCCAGATCCATATTTGTATGGGGAGTTTCTCAATCAAAAATTCCAACACATTTTTATCTTTATTATTCTATAATTTGTATATGATCAACATGTTCACTTTTCTACCAGCATACAGAAGATATAGATCAACTTTTCCTCATCTATGTTGCTGCTCCTTCAATATGTGAAGCCATTATAGACATGGTTGATGTATCTCTATCATAGATGATTCTAATACATGGCTTCAGGAAGAGGTGGTGGTCCCTTTCCCTATCCATTCAGTTGCTTGATCTTTTATTGGTCACTGCATTAGGACTGTTTCAATATACATTGTGAAACACCCCGAGATTTTATAAAAAATATTCCTTTACATTCGTTAATGTCTTGTGTTGTATGCTACACCAAGATTACCTTGTGCTATACGCAACACCGTATTACTTTGCAGTATACGCAACACTATTCTTGGATCGTGTCACACACAATTTTGATAATAGTTATTCTACACAAAATTGAGTATATATATATATATATTCAATGTATAAATGAAATATGGTTGGATTATGTTATACGAAACAACGAAGGATTCTTGCACAGCACGGAACCCTGACTTGCCTTGCATTACACGCAATCACGACCTTCCTCGATAGTGTGTGTTGTACGCAATACCGGGTTTTACTAAACAATGATATATTATTATAATATTATTATGAACTAGCCGTTATGAATAGTATTAACTAAATTTTGAATCTTATAACATTTTTATTTGTCATACACATTTTATAAAACATGGTATAAGAATAAAACAAATTTTTCGGGTAAAATAAGTATTTTTCAAAAAATGCAGTTTTGCCGCCTTTTTATGGCGCTCCCACTTTAAATCTAGTTGTTGACATGTTTATAAGTTCAATTTGACAAAATAAAACTCTTCTTTGGAATCGTGATATAAAAATTTACTTTGGATAAATTTTTCATATTATTCTGGTAACTTTCATATTTTGATAAATAGTAAAAACACGCTATATTTTAATTAAAAACAACTTTTTTCATCGCAATAATTTATATGGTAAATTTATAATATTTAATGGTTTTAAAGTATAAATAGAATATATTTTTACCATTTTATATAATGTATGTCATTATCATTGGTTCTACCTTGAATTCGTAGGATAAATCAATTCAATCTTTTGCAATGTTTTAAAGAAAAACCCGTTTTCTTTCGACAACGGGATTAATTTTAATTTAATGTATGCAACTTTTGTGTATTGAATTTGGAAAAATGGATTCCATATTTGGAATCATTGGATCCAAATTATGTTAATAAGCTACTTTTTATTTTTGGGAATTATGAATAGTAACTACGGTAAATTTTATTTACCATTGTTAAAGGTAAATCAGGTAATTAAGGGTAAAAATAATATTATAAAATTACAATAACACATTTAAAAATCTTATTGGATGACTAAAAGTAGACCCATATCCCTTAAGGGTCGGATTAGATTCATTTAATGGACTTTTGAACATGAAAATAATTTAATTATTATTAAAACCAAAGAATGTGACAACATGTCACTTTCTTAAATCATATAAGTATAATAATTTTAATTTAGTGCTAAACTTCATGATACTTCGAACATGAATAGTCTACAGAATTCCAATACAATTATCTAAATCATAGAAATTTATTTATAATTTTTAGGGATTAAATAAATATCATTTATTATGACACAAAGATGATGCAGTAATTGTCTTATTAATGAAATATTGACATAATTGATGTTATAAATACCCAAATAAATGTAATTTAAGGCTTTTTTTGAATAAAACTAATTTTATAGGTTAATATGACATGTTAGAATTTATTTAATTAACTTTTTTGGAAGTAATCCTTATGTTATGATTTTCACAAAAATCAATTACTAAATAGTGTCAAAATTGACATAAAATAGTTTTTAAAACAAATATTATATTATTAATTTTTATTTTATTCCTAAAAATCTAAGGTTCGGAAAAATTACTTAGATAAGGTTATATATATTAATAATAAACAACTTGGGGTTCTTTTGTCTTCTTATAGTACGTTTATTAACCTTATTGTATAAGAACAGAAGAAGACACGGTAAAAGTAAAATTATTTAACTTAATGTTAAATCTAAATGATAAGGTTAAAATAGGAACCTAAACTTGTCTAAATTATATTGTATGAGAGTATTTCGACCCATCGCCACCTTAGCTTATAAATAAATCAATTTGGAGCTATTTAAAACCGAACATGACTTTATAATAAAATAATATTTTTAGTTTTTCCAATGGAGCCCCTCTCCTCCCTAATAAAAGGGCACCTCCTCCCTCTCCTCCTCACACCAATTTGAGCCTTCATGCTCGGAAAAAACCTGAAAATTTCTCTTCCCCACTTCCCTAGAATCAACCTAGAGGTTCTGGTCTTCTTCAAATACCAACCCTAGTGCCCTAAGAGGAGGTTAAGAAGAGGCGCCTCAAAAAAGAGGTAATGTCCGTTACCGATTCTTTCATTTTTATTTATTCTTCCACTTCTTCTTCTTTAGTTGTTTCATTATGAAGTAATAACATAAGTATCACTCATATACTGATATGTTATTATAATTATTAAAAAACCCTATTTCACCATCTATCAATCCTACGGAAAAAGAAATCACCGCGCGTGTGTACGTCTGGAATACCGTCTCCACGTTGTGGTGTAATCTATTTTCCACCACCACCTTACATGGATGGGTATAATGGTGTAAATAATGACTATATATGTCTATTATAAAGTGATATTGATTCTGAAATAGTATTCATACACTCCAATACAATTCCACGATCATAGGAACGATATCATCACTCATGCGTACGTACAGAATACCGTCTCCACGATGTGATGCGACTCGTTCTACATGATCTTCATTGAATAATGATTATATAAATGAATTGAATGAATGAATATGATATATATTACACTAATAAAATTCTGGAAATGAGGTATCTATAACTTAAAGAGAAGAATAAGAATTTATTCGATAAAACACGCATAAGAACAAAAAGTAATAAACACCAGAATAACAAGTAGTAATGAAATATTACTAATAAGAAGCTAAGAATATGACCATATATGATATAATAACAATAATTATGATTCTAGAATAAGTCAATAACATTATTTAAATCATTATACAGGAGTTTCGGACACTTACGAAGCAAATCAGACCTATGGTAAGGGAAATATCACAATCTCATTTTTATCTGAGATTGTTTATACTTTAGTATTTACTGGGGTGTATTTTATCATCCACATCCATGTTTCTTCAATATGTAATATTATATCCATCCACCTACAATTGTTTAAATACAATTTTACCCTTTGGTGAGTTTTTAGTAAAAGATATGAAAGGAATCTTTTGTCGTTTTTCGTACGAGGTACTTTTTTGACTTTTCCGAAAAAAGTACGAGAAGAATGTTTTTTTAACTTATACGGCATGAATGGATTTTTAAAAAAAATTTCCAAGAAGATTCCTTTACATGTTTTCAAGTTTATTTTTAATAAAATTCTATTAGTTTAGAATTGTATGACATGTTATGAAAGGAAAAGTGTTTTTGGAGTAGAAATGATATTTTCTTCAAGAATGGAGTTCAAGTTTTTTGTCAAAATTATTTTCCATCTAAGATAATATAGGTTTATTTTTATATCCATATTATTACATTGATTTGATTATGTTGTGATGGAATTATTTTTATTAATTCCTTTATCTTATATGAGTTGTTGTATGATGTCATGTTGTTTAAGAATCTAATTTTTATTACATGGGTTATGCAATGATGTATGATTTATGATTTTGTGGCACACATAAGAATGATATCATTATGAGATGGGTGGGACCTATATCTCCCTCCAATGCATTGGGTAAAGATTTTTATATCTTATGAGATAGAGAGGGCTGGAATGGTAGGTTATACTGGTTCAGTGAAATAGGACTGAAACGATGAGTGAACTCGGTTCAAAAAGGGACTTCTTCCACTAAGATAGTCTTGGAAATGAGTCTTGACTAATAAGAAATAATTCTCTATGATTATGTGTGTATGCCAAAATGATTCATGTTTTATGTTGTGATTATTGGGATTTCATTTCACTACTATGATTTATCACATGTTATGAAATTATGCTCTCTTTTGCAGGTTATGATTTCCAAAATATTGTGTTCTTATGAATATGATGTGATTGATATTTCTTTTGCTTACCCTTACTGAGCATTTGAGCTCACCCTTTTATGTTTTATTTTCCCTAGGATATAAAGAAAGGTTTTAGGTAATAAAAAAAGGGAAGATCATTATGGGAGATGTTGAAGATCTTTCACCATGATTAGAAGATTACGTTCCGAGTTTCCAAAGACACTAAACTATTACGGTCCTTGTGTGTGTGTTTTTGTTATGTAATAAGTATTCCGCAAAAGTAATGTAATGTACTTGTACGTTAAGCTTCGAGTCTCTACAGTTGGTATCAGAGGAAAGGTTTAGTCAACCTTTGGAAACTAGGATGCGAGAACTTTAGTGAGATCCCTAGAGATATTTCTATGGTATGTCTAGGGATGTACCTAAGGTTAAGTATAAGTATAGGTTATAGTCCTAGAATCATGCTAAAGATCATAGAATTAAACCTAAGATTTTAGATATTGAAGGTACTCCCCCTTTATTATGTTGTTTTCCCTAGCATGATTTTTGCCCCTAAAACTATTCTTTTTGGGTTTTAGACAATGGCTGGAACCCGAAGAAACCGTGTTGATCAATGCAATGGACAATGAAATGATTGTCCTCCTGAACAAACAAATGTTATTGGAGATGGAGTGAAAATTCTTATTGATGTACTTACACAAGCTATGAATCATTCTGGACTTCCAAATGAGTAGAGAAGGGAACAATATTCTATTGAGTCCTTCATGAGGCAACGTCCACCTTCTTTCAGTGGGTATCCTGATCCACTTGTTGCTGAACAATGGATCAGTACCACTGAGAAGATATTTTCAATTCTTCTATGTTCTGGACATGATAAAGTCATCTTAGCAGTATATCGTTTGGAAGGTGAAGATGATCAATGGTGGATTCTTATCAAGAATATGAGGCAAAGAGATGAAATTGAGTCCATTGAATGGGACGAGTTCAAGAACTTATTTTTCAATAAGTACTTCCCTCGTACTCTTAGAACAATGATGGAGAAGGAGTTTCTTGAACTAAAGCAAAAGGATGATGAATCTGTTGGTATATACGAAGCGAATTTTACAAGGCCTGCACGGTATGCATCTGGATTTATCATCCAACCTGGAAGTAAAGTTGATCGATTCTTCAGTGGCTTAAAACCAAATCTTCGAAGGGAATTAGCTATAAGAGACTTCAGTAGCTATGAAGAAATTGTGCGTTGTGCTATCAAGGTAGAAAATGAAGTTGGTATTACTTATCCATCTCATAGTTTTGACAAGAAACGAAAGATGGAGTTCAAGGAGAAATCTCAGAATAATGGTGAAAATAAGATTAATGTTTCTTTATGCTCAAAGTGTGGAAAGAAGAATGGTGGAGATTGTCTTAAAGGGACATGTAAATGTTTCGAATGTGGAAAAGAAGGTCATCGGGCATTTGAATGCCTCAATGATGGGAAGAAGATATCTAATGATGCAAACAAAGGAAGGGATACACAGAATGAACCTACTACACATCAATGCCTCAAGTGAAAGGAAATGGGGCATTATGCTAATAAATGCCCTAATCCAAGGGTTAGTGATGATCGACATGAGAAACAACTTAAGGCAAAGGACAAAGGGAAGTCACATGCGATCACCATTGGTGATGTTGAATATGATAACGATGCGGTGGAATGAATATGTAATGGGATTCCAAAATAATGTTGTATATAGTATCGTGGAATATTGGAATATTTATGTATTGGTATATTGTGGTTTTCAATAATTTTATGGTACCGGTAACCATGGAAAGTGATTGAGATATTTTTGGAAAAAAGATGATATGCGCATAATGAAGGGAAATCGAGAAAATGAAATATTTGACAGTATTCATGAGCTCATGATTAATATAAGGACTAAGTGATATCATGGTTTGAGTATATAGAATTTTTAGGATTTTGGTATGGGGAAAGTTTTAACTTTTAACTGCATTCATCTTTTCACTAAGGTTCAATGGGTATTCAAGAGAATACATGATTAAGGCCTTTGAATTTTTGGAATGTGACCAACAAGACATACCTTATGATATATGGGGATCAACGATGGTATTAAATCTCTGGTAATTATTTTCACTATATTATGAGAGTGGACTGCAGTATTATGGATAAGCCTAAAGATTGGAATGGATTATGTTGTACATAAGTTAGTATTGTTTAAGGATAGGAGTTTTTTGATATTATTGATGGTATGTTATAATAATATAGTTTAAGAAAAAGGACAACCTGTAGGACGGGCGATAGCCCATCGCGTCGGACAAGGCCATGGGAATCGAACCCACAACCGAAGTGCGACTGGCCTTTATCGCCTAACACTGGCCTATAGGAAGTCCATGTTTAGTAGAAACTAGTTTTATTATATTAAGCAGTATTATATATGAAGTATATGTCCATTTTAGGAACCATATATCATTAATCTCACTATAGATGGACTTATGTATTTTTTGATAACTTTTTCTAACTTTTTGTTTGAGACAGATGGAATGGCCCATCATTCTATCACATGATCTGCTAACACATCACGAATGACAAATTCAACTTCATTTCGTTAATAGATGAAGTGGAAATTGTCCAAAGAAGGACCAACGGTGAGACTATACCGAAATCACAAAATTATTTCTTCTAATTCCAATTTCATCAACTTTAGGGAAATGATCTTGAAAACCAAAAATGTTGTCCTAGTGCTCTTATATCTGATGAATCAGATGGTACCTTAGATCGTCACAAATTTATGGCTTTGTGATTGCTGGCTTTTCCATAGCAATGTTCTCTACCACTCTCTATCAGAACATGATGGTTAGATTTCTCTTCCATATCCATATTTTCACCCATGTGGAAACCCAGTGATTAGTTTATTTGGTTAACAGTTACGTTTCATTCTTTTGTTTTTAAATATTGGTTTTGGTATCCCTTTTTACTATGTGGACTTCTATCAAAGAAACTTTTGAATAGTAAACCATTTATAACCCCGATGAATTTCGAGGGCGAAATTCATTTTAAGGGGGGTAGAATGTAACACCCCGAGATTTTATGAAAAATATTCTTTTAATTTCATTAATGTCTTGTGTTGTATACTACACCAAGATTACCTTTCCCTATACGCAACACCGTATTAGCTTGCAGTATACGCAACACTATTCTTGGACCATGTTACACACAATTTTGATAATAGTTATTCTACGAAACATTGACTATATATATATATATATATATTCAATGTATAAATGAAATATGGTTGGATTATGTTATATGAAACAACGAAGTATTCTTTCACAGCACACAACCCTGACTTGGCTTGCATTACACGCAATCACGACCTTCCTCGATAGCGTGTGTTGTACGCAATACCGGGTTTTACTAAACAATGATATATTATTATAATATTATTATGAACTAGCCGTTATGAATAGTATTAACTAAATTTTTAATCATATACCATTTTTATTCGTCTTACACATTTTCTAAAACATGGTATAAGAACAAAATAAATTTTTCGTGTAAAATAAGTATTTTTAAAAAAATGCAGTTTTGCCGCCTTTTGATGGCACACCCACATTAAATCTAGTTTTTGACATGTTTATAAGTTCAATTTGACAAAATAAAACTCTTCTTTGGAATAGTGAAATAAAAATTTACTTTGGATAAATTTTTCATATTATTCTGGTAACTTTCATATTTTGATAAATAGTAAAAACACGCTATATTTTAATTAAAAACAACTTTTTTCATCGCAATAATTTATTTGGTTAAATTATAATATTTAATGGTTTTAAAGGATAAATAGAATATATTTTTACCATTTAATATAATTTATGTCATTATCATTGATTCTACCTTGAATTCGTAGGATAAATCAATTCAATCTTTTGCAATGTTTTAAAGAAAAACCCGTTTTCTTTCGACAACATGATTAATTTTAATTTAATGTCTGCAACTTTTATGTATTGAATTTAGAAAAATGGATTCCATATTTGGAATCAGTGGATCCAAATTATGTTAATAAGATACTTTTTATTTTTGGGAATTATGAATAGTAACTACGGTAAATTTTATTTACCATTATTAAAGGTAAATCGGGTAATTAATGGTAAATATAATATTATAAAATTACCCTAAAACATGTCAAAATCATATTGGATGACTAAAAGTCTACCCATATACCTTAAGAGTCGGATTATATTCATTTAATGGACTTTTAACCATGAAAATAATTTAATTATTATTAAAACCAAAGAATGTGACAACATGCCACTTTCTTAAATCATAAAAGTATAATAATTTTAATTTAGTGCTAAAATTAATGAATCTTAGAACATGAATAGTATACAGAAACCCAATACATGTATCTACATCATAGAAATTTATTTAGAATTTTTAGGGATTAAATAATTATCATTTATTATGATACAAAGATGATGCAGTAATTGTCTTATTAATGAAATATTGACATAATTGATGTTATAAATACCCAAATTAATGTTACTTACTACTTTTTATGAATTAAAATAATTTTATAGGTTACTATGACATGTTTTAATTGATTTAATTAACTTTTTTCGAACTAATACTTTTGTTATAATTTTCACAAAAATCAATTACTAAATACTGTCAAAATTGACATAAAATAGTTTTTAAAACAAATATTATAGTATTAATTGTTATTTTATTAATAAAAATCTATGGTTCAGAAAAATGACTTAGATAAGGTTATATATATTAATAATAAACAACTTGGGGTTCGTTTGGATTATTATAGTAAGTTTATTAACCTTATATTATAAGAACACAAGAAGACAGAGTAAAATTAAAATTATTTAACTTAATGTTAAATCTAAATGATAAGGTTAAAATAGGAACCTAAACTTGTCTAAATTATATTGGATGAGAGTATTTCGACCCATACCCACCTTAGATTCTAAATAAATCAATTTTGAGCTATTTAAAACCGAACTTTACTTTATAATAAAATAATATTTTTAGTTTTTCCAATGGAGCCTCTCTCCTCCCTTATAAAAGGGCACCTCCTCTCTCTCCTCCTCACACCACTTTGATCCTTGAAGCTCGGAAAAATCCTTCCCATTTCACTTACCCACTTCCCTAGAATCATCCTAGAGGTTTTGGTCTTCTTCAAAGACCAACCCTAGTGCCCTAAGAGGAGGTTAAGAAGAGACGCTTCAAAGAAGAGGTAATGTCTGTTACCGATTCTTTCATCTTTATTTCTTCTTCCACTTCTTCTTCTTTAGTTGTTTCATTATGAAGTAATAACATCAATATCACTCAAATACTGATATGTTATTATAAGTATTAAACTACCCTATTTCACCATCTATCCATCCTACAGAAAAAGAAATCACCGTGCGTGCGTACGTACGGAATACCGTCTCCACGCCGTAGTGTAATCTATTTTCCACCACCACCTTATTTGTATGGGTATAATGGTGTAAATAATGACTATATATGACTATTATAAAGTGATATTTATTCTGAAATAGTATACATACACTCCAATACAATTCAACGATCATAGGAATGATATCATCACCCGTGCGTACGTACGGAATACCGTCTCTACGATGTGATGCGACTCGTTCTACATGATCTTCATTGCATAATGATTATATAAATGAATTGAATGAATTAATATGATATATATTACACTAATACCATTCTAGAAATGAAGTATCTATAACCTAAATAGAAGAATAAGAATTTATTCGACAAAACACACATAAGAACAAAAAGTAATAAACACCTGAATAACATGTAGTAATGAAATATTACTAATATGAAGCTAAGAATATGACCATATATGATATCATAACAATAAGTTTGGTTCTGGAATAAGTCAATAACATTATTTAAATCATTATACAGTAGGTTTAGACACTTATGAAGCAAATCGGACCTAAGGTAAGGGAAATATCACAATCTCATTTTTATCCGAGATTTTTTATAATTTAGTATTTACTGGGGTGTATTTTATCATCCACATACATGTTTCTTCAATATGTAATATTATTTCCATCCACCTACAATTTTTTAAATACAATTTTACCCTTTGGTGAGTTTTTAGTATAAGATATGAAAGGAATCTCTTGTCATTTTTCGTACGAGGTACTTTTTTGACTTTTTCGACAAAAGTACGGGAATAATGTTTTTTTAACTTATACGGAATGAATGGATTTTTAAAACATTTTTCCAAGAAACGTCCTTTACATGTTTTCAAGTTTATTTTTAATCAACTTCTTTTATATTAGAATTGTATGACATGTTACGAAAGGAAAAGTGTTTTTGGAGTAGAAATGATATTTTCCTCAAGAATGGATTTCAAGTTTTTTTATCAAAATTATTTTCCATATAAGATAATATAGGGTGCTATTTCTATCCCTATTATTACATTGATTTGATTATGTTGTGATGGAATTATTTTTATTAATTCCTTTATCTTATATGAGTTGTTTTATGATGTCATGTTGTTTAAGAATCCATTTTTTATTACATGGGTTATGCAATGATGTATGATTTATGATTTTGTGGCACACATAAGAATGGTATCATTATGAGATGGGTGGGAACTATATCTCCCTCCAATGCATTGGTTAAAGATTTTTATATCTCACGAGATAGACATGGCTGGAACGGTAGGTTATACCGGTTCAGTGAAACAGGACTGAAACGAGGAGTGAACTCGGTTCAGAAAGGGACTTTGTCCACTAAGATAGTATTGGAAATGAGTCTTGACTAATAAGAAATGATTCTCTATGATTATGTGTGTATGCCACAATGTTTCATGTTTTATGTTATAATTATTGGGATTTCATTTCACTACTATGATTTATCCCATGTTATGAAATTATGCACTCTTTTGCAGGTAAAGATTTCTAAAATGTTGTGTTCTTCTGAATATGATGTGATTGATATTTCTTTTGTTTACCCTTACTGAGAATTTGAGCTCACCCTTTTATGTTTTCTTTTCCCCAGGATATAAAGAAAGTTTTTAGGTATGAAAAACAGGGAAGATCTTTATGGGAGATGTTGAAGATCTTTCACCATGATTAGAATATTGTGTTCCGAGTTTCCAAAGACACTAAACTATTCCGGTCCTTGTGTGTGTTTTTGTTATGTAATAAGTATTCCGCAAAAGTAATGTAATGTAATTGTACATTAAGCTTCGGGTCTCTACACATGGTACTCTCGAAACTAGTTTCTTTATTCTCATGAGTCATTCATAGCCAGTACTGCATTATCTCAGGTCTTTGTAGTTGTTCATGAGGCCTCCATTCTAAGAAAACATTTTTTTCTAACTCAATACATGATATGACTGTTTTATCCCAAATTTGAGTCGCTGGTGATTTTCAGCCACCATATGTAACACTAGAAGTGTAATGGAAGCTTCCACATCTTGGCTGTATTAATGTAAACTAGAACAGAGATTCTCGAGGTAATATTGGTCCCTCGAGCGATGGATCTATCATTAGTATCATCGAGGCAATTTTCTTAAATGTTCTTATGGTTCTTGTTGTTTTTCCTCATCACAAGAGGCTTGGAATTATATTTGCGGTGAAGTAGGAAAAAGAACATGGGTGGAATATCATTTGGATTGAGTGTGTTTATACTCCCATTTTTTCTGCTATCACTATTTTCACCGTAAAACACAACAATTTAATTCAATGAATACATCCATACATGACCCAAGAACATAGATCGTTACACAAGCTTTGATTTTACTAGAGGTGGAGCTCGAACAGAGTCACAAATTTGACGTTATGATCATTTGAAGTTAGAGTGCAGAAAATGGAAATCCATGATGATTTTAGGGAAATGTATGGTTTTGTATGTAAAAAAATGAAATCTTGCATGCATGAATGAATTTTTTTTGCACAATAATATAATATTGCGTGCAAAAAAAGTCTTTTGCACAACCTATCTCAAAATCCTTTTACATGTCGCGCCGTATGAGATTTCATCTTCCGCCCAGGCCATCCAAAAAAAATTATGGAAGGTGCACACAATTATTGAAATGTGCGTGCAAGATTAGAATTTGTGTGCAAGAATCATACGTGCCCAATGTGATTTCAAATGCCCCTTTGTGCATGCACCCACCGTAGGGTGTGCGTTTGATCACTTCCATGCCATGAATCTTAGGTGCAATCCCTCCTAGGCTCGCTTATAAATACAAGTGCACCACCTCCCCTTAGGGGAAGTCTCCAGAGGTCATCCGCCACTCTATTGTGCATAAGACCACCTCTTCTATACTTTAGGAGAAGAATGGAACCCTTCATCTACGATGTTTCATGATATGTTCCAAATGAGCCTGCTTTTTTTCAGACCCACAATGGTTTGATCCTCTCTCGAACTCTTTTCTGCCCATTTCATGAGAGCTCAAGATTACATTCTTGCACGAAATACATCCAATCTTTCCCAGAAGACATCAATATTGTGTGAAACAAAACAAAGGTGTTGAATCTTGCATGCACTTATTCCACACAGTCCAATATTTTGCGCAACCCATCCTCTGTGTAGAATATATTATGAGAAACAGTGGGTAGGCCTCCACATGCTATCCCATACCGCGGTAGATGTTACCTCGCGCCCTCAGTTGTGATCACTGTCGGGTTGCGGTCATTGCCCACCAGGATAGTTCCTTTGCTTCCTTCACAGACCACATGAAAAATGGAGAATCAAACCTCCAAAAATTAGTTCTGGGACATCAGCATTTTCCTTTGCGCCCATATTCATAGCCACCTTCCACCTATGGAATATCATGATTTGAGATACTCCTCTACACACCCTATAACTACTTGAGTTAACAGATTCCTCTTGGTTTTTTTTATATCAAGATCTATTATTCTCATCATTAGTTCCCCGATCATCTTGAGTCGATACATTTCTCAAGTAACTAATCCAAACCCCATCACCAGACTTCTATACCAGGTTTAACCAGAGAGGTCCTCCCTTGATTAATTCCCAACACAACCATTTCTAGTCACCTTATGCCTAATATTATTCTCTACATGACTACAAACTGTAGTATACCATATATGAAAAATACAGGATACCTCTTTCTCTAAACAAGAGAAGCCTTATGCGCCAAGCATAATATGCTAGCCGTCCTCACTACATGACATTAAACTACAGTGTGCCATATTATTAAACAATAATATTCCTCTAGTTCGATTGAAAAAGAAGAATAATGTGAAAAGAATAATATACCACATTCCATGATTACATTAGAGTAATAACACGGGTGTTGGAATCTGTTCGATTATTCCACCACTCCACCTCATGCTTCGTGTGTGCATCATTCTGATCTTCATCCTCTTTCATGTCTGAAGAGAACCCCTTACAGCCTGGTCCCATGCAACATCAACTCTCCTACCATTCTAGGAAAATGATACGTAAGTATTTTGATGACCCTTTGGGTTAGTTCCTATGTTTCAAACATAGTCAACAGTCATCACTCATTTGTTTTCCCGATTTTAGGATAAAGCGATATAGATGTTGTGCATCGAACACAGTCAACTACTATCCTCCATCGTCACGAAAACCACACCCAATTCCGAATGTCAGGCATGTGATTCACTATTTTCATCTCTCTTTGTTCAGATTGATTCCAATGCCCATGGAATTATTCCTCTGATGCACTAGTGAACAGGTGTAAGCTCCCATTATATGTCTCATCCCACCAGCGAGTTGGGATTCCTTCACGACCAGTCACGAGGAACACACCCAAGCAGCTCCCATGTGGAAGCCCCATTCATCACTGCAGCTCCTTTGCAACACCTAGGAAACATCCATGCATAATACCCATCCACCATCATCACTTATTAGTAGCCCTTGAATGCTTCTATGCGTAAGCACCATGCACCATTTCCGCTCCCTGGTGTCTCTTAGGAAATCTAATGTCTATTTTTTCTTTGCATAGCCAAGCTAATGTGGCCCAATCAATGGATCACTCCATGACACCCCCTCACTGTGACATTGCTAATGCATTCCCTTCCCCTAGGGTGGGCATTAATCTACTAGGTAAGTCCAATGGGTATGGAGTGAACCCACCTCATCCGAGCTGCATGATGTTAAACTAACAAGCGCCATCATCCTCATCACATTAAGTTAAACTATGGCCACACATCGTGAATTCTACACAGGGAGACCCATGTTAGAATTTCTATATGCCCACTACTATCCACGAGCGTGAGATCATCCTCACATGAAATGAGATCCTATTTCATGGAGTGACATCTATCCACGAGGAAGGGAAAACATCTTGGGAAATTCTTCTATCACTAATGTAGGAGGTAGTACACTTACTCATCGTCCCATTTTCCATTCTAAGGACCTAGGGGGATGATCACCAGAATCCTAATATCTTCCACACGAAACCCCTAAGAGATTTTCCACCACTCGGGCATCCATCCTTGAGTAATTCACAATATACATCTTCCTGGGCCGTTAACAACACGTAAGGCCCTAATTATTCTTTAGGAAGTGAACCACACGTAAGCCCCACTCCACTTCCCACAGATTCACCATTCATGATATGATCATCAGGTCTTCACTACCACTTGTTTCTCATAGTGATCATGTCTTTCTTAGTCTTAGAGTAACCATTGAACTTGAAATCCTCTCAGGGCCATCCTAGAGTTTATTCTCCAAAAACCAGTGAACTACGTGGAATTTGATCCTTTCCAAGGCATGGTACATAGGAAGCCTCCTTAAGGTTCCATCCCAACACCTATAGGTTCTGATACCTTCACATTTGTTTTCTAAATACTAATATACATGGACTTTGATCATTGCCATGGTATGGTATGTTGTAATCATCCTAGAGGATCAAGCCCAACTCCCATTTGTTCCGACCCCCTTCACGTCTATTCACCTTCATCCCTCATGACTTTAAACTGTAGCCTACTATTCTAAACTATGTGGACTTTGATCCTAGACAAGGAATGGTAAGTAGGAATCCTATCTATGGTTAATGTACAATAACCATTGTTCCTGACCTTATTCATGTTAGTTCACCAAACAATTCTAAACTACATGGACTTTTATACTTACCAAGGAAATATATGTAGGAATCCTCCCCAAGGTTCATGTACAACAACCATTGGTCCTGAACCCCTTCAAATTTGTTCACAAAAACATTCTGAACTACATGGACTTTGATCCTTTCCAAGGCAAGGTACGTTGGAATCCATTCTGAGGTTGAATCCAAACAGACATTGTTCCCATCCACTATCATGTCGGTTCACCAAACCATTCCGAACTACACATACATTGATACTAACAATGGCAAGGTACGTAAGATGACTCCCTAAGGGTCACTCGAAACACCTATTGATCATGTCCCCCTTCCCGTCAGTTCACTAACACCTATTCCGAACTACGTAGACTTTGATCATTGTATCCAAGGAAAAGTACGTAGAAAACAACCCTAAGGATCAAGCCCAACACCCATTGGTCCCGACCACTTCACATCGGTCCACCATCATCCAGAATGACATTAAACTGTACGCCTATTTTTCCCCATAAGATAATAAGTTATACCCCACTCTGAACTACGTGGAATTTGATTTCATAACACAGGGATTCATAGGAAGTATCTTCGAGGATCAAGCCCAACTTCATGTTTTCCCTCACATCGGTTATATCTCATTCCCCCACCACTTCATTTAAATCTCTATATTCATCTGGATTAATACTCAGGCCACCACATCCGGGTGAGATAATTCCATTTACCTCTTCACTATTCCTAGAAGTAACTATGTAACTAACCATGTCTTGGCTCCAATATCATTGTTCTCTCCATGGTTTGGACCCATCTGATCCACTCTAGTTGGTGTTCTAATTAGTCTGATCTATCTCTACTAGATGTAAACCTCATGGAATACCCTTTGTTAAACAAATAAAGATGAGGAAAACCTCAGAGACATGCCTATTCCATATAATTCCCAGCACTCAACGTGGGATGCCTCGGGCTTCCACACCCTCGAGAAGGCCTATAATAAGGGGAAGAATACCAGATGTGCCAATATTCAAGCATCCAGACATGCCAGTGATGTCTAATGTGACTACTCCCCCAACCACTGGTAGATGTTATGACTAGAACCCTTGGAGTATCTTGATATAACCAGCGTAATTAATAGGCTTCCATAAAGACATGGTTCCAAGAAGAGTTTAACGAACAATATCTTAATATTTGGGGGAGACCCAGATATGGTGAAAAGTTTTGAGGAGGAATCCACAAAAGTTGAACCAACATCCCATCATCCTATTTTGATAAAGGAAAAAAGTTCCCTGAATTGGTGATTGATGTCTCCCGCCATTGGAATGTGGGAATATAGGGAAGAAGTCAGCACATCCTCCTCCTCTAATACAGACAGATGCAAGAGGCCCATCGAAAGAATTAGAAACAATCATATTGGGATCCTATTACTTATCTTTGAAGCTCACTAATATTTGGAAAAACTTATTGGATACTCTTCACTCTACAAACCATATCATTACTCTCACTTGTGGAGATGATAATTCTGAGGGGGATGGCCTTGAAAACAAGGGTGTCATTGGTGTTGGTTTTCTCTTGTATGATCATCTTTCTGATGAGTTATTCCTACATAATAATAGGGACTGTGATAAGACTCCAATTATTAGACTCATGTATGTTGGTAATTTTTTTCAATAAATAAGGCATTCTTCTCATGGAAGGGTCTGATCTCTATTAATAAAATGGCCCTCATTTCGAAATTGTTAAGAAAAATACATTCAAAATAATTACAAATTCATTAATTTTTAATGATTTATTTAATATTTCATTTAATGAATCCTAAAAACGTTCTTGAAAATATTTTTAGTCTATATAGATATTTATTTGATAGGATTTTCAACTAGAGATAGAAATAAAGTGACCTTTTCAAAAAAACACAGTCTTAAACACATTATGTAGGAAAGAGACGAAAAATATTCTATTATTTTAAAATTTCATGAATGACTATATGATATAAAAATTAAAATATTTTTTTCAATAATTATTATAAAATTTCATATAAATATTTTTCAAGCGTAAACAATCCCAATTTAAATGACACTGGAACTCAAATAATTATCACTTTGGAAGTATTTGAATCATTAATCCCATGAAATATGTTAATGAATTAAAAATAAATGATAATGATATATTAGGTATTCATGATATAATATTTTTATAGGAAATATATACACAATTTGATAGAAATCAGGCACATAAAAGATCATGTATCCCAACAAAAGATGATTTGAGATAAAACCCTTACCAAAAAGTTCAAACATTGTCATGTATGTCTTTTACCTCATTCTTAGTAAATATATGTCGGTTTTATTATATTATCCTATTATATGTTCAATAACATATTCTAAAACCATTTACTTTATAAATTTTAATGACTAATTTAATTACGTAATTAGTTATATCCACATCTACTATTCTTAGGATGCTCAATTCATAATTAGAAAACGACATCAGTTTATCAAATTTGGTCAATGGTGTCACTATTACATCACACAAAAAATATTATTCATTATATAAATTTAATATATATAAATATATATATATAAATTATTGTTTTTAAAACAAATTTGAATGATTTTTATAAATAACTAACTACAATATTATTATGCAGATGGTTGGTTATATGTGCACATAACTAATGTTCCCATTTATCAATGATCACGATGGAAATATGTTAAGTGTTATATTGAATTTAATAAATTATAATGATATCCAAAATATTATATTATTTATTTTAATACACTTACATGTAACATCCTTGTTTTTTGGTAAAAGATGATTCACATTACTATGAGAGGTGGTAGTCCATCGTGCACATGAAGAAAATTATCAGTTTTAAATGGATGTAAATGTATGAAAGTGCATGATATATTATATTTATATTTTTATTAATATCTATTTAATAACATATATAAAAATTAAATATATAAAAAATTTCTTCTATGAGAAGTGGTGATGGAAATAATATTATTTCAGTTAGTGATATATACTTCATCTTAATTATTTGACAATGGTTTTGTTTCACTTTTTATGGTTATGGAGATGGATTTAGGTAATCACACATAAAAGAATGAAATATTTGTATATTTTTTATATTTAAATCTCTATATGGTCATTTTTAGGAATATTTTATTAATTTTTATGATGAATTTAAAACAGATGCGTGGTTATGAACATTGAAAATTATTATTAAAACCTATTTAGTATTACACCTAGTGACCCCTAGATTGGATTAATGATATTGATATGTCTAATAGGTTGTGGGGAGGAATGTAAGGATGGTATTGGAAATGATATTGGATGATCTAGTAGTTTTTATAAGTGTGTAAGTGTTAGGAGTGGTGGTTCCCTTTAATATGGGGGGGGGAGTGACACTCTCATAAATATAGAAAAATAATTAATAATAGACGTAAATACTATTAAATATCAGATAAAATTAATCAATTATGTAATTAGTGATATATAATTCTAATACATAGATATACCATTGAAGTGTAAATTTTTATAATAATTTTATCTTATTTACCTCTAATTTTATTCACTTTTACCTATTTATGTTTTATATCATGATATCTATTTTTATAGTTTTTATATTTTATTATGAACATGATTTATGTTTATAATATTATATAATATTAATTATTCATATTAGAGATATGAAATCTATATGGTCTATTCTAATTAATAGATGTTAGATAATTTTATTTAAAACAAGACATGCATACATGTTGGGGAGTTGATTTTTTAGAAACAATATTCTGAATAGAAAAATACTATAATAACTTTATTAAAACAATAAATGATAAAATATATCTAAATTATTATTTATTTATATATATAATATATAGTTATTTTAAATCATTATTCATTTGGGTTTATTTTAGATAGTTATAATGAAGAAACATTATGCACTACTACAAAAAACGGGCAATAACAGTGCTAAAATCGGGCTTTAACAGCGCTAGAAAAGCGCTGTAAAGCTCAGCGCTGATAAAGGGGGGGGGTCCTATAACAGCTCTTTTTTAGCGCTGTTAAATGTCACCTTTAACAGCGCTATAAAAGCACTGTTAAATGTCACCTTTAATGGCGCTAAAAAAGCATTGTTATATGTTGCCTTTAACAGCGCTTTTTTAGCGCTGTTAAATATCTCCTTTAACAGCGCTTTTTTTGCACTGTTAAATGTTGCCTTTAACAGCGCTAAAAAAGCGCTGTTAAATCCCTGCCTGCTGCTAATAAAAAACCTGCACTAGTACAGCCAGCCGAGCAGACCTCTACAAAAACCAGTATATCAACCACAGACCTGCACAAAAACCAGTATATCAACCACAAGCATGTCATCAACCGATCACAACCCAACCAAACAGTGTTCTTACCATGAGTTAGATACCATCTACCTAGAAACCAAAACTACCTCATTACATAGTATCACAAAATATTCCTACACAACTCAGAAGATAAATACTAGAACATTCCACTATGCATTGTTTCTCCTTGGATTGCCAATTGGTTTTGACAAATCGTGCAGAGCCCGTGCTCCTTGAATCATTCTACAATACATAAAAAGGATATCCTAACTCTCCCAACCATCACCCTTAGTAATTATGTATATTAATACAAAAAGGTAACATATCATAAATTGGCGGACTGTAATGAGACATCAAGATTAACATTCTATATATAGGATCGATGTCTGGTAGGATTAGTTGCGTTGATACATGACTCTACCTGGACCTCAAAAATAGATATATGATCTCACTCCAGGACTTTCATATAGACTCCAACTATGTCTAGGACGTCCTGCTGAAGCGATCGTACTACCGTAAGTCAGAAAAGATACCAAAACCATCCTAGGAAGGATCATGGGAGCCAACCCTAATGAAATATGTCCTTGATATAGTGTTCAAAGAGATCAATCATGGTACATAAAATTATGTGTCATTTAAAGGGTCACATGCCTTGTCGCTTTACCCTGGGTAACTCCAATGTTCAGCTGCCTGTGTGAATATACATGTCATATCAATAGGAAATTACATGGCATGTTAAAAAACATATACGTGTTACCCTTTGATCGTGTGTCCTCTTATGCACCCTTTCCCTATGTTAGTACATGACGTCGATCTCGTGTGATTCTTCTTGTGTATCTATACAAGGGATAAACTGCGTAGTTGGCTCATTAAAGACATGTAGTGGGATATATTCCATGTAGGAAAGCCGTGTAATCCACCCCAGGTTTGACTCGTACACGTCATATATGACCCAGGGATCGTTGTACTAAAGTGTTAACACAATCCTAAGGCGTTTGGTCGGTTTCCCGTATGTCAGTTGTTGATTTCACTTAAAAATAAATCCATTTTGAACAAAATAGAGGCACTTTGAGTGGTGTCGGCCACACCGGGCCTCGAATTGAGTCGGGGTTGACTCTTACACGTCAAATCTGACCCATGGATCATTGCCCTTAAGTTTCAACAGAATCCAAATGCGTTTGGTCGGTTTGCCGCATGTCAGTTGTTGATTTCACTTAAAAATAAGTCCATTTTGAACAAAAGAGAGGCACTGTGAGTGGTGTCGGCCACACCGGGCCTCGTATTGATGCGGTGTTGAATCGTACATGTCACACATGAGTCATTGATCATTGTGAAAAAGTATCAACGCAATCCGAAGCCGTTAGATCGGTTTGGCATATGTACGTAAAATATTGTCCATTTTAAACTAAATACATACACTTGGAGTGATACCGGTCACACCGCGCCTCTGATTGAGGCGGGGTTGACTCGTACACGTCTCATTTGAACCATGGATCATTTTACTTAAGTTTCAATAGAATCCCAATGCGTTTGGTCGGTTTTTCATATGTCAGTTGTTGATTTCACTTAAAATTAAGTCCATTTTTAACAAAACAGTGACACTGTGAGTGGTGTCGGCCACACCAGGCCTCAGATTGATGCGGTGTTGAATCGTACACGTCACACATGAGTCATTGATTGTTGTGAAAAAGTATCAACGCAATCAGAAGCCGTTAGATCGGTTTGGCGTATGTACGTAAACTATTGTCCATTTTAAACTAAATACATACACTTGGAGTGATACCGGTCACACCGCGCCTCTGATTGAGGCGGGGTTGAATCTTAAACGCCACATTTGACCCATGGATAGTTGTCCTTAAGTTTCAATAGAATCCCAATGTGTTTGGTCTGTTTTCCGTATGTCAGTTGTTGATTTAACTTAAAATTAAGTCCATTTTTAACAAAACAGTGACACTGTGAGTGGTGTCGGCCACACCGGGCCTCGGATTGATGCGGTGTTGAATTGTACACGTCACACATGATTCATTGATCATTTTGAAAATTTATCAATGCAAGCAGAAGCCGTTAGATCAGTTTGGAGTATGTACGTAAAATATTGTCCATTTTAAACTAAATACATACACTTGGAGTGATACCGGTCACACCGCATCTCGGATTGAGGCGGGGTTGAGTCGTACACGTCACATATAACCCATTAATCGTTGCCCTAACGTGTCAACACAATCTGAAGGCGTTTGTTCGGTTTCCCGTATGTCAGTTGCTGATTTCTCACTTAAAAATAAGTCCATTTTGAACAAAACAGAGGCACTTGGAGTTGTGTCAGCCACAACAGGCCTCAGATTGAGGCGGGGTTGACTCGTACACGTCACATTTGAAGGTGAGTATGCATACACGATAGTTGACCTTCTTAGAGAAGGGTTTCTGGAAGAGTATAAAAGACATGAAGCAATGAAGATCATTAGAGTGTTGGAGCAAATGTGGTTGCTACAAACAATGTGGAAATCGGCTTGTGCAAAGCGACCTAAGTTACAACTTGCAGGTATTTTACTCTATTTTTTTCTGGAAGGTTTCAGTTTAAATGCATTTTGGAATGATCATTTCTAGCCATTGTCTTTTACGTTTTTTTGATAGCAGAGGGGAAAGGGTGGGGTCTGATGACATTGTAGGATATGTCGAAGGGTGATTTTGTGTGTGAATATGTTGGAGAAATGTTAACTACCGCAGTTCTGAAAAGAGTCACTATTTAAAAGAATGTCACAAGTTTAGATACATCTCAAGATGGTCAGTTTAAAGACATTTTGAGGGACACTACTAAAGACATGCTCAGATATGCACACATCCCCGACTTTTAGATCGTTGTCTACTACAATGATCTTCCAAACAAGATATGCATTAGAACGCTCATGATACATAGAGAAATTCACTGGCCGCCTTCGAGAATGATCTGAAGCACAAACCATGACAGCATTATGTTTTTAACTTCAACACCTCAATTGAGAATGTGACACCATTCAGGACTTGGCGCCATTGTATGTCGTTTCGTCCACGGAATGGGTCTATCCTTTGGGTGGTAGCGGTCACACTGTGCCTCGGATTGAGGCGGAGTTGACTTGTAAACGTCACCAAGGACCCGTGGATCGTTCTCCTAAAGGATGAAGGCAATCCAGACGCGTCTGGTCGGATTTCTGTAGGTCAGTAGTTGTTTTCAATTAAAGTGGTGTCCATTTTAAACAAAAGAGCGACCATTTTAGTGGTTCAACATTCTTGCATGTTGCTGGTGCATATCATCTGTTAAAATGGAAAAATGACTCATTGGAGAAAGAATGTTTTACTTAATAAAAATTACAATTTTGCTACGAACATTTACATACAACAATATTTCATCTTCTGATCCCCTTAACCCCTCTCAAAAATGACCACCAATTGTACATGTCCCCAAGTCAGATCTTCATTGTATTTGTGTACAATTTGTCATCAGGTATGCGGCCGACTCATTTCTGAACACATCTATATCGTCTTGTGAGTATGAGGCTTTTCGGCAGTCATAGTAGTACTGCAAAATAAAAAAATAAAGAATTAATAAATAACTTAAACGAACTAGTAATTGTTTTTGAAAATACCTCTTTAGGGATGCTAGTTTGCTGATGAAAAACGATCTCTTTCATAAATTTACAAACATAATAACCGCAATCATTATCGTTTGTTTGTTTTGGACACTGCAAAAAAATTGATCATTAGGAGAATAAATAACTTGTGTTGAGATGTGTTTGGATAGTGAAATTTTATTATATATACCCTGATATTTGTCCAGACGTAGTACTTGCTCGCCTCCCTATGCTTAACCCCTGTCCTCATTCCTTTTTTTAGACGATATTGACACACATCCCAATCATAACAGAATCCTTAGTAAAAGATAATAAAAATTATATTACTTGATGTTTATACCTAAAATGTAAGATGTATTGTCTTACAGATTCACAAACTCCATCATGTATGGTCGGTTTGATGGATATCCTAGCTTTGAATCCAGAAAATAAATCTTCGGAGTATCCAAGTTCACCGCAATTAGGAACCAATGTTGCCTAAAAACACAAAAAGGAATAAGTAATAAAAAAAGTGAAAATATAATTGATATGCTATAATCGTAGAGTATTACCCCTACATGGTTGGTATTAGGAAAAGTCTGTCATCTGTAATCTTGCGTTCAAATGTTTTCAGCAAGTCCTTCACTATTTCATCCCTTTTTGATGACTCTGTTTTTGTTTGGTGTGTTGATGTGATATGAGGACTAACCAGTCCAAATCTTGGCTCATGGGAAAATCCCTTCAACTGTTTTTCATAAATGCGTCTGTCAACAATATAAAATGCATTTAGTCATAATTTGCACATTAGATCAGCTTTTAGAAAATCAATTCATGGAAACATACCTCATATATACATTTACAACAGTGGCGCCTAACCAACCGTTTTCAAGGATTTCATTTACATTTTCAGCAGCAACGAAATCTTGACTTTCCTCTCCGTATATATTATCTTCGAAAATCACTATATGACTATTACCATCTTTTAGCTTCGTATCCACATGAGTCTTCAATGCTTGTAAATGTGGAAAGAGAACAAGTGGTGTTATTGTGCTTTCAGTAGCTCCTTGGGATCGATTGGTCGATCCTTTAGATGGTTTCGAGCAGATGTTAGTCACCCCCTTTCCTTTCTCCGTCTATAACAACAATCATTGATTCAGACACTCTTTTCATTAATTGTTAAGGGTTTAGCTTGAAAATAAAAGGAAATAAATACCTATTTGTCTGCATGTACTCTTACAAGTTGTGCCGGCCATGCAATGAATGTCCCAATAGCCTTTTCGACCGTATGAATATCATCATCATCAAGTGGAATAGGTAGCATTGCATTTGGATCATGAGCTACAGTAATCGTCACTTTCAGATGATCTTTTGAAAGTGGTTTATTATGCAGTGTGGCATCTGGGATATTGAACACTGTAGCCCTCGCTACAAGGTGATAGGTGGGTGTTGACAGATATAAATCACAATCATTATCACCCTGTAGAAGATCGGTATAGATAAATTATCAGTGTTTGTCTTATTCATATTTCATGGGAACCGTTATTAGAATATTGATTACCACGACTAAGACATTTTTTAGGTGAATGGCTTGCCTCAAAGCTGGTGGGGGGTGGGGCAGGATGTTCATGCGGTGGTTGTTCCTGAGTTGTGTCCTCCCTTTCCTTCCCACCCATAAAAGTTGCTAGCAACTCTCCCTGCCATTTCAATTGTTCTTCAAGGGTTTCTATTTTTTCTCTCATTTGTTCCAATTTTTTCTCTGTATCATCCATTTTTTTCTTCTTCTCAAAATATACTCGGGGTGTCACCCCAAACCCTGCACCTCTGACACGACCGTATTTTTCTGGCTGCTTCAAAGCCGTCGATAATAGGTCTGTATCAGCTACAGGAGTAGCTGATTCCTATGACTGTCAGATATAGGAAAAAAACTAATTATTTTTATGTAATAGCAATTTTAAACAAATCTTTTTATCATCGTGTCATACTTACACATATTTCCCACACTTTTTGTGTGTTCTCATCTATTAACTTCCCTTCTTTGTTCACACGTGCCTCCTTCCATATCACATGACGTGGGATAGAAGTGCATTTGGTTTTAGATTCATCAATCTACATATAAACATAGAAAGATAATTATGATGTTGTTTATTGGCACCTAACAATATTACTGTAAATTTACAATACGTACCATTTTCTTTTCTAATGAAGCGTACCCCATCCTTGCTTTACGATAGGGGTATGTTGTAGTTGATGCACGTTCCTTATTTTCAGTACAGAGTTTCTGTTTCATAAATGAAATATTGACAATCAAAGTGATGAATACAGGTATCCTCAAACAACGTATTATCACTCACAATGTACCTGAAACTTCTCATCCCCACGACGGCCAATAAATGCATCCCATGCTTCTTGGGATATCAGGTGCGCATAGACAATGGGTGGGTGCGGGTTTATTTTACCTTTAAAATCATTCAGGTGATATCTTGTTAAAATAGTACGAAAACCTCGATGAATCTTTCCTGCAAGCCTTAGTACATAATCCTTGTGTGAGTCGTCTACTATAAATGTACTCTGCAAGAGATTGAGAAGAGTAAGGCACTGTTTCATCATTTTATTTGCTAGTTAATTAAAGAAATAAATTCATAATGTTACCGTAATTTCTTCCCAGATCACAGCCTTCAACCCGGACACAACATGGTGCCATGAATCTATGTCAATCGGCACACGTTGCCGAGTGACAACTCCAATGTAACTGCTAAACATAGCCTTGTTGGGATTCACATGTTGGCCTCCTGCATTCCATCCGACTTCAAATTTGATGCCTTTGCTTTTCGCCTTAAGAATTTTGGCTAACACTGTCAAACTACGACGCACCTGTGATTTCTGCGACGTCGGTCCTTCATTCCCGACCATTTCATCGATATCAACATCATCTATATGTTCATCTACTATGATATCAACGGCATGTGATGATGGTTGTTGGACCTCAACACTAAGAGAAGGAGCCGCAACAGCAAGAGCAGCAGCAGGAGCAGTAGGAGCACCAGGAGCCGCAGCAGTAAGAGCAGCAGCAGGAGCAATAGGAGCACCAGGAGCCACAGCAGGAGGAGGAGTAGGAGCCACAACAGTAGGAGGAGTAGGAGCCACATCAGGAGCAACAGTAGCAGCAGCATGAGCTGCAGGAGTAGCAGGAGCAGCAGCAGCCGCAGCAGCAGCTGCTTGAGAGACTTGTTCAGTCTCAAGGTTAGGAGCACCAGAATGTGCAGAAGTCATTATCTGCAAAAGTGGTTGAACAGTTCATTCAAATTACATAAATTCTATAATGATAAGATAATAACATGAGATAACAAGATCTATATTACAAACAAAATATAACCTGTTTACTGAACTCTCTTTCGTTTTTTCAGAGGTTGAAGAGATTTGACACCTCTATCGACAATCCAAATCCCTTTATTGTGGTCTCCTCTAACATACAAAACATCATATGCATTGGGACCGCTCCAAATTGATTGTGACGTACCACTAAATGGATCGTCCTCAACTGAATTTTCATCGGAACCCTCAATAGTTTTGGACGATAACAGAACAATTGACCACTTTCGGTTTGCGGGATCTGGAACATAAAAAACTTGTACCGCTTGTGATGCCATTATAAACTGTTCATCTTTGTACCCTTATTTACTAAAATCAACATTCACAAATCCCCATTCATCTATTTTAACACCACTATTGTTATCAATCCATTTGCATTGAAAATTCGGCAATTGAAATGTCGTATAATCCAACTCCCATATTAGTTTGATAATACCAAAGTATGACATATTTGCATAAATTGGATTTATATCCTTACTACCAGAAACATGCATCGCTTCAGCCACTAGTGTAACTCCACTATTTTCCATGGTACTCTCTTCATCATGTTCATCCGTATAGAATGTATAACCATTAATTACATACCCACTGTAAGATAATACATACACACTTGGTCCAGCGGCTAGCCATCGAAGTCGTTCTGAAATTGAATTCGGATTTTCATCCAACTGCTTAAAAATATGGTCCTCAAACCATCCTATAAACTGGTGATTATGTGTATCTGCTAACCATTTTTCAGCCCTCGATGGATTCAACTGCCTAAGAGTTTCTTTGTGAGTTTCAATATATGGAGAAACCTCCCAACTGTTACGCAAAACATAAAGATGAGCCTGCTCCTGATCTGTAATACTGATTGTTACAACTTCTTTTCCAGAAATCCCCCCACCCTCAATGCGTCCAGTGTGACGAGATTTAGGGAGACCAATGCTTTCCACATCATATAGGTATTCAATACAAAATTCAATGGCTTCCTCAACAATATATCACTCCACTATACAACCCTCTGGCCGACTTCGATTTCTGACATATCCTTTCAAAATCTTCATATACCGTTCAACAGGATACATCCATCTATAGTGCACAGGACCACAAAGTCGAATCTCTCTCACCAAGTGAATCATCAATTGAACCATCATATCAAAGAATGTTGTCGGGAAGAACATTTCTAATTCACATAATATGATGACAATTTCTTTTTTCCATAGCTGGCAATTTCCCCGGCTCTAAAACTTTGCTACATATAGCTTTGAAAAAGAAACAAAGTTTGGTTAACGTATGACGAACATTCTTGGGTAAAATGCAACGTAAAGCTATAGGAATTAGATCTTGCATCAAAACATGGCAATCATGTGATTTCAAACCTTTTAACTTCAAATTATTCATTGACACAATGTTCTTGATATTTTATGAGTACCCCTCTGGAACCTTTACATCATTAAAGAAGTTGCAAAACTGATATCTCTCTGCCCTAGAAAGAGTATAAGCAGCAGGAGGAAGAAACATTCGATTTTCACCTTTCACGTGAGCCAACTCTTCTCGTATTCCCTTGTCAACCATGTCCAACCTTGCCTTAATTCCATCTTTTGTTTTGCCAGGGGCATTTAGCGACGTTACAATAACACTATCACATACATTTTTTTCACATGCATCACATCAAGAAAATGTCTGACGTACAAACAATTCCAGTATGGTAATTCAAAAAAAAACTGATCTCTTTTTCCAACCGATTTTCGTAAGGTTTTTCGAAAATGGTTTACCAAAACAGTGTTCATATCTTTTACTTTCTCAAACAGCTGATCACCTGTTAGTGGAGACGGTGTTGTGCGTTTTTCTGAACTTCCATTGAATGATGTCGTCCAAGATCGGTACTTATGCCGACGAGGTAGAAATCTACGATGTCCTAGAAACACAGATTTCGATGAATGTTTCAACCTAATTGATTCTGTATCTTCTTCGCACATGGGACACCCCTGAGTTCCTTTAATTCTATAGCCTGAAAAATTTCCATAAGCTGGGAAATCATTTATTATCCCATACAACATCGCTCTCAACGTGAAGTATTCACTTTTATAAGCATCATACAACATTACACCTGAGTCCCACAATAACTTCAAATCCTCGATCAAAGGAGTCAGATAAACATCAATATTGTTACCTGGTTGTTTTGTTCCTGATATAAGCATAGATAACATGATGAATTTTCGCTTCATGCATAAACAGGGTGGCAAGTTATAATTTAGCAATATAAAAGGCCATGTACTATGAGTGCTGGTTTGAAAACCAAAAGGATTCACTCCATCTGTAGATAACGCAAGACGAAGGTTTCTCGGCTCTTTTCCAAATTCAGGATACTCATGATCAATTTTCTTCCATTGAGGAGAGTCGGCCGGATGACGTAATAACCCATCTTTATTTCTTTTATCTGCATGCCACGACAATTGTCTTGCAGTTTCTTCACTTCCATATAAACGCCTAAACCTTGGAATGATTGGATAGTACCATACAACTTTCGTAGGATTGGATTTATCTTTCTTGTATCGAGAAGCACCACACGTTGGGAATTCTGTAAGTGATTTGTTCTCCTTTCGAAACAATATACAGTCTTTCGGGCAGGCATGTATTCTTTCAGAAATCATTCCCATCGAGCGTAGCATTCGTCTAGCTTCATATGTCCGGCTTGGGAGCTCATTATCTTCTGGGAGCATGTCATTCAAGAGAGCAAGTAGTTCCGTAAAACTGACATCACTCCATCCATTGCCTGCTTTCAATTTATACAACTTTAGTACAGCTGACAATGTTGTATTCTTAGTGAAAGCAGCATACAATGGCGTCTTTGCACAACTCTTTAACTTCTCAAACAATTTTGGGCAATCACGGGGTTCATCTTGAATTGTCTTTGTCATTTCCTCAATATGATCTTCATCATCATTGACATCTGTAATCACATCCTCCATACGGTCTTCTTCATTATCTATATTTGTATTCATATCTGACGATCCATAAAACGCAGTTTTATCCCAGCCAGTAGCTACATTCGCTTTTTCTCCGTGTTTATTCCAACATTTATAACTCCGATCTATTCCGTGACATATCAAATGTTCTTCCAACTCCTCTGGAGTAAGTAGTCTAGAATAACAACAACGTAAACACGGACAAAGGATTTGAGAAGGATCCTTTGTGTGATCCTTTGCAAACTTGATGAACTCTTTCACTCCATTCTCGTACTCTATTGTTAAACGATTAGAATCCATACAATCTTTATTCATATTCATCCTATTTGAATCTCAAATATTAGTATTTATGGTTCAAGTACTCAAAAGAAGACTTCCAAATACAGTAGAAGGGAACCACTTCCTTGTAAGGAGATCAAGTAGTCTAACCTACAGTCAAGATTCATAAAAAAGAATATTAGATTCACTAAAAAGATGATTATCTATCACTCTATAAGGAGGATATAACAGGAGATATAGGATTTCCAATCGATGAGAGATACCTTTATCAGAGCACCGAATAGGGGAACCTAAAGGAGACTTGTAATAGGGGATCCTCTCATTATTTTATATCTTATCTCTTGGTAAATGGTTTCTGTTTTGTGTTAGAGTACTATTGTGGGATCATGTTGGTCAACACACCATTGGGGGTGTGATTAGAAGGCATTTGTCTTCGTAAGGGATGTTCCCTCATGGTTTGTGAGTATTGTTTCATTTTGGATTTATACATGCTTGATATGATATGTATTGAATAGATAGTGATGATGTAATTTTTGGTATTTAATCAATATCACATTGATTGTTACCGTAGATGAGTGACCGTCATGCCTCATAAGGTTAGAGCCCATGTCTTTTATGGAGAATGGGATATCTTGGTAGACCATGTAGGACCAGTTCTTCCACAACTAGGTGAGAACATAGACCAGTTTACGAATATTTTTCATGATGATAATGTATTGAAACAAGAAATATTTCCCCCAGTAGTAGACTGGTTCTAGGATGTGTTTCATGAGAATTGATCAGGGCTACCACCTAAAAGAGACTTTGAGTTCATGATTGAGCTGATGCGTGGAGTTGAGCCATTTTATATAACGCCTTTCACAATGAAACAGGAATAGATTCAGGAACATAAAACTCAATGAGAGGAGTTAGATTATGAAGGCTGCATCTGCTCGAGTATGTCACCTTGGGGATCTCATGTTTTTTTTCCAAGAAGGATGACAAAACATTACATATGTGTTTCTATTAATAGAATATGAATCAGATCAAAATTAAGAACAGATATCCACTTCTTTGTATTTTTGATCTATTTGACCAGCTGAGGGGTTCTATATTGTTCTCTAAGATTGATCTAAGGTTTTTTTATCATCATTTGTGGTTGAGAAATTCTGATATACTATAAACTAATTTTGAAATCATGTATAGTTTTTATGAATTCTTCATAATAAAATTTGTGTTGACGAATTCCCCATGGCATTTATTCTCTTGATGAGTTGAATATTTCACTTGTACCTAGACCAGATTGTAGTTGTTTTATGGATGACATATTGGTGTAAAACCAAAATAATGATGATCATTCCCAACATCTGGACATCATCATGAGTACACTTAGAGAGAATCAGCTATACACAATCTATCTATATGAAAACATATACATCTTCATCATAGATTGTTACCTTAAGGCGGCGGCCGAGGGCGTTGCGGGTTGCGGAAGGCGGCCGCGGAGGGCGACCGAGGGCGGCCGAGTGAGGCGGAGGGCGGCGGAGGCGGCGGAGAGCGGCCGAGGGCGGCGGAGGGCGGCCAAGTTCGGCCGAGGGCGGCAGAGAACGGCGGCCGAGGGCGTTGCTGGCAGCCGAGGGCGGCAGGCGGTGGAGGTCGGCCGGGGGTGTTGCGGGTGGCGGAGGACGGCGAGTGTACCGAGGGCGGCAAGCTCCGGCGAAGCGAACGCAGCAGCGGTATTCGGGAGAAGAGTAGCAGGGTTACGGTTCCGCGATGGCTTTAGCTGCGATAAAACGAGGGCACTGTGCGACCGAATTTATAAAAAAGTCGACTAAGGTTTTATCAGCGCTAAAAAAGCGCTGATAAAGGCTACCTTTATCAGCGCTAAAATTATAGCGCTGATAAAATCTAGCTTTATTAGCGCTTTTCTAGCGCTGATAATATTATGATTTATCAGCGCTAGAAAAGCGCTGATAAAGATTCCCCGTATCAGCGCTACAATTATAGCGCTGATACTGGGTCTCTTTATCAGCGCTTTTTTAGCGCTGATAAAGATAATTTTTATCAGAGCTTTTTGAGCGCTGATAAAGGATACCCTATATCAGCGCTGAAATTTGAGCGCTGATAGAGGTGTTCTGTATCAACGCCTTTTTAGCGCTTATATAGGCTAACCTTTATCAGCGCTTTTTGAGCGCTGATAAAGACCAACTGTATCAGCGCTAAAATTTTTGCGCTGATACAGATCATATTTATCAGCGCTTTTCTAACGCTGATAAATATTACTATTATCAGCGCTAAGAAAGTGCTGAAAAACATTAGCTTTTTCAGCGCTGTAATTTTAGCGCTGATATAGGGTATCCTTTATCAGCGGTTTTGCTTTGCGCTGTTATAAGGGCGCGCTTCCCTTGCCCGTTTTTGTAGTAGTGATGCACTTTAAATTTTTTTGGACAAACACATTTATAAGTGTTAAAATAAAAATACACTAAAATACAATATACTGATTATTTATATGAAATTTATAAAGCCCCAAAACCACATTACCCGAGAGCTGGTGCAGAAACATGTTTAGTAAGTTTTTTACAAAAAAACAGAGTAATTATTCAACACATTACCCCAAAGTGGATGTTTACCAATATAGTATTTGGATAATTGTAAAAAACATACATTTTAAAAATATTTGTACAAATTCAGTGAATAAAATATCGAAACTACTTCGTATGTGCTAACTATTTATTGAAGCCACTAGATATAGAACTGAAATATAATCTATGAAAATAATTTTAGGAACATATGGTGATCAATTAGTATTCCAAGTATGTGGGTTGGAAAACGTTAATAAAGTATTTAATACATTTCTTTGTATAAATTCATGTACTTAATATTAGGTTTTCCAAAAAAAAATGGTAGATATATATGTATATATATAAAAACAATTAATTTCACAAAATACTTATCATTGAAAAGGCCATTTTGATATTTTCCTTCTAAAATAATAATTTTCTAGTTTGTAATTAATGCTACATGGAAAACCAAAAAAAATAACATAATAAATATAGTCATAACTCATTTGGAAAAAAATTCCCATTTGAATTATGGTTTCACTCCTCATATCATGACATAACATAATATACTAGTGACAATTTAAAAAAAACGTTCAATGGACCTGCCATAATCAATCATATCAAAAAACCATTTAGAAGAAAATAAAAAATTTTATTTTATTTAAAAGAAAATAACCATTCATATCACATGTCATCAAAATATTCTTGAGTGTTTCTATAATAAATTTTAGGAGAATCCCATACATAAAAAATATATATTAATTTTAAATTCATAAATAAAATGGATAATCAGATATATGAACACTTGATCTATAAATGAATTTATAGAGTTTGTCTTCTTCAAATAATCATAAAATATACACAATAATATTTTAATCATAAAATTACAAATAAATCACCACAATTAGAACAATTTAAATCTTGAAGAAATCCATGTGATTAAAAATCTCGGAAGAAAACCTTAATATTTACGTGAAAAAATTTAGATTATTATAATTGAAAGGTATGCCCATGTTTTGCATAATGCATGGATATGACTTTATGATAACATGAAACCCTTAATTTCAATATAACATGATTTCATTCTATGATAATTCTTTTAGATACATGACAATAAAATCATAGACATGTTAATAATCAATTAATCCATATATATATATATATATATATATATATATATATATCTGTGTGTGTGTGTGTAAACCATGAATGTAAAGACCCAGAAATTTCAAGGATTTTTTTTATTTCTTTGGAATTTTACGAGTACGCAGTTCTTGACGACACCTGATTCCGAGGCCCGGTGTGACCGGAATAATTTTCTGAAGTATTGTTAAGCTTAAATTAACGCTCGTAAGCAGTTTTACTGAAAAAGTGTAATAACTCTTAAACGGTTACTCAGATCAGAAATATGAGGGCACCGTTGCACTCTGGATGGCGGGTTTATCCTAGGCGCGACTTAAGTTTAGTCGGCGCGAGCCTCCAGTGAGAAATTCCAAAAATGGCATAACCGTAAATAAAATAATAAAATAAATTATTTTATTTTTCAAATGCTTATAACTCAAAAATGGTATCCCGGATTAAAAATCCAAGACAACCTCTGAACTCATGAGGGAATGGTTTATTTAAGCAGATACTAACTTTTCCCGGCGCGGGCCACCAGAAAAAGTTAGTTTTTGGCCGTAAATAAAATAATTAAATAACAATTATTTTATTGTAAAATTCGTATCTTTTAAACGGTAACTCGGATTGAAAATACGAGAGTACCATTGGATTTTTTGGGGCGTGTTTCACATAGGAAATGCCTGACCTTGACCGGAGCGGGTCGAGGGTGACTGATAATAATTTTTCGATCTTTTTTTCAAGTACGTTCAGTAAACGTACATCTGGGTTTTCCTATCTTTTGAACCGGTACTCAGAATTGAGATCTAAGGGCACCAATGAACTCACAACACTAGTTATTGCTTAAGGGGACCATTACCGCAGTTGCGTTTTAAGCAGGTTGAGAATTAAATTTTGGGGAATTAGTTTAATATAAATAAAATTGGTGTGTACAATTTTATTTATATCTGAGGTGGTTAAATTCTACAAAGGGGAGTTAAGGGTGGAACCACAACAACCTAACTACCATAGTGTGGATATTTATAAGGTGGGGCCCACATGATCCCCAACCATTCATCTCCCCATAACCACTCTTAAATCCCCCTTTAAACCACCTTTTTAATTAATTTGTTAACTCCTTAACTCCCCTATTAATGAGATCTCTCCATATTCCTCTAATTAAGTTTGTCAACATAATTAAATTAATGGTTTCATTAATTAAATTGGTACATCACAATTTGAATTATTTTGTGTTGCATGACACTTCTTTAAATGGTAGAAGTCTTTTTTAATATTTGTGATAGAAAATATTTCAATGGGAAACCTCTGGAGGATTAGAAAGAGAGTTTTTCTTCCTCCGACGAAGAACGTGAAGTCCCGACGATGACTCTTCCTCCGACGTCAATGGAATCAATAGCATTATTCAGCGATGTCCGACCATAGTTCGTCTTCCGTGGTTTGACGACGTGCGACATCTTTGTGAGGTAGGGGGTTTTCGTATAAAGTGTATATGTGAATTATACGCTCTTGTATGCGTATTTTAATTGTAGGGTGTTTGTATAATTTATCTTCGATAAATTAAACCCTTGTCGTTGATGAGTTATGGATTGAGCTTCTATTGCCGAGGGCACGGGCTAACGAACAAGCCTAGACCCTCCGCTGGTTGTTCTTTTGTGCGCGGGATGACGACCGATGAAGAAACGGGCCACAACGACAATTTGAAGTTGTCACAGTAAAGAGCAGGTCCCGGGAGAGACGCAGGCGCAGACGGTAGGCGAATCGGACCACCGGAGTGCATCCAGTGGTCCGCGGAAAGTGCTTCTAGCGCACAACATCGGGACGAAGAAAGTCCGAAGGCAACATATTTTTTTTGGCGGAGGAAGCAGCCCACAGGTTTGGAGAAGAAGAAATCGTGATAGTGAATTTTTTGTGGGTTGTAGAATAGATTGGAGGGAGAAGATGTTCTGAAATGAAATAAAATAGAATCAAAATAAATAAAAATAAATATGGATGGGGTGTGGAAGACATGGAGTCAATGGAAGAGGTTTATTTTTTTTGTGGTGCGTGGATTTGGGGTGTGTGTTTTAAGGAATTAAATTAAATTAATAATAATAATACTATAATAATGTTATTAATTTTTTTGTTGGGAAAACCGTATTTTGATGGTATCTTCTTCGTGCGACCTCAGTTTCACGAACCATCAGTGGAAGTGCACCCCTGACTTTGAGACGGAATTTATGAGTCCAATATTGGATATCTTTTTCAGGTTTTTGGATCGGGTACCCGAAGCGCTCGAAAAATAATATTTTTATAATTATTATTAAATCTTCGACCTGCTATAACAAGAGCTCCGTTTGTCTGATTAACATGTCTTCGACTTTGTTGGATTCCTCTTGATGAGACGGTTCTTTTGGCATACTTCACCTGAGGCTTGGATGCATTTGGAGTAAGGCCGGGTTGGATTGTACCCGAAATCCAACCGGCCCCCTGGAACGGAAAAGATGATAACATTTAGACCTGACGTCCATTTGACAAACCGTCAGCGGCGTTGGTGATCACGTTGAGAAACGGTCCCTAAGAGTGTACCCTATGAGAGTTCGGGGTACAGTTGAGATACAACCGGGTTGGTTCACACACGAAACCACCTGGGCCCCTGGGACGAAAAGGCTAATAACTCACAGACCAGGCGTCCGATTGACGCGTCGTCTGTTGCATTGAGACCCCTATGACGAGGCGGTCCTTTGAGATACTTCTTCGTGGGACTTTGAGATACTTGGAGTTTCGACCTGTAGCTCATGGTGCAGACCCTCACAGAGACGAGCGTTCAGAGTACAGAGACCATATAGCTGGTTGAGACCTGACGACTGCTTGACTGAATTGACTTGGAGTGAGTCGACTAGCCCAGTGGAAGGAGCACTACTTTGTTGGGTGCAGACCCATGGCGGATGAAGCACTACATGTGTGACAGTGCAGACCCTTGGTACTCATCCGGAGAGTACCTCTACAGGCTATTAGGGGTGTGCACTACTGTGTTTTGGTGGCATACCCTAGTGGGAAGCACTACTGTGTTTGGGTGGATGGCCTGCGGTACTCAACAGGAGGAGTACCTCAGCAGTCTAAGGTTAGTGAGTAGTACCTCAGAGTCGTGACATGACCATTATACACTACAGAGACGGGGCTCTTCAGCAGTTACAGTTTCAATAATGAAAATCCTTGTTTGAGCTGAGTCTATGACCTTTGTGTTTACCCCATGATTGAGATGGGTCACTTGATAACTTAGGTATATTTATGGGATTAAACTTTGGTAGTGGTTATTTGTTGATTTCATAATCTTTGTGTTTCCTCATGATTGATATGGGTTACTTGATAACTTGGGTATATATATGGGCATATACCTAGAAAGAGGTTATCTATTGAGATCTTCTTTTTGGTTATCCTTGTTGGATCTAGTGAGACCTTGAGGGTCACGGGGTCCCTACTGAGTATCTTTATACTCACTCCTGCACGGGCTATTCCCACACCTCGTTGTGTTGGTTGCATACAACGGGCAGCACAGACAGAGGCTGAGTGTTCGAGGACTGGACGGTACCCGGAGGTGGACCTCCCCACGAGACAGTATCTAGTGGTGGACTTCACGAAGAGACGACACTCGGAGCAGGTTGACGGGTGGGAGCATTGTGGAGGCTATCTGTACCCACCCTTCAGGTAGGATCCGTGGTGGATGATTCAGGAGCTGCGCTATCTATACCTACCCTTCAGGTAGGATCCTTGGTGGACGATCCAAGAGTTGCTTCTCACCTTTCGACTGTTTTACCTTTTTCCTTGTACTTTACAGTTGGGCTTGTATTTTCAGACCCTTTACATTCAGCACAGATTTTTTCAGTTTTACTTAGTGTTTTACTTCCTCTTGTACTCTATGGTGTTTTGTTTACTTTTATAAAGGCAATTCCTTCCTAGTTATCGGGATTTACGCCTTTAGTGCTAGTTGCCAGCCCCTGGCCTATGGAAGGCAGGCTTGGGGCAGTCACGACACGGGCCCCGAGGATGGGTCATGACAATGAATGTTTTATGAAATACACATAAATAACGAATTAAAATCATAAATATAAATTATTATCCTTTCAAAGGAATAGTACATAGGTAAATTAATTTCTTTTTAATGAAATTAAACTCACATACCTCATGTCATGGAATACTATTTTACTTCAATTTCAAAAATCGTAACTAAGAGAATTCCTTTTTTAGGAATTTTTTTTCTTATATATGATCCATTAATATAAATTAATATCATAAATAATAAATACTTGAATAATAAAAAAGGAGATGTCTATGGTCACTATATCATGGCCATATCAAAGTATATCTAACATGCTGAGAGGTGTAGAGAGAACCTCGCACATAAGATAATTTTATTCTTAGTAATAACACATAAAAAAATAATATATATAAAAAATATAAACATAATTTATAACAAATAAAATTTTGATTAGATTTAGAATAAATGATATATTTATATGTATTATAGTCAAAATTGATCATTTAAAAATTGTATACCATCCTTGTATTACCATGTACATGATTTGACAAACAAAACTAAAATTAAACATACGATAAAATAAAAAACCCTAAAAAAATTTATGAATAGTTTTAGTGTCTAATAAATATATATATATATATATACATTGATGTACATCTGTGTAAAAAATAATTTGATTAATTATAACATAAAAACAGAAATTTTATGTTCTGAATATTTATAAATAGATTGAAATAATTATATATACATACATATGGTTATATATATATTATAAATTTAAAATATATTTAACCCTTACTTGATTTTGAAATTGAAATAATAAAATATTTCTGACAAAAAAATAAGAAGAATATAATTTTCCCTCACTTGAATTTGCAGGCATGTAGATAACCATTTTCACATTCATCATTAACTCAAACCCTATAGAAAGAAAAATTTATTACCGCCAAAATTACATTTACATACTTGGGTAAGTGGATTTTATATCCATAAACTATACCAAATGAAACACACATGCGATTTTCAATGAAGATAAGTATTGAAACAGTTGAAAAATATAATAGAAAAATTATATATACGTACAATTTGATGTAATATATTCACCCAATGAAATAAACACACAAATTTGGATTGATTCAAAACAAAAAAATGTTAACATGGATGACTATAACAGACATATCCAGACCAAAACTATACACAAAAATCGATTTTGTGACTATAATGTATGAAATAGGGCTAAAGAAGAATCGAAGAATATAATATTCATAATGAGAAAAACAAAATGACCATAACCTGAAGAAAAAAAATTAAAGTATGATTAAAGAACCTATAATAAAAAAACTAACCTAACACTACATCGATGGTGAAAGAAAATTAAACTACTCCGAGAACATTGACTTGGATTTTGACATGAGATTCAAAAACCCTAACCACAAACAAACCACCAAAACGATTCTCAGACCACCGCATCTTTGGTCTAACACTCATGTCGTCTCTCGATTCATATTGGTTGAAACCCCCATGGTGGATCAACCCCATCACGGTTGGATTTTACTCGGTGTGAACCCTCACAATGCATTGGTTTGGATCAACTTCCTCTCAATGGATGAAACCCCCAGGTAAAATCTCCTTTCTCCTGAAATCAAGACTCATAGACTGATAATCCTATACACAATTCTCTATTTATTATATTTATTTTTATATAATTCTTATTTTTTATTTAATTTATTTGATGTTTTAATTAAAATAATTTTATAAAATCATAAATTTTGAAAAACTATTTTTAAAACAAGTTACAATCCTATTGAAATAATAATTGTATTTATAATAAAGAATTTTGAAAATATCCGAATTTATATTTTATGAACATTTAAAATTATTTAATTTCCTATCACCTTAAAATTAATATATCATCACTAAAAAAATTAATTGATACTTTTATAATACTTGAAAATAGTAATATATTGTATTTAATTCTGTTTATGTATTAACACAAAAACCGGATATATTATACTACTATTTATATTTTATCATCAAAAAATAAATTATTTGATAAAATAAAATACTTATAAGTTTTATCAAAATAATATATATATATATTTTCACGAGTAATGAATCTTGTCTATTCATGATTAAAAAAATACATTAATAAAATGAATTTTCTTGAAATTAAAAGTATTATAATTTTTTAAAACATAAATAATAAGATGTAAATGTATTATTGTATAATTTTAATTAGTAAACATTAGACCTTTTTAAAAACAGTTAATTAATTTTATAACCTTTTATATTTCTGATGTTTTATTATCCCACCTCAAAAAAATTATTTCCACATAATTCGCTCGTTAGATTGTAGAAAATCATGAATTTTTATCTTTAGAATGAAGAAAACTAGGACAGAAAAGATCATATACTCAAGCACTTAGATGAAAAAATCTATTCTAAAGTCTATTCTTGACCATTCCACTAATACCAATTATAAATCCCCAGAACCTAGTACCATAGAACCGGTGCTCAAACATATTGAGTAATTTAAAAAAAATAAATTGTGTAATTACTCAAAAAATTACACAACAGTGTACCTTTACTTATCTAGTTTCAAAATAATTAGACATCCTTAAATTTATATGAGGTCTTAAAAAAGGAAAATGAAAACCAAAATATCTAATCTACATCACATGATCTAACTCTTTATTGAAGATGCTCGACATAGAACTGTTAGCTGACATGGTAAAATAATTTTATAAATATAGTGTGAGCATTTAATATGCCTAATATGTGGTTAGGAAAAATGTATTAAAACTTTTAAAAAATTAACATATATAAATATATGTACATAAAGTTAGTTTTTCTTAAAATTTTTAATATTAATATATATTAGAAAACAACTAATTTCTCAAAACATGTACCCTTGGAAATATCATTTTGATCTCTCCTTTGAAAATAATAATTTTCTGGTTGGTAATTCATGATACATGGAATACCATAATAAAAACCACAAGTCCACTAGTAATAAATCATGTAGAACAATGTTACCTTAAGTCTTCTAGGTTCAATCTCCATAATGTCACTAATCAAGCTAGTCCAAATTTTAAAAAACACTTTCAATGCACCTACCATTCCCAATCCTAACAAAATGAATTTCAAAAATACGTACATAATATTATTTTTTGAAAAAGAAAATAACATTTCCTATCATATGTCATCCGTATATTATTTATAATTTCTAAAATATTCTATTCATAGAATCACAATCACAAAATAACAATCTTATTTTGAAATCCCTAAATAAAATGGATAATGAAATATATATACACTTTCTTTAAAAATACACACACACACATATATTAATCTTAAAATAATCATAAAAAGTAAATAATTTTTTATTGAAATATAAAATTCTAATAAAAACACCTTAAATAATGCAATTCAAATCATGAATAAATCTATGTTCTAAAAAATCTATGAAGTAATAATTATAATTTAAGTGGAAAACATGATTAGATTATAATCTCATGGTATACTGATGTTTTGAAAAATGCACTTCCATGACTATATGAAAATGTTACATCCTTAATTTCAAAATAACATGATGAAATTCTATGTACATTATTTTAGATAGATGATAATAAAATTAAAATCATGTCAATTGACATTTCATCCTTATATATATATAGTTATATTTATGTGTGTGTGTGGGATTCTATATATATAAACCATGAATTTACGATGACATAAACATAAATCATGAATTTAAATCATAAATTTAAATTATTATCATTTTAACAAAATAGTACGTACATAAATTAATTTTCATACAATGAAAATAAACTCACTAACATCATGTAATGGAATAATCATTCACTAAAATTTCAAAAATTTATGTGGTAGAATTCTACATTTATGAAATATATGTTCTAATATAAAAGACAATAATATAAATTCATATCATAATGATAGTGTACTAAAATAATAACACATGATATGTTAAAGATAACTATATGATGGCTATATCTTAATATTATTCACATCCAAAGAGGTGTAAAGACAATATCACACATGAAATAATTACTTTTTTAGCAATCACACATAAAATCATATTAATTTTCTAATGTTATACATTATTTAAATTAAATTAAAAATAAATTTAATTAAGAAAAAATGATATATATATATATATATCATATACATAATTGGTTATTTGAAAATCATAAACAATCCCTGTGAAACTATATACATTGTTTGATAAACGAAACTAAAATATAACATTGGATTAAATAAAAACCATTAAATTTTTAATAATAGTATGATTCTCAAATATATATATACACACACCCCCACATATAGATGGGAATCTATGTAAAAAATAATTTGATTAAATAAAGAATAAAAACTTACATTTAATGTTATTAAATGACATAAAAAGATAGTAATTAATATATATATATATATATATATATATATTCGTATGAATATAAATTAATATTACCCATTACTTGGTATAGAATATGAAATTATTTAAAAACATTTAAAAAAGTTTCGATGAATAATTTTTCCATACCTGAATTTGCAAGTAAGTATGTAACAATTTCCATTTTGGCTTCTATCTCAAATTCTTTAGATTGAAGAATTGCATCCCCTAAAAATTATATTTATACACCTGCTTAACTGGTTTTTATAGCCATAAAATCTACACAACAACACACACAAATACACACGAGCTTGCCAATGAAGCTATGTGTAGAAATATCTAGTAAAAAAAATATATCCAATAGATATTCCTAAAATATGATGTAATATATCGGTTAGAAGAAAGAAATATGAAACATTGGACATATTAAAAATATAATATAGTTAACAAGGACATTTGAAATGAACATCAGTGGACCAAAGAAACACAAAATTGATTATCAAACAATACTATTTGAAACATTATTGAATCTGATTGAAAATATATAACATTCATACTCTGTAAAACAATACGAACATAACTAGAAGAAAATAATGTAAAAGAATATTCAATCACCTATAATGAAAATGGAATCCTACCACACACTATGCTAAAGACGAATAACAACTAACCTACACAAAATCCACAAATTTAGATTCTGAAATTCTATTTGGAAACCAAAACATTGAATGGACTACTATGATGAAGATCAAACCAGTGTTGCTTCAGTAGAACTCCCATGTTGTTGCTTGATTAAACTTGGTCAAAATCCCCCGAGAGAATTAACCCCACTATGGTCGAAATTTACTCATTGTGAACCCTCACAACACATTTGCTTTGCACGACTTCCTCTCCCTAGACGGAACCCCTTGGACTGATCACCTTTCTCCCCAAATCAAGACCCATAGACCTATACCCCTATAAAATATCCCCCCTTTTATTATAATTACTATATAATTATTATTTATTCATTTTAATTAATGTTCAAATTATCATTAATTTATAAATTCATACTTTTTTAAAAATATCTTAAAACCAATATAAAATCTGAATAAATTTTTTGTTTTATTTATAAAAAACAGTTTACAAATATCATAATTTATATATTAGGAACATTTAAAATTTATTAATTTAAAATCACCTTAAAATTATAATTGTATCACATAAAATTTGATTAAAATTTTTATAATACTTGAAAATAGATATTTATTTCATGTAATTATTTTTTTGTATTAACATAAAATACCTATATATTATACAAATATTTTTTTATCATCACAAAATAAATAATTTGACAAAATACAAAACATAAAATTTTTCTAAAAAAAATTGAATCTTATCCAAATTAAAGAACATTATATTTTTATGATTAAGAAAATAAATTAAAAAAAATATTTTTTCTGGAATTTAATTATATTATAAGATTTTTAAACATAAATAATATTTTTCCATAGTTTTGTTGTTCAATTTTAATTATTAAAATTCTGAAAATTTTATAAACACATAATTCATTATATAAACTTTTTTCTTTGGGATGTTAAATAATTACTTTATTGAATTCAATAAATAATACATATGATTCTTTATAACCATATTAATTGAATAATGGGTCTTTTAATTTATGTAATTTATTAAATTATATGATAGTTTTTTATAAAGTTGTATATTTCACTATTCACTGAAAATCATTAGTTTTGAAAAAATCATTAAATTTAACATTGTGTAAATATTTATATGTATATTTTAAAAAATTATTTTCATTCTCTATAATAATCTGTCTGTAAAATCAATAAATTAATAATAATAATTTATCAAAAAATGATAAATAATCAATTATGAAATTATTTATTTTATGAAATATTTAATACTTATTCAAAAAGTATATTAAAATCCATTTTTACGGATTAGAAAAATTTATAAATAATTTAAAAATTAGTTGTTTGTATTTGTACCCACTATTTAAATGTATAGTTAATAACGATCGAATTTAAAATATAAAATTTTAATACTCTATTAAGGTTCCTTTAAAATAAATGTATCATGGAGAATAAGATATTGAACATACCATTTTATTAAAATATTTAGGTGTTAATTTTTATTTTTATAAAACTATATTTTTTATCATGTTATCATTAATTTTAATCAATTAATATAAAACAAATAAATTAGATTGATTATGCTTATTACATAGTGTAACATCCTAGGTAATTAAAGAACATTACATTTTCATATTTACTAATATTTTTGGATCAAATATTAATTTTACATTAAAGGGGATTCTATGTTTTATGGCGTACCCAATACACAACAATGGGTTTCTTTGAAATCATACGATGCATATCAATAATAAAATATTATTATTTTAAATGGTAGTGAATGCATAGTCGTTGTATTTTAATGATCAGATATAACTAAATAAAATAGGATTATATATGTTTGATAAATGGTTTTACATTAATCCAATAAAAGTTAGAGGATTAAAATGTGAATGAATCAAATTTAAAGCATAATTATTTTTGAAAGGTCGATTTACCCCCTTTTGATGGCGAACCATTTTTAAATAAAGTTTTTTTTCACATGAATATGTTATATTTAAATAAATAATTTTTTTTCTTTAGAATTGGGATATCAAAATTTACTTTGGGAAAATTTTTGTTATTTTTCTAATAAAATTAATTTTTTAATGAATATTGAAAAATATGGTATATTAATTCAAAACTACCTTTATTATAATTTGTTTCTATGGTTATCATATTTTTTAATTGGTTTTAAAGTGCATTAAATTATATTTTTACCATTTAATCCAATGTTGGTCATCTGAATTTATTTCACTTTGAAATTGGACATAAACAAGTGTTAATATTTTGATAGTTATTGTTTTTTTAAAACACGCTACTTGTTTTCACAACGAAAATTATTTTTAAAATTTTTAATACAACTTATATGTTATGAATTTGGTAAAATAGAAATAATTTTTTAATTCAGAATGTCAAAGATATCTTTGGATGAATAAATGGTATTTTTTGAAAAAACTTCAATTTTGGATGAATAGTTAAACCACATAGTAGTAGTTCCAAAAGTTACATTATCATTATAATGAAATTTTAATGATTTGGTGAATAGAATTTTGAAAATACAACATAAATTTATGTTATTAGTAAAAAAAATTGGTTCAATAAAATGAAAATAATTTCTTTTGAATAGTACCTTTTGTCTTTTATTTACCACGATTAAAGGTATATATTTTAATTTAAGGTAAAAAGAATATTATAATAATAATATATTAACATAAAACTTATCATAATCTTATTGGATGTGTCCTGGATGACCATTAGCATCCTTAGATCGGTTTTGGGATCCCATGTATCCACTAATTAGTGATAATGACATTTTATTTTAATTAAATTAATGTAAAGGCAAAAATGACATAAACAAATATCTTTCAGTAAATTAATTTTTACATGGGCTTATATAAATAATCATATTGAAAATAAATATTCATTGGAAATATAAATATATTTAAAAATTCATGGTAATTCTTTTATAATTTCTAGACATCATATAAATTATATTATTTATGACACAATTATGATGCAGTGTTTACCTTATTATTAAAGGATTTAAATAAAAAAGAATATAATGAATAAAATAAAATCCAAAACCTTTCCAATTATTATTGGATGAATTTATTTCGACCATGAGTCATCTTATCTTTGACGTTAATGATTTTTGGACCTTTTTAAATCGAAGATTAGTTTATAATAAAATAATTGTTTCAAAAATTCCTAAAGAGCCCCTCCCCCCTTATAAAAGGTCACCACATATAACCAATTCCTTAGACCTCTCAATCCTTTTGGCTCGTCCAAAACCTGAACAAATAATCTATCAATATCCCTCTCTTTCACCTAGATGCTTTACCTTACACTGAAGTCATTTCAAGAAGTCATTTTGGTTCAATCAAAAGTGAGTCACCGAAATTAAATTTAACTGTTTCCCTTAAATTCTTTTTTTAATTTACTTCTCCAACCCCTAAACACCTTTTATTACTATCTTTTATGACACCATAATCTTAAATATTCTACGAATTTTTTATGTGATGTAATCGTACTACACTTACACACACCTCCATTTAATAGGTGAGGAACATACTCTTTCTGTTGATGGAAAACTAACACCTCACAAAACGCTGATTTTTATATTAACTCCTACCGCCTATCATGGAGGCCATTAAGATGAAAATGAATTTATATATGATATATATTATGTTTTTGTTTTCATTATTCGAATTTTTTTTTCATTTATATCATACATTTATGGTTTCCATTATGGGTAAAAGTGATAATTTAGTTTGACAAAGTGTGGACTACCGCCCCCTCAATATGATATGACTCATTCAGGCAATACGCGTGATGTATAAAGATTAGTGTTAATGATATAATATATGATATTATACATTAATTATATTAGACCTAAGTATCACAATGTTTTAATTCAATGAAAATTATAAATAGAAATGAAAGTAGTGTTCATGCGTACAAGCGACTTACTGTCTCCATGAACGGTGCCTTTAATTTCTTACCTCTAAATGATATGTATTGTTAAATATATATATATATATATATATATACTGGATATATATGATATTTAGGATATCTAAATAATTTATATCATTCTGGATATAATAGAAGATTGGCCACATGGACCACTTGTAAATATAATGTGTTTATTTTTTACTCAAGTACCAAATATCGACAAAACAACCTTTATTAACATAAATGATTACATAATGTTAATAACATAGAAAAAAATGATATAAAAGTATTAATAAACATAAAAAAGTTTTTTAATCAATTATAAATTAACTTTAGTTTATTATTCAGGAGAATAAAGAACAAACATGTCAATTTAGACCTGAGGAAAGAGATTTCTTATCTCACTTTTAATTCTGTGAGATTTCCATTGTTCACCACTTATTCATTGCACGTGGAGAATTGTGTACTGAAATTTGACATTTATTATCATGATTCTCATTATATTAATAGTATTCTATGATTATTTGGTTGGTTATTAACTTTTGGACATACAACTCAGTTGATTACATCCTGGTAAAGGCTTTCATCTCACTTTTTATTCCTATGAGATTCGTGCTATATGGGACACTATTTCTTTTTATATGGTGTATATACTTCCCATTATTGTACTATTTTTGTAATATGATTTAATTTATCAGTAATTACATCTTCATTGTATGATCCTTCATTCATGTGTTGTTTGTTTCTAAAGTTACCAAATCGGTAAGGGAACCATTCACCCTCTTCTTTTTAAAAAACATCTTTTTGTTATGTCTTTTAATTTACATATTATTATGTTTGTATATGTTACTATATAACCTTGTTGATGTAAATTTTATGTCCAAGTGATGATATACCCTTTTTATTTCATCAACAAATTTTCTGAATTTTAAAGTGACGTCGTTAGGCTGTCGAATATTTGCAAGGGAATTTCTTAACCAAATTTCAATTATTTGGGATAAACATGTAATTCTTGAATATGTCACCCTATGAATATGTGTGAATGGTGTATAATTGTTTTACACTTAATATCCACTTATATTGTGTTTATTTATATTTTTCACAAATAAATATGTGATTGATTCATCCTTAATTTAAGGATACCATCTTTATAAGGGATTTCATATCAAATTACATTTCCATTAAGGCTATATTGTTTTTTTGCACCAATTCACTCTTATATGGTGTATATGCTGTTTTTTTTTCATATTATATCCTGAATAACTTTATTATCATGATATTATGAAGTTTTGATTGTATTTTTTTCATTAATTATTTTTATTCAAGTGTCTCTCATATTGTTAATAACTCTTTAACTAAAATATCATTTTAAATGTTTTTAAGATTAAATATTAAAAAATATTTATCAATAATGTATATGTTTTAAAAATGGTTTTGAGTATTTATTTATATGGACAATAATGTATTAAAATTATAATTCCTTTAAAATATTCAATGTGGTATGAGACACTTTGATTCAAAAATCTCTTTTTAAATGGTTTGTAAAATGGTTTGATAAAGCATTGATTATTTTAATATCTAGAAATTATTTCTTGTGATTTCAAATGATATCTTATTAGTGAAATTTTTATATTTTCAATATTTTATGTGTTATGATGGTATTTGTACATTTGAAATGTGGTTACATGATAAACCAGATGATGGGTGGAGCTATGATAAACCAAGACAAGTGTTTACTTTATAACCACCAATGCATTGGGTATGGAAGTCGGTCATATGGATATTTCATTTGGTGATGTGTGTGGAGGTTGACCGTATGGTTATTCCACTTAAGAAATTTTATGTCCCAAGTTACCATTATATGTTATGTGTTCTTTATATTGGTTTTATGGTAATATTTTGGTTACAAAAGAGTAATAAATGATATTTTATTCAGTGAATAGTATTTACTACTTCATAAAGGTGAAAAGTTTTAGTTAGGATAAAGTATTCATGGTATACCTGTTGTTTTGATTAACTAACAGTTTTCCTTCTTTGTGTAACCCTTACTATGCTTTTTATGCTCATCCCATGTTTTGAAATGGTTTTCACATTACTTAAAGATGAATAAGGTCAAGGATGAGATCAACGAAAAGTCTTGTTGTCTAAGACATGGAACTAGACATGACTCTTTTTTTGGAAGAGGATTTATTTTTCGAAAAAAATGGAAATTGATTAGAAGTGTATACTTTGAATTTTTTGAGATGTAATGTAATTATTAATAATAATTATCTAAAACTATAAACCTGAAAAGATCCCCAATGAGTATTATTCATTTAATTCAAGATTATGTAATGTTTAATGTTGGGTCTTTAACATTGGTGTCATGGGAGGTTTAGATATCTTTAGAGGTCGGGGTGTTATCTTAGCATAAGTGACATAACCATAATGGTTAACATATCAGAAAGATTCATAATTATTTTGAATGAGTTTATGATAACATGAATAAGTATATATTAGTATATACTCTCATTATATAATATTATACGGTTATATACTAACACATACCATTGTGGATTTAGTAAATTGATGGATCTATCAGGCACCGAAGTAAAAGTGGATGTGAAGAAAACTCTGACAGTTTTATGAACGAGCAACTGAATAAAATGGTACCTTCAATGATTACTCTTGTGGTTCTTCTCAACCAACTATATAGAGTAATGACCGACAACCTGAACATTGGTGATTTTTATATGGCATCGTATATGAGAGAGACAAATCCCTACAGATGTTTAGGTAATAATCATAAAGGAATGTTTGTTCAAAAGCCTATGTGTCAAGGATGTGGAAATAAACAACTATAAAAATGGTTCAAAGGGACAAAAGATGCTATAGATGTGGGAATGAAGGTCATTAGGCAAGAACCTACCATTGAAAAAGGAAGCATCCCGTTTACTATTGTAAAGGGAAATATGTTCTTTATGATGAATCAATTGAATGTTTTAAATGTGATGTGCATGGACATTATACAAACAGATGTCCAAAAGAACATGTTTTGGGAATGGGATCACCAGGTTTGTACAAATATATGTTTACCAATACCTAATTACATTTCAATTTAGGATGACGAAATAGACAATGACCAATGAAAGGTATGGATAATTTCATAACATATGTTTTGACATTATTGAATATTAGGATATGATTCCTGATTTTTTGTGTAGGAAGGAAGTATTTCAGAATAAGTTGGTATAAAAAGGTTAATGGATCATCAAGAATGTTGAATGAGTATGAAGTCTACATATAGGGGATTCAAGAGTTATGGTAGATTTTAAGAGGATGAAATACTTAAAAGTATTAAGTATCTTTTGATTATGGGATTATATTGGAAGACATTTCATTGTATGTGTAAATCTAAAGTTTAATATACGAAAATGTTATTCAAGGAATAGTTATCTTTTCTTAAGTGGAGTAATGGTCGAATTTTTTTTTGGAAGAATCTATGTTTTTATTATGAGAATATGGTGATTTTGGTTATTTATATAAATGATTAACCAATCATAAATAATATGCGATTTGGTTAATTGCGCTTCAGTATTAGACATTAAGAGTAATCGGTGTTATTTGCAGAAAAATGTCCTGATTTTTTATGAAAGGCTATGGGATTAAATCATTCTGAGTTTTGGGTTTCAATATTTGTTTGGATTATTTTGAATAATTTTATGGACAAATATTTATTGAATGGTCTTTGTTGAACTTTGTGTTTTTTGACAAACATTGGAGATTAAGAGTAGTTTTCCTTTTTGTAAAAGATTTTCCATTTTGAGGATTATCTAATCTTGTAATAACAAATTATTTTTTGATTAATGTATAAAGGAAATGGAAATATATAGTTTATATTTTTTGGATTATGTGATACTCTAGAAGTTGATTCTAGCATTTGTAATATGACTAAGTTTGTTTGAGTACTCATAATTTGCAAAAAAGATGAGTTTGTGGTAGAAATTTAGTAATGCATGAAAGTTTACATGACATGTAAGTATGTTTCCTTTTGTATTTAGTTATGCTCATAAATAAATTCCCCAACTAAAGGTAACATAAAACAAAAAATTGTCTGTTAACTTTTCCTACTAGGGAATCAAGGACTATTTAACCCATGTCATGTTTCTGATTTTCTAGGTTTAACATTCTCATAAATATGTTTTCTATCACTCTCCATCAGAACTTGACTGTTTTTTTCCATCTCCATGTTTTTCCTACATGGAATCCTAGTATGATTTATCTTGGGTTCATTTTTATTTCATTTTGTTTCTTTTAATGTATTAGTTTTATTGACACTTTTTCCATTGTGGGACTTTAAATGATGTTTTGGGGCCCAGTTTTAAAATTGCGAGGACGCTATTTCCAAAAGGGGGAAGGATGTAACATATCAGGTAAATAAAAAACATGAAATTTTAACATTTAATGATATTTTTGGATTAAATATTAATTTTAATTTAAAGGAGACGCTATGTTTGATGGTGTACCTGATACACAACAACAGGTTTCTTTGAAATCTTATGACGAACAATAATAATATAATAAGATAATATTAAATGGTAGTGAATGAATAGCCATTGTATTGGCAGGAATGGAGAGAACTAAATAAAATATTATTATATATGTTTGATAAATGTTATTAAATTCACCCAATAATGTTTAGTGGCTTAAAATGTGAACAAATCTAATATAAAGCATAATTATTTTTAAAAGGACGATTTAACACCTTTTGATGATGAACCCATCTTAAATCTAGTTTTTTTAACTTTTATATGTTATATTTTAGAAAATAAATTTCTTCTTTAGAATTGGGATATCAATTTTTAGATTGGGTACATTTTTGGTGTTTTTAGATAAAATTCATTTTTTAATGAATATTGAAAAATACAGTACTTTAATTCAAAACTACCATTTAATCTAATTTATTTATATGGTTATATTATCTTTTTAATTGGTTTTAAATTAATATTAAATTATATTTTTACCATTTCATTTAATGTTGGTAATTGGAATTAATTTCACTTTTAAATTGGACATAAACAAGTGTCAATCTTTTGATAGTTATTGTTTCTTAGAAACACGCTATTTGTTTTGACAACAGAAATAATTTTAAATTAATTAATGAAAATTCTTTGTTATTAATTTATTAAAATAGATATAATTTTTTAATTCGGGAATTAAAATATAGCTTAGGCTAAATTTTTGGTATTTTTCAGAAAAATTTCAATTTTTGATTTATTGTGAAACCACTTTTTAGTAGTTCTAAAACTGACTTTCTCATTTAAATAAAATGTTACTAATTCAATGAATTGAATTTAGAAAATCCTTCATACATGGTTGTTATTAATAAGTAATATCTGGTTCAATAAGATGAAAATATTTTTTGGTGAATTGTATCTTTTGACTTTTATTTACCACACTTAATGTTAAATAGGGTAATTCAATGTAAAAAGAATATTATAATAAAAAAATTACCTTAAACCTTGTCCTAACCATATTTTATGAGTCATTTATGACCCTGGGAATCCTTATGTCAATTGTGGGACCCCATGGTGATACTTATGAGTGATAATGACATTTTATTTTAATTAACTTAAAGTAAAAGCAAAAATGACAAAAACAAATAAATTTTAGTAAAATAATTTTTACATGAGGTTATATAAGTAATAATTTAGACTCTAAATATTCATTCGAAATATAAAAAGATTTCCTACAACATGGTAATTGTTTTATATTTATATGAAATCAAATAAATTAAATTATTTATCACACAATAACGATTCATTGTTTACCTCATTAATAAATCATTTAAATAATTAAGATAATAACGATTAAAATGACATCAAAAACCTATACAATTCTTATCGGATGAATTTATTTCTACCTTGAGTCGTATAATAATTTAATTTAATGATTTTTGGACATTATGAAACCGAATATAAGTTTATAATAAAATAATTGTTTCAAACTTTCCTAAAGGGACCCTCCTTCCCCTTATAAAAGGGAACCACTTATAACAAATTCATCACACCTCTAAAGCGTTTTGTATAGTCCAAACCCTAACCAAATAAGATCTCAAGAACCCTCTATTTTCTATTGAATCCTTAACTTAGTCATAATTCACTTCATGAAGTCCTTTTGGTTTAAATCAAAGGGAGTTACCCAAAATAAAGGTAACAATTTCTCTTAAATTCTTTTCTTTTATTTTACATATCCAACCCCTAAACTCTTTTTATTACATTATTCTATAACGAAAACAATATCCTAAATATACTAGAATGTTATTATGTGAATTATTATAACTACAATTACACACAACTCTATCTAATGTGTGGATAACATACTGTTTCTGTGGATGGAAAAGTAACACCTCACGAAACGACGATTGTTCGATTATCTCCTACCACCTATCATGGTGGCCATTAAGAAGGAACTGAATTTATATATGATATATAATATTTTTATGTTTTATTTATGATTATTTATTTTTTATTTATATCATACCTTTATGGTTTCCATTATGGTTAAACGCGATAATTTCATTTGAGTAAGTGTGGACTACTGCCCCCTCAATGTAATATGACTCGTCCATTCCATACATGAGACATAAAAGGGATAGAGTTAATGATATTATATATGATATTATAGTGTAATTATAATATAACTATTTATAATTATGTTTTAATTCCATTAAAATAATAAATATAAATGAAAGTAGCCTTCATGCGTCTGTACGGCTTGCCGTCTCCATGAACGGTGCATTTCATTTCATACCTCCAAATGATATGTACTACTATAAATAAATCTATATATATATATATTGGATATATATGATATATATAATATATAAATAATGAATATATTTCTGAATATAATGGACTATTGACCACATGGACAACTTGTAAATATAATGTGTTCAATTTTGACTCAAGTACCAAATATCGATAAAACAGACTTTATTAACATAAATGATTACATAATGATTATAACAAGGTAAAAATTGATATAAAAGTATTAATAAACTTGAATGAGTTCTTATAAAATTAGAAATTAACTATATTTTATTATTCAGTAGATTTAAGAATGAATGGGTCAATTCGGACACAATGTAAGAGATTACTTATCTCACATTTAATTCCACGAGATTTCCATTGTTCGCCACCTATTCAATGAATGTGGTTTATTGTGTACTGAAATTTGATATATATTATCATGATTATCATTATATTCATGGTATTATGTGATTCAATTTGTGATTGTTAACTTTTGGTCATATGAATCAGTTGATTACAACGAGGTTAAGGGTTTCATCCCACTTTTTATTCTCGTGAGATTCATGTTATATTTTCCACTATTTCCTTTTCTGTGGTGTATGTACATCCCATGATTGTACTATTTGTGTAATATAATTTAATTTATGAGCATTTACATCTTTATTTTATAAACCTTCATTCACGTGGGGTACATTTTGAATGTTACCAAATCGGTAAGGGAACCTTTCACCCTCGTCTTTTTAAAAGACTTCATTTTGTTATGCATTTTTTTACATATTATTATGTTGGGATATGTTCTTTTATATACTTATTGATGTAAATTTTATGTTCAATTGATTATATACCATTTTTATCTCATCAAATCATTTTCATAATCTTAAAGTGACGTCGTTAGGCTGTCGAATTTTCGCAAGGGAATTTCATAACCGAATTTCAAATCTTTGGGTTAAGGTTTCACTTCTTGAATATGTCATCCCATAAATATGTGTGAATGGCCATTGATTTTTTTACACTTAATATCCACTTATATTGGGTGTTTTTATATTTTTCACACATAATTATGTGATTGATTTATCCTTAATTTTAGGATACCTTATTAATAGGAAATTTCATCTCAATTTACATTCCCATTTAGACTTCATTGTTGTTATACACCAATTCACTCTTATATGGTGTATATAATGTCATTTATCATATTAAATCATGAATCCCACTATTCTCATGATATTATAATGTCCTGATTAAATTTTATTCCCTAATTATTTGTATTAATGAGTCTCTCATTTTGTAAAAAACACTTTAACTAAAATATCATTTCCAATGTTTTAAAGATTTTTTATTCTAAATCATTATCTTGAATGTAAGTGTTTTAAAAATGGTTTGGAGTATTTATTTATATGTACATTAATTTTTTAAAATAATAATTCTTTTAAAATATTCAAAGTGGTATGAGACACTATGATTCAAAAATCACTTTTTAAATGGTTTTCAAAATTGTTTGATAAAGAATTGATTATTTCAATATATTGAAATTATTTCTAGTGATTTCAAATGAAATTTTACTAGTGAAATGTTTATATTTTCAATATTTTATGTGTTATGATGGTACATGTACATTTGGCGGATGGTTACGTGATAAACCATATGATGAGTGGTGTCATGATACCACAGGGCGGGTGGTTACGTTATAACCACCAATGCATTTGGAATGGAAGTTGGCCTTATGAATATTCCATTTAGTGATGTGTGTGGATGTCGACCGTGTGGTTATTCCACTTAAGAATGTTCATTTCCAATGTTAAATTTATATCTTATGTGTTCTTTATATGGGTTTTATGGTAATGTTTTGGTTACAAAAGAGTATGTAATGATCTTTTATTCAGTGAAGAGTATTTATTACTTCCAAATAGTGAAAAGTATTACGTATGATAATGTATTCATGGTTTACTTTGTTTTTTTAAAAAACTAAGAGTTTTACTTATTTGTGTATCCCTTACGAATATTTTTATGCTCATCCCATGTTTTGAAATGTTTTTTTACTGAAATTAAAGATGAATAGGGTCAAGGATGAGATCAAGGAAAAGACTTACTATCTAAGACATGGTACTTGACATGACCCATTTTATTTCCTGAGTTTTTATTTTGTGAAAAAAAATTGAAACTGAGTAGAAGTGTCTACTTTGAAATTTTTGAGATGTAATTTCATTGTTATACCTAAATCTCTAGAACTATAAACATAAAAATATCCTCATTGTTAATTATTCATTTAATTCAAGATTATGTAATTTTTAAGGCCGAGTACTTACACGTAGTCCTTTTAAATAATTTTTTTAATCAAAATAATTTATCTTTTCATATTTCAAATCATATTTTTATATGGAAAAAGATATTCACACAAAAATAGTTTACTAATAGAGGATATTATTTATTTTTTATTTTTAAATTAATTTAAAAATATAAAATTAAATAAATAAAATAATAAAAGGACAAATATGTTATTATTCATTTACCTTTTCCAACTAAACATTCATTTGTTTTATTTTCAAAATAACAATTTAATATATTTCACGAAAGTATTTTAATAAAATTGTTTTTATAATGTATATAGATGGTGTATTTGTTTTTGTTTCACAATAATATGATTAAATAGAAAAATATATATTTTAGTTTTACTAAAAAATGTATTTTTTTATCATCATGAATGTTATTTATTTTATAATCCATGTTTTTATGTATATAAACCAACAAAAAAATTCCAAGAGATAAATATAATTAAATAAAAAAATTACATATTTATAAAAAATTTAGAAGTGATTTCTATCCAAGAATTATATATTAATTAAATATATATATATATATATATTTCATTGTAATAGTTTTTTAAATATATATTTATTCCACATAGAATATATAGATCATATTTTTCCTTCTAAAATCTCAAAAATCATTCCACTATTCAAATGAAATGAAATATTCCCACATTGATCAATTCAGTATAATTACATAATATTTGTACATCAATAATAATATAGACTGTCACTAGAACTCTATTAAAAATAATTCTAAATTATTGAGATTTTAATATATTATAGTACATCATAATGGAGAAACAGAATTTCAAAGAGTTAAAATGATAAATATGTATTTAAATCATGCTGAATATATAGAGAACCTATGATCATTAATATAATTTTATAGATGATACATTTGTAAATCCATAACAAAAAATATTTATTGTGTGATTATATATCCATAATGAATTTTAACAAGGTCTTTTATTTGAATTAATCGAAAAAATGATAAATAAAATCCACCAAATATATTTTTATTTCAAGATTTATATTACACTAATTATTGATATGAATTTGAATTTCACATGAAAAGTTATATATAATTATTGAGTTATTTTCATAATATCTAATGTGACACATTAGTGTCTTTGGTGAAAATTTATTTCCCATGTAATTATTAAACCCATCACTACTATATTCATATGGGCATGTGATCCAAAAAGGGTAGAGAACTAAAATTATTCAAATTTCATTAATTGAAAAGGTATTTAAAATATTATACTGATAAAACATTCCAAACCTCTATAATATAATATGAATTATGGTCAAAAATATTTTTCATGAACTATCCAATAGTATGATTACATTGAGGTTATGTTTTAAAATTTCCAAAAATCCAATTTATATTATTTTCATAAATCATTCATATTATTTGTGTTTAAATATAAAAAATATATAAAACATTTCATATGTTGTAAATATTATCTTTATTCAAGTAGAGTAAAATTTTTATGCTACAAAAAATATATTCTTTATCACATTATTTAAACAGAATTAATTTTTTACAAACAAAAATGTATAGAAAATTTGAAACATATAATCATATATTATAAATTAACACATATGAATCCTATTTATGACTATTTTTATATAAAAAATTTCATTATAGTGATTTGTGATAAATATAATTTAATATTATTAAATTATATGGATCTAAAATATTCTAATGAAAAACATGGTTGTGTTAGGTTGTTGTCCACCTATTTTTTAGAATAGAAACAAAATCACTAAGGTATATGGAATATTAAAAACAATTTATAACCGTATAGAATGCAATAAAAATGAGATAGTATAAATCTTCTAAAGTCCAAGTAACTATGATTAATAACACATTGTATATGTTTATTATTACATAAATATATACCTAAAAGAACTTATAATTGAATTATAAAAACACACGTGTCTTTCCAAGATGATAACTCATTTGTTTATTAGAACAATTATAAAAATAAATTCAATTAAATTCCATTTAATAATACTAAAAAACTTATTATTAAATATGTACTACAATAAAAAAATATTTCATATATAATATAATAACAATAAAAATATATTTATAATATAAAAATGATATATATTAATAGTTATTAACCAAAAAAAATTGATAATGTATAAATTCAATTATATTCGATTGGTAAAAATGAATTATATATAAAATACATTTTATAAATGTAACACCCCAAGCTTCTATGATTTATTTATCTTTTAATAATAAAATAGCTTGCAATGTACGCTACTTTGAGTTATAACTCACTACGACCAATCAATCTAGCCATCATGAATAGTAATACCCACTTTTTGAAATTTTATAAATTTAATTTTTCATAACGGTATTAATTTTTGGATTTGGAAAATTCCAATTAGCATAGGGTGATTTTTTGGTTTTTTCTGAAAACTATCAATTTTTTATGAATAGTAGAAACACTGTGATATTGTTTAAAATTGAATTTTTATTTTAAATAGTTATTTATTTTATATTAATTTATTTTAGGTAAGAATAGAATAATAATACCTATATATGTTAAATTTAATTAATTTGCATCAATTTAAAATAATATTAGATATATAAAATTTTATTGAACATTTTACATTCTTTTACCTGCCTTCTAGGTGTATTTTCATACTTGTATAAAACATAATTTTATCACTTCTGTGAATTGAATTACAAAAATTATAGTGACACGGTTGAAATCAATAGTTATAATTTGGTTTAATATGATGAAAATAATTTTTAGTAATGTGTAACTTTTGTCTTTTATTTACCACGATTAAAAGTAAATAGGGTAAATAAATGTAAAAACGATATTATAATAACCCTAACACATTTCCTAATTCTATTGAATAAGTATTTTGTCCAAAATCACCCATTTGAATAAAATATGATCCTTTTGGTCCACTTGGATTAGATAAGGACATTTATTATTATTTAATTTAATGAAGAGTAAAATGTGTTAAAATCAGTGTTTTATAACAAAACCATTTTTAATATACGGTTATAAATAAGATAAATTATAATATAAATATTAATTATAAACCTAAAAATATTTCCTTCATAATGGTATTTTATTTATAATTTTTAAAAATTAAATATCTACATTTATTTATGACACAATGATGATGTCGTAATTACCTTATTAATGAATGATTTAAATAATTGATATTATTAATATCCAAATAAATGTAAATTGAGGCCTCTGATGATTTCCACTATTTTTCAAGGTAAATATGACATGTTAGGGTTGATCAAATAAGTTTTTTTCAAAGTGGTAATGTTTTTATGACTTTTTAAAATATCTAATTTCAAATAGTGTCAAAATTTCCAGAAATGACTTTTTAAACCAAATATTTTATTATTAATTGATATAATATTTATAAAAATATAATGATATTCCAAATGACATAGATAATGTTATATATATAAATAATGAACTATTTCAGATTATATTGGATTATTATTGTATATTTATTAACCATTTATTCTAATATTACAAGAATACATTGTAAAAGTTAAACTTTTTAACTAAGATATAAATATAAAAGATATGATTAATATGGTGACGTAAACCTGTCTAACAACTGTTAGTTGATAGATTTTCGAACCATACCCAATTGTTTTTTGAAATAAATCTTTTTGGATCCATTATAAGCTGAATATGATTTTATAATAAAATAATATTTCAATATTTTCCTATAGTGACAATCACTTCTCTTATAAAAGGGTACTCCACCTTCCCACAAAATAACACATCCAAAGCCATTTGAATCATCCAAAAACTTCTAAATTATACTACCAAATACCCTCAATTATACCCTATAGGCCGTATGTTTATCATTAATCCATCTTAAGTATCTATTTTGATCAACTCTAAAAACACACGATGAAGTGGTAATAAATTCACCACCTCTTTCCATGTTATTTTCTTCTTCTACTTCCGCTTTCTTTGTTATTTACATAACAAAATAATAACTCCCATATCTTATACGTACTATGATGTTATTATTAATACGGTACAACAATATTAATTATTTTATCCATCCTATGAATGACATGTCACCATATGTGCTTACGTAAGGCTTACCGTCTCCAGGTCATTTTGTTGTTTTTTATTCAAACACTTCATTATTTGAATGTGTATAGTAATGAGTATAAATGATGTAAATATAAAATATAAAATTTTAATTATTTTTTATATATGATATTACATCCAATTACATATGATTTCACCATCAATAGAATGATATTGTTGCTTGTGCATACATTTGGATTTCCGTCTCCATGAACACGATGAAATGCATTCCCCATCATAACCATAAAGAATAATTTTCATTTTATGAATAAAAATAATGTTTAAGAACATAATACAATTTTGGAAATAAATCAGATAAATCCTATCCATAACAAACATGTCTTACATAACAATATATATAAAGGAAAACGAATATGTTAATAACTGAAATAATGATACTACTAAAATATTATTAACAAATAAATATTAGAAGATAATATATGATATAATATTTTTGTCGGTGGTTCTTTTATAATTATATAAAAATTATTTAACTATTATAAAAGAGTTCAACCAACCCTAGACTAACTACAAGTACTAGGTAAGGGTAAATTCTACAATCTCTTCATTATCTGAGGTTGTTTATATGTGAATAACTACAATGACCTCTTTATCAACCTCATCTGCATTTCTTAAAAACTTATTTAAAATTTTTTTCCTAGACAATGGGTTAATTTCATTTATACATTTTTTGACTTTTTATAAAATTTTAATAATTGAACCTTTCTATTTATTTCAAAACAAGGTTAATTATTACCTTTTCAACCTAATTAAGGAGGGAATTCTTTTTAACCTTTATGTAAAGGGTGGATATTTTGTACTTTTATAACACCTTTGATGTTTCCCTTTCAAGTTTATAATAATATTTTCAAAATAAGTTTTTTCTATTATAAATATTTTCCTTTTAAATTATTTGAAAATAGAAAGAAATATTTCTTTCAAATAGTTTTAAATTCATCTATGTCAATATCATTTAATGAATTTTACACCTATTTGAAGTTGACATTTTATGATAGAATATATCATATTGAATTGAATGATTTTTGATATGTTTGAATATGGATGTGTTATTATTATTCCATTCATGTATTACAGTTAAAGTATTAAAATTTTTCATGAATGTTTTAATACGAATGTTTATGTTATCTTTCAACACGTTCATATGAGAAATTCATTAGTCATAGTAAGTGATGGGTATATCCCACTATAGCTCCTAGATTCATCGGTAGGTCTGATGAAAAAATTACTGTCGGGAAAAAGGAATGAACAAAATCTTTTTTTTAGTCTTGGAACGAGGCATTGATTTTGTGGTTATGAAGGATGACATTATTTATTCCATAATTATGAAAGGGGATATTAATATTAAATTTGATTATATGACTACTGGAATATCCATGTGAATAAATAAATGACATTATTTAATTTATCTTTTCCATATTATGATGAAGTTTATTTTTAAAATTCTTTTGTTTTATTCTTATACATTGCCTTAAATATATATTATTAGTTGTGATAGTTTCCCCAATATTGTTATCCTTACATAGAATCTTGCTCACCCCTTTCTTATTTTTATTTTTCCCAGGATGTGATAAGGTATATTACTAGTAACCTGAAGGAATAGGCTGAGGTATATAAGAGTGTTCAAAGGGGAAACAATGTTGTATTTTTATTTCATGATGTAATGTAAAACTTGGGTATGTATATAGTACTTCCAAGGTTACTATACTTATCGGCTGTTTAGGAAATGATTCCTTGTATCATGCTAGTGTTATGTAATAATGCATTGACTCTGGGTAACTGGGGCCACGTCGTTACAGATGGTATCAATAGAATTTTAGTACAATCCTTGTAAACTTGATTCTGGAAAACTCTGATTGGCGAACATTACACCAAGATAGACTTTGAGGAATAGTATAGAAGAACATACTAGAATTTTTTAAATGTATAGATTTTGTGAGTATTCCCAGAATTACATCCCTGTTTGGATACGATCAGGTATAGGTCGCCCTGGCATAAATGTACCTAGGAGTGAAAACTCGGACGAAGAGTTTCGAGGAGGACCCAGGGTATCCTAGTATACGATAACGGGCCATTCTTCACTCTTGGTTATGACACATCAGCGGAATATGCTTATGATAATTCACATTTTTATTACAAACCATTATGAAGGATTTATGAGTATATACCTTCTTAATGAAAACATTTTTATGATTTTGGATTACATCAATAAACTGCTTAATTTATGTTAAGTGTTTTACAAGTTTGGAATTATCTATTATGCTTCATAATCTAATCTAGTGTATGACATTTTTTTAAATGGCGCCTTGTGGAATGAATGGAAATTTTATCACTGCATGTAATCCACGTAGGGATTTACCTCATACTCAAGAAAATTATATTTGATATAGTTATTTAACTGGGGCTAATCATCCTATCACCATACTGAGACAACTCACTCAGATTATAAATAATAAACTTACCTGTATGGATCAACATGATCCACAATTGAGTGGATTAATATTAGACAGCTTCATGAAGAAACAACCTGTAACATTCATTGGTAATTCAAATCCTTGTAGCTGGGCAATGGATAGGTTTCGTGGAGAAAATATTTAATGCTTTGGGGATAAATTAAAGGGAAAAAGTTTTCTTGGTAGTTTATCTCCTAATGGGAGAAATAGATCAATGATGGTCATTAATTCAAGACACAAAGTAAGATAAAAAGTATAAAATATGGAATATAGAATGTTTAAAGAGATTTTATTAGAAAAATACCTTCCTCAGAAATGTCTAGGGGAGAAAGTCCAAGCATATATGATCACCACTGCTGAGTTTGAAGCACCGAATGATGTCGTGGTAGGTAATTTAATGGTTTCCACATGTTTATCCAATGATTTATTTGATTCTATATCATCACATTGTTTTATATCAACCCATTTTCTATAAAAATTAGAGATTTATAATTTCATTTAACAAGTGAGTTGTCAGTCAAAACTCATAATGAAAGTATCTTTGCAACAAAGTCTGGTGAATCGGTTCCATTAGGGAATATAAACATGGTTTATCTGGTGATCTCATCATCTTACCCTTGATTGAATTTGATATAATCCTCAGTACGGATTTGATTTCTGACCATGATGCAAATATTTACTTTAAGAAAGAGGAGGATAAAATTTTCAATGATGATAATACGTACCTTATCATTAGAGAAGAAACATCACAATCTAATTCTTATCTAGATCCACCCCTTATAGCTCTACTACAATAAATTATTCAGGAGTAATAACGTGAAATAACTGTGGGTGAGGATCTGAATATTCAAATAGAGGATGTACCTATTGTGAAATAATATGTTGATGTGTTTCTATAGGATTTACTAGGACATCCTCTAGAATGATAAATTGAGTTTTTAATTGATTTAAATCCTGGCTCAAGGCCCATATCAATGACCCCTTATAGAATGACCATTATGGAATTAGTGGAACTAAAGAATTAACTAGAGAAACTGAGTAAAAATGGATTTATTTTACATAGTGTTTCTCCATGGGGAGCCCCTATTCTATTTGTTTAGAAGAAATAATGATCTATGAGGTTATGCATTGACTACAGGGAGATTAATTCTATAACAATAAAGAACATGTATCACCTACCTCTCATTGATGATTTATTTGATCAACTTCATGGAGCTCAATATTTTTCAATGATCGATCTTAGATATGGATATCATTAGTTGTGTGTGAAGAAGGAATACATTCTGAAGACAACATTTAATACCATGTATGGGCATTACGAGTTTACAGTAATACCTTTTGGACTGACTAGTGAACCCTCTATCTTCATGGATCTAATTAATGGAGTTTTCCAGGAATATCTTTAGGACATTATTGTGGAATTAATTGATGATATCTTGGTTTACTCCAAAATCTTCTACACTATACAAAAGTCTCTTAGTAGAAATAAATTATATGTGAAGTTTAGAAAGTGTGAATTCTTGATTCGAGAGAATTATTTTTTAGAAATATTGTCTCTATGGATGGAATCTATGTTTATCCTTATAAGACATTAGAAATACAAGAATATATAGCACCGAAAAGTATAAATTATGTACGTAATTTGTCTGGTTTAGCATGATATTATTGCATTTTCATTCAAGATTTGCCTAATTGGCTAACCCATTAACCAAGCTCACACATAATTGGTTTAATGTGATTGAAAAAATTAGTGTGAAGAATGTTTTGAATAACTGAAGAGAAGATTACTCAATTATCCTATCTGGAATCTACCATCGGGGAATGATGGATTTGTTTCTTATAGTGATGCTTCAATGAGAGGACATGGTTTGGTATTTATGCATAGTGATAGGGTTATTTCCTATGCAACATGATAGATAAAAAATCATGAACTAAACTATCCTACTTGTGATCTTTAGATAAAAGCTGTAATATTTTCCTTTAATATATAGAGACACTATCTCTTTGGTGAAAATGGGAGATATATACAGATCATAAGATATTTAATTATATTTTCTCTTAGAAAGAACTCATCATGAAGAAAAGACGATGAATTGAACTACTAAATGATTATGATTTCACTATACACATACAACCAGGGAAGGGGAATAAGGTAGAAGATGCATTGAGAATAAATGATCCTGGAGTTTTGAACATGATGAGAGTTGAAAGGGATCATATGTTCATGGATCTATTAAAGAGGGATATGAGAATAATCATCGATGGGGAAATATGAATTGTTTTTCAAATGGTTTAAAATTCTACTTTTTTATAAATGATAAAAAGTTCTCAGACTGACTATGAGGTGTTTCGAAATAAAATTAATTCTATAAACGATGGGATATTGATTGACTTTATATATGATGATAGAATTTTTAATTTTAGAAGAGACTTTGAATTCCTAACATACATGATCTAAAAGGGTATTATTGTATGATGCCCATAGATCCAGTTTCTCTATACACCCTAGTAGCAGTAAGATGTATTGAAATTAGAGGGAACATTTTTGGTTGGACAACATGAAGAGGGAGATTGGTGATTATGTTTCAAGATGTATGGTTTTTCCATAGGTGAAGGCTGAAAGAAAACATCCTAGAAGAGTCATGAATCCTCTTTTCATACCTCAGCGGAAATGGAATGATATTACGATTGAATTTTACATTGGACTACCAAAGAATTCTTGAAGGAATGATGCAATATGGGTCATTGTTAATTGTTTGACCAAGTCAACACATATTCTAGGTATAAGAGACGATTTACAACTTAAACTTTTAAATGAACTATATATCAATGAAGTTGTATGACTTTATGGATTACCTCTATCGATTGTATCTAATCATGATCCCCATTTTACATCATGATTATGGAAATGTCATCAGATGGACATGGATACTGAACATTGTTTGAGTAGTGCCTAGTACACTAAAACTGATGTACAATCAGAATGAACTATTCAAACCATAGAAGAAATGTTGAGATCTTTCTCACATAACATTCAAGGTATGTTAGATCAATATTTATCTATGGTAGAATTTTACAATATAAATAGTTTCCATTCAAGTATTCTGATGGTACTATATGTATCGTTATATGGAAAGTGGTTTCGCACACCCAATTGTAGGGATGGGGTTGGTGAGAAAAACATAGAGGCCTAGAACTTTTTTAGGAAAAAATTGAATAGTTGAAGGTTATCAAATCCCAAACCAAAACAGTTCATTGTATGAAAAAGAGATATCATTATAACTGAAGGGAATATTTGGAATTTCAAGTAGTATAACGTGTTTTCAGGATGATATCTCCATGGAAGGGTTTTATACTATTCAATAAGAATGGAAAATTAATTCTCATGTACATCCGAACTTTCAAAATTCTAGAACGAATTGGAGTAGTTTCTTATAATTTGGCGTCACCTCCAGGTCTCTCTAAAGGTCATGATGTGTTCCAAGTATCATTGTTGTTAAAATTCATGCCAGACCCAATGCATGTACTCATATACGATGAAATGGAAAATGAACCTGAATGGTCTTACTACAAAGATCCTATCAGAATTCTTGATACCAGAGAACATGTTTTGAGAAACCGAACGACTCGTCTGGTGAATGTTCTATTGAGAAACCATAAGATAGAAGAGGCAACGTGGGAACCCGATGAGCGTATTATAACGAACCACCAGAATCTTTTTATGCATAAATATTTTAAAATTTTTGAGTAGGAAATTACTTGATAAAGGGAAGAATTTAGCACCCCAAGCTTCCATGATATGGTGCTCTTTGAATAATACAATAGTTCGCGCTGTATGAAAGATCGAGTTCTAACACACCACAACTAATCAAACAATCCATTATGAATAGTAATACTAAATTTTTTAAAATTTTTAAATTTTATATTTTTAAATGGACATCAATTTTGGATTCAGAATATCAATATTAGATTGGATTGAATTTTTACTATTTTTCTGAAAACAATCAAATTTTGGTGAAAAGTGAAAATAACTATGTTATTGTTTAAAAATGTATTTTTATTTAAATAATTAGTTAATTTATTTAAATTTATTCAATGTAAATATATATATATATATAATACTTATATATGTTCAATGTAATGAATTGGAGTTATTTTATAATAATATTAGATATATAACATTATATTGAACTTTTTACTGTCTTTTACAAACCTTCTAGATGCATATTTAAATTTTCATAAAAAAATATTTTATAGCTTCAGTGAATTCGATTTCAAAATTTTTTGTGACAAAGTTGAAATCATTAAGTAATTTTTTTTTCATTAAGATGAAAATATTTTTTGGTGAACATTATCTTTGGACTTTTATTTACAATGGTTAAAAGTATATAGGGTAATTAAAGATAAAGTATGATATTATAATCACCCTAACACATATATTAATTTGATATGATAAGTGTATTTCGACCAAAATCATCCTTAGGTATAAAATATTATTCTTTTGGTCCACATGGATTAGATTTGAGCATTTATTATTAATTTTTTAATGAATAGTTAAATGTGTTAAAAGCAATGATTAATAACTAAAACATTTTTAATATAAAGTTATACATAATATAGATTCGACTATAAATATTAATTAGGAAGCTAAAAATATTTATTAAAAAATATTATTTTTTATATAATTTTTATCCATTGAATAATTAATGTGTTTTATGACAAAATGATGATTCATTAATTACCCTACGAATGAATAATTAAAATAATTGATATAACAAATATCCAAATAAATGTTAATTGAAACATCGGATAAATTAAACTAATTTTAATGTTTACAATTACATGATATGATTTATTAAATAAATTTTGTTTTAAGTGATAAAGGTGTAATGACATTCATAAAAACAAAACACCAAATAGTGTCAAAATTGACATATAGGAGTTTTTTTAAAAAAATTATTATAATAAATTGATATAATATTCCTAAAAATATAATGTTTGGAAAATGGACATTGATAAGGTTTTATATATCAATAATTAACCACTTGGTGTGGTTTTGGATTTTTATAGTATGTTTACTGACCATTTGTTATAATAATAAAATAATACATGGTAAAAGTTAAACAATTTAACTGAGAGTTAAATATAAAATATAACATTAATATCGTGATCTAATCATATATAAAACCTATTGGTTGTGAGATATTCAACCCATATGTACCATATAATCGAAATAAATTCTTTTTTAGCCATTACAAACCAAATATGATTGTATAATAAAATAATATTTCAAGCTTTTCCTAAAGTGACCCTCACCTTTTTTATGAAAGGGTATTTCCCCTTCCCTCAAAATAACACCTCCAAAGCCATTTGTCTTAGCCAAAACCTACTCAATTGTCCTCCCAAATACCTTTAATTTATCCTAAAGGCCTTAATTCGATCATAAAGACACCGTATGGAGCCCTTTTGATCAACTCAAAAGGAAACACCCAAAGAATAGGTGCTAATTTTCCCACCTCTTTCAAAGATATTTTTTCCACTTCTTCTGAATTTGTTGTTTCCATAACAAAACAATTACTCCATTACCTTATACATACAATTATTTTATTTTAAAAATGGTACAACCATATTCATTATTCTATCTATCTAATTAATTACAAGTCACAATACTTGCATATGTATGATGAACAGTCTCCACGTCGTGGTGTGGTTTGTTATTTAAATACTTCATTGTTTGGATGGGTATAATAATGAGTATAACTAATGTAAATAATAAATATAACATGTTAATTATTCCTTATATATGATATACTATACATGTACATATGATTTCACCATCAATATAATGATATTGTCAGTCATGCGTACATACAGATTATCGTCTCCACGAATGTGATGAAATTCATTCCCCATCGTAACCATTCAAGAATAATTGTCATTTTATGGTTAAAAATAATGTTTAAGAACATAATATCATTCATTATATGAATAAAATATATCATATCCATAACAAACATGGCATACGTAACCATGAATATAAAGAAAACTGAATCTTTTAACACCCTAAACAATGATACAAATGAAATATTATTACCAATGCAATATTATAAGATCATATGTAATATATTATTTATGTACGTGGTTCTATTATAATTTTATAAAAAACATTTAACTATTATAAAAGAGGTTAACCCACCCTCGAATAAGTAAAAGTAAAAGGTACGTTTTAATTATACAATCTCTTCATTATCCAAGGTTGTTTATATGTGAGTATCTATTGGGACTTCTTTATTATGCACATCTGTGTTTCATAAAAATGTATTTCAAAACATTTTTACTATTTCATAGAATATGTTTTAAATTAATTTATACCCTTTTTGACATTTTATAAAATTTTAATAAATTAATCTTTCCATCATTATCTAAACTAGGTCCTCAATGACCTTTTCAAAAAAATTATGGAAAGAATTTTTTTCAAACTTATTCGTCGAGTGTGTCTATTTTCGACCATTATAACACCATTGAAGTATCACTTAAAATATTATTTGAATAATTTCAAAATAACTTTTTTATTTTATTATTATTCTACTTCTAAGTTATTTCAAAATATAAAGAAATATTTCTCTCAAATAGTTTTTATTTCATCTATGTCATGATAATATGATGGAGTTTACTCTTGTTTGAAGTTGATTTATTATGATAAAATCTTCCATATTTTATTGAATGTTTTTGGATATGGTTGAATATGGATGTTTTATTTTTATATCATTCATGGTTTTTGTTAATTTATTAACATTTCTTATGCCAGTTTTAATATGAATGATTATGGTATGTCTCAACATTTTCATACGTGGAATGTAGTGGACTTAGTAAGTGACGGGTGGAGGCTGTTATTGCTCCTCAATGCATCGGTAGGTCTCATGATAAAAAATAGTCTCGTGGCACAATTACTTTACAAAATCTTATTTTTAGTCTTGGAAGGAGGCCTTGAGTATGTGGTTATGATATCAGTCATTATGCATTCCATCATTATGAAATTGGCTATTGATATTACATGTAATTATTTAACTAGTCGAATATCCATATGAATAGGTAAATCAAATTAGTTGAGTTATCTTTCCCATATTATTATGATGTTTATGTTTAAATGGATTATATTTTAGTTTTATACATTTCTTTATATGTTTATGATTACTTATGATAGTTTCTGCTATATTGTTATCCTTAGTGAGTATCTGAGCTCACCAAATTTTTATTTTAATTTTTCCCAGGACGCAAAGAATTATATTACGATTAACCTATTTGAATAGGATAATGGATATAAGAGTGTTCAAAGGGGGAAAAATGTTGTTTTATTTATTTCATGATGTAATGTAAGACTTATATATGTATCTAATACTTCCATGGCTACTAAACTAATCATTCTTTTGGGAAATGACTCCTTGTATCATGCCAATGTTATTTAAAAATGCACTGACTCTTGGTAACTAGGGTCGAGGTGTTATAATAAATAAAGTTTATTAAATGTGAAATATATTAAAATTCTATTTTTATATACACATAAATTATTTACTAGTCTAGTTTTTATTAATTGTAATATAACACTCGAAATTTTACAATTTTACACATTTTAATTATTAAAGGGGAAATATAAATCAGAATAGAGCACATCATATATTGAAATGGAAAACATAAAAATTTATTTTTATGATTCCTTAGGTTTAAATAAGTAAAAATGATTTTACAAATCGGATATTTTGTTTAATATCTATATAAAATAAGATTTTTTTTATAAGGGACTTAGTTATAGTTATTATTGAAATGTAATCCTAGTTTTTATTTTTCATTCAGTATCATAATAATTATTTACTATATAATTATATATTACCATTAAATCATTCTATAATTAATATACCTCACTTAATTCATTAGATGAAAATAGAAAAACCAATAACATATTTTAAAATTAGGAAAACATTAAAAATAAAATAAAAAACTAAATTTTTTATTTCTACAAACTACCCAAAACATCATAAATAGTAATATAATATGAATAATCACATAGTTGTAATAAAATATATCCTTCATCTGGACATAAAAAATGAAAAAATACAGTCATTGAATGTTTCATAACGGCCTCTTATCCTCTATATTTCACGACATTACTATGTGAGTGGATAAAAATGAGGAGGGAAAGAGAGGGACATTAATACTTATAGATAATGATTCCTTGCATCAATTTTAGTTATACTAAATATTTCTAATTTAATATTCATAAATATTTAATGAAAACACTAGATTCTGAATTTTTTATTACAAATTATAATGTAATATCCCAAAAATAACATTATAAATTTTAAAATTATTATTCATTTATTAAGTGATTATTTAAATGAATTTATATTTTAAGAAAAAACTCAACATCTTAATATTTGATCTTTTATAAGATTGCGGTAGAACCCTAAACATGGAATTTATGATCAGTTGAAATATGTTATGTTCTATTAGGGACAAAATAATACAATTATTATTACTTCATACCCTAACCTATGTGTACTGACATTGGCCATGTAATTTTTAATCCATTAACATTCACGTCCATTAATAATCAAAAATATGAAATATATAAATTCTTTCAGTCAATAATGAATAGTTTTTTTATATTTTCTTCTTAATGATGTTAAATGATTGATTCTGGAAGTACCTTTATGATAAATTTGTTTTAACAATTTTTTTTTATTTTTAGAAAAACTATCTATTTTTGTTAAATAACATTTTGATATATAATAAGATGGAGTTGTTTTTTGCTGGAAGATTGAATTCGTTGTAATAAGAGAAAGAAATAAGTTGTATATATTGAAATAAGTATCTGTGACTGAAATATGATATAGAATGAAGAATTACTTTTGTCGTTGAAGTGTTTTGAAGGTGGATGTTTTTGAATAGTGAAAATATTGACGATAGAAAGCTTCTCATAATTTTTAAACAAAATCAGATGATGCTTTTTAGATCAATAATTTTTCACATATCTGTAAAGCATTCATGATAAAAGAATTTGATGAAATGATTGAGATGTATAAATGATTCAGAATTAATTAAAGGCAGCTAAAGAATTATCCCACATCATTGTTATGAAAAAAATAAAAAACATTAATGAAAATATAAAACATTTTTTTGAATAATTTATAACATGAGTTTGGATCTATTTGGAACCAAATTTTGGTACAATTTTTATTTTGATTTCTAATCAATTCAATACCAAATTTATGAACAATTTATAACCTTATTTCAAAGCAATTCATAACCTGATTTCTGAGAAATTCCCAACCAGATTTCTAACAAATTTGCAACCTGATTTTTAAACAATTCAGAACCTAATTACTGAGAATGTTCGAAACTTATTTCTGAAAAATTAAAATAATAATTTCAATGAAATTAAAAACCTAATTTCTAATCAATTCAAAAGAGGAGTTCTTATAAATAATGAACAAGATTTTGGAATATTTTAGAACCTATGTTTTGGGAAATTTGAAACCTAATTTTTAGGCAATTAAGATAATGTTTAAAAAAAAATCAAAATCATATTTCAGAGGAAGATTATGAGAAAATATCCTCCACATTTCCTAGTATGTTTGTGAGAAAATATGTACCACTTTTCTGAGCATGTACCTCATAAAATCAAAATAACTTTTATAAATATGTTTCTGAGAAAATATGAACCATGATCTTGAATTATTATATAGAGCGTGATCTGAAGTACTGAAGAAGTCAAACGTGACTTTCAATTTTTTGTAAATCTTGGAGATTTTAAGGAGGTTTGACGAAGTCAAAGAAATTTTTTAATATGAGACATTTTCATAGTTTTTGAGATTTGAGGAAGTGGGAATGTTTCTCATGTTTGCCCACTTTTTTTTCAAGGAACCTATATGTACATTCTCAGATCATTTTTTCATTTGTAACATTTTCCCATGTGAAAAATACATAGATCTTGTGAATTCAAATTGAACTTTTCTCATAAAATTAAGGATTGTTTCATTGAGAGTTTATCTAGTGGAAAATCAGATTCATCTTTATCATAATTAGAATATAATATATAGCCAAATCAGACTAGGGATTCAGATTGATCATTTGCAGAGATGATTATACAACATTTTTATTAATATGTTTGAATAAATTTTTTCAATAAGAAATCATTGTAAAGATACATGAGTATGAATAATCATTCTTATCTGGAGATATAATGTATACAATGGGAGTTCTTAATATTTGTATTGACATCATCATTATAGTTGATATATATAGACCCTTGGGATTGGATATAACAATGAAATAGGTTCTCACATTGATGAAAAACCTTATAAATCAAGTGTTCCTTAATATTTTTACTTTTCATTATTTTATAAGTATTTTCTAATTTTTTATAATGAAATTAATCCTAACAGGTTACGATGGTTATGTTTCATACTGTTTTGAAACTTATAAAAAGTGAACAATTGATTCATCCATCCCTTCTCAGTTTTATTAGTCCTTGGAACTTCAATTGGTATTAGTGGAAGGTCCCTTTGTTGAATCATTATCATGGATAATATCAATTCTATCAAATGTAGAGGAATTCCTACGTAGATGGAAATAATTATTATGGATGAAAAAATAGGATGATTCTTTATCTATTATCTCTTTACATGGATGTTGTAGATGTAGTTATTATTGGTTTTACACCTATTGAGAAATATTATCCCATGATGTTTATTAATAAGGGAAATATAATTGTTTATGGAAAGCCTAGAAATTAAATCCTTAAGTACTTATTAAGAAATTATTATCATAAGGTGATGTGTCTTAAAAATTAATATGGTATGTGGGACAATATTGAAATTGTTTTTTGAAGGGAATAATAACGTCAAGGAAGCAATAATACAAATCTGGAATTGTAAGTACGAAGGCATAAAAATTAGGGATTAAGAAATAATTGATGATTACTTTACCAGTGTAAATGAAATTTTTTTCAACTATAGAATATTTAGAGATATCGTAGAAGTTTCTACAATTGTGAATAAACTTATGAGAAACTTTCCTTAGATGTTTGATTCTAAAATTTCTTCATTATAAGATAACGATGATTTATATCTTGATGAATTTAAAACATTCTTGTTTCGTATTAAATGATTAATGAAAAGATCTTTAAAAAGAATAAGGGTGATGGAATTGATTTTCATGTAATGTTAAAGATGAAAATAAATTACATTAAAGAATCAGATCCCTGTGAGTCTGATGAAAAATAGGATGATTAGTTGAATGAAAAAATAAGGTCTCTTATATCCATGAACTATCAAAGAGGAAGAAGAAACTATGGAGGCAAATTTTCCTCTCAAATCATTTGAGTTTGTTGGAATCAAACACATTTGTATGAATTTACCTAAGAATATTGTTGGAGAATATTGAAATTATTATAATGAAACCCCATGATAAAACAAGTATAACAAAAATGATAATAATTAAAAGTCTTACAACATATACAATAATAGGATTAATCGAAGACAATAATTTTATTGATTAAGAAAGTAGAATTAGACTCAACTAAAAATAATTCATCTAAAGATAAATCTTCAAAAAAATTCAGAACCTTCATTAAAAAAGTTGAGAAAAATGGATTCCACAAATAGAGAAGTATGTGGTGAAGAATATTATAAATTTTTCATTATAGAATAAAACTTTTGAATGTATTTAGCAAAAAAAATCTCTCAAGAATGAAATTAGAGTAATGAAGATAGATCGTGAAATTGGTTTTAATTTTTTAAAAGATGTCGTCATGCAAGTGGATGAATACATTCATGATATTATAGATGACAAAAATTAAATAGCGGAAGAATGAGAGATGATTGAGGATACCATAAAATGTTTGAATCTATGGAAGAAAATGTTAACATGTAGATATCAAAATCGATTGAGTCTGAAATTACCTTCATTAATATGAATAAAAACATCAAAAATCCTTTAAAAGTAAATTCTGATACATCTAATGTTGTTGAAAATACTTAATTTGAGAAGTAGGTGTAATATTCTCTTACAAAATATAAATATTCACCTATATCCTTTAAAATTTAAATTTTGTAAAATTTATTGGGAAATTATGGGTGGGTGAGGGAAATAAGAGACATATCAATTATAAAAAAGTAGGAAACTCACTTAAATGAAAAGATAGTCTCCATCATAAGCATGTTAGAGCAGAAATATGTCACCAATGCCGAAAATGTTTTTATATAGAAAGAGATTTATTAAATAGAAAATATATATTTTATGGATATTGATGGTGTTTTGGAATCTATTAGAAGAGATCATATTATTGTTAGAATATTTTATCATTACCTAGAAGAAGGTTTCAGAAAAATGGATGAAGCAATGAAAGATTAATGTTTAACTTTCTTAACAGAAATGAATTTGAAATAGTGAATTATTATGATGTTATAAACATTCCAACAAATAATCAATTAGAATGTTATTCATATGTTTGTGGATGATGTGATCATTCTTGGAATCATTCCAAAATAAGCATTATAATTTTTTAGAACTAGTTTATTATGATTGAAAAAGAAATGAAATCTAGAAATAAGAAGGTTTAGGAAAGAGCTTGTGTTGTTGAGATAACATTGAGGGAAAGTAAGATGAAAAATAAATCGAAACCTGATTGTGGTTATTCTTCACATATGATAGTTGATATAATTTTTTTTAAACACGTAGAAATTCATGATGGAGGATCAGTTACTCTTAGAAATTATTGTTCGAGAAAAATTAGAATAATTAGATTGGAAGAAACTGATGTAGAGATATTAAAATTTATAGAGTTTTTAGATGATTATGGGCTAAAACATAACAGACATAGTGTAAATAAACATTGTGAGAATGGAATATTATTAATATTGAAAAAGGATTCTTGTATCATCAAATGTATGAAATATGGAAAAGTCATTTCAAAAGGAGAAAGAACCAGTGTTAATTTATTTTAAATAGGAGAATTAAATAACTCATATTATATATGTGAGGAATATGAAAACAATTTGTGAAACCCATGACATGCACACCTTGGGAAGAAAAACAATACTAAACTTTATAAAATTGATGCTATATGGAATATTATAGAATTTAAAATAAGAGATGATGGTGTTTGTATTACATTCTAGAAAATAAAAACAACTATTAAAAGTGTTAAAAGAGTTGAGTTAAAATATATGAGACCATATGAGGGTTTTCGTTATGATTTATGTGGTCCAATGATACATCAATCAACAAAATGAGACTTATACATTATCAATATTTTTTATTTCACTAGTATGATATACATCATGTTTACAAAGTAGAATTTAGAGGTTGTTGAAGTGTTCAAATTATTTAGAAAATATTTTGACAATGAATTGGTAGATTTTATCAAAATTTGAGAATATAAAATTGTATAAATTTCATAAATGTTTATTGTGAAGCTTATATGTGTAAACATGCAATCAAATATCAGTATTGTTATTTATATACTCCACAAAAAGTGAAGTATTAGAAATAAAAAATATAATCATGGTGAAAATGGGAAGAAGCAAGTTAGAAGAATACAAACATTCATAATTATCTTGGAGAGATATTGATTGTACTATTGTACAATTTCAAAATAGGTGTTTGTTGAGTCAAAAAACCCACATGGCTCATTATGAAATGTTGTAGAATAAAAAATGTTTTTGAAATACATTAATGGTTTTGGATTTCCATGTTTCCTCATGGTCAAAAATAATGATTTGGGAATTATTGATGAAAAATATGATGAAGGAACTATCATGGGATGTTCATGAAATGGAAGATGATTCAAATGTTTGTGGATTAATAAGATTCAGTTGTAATTAAAAATAAATGTTCCTTATCAAATATTTTTGAGTGTAATGAGGAAGAAAAAAAGATTTTTCCAACAATAGTGAAAGTAATTAAAAAAATCATGTTAGGATTCAAAATAATCAAGATATGTGGAAATTCAAGCTGAGATTTTTTTAAAATTCCCTCGAATACAAAAAGTGTTGAATTTAAAAAAAATTGGGAATCAGAAGGTTCCAGTTTATAAAAAGAAAAATTTGGGATTATAATATCAAACAAAACTAATCTAAAAAGGTGAACTAGAACTAGTTTTAGAGGTTATTAAACATAATGAATCGGTCGATGGTATGAATGAAGAGTTGGATTAGATTGAGAATAATAAAACATGGTAAATTGTTTCAAGGACAATAAATAATAATGTAATTATAACCATGTGGGTTTATAGAAACAAATTTAATGAACATTGATTTCATTCAAGAAGCAACAAAATACTTATTTGTAAAACATATGCATGGGTATAATGTGTTGATTTTTATGAGAAATCTACCCTCATCGTAAGGATAGAAGCAATTTGAATCTTTATTATAGTGGCTACTCATTAGAATTAATAAATTTATCACATGGGTGTATTGTCTGCTTTTTTATATGGAATGATTTAGGAAGAAGTTTACATTGAGCAACCTTGTGGGTTTCTATATGATGAGGATAAAAAAACGTTTATAAATTGATGAAAGCATTGTTTGGGTGGAAACAATACCCACATGATTGGTATTCAATGATTAGAAATAATTTGAGAATGAGGAATTTTATAAAGGAAATGTTGATAGATACTTCTAAGTGAAATTTTTTTATTCTGGAACATTAATTTTAATTTTTTTATGTGTATGATATAATTATATATATCAATGAATGAGATTTTTATGATTATTTTGTTGATGAAATGAAGAAGAATTTAGAAATATCAATGTTGGTATAATTAATTTTTTTATTGGAATAAAATATCAAAATAGGACAAATATATATTCCTATATCATGAAATGTATGTTGGGGAATTGGTAATGAATATTGGGATGGATAAATCCAAATAAGATTCAACTCATATTTTAGTGAGAACAAATTTGAGTAATGATGAGTCTGGAATATGTGTGAATCAAAAATACTTTTGAATGTTGATAAGAAGTAATCTTTACTATTCATCATCAAGTGTAACACCCCAGGTAAATAAAGAATATAACATTTTTATATTTATCCATATTTTTGAATAAAATATTAATATTACTTTAAAGGGGATGCTATTCTCGATGGCGTACCCAATACGCAACAACGAGTTTCTTGGGAATCTTATGTTGCAATCTAATAATAAAATAATATTAGTCTAAATGGTAGTTAATTCCTAACTGTTGTGATGGTAGGAATGAATAGAACTACCTACAAAATGATTATATATGTTTGTCAAATATTTTTACTTTTTACAATAAATTTTAGAGGATTAAAAATTTGAATGAATCCAATTTTAAGCGTAAACATTCTAATATTCTTTAAAAGGTCGATTACCAAACTTTTGATGGAGAACCTCTTTTAAATCTAATTTTTGAAACTTTTTTGTGTTATATTTGACTAAATAAAATTCTTCTTTAGAATCGGGACATCAAAATTTAGTTTGTAAATTTTCGGTATTTTTCCGAAAAACTTCAATTTTAAATGAATAGTGAAAAATGTTGTATTTTAATTCAAAACCTCTTTTTAATCTAATTTATTTATATGCTAAGATTATATTTTTAATTGGTTTTAAAGTTAAATTAGAATATATTTTTACAATTTAATCCAATAGTGGTCATTGGAATTAATTTCACTTTGAAATCGGACTTAAACTAGTGTCAATCTTTTAATACATTTTTTTTCATAAAAACACGCTATTTGTTTTGAAAGCGGGAATTAATTATTAAATTAATTAATTCAAATTATATGTTTTGAATTTTTTAAAATATACATCATTTTTTAATTCATAATATCAAATATATCTCAGGGTGAATTTTTGGTAATTTTCTGAAAAACTTCAATTTTTGATGAATAGTGAGACAACTAAGTGGTACTTAAGAAACTGATTTTTCATTTAAATGAAATTTTACCACCTCTGAGTTTTGAATTTCAAAAATTGGACATAAATGGTCGTAATTAAGAAGTAAAATGTGGTTAAATGGGATTAAAATAATTTTTTGGTAAATAGTAATTTTATGTTTTTAATCGCGAGTAGAGGTAATTATTGTCGTTTAAGGTAAAAATAATGTATTAATAATATGAGATGAGCTTGAAAAATGTCCTAACCTCATTGGATGTGTCATGTCCGACCAAGACAATCCAAGGGTCAACTTGGGGACCCCACGGAGCCACTTTGGTTAGGAAATGACATAAATAACTTTTTATTTAATGTTAAAGTAAAAATGACACAAACATGAGATGTTTCACTAAAACAATTTTTACATGGGGTTATAAAAGACTGATTTTTGACAATAAATATTAATTATAAATATAAAAATAATTCCTACATCATGATAGTTTTTTTATAATTTTTAGACATTAAATATATAAAATTATTTATGATATCTTGATGATGCAGCGATTACCTCATTAATAAAGGATTTAAATAAAATGAAAAGATATTGTAAAATCTATGACCTACACATGTCCATGACCTATTGGATGGGTATATTTAAACCCCTTATCACCTTATCCTCGAATTATATAAATGTGGGACCTTTTAAATCTGAAACTCATTTTAAAAGAAAGAAACATTTCTTTACATTCCAAGGGTGCCCCTTTTCTCCTCTTATAAAATGCCCCCACCTCTACCTCCTTACCCACACTTCCAAAGCCTTTGGCTCGGCCAACCCCTTCCCATTGGGTATCTACACATCCCTATATAACTACTTGAAGCCTCAATTTGGGCAGAAGTCTTCCCAAGGAAGCCTTTGAGATCAAACCAAAGGGAGTTACTCGATTTTAATGTAATGTCTTCACTTGAGTCCTTTTGTTTTATTTTGCTTCTACAACCCCCTAACCGTTTTTTATTCTTTTATTTTGTAACAGCTCCAGAATCTTCAATATACTAGTATGTTTTTATAAGAAGGATTCGAGCTAATCATACACACACCTACATCTAATGGTTAAAGAACATACTATTTCCGTGGATGACGAATTTCTGCCTCACGAAACGATGATTGTTCAACACTCATATATCACCATCAAAGGTGTCCATTAAGATGCCACTATATTTATATATGATATATAATATGTTTATGTTTTCCTTAGGCTTCTGTATTTTTCATTTATGGCATACCATTAAATCTTCCATTATGGGTATATGTGATGTCTTCATTTTAGGAAGTGCGGACTACCGCCCCCTCAAAGTGATTTGATTCGTTAATACCATATGTGGTACGTATAAAGGACATATTTAATGATATTATATATGACACCGTACTGGATTTAAAATACTATTATGTATCATTATGTTTTAATTCCATTAAATATTAAATAGAAATGGATGTAGCGTTCATGCGCACGTACGACTTACTGTCTCCATAAACGGTGCATTTCATTTCTTAACTCTAAATGTCATGTAATATTATAAATGCATGAATATACTGGATGTATATGATATATATAATATCTAAATCATGAATAAAATTCTGGATATAATGGATATTTTACCACATGAACAACTTGTAATTATAAAGAGTTTATTTTTGACTCAAGTACCAATGATCGTTAAAACGACCGTCATTAGCTTAAATAATAACATAGTGTTAATGACGTGGTAATAAGTGATATAAAAAGAATAATGAACTTGAAAAAGGTTCTTAAGGATGTATAAATTAACTCAATTTTATTATTTAGTATATTAAAGAATGATCGAGTCAAGTCGGACCCGAGGTAAGGGATCCTACTCCTCTCTTTCTTTTTAAGTAAACTCTTTTATGCCATTACCTTTATACTCATACTTCTTATGATTGGGATGTTATTTTATATTAATCATACTTTACTTCCTATGTTCATATGATGAGAGACCCTATTTTCTATCATCATTCCATTTTTTATGTTTTGAGTGGCACCGTTAGGCTGCCGAATTTTCGTAATGGATCTAACCTCTCTCTTTCTTTTTAAGTACTCTCCTTTATGTCACTTATTTTAAGCTCCTATTTGTTATGTTGGGGGATGTTATTTTATATTCCTCTTTCTGTAAACATTATGTCAATATTATGAGAGACCCTATTTGATATCATCAAACCATTTTTTGTAAGTTTTAAGTGGCGCCGTTAGGCTACCGAGTTTTCGTAAGGGATTATTCATCTCACTTTTATTCCTGTGAGATTTATGCTACATTTGCAACAATTTCCTTTGAGTGGTGTATGTACTGCCCATTATTTTACTCATTGTGTAATATACTTTCATTTATGAGTATTTACATCAATGTTGTATTATCCTTCTTTCACGGGATGTATGTTTCGAAAGATACCCATGTCGGTAAGGGAACCTTTCACCCGACTCTTTATAGAAGACTTCTCTTGATGTCTTTTAATTCACATACTATTATGTTAGGATATGTTCTTATATATCCTTATTGATTTAAATTTTATGTCCATGTGATGTGATACACTTTTTATCTCTCATCAACTCTTTTTCTGAATTTTGAAGAGACGCCGTTAGGCTGTCGAATTTTTTCAAGGGATCTTCTTAACCCTTTTTTGATTCTTTGGGATAAACTCATACTCCTTGAATATGTCACGTTATGAATATGTGTGAATTTACTCTGATTTTTTTACACTTAATATCCTTTTATATTTGGTGTATTCGTTTGTCACACATAATTATGGGCTTATTTATCCTTAATCCAAGGATATCGTCTTTGTATGGGACTTCGTCTCAATCTCCATTCATTGAGGCATATTTTGTTTTACACACAACCTTCTTTTATACGGTATATAAACCCATTTTACTTTTACGTTTATCCAAAAAGTAATTTTTTTTATATGAAGCGTTTTACTAAACCCCAGAAGAGAATGTTTTTGTTGTACGTATGCGGCGACAACGACTTCTCCACCGCCGTGCCAATTATTTGAGTTTCGGCTTCCTCTACAAGCCATACCTTCTTTTTAAAAGAAAAATAAATACCATGTTTTACTTTTCATTTATTTTGATATTCAAAACGATTTTCATAAGGTTTTTTATATCAATGTGTTTTATTGACATCTTGTGATTGAAATGTGGAAATGTTATGTTTCTTTTATGCATGTATTATGTGGTATGATTATGTTATGGTTCTTGGGAATTGTTATGAAGACGGGTGGTTCCGTGATAAACTAAGGGAGGGTGAGCCCGATATAGCTCTCCAATGCATTGGGTAACGCGTAGGAGTGAAATGTTAAGGTTTCTCTGAAGATATTTAGGTAATATAATATGGTGGGTATTCAAAACGTAACCAAGAGGGTTACTCCCTATGTAAGAATGTTATGAATGTCTCAAGTTACCTTTTATGTCTTATGATTTCTATGATTTATTCATGATTTGATGATGTATGTTAAAGTGCCTATGTTTTATGGGTAACGTATGATTTCATTCATATGTATATATGAACTCATGTTTCTTTTCCATATTTTTATAACCCTAACTGAGCTTTTTATGCCCATCCCATGTTTTTTTAAATGTTTTTCACAGGTCAAGTGAAAAGGTACATGATATGATGATTGTGTCAAAGAAGTGTCTAGAAAGAATCAATGCTTTATTTTTTAAACATGTTTATGTTGATGTGAAAAAATGAATACTATCTTTTATGTAACCACTTTGTTTAAATGTGGAATGTAATGCATGTTTTATGATCTAATTCTCTAAAACAGTAAACCTGAAAAGATCCTCAATGTGTAATCTCGTAATAACTCAAGATTAAGTAAGGTTTAAGGCTGGGGCATTATAGTTGATATCAAAGGTCGGTTTAGACAACTTTATGGATTAGGAGTTTTTGTTAGACACATGATTAGTCCCTATATCTATTATTTCAGTTAAATCCTTGTTTTATAACTTTTTTCAGGTCATGTAAAGTCGGTTACAAATGGAAGGAGAAGGATCTAAAATGACATTCTTATCTCTTCCTAATGATATGCATGCAATAATTATTACAAAGTCATGTTCGGATGATTGTGAAACTTTTTCTAGCATACAACCCACATGCAAGCAGTTGTTTGAGCTATCAAACACCTCCTCTATACCTCCTTATCATCACGGATGATGGTTTGTTTTTAGAAAAATACTATTTTCAAAATATTATCATATTTTCAAGAAAGGTTAATATTATCAAGGTATTTTCAAATATTTTACCTTATCACAAGAATTTGAATCATATTTTGATTTTAAAAATGGTGCTGAGGAAGGAGACCCTTGCGCAACCTATTTATATTTGCTTTTAAAAAGTAGTCAATCAGCACATACTTATGGTATTTTAAAAGGACCAATAATAGAATATTTCAACTCAAATTCTGTCCAACTATTTAATAGAAATCATGTTTTATCAGATGTTTTGGAATTATATGTCATACATGATTATTTTCCAAAACTGTGTTTCTGTGAACACCCATATGACCCAAGTTGTACAAGGTGTATTTGGATGGAGGAAGCAAATGATTTTGAAGGATCTATAAATCATTGTTGTAATGCATGGGACGTCTACCTACGTGAACAAGATGATAATGAAACTGAGTGGACGCCATGATCAAGGTATGTTGTTCTTCATTTTGGGAATCGTTTTATTTTATCTTATGGTGGTGAAATAAGACTTCAAGAATTATGATGTTGAGATCGTAACGAATTTGGATGAAAATGAGAGGTATAGGGAAACTATTGAGGTTAAAACATATTAGGGTTATTTTTGGAGTTTTATAAAAAGGACAAAACGCAGATCGTTTGGCAACCCGTCGCGTCGGACAAAGCTGTGGGAATCGAACCCACAACCAAAGTGCGACTGGTATTTATCAACTACCACTGGACTACGTGAAGTCCCTGGTGAGGTTGACTGATTATTTTTAGTTAGATTATTTAATGAATTAAGAGTAAGATGATTTTGGGTTATCTATGGAAATTTACTAACCTATCATGGAGGATATGTGATTAGGTTAATTAAATTTCAATACGAGACATTAAGAGCAATTGATGTTGTTTGGAGATAAATGTTACGATTTAACTTGGAATACTATGTGACTAAATCCATAAAATATTTGGGTTTCAATCCTAGTTTGGTTTACTTTGAATAATTTTATGGAAAAATTGTTTATCGAATGGTCCTCGTTGAACTTTGGGTTTTGTTGGACAAATTTTGGAGATTAAGAATAGATTTTCTTTTTATAAAGGGTTATCCTTTTCTGGATTATCTAATCATGTAATTACCTTTTTGGTTTTTGTTTTAGATAGTGTCTAAAGACATGGGAAGTATATAGTTCTCTTTTGTGGATTAGGTGATTCTCTAGAAATTGATTATAGTACTCTTAATATGAACAAGTCTTCCTAAATACTCGTCTTTTGGAGAAAATATGAGTTTGTGTAAGGAATCTAATAAAAGTTGAAAGTCAACATTATAAGTGATTATGTTTCCTTATGAATAAATTCCACAATAAAAAGTAACTTAAATCAAAAATTTTGTCTATTAAATTTTCCTACTGGTGAATCGAATACCATTTAACCCATCACAAGTTTGTGATTTTCTTGTGGTTAACTTTCTCCTAAACATGTTTTCTATCACTCTCCATCAGAACATGACCCTATTTTTTCTCCTCCGTGTCCATGTTTTCCTACATGGAATCCTGGTATGGGTTAACTCGGGTGACCTCTGTACTTATCTTTCTTTATTTTAATGTGATTGTTTTACTGAATCATGTTCCGATGTGGGATTTTCAATGATGTTTCCAATCCCAATTTTAAAATTGCGAGGAAACAATTCCCAAAAAGGGGGAAGGATGTGACACCCTAGGTAAATAAAGAATATCACATTTTTATATCTATCCATATTTGTGAATAAAAAATTAATATTACTTTAAAGGGGACGCTATGCTCGATGGCGTACCCATTACACAACAACGAATTTCTTGGGAATCTTACATTGTACTCTAATAATAAAAAAATATTATTTTAAATGGTAGTTAATGCCTAGCTGTTGTGATGGCGGGAATGAATAGAACTACCTACAAAATGATTATATATGTTTGTCAAATATTTTTACTTTTTACAATAAATGTTAGAGGATTAAAAATGCGAATGAATTCTATTTTAAGCATAAAGATTCTAATATTCTTTAAAAGGTCGATTAAACGCCTTTTGCTGGCGAACCTCTTTTAAATCCACCTTTTGACAATTTTATGTGTTATATTTGAATAAATAAAATTTTTCATTATAATCAGGACATCAAAGTTTACTTTGTGTAAATTTTTGGTATTTTTCCGAAAAACATCAATTTTTAATGAATACTGAAAAATGTTGTATTTTAATTCAAAACCTCTTTTTAATATAATTTATTTATATGATAAAATTATCTTTTGAATTGGTTTTAAAATGAAATTAGAATATATTTTTAACATTTAATCCAATAGTGGTCGTTGGAATTAATTTCACTTTGAAATCGGACTTAAACTAGTGCCAATCTTTTGATACATTTGGTTTCATAAAAACACGCTATCTATTTTGAAAGAAGGAATTAATTATTATGTTAATAAATGCAACTTATATGTTTTGAATTTTTTAAAATAGACATCATTTTTGAATTTGGAATATCAAATATAGCTCAGGGTAAATTTTTGGTAATTTTCTGAAAAACTTCAATTTTTGATGAATAGTGAAACCACTAAGTGGAACTTAAGAAACTAATTTTTCATTTAAATGAAATTTTACCACCTATGTGTTTTGAATTTCAAATATCCTACATACATGGTTGTCATTAAGAAGTAAAATGTGGTTTAATGGGATTAAATGTTTTTGGTGAATAGTAACTTTTAAGTTTGTAATCGCAATTAGAGGTAATTAGTGTCGTTTAAGGTAAAAATAATGTTTTAATAATATTATATGAGCTTTACACATGTCATATCCTCATTGTATGTGTCATGGACGACCAAACAAAATCCATGGGTCAACTTGGGGACCCCATGGAGCAACTTTGGTTAGGAAATGACATAAATAACTTTTTATTTAATGTTAAAGTAAAAATGACCCAAACCTGAAATGTTGTACAAAAACAATTTTTACATGGGGTTATAAAAGTCATATTTTTTACTATAAATATTCATTAGAAATGAAAAAATATTTCCTACATCATGATAGTTTTTTTTATAATTTTTAGACATTAAATATATTAAATTATTTATGACATCATGATGTTGTAGCGATTACCTAATTAATAAAGGATTTAAATAAAATGAAAAGATAATGTAAAATCTATGACCTACACATGTCCAAGACCTATTGTAAGGGTATAGTTCTAACCCTTATCACATTATCCTCGAATTATATCAATGTGGGGCCTTTTAAATCTGAAACTCATTTTAAAATAAAGGAACGTTTCTTTACTTTCCAAGGGTTCCCCTCCTCTCCTCTTATAAAAGGCCCCCACCTCCACCTCTATACCCACAATTCCAAAGACTTTGGCTCGGCCAAACCCTTCCCATTTTGTATTTCCACATCCCTCTCTAACTCCTTGAAGCCTCACTTTGGGCAGAAGTCTTCCCAAGGAAGCCTTTGAGCTCAAACCAATGGGAGTTACCCGATTTTAAGGTAATGTCTTCACTTGAGTCCTTTTGTTTTATTTTGCTTCTCTAACCCCCTAAACTCTTTTTATTAATTTCTTTTGTAACAAATATAGTATCTTAAATATACTAAGATGTTGTTATAATAAGGTTTCGAGATACACTTACACACACCTACATCTAATGGTTAAAGAACATATTGTTTCCGTGGATGGAGAATTTCTGCCTCACGAAATGATGATTGTTCAACACTCATATATCACCTCCAAAGGTGGAAATTAAGATGTAAATATATTTATATATGATATATAATATGTTTATGTCTTCCTTAGTCTTCTGTATTTTTCATTTATGGCATACCTTTATGGCTTCCATTATGGGTATATGCAATATCTTCATTTTAGGAAGTGCAGACTACCACCCCCTCAAATTGATTTGATTCGTTAATACCATATGTGGTACGTATAAAGGATATATTTAATGATATTATATATGATACCATACTGGAATTAAAATACTATTATTTATCATTATGTTTTAATTCCATTAAATATGAAATATAAATGGAAGTATCGTTCATGCATACGTACGGCTTACCATCTCCATGAATGGTGCATTTCATTTCTTAACTCTAAATGTTATGTAATATTATAAATGCATGAATATTCTGGATATATATGATATATATTATATCTAAATCATGAATAAAATTATGGATATAATGTATATTTTACCACATCAACAACTTGTAATTATAAAGAGTTTATTTTTGACTCAAGTACAATGATCGTTAAAACAACAGTTATTAGCTTAAATAATAACATAATGTTCATGACATGGTAATAAGTGATATAAATGTAATGATGAACTTGAAAAAGGTTCTTAAGGAAGTATAAATTAACTCATGTTTATTATCTAGGAGATTAACGAATGATCGAGTAAGTCGGACCCGAGGTAAGGGATCCTACTCCTCTCTTTCTTTTTAAGTACACTATGTTATGTCATTACTTTGATGCTCTCCGTTCTTATGATTGTGATGTTCTTTTGTATTAATCCTACTGTACTTCTTATTTTCATATTATGAGAGACCCTATTTTATCTCAAAAATCCATTTTGCTAGTTTTGAGTGGCGCCGTTAGGCTGCTGAATTTTCGTAAGAGATCTAACCTCTCTATTTCTTTTTAAGTACTCCCCTTTATGTCACTTATTTTATGATCCTCTTTGGTATGTTGGGGGATGTTATTTTATATTCATATTTCTGTAAACATTATTTCAATATGATGAGAGACCCTATTTGATCTAATCAATCCATTTTTTGTATATTTTAAGTGGCGCCGTTAGGCAGCCATGTTTTTGTAAGGGATTTTTCATCTCACTTTTATTCCCATGAGATTTATGCTACATTTGCCACAATTTCCTTTGAGTGGTGTATGTACTTCCCATTATTTTAATCATTGTGTAATATACTTTAATTTATGATTATTTTCATCAATTTTTTATTATCCTTATTTTACGGGGTGTATGTTGTGAAAGATTTCCATGTTGGTAAGGGAACCTTTCAGCCTCCTATTTTTAAAAGACTTCTTTTGTTATGTCTTTTAATTCACATAATATTATGTTGGGATATGTTCTTTTATATCCTTATTAATTTAAATTTTATGTCCATGTGATGATATACGATTTTTATCTCTCATCAACTCTTTTTCTGATTTTTGAAGTGACGTTGTTAGGCTATGAAATTTTTGCAAGGGAACTTCTTAACCCAATTTTGATTCTTTGTGATTAACTTGTACTCCATGAATATGTCATACTATGAATATATGTGAATGTCTTATGATTGTTTTTCACTTAATATCCATTTATATTTGGTTTATTTGTTGGTCACACATAATTATGTAATTGATTTATCCTTAATCCAAGGATACCGTCTTTGTATGGGACTTCATCTCAATCTCCATTCATTGAGGCATATTTTGTTTTATACACAACCTTATTTTATATGTTGTATAAACCCCTTTGAATTTTACATTTATCCAAAAATGAATCTTTTTTATACGAAGCGTTTTACTAAATGACAAAAGGGAATTTTTTTGTCGTACGTATGCAGTGACAACGAATTCTCCACCGTCGTGAACATTATTTGAGTTTCGGCTTCTTCTACAAGCCATACCTTCTTTTTAAAAGAAAAACAAATACCATGTTTTACTTTTCTTTTATTTTGGTATTGAAAATGGTTTTCATAAGGTTTTTTTATATTAATGTGTTTTATTGATATCTTGTGATTGGAATGTGGAAATTTTATGTTTCCATTATGCATGTATTATGTGGTACGATTATGTTATGGTTCTTGGGCATTGTTTTGAAGGCGAGTGGTTCCGTGATAAACTAAGGGAGGGTGAGCCCGATATAGCTCTCCAATGCATTGGGTAACGCGAAGGAGTGAAACGTTAAGGTTTCTCCGAAGAGATTTAGGGAATATACTGTGGTGGGTATTCCAAACATAACCAAGAGGGTTACTCCCTACGTAAGAATGTTATGAATGCCTCAAGTTACCTTTTATGTCTTATAATTTCTATGATTTATTCATGATTTGATGCGGTATATTAAAGTGCCTATGTTTTATGGGTAAAGTATGATTTCATTCTTATGCATATATGAACTCATGTTTCTTTTCAATATTTTTATAACCCTTACTGACCATTTTATGCTCATCCCATGTTTTTTGAAATGTTTTTCACAGGTCAAGGGAAAGGTACTTGATAAGATGATAGTGTTAAGGATGTGTCAAGAAGGAATCAATGATTTATTTTTTTAAAATGTTTTCATTGATGGGAAAAAATGAATACTATCTTTTCTGTAACCACTTTGTTTAAATGTGGAATGTAATGCAAGTTTTATGATCTAATTCTCTAAAACTCTAAACCTGAAAAGATCCTCAATGTGTAATCTTGTAATAATTCATGATTAAGTAAGGTTTAAGGCTGGGGCCTTATATCATGGCATCATATTGATTATGTTGTGGAGTTATGTTCTAGGTATCAATTTAATCTGAAAGAATCACATATGTTGGCTGCAAATAGTATTTTGAGATATGTCAATAGAAAAAAATTACATTGGTTTTTATACAGAAGTTGAAGTGAGATGATGTTTCTTTGTAATGATGATGCATATTAGGAGAGAGATTGTAATAATTTAATGTCAACCATAGGATTATCGTTTTTTCTTGGGTGAATGTTTTGTGCGTAGGCACTGTAAGAAATAATGTTTAGTATCATTGAGCACAACTGAATTTGAATAGATTGCAGCCACATATGCTTGTACTCAAATGTTGTGGATAAAAGTTCAGTTATATTATTTGGATGTGAATGTTTATAAATAATTGAGGATAATTTTTGATAATCACAGTTCAATTAATTATTCTATAAATCATTTCCACCATTCAATATAAAAACACATTGATATAATGTTTCACTGTATAGAAGAGAAAGTTGACGCTCAAGCTGTTTTACTAGAATACATTTAAACCAATTATTAGATAACTGATATCTTTTAAATAAGAAATTTCAATTGAATGATTTATAGAATTGAGGCCACAACATTATGTTCAACCTCCTCCCATGAATTTCTAAATGTCATACATAATAACCCCCACCATGATTTGGATTATCTTCACATAGGGGTAGAGAAATTAGCAAATTTTTTCTTGGTAATAAGGTGTACTAATCTTCATTATTTTGAATATGAAACTGTTGTTATTCTTTATATGGGAGATAAGGAGAGGGAAAATTAATGATCCGATTGATAGAATAAGAAAATATATGGGAAATTATCATTACAAGTCCACAACATTTTCTTATAAACTAGGGATGTAATTAAATAAAAAAATTACAATATCTAGTATTGTGGTGTCTATAAAATTCATTTTAAGAAAGTCTATGTTTTTATTATAGTAAAAAAACAGGAGTTTCATGCAAAAGATGTGTTGTGAAAAAATCTAAGACTTGGAAAAGCTATTAATGAGGGTTGTCAACAAATACAGAGGGGTTGATTGATAAAACATTGTAATAAATTCATTTTAACAATGTTTTTTATTTATTAAAATCTATTAATTTTTCATCAAGAATGTTATATATATATAGTATTTTGAAGTTGTTGGTTGCTGGAAGATTGTATTTTTTAATAATAGAAAGAAAGAAGCTGCTGAGATTGAATGAAGTATATGAGTTGGAATATGTCACTAAATGAAGAAGTCAATTTGTTGCTAAAGAGTTATGAATGTGGATGTAGTTGAAGAGTGAAATGTCCGAATATTGAAAGTGTCTCTAAAATCTTAAACAAAATCAGACAATTCTTTACTGATCAAGATGTAATTGAAAATCCTGAAAACATTCCTGGAAATAGCTTTTGGTGAAATTTTGGAGATGTTCTAAAAAATCAGAATCACATAAAAGAGTGTCAAAAATTGATCTAGCATTATTATTCTGAATAATATAACAACTTTTATGCAAAAATTAGAACCACATTTTTGAACAATTAGGTCCCTTATTTTTTTGAAAATCCAAACATGATTTCTCCAAAATTTTGCACCATATTTTTGAGTAATGCGTAACAATATTTCTAAGAAAAAGGGTACTTGAATTCTAAAAAATTTGGTATCTAATTTATGAGAAATAAATAACCTCATTTCAGAACAATTAAGAACCATATTTATAAGCAATTCAAATCCAAATTTATGAGAAATTCTGAACCTGTTTTCTAAGAATTTTAGAACCTGATTTCTAAGAAATTCAGAACCTGATTTATGAACAATTCATTACCTGATTTCAAAGAAATATAGAACATTATTTATGAACAATTTGAATCATAATTTTAGAATAATTCATAACCTAATTTATATGAAATTTGGAACCTATTTTATGAAGAAATCGGAATCACATTTCTAAGCATGTTTTTACAAAAATCATAAACGCATTATTCAGCATGTTTCATATAAAATATGAACCACATTTCTAAGGATGTATTTGATAAAATCAGTACCACATTTCAATGAATGTTTCTATGAAAATAAAAACCAAGATTTATCTTTGTTTTACTTTTAAATATATAAATAGTTAAATAATTCAATCTGGAATTTCTATTCTGTGTAAATATTTGAGATGTATGAAGTGGTATAACGATGTCAAAGTTGATGTTTTAATGTGAGAGATTTTATGTGTTTATGAGTTTTATTTATCAGAATGTTTTACATGTTTCCATCCTTTATTTTTAAGGTTCCTATATATACATGATCAGATAATTTCTTAATTTTTATCATTTTCACAAGCGCAAAAGGTGGATCTATGGAGAACTCACATTGAAATGTTCCTACCATATTAATGCTGGTTTTTTTGAGAGTTTGTGTAGTGGAAAATCAAAATCATCTTTACCATACTAGGAAAATAATTCTTTTCAAAATCAGATAGAGGATTCAGACTAAGCATTTGTGGAAGTGATTTAAAAATATATTTATGCTTTTTTGGCTTAATTGTTCCATTGGAAAACATTGTAAACTGAAAGAGTCAATATAATTGTTCCTATCATAAGATAGATTATGTTAATGGGTGTAAGAACATGTTGAGTTACCTTTTTAATTATAGTGGATTTCCATAGACCCATGGGAGTGGCTAGGGAAAGGATGTAGGTTCTCACATTGAGGTCGTAACATCTTAATCTTCTGTGCCATACTTTCTTCACCATTTTTTCATGAATAAGAATTTCTTAAAGTTTGATAAGGAAATATATGTTAATATATTATAGGGTTTAAATTTTTTAACGTTTTGACACTTTTAAAAAGTGAACAACTGAATCAACCCCCCATCTCTGTTGTTATTCGATCATTGGAACTTCCATTTTTCATAGAATTTATTTTTTAGACTCAAACAATCATATATGATATAATTATTTTATTGGGATATCTAATTTAGTGGTTATGAATCTATTTTCATTTTGTAGTGATATATTATTTTATTTTTATATTAATCTCGACGTTATTTATTTTCTTTTCAAATTTATTTTATCTATATATATTGAAAAATAAAATTCATTTGGATTATATAATATTATATTTCACCCAAAAAAGCTGTTATGTTACTATTCAATTATTAAATAAATCTTTATAGATTTATAAATTATCTATACTTAATATCTTAAATAAATATAAATAGAAACATATCAATATATAAACTATTTTAATTTTTCCATAAAGAACAATGGAAAAAAGGATTCAAATATTCCATAAAAATATAATTGTACTATAAGAACATAAAAATGTATGTATGAAGACTAAATTTATTAAATTAAATGGTTTTTATTCTCCAATGAATGGTAATGATTTTTATAACAATTTTATAAATAAAAAATTAGAAATATGGTTGGAATGTTTTAGAATATATATTTATATCATTAATATAAAACACTATGAGTGATAAAAGGAATAAAATATGTGGCATTCATAGAAAAAATATTTCTTATATGATTATTTAAACTAAAAAATTATTATTTGATTAGGAAAATGAAAAGTAAGTGATATTTTTCAATTTATAAATTATATAAATAAACATATCGCATTTTCATAAAATTAATAGTGTTTGGAAAGTTCGTAAAAAAAGAATTTTATTTCACAAATATATGTTTCAACTTATTTTTCAAAAATATAATTCTATGATATTAGATAAAAAATATATAACAGTAAATTAAAAAATATTATGTTAAATTAATATCATGTTTTGTACTAGATCATCATTCAAATTAATGTGTGTTTTATATTCATGAAAAATACTTGCAATTTATGGTAAAATGAATAAAAAAGTATGGTTTTAAAACATATTATTTTATTATGGGATAGTTTTAATATAATACTTTACAAATGAAATATATAATGTATTCCTTATCCAAATAAATGTTCAATAAAATAAAACGTCTATTTATAGAGAGAAAATATAGATTATAATTTAAAAAGGATCTCCAAACACATAAATAATAATTCAGTCTTACAATTTTATTTATTTTACCATATTTTGATAATTAAAAGAAGAAGTATTAATCAAAAATTTTGTTTGAAATAAATTTATTGAATATTAATTTCTAAATTTATATTAAATTCATAGATCATGATGTCAGATTACATTTGTCTAATGGAATATAGGTGATTTTATATTCATTTTTTATCTCAAAATAACTATCTTCTTCTTGTATATGTAACCCCAAGATACTCAAGGAAAACCACTTTAAAAACATCAAAAAAATAAAAATATTATTATATTTTTCATTTCAAGCATTAAATATCTGTATTAGATATTATTATGTCACATATCTCAACGAATTTAACCAATAATTCCATTAAAAATGGATTTTATCTTTATTCATGATATAGGAAACGTTCATTTTAAATTTTTCTCTCAATTTGGTATATTTTACATTTTAACCAATTCTTCCATGTACTAATTAATTATTATAAAAACATGATTTCTATTTTATTTTTCTATTATATTTATTATATAATGAATATATATATATGTATCTATTTATATATATAACACTCCCCCCTTTGAGGGATACGTACTTTATTAGTTCCATCATATATAAGGTTATTTCAATAATTTTTTTCACCATCTTTGTGGATGAATAATATAGATTTTAATATATATATATATAATACAAAACTTTTCATGGAATGCGATTCGTCTTGTCAAAATATAACAATGTTCATACTATGATAATTTTATGAAAAAAATAATTCAATTATATATTATGAGTATAAATGTTTTTGTATAATACAATGTTTATAAATACCATTGAAAAATAATAAATAATAAATATTTAATATATAATTTTAAGGTATATATATAATAATTTTATTATGAATATATGTTGTTTTATAGGATTCATATGATAAATAATGTAGTATAACATCTTATGTCAGGGAATCTATGATGATGCTCTTCTATCAAACTCAATTCCATATGCATATTAAAACTAATTATTTATTTAGGGTAAAATATTAACATATTGTATCATATTAGGTTTTAATTTATTTAAAGAAATTTTAATTATCTCACATTTATTATTCCATGCTTTATTAGTTACCAAGATCATAAAAGCTTTTTATTGAAGATTATCATTCCTTTGGGATGAAATTAATTATCCCCTCTACATTAATTCATGGATAATTTTATTTCTTATATTTTTAAAATTAAATATTTGAATCCACTATTATTTATATTACTAATCCTATAAAAATCATTATTTATATTTTATCATTTATCAAATATTTTATTTCTTATATTTGAGAACTATTTGTTAATGTCAATATATTTTAAACAATGCATATTTAAACATTATATAAATAAATAGATATTAAATATACAATAATAGTATAGGATATCAATATCATAATACAATTTTATATATGTATTTTTAATTCATTGATATATTGTGAATTTTTTAGAAGGATAATCTAAATTTTAGTTTTTTTTATTCCTATATCATCTTTTGGTTTTATCTTGCACCATGATGGTATCTCTATGGTATATATGAAATATTATTATATCTCTCTCTGGAAGTTTTTTAAGATCATTATTAAATTCCTCAATTTTTTTACTTTTATTTTACTCAATTATTGCCAATATGATGATATATTATGACATAAGCATTTATTATTAAATATTTTTCATCATCTATGTGGTTTCTCCTTCGATATGGGAAGCCATTATAGACATGTTTGACGTCTCTCTATCATATATGATTCTAATACATGACTTCATTAAGAGATGGTGGTCCCTTTCTATGACATCCCGCCTTTTTATAACATAACCTTTCATTACATTACACACAACTGAGGATCTTTAAGGTTTCGTGTCTTGGAAACCAGGAACATAATACATGAACACAACATAAGGCATTCTTCTTAAACACTTGAAAGGCTTATCCTTAAGTTCATCCTAGGTTCATTACTGCATCTCATAACCTGGGGACATACATCAAAAGAAAGGGTGAGTAGAAGGCCCAGTAAGGGAAACAAGAGGAACAATTTACATGTGAACTTGATATACTTCAATAAGGACAAGAAAAGAACTTTAAGGCATGAGAAAGAAAATCATGAGGCATTTCATAATAAAAATAACATTTTCCATAACTTGAAGATGTGGCTATATCATTTAACATAGACAATCATGAACATATCACCAAGGTCCACCCCCAAGGTGTCATTTGAAAATTACCAAGGTTATTCACCAAGGTATCGTGAAAATTGTAATCACTAGTGGTTACATCATTACCCAATGCATTGGAGCGCTATCAGGGCGCACCCTTAAATTTGCCTTTATTATCATGTGAACCACATATATCATCATCAAACATTTCAAAAATAACCCATATAACATAAAATAAATGGCTTTCATTTCATAATCATAACGTTTTAAAACTTCTTTAAAGACAAGATCTTTACGTAACATTAAACCCACAGAAAGGGAAAGTAGGTCTCATGTATGTAAATCCCAGAATGTAAAATAGAAAATTTTGATATATATGTGAATACCCTTTTAGAAATAAGAGCTTTGAGTATTCACTTTATAACATAAAATAATTTTGAGAAAAGAGGGGCATTTTGAGACCAAAAATTCTGCAGCATAACGGCTATGTTTCAGGGTTTTAGAAAACATTGAAAAGAGAGGGGACATGGGTCACCCACTCATATATGATCCATAAAACAGTAGGGTAATGGAATGAGAAGGATATATGGACATGTTAATGAAATTTGGAGGACATACCATTTGAAATGAAAAACATGGAAGGAAGACAAAAATTAAATTTCTCTTATGAAAATTCGGCAGCCTAACGGCGTCACTTAAACTTCAATAAAAATGAATTGCAAATATCAAATAGGGTCTCTCATCATATGATCATAAGATATCAGTATGATAGATATAAATATCATACCCCAACATAATAAAAAAATAACTTGAAAGACTTGATATGAAAATCGAACTTGAAAAATGAGAAGGGTGAAAGGATCCCTTAAAAATTCGGCAGCCTAACGGCGTCACTTAAACATTCATAAAATGAAATGATGAGAGTAAGAGCAGATCTCTCATCATATAAACATGAAAATGGCCTTAAGAGAAATATAAAAGAACATCCTCTCACATAAGAACATGTAGCCTAAAAGGAATGACATAAAAGAGATTACATGAAAAGAAAGAGAGAGGTCGGATCCCTTACCTTAAAACGTGACTCTTGAAACTCAAAGGATTGGACCTTGAGGGCTTGGGGGCACCTTGGGAGGACTCCTTGGAAGGTAAGAAGACCAGAACTTCGTTGGGGGAGAGTTGGGAGTGAAAAATAATGGAGGAAAGGGTGGGTATTTATAGGGAAAGTGAGGGGACAAAGCATTAATGGCCAAGGGACACCTCACTAGTGGTTTTGGCAAAACCATGGGCTTGCCCTTGGTATTTGCCCATGGTATTGGCCACTTGGGACACCTCACACCTTATCTTACTATTCATAATTCGACCATATTGAATATATACTTAATACATCATTTAATGATGTCATTAAACACCCGTAACTTAAAAACTATACTTTCACTATTCACCGAAAATTCAACTTTCTCAGAATAATCCCAAAATTTCACCTTAACCAAATATCAATGCTATGATTTCAAAAATGAACTCCATTTTATAAAAATTATTTTCTAAATATTTCTAATTTTATTTTTAAATAAATACACTATTCACCGAAAATTCATTTTTTCAGAAAAATCTCCAAAAATTACCATAACATAATGTCGATGCTCTGAGTTCAAAAATAAAGTCATTTTTATAAAAATAATTTTCTAATTATTTTTAATTAAATTTTTAATCAAAATAAACTATTCATCCGAAAAAACTAATACTTGAATAATAATTTATGAAACCGTTATTTACCCATTTTATTGAATCACATTACTTAATCAAGGTGCCTAGATTATTTTAAAACTTTCTTTAAGTGAGATTACTAATCCATTTGGTCACATTACTAATCCTAAGCGTAAAATCACTATTCACTATTTACTATTCATCAAAAATTAAGTTGATCTTATTAGACTCCAAATTCCTTAATGAACACTTTTGTAGAAGACTATTTTTTGAAAATCATTAAACATCATTAGTTATTTAGGGTTTACATAAATATTTCAAAATATCCCTTTTTCAAAATTCATCAATAAAATACATTCTAAAATTATCCGAACATTTTAAATTTCACAAACATCACTAAAGGAAGAAATCTCAATTTATTCAGCCGAAGGGATTACACAAGGAAGCTAGGGTCTCATCACATAGCCCCTTATAACACCGGCATAAGACCTAAGTGTAAGGTGTGCTATGGTGAGAGAATCTGAGGGAGGCTCAGATAACATTGACCTAGTAGTAATCTCTACTAACTTGAACTTCTCTCGTATGCGTTTTAATTAAAGCTTGACACGCTGGAGCTCGGCTTGGGCTTGGTCCAAAGCGAAGCCCACAGATTCTACCTCCTTCCCAAGCTCTGATAAGTGGGCTTCAAAAGGGTTGAGTCTACTGGATGAAGCCATCGACTCCTATTTCTGCATTAACCATTAACATCTTATTAAATCAATAAGAGTATGTTAATATACTATTCAAAAAGATTGGGTCGTTACATTCTTCCCCCCTTAAGAAATTTCGTCCCCGAAATTTATACTTGAGGCCTAGTCGAAAAGGTGAGGGTACATTTCCTTCATCGTTTCCTCAGGCTCCCAAGTTGCTTCTTCATACTTATGATTCCTCCACAACACTTTCACAAGGTGGGTAGTCTTGTTTCGTAGAACCTTGTCTCTACGGTCCAAGATATCCACTGGCTGCTCCTCATAAGAGAGGTCATGTTCAAGTTGTACCACCTCTTGGTTCAGTACATGCGAAGGGTCGAGTATGTACTTACACAAGAGAGATACATGGAAGACATCATGAACTTGATCTAGGTTCGGTGGATGTGCCAGACGATAGGCCACTGCTCCTATGCAATCAAGGATTTCATAGGGGCCAATGTACCTAGGACCGAGCTTCCCTTTTTTCCCAAACCGCATGACTCTCTTCCATGGAGAAATTCGAAGGAAGACTTTGTCACCAACACCAAACTCCAAGTCCCTTAAATGATTGTCAGCATAGCTCTTCTGCCGACTTTGAGCAGCCTTTATGTGTTGTTTGATGGCATGAACATGTTCCGTCATCTCTTGCACGAGATCAGGCCCAAAAAGCTTCCTCTCACCAGTTTCATCCCAACAAGTAGGAGTTCTACACCGCTTTCCATATAGAGATTCATAGGGTGCCATATGAATACTCGAATGGAAGCTATTGTTATAGGAGAACTCCACTAATTGGAGGTGTTGTTCCCATCCACCCTTAAATTCCATTGAGCATAATCTCAACATGTCTTCGAGTGTCTGAATAGTCCTTTCAGATTGGCCATCAGTTTGAGGATGATAGGCCGTACTAAAATTCAATTCAGTATTCAGAGCATGTTGAAGACTTCTCCAGAATTTTGATGTGAATCTTGGGTAACGATCAGATATGATGGATAGTGGTACCCCATGCAGCCTTACCACATCCTTCACGTATATCTTGGCAAGCTAATCCAGAGAGAAATCTTCCCGAATAGAGATAAAATGGGATGTCTTGGTGAGACGGTCCACAATAACCCATATCGCATTGTTTCCTTTGGATGTTTTCGGGAGACCAGTTACAAAGTCCATAGTGATATTATCCCACTTCCATACTGGTATGGTTAGCGGTTGTAATACCCCCTTAGGAAGTTGTCGTTCTGCCTTTACTTGCTGACACACCAGGCACCTTGTAGTGTAATCAGCAATCTCCCTCTTCATGTTATCCCACCAGTAATGATCACAGAGGTCTCTATACATCTTAGTGCTTCCCGGATGTATAGAGAAAGTAGAGCTATGAGCTTCATCTATCAGTTCTTTCTTTATCTCCAGGATAGATGGAACACATAGTCTTGTACGAAATTTCAATACACCTTCTTGATCAATATTGAAATCAGGGAACTTCCCATCCTTTACAGCCTCAAACTTCTCCTACGGCAAAGGATCTTATTTTTTAGCCTTCTTGATCTTCTCTAGTAATGAAGGTTGAGAAATCATTTGGGATAGGGTTGATGATGTCCCTTTCCTTATAATTCCCATGTCCAGTTTTACTAGATCTTTAATCAAGGGATCTCCTAAGATCCTCATTGTTGCCAGAACAACAGGATCCTTCTTTCTTAATGCATTCGCGACTTTGTTTGCTCTCCCAGGGTGATAATGTATTGAACAATCATAGTCTTTAATAAGCTCCAACCATCTCCTTTGTCTCATGTTCAATTCTTTCTGTGTGAAAATATACTTTAGACTTTGGTGGTCAGTGTATATATCACATTTCTCCCCATAAAGATAGTGCCTCCATATCTTTAGAGAAAAAACAACTGCTGCCAGCTCCAGATCATGCGTAGGATAATTCTGCTCATGAATCTTCTACTGTCGAGATGCATAAGCAATTACCTTGTCATTTTGCATGAGGACGCACCAAAGCCCTTTCAGAGATGCATCGCTAAAAATAACGAATCCTTCTCTGATAGAGGGTAGTGTTAACACAGGTGCAGTAACCAATCTCTTCTTCAACTCTTGGAAACTTTCCATGCATTCATTTGTCCATATGAACTTAACCCCTTTTCGATTCAACTTGGTTAGTGGATTAGAAAGTCGTGAAAAGTTTTTCACAAACTTCCTATAATATCCCGCTAAACCAAGGAAACTACGAATCTCAGTTACTGTTGTGGGTTGAGGCCACTCCTCCAAAACCATTGTCTTTGCAGGGTCAACCGAGATTCCTTCATTGGTTATGATGTGCCCCAAGAAAGCCACTTGTTGTAGCCAAAACTCACACTTGCTGAACTTCCCAAGGAGCCTCTCCTTCCGTAGAGTTTTCAAAATAACCCTCAGATGATCTTCATGCTCCTCGTGAGTTTTTGAATATATCAAAATATCATCAATAAAAACTACCACAAAGATATCAAGGTAGTCCTTAAAGACTCTATTCATCAAATCAATGAAAATAGAAGGAGCATTAGTCAAGCCGAAGGGCATAACAGTAAACTCATAATGCCCATATCTTGATCGGAAGGCAGTCTTTGGAATATCTTCCTTCTTCACCCTCAGTTGATGATAACCAGATCAAAGGTCAATCTTAGAGAAGAATTGAGCCCCGCAAAGTTGGTCAAATAAATCATCAATTCTTGGAAGAGGATATATGTTCTTCACTGTGATCCCGTTCAGTTCTCTATAATCAATGCATAGCCGCATTGATCCATCCTTCTTCTTCACAAAGAGAACTGGTGCTCCCCAAGGAGACACACTAGGTCAGATAAACCTCTTCTCCAACAAGTCTTGGAGTTGTTTCTTTAACTCATCTTGCTCCACATTTTCCATTCTATACGGAGTCTTTGATATCGGTTGGGACCCAGGTACGAGTTCAATGGAGATCTCTACCTCTCTCTCTGGGGGAGGTCCAGGTAACTCCTCAGGAAATACATCCATGTATTACTGAACAATCGGAACATCTTCTATTTGTATGCTCCCTTTTCTTTCTTCATCATCACCGATAAACTCCATAAAGAAAGATATAGGAGGTGCTTCTAGATAGGGATCAGTTCGGGATATCTCTCCTTGGAAGATAACTGTAGGTCGTTCATTCAAGACTACTGAGATTTCCTTACTTCTGCATTTGATCTTAGCATTATACTTTGAGAGCCAGTCCATCCCTAGTATAATGTCGAATTCCATCATGGGAATGACTACTAGATTTGCAATAATATTGTGCTCACCAAAGTAAACACTAGAGTCTCTAAATACTGTTGATTCAAGGATAATCCCACTTGGAGTCTTGACTGACAACTCTACCTCTAGCAGTTCGGGGATTGATTCTATTTTCCTTGCAAACTTGGAGGAAATAAAGGAATGCGTAGAACCAGAATCAAATAAAGTACTTTCTAGCTTTGAGAGGACAACAAGAGTACCTGCTACCACATCGTTCGGGACTTCAACTTCAGCTGTTGTGATAGAGAAAGCACGACCTTGCTCCCTTGGCCTCTGCTGAGGTTGATGGTGATTCCCCCCCCCCCCCCACTGCCCTTGGATTTGGAAATTGATTAGCAAAGTGCCCAAGTTGTCCACACTTGAATCATGTGACTTAGGGTAGGTCCAGAACCATCTTTCCTCTGTCGTTAGTGTTGGGAAGTTGAGGCTTCACATCACTACGGCAATTCCGAGAAATATGGCCTTCTTTTCCACACCTATAGCACTTACCACTTCTGATCAAGTAGTTCCCCGAATGCTTCTTCCCACATTTATTGCATGTGGGATGTTGCATATGCTTTCCACCTCTTTCCTGATCAAAACTTCTTCCCATGCTCGATTCTAGAGTTCTCTTCTTCTCATTAGATTTTTGAGACCACTGTGTCTCCCCAAACTCTAGTTCAACTTTCATGGCACTTCAAACTATTTCTTCATAGCTATCATAGTCCCTGTTGGCTAGATTCTTCCACAGATGAGGTCGTAGTCCACCAAAGAATTTATCAACCTTCCCATTAGGGTCCATGACGAAGCTTGAGGTATAACGAGAAAGCCTTGTGAAGTTCATCTCGTAGGTTCTAACAGATTCATTCTCCTTTTGCTTCAGCTCGAGAAATTCTTTCTCCATTCTCGTTCTCATCGAACGAGGGAAATACTTATTAAAGAATATTCCCCGGAACTCTTCCCACTCCATAGCTTCCATCTCTCCTCGTGGCTTCGTGTTTTTGATCAGTGACCACCACTGATCTGCTTCTCCCTCAAAGCGGTAAACAGCAAGGGTGACTTTTTCTTGTCCCGAACAATGAAGTACAGAAAAGATCTTTTCAATGGAGCTTATCCATTGTTCCGCAACCAATGGGTCAGTAGATCCACTGAATGTTGGCGGTCGTTGATGCATGAAGGACTCAACAGAGTGTTGTTCCCTTCGTGGTGAGGTCGGCCTCTCATCTTGATTCAAGTTATTACTCATAACTTGAGTCAGTTGGTTCATCATTTGCATGAATGTTTCCATTCTGGCTTCCATCGGAGGTCCATCAGCACATGGTGCATTGCGGTCACCATCGGCACGATTCCTCCTATTGCCTGCCATCTTCTAAAAGAATAAAACCTTAGTGAGAAACTTATTTCATTTATGAATCTTTTAACTAAGACTTCAGGCTTAAACAATTATACTTCTCTATAATTCCTTCATAATGATTCATAAAAAGCTTGTGATTAACCAAACATATCCCCCGGGAGTGTCGTAACCAACAGTGCAGCAAGGCCCATTATCATGCACCATTTCCCGTTCGAGTCTAGCTCAAAGCGGTGTTTTTGGGTTTTACCCCTATGTACATCTGTGCCAGAGCCGCCTCTACCTGCTCGTATCCAGACAAGGATGTATTTTTTTGAAAAACCACTTACTCAATACTTACCAAAATAACAGGAAGTTTTCCTATATTTAAACTTTTCTATAGGGTTCTTCCTAAAGTTTTTTCTATATCCTAATTTCCACAAATAACTAAACCATCCTTTGATACCAACTATGACATCCCGCCTTTTTATAACATAAACTTTCATTACATTACACACAACTGAGGATCTTTAAGGTTTAGTGTCTTGGAAACCAGGAACATAATACATGAAAACAACATAAAGCATTCTTCTTAAACACTTGAAAGGCTTCTCCTTAAGTTCATTCTAGGTTCATTACTGCATCTCATAACCTGGGGACATACATCAAAAGAAAGGGTGAGCAGAAAGCCCAGTAAGGGAAACAAGAGGAACAATTTACATGTGAACTTGATATACTTCAATAAGGACATGAAAAGAACTTTAACGCATGAGAAAGAAAATCATGAGGCATTTCATAATAAAAATAACATTTTCCATAACTTGATGATGTGGCTAAATCTTTTAACATAGACAATCATGAACATATCACCAAGGTCCATCCCCAAGGTGTCATTTGAAAATTACCAAGGTTATTCACCAAGGTATCGTGAAAACTGTAATCTCTAGTGGTTACATCATTACCCAATACATTGGAGCGCTATCAGGGCGCACCCTTAAATTTGCCTTTATTATCTTGTGAGCCACATATATCATAATCAAACATTTCATAAATAACCCATATAACATAAAATAAATGGGTTTCATTTCATAATCATAACGTTTTAAAACTGCTTTAAAGACAAGATCTTTACGTCACTTTAAACCCACGGAAAGGGAAAGCGGGTCTCATGTATGTAAATCCCAGAATGTAAAATAGAACATTTTGATATATATGTGAATAACCTTGTAGAAATAAGAGATTTGAGTATTAACTTTATAACATAAAATAATTTTGAGAAAAGAGGGGCATTTTGAGACCAAAAATTCTGCAGCATAACGGCTATGTTTCAGGGTTTTAGAAAACATTGAAAAGAGAGGGGACATGGGTCACCCACTCATAAATGATCCATCAAACAGTAGGGGAACAAAATGAGAAGGATATATAGACATGTTAATTAAATTTTGAGGACATACCATTTGAAATGAAAAACATGGAAGGAAGACAAAAATTAGATTTCTCTTATGAAAATTCGGCAGCCTAACGACGTCACTTAAACTTCAATAAAAATGAATTGAAAAGATTAAATAGGGTCTCTCATCATATGATCATAAGAGATCAGTATGATAGATATAGAGATCATACCCCAACATAATAAAAATGGAACTTGAAAGACTTGATATGAAAATCAAACTTGAAAAATGAGAAGGGTGAAAGGATCCCTTAAAAATTCGGCAGCCTAACGGCGTCACTTAAACTTTCATAAAATGAAATCATGAGAGTAAGAGTGGATCTCTCATCATATAAAAATGAAAAGGGCAGTAAGAGAAATATAAAAGAACATCCTCTCACATAAGAACATGTATCCTAAAAGGAATGACATAAAAGAGATTACATGAAAAGAAAGAGAGAGGTCGGATCCCTTACCATAAAACGTGACACTTGAAACTCAATGGATTGGACCTTGAGGGCTTGGGGGCACCTTGGGAGGACTCCTTGGAAGGTAAGAAGACCGGAACTTCGTTGGGGGAGAGTTGGGAGTGAAAACTAAAGGAGGAAAGGGTGGGTATTTATAGGGAAAGTGAGGGGACAAAGAATTAATGGCCAAGGGACACCTCACTAGTGGTTTTGGCAAAACCATGGGCTTGCCCATGGTATTTGCCCATGGTATTAGCCACTTGGGACACCCCACACCTTATCATACTATTCCTAATTCGACCATGTTGAATATATACTTAATACATCATTTAAGGATGTCATTAAACACCCGTAACTTAAAAACTATACTTTCACTATTCACCGAAAATTCAACTTTCTCAGAATAATCCCAAAATTTCACCTTAACCAAATATCAATGCTATGATTTCAAAAATGAACTCCATTTTATAAAAAGAATTTTCTAAATATTTTTAATTTTATTTTTAAATAAATACACTATTCACCGAAAATTCATTTTTTCAGAAAAATCCCCAAAAATTACCATAACATATTATCGATGCTCTGAGTTCAAAAATAAAGTCATTTTTATAAAAATAATTTTCAAATTTTTTTTAATTAAATTTTTAATTAAAATACACTATTCATCCGAAAAACTAATACTTGAATAATAATTTATGAAACCGTTATTTACCCATTTTATTGAATCACATTACTTAATCAAGGTGCCTAGATTATTTTAAAACTTTCTTTAAGTGAGATTACTAATCCATTTGGTCACATTACTAATCCTAAGTGTAAAATCACTATTCACTATTTACTATTCATCAAAAATTAAGTTGATCTAATTAGACTCCAAATTCCTTAATGAACACTTTTGTAGAAGACCATTTTTTGAAAATCGTTACACATCATTAGTTATTTAGGGTTTACATAAATATTTCAAAATATCCCTTTTTCAAAATTCATCAATAAAATGCATTCTAAAATTATCCGGACATTTGAAATTTCACAAACATCACTAAAGGAAGAAATCTAAATTTATTCACCCGAAGGGATTACACAAGGAAGCTAGGGTCTCATCACATAGCCCCTTATAACACTAGCATAAGACCTAAGTGTAAGGTGTGCTATGGTGAGAGAATCTGAGGGAGGCTCAGATAACATTGCCCTAGTAGTAATCTCTAATAACTTGAACTTCTCCCGTAGGCGTTTTCGTTCAAGCTTGACACGCTGGAGCTCGGCTTGGGCTTGGTCCAAAGCGAAGCCCACAGATGCTACCTCCTTCCCAAGCTTTGATAAGTGGGCTTCATAAGGGTTGAGTCTACTGGATGAAGCCATCGACTCCTCTTTCTGCATTAACCATTAACATCTTATTAAATCAATAAGAGTAAGTTAATATACTATTCAAAAAGATTGGGTCATTACACTTTCCCTATCCAGTCAGTTTCTTGATCATTTATTGGTCGCTGCATTAGAACTGTTTCTATATACATGGTACTCTCGAATCAAGGTTTTTATTCTCGTGAGTCTTTCATAGCCAGTACTACATTATCTCAGGTATTTTTAGTTGTTCATGAGGCCTCATTGTAAGAGATCATTTTTTTTCTAACTCAATACAGGATATGACTGTTCTAAAACAAATTTGAGTCATTGGTGGTTTTCAGTCACCATATGTAACACTAGATGTGAAATGGAAGCTTCCACTTCTTGGCTGTATTAATGTAAACTAGAATGGAGATTCTCAATGTAATATAGGTCCCTCGAATGATGGATCTATCTTTAGTATCATCGAGGCAATTTTCTTGAATGTTTTTATGGTTCTTGTTGTTTTTCCTCTTCACAAGAGGCTTGGAATTATATTTGCGGTGAAGCAGGAAAAAGGACATGGGTGGAATATCATTTGGATTGAGTGTGTTTCTACTCCCATTTTTTCTGCTATCACTGTTTTCACCGTAAAACACAACAATTTAATTCAATGAATACATCCATATATGACCCAAGAACATAGATCGTTCCACAAGCTTTGATTTTATTGGTAGTGGAGCCCAAACAGAGTCACAAACTTGACGTTATGATCATTTTAATTTAGAGTGAAGAAAATGGAAATCCATGATGATTTTGGGGAAATGTACGGTTTTGAATGGAAAAAATTAAATCATGCATGTAGGAATGGTTGTTTTGTGCACAATAATATAATATTGTGTGCAAAAAAGGTCTTCTGCACAACCTATCTTAAAATCCTTTTACGTGTCCCACCCTATGAGATGTCATCTTCCGCCCAGGCCATCCAAAAAACATTTATGGAAGGTGCACATAAGTATTGAAATGTGAGTGTAGGATTTGAATTTGCGTGCAAGATTCATACACGCCCAATGTGATTTCAAATGCCCCTTTGGGCGTGCACCCACCGTAGGGTGTCCGTTTGATCACTTCCATGCCAGGAATCTTAGGTGCAACCCCTCTCGGGCTCACCTATAAATACAAGTGCACTAACTCCCCTTAGGGGAAGTCTCTGGAGCTCATCCGCCACTCTATTGTGCGTTAGACCACCTCTTCTATACTTTAGAATAAGAATGGAACCCTTCATCTACGATCTTTCATGATATGTTCCAAATGAGCTATCTTTTTTGCATACCCACAATGGTTTCATCCTCTCTCGAACTCTTTTCTGCCCATTTCATGTAAGCTCAAGATTACATTCTTGCATGAAAAACATCCAATCTTTTCAAGAAGACATCAATATTGTGTGCAACAAAACCAAGGTGTTGAATCTTGCATGAACCTATTCCACACAGTCCAATATTGTGCGCAACCCATCCTGTGTGTAGCACATATTATGAGAAACAGTGGGTAGGCCTCCACATGCTATCCCATACCGTGGTAGATGTGACCTCACACCCTCACCTATGATTACTGTCGGGTTGCGGTCCTTTCCCACCAGGCTAGTCCCTTTGCTTCCTTCACAGACCCCATGAAAAATGGAGAGTCACACCTCCAAAAATTAGTTCTGGGACATCAGCATTTTCAATTACACCCATATGCGTAGACACCTTCCACCTATGGAATATCATGATTTGAGATACTCCTCTACACTCCCTGGAACTACTTGAGTCAATAGATTTCTCTTGGTTTTTTTCCTATATCAATATCTATTATTATCATCATTAATTCCCCGATCATCTTGAGTCGATACATTTCACAAGTAACTCATCCTAACCCCATCACCAGACTTCTATACCAGGTTGAACCCGAGAGGTCCTCCCTTGATTATGTCCCAACACAACCATTTATAGTCAGCTTATGCCTAATAGTATTCTCTACATGACTATAAAATGTTGAATACCATATATGAAAAATATAGGATACTTATTTCTCTAAACAATAGAAGCCTTATGCGCCGAGCATAATATGCTAGTCGTCCTCACTACATGACATTATAATATAGTGTGCCATATTATTAAATAATAATATTCCTCTATTTCTAATGAAAAAGATGACTAATGTGAAAAGAATAATATACCTCATTCCATGATTACATTAGAGTAATATCATGGGTGTTGGAATCTGTTCGATTATTCCACCACTCCACCTCATGCTTCGTGTGTGCTTCATTCTGATCTTCATCCTCTTTCATGTCTAAAGGGATCCCCTTACAGCATGGTCCCATGCAACATCAACTCTCCTACCATTCTAGGAAAATGTTACAGAAGTCTTTTGATGACACCTTGAGTTAGTTCCTATATTTCAAACATAGTCAACAGTCATCACTCATTTGTTTTCCCCATTTCAGGATAACACGATATGGATGTTGTGCATCGAACACGGTCAACTGCTTTCCTCCATCATCACGCAAACCACACCCAATTCTCAATTTCAGGCATGTGATTAACTATTTTCATATATCTTTGTCAGATTGATTCCAATGACCTTGGAATTATTCCTTGGATGCACTAGCGAATAGGTGTAAGCTCCCATTATATGTCTCATCCCACCAGCGAGTTGGGATTCCTTCACGGCCAGTCATGAGGAAGACACCCAAGAAGCTCCCATGTGTTTGCCCCATTCATCACTGTAGATCCTTTGCAACACCTAGGAAACATCAATGCGTAATCCCCATCCCCTATCATCGCTTCTTAGTAGCCCTTAAATGCCTCTATGCGTATGCCCCATGCACCATTGCCACTCCCTGGGGGCACTCAGGAAAGATAATGTCTATTTCTTCTTTGAATAGCCAAGATAATGTGGCCTAATAAATGGATCACTCCATAAAACCCCCTCACTGTGACATCGCTAATGCATTCCCTTCCCTAAGGGTGGGCATGAATCTACTAGGTAAGTCCAATGGGTATGGAGTGAACCCACCTTGTCCGAGCTGCATGATGTTAAACTACCAATCACCATCATCCTCATCACATGATGTTAAACTATGGCCACACGTCGTGAATTCTACACAGGGAGCCCCATGTCGGATATTCTATATGGCCACTACTCTCCACGAGTGTGATATCATCCTCATATGAAATGAGATCCACTTTCATAGAGAGACATCTATCCACGAGGAAGGGAAACCATCTTGGGGAATTCTCCTATCATTCAAGTAGGAGGTAGTACACTTACTCATCCTTCCATTTTCCATTCTAAGGACCTGGGGGGATGATCACCAGAATCCTACGCTCTTCCACGCAATACCCCTTAGGGCTTTTCCACCACCCGAGCATCCAATCTTGAGTAATTCACAATATACATCTTCCTGTGCTGTTAAGCACACGTAAGGCCTTAATTATTCATTAGGAAGTGAACCACACGTAAGCCCCACTCCACTTCCGACAGATTCTCCATTCATGATATGATCATCAGGTCTTTGCTGCCTCTTGTTTCTCATAGTGATCATGTATATCTTATTCTTAGAGTGAACATTGACCACGAAATCCTCTTAGGTCCATCATAGAGTGTATTCTCCAGAAACCAATCAACTATGTGGAATTTGATCCTTTCCAAGGCCTGGTACGTAGGAAGCCTCCGTAAGGTTCAATACCAACACCTATAGGTTCTGATCCCTTCACATTTGTTTTCTAAATACTAAAATACTTGGACTTTGATCATTGCCATGGTAAGGTATGTTGGAAGCCTCCTAGATGATCAATCCCAACTCCCATTTGTTCTGACCCCCTTCAGGTATATTCACCTTCGTCCCTCATGACTTTAAACTATAGCCTAATATTCTGAACTACATGGTCTTTGATCCTAGAAAAGTAATGGTAAGTAGGAAGCCTCTCTATGGTTGAAGACCAATAACCATTGGTCCTGACCCCATTCATGTTAGTTCACCGAACAATTATGAACTACATGGACTTTGATCCTTACCAAGGAAATGTACGTAGGAATCCTCCCCAAGGTTCAAGTACAACAACCATTGGTCCTGAACCCCTTCACATTTGTTCACAAAAACATTTTGAACTACATCGAATTTGATCCTTTCCAAGGCAAGGTACGTTGGAATCCTTTCTGAGGTTCAAGCCAAACAGACAGTGGTCCCAACCACTATCATGTCGGTTCACCGAAACATTCCGAACTACATAGACGTTGATACTAACAATGGCAAGGTACCTAAGATAACTCCCTGAGGTTCCCTCCAAACGCCTATTGATCCTGTCCCCCTTCACGTTGGTTCACCAACACCTCTTCTGAACTACGTAGACTTTGATCATTGTGTCCAAGGAAAGGTACATAGAAAACCACCCTGAGGATCAAGCCCAACACCCATTGGTCCCGACCACTTCACATCGGTCCACCATCATCCAGAATGACATTAAACTATACGCCTATTTTTTCCCCACAAGATAATAAGATATACCCCACTCTGAACTACGTGGAAATTGATTTCCTACCACAGGGATTCATAGGAAGTCTTTTTGAGGCTCAATCCCAACTTCATCTTTTCCCTCACATCAGTTATATCTCCTTCCCCCACCACTTCATTTAAATCTCCAAATACATCTGGATTAATAATCAGGCCACCACATCTAGGTGAGATAATTCCATTTAACTCTTCACTATTCCTAGAAGCAACTGTGTAACTAACCATGTGTTGGCCCCAGTATCAGTGTTGCCTCCATGGTTTGGACCCATATGATCCACTCTAGTCAGTGTTTTGATCAGTCTGATCCATCTCTACTAGATTTAAACCTCACGGAATACCCTTTTTTAAATAAAGGAAGCTGAGGAAAACCTCAGAAAAATGCCTATTCCATATAATTCCCAGCGCTCAACGTGGGGTGCCTTGGGCTTCCACACCCTCGATAAGACCTATAATTAGGAGAAGAATACCAGATGTTCCAATGTTCAAGCATCCAGACATGCCAGTGATGTCTAATGTGACTACTACCCGAACCAATGGTAGATGTTATGACTAGAACCCTTGGAGTTTCTTGATAGAACCAGTGTAATTAATAAACTTCCATAAAAGTCATGGTTCCATGAAGAGTTTAACGAACAACATCTTAATCTTTGGGGGAGACCCAGATATGGTGAAATTTTTTGCGGAGGAATCCAAAAAATGTGAACCGACATCCCATCATTTTGTTTTGATAAATGAAAAAACTTTCATGAATTGGCGACTGATGTCTCCTACCATTAGAATGTGGGAATATGGGAAAAAAGTCAGCACATCCTCCTACTCTAAAATAGACTAATGCAAGTGGCCCATCAAAAGCATTAGAAACAATCATATTGGGATCCTTTTACTTATCTTTGAAGCTCACTAATCTTTGGAAAAACATCTTGGATGCTATTCACTCTACGAATCGTATCATTAATCCCACTTGTGGAGATGATAATTCTGAGGGGGATGGCCTTGAAAACAAGGGTGTCATTGTTGTTGGTTTTCTCTTGTATGATCAACTTTCTGATGAGTTATTCCTACTTAATAATAAGGACTGTGATAAGACTCCAATTATTAGACTCATGTAAGTTGGTAATTTTTTTCAATAAATAAGGCATTCTTCTCATGGAAGGGTCTGATCTCTATTAATAAAATGGACCTTATTTCGAAATTGTTAAGAAAAATACTTTCAAAATAATTAAAAATTCATTAATTTTTAAAGATTTATTTAATATTTCATTTAATGAATCATAAAAACGTTCTTGAAAATATTTTTAGACTATATGGATATTTATTTGATAGGATTTTCAACTAGAGATAGAAATAAAGAGACCTTTTCAAAAAAACACAGTCTTAAAGACATTATGTAGGAAAGAGATGAAAAATATTCTATTATTTTAAAATTTCATGAATGACTAGATGATATAAAAATTAAAATATTTTTTTCAATAATTATTATAAAATTTCATATAAATATTTTTCAAGCGTAAACAATCCCAATTTAAATGACAGTGGAACTCAAATAATTATCACTTTGGAAGTATATGAATCATTAATCCCATGAAATATGTTAATTAATTAAAAATAAATGATAATGATATATTAGGTATTCATGATATAATATTTTTATAGGAAATATATACACAATTTGAAAGAAATCAGGCACATAAAAGATCATGTATCTCAACAAAAGATGATTAGAGACGAAACCCTTACCAAAAAGTTCAAACATTGTCATGTATGTCTTTTACCTCATTCTTAGTAAATATATGTCAGTTTTATTATATTATCCTATTATATGTTCAATAACATATTCTAAAACCATTTACTTTATAAATTTTAATGACTAATTTAATTACGTAATTAGTTATATCCACATCTAATATTATTAGGATGATCAATTCATAATTAGAAAACGACATCAGTTTATCAAATTTGGTCAATGGTGTCACTATTACATCACACAAAAAATATTATTCATTAAATAAATTTAATATATATATATATATATAAATTATTGTTTTTAAAACAAATTTGAATGATTTTTATAAATAACTAACTACAATATTATTATGCAGATGGTTGGTTATATGTGCACATAACTAATGTTCCCATTTATCAATGATCACGATGGAAATATGTAAAGTTTTATATAGAATTTAATAAATTATAATGAAATCCAAAATATTATATTATTTATTTTAATACACTTACATGTAACATCCTTGTTTTTTGGTAATAGATGATTCACATTACTATGAGAGGTGGTAGTCCATCGTGCACATGAAGAAAATTATCAGTTTTAAATGGATGGAAATGTATGAAAGTTCGTGATATATTATATTTATATATTTATTAATATGTATTTAATAACAAATATAAAAATTAAATATATAAGAAATTTCTACTATGAGAAGTGGTGATGGAAATAATATTATTTTAGTTAGTGATATATACATCCTGTAAATTATTTGACAATGTGTTTGTTTCACATTTTATGGTTATGGAGATGGATATAGGTAATCACACATAAAAGAATGAAATATTTGTATATTTTTTATATTTAACTTTCTATATGATCATTTTTAGGAATATTTTATTAATTTTGATGATGAATTTAAAATAGATTCATGGTTATGAACATTGACACTTATTCAAGAGGCCTATTTAGTATTACACCTAGAGACCCCTATATTGGATTAATGATCATGATATGTCCAAAAGGTTGTGGGGGGGAATGTAAGGATGGTATTGGAAATGATATTGAATGATCTAATATTTTTTATAAGTGTGTAAGTGTTAGGAGTGGTGGTTCCCTTTAATATGGGGGAGGGGGAGTGACACTCTCATAAATATAGAAAAATAATTAATAATAGATGTAAATACTAGTAAATATCATTTAAAATTAATCAATTATGTAATGAGGGATATATAATTCTAATACACACATATACCATTGAAGTGAAAATTTTTCTACTAATTTTATCTTATTTACCTCTAATTTTATTCACTTTTACCTATTTATGTTTTATATCATGATATCAATTTTTTATAGTTTTTACAGTTTATTATGAACATGAAATATGTTTATAATATTATATATTATTAATTATTATTATTAGAGATATGAAATCTATATAGTCAATTTTAATTAATATATGTGGGATAATTTCATTTAAAACAAGACATGCAAACATGTTGGTGAGTTTATTTTTTATGAAACAATATTATGAATAGAAAAATTCTATAATAACATTATTAAAACAATAAATGATTAAATAAATTTAAATTATTATTTATTTATATACAATATATATTTATTTTAAATAATTATTCATTTGGGTTTATTTTAGTTAGTTGTAATGAAGAAACATTACGCACATTAAAACAATTTTTTGACAAACACATTTATAATTATTAAAATAAAAATACACTAAAATACAATATATTGATTATTTATATGAAATTTATAAAGCCCCAAACCACATTACCCCAGAGCTGGTGCATAAACATGTTGAGTAATTTTTTTTATAAAAAAATAGAGTATTTATTCCACACATTACACCAAAGAGGTCCTTTACCAATATTGTATTTGGAGAATTGTAAAAAACATACATTTTTAAAATATTTTTACAAATTCAGGGAAAAAAATATCAAAACTACTTCATATGTGATAACTATTTATCGAAGCCACTAGACAGAGAACTGAAAGATAATCTATGAATATAATTTTAGGAACATATGGTGATCAATTAGTATGCCCAGTAAGTGGTTTGGAAAACGTTTATAAATTATTTAATACATTTCTTTGTATAATTTCATGTACTTAATATTAGGTTTTCCAAAAAAATGGAAAATATATATGTATATATGTAAAAAAAATTAATTTCACAAAATACATATCATTGAAAATGCCATTTTGATTTTTTCCTTCTAAAATAATAATTTTCTAGTTCATAATTAATGCTACATGGAAAACCAAAAAAATTACCATATTAAATATAGTCATAACTCATTTGGAAAAAAATTCCCTTATGAATTATGGTTTCACTCCTCGTATCATAACATAACATAAAATACTAGTGAAAATTTAAAAAAACGTTCAATGGACCTGCTGTACTCAATCATATCCAAAAAACAATTGAAAAGAAAAGAAAAAATTTTATTTTATTTAAAAGAAAATAACCATTCATATCATATGTCATCAAAATATTATTGAGTGTTTCTATAATAAATTTTAGGAGAATCCCATACATAAAAAATATATATTAATTTTAAATTCATAAATAAATTGGATAATCAGATATACGAACACTTGATCTATAAATGAATATATAGAGTTTGTCTTCTTAAAATAATCATAACATATAAACAATACTATTTTAATAATAAAATAACAAATAAAGTACCATAATTAGAACAATTTAAATCTTGAACAAATCCATGTTCTTCAAAATCTTGGAAGAAAAACTTAATATTTAAGTGGAAAACTTTAGATTATTATAATTGAAAGGTATGCCCATGTTTTGTATAATGCATGGATATGACTGTATGCTAAATTGAAACCCTTAATTTCAATATAACATGATTTCATTATATGATAATTATTTTAGATACATGACAATAAAATCATAGACATGTCAATAATAAATTCATCTATATATATATATATATCTGTGTGTGTGTGTGTAAACCAGGAATGTTTAATGAAATACACATAAATAAAAAATTTAGATCATAAATATAAATTATTATACTTTCAAAGGAATAGTACATAGATAAATTATTTTCTTTTTAATGAAATTAAACTCACTTACCTCATGTCATGGAATACTATTTTACTTCAATTTCAAAAATCGTAACTAATAGAATTCCTTGTTTAGGAAATATTTTTTCTTATATAAGATCAATTAATATAAATTAATATCATAAATAATAAATACTTGAATAATAACAAATGAGATGTCTATGGTCACTAGATGATGGCCATATCAAAGTATTTCTGACATGTTGAGAGGCGTGGAGAGAACATTGCACATAAGATAATATCATTCTTAGTATTAACACATAAAAAAATAATAGATATAAAAAATATATAGATAATTTATGACAAATAAAATTTTGATTGGATTTAGAATAAATGATATATTCATATGTATTATAGTCAAAATTGATCATTTAAAAATCGTATACCATCCTTGTATAACCATGTACATGATTTGACAAAAAAATCTAAAATAAAACATACGCTAAAATAAAAAAACCCCTGAGAAAATTTATGAATAGTTTTAGAGTCAAATAAATAAATATATATATATCTATATACACATTGATGTACATCTGTGTAAAAAATAATTTGATTAATTATAACATAAAAACAGAACTTTTATGTTCTGATTATTTATAAATAGATTGAAATAATTATATATACATACATATGTTTATATATATATTATAAATCTAAAATATATTTATCCCTTACTTGATTTTGAAATAGAAATAATTAAAGAGGTCTGACAAACAAATAAGAAGAATATAATTTTCCCTCACTTGAATTTGCAGGAAAGTAGATAACCATTTTCACTTTGATCATTAACTCAAACCCTTCAGAAAGAAACATTTCTTACCGCCAAAATTACATTTACATACATGGGTAAGTGGGTTTTATATCCATAAACTATACCAAATGATACACACATGTGATTTTCAAGGAAGAGAAGTTTTTAAACAGTTGAAAAATCTAATAGAAAAATTATATATACATACAATTTGATGTAATATATTCACCCAAAGAATGAAACAAAACAATTTGGATAGATTCAAAACAAAAAAATGTTAACATGGATGACTAAAATAGATATCTGCAGACCAAAATATACACAAAAATCGATTTTGTGACTACAATGTTTGAAATAGGGCTAAAGAAGATTCAAAACATATAATATTCATAATGCGAAAAACAAAATGACTATAACCTGAAGAAAAAAAATTTAAAGTACGATTCAAAAACCTATAATGAAAAAAACTAACATAACACTACATCGAAGGTGAAAAACAGTTAACCTACTTAGAGAACATTGACCTAGATTTTGACATGAGATCCAGAAAACCTAACCATGAACACACCACCAAAACGATTCTCAGACCACCACAGCTTTGGTCTAACACTCATGTCGGGTCTCAGTTCATATTGGTTGAAAACCCCATGGTGGATCGACCACATCACAGTTGGATTTGACTCGGTGTGAACCCTCACACTGCATTGGTTTGGATCAACTTCCTCTCCATGGATAAAACCCCCTGGAAAAATCTCCTTTCTCCTGAAATCAAGACTCATAGACCGATAATCCTATACACAATTCTCTATTTATTATTTTTGTTTTTATATAATTATTATTATTTATTTAATTTATTTGATGTTTTAATTAAAATATTTTTATAAAATCATAAATTTTCAAAAACTATTTTTAAAGCAAGTTACAATCCTATTTAAATAGTAATTGTATTTATAATAAAGAATTTTAAAAATATCCAAATTTATATTTTATGAACATTTAAAATTATTTAATTTCCTATGTCCTTAAAATTGATATATCTTAACTCAAATTTATTTTTGATATTTTTATAATACTTGAAAATAGTAATATATTTTATTTAATTCTGTTTATGTATTAACACAAAAACCTGATATATTATACTACTATTTATATTTTATCATCAAAAAATAACTTATTTGACAAAATAAAATACATATAAATTTAATCAAAATAATATATATATATATATATTAAAGAGTAAGGAACCTTGTCTATTCATGATTAAAAAATAAATTAATAAAATACATTTTCTTGATATTAGAAATATTATAATTTTTTAAAACATAAATAATATGATTTAAATTTTTTATTGTATAATTTTAATTAGTAAACATAAGACCTTTTTAGAAATAATTAATTAATTTTATAACCTTTTATATTTATTATGTTTTATTTTTCCCACCTCAAAACAAATATGTCCTCAGAATTCGCTCGTTAGATTGTAGAAAATCGTGAATTTTTATCTTTAGAATGAAGAAAACTATGACAGAAAAATTCATATACTCTAGCACTTAGATAAAAAAATCTATTCTAAAATCTATTCTATACCATTCCACTAATACCAATTATAAATCACCAGACCCTAGTACCCTAGAACCGGTGCTCAAACATATTAAGTAATTAAAAAAAATCTGTAATTACTCAAGATATTACCCAACAATGTACCTTTACTTATCTAGATTCAAAATAATTAGACAACCTTCAATTTATATGAGATCTTAAAAAAAGAAAATGAAAACCAAAATATCTAATCTACATCACATGAACAAACTATTTATTGAAGACGCTCGACATAGAACTGTTAGCTGACATGTTAAAATAATTTTCTAAATATAGTGTGAGCATTTAATATTCCTAATATGTGGTTAGGAAAAATCAATTAAAACTTTTAAAAAATTAACATATATAAATATATGTACATAAAGTTAGTATTTCTTAAATTTTTTAATATAAATATATATTAGAAAACAACTAATTTTCTCAAAATATATACCCTTGGAAATATCATTATGATTTGTCCTTTGAAAATAATAATTTTCCGCTGGGTAATTCATGATACATGGAGTACCATAACAAAAACTACAAGTCCACTAGTCATAAATCATGTAGAACAATGTTACCTTAAGTCTTCTGGGTTTACTCTCCATAACGTCACTAATCAAGCTAGTCCCAATTTTAAAAAACACTTTCAATGCACCTACCATTCTAAATCCTAACAAAATGAATTTCAAAAATACATACATAATATTAATTTTTAAAAAGAAAATAACATTTCCTATCATATGTCATCAGTGTATTATTTATATTTTCTAAAATACTTTTTTCAGAGAATCACAAACATAAAATAACAATATTATTTTGAAATCCATAAATAAAATGGTTAATGAAATATATACAAACTTTCATTAAAAATACACACACACACATATATTAATATTAAAATAATCATAATAAGTAAATAATTTTTTATTTAAATATAAAATTCTAATAAAAACACCTTAAATAAAGCAATTCAAATCATGAATAAATCCATGTTCATAAAAATATATCAAGTAATCCTTATAATTTAAGTGGAAAACATGACTAGATTATAATCTCATGGTATACTGATGTTTTGAAAAATGCACTTCCATGAATATATGAAAATTTAACATCCTTAATTTCAAAAAAACATGATGATATTCTATGTACATTATTTTAGATAGATGATAATAAAATTAAAATCATGTCAATTGAAATTTCATCCTTATATATATATAGTTATATTAATGTGTGTGTGTGTGTGGGTATCTTTATATATAAACCATGAATTTGTGATGAAATAAACATAAATCATGAATTAAAATCATAAATTTAAATTATATTCATTTTAAAAAAATAGTACGTACATAAATTATTTTTCTTACAATGAAAATAAACTCACTAACATCATGTCAGGGAATAATCATTCACTAAAATTTCAAAAAATTTATGTGGTAGAATTCTACATTTATGAAATATATGTTCTAATATAAAAGACATTAATATAAATTCATATCATAACGATAGAATACTTAAATAATAACACATGATATGTTAAAGATAACTATATGATGGCTATATCTTACTATGATTCACATCCAAAGAGGTGTAAAGACAATATCACACATGAAATAATTACTTGTTTAGCAATCACACATAAAATTATATTAATTATCTAATGTTATAGATTATCTAAATTAAATTAAAAATAAATTTGATTAAGAAAAAATGATATATATATATATATATATCATATACATAATTCGTCATTTGAAAATCACAAACAATCCCTGTGAAACTATCTACATTATTTGATAAACGAAACTGAAATATAACATTAGATTAAATAAAAACCATTAAATTTTTAATAATAGTATCACTATCATATATATATATATACAAACACCCACATATAGATGTGAATCTATGTAAAAAATAATTTGATTAAATAAAGAATTAAAACATACATTTAATGTTATTAAAATACATAAAATGATAGTAATTAATATATATAAATACAGATATATATATATATATATATTCGTATGAAAAAAAATTAATATTACCCATTACTTGATATAGAATATGAAATTATTAAATAACATTTAAAAAAATTCGATGAATAATTTTTCCATACCTGAATTTGCAAGCAAGTAGGTAACAATTTGCACTTTGGCTTCTAACTCAAAATCTTTAGATCGAAGAATTGCATCCCCTAAAAATAAAATTTATACACCTGGTTAACTGGTTTTTATAGCAATAAAATGTACACAACAACACACACAATCACACACGAGCTTTCAAGTGAAGCTATGTGTAGAAATATCTTGTAAATAAAATATATCTAATAGATATTCGTAAAGTATGATGTAATATATTGGTCAGAATAAAGAAACATGAAACATTGGACATATTAAAAAAAATATAGTTAATATGGACACTTGAAATGAACATCAGTAGACCAAAGAAACACAAAATTGATTGTCAAACAATACTATATGAAACATGATTGAATCTGATTGAAAATATATAATATTCATACTCTGTAAAACAATACGAACATAAATAGAAGAAAAACATGTAAAAGAAGATTCAATCACCTATAATGAAAATGGAATCCTACCACACACTATGCTAAAGATGAATAACAAATAACCTACACAAAATCCTCAAATTTATATTCTGAAATTCTATTTGGAAACCAAAATATTGAATGGACTACTATTACGAAGATCAAACCAGTGTGGCTTCAGTAAAACTCCCATGTTGAATCTTGATTAACCATAGTCAAAATCCCAAAGGAGAATTAACCCCACTATGGTGGACATTGACTCATTGTGAACCCTCACAATGCATTGGCTTTGAACAACATCATCTCCCTAGACGGAACCCCTTGGACTGGTCACATTTCTCCCCAAATCAAGACTCATAGACCTATAACCCTATAAAATATTCCCCCTTTTATTATAATTACTATATCATTATTATTAATTCATTTTAATTAATGTTCAAATTATCATTAATTTATAAATTCATAATTTTTTAAAAATATTTTAAAACCAATATAAAATCTGAATAAATTTATTGTTTTATTTATAAAAAAACATTTTACAAATATCATAATTTATATATTAGGAAAATTTAAAATTTATTAGTTTAAAATCACCTTAAAATTATAATTGTATCACTTAAAATTTGATTGAAATTTTTATAATACTTGAAAATAGATATTTATTTCATGTAAATATTTTTTTGTATAAACATAAAGTACCTATATATTATATTAAAAAATTTTATCATAAAAAAAATAATTTGAAAAAATACAAAACATAAAATTTTTCTAAAAATAATTGAATCTCTTCCAAATTAAAGAACATTATATTTTCATGATTAAGAAAATAAATTTATAAAATAAAAATAATTTTTCTCGAATTTAAATCTATTATAAGATTTTTAAACATAAATAATATTTTCCCATAGTTTTTTTGTTCAATTTTAATTATTAAAATTTTTAAAATTTTATAAACACATAATTCATTATCTAAACATTTTTCTTTGGGATGTTAAATAATTACTTTATTGAATTAAATAAATAATACATATGATTCTTAATAATTATATTAATTAAATAATGGGTCTTTTAATTTATGTAATTTATTAAATTAAATGATAGTTTTTTATAAAGTTGTATGTTTCACTATTTACTGAAAATCAATAGTTTTGAAAAAACAATTAATTTTAACATTGTGAAAATATTGATATGTATATTTTAAAAAAAAAATTTCATTCTCTATAATAATCTGTCTGAAAAATCAATAAATTAATGATAATAATTTATCAAAAAATGATAAATAATCTATTATGAAATTATTCATTTTATGAAATATTTAATACTTCTTCAAAAAGTATATTAAAATGCATTTTTAAGGATTAGATAAATTTATAAATAATTTAAAAATTAGTTGTTTGAATTCGTACCCACCATTTCAATGTATAGTTAATATTGATCGAATTTATATTATAAAATTTTAATACTCTATTAAGGTTCTTTAAAAATAAACGTTTCATGCTGAATAAGATATTGAACATACCATTTTATTAAAATATTTAGATGTTAATTTTTATTTTTAAGAAACTATATTTTTTATCATGTTATCATTAATTTTAATCAATTAATATAAAACACCTAAATTAGATTGATTATAATTATTACATAGTGTAATTTCCTAGGTAATTAAATAAAATTACATTTTCGTATTTACTAATATTTTTGGATCAAATATTAATTTTACTTTAAATGGGATTCTATGTTTTATGGCGTACCTGATACGCAACAATGGGTTTCTTTGAAATCATACAATGCACATTAATAATAAAATACTATTATTTTAAATGGTAGTGAACGCATAGTCGTTGTATTGGAATGAATGGATATAACTAAATAAAATAGGATTATATATGATTGATAAATGTTTTTACATTCATCCAATAAATGTTAGAGGATTAAAATGTGAATGAATTAAATTTAAAGCAAAATTATTTTTAAAATGTCGATTTAACCCCTTTTGACGGAGAACCCTTTTTAAATCAAGTTTTTTCACATGAATATGTTATATTTAAATAAATAAATTTTTTCTTTTGAATTGGGATATCAAAATTTACTTTGGGTAAATTTTCGTTATTTTTCTAAAAAAATTCATTTTTAATGAATGGTTAAAAATACGGTATTTTAATTCAAAACTACCTTGTAATATAATTTGTTTATATGGTTATATTATTTTTTAATTGGTCATAAAGTGAAATTAAATTATATTTTTACCATTTAATCCAATGTTGCCCATTTGAATTTATTTCACTTTGAAATTGGACATAAACAAGTGTTAATATTTTGATAGTTATTATTTTTTAAAACACGCTTTATTTTCACAAAGAAAATTAATTTTAAATTTTTTTAATACAACTTATATGTTATGAATTTGGTAAAATAGAAATAATTTATTAATTCAGAATATACAATATATCTTAGGCTGAATATTTGGTATTTTTTTGAAAAAACATCAATTTTTGATGAATAGTGAAACCACTTAGTAGTAGTTCAAAAAGTGACTTTTTCATTATAATGAAATTTTAATGCTTTGGTGAATGGAATTTTGGAAATACAACATACATTTATGTTATTAGTAAAAAAAATTGGTCCACTAAGATGAAAATAATTTTTTTGAATAGTTTCTTTTGACTTTTATTTACCACGGTTAAAGATAAGTAGGGTAATTGAAGGTAAAAAGAATATTTTTATAATAAAATATTAACATAAAACTTTTCATGACCTTATTGGATGAGTCATGGATGACCATTGGAATCCTTAGATCGGTTTTGGGATCCCATGTATCCACTAATTAATGATAAAGACATTTTATTTTAATTAACTTAATGTAATGGAAAAAATGACATAAACAAATATATTTCAGTAAATTAATTTTTACATGGGATTATATAATTAATCATTTAGAAAATAAATAATCATTGGAAATATAAAAATATTAAATAAATCATGGTAATTATTTTATAATTTCTAGAAATCATATAAATTATATTATTTATGACACAATAATGATATAGTGTTTACCTTATTAATAAAATATTTATATAAAAAAGATTATAAAGATCAAAATAACATCTAAAACCTGTCCAATTATTATTGGATGAATTTATTTCGACCATGAGTTGTCTTATCTTCAACGTTAAGGATTTTTGGACCTTTTTAAACCGAAGATTAGTTTATAATAAAATAATTGTTTCAAACATTCCTAGAGAGCCCCTCCCCCCTTATAAAAGGTCACCACATATAAACAATTACTCAGACCTCTCAAGACTTTTGGCTCATCCAAAACCTGGCCAAATAATCTCTCAAGATCCCTATCTTACACCTAGAAGCTTTACCTTACACGGAAGTCATTTTGGTTCAAAAAAAAGTGAGTCACCGAAATTAAATGTAACTGTTTCCCTTAAATTCTTTTTTTAATTTACTTATCCAACCCCTAAAAACCTTTTATTTCATTATTTCATAACACCAGTATCTTAAATATACTAGGATTTTCTTTATGTGATGTAATCGTATTACACTTACACACACCTCCATTTAATAGGTGAATAACATACTCTTTCTGTTGATGGAAAACTAACACCTCCCGAAATGCTGATTTTTATATTATCTCCTACCGCCTATCATGGAGGCCATTAAGATGAAACAGTATTTATATATGATATATATTATGTTTTTGTTTTCTTTATGCATTTTTTTTCATTTATATCATACTTTTATGGTTTCCATTATTGGTAAACGTGATAATTTAATTTGAAGAATTGTGGACTACCGCCCCCTCAATATGATATGACTCATTCAGGAAATATGCGTGATGTATAAAGATTAGTGTTAATGATATAATATATGATATTATAGAGTAATTATATTATAATTACATATCACAATGTTTTAATTCAATTAAAATTAGAAATAGAAATGAAAGTAGTGTTCATGCGTACGTGCGACTTACTGTCTCCATGAACTGTGCATTTAATTTTTTACCTCGAAATGATATGTACTATTAAATATAAATAAATAAATAAATAAATAAATAATAGATATATATGATATATATGATATCTAAATAATTAATATCATTCTGGATATAATAGACTAATGACCACATGAAGCACTTGTAAATATAATGTGTTCATTTTTTACTTAAGTACCAAATATTGACAAAACGACCTTTATTAACATAAATGATTAAATGATGTTTATAACATAGAAAAAATTGATATAAAAGTATTAATAAACGTTATAAAGTTTCTTAATCAATTATAAATTAACTTTATTTTATTATTCGGGAGAATAAAGAACGAACGTGTGAATTCATACATGAGGAATGAGATTTCTTATCTCACTTTTAATTCTATGAGATTTCCATTATTCACCACTTATTCATTGCACGTGGAGAATTTTTTACTACTATTTGACAAATATTATCCTGATTCTCATTATATTAATAGTATTCTATGATTATTTTGTTGGTTATTTACCTTTTGACATACGACTCAGTTGATTACTACGTGGTAAAGGATTTCATCTCACTTTTTATTCCTATGAGATTCATGCTATATTGTACACTATTTCTTTTTATATGGTGTATGTACTTCCCATTATTGTACTATTTTTGTAATATAATTTAATTTATCAGGAATTACTTCTTCATTGTATGATCCTTCATTCATGTGTTGTATGTTTCTAAAGATACCAAATCGGTAAAGGAACCTTTCAGCCTCTTATTTTTAAAAAACATCTTTTTGTTATGTCTTTTAATTTACATATTATTATGTTAGTATATGTTACTATATAACCTTATTGATGAAAATTTTATGTCCAAGTGATGTTATATCCTTTTTATTTCATCAACAAATTTTCTGAATTTTAAAGTGACGTCGTTAGGCTGTCGATTTTTTGCAAGGGAATTTCTTAACAAAATTTCAATTATTTGGGATAAACATGTAATTATTGAATATGTCGCCCTATGAATATGTGTGAATGATGTATAATTATTTTACACTTAATATCCACTTATATTGGCTGTATTTATATTTTTCACACATAAATATGTGATTGATTCATCCTTAATTTAAGGATACCATCTTTTTAAGGGATTTCATCTCAAATTACATTTCCATTGAGGCTACATTGTTGTTATGTACCAATTAACTCTTATATGGTGTATATACTGTTTTTTCCATATTATATCCTGAATAAAATTATTATCGTGATATTATAAAGTTCTCATTATATTTTATTCTTGAATTATTTTTATTCAAGTGTTTCTCATATTGTTAAAAACTCTCTAACTAAAATATCTTTTTAAATGTTTGTAATATTAATTATTCAAAAATATTTATCATTAATGTATATGTTTTAAAAATGGTTTTGAGTATTTATTTATATGGAAATTAATGTATTAAAATTATAATTCCTTTAAAATATTCAAAGTGGTATGATACACTTTGATTCAAAAATCACTATTTAGATGGTTTGTAAAACGGTTTGATAAATCATTGATTATTTTAATATCTGGAAATTAGTTTATGTGATTTTAAATGATATGTTATTAGTGAAATGTTTATATTTGAAATATTTTATGTGTTATGATGGTATATGGACATTTGAAATGTGGTTACATGATAAACCATATGACAGGTGGAGCGATGATAAACCAAGACGAGTGTTTACTTTATAACCACCAATGCATTGGGTATAGAAGTTGGCCGTATGGCTATTCCATTTGGTGATGTGTGTGGAGGTTGACTGTATGGTTATTCCACTTATGAATTTTTATGTCCCAAGTTACCTTTATATGTTATGTGTTCTTTATACTGGTTTTATGGTAACATTTTGGTTACAAAAGAGTAAGAAATGATATTTTATTCAGTGAAGAGTATTTACTACTTCATAAAGGTGAAAAGTTTTACTTATGATAAAGTATTCATTTTATACTTGTTGTTTTGAAAAACTAACAGTTTTCCTTCTTTGTGTATCCCTTACTATGCTTTTTATGCTCATCCCATGTTTTTAAATGGTTTTCACATTACTTAAAGATGAATAGGGTTAAGGATGAGATCAAGGAAAAGTCTTGTTGTCTATGACATGGAACTAGACATTACTCGTTTTTTGAAGTGGTTTTATTTTTTGAAAAAATGGAAATGGATTAGAAGTGTTTACTTTTATTTTTTTGAGTTGTAATGTAATTATTAATCCTAATTATCTAAAACTATAAACCAAAAAAGATCCTCAATGAGAATTATTCATTTAATTCAAGATTAAGTAATGTTTAATGTTGGGTCCTTAACGTTTGTATCATGGGAGGTTTAGATAACTTTTGAGGTTAGGGTGTTATCTTAGAATAAGTGACATAACCATAATGGTTAAAATATTAGAAAGAATCAAAATTATTTTGAATTAGTTTATGATAACATGAATAAGTATATATTAGTGTATACTCTCATTATATAATATTTTACGATTATATACTCACACAGACCATTTTGGATTTAGTAAATGGATGGATCTATCAGGCACCAAAGTAAAAGTGGTTGTGAAGAAAACTCTGACAGTTTTATGAAAGAGAAACTGAATAAAATGGGACCTTCAATGAGTAATCTTGCGGTTCTTCTCAACCAACTATCTGGAGTAATGAATGAAAACATGAAATTCAGTGATTTTTATATGGCATCGTATATATGAGAGACAAATCCCTACAAATATTTAGGTAATAATCATAAAGGAATGTTTGTTCAAAAACCTATGTATCAAGGATGTGGAAATAAACAGCAATGAAAATGGTTTAAAGGGACAGAATATGCTATAGATGTGGGAATGAAGGTCATTAGGAAAGAACCTACCATTGAAAAAGGAAGAATACAGTTGACACTTGTAAAGGGAAAGAAGTTCTTTATGATGAATCAATTGAATGTTTTAAATGTGGTGTTTATGGACATTATACAAACAGATGTCCAAAAGAACATGTTTTGGGAATGGGATCACCGGGTTTGTACAAATATATGTTTACCAATACCTAATTCCAGTCCAATTTAGGATGAAGTAATAGACAATGACCAGTGAAAGGTATGGATTATTTCTTAACATATGTTTTGACATTATTTAATCTTAGGATATGATTCCTTATTTTTTTTGTAGGAAAGAAGTATTTCAGAATAAGTTGGTAAAGAAAGGTTAATGGATCATCAAGAATGTTGAATGAGTATGAAGTCTACATATATGGGATTAAAGAGTTATTGTAGATTTTAAGATGAGGAAGTACTTAAAAGTATTAATGATATTTTGATAATGGGATTATATTGGAAGACATTTTATAGTATGTGTAACTCTGAAGTTTAATATATGAAAATGTTATTCAAGGAATAGTTATCTTTTCTTATGTGGTGTAATGGTAAAATTTTTATTTTTGGAAGAATCTAAGTTTTTGTTATGAACATATGTTGATTTTGGTTATTTATAGAAATGATTAACCTATCATAAATAATATCTGATTTGATTAATTGGACTTCAGTATGAGACTTTAAGAGTAGTCGGTGTTATTTGCAAATAAATGTTCTGATTTACTATGAAAGACTATGGGATTAAATCATTCTGAGTTTTGGGTTTTAATATTTGTTTGGATTATTTTGAATAATTTTATGTATAAATATTTATTGAATGGTATTTGTTGAACTTTGTGTTTTTTTGACAAACATTGGAGATTAAGAGTAGTTTTTCTTTTTGTAAAAGATTATCCTTTTTGGGGATTATCTGATCTTGTTATAACAAAATTTGTTTTGGTCGATGTCTAAAGGAAAAGTAAATATATAGTTTATATTTTTTGGAATATATGATACTCTAGAAGTTGATTCTAGCATTCGTAATGTGACTAAGTCAGTTTGAGTAATCATCATTTCCAGAAAAGATGAGTTTGTGGTTGAAATTTAGTAATGCATGAAAGTCTACATGACACATTAGTATGTTTCCTTTTGTATTTAGTTATTCTCATAAATAAATTCCTCAATTAAAGGTAACATATAACAAAAAATTGTCTGTTAACTTTTCATACTATGGAATCAAGGACTATTTAACCCATCTCATGTTTCTGATTTTCTGGGGTAACTTTCTCATAACAATGATTTCTATCACTCTCCATAAGAACTTGATGGTTTATTTCCATCTCCAAGTTTTTCCTACATGGAATACTAGTATGTGTTATCTTGGGTTCCTTTTTATTTCTTTTTGTTTCTTTTAATGTGATAGTTTTATTGAAATTTTTTCCGTTGTGGGACTTTAATTGATGTTTCGGGGCCCAATTTTGAAATTCTGAGGACGCAATTTCTAAAAGGGAGGAAGGATGTAACATATCAGGTAAATAAAGAACATGAAATTTTAACATTTAATGATATTTTTGGATTAAATATTAATTTTAATTTAAAGGGGAGGCTATGTTTGATGGCGTACCCGATACAAAACAGCAGGTTTCTTTGAAATCTTATGACGAACAATAGTAATATAATATTATAATATTAAATGGTAGTGAATGCATCAACATTGTATTGGAGGGAATGGAGATAACTAACTAAAATATGATTATATATGTTTGATAAATGTTTTTAAATTCATCCAAAAAAGTTTAGTGGCTTAAAATGTGATCGAATGTAATTTAAAGCATAATTATTTTTAAAAGGTCGATTTAACACCTTGTGATGACGAACCCTTCTTAAATCAAGTTTTTTTCACTTTTATATGTTATATTTGACAAAATAAATTTCTTCTTTAGAATCGGGATATCAAATTTTATATTGGGTAAATTTTTGGTGTTTTTTAGATAAAATTCATTTTTTGATGAATATTGAAAAATATATTACTTTAATTCAAAACTGTAATTTAGTCTAATTTATATACATTGTTAGATCATCTTTTTAATTGGTTTTAAAGTGATATTAAATTATATTTTTACCATTTCATTTAATTTTGGTAATTGGAATTAATTTCACTTTTAAATTGGACATAAACAAGTGTCAATCTTTTGTTAGTTATTGTTTCTTAAAAACACGCTATTTATTATGACAACAGAAATAATTTTAAATTAATTAATGTAACTTATATGTTTTGAATTTAGTAAAATAGATATCATTTTTTAATTAGGGATTTAAAATATAGCTTAGGCTGAATTTTTGGTATTTTTCTGAAAAATTTAAATTTTTTATGAATTGTGAAACCACATTTTAGTAGTTCTAAAACTAACTTTCTCATTTAAATAAAATGTTACTACTTCTATGAATTGAATTTAGAAAATTCTTCATACATGGTTGTCATTAATAATTAATATATGGTTCAATATGATGAAAATATTTTTTGGTGAATTGCATCTTTTGACTTTTATTTACCACACTTAAAGTTAAATAGGGCAATTCAATGTAAAAAGAATATTATAGTAATACAAAATTACTTTAAAACTTGTCCTAACCATATTTGATGAGTCATTTCCGACCCTGGAAATCCTTGGGTCAATTTTAGGACCCCATGGTGATACTTATGAGTGATAATGTGATTTTATTTTAATTAACATAAAGTAATGGAAAAAATGACATAAACAAATAACTTTTAGTAAAATAATTTTTACATGAGGTTATATAAGTAATAATTTAGACTATAAATATTCATTGGAAATATAAAAAGATTTCCTACAACATGGAAATTGTTTAATATTTATATGAAATCAAATAAATTAAATTATTTATGACACAATAACAATTCACTGCTTACCTCATTAATAAAAGATTTTAAAAAATAAGATAATAACGATTAAAGTGACATAAAAAAACCTATACAATTCTTATGGGATGAATTTATTAACACCATGGGTCATATTATCATGTAATTTAATGATTTTTTGGGCATTTTAAACCGAAGATAATTTTATAATAAAATAATTGTTTCAAACTTTCCTAAAGGGATCCTCCTCCCCCTTATAAAAGGACACCACTTATAACAAATTCATCACACCTCTAAAGAATTTTGGCATGTCCAAACCCTATCCAAATAAGCTCTCAAGAACTCTCTATTTTCCCTAGAATCCTTACCTTACACAGAAGTCACTTCAAGAAGTCCTTTTGGTTTTAATCAATGGGAGTTACCCAAAATAAAGGTAACAATTTCTCTTAAATTCTTTTCTTTTATTTTACATATACAACCCCAAAACACTTTTTATTACTTTATTCTATAATGAAAACAGTATCCTAAATATACTAGAATGTTTTTATGCAAATTATTATGACTAAAATTACACAACCCTCTATCTAATGTGTGGATAACATATTGTTTCAGTAGATGGAAAACTAACGCCTCACGAAACGATGATTGTTCGACTATCTCCTACCACCTATCATGGTGGCCATTAAGAAGGAACTGAATTTCTATATGATATATAATATTTTTATGTTTTATTTATGCTTATTTATTTTTTATTTATATCATACATTTATGGTTTTTATTATGGGTAAATGCGATAATTTCATTTGAGTAAGTGCGGACTATCTCCCCCTCAAAGTAATATGACTTGTCCATTCCATACATAAGACATAAAAAGGATAGAGTTAATTATATTATAGTGTAATTATAATATACCTATTTATAATTATGTTTTAATTCTATTAAAATAATAAATATAAATTAATGTAGTGTTCATGTGTATGTACGACTTACCGTCTCCATGAACGATGCATTTCATTTCTTTCCTCCAAATGATATGTACTATTATAAATTTATATATATATATATATGGGATATATATGTTAAATATAATATCTAAATAATTAATATATTTCTTAATATAATGGACTATTAACCACATGGACAACTGGTAAATATAATGTGTTCAATTTTGACTCAAGTACCAAATATCAACAAAACAGACTTTATTAACTTAAATGATTACATAATGTTTATAACAAGGTAAAAATTGATATAATAGTATTAATAAACTTGAATGAGTTCATATAAAATTATAAATTAACTATATTTTATTATTTAGGAAATTTAAGAATGAATGGGTCAAGTCGGACACAAGGTAAGAGATTACTTATCTCACATTTAATTCCACGAGATTTCCATTGTTCGCCTCCTATTCAATGAATGTGGTTTATTGGGTACTGACATTTGATATATATTATCATGATTCTAATTATATTGAAGGTATTATGTGATTCAATTTGTGATTTTTAACTTTTGTTCATATGAATCAGTTGATTACAACGAGGTTAAGGGTTTCATCACACTTTTTTTTCTTGTGAGATTCATGCTATAATTTCCACTATTTCCTTTTGTGTGGTGTATGTACATCCCATGATTGTACTATTTGGGTAATATAATTTAATTTATGAGCATTTACATCTTCATTTTATAAACCTTCTTTCATGTGGGGTATGTTTTGAATGTTACCAAATCGGTAGGGGAACCTTTCACCCTCGTCTTTTTAAAAGACTTCATTTTGTTATGCCTTTTTATTTACATATTATTATGTTGGGATATGTTCTTTTATATTATTATTTATGTAAATTTTATTTTCAATTGATTATATAACCTTTTTATCTCATCAAATCATTTTAATAATTTTAAAATGACGTCGTTAGGCTGTCGAATTTTCGCAAGGGAATCTCATAACTGAATTTCAATTCTTTGGGTTAAGGTTTCACTTCATGAATATGTCATCCTATAAATATGTGTGAATGACCTCTGATTGTTTTACACTTAATATCCACTTATATTGGGTGTGTTTATATTTTTCACACATAAATATGTGATTGATTTATCCTTAATTTTAGGATACCTTCTTAATAAGAAATTTCATCTCAATTTACATTCCCATTTAGACTTCATTGTTATTATTCACCAATTCACTCTTATATGGTGAATGTAATATCATTTATCATATTATATCATTAATCCCACTATTCTCATGATATTATAATTCCCTGATTAAATTTTATTCCCTAATTAATTGTATTAATGAGTCTCCCATTTTGTAAAAAAACACTTTAACTAAAATATCATTTCTAATGTTTTAAAGATTTGTTATTCTAAATCCTTATCTTGAATGTAAGTGTTTTAAAAATGGGTTGGAGAATTTATTTATATGTATATTAAAGTTTTAAAAAAAATTCTTTTAAAATATTCAAAGTGGTATGAGACTCTTTGATTCAAAAATCACTTTTAAAATAGTTTTAAAAATTGTTTGATAAAGCATTGATTATTTCAATATTTTGAAATTATTTCTTGTGATTTCAAATCAAATTTTATTAGTGAAATGTTTATATTTGCAATATTTTATGTGTTATGATGGTACATGGACATTTGACGGGTGTTTACGTGAAAAACCATATGATGGTTGGTGTCGTGATACCAACGGATGGGTGGTTACGTTATAACCACCAATGCATTTGGAATAGAAGTTGTCATTATGACTATTCCATTTAGTGATGTGCATGGATGTCGACCGTGTGGTTATTACACTTAAGAATGTTTATGTCCAATGTTAAATTTATATCTTATGTGTTCTTTATATGGGTTTTATGGTAATGTTTTGGTTACAAAAGGGTATGTAATGATCTTTTATTCAGTGAAGAGTATTTAATACTTCCAAATAGTGAAAAGTATTACGTATGATAATGTATTCATGTTTTACTTTTTTTTAAAAACTAACAGTTTTACTTATTTGTGTATCCCTTAGGAATATTTTTATGCTCATCCCATGTTTTGAATTTTTTTTACAGAAATTAAAGATGAATAGGGTCAAGGTTGAGATCAAGGAAAAGACTTCCTATCTAAGACATGGTACTTGACATGACTCATTTTATTTCATGAGTTTTTATTTTGTGAAAAAAAAATTGAAACTAAGTAGAAGTGTCTACTTTGAAATTTTTGAGATGTAATGTCATTGTTATGCCTACTTCTCTAAAACTACAAACTTGAAAAGATACTCATTGTGAATTATTCATTTAATTCAAGATTATGTAATTTTTAAGGCCGAGTACTTATACTTAGTCCTTTTAAATAATTTTCTTAATCAAAATAATTTATATTTTCAATTTTGAAAACATGTTTTTATATAAAAAAAGATATTCACACAAAAATAGTTTACTAATAGAGGATATTTTTTATTTTTGAATTTTTAATTATTTTAAAAACATTAAATTATATAAATAAAATAATAAAAGGACAAATAGGCTATTATTCATTTCCCTTTTCCAAATAAAAATTCATTTTTTTTATTTTCAAAATAACAATTTAATATATTTCACAAAACAATTTTAATAAAATTGTTTTTATAATTCATATAGATGGTGTCTTTGTTTGTGTTTCACAATATTATGTTTAAATTGAAAAATATATATTTTAGTTTATCTAAAAAAATGTATGTTTTTATCATCGTGAATGTTATTTATTTTATAATCCATGTTTTCTGTATATAAACCAACAAACAAATTCCAAGAGATAAAGATAATTAAATCAAAACAGTATTAAATATTTATAAAAAATTCAGAAATGATTTCTATCCAACGATGATATATTAATTAAATATATATATATATTTCATTGTAATAGTTTTTTAAATATATATTTATTCCACATAGAATATATAGATCATATTTTTCCTTCTGAAATCTCAAAAATCATTCCACTATTCAAATGAAATGAAATAGTCCCGCTTTTTTCAATTCAGTATAATTAAATTATATTTGTACATCAATAATAATATAGACTATCACTAGAACTCTAATAAAAATTATTCTAAATTATAGAGATTTTAATATATTATAGTACATCATAATGGAGAAATGGAATTTCAAAGAGTTAAAATGATAAATATGAATTTAAATCATGCTAAATATATAGAGAACCTATAATCATTAATATAATTTTATAGATGATACATTTTTAAATCCATAACAAAAAAAATTCTTGTTTGATCATATATCCATAATTAATTTTAACAAGGTCTTTTATTTGAATTAATCCAAAAATATGATAAATAAAATTCACCAAATATATTTTCATTTTAATATTTATATTACACAAATTATTGATTCGAATTTAAATTTCACATGAAAATTTAAATATAATTATTGAGTTATTTTTGTAATATCTAATGCGACACATTTGTGGATTTGGGGAAAATTTATTTCCCATGTAATTATTAAACCCATCACTAATATATTCATATGGGCATGTGATCCAAAAAGGGTAGAGAACTAAAATTATTCCAACATCATTAGTTGAAAGTGGATTTAAAATCTTATAATGATAAAACATTCCAAACCTATATAATATAATATAAAATATGGTCACACATATTTTTCATGAACATTCCAATAGTATGATTTCATTCCGGTTATGTTTTAATATTTCCAAAAATCTAATTTATATTATTTTCATTAATCTTTCATATTATCTATGTTTAAATATATAAAATATATAAAAAATTTCATATGTTGTAAATATTATCTTTATTCAAATAAAGATAAAATTTTAAGCTTCAAAAAATATATTCTTTGTCACATTATTTAAACAAAATTTAATTTTTACAAACACAAAAATATAGAAAATTTGAAACATATAATCATATATTATAAATAAACACATATGAATCCTATTTATGACTAATTTTATATAAAAAATTATCATGAAAGTTATTAGGGAAAAATATAATTTAATATTATTAAATTATATGGAACTAAAATATTCTAATGAAAAACTTGGTTGTGTTAGGTTGTTGTCCACCTATTTTTTAGAATAGAAACAAAATCACTATGGTATATGGAATATTAAAAACAATTTCTAACCGTATAGAAACCAACAAATATGAGATAGTATAAATCTTCTAAAATCCAAGTAACTATGATTAATAACACATTGTATATGTTTATTATTACATCAATATATACATAAAAGAAATTATTATTGAATTATAAAAAAACACGTGTCTTTCCAAGATGATAACTCCTTTTATATTTATTGGAACAATTATAAAAATAAATTCATTTAATTTACATTTAATAATACCAAAAAAAATATTATTAAATATGTACTAGATTAAATTTTTTTATATATATAAAATAATAACAATATAAATATATTTATAATATAAAAATGATATATATTAACAGTTATTAACCAAAAAACAATTGATAAAGTATAAATTCAATTATATTCGATAGGTAAAAATGAATTATATATAAAATACATTTTATAGATGTAACACCCCAAGCTTCTATGATTCAGTTATCTTTTAATAATAAAATAGCTTGCGATGTACGCTATATTGAGTTCTAACTCACTACGACCAATAAGTATAGCTGTTATGGATAGTAATACCCACTTTTTGAAATTTTATAAATTTAATATTTCATAATGGTATTAATTTTTGGATTTGGAATATCCCAATAAGCATAGGGTGGTTTTTTGGTTTTTTCTGAAAACTTTCAATTTTTTATGAATAGTAGAAACAATACGATATTGTTTAAAATAGAATTTTTCTTTTAAATAGTTAGTTATTTTATATAAATTTATTTTAGGTAATAATAAAATCATAATACCTATAAATATTAAATTTAATTAATTTGAATCAATTTAAAATAATATTAGATATATAAAATTTTATTGAACATTTTACATTCTTTTACTCCCCTTCTAGGTGTATTTTCATACATGCATAAAACATAATTTTATCACTTCTATGAATTGAATTAAAAAAATCATAGAGACACGATTGAAATCAATAAGTATAATGTGGTTTAATATGATGAAAATAATTTTTAGTAATGTGTAACTTTTTCCTTTTATTTACAATGATTAAAAGTAAATAGGGTAATTAAATGTAAAATGGATATTATAATTACCCTAACACATTTCCTAATTCTATTGAATAATTTTTCTTCGACCAAAATTATCCATTGGAATAAAATATGATCCTTTTGGTCCACTTATATTAGATAAGGACATTTATTATTATTTTATTTAATGAAGAGTAAAAAGTGTTAAAATCAATGTTTAATAACGAAACTGTTTTTAATATATAGTTACAAATAAGATAAATTATAATATAAATATTAATTATAAATCTAAAAATATTTCCTCCATAATAGTATTTTATTTATAATTTTTAAAAATTAAATATCTACATTTATATATGACACAATGATGATGTAGTAATTACCTTATTAATGAATGATTTAAATAATTGATATTATTAATACCCAAATAAATGTAAATTGAGGCCTTTGAGGATTTACACTAATTTTCAAGGTAAATATGACATGTTAGGGTTGATCAAATAAGTTTTTTTCTAAGTGATAATGTTGTTATGACTTTTAAAAAAACCTAATTGAAAATAGTGTCAAAATTTCAAAAATGACTTTTTAAACCAAATATTATATTATTAATTGATATAATATTTATAAAAATATAAGGAAATTCCAAATGAGATAGATAAGGTTATATATATTAATAATGAACTAGTTTAGGTTATTTTGTGTCACGACCCCCTCCCACCAAAGATGCCCCTCCTGAGATGGCAATGGTGAAAGGGAGAAAATGACCCCCGAGTCCCGCCTCCAGTAGGCCCCGGGTTGGCGACTAGCACCAAGGGTATGAGTTTTCACAAATATGGGAGGCATTACCCTTTTTATTGTTTTGGATTGGGAAATAGGACAAGTCAACCACCAAAAAGGGAAAAGAACAAGTGTATATAAATAAACCCAAACCAAGCCCACATGCATGTTTAAACAATTTTTATAACAAGGTACAAGTACAAGGAAGCTCAAAAGTAAAATGCCAAAGAAAACAAGAAAACAACAACTGCAACAACTCCAACTGCCTGACTAGTAGGGTCCCGCACGGCCCTGGTTTTCCTCTTGGAAACCTGAAAGTAAACGTAGGGTGAGCTTACAAGTATACTCAGTAGGGAAACCTAAAGCTCTCGTGCACAAGTGGGGAGTCACCCTAAGGTCCCGTGAGTAAACAGAAGAACCAGAAACTAACAAGGAAAAACTATCCACCTAGCCTCACTGGTCAGACTCACCAAGTAACACAAACAAGTTGAGTATATATATATATAGAACAAAAGTATTGGGTACCCCGCACCATTTCCCACTTAATTAGATGCTGCTCTTCCTAACGGCAAACGTCCTGACGCTACCACACTCTTCCCGCTCGCACACACCTGGGCCAAACCACGCATCCCGCCCGCACACACCTGGGCCTCAGAACCACGCATCTCGCCCGCACACACATGGGCCACAACCACTAACCCGCCCGCAGACACCTGGGCCTCATCCCGAAGGTTCTTGGGAACGGTAAGCCTGCCCGAATAGTCTTCGGCTAAAGGTCGCCTCAAGCCATCACAACCTTTGAGACCTACCCGAAGAGTCTTGGGTGTAAGGTCACCTCAAGCCATCATAGCCTATGGAAGAAGGAGAAGGAAGGAGCTAGTAACTAAGGGGGAACACCCTCTCCCATAAAATGGGAGTGTTCAGCACTAGGTGCTTGACATGGGTGTGGTGCGACAAAACACAAAGATAAAATTATATATATACATATACCAAACACACAGCCCAACCTATGGCTTCTTAAAAAGAGTAACTGAGCATGTGCCTCGGCACTGCTACCACGAAGCATGCATCAACATCCAAACAATTATCCCCCAACCCCATTTAGGTTTTCATGTTTCATGCAATGGTTTAATCAAATTATTACTACTGGGCAACTATCATCCAGACAAAACCTTTCAAAAACATATCCCTGCCATCCACAACCATGGTTAGGTAAAATGCAAGCAACCAGATGCCATTTCATTTACGAATTATTATCACAACCATACAACATTCCATCATTCATTTATTTCAATGTTCTGCACATAAAACCCTTTCCACACACAAAACATTTCTGCATCTGAAAACACCTTTTTTTACTTCAAAACACTTTTCATAATCAAAACAATTTTCATAAATAAAGGCATTTTCCACAACCAACCACTTCCCATTTCAAACACATCGTTTACAAAACATTTCACACCTCCACGTTTCCACCATCAACCATTCCAATAAGATCACCACCCAAACGTCGCAGCCCCGCTGCTCACCCAAACCACAACAGCCCACAAAACACCCCCAACACATGCCACGTAACCAAGCCAACACCCATATTTTCATTATTCCATTTTGGTTCAACCGGGGTGATCACACAAGGGTTCAAGATTTTCATTTAAAAAGTCAACTTTACGTGATTATCCAATTTCCACATTTCATGAAGTTTCCATCCATAAGAAAATACAGAAGGAGAGGGCAACATTTAATTGCGTAAGCAAAGGCCCCCAACCACTGTGATTTTCAGTAGGTAGAAGCTCATTAAATTCACAAATATAATATCACAGGATATATAAAAAGTAAGGTAACAATAATCACTAAATTCCCAACCCCATTATTTAACCAGTTATTATCTTTATTTAAAGGTTCAACCATTACTCATGAAAAAAAAGGATACCCGCCACACATGATACACAAATTAGAGTGACAAAGGTGAGATCCCTACCTCAAAAGGTCCTGATCATGCCGCTTCCGACGACGTCCTTCGGTGTCCTCCGCCTTCCCCAAACCCGACAAATTCCACCTAGGATGGAAGCTGGAGAAGGAAGGCCGGAAGGAAAGGTGACAAGTCCGGGCTTAGAAGCTTCGTCTCGTCGCTACGATCTTGTGGCCGCTGACGGATCGTAATTCGGAGCTCGGACAAAGAAGTTAGAGGAGGAGGACTTCTTGATCATCCAGGAGTGTCGTCGTGCGGAGAAGAAGCGATTGGTCTGGAAATAATCCGCGACCCTTTCTTATATAGCCAGCGAGTAGGTAAAACAGTATGCTGCGTGTATTGATGAATACACGGTGTGACTGTACACCCGTTACGTGTTTTGACTGGTCAACACACGACACGTCACGCGGTTTCCACGCGTTTTAAAAAAAGACGTTAATTTTATTAATATGTGTGTTTCGTTGACCCGAGACATAACTCATAAAAATGTATCCATCACTGGTCTTAAAATGACAATCTTAATTACAGGATTACACTGCCGCTGACTGTTCGTCATTCCGACACCATATGTAGAAGTTATAAACTTTTTATGTTTTGATCACCCAAAATAATAATAATATTATTTTATTATTATTATAATTACTTATTTATTTATTTTTATAACTCCAAATCAATCGTGATTTGGTCTCTTTTACGTTGGAAACAAACACTCCCTCCTTTTACATTTATTTCTCTTTTAATTTTATTCCCATTAATACCTTATAATCATTATTATAATATATAATAATAATGACTTACAAAAGAACCTCCTCAATCCCACGCCACCACAAAAGTGGCGCCTCCTTGGCTCCATGTCAACCACGCCCCACCCCTTAATGATTTCCTTTTTAATTTAACTTATTTGTTTTATTGCATTAATTTTTAAATCTTTATTTCCATTAACTCTTTCTCTCTCCAATCTCCTTTAATGTTATTATTAATATAATTAATAATAACACCCATCATTAATGTTCTAATTTAATCCCATGAAATTAGATTACTATAATTATTCTCATATTAAACTAAAATCATTCCATGCGACTCAAAACCATTTCATTTAATTGAATTAAAAGTCAAAACAAAATTAATATAACTTACATATTCAACCCCTTTATAATACATTTAATTTCATTAACCTCTCACACATAGTTTTAGGTCATCATTGTTATTTATTGTTTTTCAATAATAATAACAATTCATCAACTTATATTATTAACTCATCACCATTATTATTTTTAATAACAATAATATTCATGCTCATCGCATTGACTACATTAAACCACCGCGTTGGATATCTGAATCCAACTATGACACATCAATGTCGCGTAACATCCATCAATTTAATTATTTTTATTCTATTTATTTTTATTTCACACTGATTAAATTGAAACCACATTTATTAAATAAAAACCATTCAATTTCATAAACCCAATATAACGAACTCACCTTCAATTTTTGAACGCACCACCGTGCTTCCACTTGCATGTTCATTTAATTGTTTGCAATAAATATCATAACTCATTTTATTAATTTCAAATTAATATTATGAATAATATTAATAACACAACACCTATTATTAATATTCTAATTTAATTCTAACAATTTCTTAATTAATATTAAACTAAATGACTTTTTTTAATTCTTATTTAGAATTAAAACCCCTTTTAATTTAATTAATCATGCACTTTATATCACCATCTTTATTATTTAATATAATAAACTGACAAATCATCTTTTTATTTTTTATAAATTCTTCTTCGTTTTTATCATTAATAATTATCATTGTTACGCGCGCCGTGTTGACCACATCGATTTCAACAAAGGAATGGACCGGAGAGGTCCGAGCCATTAAACCAGATACCTCTCAAAACATTCTCGTCCTCAAGAATTAAAACCAACCCATAAAAGGGGGAAAGGTCCGAACAACCAGCCCTCAAGATACCTCTCAGGCCTCTTGTCATAACAAGAAACAACCGACAACCCTAATTATGTGAGTTAGGAATTCCCTCTCCTATGTCGGGATATTATCCGCTTTATGCGGCAATGACTCGCCTGCATGGGTTTAATCGCATCCGCATTAATGCGTCTCGATTAAGGACTGAGCCTTCCCACTTCCATATATTAGGATTTTCCAACTTACACTGCACCCAATAATGTAAAACCCACAAACTTCCCGGACACATGGCTTGAGGAATTCCTTCTCCCATGTTGAGATATTATCCGCTTTAGGCGGCACTGACTCGCCTGCACGGGTTAAATCGCATCCACATTAATGCGTCTCAATTAGGGATTAGGTCTTCCCCTCCCCACATGATAGGGCTCTTCACGTACATTTAAAGAAAAGCGGGAAACAACATAGCATTAAAACTCACAAAAACAATGTCCAGGCCCAGAGAATGAGCAAAAGAGTTCCAACAAAGGAGTGTGATGATCTTGAATTTAAACAAAACATAAGTGAGAGAATTTAAGTAAAACCGGAAACATCTCTCTCGATCTCTGGCCTTGCTAGGGTTGCCACTTCTATTGCGTGAAACTATCTGTGTCCCACTCCTCTGCCGTTCCGTTGATGTCCAGGTGCCATAGTTGTTCGGTAACCAGGGAACGCCTAAGCCCAAGTAGTAATGAAAAACTCAAAGTTTTAATTATCATTTTATTTTAATTTCTTTCCCAGAACACCCAAATCAAGTAAAACACAAACAAGATGATGTATGTACCTTCCCTAGGGTCTCTACCCGCCAATCAATATAGTCTCACTTGGTAGTTCGATAGGCTCAAAGTCCTTGCATCAGATCACGGGGGGCCCTAAAATCCTGTGTCCTAGCCAGTCTTCCCCGGCCTAAGTCACGCACCAAGATTAACGAACACTATTGCCCTACCATCCCATGTAATCCTCACTGTTCCTAACTCCAGACTCCATCCTATCTCCCCACCATCAGCCTCTGATACCATTCTGTCACGACCCCCTCCCACCAAAGATGACCATCCTAAGCTGGAAGTGGTGAAAGGGAGATAATGACCCCCGAGTCCCGCCTCCAGTAGGCCCCGGGTTGGAGACTAGCACCAAGGGTATGAGTTTTCACAAATATGGGAGGCATTACCCTTTTTATTGTTTTGGATCGGGAAATAGGACACGTCAACCACCAAAAAGGGAAAAGAACAAATGTATATAAATAAACCCAAACCAAGCCCACATGCATGTTTAAACAATTTTTATAACAAGGTACAAGTACAAGGAAGCTCAAAAGTACAATGTCAAATAAAACAAGAATACAACAACTGCAACAACTCCAACTGCCCGACAAGTAGGGTCCCGCACGGCCCTGGTAGTCCTCCTGGAAACCTGAAAGTAAACGTAGGGTGAGCATACAAGTATACTCAGTAGGGAAACCTAAAGCTCTCGTGCACAAGTGGGGAGACACCCTAAGGTCCCGTGAGAAAACAGAAGAACCAGAAACTAACAAGGAAAAACTATCCACCGAGCCTCGCTGGTCAAACACACCAAGTAACACAAACAAGTTGAGTATATATATATAGAACTAAAGTATTGGGTACCCCGCACCATTTCCCACTTAATTAGATGCTGCTATTCCTAACGGCAAACGTCCTGACGCTACCACACTCTTCCCGCCCGCACACACCTAGGCCAAACCACACATCCCGCCCGCACACACCTGGGCCTCACAACCACGCATCTTGCCCGCACACACCTGGGCCACAACCACTAACCCGCCCGCAGACACCTTGGCCTCATCCCGAAGGTTCTTGTGAACGGTAAGCCTGCCCAAAGAGTCTTGGGCTAAAGGTCGCCTCAAGCCATCACAGCCTCTGAGACCTACCCGAAGAGTCTTCGGTGTATGGTCACATCAAGCCATCATAGCCTATGGAAGAAGGAGCAGGAATGAGCAAGTAACTAAGGGGGAACACCCTCTCCCATAAAATGGGAGTGTTCGGTACTAGGTGCTTGACATGGGTGTGGTGCGACAAAACACAAAGATACAATTATATATATACATATACCAAACACACAGCCCAACCTATGGCTTCTTAAAAAGAGGAACTGAGCATGTGCCTCAGCACTGCTACCACGAAGCATGCATCAACAACCAAACAATCATCCCCTAACCCCATTTAGGTTTTCATGTTTCATGCAATGGTTTAATCAAATTATTACTACTGGGCAACTATCATCCAGACAAAACCTTTCACAAACATATCCCTGCCATCCACAACCAAGGTTAGGTAAAACGCAATCAACCACATGAAATTTCATTTACGAAAGATTATCACAACCATACAACATTCCATCATTCATTTATTTCAAAGTTCTGCACATAAAACCCTTTCCACACACAAAACATTTCTTCATTTGAAAACACCTTTATTTACTTCAAAACACTTTTCATAATCAAAACACTTTTCATAAATAAAGGCATTTTCCACAACCAACCACTTCCCATTTCAACCCCATCGTTTACAAAACATTTCACACCTCCACGTTTCCACCATCAACCATTCCAATAAGATCACCACCCAAACGCCGCAGCCCCGCTGCTCACCCAAACCAAAACAGCCCACAAAACACCCCTAACACATGCCATGTAACCAAGCCAACACCCACATGTTCATTATTCCATTTTGGTTCAACCGGGGTGATCACACAAGGGTTCTAGATTTTCGTTTAAAAAGTCAACTTTACGTGATTAACCAATTTACACATTTCATGAAGTTTCCATCCATAAGAAAATACAGAAGGAGAGAGCAACATTTAATTGCGTAAGCAAAGGCCCCCAACGACTATGATTTTCAGTAGGTAGAAGCTCATTCAATTCACAAATGTAATATCACAGGATATATAAAATGTAAGGTAACAACAATCACTAACTTCCCAACCCCATTATTTAACCAGTTATTATCTTTATTTAAGGTTCAACCATTTCTCATGAAAACAAAAGGACACCCGCCACACATGATACACAAATTAGAGAGACAAAGGTGAGATCCCTACCTCAAAAGGTCCCGATCACGCCGCTTCCGACGACGTCCTTCAGTGTCCTCCGCCTTCGCCAAACCTGACAAACGCCTCCTAGGATGGAAGCTGGAGAAGGAAGGCCGGATGGAAAGGTGACAAGTCCGGGCATAGAAGCTTCGTCTCGTCGCTACGATCCTGTGGCCGCTGACGAATTGTAATTCGGAGCTCGGACAAAGAAGTTAGAGGAGGAAGACTTCTTGATCATCCAAGAGTGTCGTCGTGCGGAGAAGAAGCGATTGATCTGGAAATAATCCGTGACCCTTTCTTATATAGCCAACGAATAGGTAAAATAGTATGCAGCGTGTATTGATGAATACACGGTGTGACTGTACACCCGTTACGTGTTTTGACTGGTCAACACATGACACGTCACGCGGTTTCCACGCATTTTAAAAAAAGACGTTAATTTTATTAATATGTGTGTTTCGTTGACCCGAGACATAACTCATAAAAAGGTATCCATCACTGGTCTTAAAATGACCGTCTTAATTACAGGATTACACTGCCGCTGACGGTTCGTCATTCCGACACCATATGAAGAAGTTATAGAATTTTTATGTTTTGATCACCCAAAATAATAATATTATTATTTTATTATTATTATAATTACTTATTTATTTATTTTTATAACTCCAAATCAATCGTGATTTGGTCTCTTTCACGTTGGAAACAAACACTCCCTCCTTTTACATTTATTTCTCTTTTAATTTTATTCCCATTAATACCTTATAATCATTATTATAATATATAATAATAATGACTTACAAAAGAACCTCCTCAATCCCACGCCACCACAAAAGTGGTGCCTCCTTGGCTCCATGTCAACCACGCCCCACCCCTTATTGATTTCTTTTTTAATTTAACTTATTTGTTTTATTGCATTAATTTTTAAATCTTTATTTCTTTTAACACTTTCTCTCTCTAATCTCCTTTAATGTTATTATTAATAAAATTAATAATAACACCCATCATTAATGTTCTAATTTAATCCCATGAAATTAGATTACTATAATTATTCTCATATTAAACTAAAATCATTCCATGCGACTCAAAACCATTTCATTTAATTGAATGCAAAGTCAAAACAAAATTAATATAACTTACATATTCAACCCCTTTTTAATACATTTAATTTCATTAACCTCTCACACATAGTTTTACGTCATCATTGTTATTTATTGTTTTTCAATAATAATAACAATTCATCAACTTATTTTATTAACTCATCACCATTATTATTTTTAATAACAATAATATTTATGCTCATCGTATTGACTACATTAAACCACCGCGTTGGATATCTGAATCCAACCATGCCACATCAATGTCGCGTAACATCCTTCAATTTAATTATTTTTATTCTATTTATTTTTATTTCACACTGATTAAATTGAAACCACATTTATTAAATAAAAATCATTCAATTTCATAAACCCAATATAACGAACTCACCTTCAATTTTTGAACGCACCACCGTGCTTCCACTTGCATGTTCATTTAATTGTTCGCAATAAATATCATAACTCATTTTATTAATTTCTCATTAATATTATGAATATTATTAATAACACAACACCTATTATTATTATTCTAATTTAATTCCAACAATTTCTCAATTAATATTAAACTAAACGCCTTTTTTTAAATTCTTATTTAGAATTAAAACCCCTTTTAATTTAATTAATCACGCACTTTATATCACCATCTTTATTATTTAATATAATAAACTGACAAATCATCATTTAATTTTTTATAAATTCTTCTTCGTTTTTATCATTAATAATTATCATTGTTAAGCGCGCCATGTTGACCACATCGATTTCAACAAAGGAATGGACCGGAGAGGTCCGTGCCATTACATATTGGATTATTATTGTATGTTTATTAACCATTTATTCTAATATTACAAGAATACAAGGTAAAAGTTAAACTATTTAACTAAGATATAAATATAAAAGATATGATTAATATGGTGACATAAACCTGTCTAATAACTATTAGCTGAGATATTTTCGACCCATACCCAAATTTTTTTGAAATAAATCTTTTTGGAGCCATTATAAGCTGAATATGATTTTATAATAAAATAATATTTCAATCTTTTCCTATAGTGACCCTCACCTCTCTTATAAAAGGGTACTCCCCCTTCCCTCAAAATAACACATGCAAAGCCATTTAGATCATCAAAAAACTGCTAAAATAAACTCCCAACTACCCTTAATTATACCTTGTTGGCCTTATGCTTATCATTAATCCATCTTAAGTATCTATTTTGATCAAATCAAAAAAACACCTGATGTAGTGGTAATAAATTCACCACCTCTTTCAATGTTATTTTCTTCTTCTACTTCCTATTTCTTTGTTGCTTCCATAAAAACATAATAACACCCATAGATTATACATATTGTGATGTTATTATAAATATGGTACAACTATATTAATTAATTTATCCATCATATGAATGACAAGTCACCATACGTGCTTACGTAAGACTTACCGTCTCCAGGTCATGTTGTTGTTTTTCATTCAAACACTTCATTATTTAAATGTGTATAGTAAGGAGTATAAAAGATGTAAATAATAAATATAAAATTTTAATTATTTTTTATATATGATATTACATCCAATTACATATGATTTCACTATCAATAGAATGATATTGTTTCTTGTGCGTACATTTGGATTTTCGTCTCCATGAACACGATGAAATGCATTCCCCATCATAACCATAAAGAATAATTTTCATTTTATGACTAAAAATAAAGATTAAGAACATAATATCATTTAGGAAATAAATCAGATAAATCCTATCCATAACAAACATGGCTTATAAAACACATTATATTAAGGAAAAAGAATATGTTAATAACTGAAATAATGATACTACTAAAATATTATTAACAAATAAATATTAGAAGATAATATATGATATACTATTTTTGTCGGTGGTTCTTTTATAATTAAATAACAATAATTTAACTATTATAAAAGAGATCAACCAACCCTAGACTAACTACAAGTACTATGTAAGGGTAAATTCTACAATCTCTTCATTATCTGAGGTTGTTTATATGTGAATAACTATAATGACCTCTTTATCAACCCCATCTGTGTTTCCTAAAAATTTATTTACAATTTTTTTTCCTAGACTATGGGTTAATTTCATTTATACATTTTTTGACTTTTTATAAAATTTTAATAATTGAACCCTTCCATTTATTTCAAAACAAGGTCAATTATTACCTTTTCAACCTAATTAAGGTGAGAATTCCTTTTAACCATTATGGAAAGGGTGGATATTTCTACTTTTATAACACCTTTGATGTTTCCATTTCAAGTTTATAATAATATTTTCAAAATAAGTTGTTTCTATTATAAATATTTTGCTTTTAAATTATTACAAAATAGAAAGAAATATTTCTCTTAAATAGTTTCAAATTCATCTATTTCAATATCATTTGATGAATTTTACAACAGTTTGAAGTTGACTTTTTATGATAAAATATTTCATATTGTATTGAATGCTTTTTGATATGTTTGACTATGGATGTGTTATTTTTATTCCATTCATGGATTACAATTAAAGTATTAAAATTTTTCATGAATGTTTTAATACGAATGTTTATGTTATGTTTCAACATGTTCATATGAGGAATTCATTAGTCATAGTAAGTGATGAGTATAGCCCACTATAGCTCCTAGATACATCGGTAGGTCTGATGAAACAATTACTATCAAGGAAAAAGGAATGAACAAAATCTTATTTGTAGTCTTGGAACGAGGCACTGACTTTGTGGTTATGATGGATTGTATTATGCATTCCATCATTATGAAAGGTGATATTAATATTAAATTTGAGTATATGACTAGTATAATATCCTTGTGAATATATAAATGTCATTATTTAATTTATCTTTTCCATATTATGATGAAGTATATTTTTAAAATTCTTGTGTTTTATTCCTATACATTGCCTAAAATGTATATGATTAGTTGTGATAGTTTCCCCAGTATTATTATCCTTACATAGAATCGAGCTCGCCCCTTTCTTATTTTTATTTTTCCCAGGATGCGATGAGGTATATTACTAATAACCAGAAGAAATAGGCTGAGGGATATAAGAGTGCTCAATGGGGAAATAATGTTGCATTTTTATATCATGATGTAATGAAAAACATGGGTATGTATATAGTACTTCCAAGGTTACTAAACATATCGGCCTTTTAGGAAATGATTCCTTGTATCATGCTAGTGTTATGTAATAATGCATTGACTCTTGGTAACTGGGGCCACGTCATTACAGATGGTATCAATGGAATTTTAGTACAATCCTTGTAAACTTGATTTAGGAAAACTATGATTAGCAAACATTACACCAAGATAGACATTGAAGAATAGTATAGAAGAACATCCTAGAATTTTGGTAATGTAGAGATTTTGTGAGTATTCCCAGAAATACATCCCTGTTTGGATACGATTAGGTAGTGGTAGTTCTGGCATATATGTACCTAGGATTGAAAACTCGGACAAAGAGTTTCAGGGCAGACCTAGGGTATCCTAGTACACGATAACGGGCCATTCTGCACTCTTGGTTATGACACATCTGGGGGATATTATTTGGATAATTCCCATTTTTATTACACACCATTATGAAGGATTTATTAGTATATACCTTCTTAATGAAATCATTTTTATGATTTTGGATTATATCAATAAACTGCTTAATTTATGTTATGTGTTTTAGAAATTTGGAATTATGTACTATGATTCATAATCTAATCTAGTGTATGGCATTGTTTTGAAATGGCACCTTGTGGAAGGAATGGAAGGTGTATAAATGCAAGTAATCCATGTAGGGATTTACCTCATACTCATGAAAATTATAGTTGATATAGTTATGAAACTGGTGCTAATCACCTTATCACCATACTAAGACAACTCACTCAGATTACAAATAATAAACTTACCTGTATTGATCAACATGATCCACAATTCAGTAGATTAATATTAGACATCTTTATAAAGAAACTACCACCAACATTCGTTGGGAATTCAAATCCTTGTAATTGGGCAATGGATAGGTTTCGTGGAGAAAATATTTATTTCTTTGGGGATAAATGAAAGGGAAAAAGTTGTCATGGCAGTTTATCTCCTAATGTGAGATATAGATCAATGGTGGTCATTAATTCAAGACACAAAGGAAGATGAAAAAGAAAAAAATATGTAATAGAGAATGTTTAAAGAGATTTTATTAGAAAAATACCTTCCGTGGGACCATCATGTGTATATAGAAAGACAATTTCTGAGTCTAAGGAAAATGGAGGATTAGATTGTCGTAAAGTATGAGGAAAATTTTTCAATGTTATAAAGGCATGGAGAATATTATAAATGTAAACCATGGATTAGTATTGATCAATTATTTTATGGGTTAAAATAATATCTCCATCGATCATTAGTCTCCCAATACTTCTCATCGTAGAAAGACATTGTCTCATAAGCTATCAAGATAGAAATGAAATTATATAATTTTTATGACATAAAAAAATCAAAAGAAGAAGAGATCTGCCAAAATCTCTGGAAATAGAAATTAGGGGAAGAGGGGAATAGTAGAATTTCTGTCCTACTATAAATGTGGGAAGAAACACCCTGATACTTGCCCAAAGTGAATTTGAAACTGTTACATGTGTGGAAAAAAGGCCACCATGATTTTGACTGTAAGGGAAACAAAGAGGCTATTAATATTGACTGCTATAATTGTATTGAAATGGGGATTTATAGAAATTAATGTCATATGTGCCAAGAAAACGTTCCTCTGAAATTTCCAGGAGAGAACGTCCAAGCATATGCGATCACCACTGCTAAGTTTGGATCACTGAATGATGTGGTGGAAGGTAATTTAATGGTTTCCTCATGTTTATCCAATGATTTATTTGATTCCAGATCATCACATTGTTTTATATCTTCCCAGTTCTCTAAGAAAATTAGATATTTATAATTTAATTTTACAAGTGAGTTTTCAGTCAAAACTCATAATGAAAGTATCTTTGCAACCAATTCTGGTGAATCGGTTCCATTAGGGCATATAAACATGCTTTATCTGGTGATCTCATCATCATACCCATGATTGAATTTGATATAATCCTCAGTACGGATTGGATTTCTAACCATGATGCAAATATTTATTGTAAGAAAGAGGAGGATAAAATTTTCGATGATGATAATAAGTACCTTATCATTAGAGAAGAAACATCACAATCTAATTCTTATCTAGATCCACCCCTTATATATCTACTAAAATAAATTATTCAGGGGTAATAATGTGAAATATCTATGGGTGAGGATCTGAATATTCAAATAGAGGATGTACCCATTGTGAAATAATGTTTTGATGTGTTTCTATAGGATTTACTAGGACATCCTCTAGAATATGAAATTGAGTTTTTAATTGATTTAATCTCTGGCTCAAGGCCCATATCAATGACCCCTTATAGAATGACCATTATGAACTTAGTAGAACTAAAGAATCAACTAGAGAAACTGAGTAAAAATGGATTTATTTTACCTAGTGTTTCTCCATGGGGAGCCGCTGCTCTATTTGTTTAGACGAAAGACGGATCTATGAGGTTATGCATTGACTACATGGAGATCAAAGCTATAACAATAAAGAACATGTATCACCTACCTCTCATTGATGATTTATTTGGTCAACTTCATGGAGCTCAATATTTTTCAAATATCGATCTTCGATAGGGATATCATTAGTTGTGTGCGAAGAAGGAATACATTCTGAAGACAACATTTCATACCAAGTATGGGAATTACGAGTTTACAATAATGCCTTTTGGACTGACTAGTAAACCCTCTATCATCATGGATCTAAATAATGGTGTTTTCCATGAATATCTTTATGACATTATAGTGGTATTAATTTATGATTTCTTGGTTTACACCAAAAGCTTGTGCACTATACAAAAGACTCTTAGTAGAAATAAATTATATGTGAAGTTTAGCAAGTGTGAATTCTTGATTCAAGAGAATTATTTTTTTTAGAAATATTGTCTCTATGGATGGAATATATGTTTATCCTTATAAGAGAATAGAAATACAAGAATACATAGCACCTAAAAGTATAAATTAGGTACGTAATTTTTATGGTTTAGCATGTCATTATTGCATTTTCATTCAAGATTTGCCTAATTGGCTAACCCATTAACCAAGCTCACACGTAACGGGTTAAATTTGATTGAAAAAATGAGTGTGAAGAATGGTTTGAATAACTGAAGAGAAGATTATTCAATTATCCTATCTGGAATCTACCATCAGGGAATGATGGGTTTGTTTCTTATAGTGATTCTTCAATGTGAGGACATGGTTTTTTCATTATGCATAATGATAGGGTTATTTCCTATGCAGCATGATAGAAAAAAAAATCGTGAACAAAACTATCCTACTTGTGATCTTTATGTAGAAGATGTAATTTTTCCTTGAATATATAGAGACACTATCTCTTTGGTGAAAATGTGAGATATATACTGATCATAAGAGATTTAATTATATTTTCTCTTAGAAAGAACTCAACATGAGGAAAAGACGATGACTTGAACTACTAAATGATTATGATTTCACTATACACATCCAACCAGAGAAGGGGAATAAGGTATAAGATGCGTTTAGAATAAATGATCTTAGAGTTTTGAAAATGATGAGAGTTGAAAGGGATCCTACATTCATGGATCTATTAAAGATGGATATGAGAATAATAATCGATGGGGAAACATGAATTATTTTTCAAATGGTTTCAAATTCAACTTTTCTATAAATGATAAAAAGTTCTCAGACTGATTATGAGGTTTTTCATAATAAAATTAATGCTGTGAATGATGGGATATTGATTGACGTTATATATGACGACAGGATTTTTAATTTTATAAGAGACTTTGTATTCCTGACATACATGATCTAAAAAGGGTATTAATGTACGATTGTCATAGATCCAATTTTTCTATACACACTAGTAGCAGTAAGATGTATTGAAATTTGATGGAACATTTTTGGTTGGACAACATGAAGAGGGATATTGGTGATTATGTTTCAAGATGTTTGGTTTTTACATAGGTGAAGGTTGAAAGACAACATCCTAAAAGAGTCATGAAACCTCTTTTCATACCTCAGGGGAAATGGAATGATATTACGATTGAATTTTTCATTGGACTACCAAAGAATCCAAGAAGGAATGATGCAATATGGGTCATTATTTATTTCTTGACCAGGTCAGCACATATTCTAGGTATAAGAGATGATTGAAAACTTGAACGTTTAACTGAACTATATATCAATGAAGTTGTATGACTTCATGGAGTACCTCTATCGATTTTATCTAATCATGATCCCCATTTTACATCATGATTCATGAAAGTTCATCAGATGGAATTGGATACTAAACATCATTTGAGAAGTGCGTAGCATACTAAAACTGATATACAATCAGAATGAACTATTCAAACCATAGAAGAAATGTTGAGATCTTTCTCACATAACTTTCAAGGTATGTTAGATCAATATTTGTCTATGGTAGAATTTTACAATATAAATAGTTTCCATTCAAGTATTCTGATGGTACCATATGAATCGTTATATGGAAAGTGGTTTCGCACACCCAATTGTAGGGATGCGGTTGGTGAAAAAAACTCAGAGGCCTAGAACTTTTTGAGGAAAAAATTGAAAATTTGAAGGTTATCCAATCCCAAAACAAAACAGTTCATTGTATGAAAAAGAGATATGCTTATAACTGAAGGAAATATTTGGAATTTCAAGTAGTATAACATGTTTTCAGGGTGGTATCTCTATGGAAGGGTTTTATACTATTCAATAAGAAGGGAAAATTAAGTCTCATGTACATCAGACCTTTAAAAATTCTAGAACGAATTGGAGTTGTTTTATATAATTTGGAATCACCTCTAAGTCTCTCTAAAGGTCATGATGTGTTCCAAGTATCATTGTTGATAAAATTCATGCCAGAACCAATGCATGTACTCACATACGATGAAATGGAACATGAACCTGAATGGTCTTACTGCATGTAGCCTATCAGAATTCTTGATACTAGAGAACATGTTTTGAGAAACCGAATGAATCATCTGGTGAATGTTCTATGGAGAAACTGTAAGATAGAAGAGGCAACATGGGAACCTGATGAACATATTACAACGAACCACCAGAATAATTTTATGCATAAATATTTTAGAAATTTTGAGTAGGAAATTACTTGATAGAGGGAAGAATGTAACACCCCAAGCTTCCACGATATGGTGCTCTTTGAATAATACAATAGTTCGCGTTGTACGCAACATCGAGTTTTAACACACCACAACTAATCAAACTAGCCATTATGAATAGTAATACTAAATTTTTTAAATTTTTTAAATTTTATATTTTCAAATGGACTTCAATTTTAGATTCAGAATATCAAAATTAGACTGGATCGAATTTTTGGTATTTTTCTGAAAACATTCAAATTTTGGTGAAAAGTAAAAAAAACAATGTTATTGTTTAAAAATGTATTTTTATTTAAATAAATAGTTAATTTATTTAAATTCATTCTATGTAAATATATATATATATATATAATACATATATATGTTCAATGTAATGAATTGGAGTTATTTTATAATAATATTAGATATATAACATTTTATTGATCTTTTTACTGTCTTTTACAAACGTTCTAGATGCATATGTAAATTTTCATAAAACATAATTTTACATCTTCTGTGAATTCAATTTCAAAAATTTTATTGATAAAGTTGAAATAATTAATTAAAATTTTGTTCATTAAGATGAAAATATTTGTTGGTGAAAATTATCTTTGGACGTTTATTTACCAGGGTTAAAAGTATATTGGGTAATTAAAGATAAAATATTATATTATAATCACCCTAACACATATATTAATTCGATTTGATAAGTGTATTTCGACCAAAATCATCCTTAGGTCCAAAATATAATTCTTTTGGTCCACATGGATTAGGTTTGAGCATTTATTATTAATTTTTAATGAATAGTTAAATGTGTTAAAATCAATGATTAATAACTAAAACATTTTTTAAAATAAAGTTATACGTAAGATAGATTCGACTATAAATATTAATTAGAAAGATAAATATATTTATTAAAAAATATTATATATATATATAATTTTTATCCATTGAATAATTAAGTTGTTTTATAACAAAATGATGATTCATTAATTACCTTATGAATGAATAATTAAAATAATTGATATAACAAATATCCAAATAAATGTTAATTGAAACTTCCGATAAATTAGACTAATTTTAAAGTTTACAATTACTTGATAGGATTGGTTAAATAAATTTTGTTTTAAGTGATAAAGGTGTAATGACAATCACAAAAACAAAACACCAAATAATGTCAAAATTTACATGTAAGAGTTTAAAAAAAAATTTATTATAATAAATTGATATAATATTGCTAAAAATATAATCTTCAGAAAAAGGACATAGATAAGGTTTTATATAACAATAATTAAACACTTGGGGTTGTTTTTGATTTTTATAGTATGTTTACTGACCATTCATAATAATAATAAAAGAATACATGTTAAAAGTTAAAGAATTTAACTGAGAGTTAAATATAAAATATAACATTAATATAGTGATCTAATCCTATCTAAAACCTATTGGTTGAGATTTCTTCAACCCATATCCACCATATACTCGAAATAAATACTTTTTAGCCATTACAAACCAAATATGATTGTATAATAAAATAATATTTCAAGCTTTTCCAAAAGTGACCTTCACCTTTTTTATGAAAGGGTATTTCCCCTTCTCTAAGAATAACACATCCAAAGCCATTATTCCCAGCCAAAACATACTCAATTGTCCTCCCAAATACCTTAAATTCATCCTAAAGGCCTTAATTTGATCATAAAGACATCATATGAAGCCCCTTTGATCAACTCAAAAGGAAACACCCTAAGAATAAGTGATAATTTTCCCACCTCTTTCAAAGATATTTTTTCCACTTTTTCTGAATTTTTTGTTTCCATAATAAACCAATTAATCCATTACCTTATACATACTATTATTTCATTATAAAAATGGAACACCCATATTCATTATTCAATCTATATAATTAATTACAAGTCACAATACATGCATATGTATGATGAACAGTTTCCACGTCGTGGTGTGGTTTGTTATATAAATACTTCATTGTTTGGATGGGTATAATAATGAGTATAACTAATGTAAATAATAAATATAACATGTTAATGATTCCATATATATGATATAACATACGTGTACATATGATTTCACCATCTATATAATGATATTGTCACTCGTGCGTACATACGGATTACCGTCTCCACGAATGTGATGAAATTCATTCCCCATCATAACCATTAAAGAATAATTGTCATATTATGGTTAAAAATAATGTTTAAGAACATAATATCATTCTTTATTTGAATAAAATATATCATATCCATAACAAACATGGCTTACGTAACCATGCATATAAAGGAAAATGAATATTTTAACACCCGAAACAATGATACAATTAAAATATTATTAAGAATGCAATTTTATAAGATCATATCTAATATATTATTTATGTACGTTGTTCTATTATAATTTTATAAAAAACATTTAACTATTATACAAGAGGTTAACACACCCTTGAATAAGGCAATGTAAAATGTATGTTTTAATTATACAATCTCATCATTATCCGAGGTTGTTTATATGTGAGTATCTATTGGGACTTCTTTATTATGCACATCCGTGTTTCATAAAAATGTATTTCAAAACATTTTTACTATTTCCTAGACCATGGTTTAAATTAATTTATACCCTTTTTTGACATTTTGTAAAATTTTAATAAATTAATCTTTCCCTCATTATCCAAACTAGGTCCTTAAAGACCTTTTCGAAAAAATTAACGAAGGAATTTTCTTCTCACTTATTCGTCGAGCGTGTCTATTTTCCACCGTTATAACACCATTGAAGTGTCAATTAAAATATCATTTGAATATTTTCAAAATAACTTTATTATTTTATTATAATTCTACTTTTATGTTATTTCAAAATAGAATGAAATATTTCTCTCAAATAGTTTATATTTCATCTATGTCAAGATAATTTGATGGATTTTTCTCTTGTTTGAAGATGATTTATAATGATAAAATCTTCCATATTTTATTCAATGTTTTGGGATATGGTTGAATATGGATGTTTTATTTTTATATCATTCATGGTTTATTGTTAATGTATTAACATTTATTATGCTAGTTTTAATAAGAATGTTTATGGTATGTCTCAACATTTTCAAATGTGGAATGCAGTGGACTTAGTAAGTGATGGGTGGAGGCCGCTATTGCTCCTCGATGCATCGGTTGGTCTCATGATACAAAATTGTGTCGTGGAAAAATTCCATTACGAAATATTATTTTTAGTCTTGGTAGGAGGCCTTGACTATGTGGTTATGATATCAGTCATTATGCATTCCATCATTATGAAAATGGCTATTGATATTACATGTAATTATTTAACTAGTTGAATATCCATATGAATAAGTAAATAAAATTAGTTGATTTATCTTTTCCATATTATTATGAAGTTTATGTTTAAATGGATTCTATTTTAGTCTTATAAATTTCTTTATATGTTTACGATTACTTATGATAATTTCTGCAATATTGTTATCCTTAGTGAGTATCTGAGCTCACCTCTTTTTTATTTTAATTTTTCCCAGGATGCAAAGAACTATATTATGATTAAACTATATGAATAGGATAAGGGATATAAGAGTGTTAAATTGGGAAAAAATGTTGTTTTATTTATTTCATGATGTAATGTAAGACTTATATATGTATCTAGTACTTCCATGGCTACTAAACTGATCAGTCTTTTTGGAAATGATTCCTTGTATCATGCCAATGTTATTTAAAAATGCACTGACTCTCAGTAACTAGGGTTGAGGTGTTATAATAAATAAAGTTTATTAAATGTGAAACAAATAGAAATTCAATTTTTTATATACACATAAATTATTGACTAGTCTAGTTTTTATTAATTGTAATATAACACTCTAAATTTTACAATTTTACACGTTTTAATTATTAAAGGTGAAATATAATTCAGAATAGAGCACATCATATATTGAAATGGATAACATCAAATTTTTTTATGATTCCTTAGGATTAAATAAGTAAAAAAATGATTTTACAAATGGGATATTTTGTTTAATATCCATATAAAATATGATTTTTTCTAAGGGACTTAGTTATATTACTTATTGAAATGTAAACCTAATTTTTATTTTTCATTCAGTATCGAAATAATTATTTACTATATAATTATATATTACGATTAAATTATTCTATAATTAATATATTTCACTAAAATCATTAGGAGAAAATATAAAACCAAATAACATAATTGAAAATTAGGAAAACATTAAAAATAAAATAAAAAACTAAATTTGTTATTTCTACAAACTATCTGAAACATCATGAATACTAATATAATATGAATAATAACATAATGGTAATTAAATATATCCTTCATCTGGATATTCAAAAAGACAAAATACAGTCATTGAATGTTTCATAACAGCCTCTTATCCTCTAAATTTTACGACATTACTATGTGAATGGATAATAATGAGGAGGGAATGAGAGGGACATTAATACTTATAGATAATGATTCAATGTATCAATTTTAGTTATATTAAATATTTCTATTTTAATATCCATAAATATATAATGAAAACACTAGATTCTGAAATTTTTTATTACAAATAATAATTTAATATCCCAAAAATATCATTAGAAATTTTAAAATTATTATTCATTTATTAAGTGATTATTTAAATGAATTTATATTTTAAGCAAAACCTCAACATCTTAATATTTGATCTTTTATAAGATTACGGTAGAACCCTAAACATGGAATTTATGATCAGTTTAAATATGTTATGTTCATGTTAGGGACAAAATAATACAAGTATAATTACTTCATACCCCAACCTATGTGTACTGACATTCACCATGTAATTTTTAATTCATTAACATTCACATCGATTAATAATCAAAAATATGAAATCTAAAATTTCTTTCAGTTAATAATGAATAGTTATTTTAAATTTTCTTCTTAATGATGTTAAATGATTGATTCTAGAAGTACCTTTATGATGAATTTGTTTTAACAATTATTTTATTTTTAGACAACTATATATTTTTGTTGAATAATTTTTTGTTATATAATACGATTTAGTTGTTTTTTCTTGGAAGATTGAATTTTTCATAATAAGAGAAAGAAATAAGTCGATGATATTGAAATAAGTTTCTATGAATGAAATATGTTGTGGAGTGAATAAGTCCTTTTTTCGTTGAAGATTTTTGATGGTGGATGTTTCTGAATAGTGAAAATATTGACGATAGAAAGCTTCTCATAATTTTTAAACAAAATCCAATGATGCTTTTTAGATCAATAATTTTTCACATATCTATAAAACATTCATGATAAAAGCATTTGATGAAATTATTTAGATGTATAAATGATTCAGAATTAATTAAAGGAAGATAAAAATTGATCCCACATCATTGTTCTGAAAAAAAAATAAAAATAATTTATAAAAATTTGAATCATTTTTTTTGAATAATTTAGAACATGAGTTTGGATCTATTTGGAACCAAATTTTGTTACAATTTTTAATTTGATTTCTAATAAATTCAATACCAAATTTCTGAACAATTCAGAACCTTATTTCAAAGAAATTCATAACCTAATTTCTGAGAAATTCCCACCTAGATTTCTGACCAATTTGTAACCTGATTTCTAAATAATTCAGAACCTGATTACTGAGAACGTTCGAAACTTATTTCTGAAACATTCAAATAATAATTTCAATGAAATTAAAAAGCTAATTTCTAATCAATTCAAAATATGAGTTTTTATAAATTCTGAACAAGATTTCCAAATATTTTAGAACCTAAGTTTTGGGAAATTTGAAACCTGATTTATAGTCAATTAAGACCATGTTTTAAAAAAATCAAAGTCATCTTTCAGAGCAAGTTTATGAGAAAATATCCTCCACATTTCCTCGTATGTTTGTGAGATAATTTGTACCACATTTCTGAGCATGTACCTCATAAAATCCAAAAAACTTTTATAAATATGTTTCTGAGAAAATATGAACCCAGATCTTGAATTATTATATAGAGAGTGATCTAAAGTACTCAAGAAGTAAAACGTGAATTTCATTTTTTTGTAAATCTTGGAGATTTTTTAAGGAGTTTTGACAAAGTCAAAGCATAATTTTTAATATGAGATATTTTCTTAGTTTTTGAGATTTTAGGAATTGGGAATGTTTCTCATGTTTGCCAACTTTTTTTTTCAAGAAACCTATATGTACATTCTCAGATCATTTTTTCATTTCTAACATTTTCCCACGTGAACAATACATAGATCTTTTGAATTGAAATTGAACTTTTCCCATAAAATTAAGGATTGTTTCACTGAGAGTTTATTTAGTGGAAAATCATAATCATCTTTATCATAATTAGAATATATTATGTAGCCAAATCGGACTAGGGATTTAGATTGATAATTTGTAGAGAAGATTATAAAATATTATTATTAATATGTTTGAATCAATTTTTTCTATAATATATAATTGTAAAGGTACATGAGTCTGGATAATCATTCTTATCTGGAGATATAAAGTATATAATGGGAGTTCTTAATAGTTGTATTGACTTCATCATTATAGTGGATTTCCATAGACCATTGGGATTGGATAAAACAATGAAATAGGATCTCACATTGATGAAAAACATTGTAAATAATTTTTTCCTTAATTGTTTTACTATTCATTATTTCATAAGTATTTTCAAATTTTTGATAAAGAAATTAATCATAACAGGTTACAATGGTTTTGTTTCATACTTTTTTGAAACTTATAAAAGTGAACAATTGATTCATCCATCCCTTCTTAGTTGTTATTAGATCCTTTGAACATCAATTGGTATTAGTGGAAGGATCCTTTGTTGAATCCTTATCATGGATAATTTCAATTCTGTCAAATGTAGAGGAATTCCTACAGTAGATGGAAATAATTATTATGGATGAAAAAATAGGATGATTATTTATCTCTTATCTCTTTACATAGATGTTGTAGATGTAGTTATTATTGGTTTTACACCTATTGATAAATATTCTCCCATGATGTTTATTAATAAGGGAAATATAATTGTTTATGGAAAGCCTAGAAATTCAATCCTTAAGCCCTTATTAAGAAATTATTATCATAAGTTGATGTGTCATGAAAATTAATATGGTCTGTGGGACAATATTGAAATTGTTTTTTGAAGGGAATAATGACGTCAAGGAAGCATTACTACAAATCTAGAATTGTAAGTACGAAGACATAAAAATTAGGGATGAAAAAACAATTGAGGATTACTTTACCAGTGTAAATGAAATTTTTTTCAACTATAGAATATTTAGAGATATCTTAGAAGTTTCTAAAATTGTGAATAAACTTATGGGAAAATTTCCTTAGATGTTTGATTCTAAAATTTCTTCATTATAAGATAATGATGATTTATATCTTGATGAATTTCAAACATTATTATTTCGTATTAAATGATTAATGAAAAGATGTTTAAAAAGAATATGGGCGATGAAATTGATTTTCATGTAATGTTAAAGATGAAAATAAATTACATTAAAGAATCAGATCCATGTGAGACTGATGATAAATAGGATGATGAGTTGAATGAAAAAATACGGTCTCTTATATCCAAGAACTATCAAAGAAGAAGAAGAATGTATGAAGGAAGATTTTCCTCTCAAATCATTTGAGTGTGTTGGAATCAAACATATTTGTATGAATTTACCTACGAATAATGTTAGAGAATATTGAAATTATTATAATGAAACCCCATGATAGAATAAGTATAACAAAAATGATAATAGAGAAAAGTCTTACAACATATACAATAATAGGATTAAATGAAAAAAATAAGTTCATTGATTAAGAAAGTAGAATTAGACACAACTAAAAAGAATTCATCTAAAGAAGAATCTTCAAAAAAATTCAGAACCTTCATTAAAAATGTTGAGAAAAATGGAGTCCTCCAATAGATAAGTATGTGGTGAAGAATATTATAAATATTTCATTATATAATAAAACTTTTGAATGTCTTTAGAAAAAAATATCTCAAGAATGAAATTAGAGTAATGAAGAAAGATCGTGAAATTGGTTTTAATTTTATAAAAGATGTCATCATGCAAGTGGATGAATACATTCATGATATTATAGGTTAAAAACATTAAATAGCGGAATAATGAGAGATGATTGAGGATACCATAAAATGTTTGAATCTATGGAAGAAAAGGTTAACATGTAGCTATCAAAATCTCTTGTGTCTGAAATTACCTTTAGTAATATGAATAAAAACTTCAACAAAGCTTTAAAAGTAAATTATGATACATCTAATGTTGTTGAAAATACTTAATTTGAGAAGTAGGTGTAATATTCTCTTAAAAATATAATGATTCACCTATGTCCTTTAAAATTTCAATTTTTATAAAATTTATTAGGAAATGATGGGTGGGTAAGGGAAATAAGAGAATTATCAATTATACAAAAGTAGTAAACTCACTCAAATGAAAGGATGGTCTCAATCATAAGCATGTTATTGCAGAAATATGTCACTAATTCCGACAATGTTTTTTTTAAGAAAGCGATTTATTAAATGGAAAATATAAATTTTATGGCTGTTGATGGTGTTTTGGAATGTATTGGAAGATATCATAATATTATTGGAATATTTTATCATTACCTAGAAGAAGGTTTCAGAAAAATGGATGAAGCAATGAAAGAATAATGTTTCACTTTCTTAACACAAAAGAATTTGAAATGGTTATTTATTATGATGTTATAAACATTCCAATAAAGAATCAATTGGAATGTTATGAATATATTTGAGGATGATGTGATCATTCTTGCAATCATTCCAAAATAATAATGATACTTTTTTAGAAGTAGTTTATTATGATAGAAAAAGAAACGAAATCTAGAAAGAAGAGGGTTGAGGAAAGAGCTTCTGCTGTTGAGATAACATTGAGGGAAAGTTAGATGAAAAATCAATCGATACCTGATTGTGGTTATTCTTCACATATGACATGTGATTTATTTTTTTGAAACATGTTGAAATTCATGATGGAGGATTAGTTACTTTTGCCAATGATTGTTCGATAAAAATTAGAATAATCAGATTGGAAGATACTGATGTAGAGATAATTAAATTTATAGTGTTTTTAGATGATTATGGGCTAAAACATAATAGACATAGTGTAAATAAACATTGTGAGAATAAAAAATTATTAATATTCAAAAAGGATTCTTGTATCATCAAATGTATGAAATATGGAAAAGTAATTTCAAAAGGAGAAAGAACCAGTGTTAATCTATTTCAAATAGGAGAATTAAATAACTCATATTATTTATGTGATGAATATGAATCCAAGTTGTGAAACCCATGACACGACCACCTTGGGAAGAAAAACAATACTAAACATTATAAAATTGATGCTATATGGAATCTTATAGAATTGAAAATAAGAGATGATGGTGTTTTTATTACTTTCCAGAAAAGAAAAACAACTATCAAAAGTGTTAAAGGATTTGAGTTAAAATCTATGAGACCATATGAGTGTTTTCATTATGATTTATGTGGTCCAATGAGACATTAATCAACAAAATGAGACTTATACATTATCAATATTTTTTATTTCACTAGTATGACAATTATCATGTTTAAAAAGTAGAATTTAGAGGTTGATGAAATGTTCAAATTCTTTATAAAAGATGTTGAGAATGAATTGTTAGATTTTATCAAAATTTGAGAATAGATAATCGTGTAAATTTCATAAATGTTTTTTGTGAATCTTATATTAGTAAACATGGAATCAAAGGTCAGTATGGTTCTTTATATACTCCACAAAAAGAGGAGTATTAGAAATAAGAAAAATAGAATCATGGTGAAAATAGGAAGAAACATGTTAGAATAATACAAACATTCGTAAATCTTTTGGAGATATATTGATAGTACTATTGTACAATTTCAAAATAGGTGTTTGTTGAGTCAAAAAACCCACACGTCTCGTTATGAAATTTTGTAGAATAGAAAAAATGTGTTGAAATACAATAATGGTTTTGGATGTCCATGTTTCCTCAAGGTCAAAAATAATTATTTGGGAATGTTTGGTGAGAAATATGATGAAGGAACTATCATGGGATGTTCACCAAATGGAAGATGATACAAATGTTTGTGGATTAATAAGATTCGATTGTAATTAAAAATAAATGTTCCTTTTCAAATATTTTTGAGTGTTATGAGGAAGAAAAAAATATTTTTCCAACAATAGGGAAACTAATTCAAAAAATTCTTGTTAGGATTCTAAATAATCAAGATATGTCGAAATTCAAGCTGAGAATTTTGTTTTTTGAAATTTCCTAGAATACGAAAATTGTTGAATTTAAAAAAAAAGTGGGAATCATAAAGTTCCAGTTTAGAATAGGATGAATTTGGGATTATAATACCATACATCACTAATCTAAAAAGTTGAATGATAACTAGTTTTAGAAGTTATTAAACTTAATGAATCAGTGGATGGTATGAATGAAGAGTTGGATTAGATTGAGAATAATAAAACATGGTAACTTGTTTCAAGGACAATAAATAATAATGTAATTATAACCATGTGGGTTTATAGAAACAAATTTAATGAGCATTATTTACATTCAAGAAGCAAAGAAATACTTATTTGAAAAAGATATGCATGGGTAGAATGTGTTGATTTTTATGAAAACTCTACCATCATAGTAAGGATAGAAGAAATTTGAATCTTCATTATAGTGTCTACTCATTAGAATTAAAAAATTTATCACATGGGTGTATTGTCTGCTTTCTTATATGGAATGATTTAGGAAGAAGTTTACATTGAGAAACCTTGTGGGTTTCTATATGATGAGGATAAAAAAAGTTTATAAATTGAATAATGCATTGTTTGGGAGGAAACAATACCCATGTGATTGGTATTCAATGATTAGAAATTATTTGAGAATGATGAATTTTATAAAGGAATTGTTGATAGATACTTATTATTGAATTTTTTTTATTCTGAAACATTAATTTGTATTTTTTAGGAGTATGATATAATTATATATATATATCAATTAATGAAATTTTTATGATGATTTTTGTTGAAGAAATGAAGAAGAATTTAGAAATATCAATGTTGGTATAATTAATTTTTTTATTGGATTAAAAGGTCACAATAGGAAAAATATATATTCCTATATCATGAAATGTATGTTGGGGAATTGGTAATGAAGATTGGGATGGATAAATCCAAAGAATATTCAACTCCTATTTTAGTGAGAACAAATTTGAGTAATGATGAATCTGGAATATATGTGAATCAAAAATACTTTTGAATGTTGATAGGAAGTAATCTTTACTATTCAGCATCAAGGCCTCATATTGCTTATATTGTGGAGTTGTGTTCTAGGTATCAATTTAATCTGAATGAATCTAATATGTTGGCTACAAAGAGAATTTTGAGATAGGTCAATGGAAAAAAATTACATTGGTTGTTATACAGATGTTGCAGTGAGATGATGTTTCTTGGTAATGATGATGCATATTAGGATGGAGATTGTAATAATTTAATTTCAACCATAGTATTATCATTTTGTCCTGGGTGAATGTTGTGTGCTTAGGAACTGTAAGAAATAATGTTTAGTATCATTGAGCACAACTGAATTTGAATAGATTGCAGCCACATAGGCTTGTACTCAAATGTTGTGGATGAAAGTTCAGTTATATAATTTGAATGTGAATGTTTATAAATAATTGAGGATAATTTTTGATAATCACAGTTCAATTAATTATTCTATAAATCAAGTCCACCATTCAATATAAAAACACATTGATATAATGTTTCAATATATAAAAGAGAAAGTAGATGCTTAAGCTATTTTAATAGAATACATTTCAACAAATTATTAGATAACTGATATATTTAGAATAAGAAATTTCAATTGAATGATTTATAGAATTGAGGCAACATCATTATGTTCAGCCTCCTCCCATTAATTTCTAAATGTCATAAGTAATGACCCCCACCATGATTTGGATTATTTTCACATACAGGGAGATAAAGTAGCAAATTTTATCTTGGTAATAAGGTTTACTAATATTCATTATTTTTAATATGCAACAGTAGTTATTCTTTAAAGGGGAGAGAAAAAGAGAGGGAAAAGTAATGATCTTATTGAGAGAATAAGAAAATTTATGGGAAATTATCATTACATGTCCATAATGTTTTCTTATAAACTAGAGATGTAATTAAATAAAAAAAATTACAATATCCAGTAGTGTGCTTTCTATAAAATTAATTTTGAGAAAGTCTATGTTTTTATTATAGTAAAAATACATGAGTTTCATGCATAATATGCGTTGTGGAAAAATCTAAGAGTTGGAAAAGCTATTAATGAGGGTCATCAAAAAATACAGAGGGGTAGATTGATAAAACATTGTAATAAATTCATTTTAACAATGTTTTTTACTTATTAAAATATATTCATTTTTCTTCATGAATGTTATATATATATATAGTATTTTGATGTTGTTGGTTGCTGGAAGATTGTATTTTTTTAATAATAGAATGAAATAAGCTGCTGAGATTGAATGAAGTATATGAGTTTGAAATATGTCACTAAATGAATAAGTCTATTTGTTGCTAAATAGTTATGAATTTGGATGTAGTTGAAGAGTGAAATATCAGAATATTGAAAGTGTCTCAAAAAATTTAAACAAAAACAGACAATTATTTACTGATCATGATGTAATTGAAAATCCTGAAAACATTCATGTTAATAGCTTTTGGTGAAATTTTGGAGATGTTCTAAAAAATAAGAATCACATAATAGAGTGTCAAAAATTGATCTAGCATTATTATTCTGAATAACAAAACCAATTTTATGCAAAAATTAGAACCACATTTTCGAACAATTAGGTCACTTATTTTTTTGAAAATCACAACATGATTTCTCTAAAAAGTATTCACCATATTTTTGAGTAATGCATAACAATATTTCTATGAAAAAAGGTACATAAATTCTAAAAAAATTGGTACCTAATTTATGAGAAATAAATAACCTCATTTCAGAACAATGAAGAATTATATTTATAATCAATTCAAATCCTAATTTATGATAAATTCAGAATCTGTTTTCTGCGAATTTTAGAACCTGATTTCAGAGAAATTTAGAAACTGATTTATGAACTATTCATTACCTGATTTCAAGGAAATATAGAACATGATTTATGAGCAATTTGAATCCAAATTTTAGAATTATTCATAATGTAATTTATATGAAATTTGGAACCTATTTTATGAAGAAATCAAGAATCACATTTCTATGCATGTTTTTACAAAAATCTTAAAGGCATTATTCACCATGTTTCTTATAAAATATGAACCACATTTCTAAGGTTGTATTTGATAAAAGTTGTACCACATTTCAAAGAATGTTTCTATGAAAATCAAAACCAAGATATATCTTTGTTTTACTTTTAAATATATAAATAGTTAAATAATTCAATCTGGAATTTTTATTCTGTGTTAATATTTGAGTTGTATGAAGTTGTATAACGATGTCAAAGTTGATGTTTTAATGTGATAGATTTTCGGTGTTTATGAATTTTATGTATCAAAATGTTTTAAATGTTTCCATCCTTTATTTTGAAGGTTCCTATATATACATGATCAGATAATTTCATAATTTGTAACATTTTCATAAGCACAAAATGTGGATCTCTGGAGAACTCACATTGAAAAGTTCCTACCATATTAATGTTGGTTTATTTGAGAGTTTGTGCAGTGGTAAATCAAAATCATCTTTACCATACTGAGAAAATAATTCTTTTCTAAATCGGACTAAAGATTCAGACTGAGCATTTGTGGAAGTGATTTAAAAATATATTTATGATTTTTTGGCTTAATTGTTCCATTGGAAAACATTGTAAACTAACAGAGTCAATATAATCTTTCCTATAAGGAGATAGATTAAGTTAATGGGAGTAAGCACATGTTGAATTCCCTTTTTTTATTATAGTGGATTTCTATAGACCCATGGGAGTGGCTAGGGAAAGGACGTAGGTTCTCACATTGAGGTCGTAACATCTTAATCTTCTGTGCCATAGATTCTTCACCATTTTTTCATGAATACGCATTTCTTAAAGTTTGATAAGGAAATATATGTTAATATATTATAGGGTTTAAATTTATTAATGTTTTGAAACTTTTAAAAAGTGAACAACTGAATGAAACCCCATCTCTGTTGTTATTCGATCATTGGAACTTCCATTTTTCATAGAATTTATTTTTTTAGACTCAAAAAATCATATATGATATAATTATTTTATTGGGATATCTAATTTAGTGGTTATGAATCTATTTTCATTTTTAGTGATATATTATTATTTTTCATTATATTAATCTCTACGTTTTTTATTTTCTTTGCAAATTTATTTTATCTATATATATTTAAAAATATAATTCATTTCGATTATATAATATTATATTTCCCCCAAAAAATCTGTTATGTTACTATTCCATTATTAAATAAATCTTTATAGATTTATAATTTATCTATACTTAATATCTTAAATAAATATAAAGAAAAACATATCAATATATAAACTATTTTATTGTTTCCATAAAGAACAATGGAAAAAAGGATACAAATATTCCATAAGAATATAATTGTACTATAACAACATAAAAATCTATGTATGACGACTAATTTTATGAAATTCAATGGTTTTTATTCTCCAATGAATGGAAATTATTTTTATAACAATTTTATAAATAAAAAATTAGAAATATAGTTGGAATGTTTTAGAATATATATTGATATCATTAATATAAAACACTATGAGGGTTAGAAGGAATAAAATATATGGCATTCATAGAATTTTTTTTTCTTATATGATTATTTAAACTAAAAAATTATTATCTGATTAGGAAAATGAAAAGTAAGTGATATTTTCCATTTATCAATTATATAAATAAACATATCACATTTTCATAAAATAAATAGTGTTCAGAAAGATCATAAAATAAGAATTTTATTTCATAAATATATGTTTCAACTTATTTTTCAACCATATAATTCTTTGATATTAGATAAAAAATATAGAACAGTAAATTAAAAGATATTGTGTTAAATTAATATCATGTTTTTTACTAGATCATCATACAAATTAATGTTTGGTTTTATATTCATGAAAAATACTTGTAATTTATGGTAAAATGAATAAAAAAGTATTGTTTTAAATATTTTATTTTATTATGGGATATTTTTAATATAATACTCTACAAATGAAATATATAATGTATTCCTTATCCAAATAAATATTCAATATGATAAGATGTCTATTTATAGAGAAAAAATATAGATTATAATGTAAAAAGGATATCCAAACACATAAATAATAATTCAGTCATATAATTTTTTTTATTTTACCTTTTTTTGATAATTAAAAGAAGAAGTATTAATCACAAAATTTGTATGAAATAAAATTATGGAATATTAATTTCTAAATTTATATTAAATTCATAGATCATGATGTCAGATTAATTTTGTCTAATGGAATATATGTGATTTTATATTCATTTTTTATCTCAAAATAACTATCTTCTTCTTGTATATGTAACCCCAAGATACTCAAGGGAAACAACTTTAAAAACATCAAAATATTAAAATATTCTTATATTTGTCATTTCAAGAAAAAAATACTTGTATTATATATTATTATGTCACATATCTCAATGAATTTAACCTATAATTCCATTAAAAATGGATTTATCTTTATTCATGATATAGGAAACGTTCATTTTAAATTTTTCTCTCAATTTGGTATATTTTGCATTTTTAATCAATTCCTCTATATACTAATTAATTATTATACAAACATGATTTCTATTTTATTTTTCTATTATATTTATTATATAATGAATATATATATATATATGTATCTATTTATGTATATAACACTTCCCCCTTTGAGACATATGTACTTTATTAGTTCCACCATATATAAGATTATTTCAATAATTTTTTCACTGTATTTGTGGAGGAATAATATAGATTTTAATATATATATATATATATAATACAACAATTTTCATTGAATGCAATTCATCTTATCAAAATATAAAAATATTTATACTATGATAATTTTAAGAAAAAAATAATTCAATTATATATTATGAGTATAAATTTTTTTTATAATACAATGTTTATAAATACCATTGAAAAATAATAAATTTTAAATATTTAATATATAATTTTAAGGTATATATATAATAATTTTATTATGAATATATGTTGTTTTATAGGATTCATATGATAAATAATGTAGTATAACATCTTATGCCAGGGGATCTATGATGATGCTCTTCTTTCAAACTCCATTCCATATGCATGTTAAAACTAATTATTTATGTAGAGTAAAATATTAACATATTGTATCATATTAGGTTTTAATTTTTTTAAATAAATTTTAATTATCTCACATGTATTATTCCATGCTTTATTTGTTACCAAGATCATAAAAAAAATTTATTGAAGATTACCATTCCTTTGGGATGAAATTAATTATCCCCTCTACTTTAATTTATTTATAATTTTATTTCTTATATTTATCAAACTAAATATTTTAATCAACTATTATTGATATTAATAATCCTATTAACATCATTATTTATATTTTATCAGTTATAAAATATTTTATTTCTTATATTTGAGAACTATTTGTTAATATCAATATATTTTAAACAATGCATATTTAAACATTATATAAATAAATATATATTACATATACAATAATAGTATAGGATATCAATATCTTAATATAATTTTATATATGTATTTTTAATTCATTGATATATTGTGAATTTTTTTATAAGGATAATCTAAATTTAATTTTTTTCTTCCTATATCATATTTTGGTTTTCTCTTCCTTCATGATGGTATCTCTATGGTACATATAAAATATGAGTATATCTCTCTATGGAATTTTTTAAGATCATTATTAAATTCCTTATATTTTTTACTTTTATTTTACTCAATTATTGCCAATATGATGATATATTATGACATATGCATTTATTATTATATATGTTTCATTTTCATAAGAAGATATATATTTTATTCATATATATCATCACCATACTAGTGTATTTTTAATATGAAGATTAATTTTTCATATTTTAGGATTATAATGATGGGTCCAAAAATATAAAACCAAAAAATTCATTTTATGACTCATAATGTCATAAAATGGTAAATATGGATTGTGGTCCAGTTATCTATAAATACTTTCTATAGAGATTTCATAGTAATCTGAGAAGTATAGATTTAGTTATATGAGAAGAGTCTATAAAACTAAATATTTTTATGTTTTCTAAATAATAGTATTGAAATTTTTATGAAGCTATTTTGTAATATTTGTTTACTTTAAAATTATTTTTATAATTTTATTTAACTATGTTTTCATACAACCAACGTTTTTTAAATATCAAAAACCCCACTTTATAATATATTTTTCTTCCAATTTCAATGTATAAAATTTCATATAAATATATACCTTGTTTTATATAACAGTTCCATGGTATAATTAAATATCTAGCAGTCTGTGATAATGATAATGTTAAAAAATAATCATTTAATTTCCCCTAAGGAGGATTTTTTATCACTCTATTTTTGGATGAATATCCCAATGTGACACATTGAATTATAAAACTTTTAATAAAATTATATAATATTTACATTTAATACTTTTTTAAAATTTTATAATATTTTTTATATTTAGGTTGTAGTATGGATCAAACTCATACTAGAACTATACATATGAATCAAGTAGTTTTTGATTGATATTAATAATGATATAATAAATGATTAGTATGTATGTGTTGGGAAAAGTGGTGCATTTTTTTTTCAAATAATGTGTCAATATGTATATAGAAATGGAATGATTGAATTGGTGATGATGTTTGAAGTGGTGATGCTTAATATGATGTTATTGGCACAGTAATGTGTCCACTTGGTTTATAAATTGTATTAGTTGACATGTATCGATATCGAAACCCTAAACATTAACATATTACATTACATGATTTTAAGGATAATTATAAATCCGAGTACAAGACAAGTATCTTAATGTCTAGTGTCTTGTAAGACTAGGTAAAAAAACAAAGATCATGGAACTAAATATAACATTTCGTTATTTTGCCTTCATAGAGTGATTCTAACTACCATTGTTATATTACCTCTTTATAGGATAACCTGGGGATAACATGAACAAAAGGATGAGCTAAAAATCCATTCACGGGAGTATATATAAATAAAACACATAACACATGGGTTAGAAGAATGAAGATAATTACTACAAAATCATGGAACAAAAGGAATAACAACATATAAACATGGGATTATAAAAACATGGAATCATAATAATGTGGAAAAAATAAAAAAACATGAAATTTTTAGAAGTCAAGGACAACATCTATGACCATTTGAAAAGGTAGAACACGTCAAGGCTAACTACCAATACTGTCACACCTGGAAGCCCAAGCCAAGGCAATATTCTAAGACCATCACACATAACGTCTCATGAGACTCAGATTTACCCTATAAATTTGATCTCTATCTGGGGACAACCATTAAAAATTTTCACGAATACATTTTCCACATAAGGAATCATACAGAATTATTCATACATAGACATAAGGGTACCCATGGAAAGAAAAGGGTGTCACAATCATGTCATAAATTCTAATAAATGGTCATATAATACAAGTGTACAAAAAAGAAATCAATTAAATAATTCATATAAATTAATAATGTAAGAAGTCATATATTATGATAATTAATGTCATATATAAGTTAAAACTTGTAAATAACTATATTTACGAAACATTAGAATGAAAAAAATTTAGTGCGGTTTTAATGAAAATACTAATGATATTTTAAAATTCAAGAGGGAATAATAATTTATAAAAAACCAGAAGTGAAGAATAATTGTTTAATAAAAATACATATTTTTAAATACAACAGTGGCTTAAAATAGAGGATATAGTGAACTTGAAATAGGGTAAGAATTAGGGATCTTCCCTTAAAACAAGTATGATTATCCAGAAATATTGAGGAGGGAATCACATAAAAACGTGAATATACCTGAAAGATAATGATGAAAGGTTCCAAATAAATGAATTTGGTACATGTACAAAACATTTGTAACAATCAAATAAAAAGATAATATACCTTATTTTTGGTAAATTAATTATAAAAAAACTCGACTATATAATGGATGTTCTTGTAGAATCCCATACGATTATCGATATGGTATTGAGTGTACATTAGAGGTATTAATGAGAGAGAATGTGGGTTATATTTTTTATATATATTTATCACAGTATGGGGGAGGTTAAAAATCATACCTCATCATTATGGATTACACATAATAGGTAATAACGTTGAAAATTTTCATGCATAAAAGTTAAATTGAAAGGATCCCTTACATTAACTTTGAATGTGTTCTTCCCAATATCTTAACGACAAGAATAAAAAAATAGTTTCATTAATTAATAATTATATAAGCTCTTCTATATGTAATTTTATTATTATATACTTTTTATGTTTATTGATGGCCCTTTTTATGGTCCATTTTCCTTATTCTGGTCCATTGTTTCAGGAATGGTTTACTTATATACTTGAACAGATAATCATGTGAAAATGCGCATGGTTTTCACAAATTTCATTTATATTGTATTATTTAACATATAAAATTTTACATGTTTGTATATTTAATTTCTTTACTTGGAGTGATGTTGAATAATAATATAAAAAATTATTGATAAATGGTTGGATTAACTTGGTGATTTTTCTCATTAGTTACTTGTATTTTATTATTACTTTACATCAACTCTGAAAAAAGATTTGTTAATAAGACAAAAGACAAAATATATATTTAATAGTTTGCTTCAATAAAAAAAACTAATGACCTACAAATAATATGGTAATATAAATTTATAAACCAGCATCCTTGAATATGATATATTTAACACATCTCATATGATGTGTCCGTTTTATTCATATAAAATAAGTGGAAAGGAGAGATGATAATGAATTATCCCATTATAATAAAAAAAATTATATTTATGTTACTTGAGTTACCATACCATTTTGATTAAGGTATTTTATGAAGGAAAAAATGAAAAATAAAGAACATGAAAGAAAATAATAGAACTAGAAAGTGGAATTTACCTCTTGAGTTTATCTTCTTTGAGAACAACTTAAGGGGAGATGATTTGGACTTTTAAAGAGACCAATAGATGTTAGATGTGGGGGTGGAACATGGGGAGTTAATTGGGTATAACATAGGAAAGGAACTTGGATTGAGAGGAGTTAAGAGAAGAGATAAGGGGGATAGTATTTATAGTGGAGGGGATGCAGGTTTTCGTAATATTTAATCCATTAGTATATTAATTTCCCTGATGTCCAAAAATAGTTATTATTAAATGTAAAAAATATTAATAAGTTCATTTTATTTTTTTATTTGGGTTCTTACATCATTTATGATGTCTCGAATGGTGGTTTTAAATTCTAATGTATTTATTGAGAAAATTAATGTATTTTACTATTCAAAAAAATTCAGGAATATTAGAAAAATTACAGAAATTCACCTTAACAATTTCTCAACATGTAGAATCAAAAATTGAAATCCATATTCCAAAAATAATTTTCTAAATTTGAATAATTTAATTTTTATTTAAAAATATAATTTACTTGAAAATACATATTTTAAAACTTTAACTAATTTTATAATGCTTTCCAAAATTACATAAGGTCATATATAATTATCATAAACTCAGATGTCATAAAATATTTATTTTATGATCACCTTTTAGGAAAATATATTGTCATTTAAATTAATGAAATAATTATAATTAAGTATTTATTACTTACATAAATACCAATACAATTAATATTATCATGTTATCACATATAAGATGCCAAGATTTTATTTATACAATCATAGGAAAGGGTACTATTCTTTTTGAGGATATACTATTCATAAGGTTCATGTTTCTATTCATATGATTAGGTTACAATTCATAAAGGGTAGATTACTATTCACTAAAAATGATTGACTTATCAGACTCCAAACATCTTACTGGTCACAACCATGTAAGTCAGATATTTGAAATTCAAAACACAGAAGGGTAAAAATTATGATTAAATGTCACATAATACTTTTTTTAATTATTTTGTGATTTTTTGTGATTATCCGACATATTTGTAAGAATGGAATTTCTATTGATAAAAAATTTGGTTGTTACATTATTCCCCCCTTATGAAATTTCCCACCTCAAATTTTCATTTTACATTCTAATCAATAAATATGTTTGGGTACTTTTCATTCATTTTGTCCTCTATTTCCCATTTTTCCTCTTCAAACATATGGTTCCTCTATAGTACATTGACCAGGTCAGTAGTCCTGTTACGTAGAACATTATCTCTATGATCCATGATCATAACTAGCTACTCCTTTATAGAATTATCATTCTATAAGTGTACCTCCTCTAAAGAGAGTACATGTTAAGGGTCGAGTACACACTTCCTTAAGAGGGATACATGATAGACATTGTGCACTCCAGTCATGGTAGGTGTAATCGCTAGTCGATAGGCCACATCTCCCTCATGATCCAGAATCTTGAAGGGATAGAAGTACCTGGGAGATAACATTCAATTCTCCCCAAAACTGATAACATCCTCCGTTGAGATATGCATATATATACCATGTATCCATCTTTGAACTCATGGTCTCATAGACGATTGGCTTCATAAATATTTTGTAATCCTTGTACTAAAATGATGTTCTTCTGAATGATTTTCACAATCTCCACCATTTCAGCATCAATTTTAGATCCAAGTAGCTTATGCCCATCAACATCGTCTTAACAGACCGGTGTTCTGCACATTTTTTCATAAAGGGCTTCGTATGGTGACATTCATATGCTTGAGTGGAAACCATTGTTGTAGGCTAATTCTTCTAATAGGGGATGTTAGTACCATCCTCTTTTTAATTCCATAGTACATGATCTCTACAAATCTTATAGTTTTTGATTTGTCTGCTCATATTGGCCATTAGTTAGGAGCATGATAGGCCATACTGTAGTTCAGTACAGTTCTTAGATCATGTTGGAGACTTTTCCAAAGCTTTGAGATGAATCTCAGATCAATAGTGGATATAATAGACAGTGGTACTCCCTGTAGACTTACCAATTATTTGATATACATCCATTCATGTGGATCCAATGAGAAGTCCTCTTGAATTATGATAAAGTGATCTATCATTGTAAGTCAATCAAAAATGACCCTTATAGTATTGTTTCCTCAAGATAACCTTGGATGTCCATTGAAAAAGTCCAAGGTGATGCTCTCACACTTCGATGATTTAATGCATATCATCCCCTAAAATTTTTTCCTTTCATCATTCACTTGTCTACATTCTAGGCACATTGATATATAATCCACAATATCCCACTTCATATTGTCCAACAAAAAGATATCATAGAGATATCTGTACATGTTTGTTCTCCCCATGTGAATAGAGAAGGTTGAGCTATATGTATCATTCAGAATCCCCATCATTATCTCTTGATTAGATGGTACACATAATCATGACACAAATCGTAAAACGTTTTACTCATTAATAATTATGTCTCAGTATTTACAATTTCTAATAGCTTCCAACCTTTTCAGAATTTCCACATATATTCATTGAGAAAACATTATTTATCTTTGATGTATGGTTGAGAAATAATTTGAGAAAGGAATGAGGATGTTCCCCCCTTAATGATTCCAATGTACATAAAAAATATTTTAAATTTTCATCCTTTTGAATACTCATTATTGATAAAGATTCATGATCCTTACTAATTAGATAATTTGATACCTTATTTTCCTTACCAGGATAGAAGTAGATTGAGTAGTCATAATCCATGAGGAGATATAACCATATTCCATGGCACATATTGTTCTTATTCTTTGTGAATGTTTATTTGAGGATTTTGTGATCAGTAATTATCTCACACTTCTCCCCATAGAGATAATTCCACCATATTTTTAACGTAATGATCACAAATGGAAACTCTAGATCTAGTGAGGGATTTTTTTTCCAATATATTTTAATCTGCCTTGAGGCATCGACTATCACTTTGGCATTTAGAACTATAATCAACCAAAGGGATACATATATTATTTTAAAATACAACATTCCTATAAACATCAACATTATATACCATAATCATATATATTTTCTATAATGATATAATATCAATTCAATTGGGGAATCAATGTTCAGAAAAACCATGAATGGTATTCTAATAGGACCTGAATTGAAATAAATTATGACATAAAATACATTGAATTAATTGTAACATGTAATTTATTCATCATTATCCACCTTAGAATAGAACATTATGTGCTCCCATGATCGTGGAGTTTGTTGATGCTCATCACACTTCTCAAGACTTGCAATAGAGAATTGTCCTAGATAATTTCCAACATATCCAAATTTATGACATAGTACTATATATGATTCCATATATGGAACTTTTTTTCCATTCACCACATTACACTTTTTATTTCACTAAAATTCACTATGTTGTACCCTATCTTTCACACATAAAACTTTTCCTATTCCCTTTGTGACATTTTCATTGTTTCCTCTTTAAACAGTTATTGCATAATGGAAATTGGGTCATCATTCCCTTATCACCTTTATCAGATGGACCCTCATGAGATTTCATATTCCTATTAATTGAATCCCTTGGGAATCAAACCATGTATGAATTGTTAATTGGGATTTAAGATAGCTAGTTTGGAATAATCAAGAAATGTCCTTCTAGATCACCAATCTGATGAGCGACCCCATTTTGGAAGTCAACACAATGTCATTCAAATTATTTCTTAACCTGATTTGTCCAATTACTAACCATTTAATTGAATAAAAAAATCGTATTTGAGTATCACATAAGGGGGAAGCCAATGAAATTAATGGGATAAGTTAGAAATTACACTCATCTACTTAACATATGTGTTTCTAGGCCCCAATCTATGTTATTCGTGATCTATCTCCAAATAGTTATTCTTATGGGATCTTTTTTTGTTTCGTTAACTGTGGTTCGTAATGTGCTCATGAATTTACCAAATAATATCCCATAGGAGTGTCAATACATAAGTGCAGAAAGGCCCATTATCATGCAGTAGTTCCCATTCGAGTCTAGGTCAAAGTGGTGTTATTCGGTTTTACCACAAGATACAGCTTTGTGAGAGCCACCTCTTCTTGTTTTTATCCAGACATGGATATATTTTTATATATAACAATTACTCTGTACTCACAAAAATTTAGTGTTGTGTTATTATACTTAGTCTATTTCCTATGTTTTTTATTAATGTGATATATTCCTAATTCCAAAAAATTACTAGACCATCATCTGATACCAAATATAGAATCCTTAACATTTTATATATTAAATTCTAATATATTTAGTATAATTATACATTAGAGTACAATCCAAGGATAATAATTCCAAATGTCATGGAAGACTAGGTACATAAAACTCAGAACATAGAACTAAATATAACATTAATTTATTTTATCTTTGTAAGGGACACTAACATCCATTGTGATCTTACATATACATTGGATAACCAGGGGATAACATGAATGAAGGGATGAGATAAAATGACCAATAAGGGAGTATATATAATAATAATGATTTTTCACATGGGTTAGAAGGAACAATATAATGATAACAGAAGCATGGAACACATGGAATAATAACATATAAACATGGTATCATATAAACATTGAATTATAGTATTGTTTAAGAAAAATAAAACATGAATTTAGTAAGTGTAATGGCTAACCTCCTAGAATGTTTCACATGGTAGCACATGTTAAGGGTAACCGACTAGACTGTGAAACATGGTAGAACAACCATGTCTAACCGCCAAGACCACCACACATAGTGTCTAATGAGACTCAACATTACCCAATGCATTGGAGAAGTGTATGGGTTTACCTATATAAATAATTTCTTCTATATGATTTCCACCAAAATAATCTTACATAATCAATCATACATAAATATAAGGTTACACCTGTAAAGAAATGGGTATCACAATCATGACATAAATCATAATAAATAGTCATATCATAAAAGTGTCCATGAAATAAAATAATTAAATAATACATGGAAATTTGTATGCTTAAAAGACATATATCATGATATGTGATGTCATATGAAAGTGAAAACATGTAAAAAAATTATTCATGAAAAATTATAACTAAAAAAAATTAGTGTGGTTTTGAGGAAAATACTATAGATAATTTAAAGTAGAAAAGAGAATAATCTTTTATAAAAATACCATGAGTGATCCATGAAAATATTCATAATAAAAATTCTCATTTTATAAAGACAATGGTTTCTTAAGGAAGTGGATATTGTGAACTAGAAAGCAGGAAGGATTTTTGGAAGTTCCCTTTAAACAAGATTTCATATTAGGAAGTATTGAATATGAATCACATAAAAACAGGTATATCCTAGAATGATAATGTTAAAAGGTTCTTGATAAATGAATTTGGTACATGTTGAAAGCATTTATATGATTAAAATAAAAAGATAAGATAAATTTATTTTTCTAAACGGAATATAAGGTAATTTGAAGTAAAAAAGGATGTTCTGGTAGAATCCCCTATGAATTATTGGCATGGTATTTAGTGTACTTAAAAGGGATTAATGAGAGGGAAAGGGGGAATATATTTTTTTATAATTATTGAAGGATTTATGGGGGATTATAGAAATTATACCTCATCATTGTATGTTACAAATAAAAGTTATAATATTTAGGACATTCATGAATAAAAGTGAAATAGAGAGGATTCCTTACCATAAGTCTTAAGGCATTCATCCCTTGATCATAATGATGTAATTAATAAAAGTAGGTTCAATAATTATTATATATATATAACATATTTAATTTTTTATTGTCTTATTATATCCTTTTTAAGTTCATTTATGGCCGTTTTGATGGGTTATGCGGTTCAATTTCATTATTCGGGTCTGTTTGTTTCATGAAGGGGTTACTTATTTACATGAATAGATAATCATGTAAAATGGTTATAGTTTTACATAATTCGGTTTAAATTTTATTATTGAACATAAAAAAGGTTACATGTTTGTAAAATTAATTCAGTTACTTTGAGTGTAGTTGAATCATTATAAAAAACATTAATGAAACATTTGGGATTAACTTGGTGATTTTTCTCACAATTAACATTTTTTATATTATTATTTTACATCAAGTGTGAAACATGATTCCAGAATAACACATAAGATAAAATACAAATTTAATTTTTTGGTTCTTCCATAATAATGGTTTCATGACCTGAATATATGATGTTAATAGAAATTGATAAATCATCATCCTTGAATTAGATAATTTAACACATCTCAAACAGTGTTTCTATGTTTTTCACATAAAAGAAGGTGAAAAATGAAATGATAATGAATTATCCCATTATCATAAAAAAATTACATTATATTTTTGAAGTGGGTGTTATCCTAAAATTTTGTTTAAGATATGTGAGGAACTTAAAAAATAAAAGAAAAAAACATGAAAGAAAATAAAAGAATCAGAAAGAGGAATTTTCCTATTGAGTTTATCTCCATTGAGAACCTCATAATGATAGAGGATTTGTTATTTTGATGAGATCATGTGATTTTATACATGGGGTAGGAACTTTTGGAGTGATTTGGGTAGAACATATTCAATGCAATAGTCTTGAGAGGAGTGGAGAGAAGGGGTAGGGAAGGATTGCATTTATTGTGCATGGGAGGAGGGATTTCTTAGTATTTAATTCCTTAGATTATTAATTCCCATCTAGTCTAAAAATAGTGATGATTCGGTACATTAAATAGTAATAAGTGCATGTGAGTTCAATATTTTAGTGATTTTATCACTTATAATGTTAGTAATTGTGGTTTTAAATTATAATGAATTTATACTGTAAATTAAAGTACATTTCTACTCTCAAAAAATTCAAATATCTTAGAAAAATCCCAAAAAATCTCGCAAACCAATTTTTAGGTATAGAATCAAAAAATGAAATCCCTTTCCCCAAAATAATATTATAAATATGATTTATTTATTTTTTAATAAAAATCATAATTTACTTGAAAAATCCATATTTCAAAACTATAACTGATTTTATAATGTTGCCAAATATTACATAAGGTCTTATAAAATTATCATAAAACCAGATGAAATAAAATTGTTAATTTATGAACTAATTTTAGGAAAGTGTGTTTTATTTTTAATTAATTAATTAATTGTAATTAATTATTTATGACATCAAAAATTATAATACTTTTACAATGACCATTTTGTCATTTATAATATATCTAAATTTTAGTTATATTATTAAGGGTGAGGTAACTATTCATTTGGATTATTGAGTATTAATAAAGTTTATTTTAATATTAATAAGGTTATGTTACTATTCATAAGGGTAGGTTAATATTCGCTAAAAACCGTTTATCTTATCAGACTCCAAACATCTTACTGATCGGAATCGTGTATGAAAGAATTTCCAAATTACCAACTCATAAGTGACAAAATTATATTTAATGGTCACATAATAATTAGTAGTTAATTATGTTGTAATTTCATGTAACATCCCAAGTAAGTAATTAATACTAGATATTTTTATCTATGTCTATTAATGAATTAGATAGTGTTTTAGAGGATTAAAATGAAAATAAATCCAATCTTAATCATGGAATACACTAATATTTTTAAAACATAGTTTTACTGCCTTTTGATGGAAAACCATTTTTAAATCTATATTTTGAAAATTTTATAAGATATATTTTTCAAAATAAAAATATTCATTATTATTGTGACATTGAAAATTAAATTGGATAAATTTTTTGTATTTTTCTGACAATGTTCATTTGTTAATGAATAGTAAAAAATACCGCATTTTACATCGAAGCTGATTTTTCATTTAATTTAATTATATTGTTAGATTATCCTTTTAATTCATCTTAATGTTTAATCAGAATATATATATACCATTTAATCCAGTGGTGAGCATTAGGATTAATTTCACTTTGGAATTGGTCATAAACTAATGCCAAACTTTTCATAGATATTGTTTAAAAAAAACCCGCTATTTGTTCTGACAATGAGAATTATTTTTAAATCAATTATTGCAATTTTTGTGTTTGGAATTTGGTAAAATGGATTAAATATTTGGATTCATTAGGTCCAAATTATGTAATTAAGACTCTTTTATTTTTGGACATTATGAATAGTAACGATGGTAATTATCATTAATTATCTTGATTAATGAGTAATCAGGTAGTTAAAGATAATAAAATAATAACATAATAATAAAAAAAGACCACAACATGTGTCTTAAGGCTACTGGTTGTCTCATGGCCGACCATGAGATGCATTGTGCCACACTTGGGGGCCCCATGGAATCACTTTTGTGAGAAAGTGACCTTTTATCTCTTTATTTTTAAAGAATGTTAAATGTGACAAAGAATGTATCACCTAAGTAAAATATTTTTAATATTGTCTAAATAAATTATCTTTTGGACTATACATATTCATTAGAAATCTAAAAAGATTTCCCACATCATAGTAGTTTTTTGATAATTTTTAGACTTTATATAAATTAAATTATTTATGACATCATGATGATGCATCGATTACCTCATTAATAAAGGATTTAAATAAAATGAAATGATAATGTAAAATCTATGACCTTCACATGTCCAAAACCAATTGGATGGGTGGATTTAGAACCCTTATCAAATTACCCTCGAATTATATCAATCTGGGACAATTTTAATTCGAAAATCATTTTCAAATAAAGTAACATTTCTTTACTTTCTAAGAGTGCCCCTCCTCTCCTCTTATAAAAGGCCCCCACCTATACCTCCTTACCAACACTCCCAAAGCATTTGGCTCGCCCAACCCCTGCCCATTTTGTCTCTCCACTTCTCTATCTTACTCTTTAAAGCCTCACTTTGGGAAGAAGTCTTCCCAACGATGCCTTTGAGCTCAAACCAAAGGGAGTTACCTGATTTTAAGGTAATGTCTTCACTGGAGTCATTTTTTTTATTTTGCTTCTCCAACCCCCTAAACTATTTCTATTCATTTATTTTGTGACAACTCTAGTATCATTAATATTCTAGGATGTTGTCATAAAAAGGATTCGAGCTACACTTACTCACACCTACATCTAATGATTAAAGGATATAATGTTTCCGTGGATGGTGAATTTATGCCTCCCAAAACGATGATTGTTCATCATTCTTGTAACACCTTAAAAGGTGGCCATTAAGATGTCACTATATTTATATATGATATATAATATGTTTATGTTTTCCTTAAGCTTCTGTATTTTTCATTTTGGGCATACCTTTATGGTTTCCATTATGGGTAAACACGATGTCTTCATTTAAGGAAGTGCGGACTACCGCCCCCTCAAAGTGATTTGATTCGTTAATACCATATGCGGGACGTATAATGGATGGATTTCTGATATTATATATGATATTACACTGGAATTATAATATTCTTTTATATCATTATGATTCCATTTTATAAAAATACGAAATAGAAATGAAAGTAGCATTCATGCGTACGTACGGCTTACCATCTCCATGAACGGTGTATTTCATTTCTTACCTCTAAATGTTATATAATATTATAAATTCATGCATGTACTGGATATATATGATATATATGACATCGACATAATGAATACCATTCTAGATATAATAGATACATGAACAACTTGTAATTATAATGGGTTTATTTTTGACTCAAGTACCAACGATCGTTAAAATGACCGTTATTAACTTAAATAATTACATAGTGTTCATGACATGGAAATAAGTGATATAAAAGGAATAATGAACTTGAAAAAGGTTATTAATCAAGTATAAATTAACTCAAGTTTATTATTCAGGAGATTAAAGAACGACCAAGTCAAGTCGGACCCGAGGTATGGGACTTCGTCTCAATCTCCATTCATTGAGGCATATTTTGTTTTATACACAACCTTCTTTGATACGGTGTATAAACCCCTTTGACTTTTACTTTTATCCAAAAGGAATATTTTTTATACGAAGCATTTTACTAAATGACAAAAGGGAATGTTTTTGTCGTACGTATGCAACGACAACGACTTCTCCGCCACCGTGACCATTATTTGAGTTTCGGCTTCCTCTACAAGCCATAAATTTTTTTTAAAGAAAAATAAATACCATGTTTTACATTTATTTTATTTTTGTATTTAAAATGGTTTTCATAATGTTTTTATATCAATGTGTTGTATTGATATCTTGTGATTTAAAGGTGGAAATGTTATGTTTCCTTTATGCATGTTTTATGTGATTTGATTATGTTGAGGTTCTTGGGCATTATTATGAAGACGGGTGGTTCCGTGATAAAATAATGGCGGGTGAGCCCGATATAGCTCTCCAATGCATTGGGTAACGCGAAGGAGTGAAACGTTAAGGTTTCTCCGAAGAGATTTGGGGAATATACTGTGATGGGTATTCCAAACGTAACCAAGAGGGTTACTCCATACGTAAGAATGTTATGAATGCCTCAAGTTACCTTTATGTCTTATGAATTCAATGATTTATTCATGGTTTGATGAGGTATGTTAAAGTGCTTATGTTTTATGGGAAAGTATGATTTCATTCTTATGTATATATGTACCCATGTTTCCTTTCCATATTTTTATATCCCTTACTGAGCTTTTTATGTTCATCCCAAGTTTTTTGAAATGTTTTTCACAGGTCAAGGGAAATATACATGATATGATGATAGTGTCAAGGATGTGTGAAGAGAGAATGAATGTTTCATTTTAAATATGTTTCCAATGATGGTAAAGAAGAATACTATCTTTATGTAACCAATTTGTTTACATGTGGAATGTAATGCATGTTTTATGATCTAATTCTCTAAAATGCTAATCCCGAAAAGATCCTCAATGTGTAATCTTGTAATAACTCAAGATTAAGTAAGGTTCAAGGATGGGGCCTTATAGTTGGAATCAGAGGTCGGTTTAGACAACTTTAGGAGTTAGAAAAGTGTTAAATTATATGTTAATTTATGGTATGATTGATATGATATAGTATTTGAATATTACCATGTTGCTTCATCTAAGACATGTTTGTTCAGAATGGTTTTTCGCTGAGGAAACAGGGAAGCAGTGCTAAGAAGGCATACAGAAGGAAATAACCTTCTGAATCATCATCCTGAGATGGTCGAAATTGGAACTGAATAGTTTGTTGCAGTAATGGAGCAGTTGACTCAAGCGATAAATGGTGGTGGTATCCATACAAGAGATCAGCCATATCAACCGCAGAGGAACATGTCAGTGGTGAAACATTTCATGAGGCAACATCCCCCATCATTCAAAGGATCATCTGACCCTGTTCTAGCTGAACGGTGGATTAAAGCACTAGAGAAGATTTTTTATGTCATGGGGTGTTCATACAGTCAAAATGTTAGTCTTGCAATTTACCGTTTGGAGGGTGAAGCAGATCAGTGGTGGTCGATGGTTAAAAATATCAGGGACGCTGATGAGATTGATGCTCTCGACTGGGAATGAATTCAAAGGTATGTTTCTTGAAAAGTATTTTCCTAAGGCTATTCAACTTAGGTTGGAAAAAAAATTCATGGAATTGAGGCAAGAGGAAGACTCAGTGCCTACCTGTGAAGAATGGTTCACTCGATTGGGAAGGTATGCTCCATATTTTATCGGAGACCTTGATAGTAAAATCAATTGTTTTTACTCATGATCAAATCCAAAATATCTAAGGGAATTAGCTTTTCATGAGTTTAAAATATATGAAAATATTGTTCTATGTGCTTAGAATGTGGAAATGGAGTTTGCTGATGATCAAGTGTTCTGTAACAACCATCAGAAGAAGAGACGAAGGTGGCAGGAGAAAGGGAAGAATTCTTCAAAAATGTCTGATGGTAAGAAATCTAAGTTTCTAGTTTGTGATAAATGTGGAAAAAGGCATGCTGGGGAATGTATTATTAATTTTGGAAAGTGCTACCGATGTGGTAAGATGGGACATAAGGCTCATGATTGCACTGGAAAAGATTTAGGTGAAGGTAAGACCAAATTTGATTTACAGTTAGTGAAATGTTTTAAGTGCAATAAGATGTGTCACTATGCAAATGAGTGTCCGACAAAGAGCTCGAGTGATGGAAAGCAGTTAGACTACAAGAAGAAAGGGGTGGTGAAATCATTTGCAACTACTTCAGCAGATGTCGGGCCATCAAATGAAGTTGTATCAAGTACTTTGTTTGTTTATTCAGATTATGCGAGTGTGTTGTTTGATTCGGGGTCTACACATTCTTTCATCTCTGAAAACATTTCAAGTAAATTGGGATTACCATCTCACGAAATTACTTCTGAACTTGTGGTGATAACACCTAGGGGAAATGTTGAGGCAAAAAGAATTTATAAGAATCTTCCTATCGTTATCTGTGGAAATAACCTACTTGCAATCCTTATTGTTCTACCTCTAGCAGAGTTTGATATTATCCTGGGTATTGATTAGATCTCTATTTACCATGATAAGATTGACTGTAGAGATAAAGAAGTTTCTTTTCAAAAAGACTTTCAGTTTGTGTACAAGAATGAACCCTTATTGTTGATAACTTATCAAGAGGCCAAGAAACTTATAAAAGATAGAAATGAATGTTACCTTGCACAAATCGTTGAAAATAAAGGAACTGTTCAGATTAATGATGTGTCCGTGGTAAATGAGTATCCAGATGTTTTTCCTGATGAGTTTCCTAGAATAATACCAGATCGAGAAGTTGAGTTTACTGTTTACTTAGTTCCTAATGCTAAGCCAATTTCAAAACCCCTTTATCGAATGGCTCGAATAGAACTTTTAGAGTTGAAGGAGAAATTGAAAGATTTATTAGAGAAAGGTTTCATTCGACCTAGCATATCACCACGGGGTGATCCTGTTTTATTTTTTAAAAATAAAGATGGTTCAATGAGAATTTGCATTGATTATAGAGCCTTGAATAACATCACTGTTAAGAACAAATATCCTTTGTCTCATATCGATGATTTGTTTGATCAGCTCCAGGGAGCTCATTATTTTTCAATGAATGACTTGAGATCGGGGTACCATCAGCTGAAGGTAAAGGAAGCAGATGTTCCGAGGACTGCATTCCGTACAAGATATGGCCATTATGAATTTCTAGTAATGCCTTTTGGGATAACCAATGCACCTTCTGTATTCATGGACTTAATGAATAGAATTTTCCATGAGTTCTTGGATAAGTTTGTGGTGGTTTTCATTGATGATATTTTTGTGATTTCTAAAAGTAAAGAGGAGCATGAAATACATTTAAGGGTTTTCTTGTAATCCTTAAAATAAAAGAAACTGTATGGTAAATTCAGCAAGTGTGAGTTTTGGTTGCAAAAAATTTCTTTCCATGGTCACATTATTTCTAAAGATGGGATAACTGTTGATCCTGAAAAAACAAAAGTTGTGGAAGACTGGCCAAGACCCACAAATGTAACCGAGATCTATAGTTGTCTTGGTTTGGCAGGTTACTATCGAAGGATTGTTGAAAATTTTTCACGGTTATCTAGTCCAATGACTAAGCTAACTCGTAAGGGTGTTATGTTAATCTTGGCAAAAGAATGTGATGATTGTTTTCAAGAGTTAAAAAGAATATTGGTGAATGCTCCAGTTTTGGTACTACCTTACAGGAATGGTGAGTTTGTTATATACAATGATGCTTCATTGAAAGTACTTGGTTGCGTCCTAATGCAGAATGATCAGGTAATTTCTTATGCTTCACGACAGTTGAAAACTCCTGAGGTAAATTACCCTACACATGATTTGGAATTAGCTTCTATTGTTTTCGCTTTAAAAATTTGGAGGCATCATTTGTATGGAGTAAAGTGTGAAATATATACTAATCCCAAAAGATTAAAGTATATATTCACTCAGAAAGAGTTAATCATGAGACATAAGAGATAACTGGAATTAATCAAGGATTATGATTGTACAATTCATTACCATCCAAGAAAAGAAAATGAAGAGGTTGATGCTTTGAGTCACAAAAGTAAGGCTTCATTAGCAATGTTGCATTTGGAAAGTGATCCTTTGGTTAAGGATTTGATGATCTTTGGCATAGATGTTGTTGGTGCAGGAAGTTCTTCTATTTTGTTTCAGGTATCAATGAGATCATCTCTATCAGATAGAATCAATCAAGTACAGAAGCAAGACAGTGAGTTGCAGAAAAAGGTAGAGCAGGTTCAGAAAGGTAAGTTGCCTGAATTCAACATTGATAATGATTGTGTTTTGAGATTTGGGAAGAGATTGTGTGTTCCTTGTGGTTCACAATTGAAGAGAGAGTTGTTATGTGAAGCTCATAGTTCTCCATTTTCAGTTCATCCTGGTAGTACTAAGATGTACAGAGATCTGTGGTAGTAATTCTGCTGGGATGGAATGAAAAGAGATATTGAAGATTTTACTATGATGTGTTTGACATGTCAACAGGTTAAAGCAGAGCGGCAGTTACCGAAAGGGATGCTTCAGCCTTTACCAGTCCCAGGTTCACATCTAACTTTTGGAAAGGCCTTTAGAAGTCATTGGGTACTAAATTAAATTTTAGTACAACATTTCAACCTCAATCAGATGGGCAGTTAGAACGAACAATTCGGACCTTGGAGGATATGCTATGAGCTTGTTAGATGGATTATCAGGGAAGTTGGGGCCAATATCTTTCTTTGGATTAATTTTCATATAATAACAGTTTTTATTCCAGTATGCAGATGGCACCATTTGAGGCATTATTTGGGAAGTGGTGTCAAACTCCAGCTTTCTGGGATTAAGTGGGTTACAGGAAGTTGATGGGACCAGAATTGGTAGAAGACATGGCAGAAAAAGATCAGCTGATTCAGAAACACATGAGAACAGCTCAGAGTAGGCAGAAGATTTATGCAGACAACAGGAGGAAGGATCAAACTTTTGAGGTAGGTGATCATGTTTTTCTCAAAGTCTCTCCATGGAAAAGTGTGATGCGATTTGGTAAGAAAGGAAAGCTGAGTCCAAGGTTCATTGGACCATATGAAATTCTGGAGAGAGTTGGATCAGTTGCATACCGGGTGGCTTTACCTCCGATTTTATCTCAGGTACACAATTTTTTTCACGTTTTGATGTTGAGAAAGTATATGCCAGATCCATCCTATGTTTTGAGTCCAGAGGTAGTTCAGCTGGAAGAGAACCAATATTATGAGGAAAAACCGATCCAGATTCTGGACCACAGGGAGCAAGTGTTACAAAATAAGGTGATTAACCAGGTAATGGTTTTGTGGAAAACCCACATGATGGAAGAGGCAACATGGGAATCTGAAAATTCAATGAGGGATAAGTACCCCCATTTATTCCATAAGTAAACAAATTGCGGGGACAAAATTTTCTATAGGGGGGAAGGATGTAACATCCCAAGTAAGTAATGAATAATAGATATTTTTATCTATGTCTATTAATGAATTAGATAGTGTTTTAGAGGCCTAAAATGAAAATAAATCCAATCTTATGCATGGAATACACTAATATTTTTAAAAGATTGTTTTACTACCTTTTGATAGAAAACCATTTTTAAACCTATATTTTGACAATTTTATTCGATAAATTTGTCAAAATAAACATATTCATTATTATTGGGACATTGAAATTTACATTGGATAAATTTTTGGTATTTTTCTGACAATGTTCATTTGTTAATGAATAGTGAAAAAATACTGCATTTTACATCAAAACTGCTTTTTCATTTAATTTAATTATATGGTTAGATTATCCTTTTAATTAGTCTTAAAGTGTAATCTGAATATATTTTTACCATTTAATCCAATGGTGGTCATTATGATTAATTTCACTTTGGAATTGGTCATAAAATAATGCCAAACTTTTCATAGATATTGTTTCAAAAAAAGCCGCTATTTGTTTTGACAATGGAAATTATTTTTAAATCAATTATTTCAATTTATGTGTTTGGAATTTGGTAAAATGGATTACATATTTGGAATCAGAAGGTCCAAATTATGTAATTAAGACTCTTTTATTTTTGGACATTACGAATGGTAATGATGGTAATTATCTTTAATTATCTTGATTAATGAGTAATCAGGTAGTTTAAGATAATAAAATGATATCATAATAATAAAAAAAATACCACAACATTTGTCCTAAGGCTACTGGTTGTCTCATGGCCGACCATGGGATTCCTTGTGCCAAACTTGGGGGCCCCATGGAATCACTTTTGTGAGAAAGTGACTTTTTATCTTTTTATTTTTAAAGAATGTTAAATGTGACAAAGAATGTATCACCTAAGTAAAATATTTTTTATTTTGTCTACATAAATGATATTCTAGACTATAAATATTCATTAGAAGGATAAAAAGATTTCTACGACATAATATTTTTTTCATAATTTTTAGACTTTAAATAAATTAAATTATTTATCACATCATGATAATGCAGCGATTACCTCATTAGTAAAGGATTTAAATAAAATGAAATGATAATGTAAAATCTATGACCTAAACATGTCCAAAATATATTGGATGGGTGGATTTAGAACCCTTATCACCTTACCCTCGAATTATATCAATGTGGGACCTTTTGAATTCGAAAATAATTTTCAAATAAAGTAACTTTTCTTTACTTTCCACGAGTGCCCCTCCTCTCCTCTTATAAAAGGCCCCCACCTCTACCTCCTTAACAACACTCCCAAAGCCTTTGGCTCGGCCAACCCCTGACCATTTTGTCTCTCCACTTCCCTCTCTTACTCCTTAAAGCCTCACATTGGGCAGAAGTCTTCCCAAATAAGCCTTTGAGCTCAAACCAAAGGGAGTTACCCGATTTTAAGGTAATGTCTTCACTTGAGTCCTTTTGTTTTATTTTGATTCTCCAACCCACTAAAATATTTTTATTCATTTACTTTGTAACAACTCCAGTATCTTCAATATACTATGATGTTGTCATCATAAGTATACGAGCTACACTTACACAAACCTACATCTAATGGTTAAAGGAGATACTGTTTCCATGGATGGTGAATTTTTGCCTCCCGAAAAGATGATTGTTCAACATTATTTTAACACCTTCATAGGTGGCCATTAAGATGTGACTATAATTATATATGATATATAATATTTTAATGTTTTCCTTAAGGTTCTGTATTTTTCATTTTGGGCATACCATTACGGTTTCCATTATGGGTAAACACGATATCTTCATTTAAGGAAGTGTGGACTACCGCCCACTCAAAGTGATTTGATTCGTTAATACCATATGTGGGACGTATAAAGGATGGAGATATGATAATATATATGATATAACATTGTAATTATAATATACATTTATATCATTATGATTCCATTCTATAAAAATATGAAATAGAAATGAAAGTAGCGTTCATGCGTTCGTACAGCTTACCGTCTCCATGAATGGTGTATTTCATTTCTTACCTCTAAATGTTATATAATATTAATAATGCAAGAATGTACTGGATATATATGATATATATGATATCTACATCATTAATATAATTTTGTATATAATGGATACATGAAAAAATTGTAATTATAAAGGGTTTATTTTTGACTTAAGTACCAATGATCGTTAAAATGGTCGTTATTAACTTAAATAATTACATAGTGTTCATGACATGGAAATAAGTGATATAAAAGAAATAATGAACTTGAAAAAGGATCCTAAACAAGTATAAATTAACTCAATTTTATTATTCAGGAGATTAATGAAGGACCGAGTCATGTCGGACCCGAGGTGTGGGACTTCGTCTCAAACTTCTTTCATTAAGGAATATTTTGTTTTATACAAAACCTTCTTTTATACGGTGTACAAACCCATTTGACTTTTACGTTTATCCAAAAGGAATCATTTTTATACAAAGTGTTTTGCTAAACGACAAAAGGGAATGTTTTTGTCGTACGTATGCGGTGACAACGACTTCTCCGCCGCCGTGACCATTATTTGAGTTTCGTCTTCCTCTACAAGCCATACCTTTTTTTAAAAGAAAAATAAATACAATGTTTTACTTTTCTTTCATTTTGGTATTGAAAATGGTTTTCATAATTTTTTTATATCAATGTTTTGTATTGATATCTTGTGATTGAAAGGTGGAAATGTTATGTTTACTTTATGCATGTTTAATGTGATACGATTATGTTGCGGTTCTTGGGCATTATTATGAAGACGTGTGGTTCTGTGATAAACTATGGGCAGGTGAGCCTGATATAGCTCTCCAATGCATTGGGTAAGGTGAAGGAGTGAAACGTTAAGGTTTCTCCGAAGAGATTTAGGGAATATACTCTGATGGGTATTCCAAACGTAACCAAGAGGGCTACTCCCTACGTAAGAACGTTATGAATGCCTCAAGTTACCTTTATGTCTTATGATTTCTATTATTTATTCATGATTTGATGAGGTATGTTAATGTTCTTATGTTTTATGGGTAAAGTATGATTTCATTCTTATGTATATATGTACCCATGTTTCCTTTCGATATTTGTATATCCCTTACTGAGCTTTTTATGCTCATCCCAAGTTTTTTGAAATGTTTTTCACAGGTCAAGAGAAAGGTATATGATATGATGATAGTGTCAAGGAAGTGTCAAGAAAGATCCCATGTTTTATTTTAATTATGTTTCCATTGATGGGAAAGAAGAATAATATCTTTATGTAACCACTTTGTTTATATGTGGAATGTAATGCAGGTTTTATGATCCAATTCTTTAAAACTCTAAACCTGAAAAGATCCTCAATGTGTAATCTTGTAATAACTCAAAATTAAGTAAGGTTTAAGGCTGGGGCTTTATATTTCATGTGATTATAAGAAACATTTATATGAATGGAATTTTAATTGATAAAACATTGGGTCATCATAATTGATCCTAATTGTTGATTGTCAACAATGTTCAATGAGATGAGAATATCCCAATACTACCAATTTAATGATGTATTTAGAAAGCTAATGTTACATGGAAATTAATTTCTCATCACATTACAATAGATTTCATCATTGAAGAATATCTATAGATATTCGAAACTATTGTTTCAATAATCCAATGTTCGATGAAATCTTTCAATGACTGACTCTTTTCTATTCCATTTGTACAAGGTCATGTAATACTCTACTGAATTATAAGTTTTCAAGAAACATATAATGATTTTTGATTGGATGGTGTTCTAGAAAGTTATTTCTATATTAAATGTTTATGAAGAGAAAAATAGATTGTTCATATTTGGTACATTCTAGAAGTTATTTAGAATTCTAATCTCAAGAAGAATAGAAGAATATGTGTTGTGCTTGATAAATGTGAATATTAATTTTTCAAAATTATGTGGTCATGATTTCATATTTAATTCAATTATACTTATAATTTTCATTAAATTTTTTTGTTTTGGTGATGCATTCATGTTGAGTTCTATTATGTTTATACTTTGGTTTATAAATTTATATGGAGATGATTCAAAAAAGATGGGCGAGCTTGGAAAGTAGACGAGCCATATTCAACAAAGGGAATTTGTGGGACACTGGGTCAACCACACCCAAAGGAGGCTATAATAGTATATCTCATAATAGAGATATGACAATCCCATAGGAGAAGCATATTGGACGCTTTTTTATAAGATGGGTCAAATTCCAGTAGAGTGGGTGCAATGAGGGCTTGCAAAAACTCAGTATGGGGATGTACATTAGGAGGGTAAATGAATCTGTAATCCTTTTTGATGTGGTTTCTAATATAATTAAATATTAGAAAATTGTACATTTTGATGTTGGAGAGTATTTTTAATGGTAGGACCAGATCTCACCCTTCTGTTACATCCTGTGCATGACTCGATCGTCTGATTACCCATGAAATCCGATCATCTAATCCATCTCATCTATGTATATTATGAGCCAATCAAACGATCACTGATGATCCACATTATTGACTTCTACCTCTAATCATTCAAAGGACACCCGACACTATAGTCCCGAGGAGTTTCTACCACGCCTCCATGTTATTGTTTCCATCCACTATTCACAGTTTCACATAATTCATTAGGGTCATGTAGAAAATAAGAGATCACTTATGCAATTTCATTTTCATGCATATAACTAAATACTGAAGTTCAAACAAGGATATAGAAAATTCCATTGTGAGGACATGACAAGGAGTTCGAACGTTCATGAAAATGAGATGGATGTCACTTTTATGACAAGAAAGTGATTTGATCAACACAAAAGTGGACCTCACATGAAATAGAAACAAACTGAGATATGCAGCATATCTCTATCCATGTTTAATGAGTTCACGTATGAGGTTATATACAATAAAAAGATAGTGTTTGAATGATTTTAATTATTATAAGGCCTTGTCCTTAAGCCTTACTTAATCTTGAGTCATTACAAGATTACACATTGAGAATCTTTTCGGGTTTAGAGTTTGAGATAATTAGATCATAAAACTTGCATTACATTCCACATTTAAACAAAGTGGTTACATAAAAGATAGTATTCATTTTTTCCCATCAACAGAAACATATTTAAAAACAATGCATGGATTCTTTCATGACACTTCCTTGACACTATCATCATATCATGTACCTTTCCCTTGATCTGTGAAAAAACATTTCAACAAAAACATGGGATGAGCATAAAAAGCCAGTAAGGGTTATAAAAATATGGAAAGGAAACATGAGTTCATATATACATAAGAATGAAATCATACTTTACCCATAAAACATAGGAATATCAAAACTTGAATAAATCATAGAAATCGTAAGATATAAAAGGTAGCTTGAGGCATTCATAACATTCTTACATAGGGAGTAACCCTCTTGGTTACATTTGGAATACCCACCATAGTATATTCCCTAAATCGCTTCGGATAAACCTTAGCGTTTCACTCCTTCACGTTACCAAATACATTGGAGAGATATATCGGGCTCACCCGCCCTTAGTTTATCATGGAACCACCCATCTTTATAATAATTCCCAATAACCACAACATAATCGTATCACATAAAACATGCATAAAGGAAACATAACATTTCCACCTTTCAATCACAAGATATCAATAAAACACATTGATGTAAATTCATTATGAAAACCATTTAAATACCAAAATAGAAGAAAAGTAGAACATGGTATTTATTTTTCTTTTAAAAACATGGTATGGCTTGTAGAGGAATCTGAAACTCAAATAATGCTCACGGCGGTGGAGAAGTCATTGTCACCGCATACATACAACAAAAACATTCCCATTTGTCGTTTAGTAAAATGCTTCATATAATGAAGATTCTGTTTGGATAAACGTAAAAGTTAAAGGGGTTTATACACCATATAAAAGAATGTTGGGTATAAAACATAATATTCCTCAATGAAAGGAGATTGAGACAAAGTCCCACAGAAAGACGATATCCTTGGATTAAGGATAAATCAATTACATAATTATGTGTGACAAAATAATACACCCAATAAAAGTGGATATTAATTGTAAAACAATCAGAGGTTATTGAAACATATTAATATAATGACATATTCAAGGAGTACAAGCTTATCCCAAAGAATCAAAATTGGGTTAAGAAGTTCCCTTGCAAAAATTTGACATCCTAACAGCGTCACTACAAAATTCAGAAAATGAGTTGATGCGAGATAAAAAGGGTATCTCATCACTTGGACATAAAATTTAAATCACTAAAGATATATAAGAACATATCCCAACATAATGTTATGTGAATTAAAAGACATAACAAAAGAAATCTTTTAAAAAGAGGAGGGTGAAAGGTTCTCTTACCGACAAGGATATCTTTCGAAACATACACCCCGTGAAAGAAGGACAATACAACATTGATGTAAATACTCATAAATGAATGTATATTAAACAATGAGTAAAATAATGGGCAGTACATACACCACTCAAAGGAAATTATGAAAAATGTAGCATAAATCTCACGGGAATAAAAGTTAGATGAAAAAATCCCTTACAAAAACTCAGCAGCCTAACGACGCCACTTAAGACATCCAAAAATGGATTTATTATATCAAATAGGGTCTCTCATAATATGAACATAAAATTAATGTATGAGGAATAAAAAATAACATCCTCAAACATAAGAAATATGAGCTTATAAGAAATGACATAAAAGAGATTACTTAAAAGGAATGAGAGGAGTAGGATCCCTTACCTCAAGTCCGACTTGTCTTGTTCGTTTCTTTTTATTCCTGAATAAAAAACATGAGTTAATTAATACTTACTTAAGATCCTTTTTCATTTTCATTATTCCTTTTATATCACTTATTTCCATGTTATAAACATTATGTAATCATTTAATTTGATAATGTTTGTTTTGTCGTTATTTGGTTCTTATGTCAAAAGTGGACTTCTTACAATTACATTTTGTTCATGTGGTTAAAGGTTCATTATATCCAGAATGATATTCATGATTTAGATATCATATATATCATATATATCCATAATATACATGTATTTATAATATTAAGTAATCATTTAGAGGTATGAAATGAAATGCACCGTTCATGGAGACGGTAAGCCGTACGTACGCATGAATGCTACTTTTATTTCTATGTCATATTAATGGAATTAAAACTAAATGAGAGATATGTATATTTTAATTCCAGAATTATATTCATCATTTATATGTAACATAAATCATATATAATAACTTAAATTCATCCTTTATACATCCCACATATGGAATTAACGAATCAAATCACTTTGAGGGGGTGGTAGTCTGCACTTCCTAAAATGAAATTATCGTGTTTACCCACAATGGAAACCATAAAGGTATGCCACAAAAGAAAAATACCGAATCATAAGTAAAACATAAACATAATATATATCATATATAAATATAGTGACATCTTAATGGCCACCTTTTAATGTGTTATATGAGTGTTGAACAATCATCGTTTCGTGAGGCAAAAATTGGCCATCCACGGAAACAGTATGTTCTTTAACCATTACATGTTGGTTTGTGTATGTGTAGCTAAAATAGTTATTATAACAACATCCTAGTATATGGAAGATACTGGTTTTGTTACAAAATAAATGAATAAAAAGAGTTTAGGGGGTTGGAGAAGAAAAATAAAACAAAAGGACTCAAGTGAAGACATTACCTTAAAATCGGGTAACTCCCTTTGGTTTGAGCTCAAATGCTTCCTTGGGAAGACTTCTGACCAAATTGAGGCTTATAAGAGTTATATAGGGATGTGGAGAGACAAAATGGTCAGGTTTTGGCCGAGTCAAAGGCTTTGGAAGTTTGGGTAAGGAGGTAGAGTTGGGGGCCTTTTATAAGAGGAGAGGAGGGGCACTCTTGGAAAGTAAAAAAATGTTACTTTATTTAAGAATGAGATTCGGATTTTAATGGTCCCACATTGATTTTTTTTGAGTATATGGTGATAAGGGTTCTAAATACACCCATCCAATAGGTTTTGGACATGTGTAGGTCATAGATTTTACATTATCTTTTCATTTTATTTGAATACTTTATTAATGAGGTAATCGCTGCATCATCATGATTTCATGAATAATTTAATTTATATAATGTATAAAAATTATAAAAGAAATATCATGATTTAGGAAATCTTTTTATATTTCTAATGAATATTTATAGTCAAAAATCTGACTTCTATAACCCCATGTAAAAATTGTTTTAGTAAAACAACTCAAGTTTGTGTCATTTTTACTTTTAAATTATATAAAAAGTTATTTATGTAATTCCCCAACCAAAGTGGAAACATGGGGTCCCCAAGTTGACCCAAGGATTGTCTCGGTCGGACATGACACATCCAATGAGGGTAGGACATGTGTCAAGCTAATCTCCTATTATTAAAACATTATTTTTACCTAAAACTACACTAATTACCTCGAATTGCGATTAAAAACGTAAAAGTTACTATTCACCAAAAAATTATTTTAATCCCATTGAACCACATTTTACTTTTTAATGAAAACCATGTATGTAGGATTTTTTAAATTCAAAACACAGAGGTGGTAAAAATTTCATTTAAACGAAAAATCGGTTTTTTAAGTACCACTTAGTGGTTTCACTATTCATCAAAAATTGAAGTTTTTCAGAAAAATACCAAAACATCACCCTAAGCTATATCTGATATTCCGAGTTCAAAAATGATTTCAATTTTAAAAAATTCATAACATATATGTTAAATTAATTAATTTAATAATTAATTCCTACTGTCAGAATAAGTAGCATGTTTTTAGGAAACAATATATATCAAAAGATTGACACTAGTTTTGGTCAAATTTCAAAGTGAAATTAATTACAATGACCACTATTTGATTAAATGGTAACAATATATTATAATTTTACTTTAAAAACAATTTAAAATATAATCTAATCATATAAATAAATTAGATTAAAAAGAGGTTTTGAATTAAAATACTACATTTTTAACTATTCATTAAAAATTTAACTTTTTCGGAAAAATACATAAAATTTACACAAAGTAAATTTTGATGTCCCGATTCCAAAGAAGAATTTTATTTTGTCAAATATAAAATATGAAATTTTAAAAAATTGGATTTAAAAGTGGTTCACCATCAAAAGGCGGTTAATCGACCTTTTAAAGAAAATTAGAATGTTTACGCTTAAAATTGGACTCATTCGCATTTTTAATCCTCTAACATTTATTGTAAAAAGTAAAAATATTTGTCAAACATATATAATAATTTTGTAGTTAGTTATGTTCATTCCTTCCATTACAACGGCTAGGCGTTAACTACTATTTAAAATAATATTATTTTATTATTAGAGTGCAACGTAAGATTCCCAAGAAACTCATTGTTGCGTATTGGGTACGCCATCAAGCATAACATCCCCTTTAAAGTAATATTAATACTTTATTCACAGATATGGACAAATATAAAAATGTCATAATCTTTATTTACCTGGGGTGTTACATCCTTCCCCCTTTTGGGAATTGCGTCCTCACAATATTAAAATTGATGTTGGAAACATCCTTGAAAGTCCCACATCGGAACAAGAGTCGGTAAAAAATCACATTAAAATAAAGAAAGATAAGTACAGAGGTCACCCGAGTTAACCCATACTAGGATTCCATGTAGGAATAAATGGACATGGAGGAGAAAACATAGGGTCATGTTCTGATGGAGAGTGATAGAAAACATGTTTAGGAAAAAGTTAACCACAAGAAAATCACAAACTTGTGATGGGTTAAATGGTATTTGATTCCCCAGTAGGAAAAGTTAATAGACAACATTTTTGTTTTAAGTTAATTCTTATTGAGGAATTTATTCATAAGGAAACATAATCACTTATCATGTCGACTTTCAACTTTTATTAGATTCCTTACACAAACTCATATTTTCTCAAAAAGATGAATATTTAGGATGACTTGTTCACATTAAGAGAGATATAATCAACTTCTAGAGAGTCACCTAATCCAAAAAAGTGAACTATATACTTCCCATGTCTTTTGAACTTAACAAAAACTAAAACCCAAAGTTCAACAGAGGCCATTCAATAAACAATTGTCCATAAAATTCTTCACAGTAAACCAAACTGAGATTGAAACCCAAATATTTGATGGATTTAATCACATAGTCTTCCAAGGTACAAATTTACTTTTATCTCCAAATAACATAAGCTGCTCTTAAATTATCATATTGAAATGTAATTAACCTAATCACATATCCTCGCTGATAGGTTTATCATTTCCATAAATAACCCAAAATAAACTTACTCTTGATTCCTAAAATCATCTAACTAAAATGAATTAGTCAAACAAACTAGGTACTTCACGTAGTCCTGTGGTAAGTGATAAATACCTATCGCACTTTAGTTGTGGGTTTGATTCTCGCAGCTTTGTCTGACGCGACGAGTTGTCACACGGTCTGTGTGTTGTCCTTTTTCTAAAACTATATAATTCTTAAAACATTTCCCAAAATGAGATAAAATCTTCAAAAATAATCATAACATATTTTAACCTCAATATTATCTCATGCCTTTCATTTTCCATCATAACATATAATAACCCATAATTACCTCAAAATTAAGGATCATATAAACCCTAATGGTTACCTTTATAATTTTAACCTGAACTTCCACATCGATTGGTCATCTCGTACATGATGCATTACAGAACATACCAAGGTACAAGTGGTTGACCATGACTCCAGGATAGTTGGTTTAGAACAACCATGAGTTTCCTCATTGAATCCCCCATTTCATCCAGTCTCTTAATCAGAGAACCACCACAGTTTCCTTCAAACCTATTGTCACATTGGTGGCTGCTAGATCCATCCATTTACTAAAACCAAAAAGGTCAGTGTGAGTATATCAACCAAACCATCATGTACTAATGAGGAATACAAACACTAATATATACTTACTCATTCACTTTATCTAAAACTAGCACTCTTTCTGAAATCCTAACCATTATGGTAATGTCACTTATGCTTAAAGAATATCCTAACCTCTAAAGTTATCTAAACTGACCTTTGATACCAACTATAAGGCCCTGGCCTTAAGCCTTACTTAATCATCAGTTATTACAAGATTACACGTTGAGGATCTTTTCGGGTTTAAATCATTAGAGAATTAGATCATGAAACTTGCATTACATTCCACATTTAAACAAAGTGGTTACATAAAAGATAGTATTCATTTTTTCCCATCAATGGAATGATATTTAAAAATAAAGCATGGATTCATTCATGACACTTCCTTGACACTATTATCATATCATGTACCATTCCCTTGATCTTGAAAAAACATTTAAAAAAAACTTGGGATGAGCATAAAAATCATTGTAAGGGTTATAAAAATATGGAAAGGAAACATGAGTTCATATATACATAATAATGAAATCATAATTTACCCATAAAACATAGGAATATCAAAACATGAATAAATCATAGAAATCATAAGATATAAAAGGTAACTTGAGGCATTCATAACATTCTTACGTAGGGAGTAACCCTCTTGGTTACATTTGGAATACCCACCACAGTATATTCCCTAAATCTCTTCAGAGAAACCTTAAAGTTTCACTACATCGCGTTACCCAACGCATTGGAGAGCTATATCGGGCTCACCCGCCATTAGTTTATCACAGAACCCCCCGTCTTCAAAATAATTCCCAAGAACCACAACATAATCGTATCACATAAAACATGCATAAAGGAAACACAACATTTCCTCCATTCAATGACAAGATATCAATACAAAACATTGATATAAAATCATTATGAAAACCATTTTCAATACCAAAATAATAGAAAAGTAAAACATGGTGTTTATATTTATTTTAAGAAGAAGGTATGGCTTGTAGAGGAAGCCGAAACTCAAATAATGGTCACGGCGGTAGAGAAGTCGTTGTCGCCGCATATGTACAACAAAAACATTCCCTTTTGGAATTTAGTAAAATGCTTCGTATAAAGAAGATTACATTGGGGTAAATGTAAAAGTCAAAGGGGTTTATACACCACATATAAGAATGTTGTGTATAAAACATAATATGCCTCAATGAAAGGAGATTGAGACGAATTCCCATACAAAGAAGGTATCATTGGATTAAGGATAAATCAATTACATAATTAAGTGTGACAAAATAATACACCAAATATAAGTGGGTATTAAGTGTAAAAAAATCAGAGGTTATTCACACATATTCATAGAACAACATATTCAAAGAGTACAATCTTATCCCAAAGAATCAAAATTGGGATAAGAAGTTTCCTTGCAAAAATTTGATAGCCTAACGGCGTCACTACAAAATTCTGAAAATGACTTGATGAGAGATAAAAAGGGTATCTCAACACTTGGACATAAAATTTAAATCACAAAGGATATAAAATAACATATCCCAACATAATTTTATGTGAATTAAAAGACATAACAAAATAAGTCTTTTAAAAATAGGAGGGTGAAAGGTTCCCTTACCGACATGTGTATCTTTCCAAACATACACCCCGCGAATGAAGGACAATACAACATGGATGTAAATACTCATAAATGAATTTATATTACACAATGAGTAAAATAATGGGTATTACATACACCACTAAAAGGAAATTGTGGCAAATGTAGAATAAATGTCATGGGAATAAAAGTGAGATGAAAAAATCCCTTACGAAAACTCGGCAGCCTAACGACGCCACATAAAACTTCCAAAAATGGATTTATGATATAAAATAGGGTCTCTCATAATATGAACATAAAATTATAGTATGGGGAATATAAAATAACATCCTCAAACATAATAAATATGATCTAATAAAAAATTACTTAAAGAGATTACTTAAAAAGAACGAGAGGAGTAGGATCCCTTACCTCAAGTCTGACTTGTCTTGTTCGTTTCTTTATATTCCTGAATAATAATCTTGAGTTAATTTCAACTTGTCTAAGAACAATTTTCAAGTTCATTATTCATTGTTTATCACTTATTTACATATTATAAACATTATGTAGTCATTTAAGTTAATAATGTTTGTTTTGTCGATATTTTGTTCTTAAGTCGAATGTGGACTTCTCACAATTACATGTTGTTCATGTGGTCAAAAGTTCATTATATCCAGAATGATATTCATGATTTGAATATCATATATATCATATATATCCAGAATATAAATGTATTTGTAATATTACATAATCATTTAGAGGTAAAAAATGAAATGCACCATTCATGGAGACGGTAAGCCGTACGTACACATTAACGCTACTTTCATTTCTATGTCATATTAATGGAATTAAAAATAAATGAGAGGTATGTATATTTTAATTCCAGAATTATATTCACCATTTATATGTATCTTAAATCATATATAATAACTTTAAACCCATCCTGTATACATCCCACATATGGCATTAATGAATCAAATCACATTGTGGGGGCGGTAGTCCGCACTTCCTAAAATGAAATTATCATGTTTACCCACAATGGAAACCATAAAATTATTCCGCAAAAGACAAATACAGAAGCCTAAGTAAAACATAAACATATTATATATCATATATAAATATAGTGACATCTTAATGGCCACCTTTGAAGGTGTTATATGAGTGTGGAACAATCATCATTTCGTGAGGCAGAAATTTGACATCCACGGAAACAATATGTTCTTTAACCATTAGATGTAGGTGTGTGTATGTTTAGCTCGAATATTTCTTCTAAAAACATCCTAGTATATGTAAGATACTGGTTTTTTTAGAAAATAAATGAAGAAAAAGAGTTTAGGGGGTTGGAGAAGCAAAATTAAACAAAAGGACTCAAGTGAAGACATTACCTTAAAATCGGGTAACTCCCTTTGGTTTGAGCTCAAAGGCTTCCTTGGGAAGACTTATGCCCAAAGTGAGGGTTATAAGAGTTATAGAGGGATGTGTAGAGACAAAATGGGCAGGGGTTGGATGAGCCAAAGGCTTTGGAAGTGTGGGTAATGTGGTAGAGGTGAGGGCCTTTTATAAGAGGAGAGGAGGGGCACTCTTGGAACGTAAAGAAACATTACTTTATTTTAGAATGTGTTTCGGATTTTAATGGTCCCAAATTGATGTGTTTCTAGGATAAGGTGATAAGAGTTCGAAATACACCCATCCAATAGGTTTTTTACATGTGTAGGTCATATATTTTACACTATATGTTTATTTTATTTAACTCCTTTATTAATGAGGTAATCGCTGCATCATCATGATGTCATAAATAATTTAATTTACTTAATGTCTAAAAATTATAAAACAAATATCATGATTTAGGAAATATTTTCATATTTCTAATGAATATTTATAGTCAAAATTCTGACTTGTATAACCCCATGTAAGAATTGTTTTAGTAGAACAACTCATGTTTGTGTCATTTTTACTTTTACATTAAATAAAAAGATATTTCTGTCATTTCCCAACAAAAGTGGCTCCATTGGGTCCCCATGTTGACCCATGGATTGTATTGGACGGCCGTGACACATCCAATGAGGGTAGTACATGTGTCAAGCTCATCTAATATTATTAAAACATTATTTTTATCTTAAACTACACTAATTACCTCTTATCGCGATTAAAAACATAAAAGTTACTATTCACGAAAAAATTATTTTAATCCCATTGAACCACATTTTACTTCTTAATGAAAACCATGTATGTTGATTTTTGAAATTCAAAACACAGAGGTGGTAAAAATTTCATTTAAACGAAAAATCAGTTTTTTAAGTACCACTTTGTGGTTTCACTATTCATCAAAAATTGAAGTTTTTCAGAAAAATATCAATGCGTCACCCTAAGCTATATTTGATATTCCAAATTCCAAAATGATTTCTATTTTAAAAAATTCATAACATATATGTTAAATTAATTTATTTAATAATTAATTCTCACTGTCAGATCAAATAGCGTGTTTTTATGAAATAATATACATCAAAAGATTGACACTAGTTTAAGTCAAATTTCAAAGTAAAATTAATTCCAATGACCACTATTTGATTAAATGGTAAAAATATATTCTATTTTCACTTTAAAACCAATTCAAAAGATAATCTAATCATATAAATAAATTATATTAAAAAGAGGTTTTGAATTAAAATACAACATTTTTCACTATTCATAAAAAATTGAACTTTTTCGGAAAAATACCAAAAATTTACACAAAGTAAAATATTGATGTCCCAATTCCAAAGAAGAATTTTATTTTGTAAAATATATCACATAAAATTGTAAAAAATTGGATTTAATATATGTTCGCCATCAAAAGGCGGTTAATCGACCTTTTAAAGTATATTAGAATGTTTACGCTTAAAATTGGATTTATTCGCATTTTTTATCCTATAACTTTGGTTGTAAAAATTAAAAATATTTGAAAAACATATATAATAATTTTGTAGTTAGTTCTATTCATTCCCGCCATTACAACGGCTAGGCATTAACTACTATTTAAAATAATATTATTTCATTATTAGAATGCAACGTAAGATTCCAAAAAAACTCGTTGTTGCGTATTGGGTACGCCATCGAGCATAGAATCCCCTTTAAAGTAATATTAATATTTTTTTCACAAATATGGATAAATATAAAAATTTCTTATTCTTTATTTACCTGAGGTGTTACAATTATTGTATTTTAACTCGGTGATCCTCACTTATAAATAGAGAATCCTGGACTGAGGGTTTAGTAATGAGAAAATTTGAAAAATCTCTCTTTCCCAGATAAAAGTGCACTATGAAGAGAGGCTCCATGTATCCTCTCATTACGTGCGAAGAAGGAAACATTGTGATTACCATAAGAGAAAGATAAGGGTCCCACAAGCACCCAACAAGTGATTTCTACTCTTGAGATTCATCTTGATGATAAGGTTCATGAATCCATACAGGGACAATGTGTATCACCTCCCATGTTTGTTTGATACTTACCAAACTATGAAACCCTTCAGGATCATGTGTTTTGGTTGAGAAATCCATGAAGAAGAGTGATATGTGAAGGTTCTCTGCACACTCCATGCGAAGAAGAACCATGAAGTGCATGAAGAACCAGTTCCACACATTATTCAATTGGTTAATATATAAGAATTCATGAGCTTCTTTGATCATCCTGAATTTGTGAGTTCTTGACATAGTGTACATATACAATACCCATTGAGAATAATAATAATCAAAGTGCAACATCTACCCATACTCATAAGGGTTTTCGTACAAGAGGTAGTAGGGCACACACCCATGTTATACTCACTTGAGTTGTTTTTAAAAATAATTATCTAAGTAGTGTGTATCTAAAGAAGAAAATAAGTGTATCATTGTGTATTCGGGTTGCATAAAATCATATTTAAACATACATCAATACCCATGAACAAATGAAGATGTTGTTGTGTGTGCATATTGAGAAATAGAAGATACAAAGTGAAAAGTATATTTTTAGATCCATGATTTACAAACACTGAACCTAAACCACTGATTCATGTGAATATTGTGTGTTTGTGTTTATAAGAATCACATTATACATGCATACAAACATGTATAATAACATGCATGGGTGAGTGGTAATTGAGATATCGAAGGAAATATGATTTGAATGGCATTTAACTATTGCATGAGGCATAATTAAGTGAGATACCCAAATACATGAATTTTGGATTCGTTGAAGCCCATGAAAGAATTGGAATTATATTGAGACTAATGCCAGTCATAATTATAGAAGATATTATATCCGTGTTGATAGTGTTTTAGAATTCAAGAAAATATAAAAATCATATATTTTTTAGTATCATTCATGCATATTATTATTCTTGAATAAATTTTGTTCACCACATTCACAAATATTAGTGAGGATGGGTCTTCATTCAAAAAGAAATAATTTCTCAAGAATTTTTTCATCGAGGGAACTGATCAATATAAGTGATAATATATATTTAGAATGGCCAAAAGACCATACCAATATTTGTTTAAAATTCTTGAACATGTATACTAGAATGTGTGATTCTTTAGCCTCATGATGTACGAACATCTGGTCAATCTACAATGAATCAAATTTTCAATGAAAAGTAGGAAGCTACTCGAGTGATTTGGAAGAAATAAGGTTCATTTGTGATTCAAGAGAATGAGTCTTTTGTGAATCTATGGAATAGGGCATTGAGATTCAGGTAACACAATGAGATGAAGTATAATGAACAATCTTTGGGACTCATTAGAGATACAATGTGACTCTATATTAACCATTATAATTATTCTTTTGATTATGGTGGAGAATAAATGTTGGGAAGAATGACCAAAACAACAAAGAGAATTCCTTTATAACAAACCTTGTAAATCATTATGTTGAGTACCATTGAATTTACACCATCATTTGAGGTAATGTTGAGAGACACATGAATAGTGGATATAGGATTTAATTATCCATTTATTATTAATTAAAAATAATAAAATTGTAAAAAGTGTAATGGGATAACTAATTCACCCCTACCCCTCTTAGTGATTTCACACTAATATGGGAACTTCTATATTTAATAGATTGAAGGTCACATCTAAATGATCTATGGTAGGGTTTATGAATTACATATTTTAAGAAATGAGTGTGAATCCTCAATTTGATATTTCATCCATGACTCGGGGGAATAGGAAAATGAAACAGGCAAGGAAGATGAATAATATTACTACTAATGGGGAGACACATTCTATATAAAGTAATCTATAATGTACAATGTGTAATAGTTATTTTTATTATTATTAATCCACTGCTAATGATTGTTCCTTTTGTGATGGTGATATATCAATTATTGATCATAAATATTCACTCAAAGAACATCAGAGGAATATTACTAGATAACTAAACATGAATATTTTAAATAACATCAATGTTATTGAAGATAAACAATTTAAACTGGAATAAGAACATTATTCTATTTAAGAGGCATGGGATAAAAGTGTTGGCTTGTCCAACACTCTCACAAAACATGTTAATGAAATGGAAAAACTATATTATTTGTAGTTAATGATATTCTGAAGTAGATGAAGAATTGGAAGGAAGTATTTGTGATAAATTACTCATTTAGATTGTATTCGAAGATGTTTCTCTGCACTTGAAAATTTTCCCAATGTTTTTATGGTTGTCAACGGTTCTCAATTGAAAGGAAAATATAACAAGGTAATGGATCTTGACACTTAATTGCATGTAGGAGGTGAAACGGAAGAATCAAAAATCACCCCAGGCAAGAGCATCCCAAAACGACTTGAAAAGTAGATATTTGCACCCAAGATTTCTTTAAGGACATTGAATATAAAAGGATAAGTATATCATCTTCTAATCAAATGGAAACATACTCTAAGGTGAATGTTTACCATAAATTATTTATTACCATTTCTAGCAATGAAGATCAATATAAAAGTACAGGTTAAAAGATAAAAGTGGGAATATGTTTATTGATAAAAAATGGTTATACATCCATAATAATGTCATGTTTGGATACTGGAATGGTCTGTATATATTACACAAAAATGGATTTCCAAATAAAGAAAGAAAATTCTAGAAACTACCATGCACTGAATATGGCCAGCCGGATACTACAAGAGAAATATTGATATTTATGGGATACTATTAGTTTTTTTAGATGTTTGGGAACCATACCAATTATTTCTATAATATTGTTTTAGAATATGATAATTATGTTATGCCAACAATCATGGAAATTTTATGTGAAGAAATGAAGCAACCAAAAAATCTAATGTAGAATACACTGATGAAGAGAAATCTGTCTCTCTTGAACAGATTTGAATATATTGAAGACTCTAATAATAATTTCAATAGATGGAGTGATGGTTATGAGTAGTGATGGTTTATTCCAATCATTAATCATTCATATGTTGATAAGAATAACGGGCCACATCAAATACAGTACAAATGGCCAATAATTGAAATATCTTCCATTAGGAATATGCAAAACAATGAAGTCATGAAAATTGTGAAACAATATATTCCCAAGAAAAAGTTTAACTAGGAATCCAATAATATCATATCATCCAAGAAAAGATGATTTTACTATGTAATGAAAGGTAGTTCCATGGATCAATAAAAAATCCATGTAAATGAATGGATGCATTCTAAAATTAAATAGATAATCAATATAAAAGATGATAGGATTAATTGATGAAATTTTTTAAGATGATTATGAAATGTTTTCTATGAAAGGAAACTTGAAATCGTTGAGGAAGCCAAGTGTAATCTCCATACAAAAATATTCTATGAAAGAGTGTTTAATTATATGTAATGAGTAGTTGCATGTTTTTAGAGAATTTCAAAAAGCTAATGATGGATTACTAGATAAATTCAAGGCATAGGGGCAATATATAATTTCACAAGAATAATAATTCAAATTTCATGAGAGGATTTCAACACAATCCAACTCATGTTTCAGAGATGTCTTTTGTGGAAGGGTTATGTAGGTTGTATATGATGCAATCTAATGTATAACTATTTTACCTACACTAATAGAGATGTTGAAAATTGAAAAACATGCACAAGTAGAGGCTACTTCACTAATATCATAAGTAAGGATGAAATATCCACATTAGTTGAAGGTGGATGGACGTAAATGGCATATAATGACATCAAAAGATAAAAATTTTAAATGGAGAAGTGACATTGATATGAAGTGTATCATACAAACTAGAGATACAAGAAAATGGGTTCTCCGGTTTAGTGGAAATTTTCAGCCCCATTTCTTCTATTAGGATTCTCACATGTGTTAAATCTTATTCAATTTTTTTTTGAATATTCGTTATTACATTATCTGGAATTGAAGGTGAAGGTCATTCTCATGTTGATAATTTAATGAAAAAATTATTGAATAATAAGTTGGACTAGTTATTCATTATTTTATATATACCTGGAATATTCAATAGAGGAAAATTATCCACATAAATATCTCGAAGAATGTATTGTAATATTTACCAGCATGTTAAATCAAATTTATTGCACCCATTAAGGGGAGAAAATATTTATTAGATGATATCAATGATGATTTCTGGAAAATTCTAGAAATTCATATCACCATTAGAAAGGGAAATAAGAGGTATTCTAATCACACATTCATCACTTATTCTTAATTGTATTTATCATGTTAATTAAGGGTGATGGATTTATTTATGACAATATAGAATGAATAGTTGAGATTAACCCTTCAATTTGTTCTTTTTATCATGTTTGTTGAGGTATGTTCATGATTTATCATTCCATTGATATATATGATTATTTACAACACCTTGGATTAGAATTGATACATTCTGACCATGATTTCATATCCATGGTTGTTTGTGGACATCATTGAAATACTTGATCATATCTATCTTTTTTTTACACTTGTTTATCATATCTTAATGTAGAGTTGATTACCTAAAGGATCTTTATTAATTGTACTATGTGACGTCATCTGCCTCTCAGAAATATTCAATAAAATTTTAAAGGGAGTAGAACATTTTTTTGAACAATCCCCACATACCATTTGAATATGATTGCCTATAGGTTGGATATTGGAAGACATACTCAATATTATATTGTTTTCTTAGGATATATTGACAAAAAAGTACAAATGGGGGATTTTTGGGCATAATGTTTCATTTTTTTCAATAAATTCTTAATAAGTGTATGGAATTATAACAATTTATGTGGAAATGATGATTGAAGCAGTTATGCTTAAAAAAAGTTTTTGACTCAGTAAAGAGCCCCCATTGATTATGAATTGTACGAAATGAAATGTATTGATCTTAATTATTGATAGTAATTGATGACCAAAAGGTTGAGATTATCACACTACTGTCAATCTGATGAAGTTTTTACAATGATAATGTTTCATGGGGAATAAAAATTCATCAGATGACATTGGATGTCTGTCTTAAACATTTTTCATAAAAAATCAGATTATTGTTTCTATAATCCTATGTTCTATGTCATTTTTTCATAAATGTCACTTTGTTACACCATTTAAAAAAGGCCATGCAATTTTCTATTTCATGATTTGTTTGGAAGATCCATCCAATGGTTTCTAATTGGATGTGTTATGACAAAGTTGTACTGATATTAAATATAAAAGATTTGTGTAAATAGAGTTTTAATAATTGGTACATTTTTAATGTTATTTGAAATTATATTTCCAGCATGAACAAAATAAGAGTAATTCTGTTGGAGTATGATGAAGCTTAATTTTCAATGTTGATGTGATGATGATATCATGGTAAAATCCATTATATTTATATTTTATTTTATGAAGTGTTTAAGTGGTGATTATTTGAGGTTGATTTCCATTATATTTCTACTTTGGATCGTAAATTTATATAGTGATGATTCAAAAATGAGGATCTATCCTAAAAATCTGACTAGACAACATCAATTAAGGGATCTTTTGGGACACTGGGCCAAACACACCCATACGAGGCTAGTAAAGGCCATCCCACAGGAAACGTATGCATTGGGATGTGTGTAATCCCATTAGAGAAGCACATGGGAAGCCCGCGTATATGCTATCCTAGTGGTCCACACAGTTGGTGGAAATACCACCTATAAGAATCTGGTATGGGGCATTACTAGAGGAGGGGAAGGGAATTTGGAATCCTAGTTGATGTGACTTGTAGTATAAAGAAGCTATATAATGTGGCACGTTTTGATGTGCGACAAAATTTTTAATACCATGAATTGATTGTATCCATCCGACACACCATGAACATTGCATGATAATACTATCACCCATGACATCTGATCATCTAATATTAGTCATCCTTGTATGATCCAAGCCAATCCAACAATCTCTAATCATCCACACTATGGTCTTATACCCCAAATCATTCAAAGGATACATGATTCCATAGTACCCCCAAGTGGCAGGAACACCTCCATGATCTTGTTTCTAGATAGTATTGATGGACTCACCTAATGAATGAGGGTCATGTGGAATATAAGATAACATGCATGAAATTTCATTTGCATGAATACAATGAAATAATTATTATTAATTGAGACTGAAGAAAATGCAGTTGCGAGGCCACATCATGGATCTTGATCATTTAGGAATATGAGTTAAGTGTGGCCTTTACCTCTTGCACATGATTTTTTCACCACCAAAGAGGATCTGATATGGAAAATAAAAAAACTGATATATATAGAAAATCTATATCTGCATTTTATGATTAAAAAACATATGTTCTCACCTATTCAATGACATTGTTTGAATAGTGTTTCTTATGTGATTCGAAGATAGTGAAACAATGTGATTAACACCTATAAATAGAGATTCCCCAATCAAGGGTTTAGTGTTGAGAAAAAAAATTGAAATCTCGTGTTCATGAAATAACAGAGATCCTCATTGAGAGGTTTTGCATAGCTTTAGCTTGTGTATGGAAATAAGTCATCCTGGTAATAACCCTACACAAAGGATAATGCTCCCACAAGAACTAAACATGTTCTTTGAACTCTTGTGTTTATTTGTAATGTTATGTTTCATTAAACCATACAAAGGAAATGTGTAGAATCTCCCTTATTTGGGAGATACATACAAAACCATGAAGCCCTTGAGTTTTATGTGTCTTGATTCAGATTTACACAAAGAAGAGAGACCCCTGAAGGTTATACACACACACAGTGTGAATAAAATAAATGATCTTCTTGATAAACTTGTTCCAGGAAGAATTCATCTGGTGTAGAAACAAGAACAGATGCTCTACTTTGTTTGCACGAAGGTGTTATTTCATAATATAATGTACATATACACTGCACCTCGAGAAAAAGAAAAATCCAAGAACACTATATTCCCATACTCATATGGGTTTGTACATAAGATATATTTTTCCACATAATAATGTGAGGCTCTCTTGATTTGTGATTTAGAAGAAATAACAAAACATTTAGAATATAAATAACAAAGGAAGCAAACAAGTGTTTATTCATGTTGCATAAAATCAGATCTAAACATATATTCATGAACATGAACTCCTGAAGGAGTTGAGTGTGTATATTGATAATGATAAGGAACTAAGTGAAAATTATATGGTTAGACTCATGATATACACACAGTGAAACCAAAAAATTGTTTCAAGTGAACATTTTGTTTTCGAGTATACAAGAAAAACATTATAAATTCATACAAACAAGCATAATCAATTACACTGGTGAAAAGTAATTGAAAAATATGGAAGGGAATGTTTTGAAGGCCATATAACTCATTCCCAAATCATTATTATATGATATTACCAAATACAATATGTTTTGACTCCATTAAACCCATTCGTGAAGTGGAATATTTTTATGACTAATGCTGAGAAGAATTATAGAAGATCTTTTATCCATGTAGACAACATTTGAGAATTTAAAAATATAGACATAGCTGATATTGTGAAAATTAATTCATGCATTTTAATATTCCTAAAGAAGTTGAGCACACCAATCTCACACATAAATGTGAGGCCATATATTCTATATAAGAAGAATGAATTTCCTAGAGTTGTTGCACTGAGGCCACTCATCAATACAAGTGATTAGATTTAATGAGAAAGTCTAGCATACCATACTGTAGGCTATTGAATATTCATGAAAAGGTAAATGAGAGAAGTTGAATCAACAATCTAGTGAGGGAAGAACATATGATCAATCTATTTTGAATCAAAACCTCCAAGAACATATGTTTCCTCTTCTGTGATCTAGGAGTAAGAAGAATCCTTTGGGATTCTGGAGAAAAAGTCTTTAGTGAAACTCTGTAGTAGGCCCATGATATTCTAGTAACCTTATGGGATGTGGTATAAGAAACATCATGTGGTACGTAGAATATATACAATGTTACTATCTATCAAACATTTTAATTATTCATTTTATAATAGTGGAGAATCTGTGTTTAGGAGAATGACCAAAACAATAAGTTGTACGCCATGGTAATGAGACATGTAAATATTTGTGTTTAGTGGATTTAAATTTATAACATAATTCGAGGCATGGATGAGAGACACAAGAATTGTGGATTGAGGCTTTAACTAGCCAATGATTATTAATTGAGAAGAATCAATTTGTGAAAAGTTTAAAGACATCAATGATTCACCCCTCCCCCTCTTTGTGATTTCACACTAATCTAGAAACATCAATATGAGTTAAACATTATTTGGGAGAAAATGTTTTTGGAGGTTTCATTTTTAATTCTCAGATTTTTATTTTTATATAAGAAGTGATTATCAATTATTTACTCATCATGATTAGGATTGGCTCTTGAATTTCAAATAAAATTTTATTTGATGATTTTTTTGAAATTAATGTTTTTGAGGGAAATTAATAATCCTAGAGATCATTTAATGTAAACATGAATTAGTGGATATGATGTTATAATTAATTTTTGGGAGGTATAGTTGGAGTTAATTTGAATATGTATGATATTAAACTATTATTGTGTTTTGTTTTTAGAAAATATATATCATGGATCATTTCTTGAAGAAATCCCATTATTCCCCCAACTACATCGATAATGAATATATATTTTAATTACTTGGAAGTAGATTTATTGGGTACTGTATCCCCCCAAATTGACCATTTCATTGATATATAATGAGTTACCCATATCAGACACCTAGTGATGTTTACCCTTTAAATAATATGTTCCCGTGAATTTTGTGTTCCCTATATGAGAAATGTTTTGGGGATTTTATATATTAATCCTAATTATAAATGGAACAGAGGTCCCAAATTGGATGGTTTTTCTATCAACATTAATTACACAACCCATTATTCGGTCAAGGGTCATCATCCATGGGAATTTGATCTAAATAATGAAATACCTTATTATAATGATTAGTTATTACTCATGTACATGGATATTGTGTTTGGAAGTCCACTTTCAATGTTTTTATAACCTTCAAGCCTTAAAATATTTTTTAATTAGTTTTTGGATAAGATATAAATTCCTTGTAAAAACAATTCTAGGATAGTCATTTTCTCTTCCTGTAACGGAGTTTTAATATTGTTATGGGATATTGAGCCATTATTTTATAATTCATTTCATTATTTGCATAACATTTGTCTTTTTAGGATATTTTTTTACCTCTTGAGGGTCAATATTGTGTTATTTTATACTGATCAATTTATGTATAAATATATAACTTAATTTTCATTATTTTATGGTTAATAGGTTTTTTATTCTTTCATGGGTGTCATCGATTTGGTGGAATTAGAATTTTAGAAAAATATTAGTTTAAGGTGTTTTCTTATTGGGATTCATTTTAGTTAAGTTATTTTTATATAATTAATAAATTTTATACATTATACTCATTATATATTTATTTATTTTGGTGATATTAATTTCATATTATTAATCATTTCATTACATCAAATTAATGAATGAATTTTGTTTTCATTGGATATATCTTTACATTCCATATGGGATATTGTCTACCAATGTTTTGATAGAATATATGTATTAAAAATTATAGGTACCACATAATAAAATGGATTCCATTATTTTTTATTTTAAATATGTTTTGGTATATTATTCTTGTAATATTATTGGGAAACATGTGGTATATAAAATTATATGTCACCATCCTCGCTGGTAGCTTGGGTGGGTTTAATTTTTCATAAGATAACTTAATTTCAGGAATATATTTCATTTTTAAAAACATAATGTAAAGATATATAAAAAATTGAATATTAATTATTCAACCTATGTAGTCATTACCATTAAATAATTTATTATATGATAAACATATAAATTATTCCAAAATAAATAATGTTTTATTTTATTTTTAAAAATATTTCAATATTGGAGTTCGTAGAATGATTATTAATTTATCTATTAGAATGAAGCAAATTGACGATAAATAAATTAATGAAAATTAAATGAAATTATATTATTCTCATCTACTAAAAACTATTATTATTTTTTCTTATAATGTAGTACATAAAATGAAAATTTATATAGTGATTATATCATGTGTCAAATAGATTAATAGTGTAGTGTGATTTAAGAGATCAATATATCCTTCTAATGGTTATCATATATGAATATAATAGAAAATATAATAATCGTTTGAATAATATATAACATTTCTATTTATGTTATCTAATCAAAATGAAATTGGATTCAATATATTAAATGAAGTTTAGAGAATGTATCATTTAAGGATATGTAATGAATTTTGAAATATCTCGTTATGGATTAAAAATAATTATATAGTTTTTATCACTTGATTCAAAAAATGGAATTGAATAATCTACAAAGAAATAAAAAATGTTATTACTATATTATTCATTATTGTATCATAATACAGAGCTACTTTTGTCCCTATTTTATCGAATATAGAAATTCACAATTTTTCCAATGTTTTTTCTAATTCATTTGTGACGGGGTGTCCATTTTATATTATAATATAAATTTCAATATGAAATTTAAAATTAATTTATAGAGAAATGTATATTCGTCAATTGGAATGATCTTTATAATGCTAAAATTAAAAAAATAATATTAATAAAAATACAGAATCCAAATATAATGACCGAAACAAAATTGAATACAAAATAATTTGTATGTTAAATTTATGAATAGAAAAGATGAAAATTAATATATGATCCCATAGAAAAACGTATACAATACATTAGGTTTCAAGAATAGAGGAATAATTATTTAATATATAAAATTATTGATAACTAGTTATAACACTATTTTTAAAAGATGAAAACCCATGTATAATATTTAGTAATCTATATATTATTTCTCATTTTAGTTCATAAAACTATAACAGTAATTTTTTCCAACTAATAAAATAATTTTATTAAAATATATTGAATCATACTAATAATATATTACATATAATTTCATAGGATTCCTTATAATTTGAATATTAAAATTTTTAAATTTAAAAATAAATTTCTACAAAATATCAATTTATTTATATTATTAAATGGTGTCATCAACTATTTCAAGATTAAAATATTTTAATGAAATAAAACAGCTAATAGAAAGGTTAATATGTTATTCTTTATAAGGGGTTATATCTATATTCATCCTTTATGATGTGTTTTTTAATAAAAATATAGAAGTTGATTTTTAATCTAGGTGTTTCAACACATTCCATTGAAATCAATAGTATGAAATTTTTGTGGTCATGGATGTTATAGATACTAAGAATGTCAATTAATATATTTTGGTTATTTTGAGAATAATATTCAATAATGTGGATTAGAATATTAGAGTCTAAATTTGAATGAAAGTGGAAAAATGGAATTGAAAAATATATGAGAGTGTAGATAAATTTCTTATGATAATAGTTAATATGATGTTGTGGTTTATACTTAAGGGGTTATATGTGAGGTTCATACCTAATTAAATAATATGAAAATATAATATTTAGAATGCTTATGCTATTAAATCAGTTTTTATTTAAAAATTAATTTACATATGGAATAATAATTTAATTTAATATATGTTATCTTAAAATCCCCTTGTATGAAGTAACCATAATGACTAATATTTTATATGAAGTGAAACATGTAGATTCTTGGTTTAATTAACATTATTTATTAGATGATATGATTTTATAAATAGATTTAAAATAATAATTAATACTTATATTAGTTGTTTCACTTAAATTATTTTGAGTAATATTTTCTTTCTTTTTGGAATATAATTATATGACTATTATTTAATGTAAAAAAAAAATCAAAATTTACAACATCACGATTGTTTAAATAAATCATGAATTTGTGTTTGGTATTATATTTCATCGTCATTCATTTAGTCCTAATGTGATGCAAACAATTTATGTTCTAAAAAATTATTTTAATTTTATATTATGTAGAAATATAATTTAAAATAAATCTCAAATCTATTGAATCCCTATAGTTACAAGACTAAATGGTTTGTTTTGATTGTCAGAATTTGATGTAAATGGGATGTGGAATGTGATTTTATGTCAATATAATTTAATGTGTCCATTAATAGATTTATTTTGAAAACAGTAATTGCACATTCATATATAAGAATTTTGGAAATAATAAATTATATATGAAGAGGATAAAATTAATTGTAGATGATAATAATAATTATCAATTCATAATTTATTCCACATTCTAAATATAAGAAATCACTAAGAATAACACAATGTTAAAATATAAAAAATATATTTTACAAATGAATATAATATGACCGATATATATAGATCATGAATTATATAAAAAATTAATCATTATAAAATTCCTAATGAAATCACATGAGATGAAATCAGAATATATAAAAATTATTTTGAATGTCTACATTACCAGAAAATAAAATTAATCTCCATAAATACCATTTTCTGAATGGCCTAAATTCCTTCTTTGTTTATTTATTTTTGAAAACCCCATATTCATGGGATGAGGGGGACCTTTACAAGGAATGCAAGATTAAGAGATTAATTGGAAGGAAGGTTTAAGAGACATTATAAGACCCGAAGGTCTTATAGAATTCAAACAAACTCAAACAATAATGAAATGACCCTCCCAGCATCTACATAATGATGGTATCCCTCAAACTTCACATGTTTGTCCATCTAAGCTTCCCAATCAAGCACATGCTGGTCCCGATTATACTGACATACACTTATATTCTTCAAAATAAGTTGGTTTTTCTCTTGTGAGTTCTCCTACATGAAATCCTCCCCGGGGAATGCTCTTTTCTGTAGAGTCTTTCTTGGGAAACTACACTAATAATTTGTCCTAAATGCATTGAGGTGTTCCGAAGTCTTTAATGTTGGTATGAAGGCCTTACTGACCCGATGTCATGGGTGGCCCGAAGATCATAAGGACTCCAAACACACACTGGTGGACCAAGGTAAATAGTTCCGGCTACTATAGTATTGATGAGTACCTTCTACAATAACACCTACATTATCATCTACTATACCCCATAATACCTATTACAGTACCTACTACATTACTGATTTAGTACAATAGAATTATGCCTCTTCTTGGTTTTGAACAATGGTCTCATGGATGCACTTAGAACAGTTATAGAATTTTAGCACAACGTACCAAGTAGTTATTCACTAATTTTCCCCAAAAAATTTGTTATAAGATCCATTTTAATAAGTAATAGAATAGTGTATGAAATATATAATATTAAATAATTTTTATTTTATTAAATATGACCTGTAATAAAAAAATAATTACGATTTAGTATCATATTATACAATAGATATTTTAAACTAGGTACAACTTTATCAATCCATACTCATAATTTGATCTATTAACTTCTTGATGACTTATCAAATTCGAAATTAACAACATATAGTCTTAAAAATTTATATCTATATCAATAATCACATTATATTACACTCCATGGAATATTTTTTTTGTTTCTATTATGTTTAGTTTTATGAGTTTTAGGATAATGTTTTAATTATGTTTTTTGTTATTCAAGTGGATAATGATATTGGGGGAGCATTTAGAGATAATAGAACTTTATTTTCTGTAAATCTTACCTATTGGAAACTATTTTTGGGTACCGAGAGTCTGGTGGAAATAGAATAGATCTGTATAGTTACAATGAATGATATTAATATGAAGTTAGTATCTGGTGATCTATCATTGATTTTTTAGACCCCATTAAAACTATATTTACTATGTTGGGTGTTTCTCTTATGTTTTTTTTGTAAAATTTACATTTAATTTATTAGAAATCTTTTATTAAAAGATATTAATTGTTTTTTATATATATCTCCCTCTCATATCTCATTTTCATTGTCTAACTTATAGGAATTATTTATAAATATTTTAAAAATGGAATCATAATATTCTTATCAACATTGTCTTTGTATCTATAAGAAATATGGTAAATAATTTTTTTGATGTAATGATTATTTATGAAAATTTAATACCCTAATAAATGTCTTTAATATGTTTATTTATTTTATGATTATATATTTTTCTTAGAGAAATTAAAGATCTCATCCATTGGAAGTATCTACATATTATTATTTTAAGAGAAAATTTATATCACCATTTTTTTCTAAAATTTGTTCATATAAATTTTTTATATTTTTGAACTATAAATGAACAACTATTAATGTGTTATAATTAGTGACTTATTCAGATTAATTCATCATTATTTCTATGATCATAATTTTATTGATTGTGTAATATTGATTTTTTAATCTACTAGATTTTTTGAATTTGTTTTTTATGATTATAATTACCAAGATTATTAGCCATTAAAAATATTAAATTGTAAAATTCATTAATGGATAATAAATTTTCCAAAAAACTATTGATTAAAATGATTTCAATGTTATTTAATACATGCGTTGAATAGGTACCTCTATTATGTTTTTTAATATTACAAAAATTTGAGTTTCTTAGATTTTTATTAATGTTACCGAATTATGAAATACATATTTTCCAAGGAAATCGATACAAAAAAAATTATAACTCTGTAAAAAATATTGTGTACTAGGGATAAATATACTGATGGAATTGTGAAATTCATTAGAGTGGTTTGGTATTTTTTATGATAGAAATTAATTTTTATTAAAATTATGGTTAATAACATAAATATTTCTTAATGAATGAAAAATGAATTATTTGAGAAGAAATTTGTTGATTAATTTTAATGATTGTGATAATAGAAACAGATACTAGTATTGTGTATGTTTTATTCCAAATTTTGTATGTGAAAATAAATGATTGAGAACAGATTTGTTATTTAAAATATTAGTGATTATATTTAAAAACCATGTTATTATAGAGTAAATAATTTTTCAAATTTATTATTATGCCATAAAAATTCATATTAGTAATATAAATATTGTGTAAATTTTAATAAAAAAGACATTTTTTAATTAAGTTTTTTTAATAATTATTAGTTTAATTGAATTGTGTAAAAAATATTACAATTTTTATTTGTGAAGATAACTAATATTTTTTATTTAAGCATATAATAATTTAATCTATTCTAAATTTAGGGTATGTTCTTGAAATACATATTTTTTATTGAGTTGTTAAAAATACTAATTTTTGTAAATAAGTATTTTCTTTTTAATAAACAATGTATTTTTAGTGTCTTAATAATTTTTCAATGTTATTTCAAGTACCCACTATATTGGTTATGATATATTTAATCCAATTTACTTAATTTTAATCAAATTTATATATTATATTAATATATGTTTTTGTTTGGGTTTAATAATGAGTTATTTTAATAAACAAATTTCAAAATGCATAATGTTTCACATTTTGAATTGATAAAAATAATACATAATAGAGAGTGTTATGAATGAAATATATAAAAAATAAGTGTATAAATATAATTTTCATTTTATACAACTATTATTATTAGTATTATAGTTAATATAAAATCATATTTTTGGAAACAAAATACAATTTTTAAAAACCTATTGTCTCACTATGACTATGAGATTAATATTAAATGAAAAATTTCTAATTTTTTGATTAAATTTTTGAAAAATGGATTCCATATTTGGAATCATAAGAATTAGTAATTTTAAATGTGTTTAATATACTTTTATACCATTTTTATTAGAGAAAATAGCTAAAATTAATTACAATTAATAATGTAAAACTGTGTTTACCAAGTTTGTCAAACATTAGAATTAATAGAATAATTACACTCGAAATAATCCAAATCCAATTTTATCAATATAATACAAGCTTATACCTTATTGGATCGTGAATGGAAAATTGTTTGGTCATTTTGGTAGGTAAAAATGTGGGTTCACCAAACATTCATTTGAAAAATACCATGTGTGTCTGGATCCGATGAATAAAAGGCCAACACTCTCCCCCACACATCCCACCATCAAAAAAAATCTCAATTTTTTTTAATGAAGATAACATAAAAAATAATTTCACCTTTTCCTAGGATCCACAATTTGGTAAGAAATCCATCCATGGAAGGCCATTGATGGAATCAAAAATGAGTTACCAAAGAAAGAGGTTACGTCCACCAATATACATTTTTTTTATTTCTCCACCACATTAAATTATTATTGTACCAAGATTAATAAATAACCATTGTATCCTCAATATAATGAGATATATTAATGTAAATTGAATAAAATAAAAACAAACACATACTTAAATCAAATTGGTTATTAAATCATCATTCGTGTTTATGGTGAACTACCACAACATGAAATAATGTCATTCATTTAACTATTTAAAATTCATATTTTTATGAATAACGATGGACTTAAATTTTTTATATGATTTCAATGATTATTATATCTTAATTATTCTTTTAGATTTATTCTATCATATAAATACTCCGGACGTTACATACTGTAGGTCATATGATAACACCACTCATGAGTATGGGGGAATATCGCCTAAAAAACTGATATAAAATATTTTCACCAATATAGTATACACAAGATAATAAGGATAACTGTAATAAATATATTTTATAAAAGCGAAACAATTATGATATTCATAATATAATTATATTTATATAGACATGATATAATATATTAGTCATACCATTTTACAAACTAATAATTTCATAACATCATTCAGTGTTGCGTGGACTACCAACAACTTGAAGCAATGTGATTATTATTATTTTAAAAAAACATCAGTATATATATATAAGTATATATAATCATATTGTATTTTATTTAGTATATAATGTTCCTTTGTGATTTATAAATTTTACAAAACGTATTTCTATAATGATCAATGAAAAATAGAACATTACTTACATGTATGTATGACCTACAATCTATATGATTGTAACATTGGATGATTTTTGGTAACAATAATTCAAGATTAAATTTAAGAGTATCAATGGTTTATTAATATAATAATTATTTTTTAATTATTAATCATGTTTTTTAAAATAGTTACCCCATTGATAGTATTTGACATATTAATGTTGTTTTTGACACATAAGCTTGACCAAGTAAAACAATTAGTCTTAAACAAAATTAACTATGTAAAACCGTAAATCATTTTAATAATTGAAATATAGGAATTAATAATCATGAAAAATGTTCTCTTGAAATTTAATAATTAACATATGTTTATTATTAATGGAGTTAAATAAACACAAGAAAATTCATACTCAATGTAAGGGACTTTATCTCAATTCTATTTAATAAGGATTTTCTTGATGTTTTGCAGTTGTGTTATTTTATATGTTTTACATGAAGAACCTTTTGAAAATTTATATTAATAATTTTTCTATACTCATGGTAATTTTTTTTTATTTTTTTCATTTATTTTGATTAAAATTTAAATATTTCAAAAGTGACAACATTATTTTCATCTAAATAAATCATTCTTTTAATATTTTCAGTCAAATTCACATTATCATCCATGTATATGTTTTTAAAATTATTTTTTAAATGTTTAATATAGATTAAAAATATTTATAAATTACATTTAATGTTTCCTTTATTTAATATGTTTCCAAAAAGATAGTTTTTACATGTTATAAATGGAACATTTTTTCAATTGAAAAATGAAATGTACTATAATTCATGTATAGAAACAAAAAAATTAATTATCTACTTGAATTTTATATTTTACTAGATTTATTTTCATAAATAAATGTTTTACAAATAAAATCCCTTATTTTCTTTTTTTAGTATTATTGTTTTTGAAAATGGGTTTTGAAATGAAAAATATATTATTCATTGAAAATTGAATTTTGGAATAAAAATTTATATGAAATTTAATATTGATTTGAAAAGGAATCAGAAATAGTTTTTAAATTGATGAAATGTTTCATTTAGGTTGTGGTTGTTTTGAATTATATATAATGGATGTTCAATATAGATCTAGGTGATCCTGTAATTGATTAAATGATGGTTGTACCAAGATAAAACTCCATTTAATTTGGTAATTATTATGTTCTCTAGTGAATTTTTTTGTTAGATGACTATATAGTTATTGAAAATTATAAGGGTTACGTAAGGGATGTATGAGATGATTTTTCATGGTACATATATAAATTTTATTGTCATGATAATGTGTTTTCATGGAAATTAATTTTTTTCAAAAGGTAAAATAAATGATATTTATATATATATACTAACACTTAGGTCTAAAATGTTGTTTTCACATAAAATGGGATTTCAAGGGTTGTATTATTTTTTACTCAAATAATTTTTCCATCCTTTGGGGTCCCATACAGATCATTTATTGCTAATCACACATTTTTTACTATTTTTCACATTATTATAGGATGAGTAATGTAATAAAAGAATTCATATTGAATGTTCTATATATTTTCCATTATATTAAATCATGCATTTTTTATAAAATTTGTATTATAGAAAATGCACACATATAATAGGTGTCCACTTTTTCTTTCATTTCTGAGTTATATACTAATTATATATAACTCTCATCCTAAAAAATATCCTCGAAGGGAAAGAATGGAAAATTATTTACTAGATTATATAATTATTTAATGATTATGATAGGGTCTTTGTATTTTGTATCAAAGGTTGATTTAGATAAAATTATAAGATATAGTAACATTAATAGTTTTAGTAGTATAGATCTTATCTTATTATTATTTTAAAAAGATATATCATTTAAAGAATAATGTTTTGATTAATCTAAAAAATATTTTTTCAAAATCATTTTCTATAGAGGAAATAGGGAGACTATAGTAAGAATTCACCAAGATGAAAGTATCCCAAAAATTATAATCACAATAAGGTTAGAAATGTAAAATAATATTTTGTGGTAGTGAAGGATCCATTGACCTATAATATAAACATTTTGGGTATCCACACAAGAGAGGATCATAATATATCACATTAGAACATGAATATAGTATATAATTTCATGAGAAACCATCCCAATATTATAATGTATCATCTTACCGAGTTCTTATCAGATGATGGATCAGTTTTGTGGAAATGATATAAAATTTTATGGGTTCTTTAAAATATAAAAAGGAAATTATTTACATTTACAATATTTATAGAGAATCTAATCAATAGTTGAACTTGGTTATGAATACCAGAGATAAATAAGATCTTAATTCCATCTAATCAGAAACATTACTAGATATTTACCTTGAAATATATGTCCCTAGGTTTTCAATATTCTTGAGGAAAAGAGATTCTTATAATTGAGAAAAATATAATGAATTCAAAATATAATTAAAAGAAAACATCATAAGATCGACATTGTATGTGCAAGATTTATTCTTTGAGAGTGATTAAATGATTTAATTTTTTTACTCAGCATTGAAAAAAACTACTCTATGTTCTTTGGACGCATAAGAATTTAATATCAATGAAAAATTGTTTTATTGGGATTACTTGGCTATGAATAATTTTTCTATTTCTTATGTTCCTCATAATGATGAATGTAAAAAGAATTCAAGATAAAAAAAATTATGGGAAAAATACATAAAATAACTATATAGGTATAAAATTGATGATCTAATATTGTATTAGGTGTGGTAAAAGAACCCTATTGAACGCATTTTGATATCATCTAAGTGTTTCAAATGTGAAATGTTTTTCCAAATGGCATGCATATTTCAAGAGAAGAATAATGAATAATTAATGAATATGGTAACCAATTGTCATCCAACAGTGAGATGTTTTAGTTTCACTAAGTTCGTTCATTAAGTAAAAGTGTGTCAAAATTTTGTTACACAAGAGGAAAATCATCATGATTAAAAATTGATGGGTATATAGAGATAATTTTCTTATAATACATTTTTATTTGGGATGTTAAATGAAATGGTTTTATCTATGTTACATGGGTATTCATTTTATAATAATACCATATTGTACTCTAGGTCTTCAAAATCTTTTATTTTTGAGAAATTTGATATTAAATTGGAAATATCATTTCATTATATTAATATAGAAAATTTGGTAAAAACATTAGTTAGATGTATTATAAATATCAAAATTCATTACAATATTCCCACTATTATTAATGGTGTAGAATTTTCAGAAAATGTTGTTGACCATGCCATATAAGAGTTTGATTTAATTCATTGTATGCATTTTCTCAAATATTGTTAGGTTTAGATAGATTGATGTTCTAATGTTTTTGTGTTAAATGATTTCAATCCTTTGAAAACTTTTTATGAAGTCAGGAAATTGATTACTGATAGATATGACAGTTATCTATATAATATTGCTGAAAATAATGAATCTATTCAAAATAGTGGTGTACCTCCTATAAGTGATTACATAGAATTTTTCTATATGTCATTCATGGTATTATTATTGATCGAGAGGTTGTGTTTTATATTTACTTACCACCTAATTATATTATATTTTTTAAACCCACATATCAAATGGATCATGTCCAAATTTTTGAAATGAAAATGAAATTACATGATTTGAATAGTAAAAGTTTCATTGGACCAAGAACATCACCATGGGGTGATCCTTTTTTTCATAAATGTAGATACGGTTTAATGAGACATTGAATTTATTATAGAGGCTTGAATAACATCACTATTACGAAAAAAACCATTTCATCATTTAAATTATTTATTTGATCATCTCCATAGAGAACTATAGTTCTCAATGGTGAAATATGGTAGATATACCATCATTATATTGTGAATGTGGAAAACAACCTAAGAAATTAATTTCACAATAGACATAGGAAATATGAATATGAATTTATGACATTTCGGTTACCTACATCACATGATTTATTTAAAATAATTCTGAATATAATTTTCCATGTTTTAATGGATATATTATTATTTTTTTGCTGATGACATTTTGTTACATTCTAAATTTAAAGAGGAATATAAAATCCATCTATGGTTTTTAATAAAAAAAGATTAAAATAAACAATATGGGAAATTTAGAAAATTTTAATTATTATTAATTAAAATTTCATTCAATTGAAATATTGTTTCCAATGAGGGAAGAACATATGAACCAACTAAAAAAGTTTTTTATGAATGTTGTAATCCCACATATATCACATATAAAACTAGTTTTATAGGATTATCTGGTGACTACTTGTGGGTTCTTTTAAAAATTACTCAGTTTTGTAGAACAATTCCTGTTTTAAATATAAAAAGAGTAATATAAATCTAGACAAATGAATGATATTATTTTTTCAGAATCTAGAAAAACATTGTAAAATGCTCTAGTTTTGTACCTACCTTCCAAAAATGGTAAAATTTTAATCTATAGGATTATTAATTTAAAGTATTTTTTTTAACTTATTGAGGAATGATCATGTAATTTTATATGCATCATATCATTTGAATAATGATGAATTAAATTACCATACACATGATTTAGGATTCAGTTGTGATGTTTTTTTAAAAACAATTGAGGCATCATTTTTTGAAGTAAATTATGAAATATATAATTAAAAAATTGGATTATATATTCACTTTGATATATTTAATCTATAGATAGATAAAATGTCTAAAAAATTAAGGATCGTGATTTCAGGATTCATTAATATATTAGATAATAAAAAAATATAGCCAATGATTTCAGTCAAAAAGGTAATGCTTAATAAGCCATTCATTACATGGAATGAGATACTGTGTTTAATGATTTGATTAATTTTTTACTAGAAGTGTTGGATGTAGGTATATCCTCATTTTTTGGGGTTTTCTAGTAGTCATAATTTTCTAAAATAATTATGAATTTTCATAAGGATAACAAATATTTGCATGAAATGGTAGAATATATTTAGAAAATTATGTTTCCTAATTTTAATATTGATTAACAACTTGATTTATGATTTTAAAAAAGATTATGTGACCTTTATGATTTGTAGTTTAGGAAAGTGTTGTTGAAGAAATATTATAGTTCTTTATTCTCAATTTATACTGGAATCACTAGGATGTAAAGATATATTATGGAGTGTTAATCGTGATATTGAATGAAAGGTGATATTGAAAAATTTAGCATGGAGTGATTTAATTTTGAATAAGTCAAAGAATGAATAAATTTTCCAAATTTTATTCTTTATCATTTTCCAGTAAAAGAGAGGAAATGTGAGAATATATCAACGGATTATCTAGTATGATCATTAGAAAATTATCATTGAAATAATTGGATTTTGTTTATTATTGAAAAAATATCTGTATCACCACATTTCCTTCATATTAGAGATATATTTAATTTATATAATCATTATAAAATATATCAAATGGTGATAGTTATGTTAAACGGGGTTTATTTCTCCATATTATCATACCATGATTGACGTTTCACATCTAATTTTTGAAAAGGACTTCAGAAGTGTGGGGTACTGAGTTAAATTTCCATAAAACATTATATCCTCAATATAATGGTCTGTATAAGTGCAAAATCCAATCCATGGAATATATTAATTTTTATTATAATATGGAATAACATAAGTTTTGGGATTAACATATTTTTTGAGCTTTCATATAATTATAGTTTACATTCCAGTTTAACGTTGGCACCATTTGAGAAATTGTATTTAATGTTGTTTCAGATAGTGGATATTTGGGATGATTTAAGAGAACAGATGTTTATGAGACTAGTATAGTAAAATAAATGGATGAGTATTTGAAACCGATTAAGTGAATAATGAGTATAACTTCGAGGATGAAAATATTTTATATGGATAACCGGAGGATATATTGTTATTTCTAGGCAGTTGATCATATCTGTCATAAGGTTTATCAATGAAAAGTGTGTTGTGTATTGATAAAAAGAGGGAACTGAGTACATTTTTTATTATAGAATTTGAAATCCTAGATAAATTTGGATTATTTTCCTATTTTTTTACTTCCTCTGAGTTTGTCTTAGGTACCCAATGTGTTTTAATATTCAATATTGAGGATAGATTCCCCTGATTCATCTCTTGTTTTAATCCCTGAAGTAGTTCATTTGGAAGAGAATATTTATTATGTGGAATATCTAGTTAAGTTTCATCACCATAGAATGACATTGTTGAATAATATATTGATTCACCAAGTTATGGTTTTATATAAGACCCATAGGGTTGAAGAGGGAACACATAAATCTAAAAAAAATCGATAAGCAAGAGATTACCCCGGTTATTTAATAAGTGAATAAATTTATGGGGATGAATTTTATAAAAGTGGTGAATGATATAAAAAACTGGTAATTATATATTAAATTATTTTTCTTGTATATTAATAAGAATTACATAGTTAACTTTATAATAAAAATATTAATTAATTTTCAAATAAAAATTATTTTTAATTGAACACTTTACATAAAATATTTAGTATGATCGGTTAATTTATAAATTTTTGAAATTTAATTTGATGAAATTAATATAATATTTGAAATCATAATATCAAATTTTACTATGGGTGATTATTTTTGGGATTTTTATGATAATATTGATTTTTGATTTAAAAGTTCAATATATTGTTTTAATATAAAATGTCCTTTATTTTATTAATATAACAAATTTAGGAGTCCCAATATATTTTAAATTTTATTTAATGTATATTAATTATTATTAATTGTATATTTAATCCAATTATTTACATTTTAATCAATATTATAGTGGTTTTTATTATATGTATGTTTTTTGGATCTAAAAATGAGTTTTTTCGAAAAACTATTTTAAAATGAAAAATGTTAGGAATTTTTAATTAGTTATAATAATAACTAATAAGAAATGTTTTAAATTTAATTTCTATTCTATATAAATTATATATTATTTTAGTTTTATACATTTTCAATTATTATTCTTAAATTTATTATTGCTTCATATTTAAAAAAAATCATTTAAAAAACCCAGTGTCTCATTGCACCTGCATGATTAATATAAAATATAAATTTTCCGATGTATTTATTGATTTTTGAAAAATGGATTAGATATTTTATATTTTAATAATTTATATTTTATAATTGGTTCATCATAATATTTGACCAATGTGATTATAGAAACACTTAAAATAAATTACAACAATGATGTTAAAAACTAGTATAATTAGTGGTAAAACATTAAAAATAATTGTCCAAATGACATAGAAACTTTTAAAACACATCTTTACTAGACATATTGAGATCATAAAACTTTAAGAATCTATAATGGACCAATATTGGAGCATTTTGGTATGTAAAAACATTGTTACACCTATCATTCTTTGGAATAATACGATGTATGCCCTCTCCCCCATTTACAAAATGTCACACCCTCTCTGCCTCACACGACAAATTAGAAACAAATTAGTTCACAATAGATCATCCCCAATTACATATAAACATCTAAAACAACAACCTATACTGTTTCATTTGGGCATATATACATCCAATTAAGGCCTCTGTTGCAATCCAAACGGAGTTACCAGAGGAAGAGGTAATGTTCATCAATATACATTTGTATTTACTTCATTATCCACATCATTAAATTATTAATATAAAATTCCTATATAATACCCATAATATACGAAGCATAATTTTATTTTTTTTAATATTTATTTTACATAAAATAAATTAATCAATTTCATCAACTTGGTTATGAAATCATTTTTCATGTGTAGGGTGGACTACCACCTCACAAAACAGTGTTGTTCATTTTTCCATTACCACCTCTAATGGATTGAAAAATTATGGACACAATTTATATATTTGATATTTATCATATTAAAAGTTTAATTATAATTTTTTATTCAATATATCATATAACCATTCATTACATTCCATACTATAGTGTATATGACAAAGATAGTGGTATATATGAAAAACTACTTCCTCGTGAAGCAATGTGAAGAATTTTTCAATAATGAGTCACATGTAAGGTAATATTGATAACTATAAGTAGTATATAAGATATATAATAAATTTTTATTACATTAATTAAATAATTATATATCATTAAGTATAATATATAATTTTCCGCTTACAATTTCACCCTATGAAAAAGTGATAACAATATTCATGGATGTGTAGAATACCACCTCATCGGGGTGATGTGATTCTCTAAATTTCATCACCACATCTCCTGAAATATATATATATATATATATAATATGGTATTTATGACATAGTTATCAATATATAAATATAAATATTTGATACCTTCTTTCCATTATGTTCACAGAAAAATGGGAAAGTTAGTTATGTGTATATACGACCTGTTGTCTCCATGATCGCAACATTGATTCATTTTTTGGGAAAATAATTGATGATTTGCATTATTTTTATAAATTATGTATATATATTTTATAATTATTTCATAATTATTTTTCTTTATAGGTATTTATTTAGAACCCTTTTAGTATAACCTCCCAACAAAACTCTTTTTTGATATATAATATTATTATGATCAACGAATCGAACATAAACTGAAATTAAAAAGATAATATATATAAAAATGTAATAATTTAAATATATGTAAAAATAATCTTGAAAATAGTTCTCAATAAATTAAATAAATATCATAATCTTTTTACATAGGAAGAAAATTAAAATATTATCATTCAGACTCATGGTATGTGAATTTTTCACAATTCTATTCATTGAGGCATTTTATGATATTACACACATAAATTTCCTAATAAGATTTATATACATCCATTTTAAATGTTTAATATAATCATTTTATCAAAATTCACTGTACTTATTATTATTTTTAATTTTATTCTTTTATTATTGATAGGATTTAAATATTTCCAAAATGATAAGGGTTATTGGTTTTATATAAATCCCCTGTAAATTTATTCCATCCAATTAAATAATTCTTAAATATCAATATTTTAAAAAAAGTTTTGAAAATATTAGCATGGACATAAAATAATTATAATAATATTTTATTTCCTTTTTACTTTATTTTATAGTTTTCTAAAGGAAAATATTTATTTCATTTAATATAACATTTTGGAATTTGATAAATGAAATGTTCTATTTTTAAATTAATGTGACAACAACCATTCCTATCACCATGTAATTTATTTGTTTTTTAGAATAAATTAAATTATTATATTTTTTCATAAATGAAAAATCGTATATTCATTTTATATGAGATTTTGGGTTTGAGAATAAAATCTTCGAAAGAAAAGATAATTTTTTTTTATTTAGAGAGAAAAAAATATTTCTACATATAAAATAGATTAGAATATGAGTTGGAATGAGTTTTTAAATGATTAAATGTTGAATTATTTTTTTGTTTTTTGAAATTTTTTACAATGGGTTCTCCCCGAAAGTGTGGGGAGAGACTATTATAGCTAAATTTATGGGTTCTCTTAGATGGTTCTACAATGCATTAGGTAATGATTATATTATCTAAATAAATATATTTGAATTTTTCTGTATTGTTATTCCCATTTTTAATTGTTCTGTATGGGTTATATATGGGTTAAATGTGATGACTTCCCAAGTTACATGTATTAATTTTATATGATGGGTAATTTATTTTCCTGGAAAAAAATTATTTTCAATGGGTAAAATATATACCCATTGGAAATTAATGATATTTCCATTTATAATTAAAATATTATGTTTTCAAGAAAAGAGAAATAATGTGTTTTAATGTGTTTCAATAGACCAATGTTTTATATATTTTTGAATCCATTACTAATATTTTTTCTCTGAAACGATGTTTTGGAATTATGTTTCACCATATTTGAGGATGGGTAAGCTAAATGAAGAAGTAAAAATGAAAATCAAGAATATTTCCATGAAAATAAATCATGAATTATTTTTCTAAATGTTTTATATCATGGTAAAATGGATACTAATCAAATGTGTCCACAAATTAATTTCTATTTGAGTTATGTTGTAATTCTCTAAAACTATAAACCTAAAATAATCCTCAACATTATGGAATGTTAAATTCATGACTAAAACTCAATGTTATATAATTATTATGGTAGGTCCTTATATAATATGTTATTTTTAATAAGATATTCATATTTAATTTTGTTAATTTATTATTAAATTTTATTAATCCCATGAAATTCCATTGTTGTATGTGCCTTTTACACTGACACATTTTTATTGTGAAAGGAAAAATATATATTTTTAATATATAGCGATCTTTTTTTTAGTTAGAAATTATGTTATTGATATGAGATCCATGCATTAGGAATAGGATTTTGTTTCGAAAAAAAATATGATTAATTGATATAGTAATTTTTTATTTTAATAAAACTTTTATTTGGATACAATGGAATACATGTAGTTTGAAGTGATGAAGTAAGTAATTGTGTATTTAATTATAGTGGCACATAATAAATTATTATCATGTGTTTAATGATACTGTAAATTCATTAAAATCATTCAACAATTTATACAATATATTATTAGATATAATATAAAATATTTTAGATATTTTTATTTAGGGTTCTATTCTCACATCATGTATGTGCACACCTCAAGTACTTTGTTGTCATATTAATCAAATATAAGGTAATAGAAAGAGACCTCTATAGTAGATAGGGGATATAAATCAGACACCATGATATAAGCTCATGGGATTTGGAATTCATGTGGGAGGTGATATTAATTATTAATTTTATATTTCATTTGATGTGTTATTCACATTCTTGTTCTTGAGGTTGGATTTTGGTTCATATTGGGTGTATATTATTTTTGGTCATTTGTAGATTTTTAATACATATTGAATATATTAATTTCATTTACCACTAATTATTTTTATTTTAGTATTTTTTGAATCATACAGAGGTGATCAATCATTAGTGGGTAAATAACTCCCAAGGAAATATCCATAGACCCTTAGTTATATAATATTGAAAGTATTCATCCATGAGTGAAATATAGGATATGTAGATTTTTCAAACATGGCGATGTCATACAACTGTGAGAAATTATATGAATGTATCTAAGTGGTTTTTTATGGAATTAAATTTCAGAATTTATAGTTTCGGGATTAAGAGTCACCATATGATATATAATTTATGTGAATATTTATGGGAAACATATCCATCGAGGAATTTCCTGTTTCCTACGGATTATGGGATTTTGTTTTTCTATATTATAATTATGATGTTATTGTATGATTCTAAATTGTTTATTAATGATATTTTAGTGGATTCATACTTCTTTATATTATATTGGGACATGTAATATGTGTAAGGAAACATGTTTTAGACTAATCAAAATTTTAAATTTTTCTTGATTTATTAAAATATTAATAATTAGTTAAATGTTTTAAATATAATGTTATCTGTAATTTTTTAATTAGATAAAATATATGGAAGTAATTTTATGATATCATTTTAATGGTTTTTTGTTAAAAATGAAATTAATCTATATATGATGAATAACATGATTTTTTAGGTAATAGTAGTTTCATTATTTATTATGTACTATTGTAATGATATTTTTAGAGAGAGGAAAACGATGATACTAGTGGATGAGACTCATTTAATATAAGTTGAGAGAGTGTAAATTTATAAAGAAAATATAAAATATGAAATTTAGAATTTTCATTTGGTCTGAGGGTTTAATACATAAATAAAGACAATATTCATAGAAAGCCTCTATTAGGTGATTCAAAATTCAGAAAAAATAGATACAGAGTAACTACATGTTATATAAATTATATACATTAAATTTTAGTCACAATATAAACTAAAATTAGTGGATATGTTAAGGAAAAATAATATAATGTTTTCATACTGGGGAATGATGTGATTTAAAATATGATTGATTCTCTTATAGGAAAAAATAAAACTCTCATTGAATTAATGTTTTAGGGACCTACTCAGTTTCAATAGTATACTTTAGTCAAGGAAGAATTTACTAAGGCTTTCTCATGGAATGATTTTAAATTTATCATATAAAATATATTAATAAATATTTATGATTTTCCTTCTAATTATTATTTTTATGGTTTTTTGATCTCGTTGGTAATGGAACCCTCACATCAAGATTATGCTACATCCATGATATACATGCCCTACTAATCTAGATCATCCACCTCATTGAAAATGGTTAATTTATTCATGGTTGAAACCACATTTGGGACTTTGTTATGATAATGATACAATTTATATCAATCAATAGTTTTTCAGTATCTATTTTCATTGGAGTGTTTTTTTTTGAATAATACATTGTAGATGTGGACCGCTTATTCGTGGGAGGTATCACCCCCATGATCATATAGGACATAATAATAGACATTTATTTTGTTCATCCTCCAGCGGTTGAACAGGATTCTAAACCACATTATGTAGTGTTTACAATTCCCACTCTTTATGAAAAATAATAACCTATTCAAGGATGCCTATTTATAAATCACACATATTATTTGAAATTAGAGGAATATAAGAAAGCATGAGAAAGATTTTTATTATATTGATGCTTCCATATCCAAAATAAATTTTTCTATCAAGAATTGAAACAGTCTTCATCAATGTTAACGCAATGATTATATATATTATTTCAATGTTCTTAGATGTCTTAAAATGATAGTTATTTTTTAATTCCATCTGGTACCATTGATTTTTCTATTTAACTCATCTTTTTTAGGATGGATCAAATGTATTTATCATAGAGCATATTGTGAAAATAATGGAAATAAATTCAATGATGAGATATTCATAGACCAATATGAGGATATCCTTGCTTTCCTCTATGTATCATGTTCTTTTTTATTTACATTATATGTTGAACCTTTCAGTATGAATAAAGAGGTGGACTTGGAAAAACAATTGGTTTGGACCAACATATTTTTTATGTGTGAATATTCCACTATTATTCATGGTGTTAGAATATTTGACATTCATCTATGATGGTGAATGACTCTTAAATGTATCAAATTACTTGAATTTATCTCCTCCCTATATTACTTCATCACTCATGATTATCGAGAAGCTAAATCACTTCTCAATTGACTGGAAATAATGGGGTGAACTGTGAGGATTTATCATTTTTCAACATGCATCCTGAGGATTTTTTACACATTTTATCAAATTATTAATGTAAAATTACTTAATTTAGTCGAATTTATGATTTTTTAATCTATTTTTTGGATGTTTTTTCTTCATGGAAAGATGATATTTTTTTATGAAAAATATTTTCTATAGAATATGAATACTCATAAAAGATAATTGAGAATGAATATAATGTATGAAATTTTGATGATTCATAATTATAGATCCATTTTCTAAAAAATATATAACTATCCTCTTTAATGATTATAAACAATGAATTTATATTCTTTATTCTTTATTATGAACTACTGTTGGATATTTGATCAAATATTCATCTATTTTGTTTACCTACATTGATTAAAGGTGTAATCTATCCTTAATGGAAAAAAATTTCTAATGAAGATAAATGCACATTTACAAAAATATAAATATATATTAGTCAAATAACGAATTTGTGGGATGATTTTGTCATTAGTGATGTGTAATATGGTGAAAAAATAATGATATTACATTCTCTATTTTCATATAAAATGGCTCTATCATTGTGGTATTAGTTTAGTCATAGAGTACATAACGAATATACTATTCTTAATTAACTAAAAGAGTGTCAGAGCTATGGAAATATGTGTTATATCTAGTAGTTGCGTTAAAATAAATTTCAATTGGGTTGGGGATTTATATCATATTTCATCCAATAATATCATGAAAATTCTATTACTCTATTATAGATTATAATATTTATGTTTTAGGGATGTCATATCATTACTATTGTAGAAGATTTCCATGATGGGTTTAATATTTAGATTATATTCAATGTATTTCAGAGAACATGTATTGGGAATTGATATTGAATATGTTCTGATCATTATTGTTGATCTATAACTAGTAGATTGTGTGTAGGGTTAATCTATGATATGATATTTTTATCTCATTATTTATAAATTTATTTAATTATTGTGTTGCCTCTTCTTTAGTTTATATGTATTTTATTGCAAACAAACATGAATGAATTTTTTTTGATGGTGTATTAACTATGAATAATAAGGTGTAATGAATGGTGAAATCATTAAAATAATTCATAATAAGCGCATTTATTTTAATTAATATTGTAATCGCTTCTATTTCAATATTTTTTATATTGATGTATTTATTTCTTATTATTGTAATCGGTTATTAATAAAAAAAATTAGAACATATTAATTATTGTTAGAGATAAATAACCTAGATTAGTATTTATGATGAATATTTTTTAGATGAATGGGTTTATCAAACCAATAGAACTTGTTATGGATTTTAAAAACTAAATATGATTTTTTATATATAGTAAAGCTTAATATTGAATCTTTTTTCTATGTGAGAAATGTTTCATTGATTCTGTATATAATATGTATTGTAATGTATTTATTAATGATTTTCATGATGGATATTGAAAAAGAGGCTTTAATGTTTGATGGGATTTGAATATTGTTGGAAGGATTTCACAATACCATTCTATTATGGGGCTCTTCAGGTTATCAATGAGATTAAATCATTGATAGGAGATCTTATTTTCATTGGATTCAACAGGAAGTGCATGTTATAGTTTGTGGATTCTTGTTTGTTTTTAAAAGAATGGCTTTTTGGGATAATGATTTTTAATTAAACACTGAACATTTTTTGGATTCCAATATGAATATGTTTCCATAACCTTGAATTTATTATTTACTCCCTCAATTGAGTGGTTATCAACGGGTTTTTTTGTGGTATTAAATTTCTTTCGATGTTTTTTATTATCTAATTGTAAAATGTTTCTAAGATAGCCATTAAGATGTAGTATGACTGTAATAAATTCATTGTGATTTTATTAAAGGGGAAAAAAGCATGAACCACATTTATCGTGATTATGAACCTTGTTATTCTTGGATATATTTACTTTTCAAAAAGATTATTTATCAATAATATTTTATTGTATTGTATATAAAATAATGAAAATCAAATGAATATCGATAAGAAAATTACAACATTGATATATTATCTCTACAAATTGGATATATTTAAATGTTAGATCCTGAATATTGAATTGAATATTCATATATATATTTTTGATCCATGAATTTCATCCAATCTTATAAATGTTGTTTTTTTTATGTGATCGTTGATTGAAAATTATATCATTGAGATTTGATCCTTTTTAGGTCTCATATGGTGCTATAACATGCTAATATGGTCCTCCACTCAAATTAAAATATTCAAGATAAAACTGAATATGATTATAGAAAAGTGTTAGTGTAATAATCATCATGAGCATGCATCTCCTAGTATAATAATTATGTTAATATAAAATAACCTTTTCATTTTACAATAACGATGTAATTTTTATGATCAATGTAGTGATGATGATTTTGTAGGATCAATGTGTATGTGATGAGGTAAGAATATTGAGTAGTTAAATTTTTTTCAGGAAGACAATATTAGCATGAGAAAAATTATATTACTCTTGAACTCCTAATGATTATAGTTGTGAATCAAAATAAATTTGGGAATAATTTTATTGTTATTAAGAGGTATTTTTTGATCACGACCCATCCAATAATATTGAATATTTTTATATTGAATTTAAATTTTAGATTGAGGGGATGGAAAAATTTTCAAAAATAATTGGTCCCCAGGATGATATAAACTTTTGGAAAATGGAATGTTAATATAGATTATATTAGCTATATAACTCATTTATGTTTAGTACATGATATTAACTAAGAGTGAAGTTTAATTCATCAATTACATGAGATATATATTAATGTCTTAAAAGTAGATGTGATTGTTTTTTATGAAAATCTAAACATCAAAAGATTCTTGATAGTGGGTAAAGGAGGTATCGAGTATAAATTCAATGTGATAAATTTATAATAATATATTATATGGGGGGAAAATTATTTCTACAAAGGTGTTAGTTAATTTTTTTTATTTCAATGGACTTATCATTATCTTAATTAGTTAGTAAGAATAATTGAAAATAAATTTTCATAATTTAAAAGATGAAAATTTTTATAGAATTACAATGATGTCTCATTTATTTTGAGGAAATTTTTAGTCTTTTTTAATAATTTTATATGTTTTTGGTTATTTATATGTAAGAAAATTATGAGATGATTAAAGGAGAGTATCATAGAAAAACATGAATGATTTAGGGACTACCCATTTCATAGCATAAAATTGTTGATGTAACTATAAATTTCATGATTGGTTTTATATGATCATTGATGTTACATTATGTGATTTGTGTTTTTATTAACAAGATAATCAAAAAAAATTATTATTATGATTTGAGAGACACATTTAGTTTAAGAGAATTTTTTACATTATGTTATAGGTATAGTGAGTCTATGTAGGACACACAATAACATTGTTTATGGTCATTATTGGAGATTTGCATCATGCTTCAATAAATTATTATAGAATTATTTGGGTTCTCATGTAAGGGTGAGAATATTCTATCATCATCACATGAATGAATAGTCTATGATTATTATAAATATATGGAATAATATAAACCCTTTATGTACCTTTGATTTCAATGATGTGTGGGAATGTCATATATCTTTTTTATTTTTCTAAAATACCTATAATGAATCAATAAAAATATATCTTTATAATGATATATATATATATATAGTGTCCATTATGTTGTATATATTCTTGTGAAACAATTTTTTTATAAAATAATAGGTTGTGGATACTTTTAAATGAGTGAATATTATTAGAATATTGATCTATATGTCTCTAAATAGGTATAAGTATTTATATTATATGTTGAATAATCTATTATTTTATATAGTTGGGATCATTCCAATATTTATGTACTTATAGAATTGGGAGATTATATACAAGGGAATACATCTCCACGATTTATTAGACGACATTGGACTCTAGTGAGAAATGGAGAGGTATTTATTGTTTGAAATTATCATTGATTTTTATAGCCATCAATAATGATTTAAATATATTTGAAATTATGAATTAGGAAACATTTATAATTCATATTCACCATTGTGATGATTCAGAGAGTTAGATAGATGATTTATCTTTAGAGGGACTACTGTATATTATTTATTATAGAGATACTGTTTTCATTTTGTAGTTGTTATATGTTTATATGTTCGGAAGAAGATATTATGGTAACTATAAGGGAAATTCTAATTATAATATTAAATTATGTCCATATGGATAGAGTGATTCATTGTTGATTTATTTGGCCCAAAAATTTCATACACAAATACTCAATCTTATTGGAAAAATATCCACTTCAAAAAAATTATATTCCATGATAGTTCCATAAATTTTTAGAGTATAGACATAAATATACATAAAAATATGCATAAATGATTTAAATAATCTCTTATTATCATATATGTAACTGGTACACATCATATACATATCATAATTAAAACATTTCATCACATATTCTTGAAATAGAATCATAATAAAGGGTGAGAAAATTTAGATTTAAGTATAATTAAGTGAGATATAATGACATTTTTTCAAAATATTATTATAAAGGTATGAGGACATGAGCTTAACATTGAAATAATTACAAATAAATTCATATATCCTAGTAATGATTCATGATATAAAGCTTGACAGTTCATAAGAGAAGAATAATAATAGTATTAAAGAACCTTATATATGAGTGTACAACCATAGTGAATGATGATATCATTAAAGAGTGGTACATAGTGTCACAAAATCATATTCATAGAAATATTCTAACATGTCTACCCATAGGGATAATAATTAAAATTAAGGTGTGGGATAGAGTCCTCTATACCTGTGATGTTATTATGATAATATCCCATATAACATCTTTCAGATATTGGGATAACATCACATGCACCAGTTTTTTGAGATTGGGATATCCTCAGGTGTACAGTTTATGATAAAAAACATTAATCATTACCTAATTATTTTTAGGGATATATAGGACCCACCCAAAAAATAAGTTAATCAATTCCTATATATTCTTGAAGATCATGTAAACATTTAACATTTAACCACGAATTAACATGTAGAAATGAAACATTGGATTAAAAAATATTTTAATATAATTTTAAGTAATATTATAGAGACAAGATACTAATGGTAATATAGAATAATATCCATAGGTAAATGAATTTGAAATAAAAGGATATTATTATAGTTGAAAATAGTTTTTCATGATCACTGGAACATTTCATAAGGAAAATAACTATTTCATTTTCAAATTACGTATTTTAAATATAATAATATCTAAAATAATAAGGATTTTTATTGAAAATATAAAAATTAACATGGATATGAATATTCTAATTAAATTATAGTCTTGATGGTGGGGAATGTTAGTCTTTGTTGTATATTAAAACAATGATTCATTTCACATTCTTGGTGAAAATTTCAAAAGTAACTCATTTTGATAGAGGAAATATGCTTTCAAAAAGAAATTTATAGGAAGTAAAATAAGAAAAATAAATTTTATCAATCACTTCATAATATTAGAAACATTTTTGAAAATATTATTGAGATAATATAAAGATTTATTAAAATATTTTAGTCAAAATTTAAAAATAGAATCATACTTCATTAAAAAATTCCTTCATTCTTTTGATTACATAGAGAGAGGGAAATTAAATTAATAGATTAAATTTATTTTAATAATCAAAGTATAGTAAAGAACAAAATATTTTTTATTTATTGATTATATATTTGTATCTTTATAAATTCAATCATAACAAATTATAGTAAAATTTATATTGTAACATAAAACCCTTACATAATTAGTTAATGTAAATCTTAATAACTATGAAATAGAAAAGATAAAATTTAATATTAAATACCATAAAAATTGATTTAGATTTAAAATTTTCAATGGGGTATAAAATAACCCTGATAAAATAATATAGTTATACAAATATATTTAGGTCCCAAATAATTCAGTTTTTAATGGAAAACACTTATCATGTCATAATCCTAAGAAAAAACAATACCTAGATGAAAATACTAATTTCTATATGAAATAACTTTAATAATGAATTATCATTGATATAAAATTTTATTTATTGAATATATATAACTCATAAAAAATAAATAGGTGCATAACATCAATCATGTCTCAATAAAACATTTATGAGATTAAGAACCCTTTACTTTTTTCCAAGTATATTGATAATTTTTTTAACTATTAAATTATAAATTAAAATTTTATAATAAATCAATGAAGATCAATTTTAACATATAATTATTTATATGTTCCAATAATAAAATTTCAACACCCATTTATTAACAATACATTATTCAAATCAATTTTTCTAGGTTTAAACAATATGATATTTTCAGTATGTTTCTATTGAATAGTTATAGTATGTTCAATTTTATCAATGTCCCATAATATAAGTAATATTAATTATGTGATAATTAAATTATTTATTTATTATATAATATTTTCTAAAAATAATATATATTTGTCATGAAAAATGTATTACATTACTTCTTAAAGATGATATTATGTATGTATTAGTGTGTGTTATTGGAACATTATGATGATATTAATGAATAAAAAAATTATAATTCAGTGTTATTGAATAATTTTTAAATTATAAATATCCTATAAATTCACAACAAATAATCTTATTTCCATCCATTTAAATCAGAAATGGTATGTGAATACCATTTCAACTTGGTGGAGGTAGTCAACATGTAGTTTGCTATGAAATTATCAGTTTCCAACATATGATATGTTAACAAGATAGTGGATATATTATAATACTAGATGAATTAATATTCCACGAATAACATTCATAAATAGAAATTCCATCATAATAAACATCCATTGATCTGTTTCTATAAAATGATTCACCTCAATACTTGGATGTGGAAGTATATATAAATGTAGAATATGTACTTTAATTTCGAATTTAATTGAAATGTAATGTTAATGTTTTGGTCCATAATAATAATAATAATAATATTTATGATATATAAGAAATTATTTTCAAATTTTTAAAATATATTTTGCAATGGTATAAATTGATATTAACATGAATTTTCATAGTTAACATTTATAACTCATCATTGAGAATCATCTATTGTCTTAAACATTATTCCTTGACAAGATAATAATCTTATCATTCCAGGACCGATAAGATATGGATATAGATGACATAAAATGACATTAAAATTAATTTTTTCATTCAAATTGAACAAAATGAGTGCATAATATAGGATTGGAAGTTTCCTTTTATATGTTAGGTAGAGGAAACTATTGAAATTTCTATAATATTAATATGTATCAAAATATTACTAATGAAAGATTATTATACATGTCATGATTTGTGAATGTATGGAAATAAATGGTATATATTGAATTGTAAAATAATGATAAGAAAATTTTATATTCCAATTATACAATTAAATCTTGGTTTACCCCCTCCCCCACCAAGTAAACTTATTTTATCACTTTTCTATCCCAAAATAAATATTTACTACTTTTATGATTAATTACTACTAAAAAAGAATATGAAATAAGTTATAACATAAAAATTTCTAAATAAAAATATGTTACGCGTCATATAATATTCAACTTCTATAAAAGATAGAATTTTTTCTAAAAAAAGTACTATAAAATCCAATGAAAACCCATTTTTTAGAAACAAAATTTAAAGCAAAAATTAGAATTTACATAGATTCCTGGAAAATTTAGAATTAAATAAATAATTAAAAAGTATTTTATTTATTATATAATCTATAGTTTTATATAAAATATTTAATTAATATTGATTTATTCTATTTATTATGATAAAAACATTGTGAAGAAACAATGTTTTTTTACAAAAAAAATGTAATCACTAAAAGGCTTTATAAGAAAATAATGTATAAATATAATCAATAAAATAATAATTATATTATTTCTACATAATTGGAAATTATCATCCATTGATATCAAATTATAAACATATTTATTCTTCTATTATACAATATTTTATGAGTATAAATGGCATTTTTATGATAAAATGTTAAATTAGAGAGAACAGATCTAAAATAACTCAATACATATCACTTATTTGTGTATATAAGGGAAGATCAAAAAATAATAATCCATACTCCATTATTATCCATATATAGTGGCCCATTGATTTTTATGTGACTTTTTGTTCATATTAATCTATGACTATTTAAAAATGTTACACCCTCTAACTAATAATATACTATTTTAACCACCACACGTATCCCCCCACCAAATTCCATTTATCATGAACTTCCTCGGAAAACATAACCATTAAATTCCAATAATGATTTTTTATATATTTTAATATCACCAAAATTATTTTATGTGAAGTCTCAAGGATTTTTCATGAGGACTATAGTTAAAACTCTTTAAAAAATTTCAATTCGTTTCCCACTTTCATTATTTTATCCCCACTAGAATATTCTCTAAGTTTTAACATAATTATATTAGATACACATAAATATTGAAATATCATTATGTAAATATGATAATAATATTAATCTACTATCCTATTCATTAAAAAAATTAAAATATATTCTAGGTTTTTTACTGATGGTTAACATCCAAAACAACATGTTTCATTTCTAATATTAAACTTACACAGATTGTTATAAGTTTTTATGTCATGATTAAATATGATACTCATAACATAATTAGGGTAATAATTTAATAAAGTAGGTATTATATTAATAAATCCACTAATTAAAAAAATTAAAATTCCACTTGGTCATACCTACAGACAACAACATATAGATGTAATTTTTTTTTCATTTTATGACATTGTTTGGAAATTTTTTCTATGAAATATAATGTGTATTTTTTTTTATATTTAGATAATTATCAATAAATGATATAGTTTTTATATAGTCATATTTATTATAGTGAAAAAATTATTCAATGTTCTATTTCATGTGTATTTGGTTTGACTGTGTTTTGTTAAAAAATCAAGAGGACCAAAGTTCATGAAACATAGTTCATAGACCACGAATATTGATGTTAGAAGACCACATTATAGTGCATATGTACTATGAAGACCACAATGGAGGTATGTGATATTTATATCATGATACATGAAACACAAGGTAAATCAAGTTTCGGGAATGATATGCATTCATTAGAGGCATGTCGTTCATGGAAGGATCATCATATTCGGATTGAGGTGGTGGTTTATGAATTCATAAAGGGTTTTCATTTGTGGATGACATCTGTGATCTCAATGGATAAAGGAACTATGTGGACCCCATAAAATGCTCAAAGTGATGGATGTGCCATATCATAGTTTTTGGTATTTGTGATTTGCAGGTTTTATTGTATTTATTTTCTTATATAAAGACCCAAAATCACATCATTAGATATATAGTCTTTATGTAGTGAAGATTATTGATGATGGAAGAATTTTTTTAATTCTTAAGTAGTTCTTGACGGATGATTCTGTAAAGGAGATGTGTTTCCCAATGTAATTATTTTTCAATGGGGGATGTTCATAATGGTTGAACTCAACCAGGGTTTGTAGAGATTTGTAGATCATACATGAATATGATCCATGATGTAATAGAGGACATTGAATAATATGTGGATTGCGAGGAATCATCCATCCAAAAAGAAAAGGTGGTCCATGATGGGATGTTTTTCCATTAAAAACTCAATCCATTTGGAGGACGGTTGTTCGTGAAGGATGTAAGATAGTTAAAAAATGGTGCATGAATGTTTTTAAAGGGACTAGAATAGTTTGTGATATAATTTTCTGAAAAAACTAACTACATGTGGAAATGTGGAATTCATCAACTGGGTTAAAATAAGACATCATGGAACAATCTATTAGGTATGAAATAATATTGAGGTGATTCAAAACAACAAAAAGATTCATATGGAGGAGCAATGAGAACATTTAATTAGAGATAATAGTGATTTTTCAAAGTGTGATTAGTTATAAAACATTAGGTACAATGAGTCCAATCTGAAAAAAAGGTAGGGATCCTAGAAATAGATGTGATCTAGCCTAATCCTTGAATTGAAAGTGAGCCATAATAAATTTGACACATCAGCATAATGTCGTTGTATGCACCATGGGTGTTTCCTAGTGAGGGTGAACCAAGTAAAGATCATTATGTATTTCGAATGATTCCATTTATGTTTAAATATTTTTATGGAAAATAAGGATATGATTGATTTGGTAACAAATGAAAAAACATATGAAGGGGTAGTTTTTTTAATTGGGCATGCCCTGATTTTCCCACCTCTTAGGGTATTAAACCTAATTGATCTATCAGTTGGTATCTATGCCAAAGGTAAAATTTTATTTTTCTCTATAAATGTTTTCAATGGAATATTTAAATCATTAAGGGATTCCTATGTATGTTGGAAAAAATTTTCATTCAAGGAAGAATCCGATGGATCACTATTTTTGATCTTCAAAGATTGCGATTATTTATAGAAATTATGCATGGAATGTCGAGTACTGTTGACATTTGTTCTTTATTAGAATATTATCAATGGGAAATGGATGTTGATGCTAAATAAATCAATTTTTAGGGGGATTCATATTTAATGGTGTCAATAATACTAGTATTACATTCAATTCATGACATGATATGTTATAAAAGTTAATAAATATTTATGAGGTTGATTTAAAAGACATAGAAGAAACACTTCGGTTTTTATTAAACACGTTTTATGATCTTAGAATTAAAAAAATCAGTATATTGGTGAATTAATTGACCTGGTGAATGTCACTATAGAATACATGCATGATCATAGAGAAATTATTAATGATTTAAATATTTTATAGAACATCTTATGAAGGATTTGACATTTCTTCAATACTATTACTTCAACATGGGAATATAAGGATACAATGGAGAATACATTGGATAGCCTGCACAATATTATTATTTTATATGAGATGACACATAATGATAATGTGTCTTTGGGAAAAGGGATGTCTAATGAAGAGGCATTCAAGACCATGAATAAGCTCACTATTAATTATGGGTAGGATGAATATAAGACAGATGATGTGTTTTTATTCATTTATTCAAATATATGGACAATAAAATGAATGTCTAAAGTGAAAAACAACTTTAATGATTTGTATTTGGAAAGAATGGACATATTTCAGCATTGTTCTCAATGATGTTTTATGATGATGATGCCAATGAAGATAAAATTATTATGAATAAGACATAAGAATATGTGAATGTTCATAAACATCTCAAGATAAATCTATTCAAACATCATAATATTCCTTCATAATAATATAAGAATTTTAAAGAATATGAGGTTTAAGAGACTGAGAACATCAATGTTTGTAGAGATAAAAAATACAGTGTTTGTTTTTGGATGCACCATAAAATGGAAGAAAATTATAATGATGAAGAAGAAGTCAAAGGAATAGTTGATATATAGTATGAATGAGAAGCCTCCCTAAAGTTATAGATGTTTTGGGATACAATATGATTAAATCCAACAAATAGGTTCATAATGACAAACATTATATGCAGTATAAGGAAGAAGAGATGTTTGAGAAGAATGATGAAATTGAAAACTGATGTCTTCAATGACGAGTGATGAGGAATGTTTGTTGAGTGAAATATTTCATCAAATAATATGAAATATAAAATAATACTTTGACTAACACTAGAAAATATATAATAAAACATATCAAATCACATAAAAACAAAGTCATCAGCCTGTGACGATGTGTAAAGGATCTGAAAAATCACTTGATTCTTAGTAATAAATCAAAAAATTAGCACATTTAGAAACAATAAATGATATATGTGATGAATAGGAATAATGCATAATAAAAAAAAGTCAAATGAAAATGACAATGGTGGTATGGGGATTGTTCAAAAATAGAATGCAGTAATGGATGATGTCATACGACAAGAACATGCTCTGAGATTGAAGAATTATTTGATAATGGATCAGAACTAAAATATTCAGAGATCCCAAGGGAAAACCAATAGTGAAATTTTTTTCACACATGGATACACTTGACTTAAGATTTTACTTTTATGTAAAGATGGAAAACTCGCAAAATCTATGTTCTATAGACAAGTAGTACCAAACAGAAATAGACTAATAGATATAGCCATAAAAAATTTCATATACATCATATAATTGTCACTATTTTAGGTGTGTAGGATTTAGTTATATGGAAAGATATTTCACTTCAACAATACAGATTAATGTCCCTGAAGAAGAAGGAATTTGGTCATAAGCACCAGGTCAATATTTAATCATATCATATAAAAATGAAAAATTGATATTATACAATACAAGATGACGTTGGTTCATCATACTCCACGTCAAATCATGATTATATATACAAGTTGGTTATTATGTCAAAAATATGGATTAATAAGATAATAGATAAGTAGTAAGTGGTTGTGTATATTGACCTTAACGCATCAAATCCTTCAATTTTATAAATCATTATTAGTGGATGCACATCATATATGATAGGTAATAAGGATATTGTTACCAGAATAAAATATGACAAATAATCTGTTGTCATATTTTTAAACGAAGGACTAAAGAATTCTGTCTTGGGAAAATTCTATTTTTGGGGAAATAAAATAAGACATGCAGATGTGTTATTTGTTGAAAATACCAATCAATCAATTCTTAGAATTAGTCAAATATGTGTTTTGGGGAATGAAATATTCTTTACATAGAACATGTGTACCTTCAAAGGATGATCTAGAGAATTTGATTTATTTGGAAAATAAAAAAATGGAAATATATACCATGGATATGGATATTAATATATATTTTTTATCCTAAGAGGAAGAAAACATGTGGTGACTTAAATATCTTGACCATCTCTATCATCTGTCCCTAGATGATATGGTCAAATGTGGTAAAACTCAAGATCTACAAAAATTATGATAAGATAGTACTTATATATGAAATTATTGTTAACAAGTAAATACAATTAGAAATATATTAATGAAAAATAATAGAAGACAAAAAGAGTGCTTGAATTATGGTATTCATATGTTTAATGATGTATCTCACTAAGGTCCATTGATTAGAAGATGTATTAAATTATTTTCATTGATTATTTTTGTAGGATGTAACAATTATTATTAATTTCTTACATGTAATATGTGTTTAGTTCCATAAAATAGTATCAGAGGGAATATAAAAGGATAATTAGATAGAATATTTTTATTATTCATTCTAATAATTCTAAATAATTCATAATTAATCATTTAGAGAGTTATATCAAAAAACATGTGATACAAAATCAAGTTTCAAGATAAATAACACCTCCACATAAATGAGTGGTTGAAAGGAGAAATTGGATAAACCACAACATGTCTAGAATAATACTTATTGAAAAAGAAATACAAAATATACCCATCAATGAATAATTCTTCACATTAGTCTATATATCTAATTTGGATTTATTGTTCCCTAAAAAGGAAAATATGTCACACAAAATGTGGTATATAATGAATCCAACAATGAAATACTTTGGAATCATTGGTAGAAAATTATTTCTTCTAAATATGATGATATATAGTAAATTTTATTAATGATGATATAAGAAGATATTTCTAGGATATTTATTAAATATGAATGCAAATAATGTTTCAATTTGATTCTTAGAAATGATATTTAGGTTAAAGAGATCACTATAGATACGAATGAATAGAATATTTAGGAAATTAATTATCAATTTTAGGAGGATAATTATGATTTGGTAAGAACATCAGGGGGTGTTTAAGTGGAGAATACTAATTCATTATAATATACTAATGGGGAAATGAAGGAAATTTCATCTATATCTAAACAGAAACTGAAGTGTCAGGATTGAATTGATATTAAAAAATCTTTCTTGTTCATGTAGTGGTAGTTCAAACCAGATGAATGTTGACATTACAGTAGGAATCTATCATATATAAAGATAATCCAAAATTATTGGATGAAGCGGTTGGAGATAATAATTGGGTTCATGATAAACTTATAACATCCCGACCGACTAACCTTTAAGATTGTGGCCGGACAGGTGTGTCGCATGACCTCAAGAACACCTCCCAATATGTTAGAGGTGGAAAACATGTAGTGAGGGTCTAATAATTGACAATGGGTAGACTATACCCTCATATCAGTGTTTTCACAATGATTGGAAATATATAATAGACAACAGAATCATAAAAATACTAGATAACAATGTAAATAGTAATAAATAATTGAAAAAGTAGTGGGTGATATATTTTACATAACTAAAAAATATTTCAACACTTCATTATACAATAGATTAATGCATGACATTTTAATTATAATGAATGAAATATATAAACTAATAAAAAATTCATTTCAACATAAAAGAATAATAAATTAATGACATTAAATTTCCACTAGCGACATCCATGAGCATCCCAAGCTCCAGGTCAGTCCTTTTCTCATAACTAATATGTACAATTTATAAAACTAACAACATAGATTCTATATAATAAGCTATACTCGGGTATCCAGGGTACCTACGTAGGGTGTGATATAAAAATATTAGTAGGCTAGAACCCATGATGTCGATCCCAATCCATATAATAAAATATAAATTTATAAGTGTTCCTTTTAAAATAAATGCATAGTGATACAAATTAGGAAAGAAACTTCACATGGCTTCCTAAATAGACACTCATCCCAGATCACCGACTTCAGCCAAATCAAGGTCTCTTAAAAGTATAGTTGAGAAAGGACTAATTTATCAACAATGTCCAATAGTAACATGGAAAACCATTGAAGGAGTATCAACAAGTTAGATAATTAACATGATGTCAAAATCTCGTGTCATAACATATGTAATATATTAATTTAAGGGTAACATCTCCAGTGAAATCTCAACAAATATCAGTAAAGGATGATAATTCTCAATAATTTACATTAAAAACTATCAAATTCAAATATGTATTCTGTTCTCATTCTGAAGTTATCGCTACAACGCTTCCATTCAATTATATCCATTTCCATGACCTCATACAAGGTTATCCTTTCAAAATTACAAGTAATTATCATGTTATGGTAACTATGTGTTCATCCTTGGTATCGCATGAAAGGGATTGATTGTCAACTAAGGCTTGGTATAACCATATTTATAGGGGTATGTCCTAGGTTACCCTTTATGGGAATATTTATCAGATAATAGTATAATAGAAATCCTGGGGGATCCCATTCCTATCAATCCTAAAACATCACTTCCCCATCATTTAATTTTTTACCCTTTTGAGTACGGAGAGTAAAATTGTGGGTTTTTAATAGGGGACCCGCATTCTCTCCCTGGTCTGATTTCATTTGAAACCACAATATTGGAAAATATCACATAGAAAGAAATGTAGGTGGGTAAAGATACATGGAATAAGGCTTAATCATTTTCTAATCAACACAACCAACTCAATTTCATAGGAAAGAAATATTACCAAGGCCTTTCATACGTTTCTATACACTAACACGAGAATACAAAATAATGAAACTTTCATAATTGTGAAATTATAAACAAGAACATAGATTCAATTTACCTCTTACCTAAATGAAATCAATGACATTTCATTGTCTCATGCTATCAATCTTGACGATATATCACCATCCATCTAAAATATTAAGAAGGATAATTAAAGGAGTACCAAACAAGACATTATGATTTCATTAATTAGAAATTTACTAATGAACATGAGATGAGTAATTTTTTATATATGACATATTACATTCAATGAAACCTCAAGTGTGTCATAGGTATGATGAACCCATCATGGGGTAAATGATTATGTTAAAGATTATACTTTATCAAGAGGGCCCTGATTCATAATTCATTTATCATTAATCAATTTGATGAATTATTAAGGTTCCACACACAAACCACGAAATTTTTTAACATTTTATATTAAGGATACATAGTCAATTTAGGATGGATCAACCAAATGGGTGGTCGAGAGGCATGTCAAAAACCCAAACTGGTTTCATCATAATAGATGTAAAAAAAAGATAGAACTAACCAAACCATTTAATATATGATAATGATGTATCATTTTAATTGTTCAATGAGTGGATCTACGATGTAACATGAAATAAGAAAAAATGTAAAGGGGAAGAGGGTAGCTGTCTGCACTAGTAATTCCAAGTAACAGTTGGTCCACACACTTAAGAGGTTCCTTGGCTCATCTGTCATTTTTTCAATGGATGCAACATCATTTATAAATAACCATGATGGACTATGTACTTACATGTCATTTAACATTTTAAAATCTCAAGAATAAAGAGTCACCAAGGCAATAAGATAGGATAACATAAATGTTTATCATTATATCTTTATCATTAAGGCAACACACCTCCACTGGAGGGATTTTATTACAAAAACATTTATTTTTAAAAAAAACATATATCGATTTTATTAATTTCAATAACATTATCATGGATGCTATACAAAAATAACCATACTGTATTATTTAAAAACTATTAATGGAGAATTAAGTAATAAATTAATTCAATAATAAAATCAATTTTTCATGAAAAGGGACCATACCTTAGGGTAAAACAAAATTGAATACTTAATCACTTTGAACTTTCTAACTAGAAGCTAACGCTCTCCAACAGAGCATATTCACATTCCCATGCATATAAGGAGACATAGCCCCAACACACACATCTGCATGGCCATGAACATTGGAAAAGGAATCTATACTTATATTCTTACACGAAATACTAGTCTCCCTCACTAATATATTTATATTCATATTTAATCATAGAAACCCCAATCCCCATACATTTATATTCAGTACCATGGATTAATATACTAATAATGGGTGAACTAACACACACACATATATATATATACACATACCAATTCAGATCTAGGCAGTTCTCCTTAGACTCAGCAACTAAAAAACATACGATATGGTCGAATGCCCCACACAAAAATATCTAGGAATCCTAAACACCCAAATGACTCTATATTATAAGATTGAAGGAAAATTGCAGGTACACTACCTTATCTTAGATGGTGGTGGCAACCCCAATTATCTTGATTCCACACTGAACAGTACAATTAATGGATGAAAAATTATAAGGAAGTCAAAAACAAATAATAATCCTAATGTAAGTGGGTGGAAATAAAGAGACAAGAAAATAACCTCACCTCACATGGCGTTGGTGGCCCAAATAGATTGAGAACGACCTCAAATTCAGCGACAGTTGACATTCCTGGAAAAACACACTTCAAGAGATGATTTTAAATCCCTAATACCAGAGAGGAAACTAAAAATCCCTTTATCCCTAACCCTATGGTTAATAATAGCCTCATCGGATGATAGATACGGAGAAAAATTGCCGAAAATGGACAGAAGGAGGATAAGGTCATACCTTTGAGATTCAATGGAGAAGTTGGATGAAATATGGGAGAAAAACAACAAATTAGAGGTGATATAGGGGTCGTTTGTTTGGATAGGATCAACCACGGGGGTCTGTCGCACCTGTAGGGGTGACCCCATCAGGTCTTCTACTTAAAAACCTAATTAATAAAAAATAAAAAATTATATTATTATTATTATTAGAAATGTTAACAATAATAATATTATGATTATAATTTTTATTAACATATTTATTTTATTCATTTAATTATTTCAGTTTTCCCCTAATTTAATTTACTCTCATTTTAAAAATAATTTAATTAAAATAAAATCTTTAAAAGAAAACACATCATAGTGTTTTGAATCCTAGAAAATATTCTCCAATGTACTGTTTTTAAAACAACATATAAAATAGAAGACAATTATTAAATTCCCTTGTAATTTTTCATCTAGATCATAATGCGGGATGATATAACCTTCACACCTAAGAACTTCGCATTCATGATAAGCCTTCTGAAATAAAAAACATATCACCCAGCTTATAGGGTTCATGATGTCTTATTCAATCGACAACATTGTGTTTCCCAAAAATCCATCCACAATTCAAAACTCCTAAAACACAAGAAACTTAAGTATTCAATGCTCAAGGAAACACATTTTTTCCAACCAAAACACCAATACTGAACTTACCTAATCCCATTATGTTAGAGATGCAATCATGTATTCTTATATTTAAACATCAGGAAAAAGGTTTGGAAAGCCATCGACTTTAGATTTATAAAAGAAAAAATTATTATTTACAACACCATCCACCATCATATTTTCTTACAGGACATTTTGTTTGGAGTTCTAGTGATTATTTTCATGTTATTTATGAAATAGTTAAAATGGTTGATTCCCCATAGACATGAAACCTCATGTCTAAACAACATTTCATGAAAATACTATCACAACACAAACTGTAGTCATCACATTTGACCACATGCCAGAAATGTTTCATCATTGATCTCTCAATTGAACAATAGAGACAACTAGTTGATCCACTCCATCTAATTAATAGATATGATCATCTCCTTAGATAGATAAAATTTTATAAACTGAAAAATTAATCTTTCATTCTTGGTAAATATCAATCACAATGTATAAGCCCACATAATTATATATAATTTAATTTTGGGGACGTTCATTGATTTTGCATCCCTAAGCCTGACAAAAAAGTATAAAATAACCTCATATTGGGATGACTAGAGTGAAATTAACTAACCTAAGGTAACCTATTCTCCATGTTTATGAGTGAGATTTTTGTATAATGAAAAGACACCCACATCATAACCATGACTGAGCCCAGAGCATCATCGGCCTGGCAGTCATGTAAAAAAATTGTCAGAGTTGAAGAGTTTGTCCAAGTCATTCCTACACATGAATCCAAGGTTCACTTAATATTAAACAAGTAATTATATGAACCAAATATCTATCATACAACACTGGGAGACCTCAAAATCCATCCAACAACTTTTAAACAATAGCGTGACATAAGACTAACTGTCTCTTAGTGAATCAAGGACTATGTTAAGAAAGAATACATGCTCATATTTTAAGAAGAGTAAACTAAAAGGATTGAACTATTTTCAGTAAAACTAACCGAATTAATAGAAATAATATCACAAAAAATACAACTGGTTGACTCAAATTGAATAAAACTCGGCATTACGTACTAATTCACTTCCACTAACCAACCCACAATGCCTTCACCACCAGATCCATTCAATGATCAAACAATGTTCACCATAGAGTTATAACAATGGAAAATGTGCTTCTGGATAAAGGGTTCCCTACACAGCTATCCAAATTAATTTCATGTGTCAGAACAGGATCTCAAAATATTTACAACTTTCATTCCATATGAACATTTTTGGAAAATATGCCATTGTCAATGATCCCCTTTGGTTTTTTTATTTACCTGGAAGGAAACATTTATTAAACGTTTAATGACACACCCCACCATAGGAGTGTCCATGTAATTGAATGAATAGGGACATAATAGCCCCTCATAATCTCACTAGATTCAGATTCATCTTAGATGTACATAGGATTCTCCTTTGAGTCACTCTCACTTATGTCATAGAATTTTACATAAGAGTTAACCCAAATGGACTACCTTTTCAAAACACCCAAGTCATGTAGAATTCATCCTGAGCATTGTGAGTTTCTTGATTACATGAATCATAGGTCTCTCCTATGGAGATGACCCAAGAATGTGAGGAATAGTACAATGCTCAAGGATTTTAACGAACATAACCAGCCTGTTTAAACATTTAAAAACTTGACAGGTACCACAAGCCTGAATACATACCATCACGATGTTTTTATAATTAAAAAGGAAAAAATTATTCTTATCATCCCTATACATTAATTTATTAGATGACTATACAATAGATTTATTTTAGAGTCATATTTCCCCATACAAATAATAACCCGAATGGTAATATACCCACTGATCCATCACTAAAGAAAAGAAAGTGTCTAAAAACCAATGAATCACCTATCCATGCCCGAGGAATGTCAAACCAGCTTATATAAACAATTGATCGATGCTCACATCTAAATAAAGATATAGAAACAATTACTACCCATCTGAAAAAGTTTTTCATTAGACACTAATATCCCTACATGGGACACCGACACCAAAACACACCAAATGGTATATAGATCACATGATTTAGTAAGGAATGAAACTATTAGGGTGATACCCACCACATGTCAACACCTTACTAAGCTCAGAAACCAATACTATCATTAATAAATGCTAAGATATGTCACCAGGCTCAAAATTCGATCATCTAATCCATTTCTACATAGTGTAATGCCTAAAAAACACATGTGCATCCATTACAAGGTAACTAAAAATACCCTTACACAAGGATATTAAATAGAGGACACCACTATATATTAAATTTCCCAGCCCTATACAATAAAATCCATTTCGTAATATATCATGAATTTGTGAAATAGTACAGTCATGTGAGTGGACATCTACAAAACTATAAAGCACACATACACTTTAATGGTTTCATTTAGCTCTAATATAATTTCAACCAATTCCTTTATCCCATGTAATGAATTATGGCAAAAAACATGCAAGTCCTCATAAGAAGATAATAACTGGAATAAATGAAATATGAATTGAAGCCTGAAATATTTACACCTATGTAGGTTTTAGAAATAGGAATGCTACTAAACACAACAACATGGAATTCAATTCAAGGCACTCAATCATAACAACATGAAAACATTGAATGCCTCTTCATGGAATAGAATAGGAATTAGAAATGAATCCCAATGTACCTTTTATGATGTGTGTACGACATCATCATTTCCTTAACATGCCAAGGGTAAAATTTTATAATATCCATAAATGCATAATCATAAAAATTACACCAATCACTTAATGGGAAATCATATAATCTACAATATCAAAAAGTATTTACATTAATTCCCAGCCATTTCCACATGGCATTTTCTCATGTGTGGGGGGATCAATACCAAGAAGGACTATTAACCATGTACCAACAAATTCATAGTCTCTAATATAATGTCCAAAAATATTATCACCATGGATAAATTACTCACTGATATAACATTGTAAGGTCTCATCCTGGCTCACCTCTATGATGGTGGCCAGACCAGTGTGTCACATGACCTCATGTGCACCTCCCCATATGAGATAGGATACAAAATAGAAGAGAGGGACTAAATAGGTGATAGTGGGGAGACTATACCATAATAGCAGTGTTTTCAGAATTATTAACATTATTTAATAAATAACGGAAGCATAACACATACAATTAGTAGTAGAAATGGAAATAAATAATTAGCAATGCACCAGAAGATAGATTTGACATAATTGAAGAAAAGTTGTTAACGATAGTTCATACAATAGGTGACTTTAGGACATGGTAATGATACATGATCAAAATTTGAAAATAATAAATCATGTTTTCCAACATATTACAATAATAAATAAATGACCTAAAATACCCACATGTGATCTCTATGAGAATCCAAATCTCTAGATCTATCATTTTCTCATAACTCATAGGTATAAGAAATAAATAAAATAACCTAGATCCTAAATATATAAGGACATATCGAGTACTAAGGGTGACTGAGTAGGTTATGAGATATAAATCTATATAGGCCAGCACCCATGGTGTCATGCCCAATCAAGACAATTTAATATAAATTAAGAACTGTTTTATGTAAAATTAATGAATAGTGATTAATATTAATAAAAGAAAAATATACTAGGATCTTATATAGACACCCATCTTATACCACAATATTTTTCCTCATTTAGAAGTTTAAAATGTATAGTTATACAAGGAATAATTTATAAACAAGCGAAATTATTATCATAGAAAACAAGAAGTCATATCTATAAGCTTCATCTTTAACATGAGGTTTAAAACTAATTTTATAATATATGTTAGCTATTATAGTATGTGAAAAAATCTCTCATTAAATGATAATACAATGTAATCAATAATGACACATCTTAATAATTTATGAAAAAAAACTTTTAAATTCAGATTTGGAGTCTGATCTAGCCCCTGAGGTATCGCTACAGTACGACTACTCAATTATATCCAATGCCATGAGAAAGTCCAAGGAGATCCTTTTTAGATTACAAGTATCTCTTGTGATATTCAAACTATGAGTTAGTCTTGTATATCACACTTAGTGTACTAATTATCAACTTAGGTGTGGTGTCGTCATATTTCCAATGGGTTCATCCTTAGTTACCCCTTAGGGAAATAGTGTCACTCAATAGTATAATAGAATCTCAGAGGTGGCCTTAACTGGATATCCTAAAACATAGGTTCCCAGACACTTCATTTTGAAACCTTTTGAGTATGGATAGTCTAATTGTGGGTTATTAATATGGGGCCCATTTTCTCTTCCCGACCCGATTTCATTTAAAACAACAAGAGATGAAAATATCAATGAGAAATCAAGGAATGTGGTTTAATAGACATGGATCAAGGATTGAACAATTACCTGTAAACCCTTGAAACTCAATTTCGAAATCTAGAATCATTAACAAGGAATTTCATAAGGTTCATTTCACTAACAAGAGAATAAGATATAATGAACCATGAATAATCCAGTTATTATAAACCAATCATGTTGCATCATTTTGCCTCTTACCAATATGAGATCAATGAAATTTTATCATCTAAAGCTATAAGTTTCACCAAATAACACCATCAATCCAAACTGCTAATAAACTCAAGAAAGGATCCCCAACCAAGACATAATGTGTTAACAATTAGGCAAGGTACTCATATAACATGAAATGAGTAGTTTTTCATATAATTCAAATTGCATTCAAATAATCCTCAAGTATATAATAGGTAGAGGCACCAAACATGGGATAAAATATCATGTTCATGCGTAGGAATTATCAAGAGCGACCCAATTCATAATTCATTTATCATTATTCAATTTAATTCATAACCAATGTTCCACACACAACCCATTAAAATTTTGCACATTTTAAATTAACCAAACTTAGGCCATTTAGGATGGATCACACAAAGGGGTGGATATGAGGCTTTGAAAACAACCCAAAAAGGTTTCTTGATAAGATAAGGTTACAACTAACATGATATAATAGATCAAACAATTTAATAAATTAAAAAAAGTCATCGTTGGAACGTATCAGTGAGCAACACTATAGGATTACATGTTATAAGAGACGACGTAATTTGTAAGAGGGCATATGCCTACAATAGTAATTCAACTTAATTTTTCTTCCACACACATAGGAGGTTCATTGGTTCATCTATCATTTTCTAGTGAATGTAACTCCATTTATAAGTAACCAAGAATGGCCATATACATAGATTTAATTTAACAATTTTTAATCTCGGGTATAAAAAGATCACAATACATTATGAAAGGAAAACATAACCATATATCACTAAATTTTTATCTTGAAGATATCACACCATAATTCCAGGTGTTTTATTACAAAAATAGATTTTTTATCAAACAAAACACATATCACTTTGTTAAATTTTACTAAATTTTTAAAGGAATATATTAAACAAAAAACAAAAATGTAATAATTAAAAACTACGAATTGTGAATTATGTAAATAATTAAAACCTTATTAAAATTAAAATTAAATGGAAAACAACAATAACATAGGGTGGAACCAAGAAAAATATTTAATTTCTTGGCACATTCTAGTAAGAAGTTTCATCTCCCCCACATAGAATATGCACTTTTACATACATATAATGGGACCTAGCGCACATGTACACATCTTCATAACCTTGAACATGTTCAAAGAGTTCCTTTAAGATGTTTTTATATTCATATACCTGTCTCTAATCATCTATATATGAATGTTATTATATATACAGAGCCACACAATGGCCTATACATGTATATTATCTACCATGGATGAATATACACATAATGGGGAAACCAAAATATAAATTTACTTATGCTTACACAATTATATAACCATAGACTTGGGGACATGAAAAATATTTCATGGTCAAAATCACTACAAAATAAATACTAAGAACCCTAAAACACACAAATGTATCCATATTATTAGAGGAAATCCAAACTTCGGGTATAATACCTTAGCTTACATAGTGGTGGCTATCCAAATTGTTCTGAAACCACACTGAATAGTCTAATGCACTGCTAATTAATTATCATGATGTCAAAAACACTTATAGACCCTAATTTATAAGTTTTCAATCTAATAAAAAATAACAATACCTAACCTAGAATGGAGACGGAGGCCTGAATCTAAAAGGAATCTCCCCAACATCAGTTGTAGTTGATGGAACATGAACGAGAACAGGTATGGGGAAGTTTTTTCATTCCTTAATACTAGAGAAGAAACTGGAAAACCAGTTATCCCTAAACATATCATTTTTGCTAAGAATAACAGGGATAAAGATCTACTAGAAAAATGGATATAAATTATGATGATGATGAGTATAAGGTCGCACATTGGTTCTTCATTAGATATATTAGAATAAATCTGGGAGAAAAATGATGTACCATAAGGGAGATTGGGGGGGGGGTAGCGCACGGCTGGGAGCCCCCAAGGGGGTGCGTCACACATAGGGTTGGAGACCCCTTTGTGAATTGTCCCTAAAAACAAAATTTAAAATAAACAATAATGATAATAATAATCTCATTATTATTATTATTAACACATTTTATTTATTTATTTATATTTCCATATTTTCATATGTAATTTAAATTCATTTTCACTGAAATTTAACATCAATAAATTGTTTAAACAAAAACATGTTATAGTGTTTAGAATTAGTGAAAATACTCTAGATTCTCTTTTATAAAAATGGCATGTGCAATAAATAAATTTAATTTACCCTAGAGTTATTTCTCTAGTTCAAAACACAGGACATTACATGAATGAATATTTTCACCAAATTGAGAAGAATTATACTTGAGATTTTTTTTCAATACTATCTAATAATAATTTCATTGAAAGTGAAGATTTCTTTTCTAAATAAGATGAATGAATATGGAGTGAATATTTTAAATAGTCAATGTTTTTTTGTAAAGGATACTTCTAGAAATATGGCATTTATAATGTTGAACATTTTTACCTATTGTGTGGCTAGATACAATATGATTATTCTAGGCCATAATAGTGAAAAAAGGTTCATAGTTCATTCAATGGAAGTGAATATATAATTTATGAATGGAGCTCTAGAAGAATATGTTTATACTAATAATCAATGAGTTTTTATCGATCATGAATATGAGAACATGGTTTTTCAGCTGTAAAAGTCTACATTTGTGTTGAACCAAGCCCCAGGAGTATGATATTCAAGAATAGACCAAGTTTTGATGAAAGGTGGTTTTCAATGTGGTGAAGTTGATTTAAATATTTATGTGCATGAATATAGTAATCAATGTATTATGGCTCTGGTGTATGTCAATGATATAATATTTGGTTGATCATATGATGTATCATGAAAATAGTTCACAAAATTAAAAAATAGTTAATTTGGAATGTCAATGATTGATGAACTAGTATTTTTCCATGGTTTATAGGGAACAAAAGTAAATAATTTAACATTAATTTATAAATTTAGACATGAAAATAAAGTTTTAATAATATATGAAATAGATAATTCAATTGATATGATGACTCTGGAGGAAACCTATATGAAACTACACCAAGATGATGAATGCAATGCAATAAATGTCATAGAATATATAAAAATAATTATATGTCTATTATACATGATAGTGACAATACCTAATATTGTTATTTCCACTTTACATGATGTAAGATAACTTAAATGTCCTATGTGAAGCCATTTTCATGTAGTGAATATAATATGTCGGTTTGTTAATGGAAATGTGGATTTCACTTTTCTGTACAATATAAAATATCAACCCTATTTATTGGGATATACAAATATAGATTGGGCCTATTTAGAAAATGAAGGAATTTTAACTTTCAGTGGTGAATTATATCTCTTGATATTTTATATTTATTATATAATAAAGAAACAATATTTCAATTTTTTGATCACTGTAGAAGATGAGTATATTTTGGATACTCAAGCATGCACCTGGTTATTATGGATAGAGAAGCATCTTGATGGTACGTGAGTCAATGTAAAGTACTTATAAGAATATATTGTGAAAATTAATTTTCTATAAATCATAGAATAATAAAATCCAATACTCAAACAAAATTACATTGAAATAATGTTTTATTTTCTTAAGGATAAGTTGGATTAAGGGCTTGTGATGTTTTAATATGTGCATACATAAGTATAGGTTGTGGAAATTTTAAAAAATGCAACACCCAATGACGTTTCTAAATTGTATTGACTTGCTTATGGAGTTTATTAGTCTCCCCTAATATAAAACATTTTTCACGTGGGAGTCCCTCTCCCCATGGTATGATGAGTTTTTCACTAATTTTATGATATTTGTTCTTTAGAGTGTTTTGGACCAAAATGAAATGAACTTCAGGTTCGTTGAAAAAACTATATAAATTGTGGTTGAAAGGGGGATAAAATGTATTAATTAATATAGGGGAGGATATGATAGGGGGAAAGTGATATATGGGAATTTTTTTAATTTTAAGATGCTAAAATTGATCTATCGAAAGATATATAGTGCAACTTATGAGGTTCGTGATTAATATATTTAAATGGTTCCAAGAATGAAGTGATTCATTGAATAAATTCTAGTTTTACTATTGATTCTCATGCTATAAAATTATCATGTTGTATTATAGTGTTGGCTGAGTTAATTTTTATCACTATATGATTCACAACAATAATGTTTTTTAGAATATGGATTAATATTTAAGGTGGTAATAAACTATGAAGAGATGTCAATTCCATAAAGGCTCATAGATTGTGGGATGCACATCGTTTGTTAGAGGCTCATAATATGTGAATTAAGGATATGATTTAATAAGTTACAAAGGGTTTTTGTTTTTGGATGACATCATCAACTATAAAGGATAATAGAGATATGAATACTACATAACATGTTCATGGTGAATGTTATAATACATCAATACTTTGGGTGTTTCTGATTATAATGATTTATTTTATTTATTTCCCAATATAATGTACCGAAATAACATCATTAGATAAAGTGATTTTCATTAAAGATGTTCACAAGTAAAGGAAGAATTACTGTAATTCCAATGTAGTTTAGGAGAGAGAATTACCCGAAGGATAATAGTTTCAAGAAAATGAATTTTTTTATGGTGGTTATTTCATTATGAAAATTCATTGACGGTGTTTTCAGAGCTCGATAAATAACAATGAAAAATGAACCCTGAAGAAAATGAATTCTTCAACGAATCAATGGTTTGCAATGCATCGTCCACCCATGAGGTAGTGATGGTCTATTATGTGACGGTTGTTCGCAAATCAATCACAGCATGGGGTTCTATCTCGTTATCATAGGATGATAGAATCACCATGGAGGGTGCTACGAAGTTCGTGAAGGGACTAAAAACGTTTTTAAAAGTAGTTTATTCAATATTATAGTACCCAGAATAGTTTAATTTATCTACATGGTGAAAAGGTACTTCAATGAACACACATATATGTGTGAAACAATTATAAGGTGATTTAGAACAACAAATAATTCTTCTGGAGGACTAGTAAGTACAATTCAACAGAGAGAGAAGTCATCATTAAAATTTTGATTGGTTGTAAACTAGGAGAGACAGAGAATATGATATAAACATTATAAGGGTAGTGACTCTAGTCATAGAAATGATCTAGAATGAACATAAAATTTGATATAATCCATAGTAAATATGTTAAATCGACTCATTTCCATTGCATATTCATTATAAGTTTCCCTGTGAGGGTAAACAAAGACAAACTCTATGTGTCTTGTGAATTATTTTGTTTGTGTTTCTACGTTTCTATTTGAACATTCACAAAGAGTGACTTTTTTAATGACAAAACTTGATCTCAATGGGTAGTTTTATAAATCTATTATTCCAAGATTCTCCACCCCTCTATGGGGTTTTAATTTAGTTAGGCTATCCTTTCATGAATTACCATCTTAATTTCCATATAAAATAAATAATTTTTTTGATTGAAATTTTCATATCAACAGATCCAAACATCAAGGGAATTTTATGTAAATATTTTTAAATCTTATGAATCCCATTATATTTATATTGGTTGTTCCTCAATTTATATATGATTTTTAGTGATGTACATGCATATATATTATCATTACATGATTATTGTTGTTATATATATATATATACCTCTAATGTATTGGTTTAATATTTATATATCATGAGTACATATTTTTTTCATGGAAATAATTTCTAATATACTATTTTCAAAATAATACAAATGGAAAAAATTTATTATGAGGTTACATCACAATACTCTATTTGGACATATTCATGGTTAGGTTGTAATCCAAATGTGATGAATTCTTATTCTTATTATCATTCAAGATTCATATATAATATTATTATGTTATTATACAAGAATTTTTTTTATTATCTTAATATATTATACTCTTATGCCATGATAAATTATTGAAATGTTTATATTAGATGGCCATATACCATTATTTATGAGTAATTGATATATCCCTTATTGAATGATTTATTTCACCCATTATTATGTATTCCATTCTCCTAGTTTTTTTGTTTTTTATAAAATTTGAGATTTATAGGATAAGATCTAATATATTCAATTTTACAAGGAAATGGAAACAATTATTTTAATAATGATTTTTGGTTTCCAATATATAAATACCCGAATAATATATGATATGGGATTATGAAATTTTTCTGACATTAAATAGTTTCATAATGTGAAATTATATAATTTATTTTGGGTCTCCATGCTATATATCTACTCATATTTTTAATGAATCTATTTGTAGTACCAAATATTTATGGTTTAGGTTTTAGGTACCTTTTAATTTTACTCAAATATTATGGGTGTTCAAGTTGATGCATGTACATATCTCTAGTCAGTTTTCTAAAACAACAAAAAACATATCCCATTAATATAAATGAAATTTCATCATATATGTATTCCATCATGGAATAAAGTATTTATACATACTGAAGAAGATATACACCCATAATACATATCATGATTATATGTCTAAACTAATCAAAAATAAATATTTATACATTCCAATTAAAATGATGTATATATAATTTCCACTCTCAAACCAATAAAAACTATCTTATGGATGTCCTAATTAATTTCAGTGAAGACCCCAACTGAATAGGGCCTTACATTCTACATCTTTCACCACTCTTCTTATTTAATTAAAAAACTAGATATCATGAAAAATAATGATTTTAAAAATACATAATGAAATGAGAAATATATTAGTGATCAATAAAATTTAACAATAAATATGAAATAAGTATTTTATGTCATGATTTAATTATGAATGTAGTCCTATTTTAATAAAATTAAAATATATAATGGTGCTCCTTGATATGAATGAAGGAAAATGTTGATCACTTATGTAACACCGCATTTGACCTCACATGTACTATCTATATGTAATATCAGTAATAACAAGAGGATAAGTCATAGTATATACTATATTTGGAATTCTATTATTGTAGAATTTTCTAATAAAAAATTTAAATAATGTTTTAAAAAAAAATATATATTAGAAAAAATATCATGCATCAAAAATTATATATGATAACTTGTAACTCATTGTTATTGACATACCATTGTACATGGTAGTGTTATATGAAACTACTTATAAGATCCATACCATATTAGCATAAATTTTATAATATTTTATTTATTAGACATAAATTCATGAATCCACTTTTTTTGATAATTGATTTGGAACATAATTATTTTCAATGAAACATTTATTAACTACGGTTATCATCATACATTCATGATATATTTATGTAAAAAATATAACTTAAAAATGCAATAAATGTTTTTGATTTAATTCAAAAATATACCTCCATTAAAAAATTAAACTTTTATATAATCGAAATTTATCAGGGGAAGTGCACGATAAGTTTATATCAGTATTTTAGAATATATTCATAACATATTAGTGAATTAGGTACAATATTTTCAATATAACATATTTCTATGTAATGATTTTAAATAATCCGGGTTTATACAATAATATGTCATTATAAATATACAATATAACTTTTAATATAAATCTCACTATTAAAATGATACTGTCAATGGTTATGTTGAAAACTGTAGGTATTAGTCAATGAATATTATAGATCCTAAAAACATATTATAGACTGTTAAATAATATTATCAACACCCATGTGTGAGTTCCCAATGATTACCACTCAGACCCATATCTCAACAACTAGAATAGTGAAACTCCAATGAGAAATATATTCTATCTTCAATCCAAGGCAACCATTCATCATTTCATGAATATACAGTGACTGAACAGCTCACCAAGAAATCAAAACTACTCAATCGATGTTACAAACCACCCCAACAGTAATTATAGTGACCTAGGATTCGTGAAAATGTATATTACAACCAATTAGATGAGTATTCATTACATTACATGAATACACACATTGTGATTGTAATAGATTAGTGTAATTAGAAACCTAGAACACAATCATCTTTTTTCCTCAAATATAACCAATATATCCCAAAAGAAACCCAAATTTAGTACTCTTATATAAAAAATTATTCACAATAATGGGAAAATAATCATAGTAATGGATGTGCTAATATGATAAGTAATGGAAAGCAAGAGAGATATGTAAGCACAATAAGAGAGTAATTCAATCAAAGAACATAATTCATGAGATCATTACATTTTTATATGATATGGTATTTTTTAATAAACATAATCATTTAAAATCATTTCAATAGTAATTGAGGATTATTTTCAATTCTAATGTAGTGTAAGAGGTTTAGTCCCCAAACAATCTTAGTATTCCATGTTACCTCCAAATAACATTGTAGTGTAAATTATCTATTACTGAATCTGTTAAATTACTCATTCCATTCTTGTATATCTCATTACAGATAAATCGTTAATCTATCCATTTTAGGTAGATATAGTTTCAAGAAATCTGATATTGAAAAACATATTTATATGGGCCTAACGATTCAAAACAATTAATCATTTCATAAAAATGATTGAAATGGGTTTCATAAACATTTCATTATATCATAACCTTTGGAAAATAAAAAATTTTCATAATCATTTTATCATTTCATTATAGCATAAACCAAAAAAAATATTTTGGCATTTTAAGAATTTTATAATTCTATAACCTATGGAATAGAAGTGAATGTCAAAAAATAATTCAATAATTCATAGAATTTATAAGAACTGTAGCCTTGGTTCATATCCCCATAAAAACATTTGTTAAATCAAAGAATGTAAACAAATAAATAAACTAACATTGAATGTAAAAGACATTAAATGTATCATTATGAATATAACTTATCTTTAAAAATACCTTTTCATAAGTAAAAAATTCATTATATATTTTGAATGTAATTTCTATGAAAATAAACTCAAAAACATACAAAGGAATCCTAAAAAAATTACTTACGTCATCTAATAAAGAAAAATTTACTTTTCACATTAAAAAAATGAAGACATAAAACATTTTCTAAATCATTTACATTTTGAAGTAATTTTTTTAAAATAAAAAATAATATTGAAAATATTTTCATTTAAAATAAATTTGAAAACATATCAAAAAATCATGCTATCATTGAGTGTCAATGAATGTATGAAATAATATTCATGTAGTGTGATAAAATAAAATGATCCTTTACAGATTTTCAATAAAAATAAAATTGGAATTATTTTTATAATGTCTTTATATTATATTAAAGTGTTTTGTTAAAATTATATGATGGTTGAAAAATTTATGGCTAAATTATTTTATGATTGTGAAAAATATTTTTAAAACCATATTTAGAAGGAAATTAAATAAAATAAGGGTTTTTGAATGAATAAATAATTTATGTTAAAAACATTATACCCTATTATATGGTTCATTATGAGAAGAATAATGGAGGGAAGTATGTACTCTTATGAAATAAATATATGAAATTATAATTCATCTGTTCTATTAGATTGGAACATAAGACTATATTATAGGAAAGTTAAACCTAAATACTCCAGATAAATAATGATATAATAACACAAAATATTTCCCACATTTGTGACAATAAAATGTATTATACATGAATAAATATAATTAAATAAATAATAAAATATAATAAAAATACTAAATTCATGACATTACATGTAAACGAGGTTGTATTTACACCTTGTACAATAATATATGATCATAATATAATCAAATGTATGAATTAAGGAAAACTGAGACAAAAATCCATTACGAATTTACTATTTTTGAACCTTAAAACTAAGGAAATACATTTTCTAAAATGATTATGAAAATATCCATAATATTAAATAGAACGATTAGAAAATAATTTCATGTTTATTATATACATCTTCTAAATAAACCATGTGGTTAATATGGAATTGGTCTCATAGAATATAAAAGTGAGAATGAAATAACTTAGAGTTTAATTAATCTTTTGAATCATAATTCCAAATAAATAATATAATAAAATAAAATAATAATAATAATAATAATTTAATGACATTCTTGAAGAAAATATCAATGTAGAAGTATGTACACAACATAATATACTATTGTGGTGAATTTTCATATGTCTCTATGAATTAAAAGAGAGAGTACAAATCCCTGACAACTTTCGTAAACATTTCAATCATAAGTCCCAATAATGAATAAAATCAAATAAAACATTAATTACTATGATTATTAGAATAAAAATATATAACATTTTAAAGGATCAAAATAATTATTTATATATATTTAAAATTTTTATTCTATGGAGGCACTCAATTATTCATCCTTTATTTATCATCCTTATTTAAGAACATTTTTGGATTCTAAGTGATGGAGATACTTTACTAGGTAAAATGAAATAATTTTTAGGGTTGTATGTTTGTTTTAATTAATAGTGTCTAGGAGTATATGTTTCATGGACCTTATAGGGTTCTTCCAATTTTTAGGTAATTCTTGTGATTTTTATTGATATTTTATGCAAAACTGCCATGTTTAATATTTGCAGGCCGATTACAATTCATGTAAAGTGATAACACATCATGTAATTGATTCCAAGATGATGTCATGAATTTATTATTGTATGATGTTTAAATCCATCTATTTGAAGTTAACATCACATAATGGATTAACTATAGTTTATCTAAAAAATTGATGTGTTTATCTATGTTTTAAACATTTCTATAAATAATGTTAGGTAATGGGGGAAAATTCCATGTAATTATCACGAGTTAGGGTTTTTGAGTGTTGTATGAGTGATTTTCATTCTATTCTACTGTGAAGCCATCATCACTCGACCTGGAGCTCATAGTAAAAAAATTTGTGGATATCCACTTATTATATATCATTTATTAATTTATTTATCATTAGGGTTATTGTGTCATGCCTCTCTAGGTCAGGTTTCTATCTAGTTATTTATTTATTTAGTCATGAATAATTAATTTGGTGTGGTTTTATTCATATTTTGTATTTGATACAATTTTCTATCAATCCTTTGCAGTTTCAGGGTGTGCATTGTCTTTCAATGGACAATATTATGGTTTCCAATTACAATTGTCAAAGGCAGCTAGTTTTATAACATATTATTATTGGTTATTATATATAGTTGGTTAATTCAATGAATCTCACAAAAGTCAGGATTAATTCCATTTGGTTGTTTATTTAATAGAATAGATTTGTGGTTTCAAAGGATATCATGGAAGATAAATGTTTTTAATGGTGTTTTAATTAATAAATATAATTTTACTTATTCATAATAAAAATTTTAAATCAACGAATATGTTTATTTTTGCATTAATTTTTATTTTGTAGATTTTTATCATTGTTTGGAAATTTAAATATAGAAAATTGTCAATTTGGAGACAATGGGTGATTCAAGAAATGGAAATAGTCAACCTTAATGTGAGTGGAACAACTAGTGTTGTTTTTTAATATCGACAAACTGTTATTGGACCCAATATTAGGTTAATCCAATGTTAAACATAGATTAGTATTATTCATATCTTGTATATATTATTCCCATATTATAAACCCCAAATTATAATGATTCTTTATCGACTTATTTTGAATTAATGATGATTTTTTCAATGTATAGTTTCTAATAGGTTTTTATATGAGGTTTTTTCACAAGGTTTATCATTATTGTTTGTATAGTATATGTGATTAAATTATTCCATTATGAATCACAAGTGTTGGGAAATAACTATTAAATAAATTTTTACATTGGATAAATACCTTTTAAAATTGTTTTTTAAAATCAACAATAGTTTCATTCTTGCTATTAGACCCTATATAGTAACTATTGTGGTATCCCTCTAGGATATTTATCACACCCAAATTTTTACTTTGGGTTGTATAAGATGTTTTGTTATATTATTAATGAAATGTTAATAGTACATTATCTTATAATTTCCTATATTTTTTCACTGCCTTCTATTCTTGATGGTTTAGATGTGTTTCTTTTTTCCATTGAAACCCCGTGGGATTTTATTATTCCTTGTAAAAAATTTAGAATGTTTTCTTTGTTATATGGATGTCATTTTATCTTATTCATATTATTTTTAATATGGGTTTTGGTCTTGTTTGAGATAAAGGAAATCATGTTTTATTGCCTTTATTTCCCCTCACAATTTCAAGGTTTACTTAGGGGTATTGATTTGTTGGCCCAAATAGGACTCTTAGAATTATATGTCAGAGGAATGGATCAACCAGATGTGAGATATATATTCCTAATAATATTTTTTTCTTTGATAGAAATTATTTTGGACCATAATAATTCAAATAGTATATGCAGAAAAGGGTCCTACCCATCTCACATGTATGATTAGACTACATTTTTCTTTGTTGGTTAGTGGATAATTCTAGCTATGAGTATTGGTGTTTGACGTCAATTAAATAAATTGGAAGGGTTGTTTATATCAATTGTCATATTACCATTTATGTAATCTCTTTCCTTAGTATAATTAAAAAATTTATTAAATTAGTGGTTCTTAAAGAATGGTTTTGACTTCAGAATACCAGAGGAAGATTTTTTAAAATGATCAAGAAACTACTAGAAATGCTATCTATAGGCAAAGACATATACCGATGGTTTTCAAAAATCCATAGTATATGAGATACTAACCTAAGTATTTGAAACAATTATGGATTATTCCTCTTATATAATGATTATACAATGGTTTTAATTTTTTTTATTCACACCTCTATACCAACCATTTTAAAAATAACATGTGGTATAGAGTCACCCAAAATACATGTTTGGGTAGCACATCCTTATTTTTAAAATCGATTAATATTTTATTCAATGATTGGTTACATATTCTTCCATAATCTTCTTCACCCATACACATCTTTAAATTCCACACAGTTTTTCATCATTAAATGGTTGAGTTTGAAATGGGGTGATTCTTTTTCCAAAAAAGTAACTTCTTTTTATTTACACATAAATATACAACCTACAAAAAATATTTTTATTCCCCATCTAAGAAATATTCTCATTCCATTGGGTTTTAATTTGATTCATATTTAATATTAATCTTTTGTGTTGAAAATAATTTATCTAACAAAAAAATATTGACATACATGTACATTACATTACTTTATCATAATACATAGTAGATTATACAAAAGATTACCAAATACCATATTAGATTAGCATACTTGGAAACATGGAAACATAAACAAATATTTAATAAATCATTTTCATCATCTGTTTATTTTTCCTTCACAACTATTACTTTTTTTGGAAATATCTAACTTAAAACCCTTATTCATATACGGGGGAAAAGAAAAAAAAATGTGTGATCTAAAATGCTTCATAAGAATAATCTAGGGAAATATAAACAAAACCAAAACATTTAATTTTAAAAACATGGAAATATCATTTTAAAATCATACCATGTATAAGATATATAAAAATCACGAGTCATGTAATAAATCATGGTACTTAATAAGAAATAAGTCATAAAGAAACATGAGAACTGAGAAAATATCATTGGAATAATACCTGGAATTATAGAAAAAAAATAAGCATAGGAAAAATTTCCATATTATCCAAGTCTCATTTCCAATACCATTATAGTGGAAATTATTTTATTTGAATCGATATCACTAATAATTATATCTTTTTGTTACTTAATCCTGTTTACTTAATTTTCGAGCACTATATTGAAAAATTGATATTATCTCCCATTAAATCCCTATATTACTAATCCCAGATCATGTCATATTTTAAACTTGTATATAACATGAGATAAAAATAATTACACTCTACATTGGATGGGGATATAGTTCCCACTCCTCATGCATTGAGAACCATACATATATGTGCCAAAAGAAAATAAATCATTCACTATATATTAACCAATAAAATAAAATTGGTTTCATATACATAATTTAATCATAAAATAACCCATTGAAATAAATGGGTTCCAGAAATATCAATCTAAGATACATAAATATAAAATATTCATAAAAGGTATTACATCATTGAAAATTTTCCAATTAATACATAAGTACCATTATAGATATCATTTGAAAATAATTCTGAAGGAAAATATTCTTTAATTATTAAAAACATTTTCTTTTCATAAAATGCCACACCGTTTTAAGAAAAAAAGGTTCATTTTATAATAAACTTGTAAACTTTTAAGGGAACAATAATGTAATTATGGATGCATGAAAGTGTAAAATAAAATCCTAGTCATATAAGTAAAAAAACAATCTTCCAGTACTTTTTCGACTAAGGGTGGGAAGGCTGACACACCCGACAGTCAATCTCATGGAGGGTTGAGTTCCGCTCAATCACTTAGGTCGGGTATATCGTTCATCATTTCAAAATGCCCGATGGTTTTGTATACAACGATCTGTGAAACTTATTTCTAAAGGCAGGTGTTCACTGGGTGATTAGGCCAGTGATTCTTAAAATCTCACATTGGTCGAGATGATGGGAAGTCGGGCTCATCGCACCCTTTTGGGGGGAATTATTTCCTTTTCCAGGACTCCCTTATAGATTTATGACTTTTTCATATGGTCATGAATCTTGTGTTTATCCCCAGATATAGTATCCACGGATTACCCCATATTTGTCAATTATAAACTGAATGCAGGGAAGATGAGTCATTTAGGCCAGAGGTTTACCATCCCTCATTGGGATTAATGACTCCGAAGAGTTTGAACGCATTGAGATGGCACGAGTTTGAAGCCTCATAACTGGGTGCTCTATAATTTATTATCTTCCAGGGTGGACATATAAAGACTTGAGAATTTGGATTGACCCCATGAAATAGGCTTCTTACGTATCATATTGAGAGGAATTAGAATCCACGTAGTTCGGTTCCACTTGACGGGACACATCACCTTTTCAGGTCGTGTGATAAGGACCCAACCATAATGTTTAACGTCTTTTGGAAAGGACATCTGTGCGAGGGATGCTCGGTCAAATTTAGTTCGGATCTTATCCCGAAGCAGCCCGAAAGACCCAAGAGAAGTGATTTCTTAGGCCTAGATACAGTCGTGCTGGGGACATGAGGAGATGGTCTAAATGTGATGGATGTCTATCAGACTTAGATATCGGGCATCCACCTCGGGGAGGTTTCATACGTATCACGTCTTAGGAGACAGGGATGAAATCCCACATAGTTCATTTTTAGGGGCATTATTGGGACTTATAAATGGTTAGTGGCCCGAATTGGGATTGAACCTCACAGAGGCTTTCTACGTACCATGCTTAGGAGACAGGGATCAAAACCCACGTAGTTCATTTTGAGGGACATGATTGGGACTATTACATGGTTAGTGGCCCAAAAATGGATTGAACCTCGGGGAGGCTTCTTACGTACCCTTCTTAGGATACAGGGATCAAAACCCATGTAGTTAATTTTGAGGGGCCATCGTTGTACGGACTCTATGACCATCACAAATCTATATGCCCACATGAGTCATGTTGAGTGTGAGAAACATGAGAATGCAACAAACTTGGAAAGACTCACACTTTCTCCCTACCGAGGGAAGGGGATGAAGATGACGAGCAGAGGAGATGGTAGGGACCATTGGACTCTCTTTCTCCCTAATGTTGGAGGAAGGTAGGAGTTGCGTAGTGGAGCAATAAACCTTCTGTGATGAGAGAGGAATGACCATTGGCTTCCAGTGATGATTGTGTGGGGCTTAATCCAGGATGGATGGCCATCCACTCCCAGGAGAGGGGAGAAGTTCTCACCATTGGCGCTTGTCAAAAGGAAATGTAAGTGGGGTCCCTCAAACCTGGAAAGTGGAGAGGCATAATGGGGACTACATGGCTCGGACCCTGCACATCCGTGAGAATGTGTACCCATGAATGCTTCGGGAATCCACTCATGAGTCGGGGTAACCCATTTTTCCTCCCCTATGGTGGGCATGTGAACTCAAATTGGCGCGATGATGCGCCTGAAGGTTTCATCATATCGGTCTTGTGGCATCGGTAGAGGCCCTGGCCCGGGGCTGCTGAATAGGGCAATGAAGGGATTGCGGAATATCAGGCCAGATTGGAAGGGTTTTATTTGGCTTGGGAAATGGGAACACCGAAGGAGTTGGCAGGATGCATGGGTGAATGAGGAGTGTCACCCTTCTCGAAGGGGGGTTCTACGTGACTGGAAAGGCCATCCGCGAACAAGGGTGGTATGCGGACTGATGGGGATCCTGCATACTAGGGCAGTACGCGGCTTTAGGATCATCCCGCGTACCAGGTTGGTACGTGGTGGAGTTTGCGCGAGCAGCAGCGGCCAAGGGCGTCGTCGGTCGGGGGTTCACCCGTCAGGGCTTCGCCCGCGTAGGAGGCTGTTATGCGGTGCGTTAGATCAAAAAGGGGACATAATCTCCCTGGTACATGGGGAGTACATCCGCGGAGGGGCCATGGATCATAGTAATTATATTAAGTTCGCTGTTCACCAATTTGTTATCCATTTTTCGGTTCCTTAACAATTTTTTTCCTGTTTTATACCTGTTCTGGTTCCCGAATTGGAACATCGGTGTTCACAAAATTCGAAGCTCCTTCCTCCAGAATCCTTCCCCCAGAATTCGATCCCCAAACATTCTCGCCGATTGAGAATCCTTCTCCCCAAATCTGATCAATCCCTTTCTTTTCCCCCTCAATGTCCTTTTACAGAGGGGGGGAAGAGATGTATCTATGGTCATGCATCACATTTTGTAGAGTCTCATGATTGAAAAAATAGTTTACGTATGACTTGGTCAATCCGCAACTCGTGGGGGGAATTTATTGAACCCCACCCGCAAAGCAAATCGGGATGGGGATGATTTGCAGCTTCGCTGGGCTCCTCCTTTGTTCTGAAAATGATAATGCGTGCGGTCTGGGCCGGTTAGCACATTTTGTGGTTGGGTTGGTTCATGACGATGGACCGGCCTGATGCCCTTCCTGCATCGCGCCCACGGAGGGTTTCCCCCCTCCGTTTCATGAACGACACAGGTCCATGGAGGGGGCAGCTCGCTGAACCGGCCGCGTACCATCAATGTTGGACTGGTATGCAGATTGGTCGGTCCTTTTCAAATATTGAAAATTCCCCATATTTTTTCCAATTATTTGATGGAAATTGGGTCGAATCATTTATCAAATTAAGGGGGATTCACATTCTCCTTTTTGGATTTTTCAGGACCCTACAAATGCCCCCCATCGAAATGGGGACCGATCGGAATGATGAGGAGGCTATTCCGATGTAGAGTGGTCCTGAAACATGTATAGCCTTCAGTAGGGGAGTGGACCCTGTAGGAGACCACGCCTATAAATAAGGGGACCTCTACCCATGTCCTTTACTGAATTCCTCGCGAAAACCGAGCTCTCACTTTTTTTGTCTCCATGCACCTGCTCCTTTGCGAGACTCCTCGACCGTGAACCTGATTCCATTTCCTCGAACCATTCCTCATTCTCAGTTTCCTTCACCTGCGAACCAACCTGCCATCTACGAACTAAAACTCTTCATCAATTAAAAAGTAAGTCACGACCATCCACGTAGGAAATTGCTATGAGGTTTTGGATGGTCCGCGGACCAGAAATCTTCCAGACATTGAAATTTTTATATGTTTTCTGAACATAAACATTAAAATTCAAAATTGAGAATCTGCGGGGTAGCCTGGATCATGGATTTCTAGCCAACGCTCCGTGGGCCAGAGTATCGCGGACTTCTTCAGTGTAGGACTTGTTCGCGGGATGCAGCTATCATGAACCACCTTTTGAGGCCATGCTGCAAATTTTTTTCATGAAGGCTACTTGATAGAGTCCTTTGTCAAATACTTGGGGTTTTTTCCAAAATTTTATTATTTTGGACTTACCATCTATATGGTTTCCATGATGAATTGAGAAAATATGGTTCCTTCTCGACCTGCGATTAAGAATGCTGTCAAACCTCTTCCAATTTGTCAAGGGAGACGTCTAGCTACGATCCATAGAGATGCGAGTATCAAAGAGGACCCTAGATGACCCATCATTCCTGAAGATGGTGTTTCGAAGTACATGCTCTCTCCCAAACATATGGTTTATCCGTTATCGAATCGACTTCCGCTTCTTGGTTTTGGCCTTTAAGACGACGTCCCTATCCCCCCTGTCTTCTCAGGTCTTCCAGCCCCTTTTTTGGGAGCGTCGCTGATGTGCGCTCAAGCTAACCATGCCCAGTCAGGAGAGATGTTCTCTGATTCTGATCCGAAAGACACTTTTATTTTGAGAGGCTCTGTTTGGACTCAAATTGATTGGTACACTCTGGACTTCTCTGAAGATGTTGTCCTCAAAATTTACCCCTCCTTGATCAACCTTGCTCGAGTGGATCCTGACGCGGGATGGATTCCCAGGTTGGATCTCCGGTCTTGTGGGATTTTCTCAAATGACTGGGCCTGGGCCTTCTCGGTCAATTATCATTTCCTAAAATTTCATGAGTCACCGGAAGTGGTGAATCTGTACTCCGTAGTGTGGGCTTCCCAGTCTGCTGTTTACTCACCATCATTGATCCTGCCTGACTTGCTCAATCACTGGTGTTTGAGCACTAACACTTTCCACCTCACCCAAGGTGATGTTAGTATTAATTAATGGGACATCTACCAACTGGGAGGGAATTCGATCATTAGGGAGATGTATGATGAGTTTCTTCCCACTCCTGACACATGAGATGATGTCGAACAATAGCCTTTGTTAGCAAGGGACATACTAGTTATGGTGGAGCATCGTTGGGTCGGCCCTTGCGATCCAACTCTCTTATTCCCTATTGCACCTGGATAGGGTTATTTCTGAAGGCCACTAGTCATGTTCCAATGGTCAAGCACCCCAGGACTCAGCCTTCTCAACAATCACGAACTATCCTGGGTTCCTACTGGGCAGTTCTGGAGGCGGGGGACTATCTTTAATGGGTTTATGAGGTGCGCCCTAATGTGATGCCTATGCTCAGGCTGGCAGGACTTTTCGCCATGTTTTTGACTGGGTGGCTATTACCATCATGGGATATCAACCCAGGTGTCAGGGCTTGCACCTTGATGATGGCAGCTGAGCTGGCGGGGGCCCGCCTGGTGAATCTGGCCATCCCCACGTGGGCTCGTATTTAAGAATTACTAAGCCACATGTAAGAGGGCGGGCCACACTATCGTCTGAGTGGTCCATTTCAGTTCTCATATATCTTGGTAGAGGATCATTTCCACTGTCATGAGTATCGTCATAACACCGTCATTCTACTTCTTACTCTTCAGGACACACTATTAAATATAGTTAGAGGTAGTCTGATGTCTCTCAGCTCTGATGAATTCATCAAACATCGGAGAGAAATTTCCCAGTTCGCTTTCACTCCCTACCCCACTCCTTCCGACGTCGAGGTTGACGACCACTGGGGGATCATAGAAGAGAGTTCATACATAATTTCACTGTTGGATGGGTTTTTATCTGCACGGATTAATGGGGTTTCTCTGTGTGAATTGTACACCCCATATCATTTTTCTTGCCAGTTTGGATGCATGTAACTCCAAGATTCCCTTCCCCATCCTTAGGCCCGAGGACTACATCCTGCCATCCTCCGTCAATGGTGGTTGATGTAGATGCGGTAGAGATTTGGCACAAATATTCCCTTTCCTGACATAGGAGAGGCTGCCATCCTATCCTTGGTGTATCCGAGAATGTGGATAGAGCATTATCCATATGGGATCCTGGGGAAGGCTGTCCGACAATTTTCCAAATCGGGGGTTACTGTGGCTGCTGTGCTTACCACACCTTCCTCATCGGCCTTGGGGGAGGACCGATTGATGGCTTTCAGGTCAAGGCGAATGAGGCGATCTTCCTCTTCCAACCCCTCTTTAAAAAAAATTTAGACAGATCCGACTATTTTGGATGTAAATGAGGATGACCACGTGACTTCCGGCCCCCATGATGTAATTCTCGAAGCTCCGTCGGTCAATACTGGACATACAAGCTCAACTCCCAAGCATGAACCATGGCTAGAAGCTTCAAACCCTTCAGTCTAGGATCCATCTTCTAGTGCCCACATGTATGCACTGACCACAATGCTAGACATCATTCCCATGTTATCTAGCAATGATACCAAAGACCCTCATGTCATGGAGGACCACTGACCTGTGTGAAGGTGGGCCTGGCCTTGGATATGTGAGATTGTTTCCGAAAATCCTTTGGCTGAGATGAATAATAAAACTGATACCCATCAGCAAATATTCCTAGGTTTGGGGTAAGGTGGATTCAACTATCGACAACTTAATTTTCTCGCCTTCTGTGTTGTCATTTTCTGTGGGGAGTTTGTTGCTAGAGAACAAATACTTTCTCACCTTGCTGCCTCTCATTGCAGGTCCTGAGATTTTGAGGAAGCTATGATGAAGCTCCATCAGTTGATAGAACTAGAGGAGAGCTCTCAATATCAGGCAACCAACCTCTCTACTGAGCTTCATGAATGAGAAGATCATGCAGAAATGATGAGGGATCTGTTGTCATCTTTGACTGCTGACCTTGAAGCTACCAGGAAAGGGATCAACTGTCTCCAAGAGACGGTTAGGCATACTCTTTCGGTGGATGAAGTTGAGGCGAGGGAGAAGGTTGTGCTAGAGAAAACATGCAATAACCTTCACTGCATGGTTGCAGATCTGATGGAGAGAACGAGCTAGGCTCCTTTGTTATTGTGAGAGCTATTTCTGCATACTCTGTTTTACCTCATTTGTTGCTACAATGGAGAGACTCTGGCTTGTGGACGTCCTCCCTTTTCATCCAAATGTAATATAATCCATTTTCAATCTTTCCATGATGTAAAATTTGATTGTTACTATAATGACTGTTGTATAAATAACAAATCACTGAATCAGAATTAATCATAGTTTAGGAAAATGATAAAATAAAAACGAACTCTAATTTTTTTCCTAGACCACCGGATCCAGCGAGCGTAGTTTGACTATAGCTAGGATTTTATAGAAAAACCCCACAAACATTTTTTCTTTTCCATAAATACGCTAATTTTCTTGGGAACATTTGGTGTGGACCCAACAGGTATGGCTCGACTTTTTCTTAGGTCACCCTTTTTGGGTTTTCGGCCTAACGGGGGTTGCACCTATTTTTTTATGACCGGTTTAAAGTCCAACAAACAAGACTATCATTAAAGATGTTTTAGGTCGAACGTCTTTGACCAGATATTGTGGGGTGAGGTCACCGACGAGGTATGTTTGATTAAAATATGTCTCAATACCTTTCAAACCCACGTCGGGGGAACATGTTTAGATTTGAACAACATGCAGGGCATGTCACAAGGCATGGGAGCCTTATCTGCATGAAGAGGTAGGAAAATCATTGCTTATGGAAGAATTTATTCTGTTAGACGGACTAGGGGTGATCAATATGTTTAGCCGCTGAGGGAATAGTATGCATAATCATATAAAGGTGTCCTTAAGTAAATGACTGCCCATTTCTGGTGGCCTATGGACTTCATGGATGTCAAGATTACGGAAACCTCCATGGGTGGCTTGGAGAATTATGAAAACCACCCAGGGTGGCTCAGAATGGGTATGTGACGTCTGAAAGGGTTTGGGAACATCTGTATTAATCAGTTGTGTGGATGAAGGGTCTTTGTCCTATGCATTTAGCTAGCTTGACGGATGGATGGTGTTTGGCACAGTTTAAAGGCATGTAACTGGGACATTCATTAAAATCGTTTGGCTTCTCCTGGTTCTCGGTAATCTTGTCAGAGACATTCCCCCATATTCAGGTAGGGTTGTGAAAGAGGTCGATAAACTTCAGATCATAGGGTTTCCGAATCCGGGGATGGATATGGGGGCTTAGAGGCCAAGGTTCATACGGAGAGAAGCCTTTCCTATGGAAATATTGCCTTTGGTAGATTGGCTAGGGACGATCAATATGCTAAGCCGCTGAGGGCATGGTATGAATTTTCATGCAAAGGTGTTCTTAGGTCAATGATTGTATTCTCCTGATAGCCGGGAAACTTTAGGTAAATTGATATTCGAGACCACCAGGGGTTGATTAAGAGAGTTCGACTTTTTCTGAGCACATAGTATGGTTTATGAAAAGAGCATGCCTAGATATGGGAGAAACATCTAGGATAAACTCACTGAGAATGGTTGAAGTCATCTCTTCGCATGTTGGTGTGAGACAGTGGTTTGTGCAAGTCTTTCCCGTCGACTGTGGGACAGAGGAAATCCTTCATGCCTATCTGAACCCATGAAAGGTTTGACCGTACAGTTCAACGTCATGTGGTGAGGACAAATTTTGTGCAGTTTAACGTCATGCGGTGAGGACAAAGAGCATTATTGTTTTTTGATACTGTGCAGTTTGTGGTCGTGAAGTAAGGACATATGAGTGATTTTGAATTCATTGTAGTTTAACTTCTTGCGGTGAAGACATGGAGCATTTTTAAAGATATTGTGCAGTTTAACTTCGTGCAACGAGGAAAAGGCACATTTAGATAGTCGGTGAAAATGTTTGTAGTTCGATGCACATCGCTGGATGTTTAAGGCTCAGTCCTTGTAGCTCTATGACATGTCGAAAATACATTCTCCATGCAGTTTTATCATTATACGGTAAGGACGTAGTTTGCAAAGGCCACCAAAGATTAAAATATAACTGGGATCAAATATCTCAGCATTTCCAAGACGTGGAGAGGTATTGGTGGTGTAAATCATGGTCTTGGGGATTATCAGATCATGAGAAATGATATGCAGGCTCAGAGGTCGGTAATCATACGGATAAAGGAAGAGTATCACCTGAGGAAATCATGCCTTTTGTAGATGGGCCAGGGGATATCAATATGCAGAGCCGTTGAGGGCGTGGTATGAATAGTCAAGAAATGGTGTCCAGAGGTCGATGACTTTCCACTTCTGGTGGCCAAGAATGATTATGAAGATGTGAGATTATCATTGCCGCAAAGTCTGTCATTTGTTACGGAAATATCTGGACATGTCGGGGATGTTCTTCCCTGGTTGTTGTTAAAGCTCGAGGAGTTCCCTACAGTGATATATCTTGCGCATGGGGGGTACCTTTACTCAATGTAGTTTAATTTCAGGAGGTAAAGACCAAATACTCTTAGTTTAATGTTCATAGAGTTCAGACCAATGGGTGACTATTGCCACAATCACACGGAGGACAATTGATTTAGGTTGCTCTGGTATTCTCTGAACTAAACTGAGGGAATGAGGGTGTAAACAATAACCCTGGGGTTTCCCGGATCTGGATATATGGTTTGGAGCTATGTGTCCTATAAGCCTATGAAGATGGGAAAGGTATTGCCTGAGGAAATCTTGCCTTTGGTTGACGGGCCAGGGGCGATCTGTAGAGACCCGAAGCCTGACGTACATGGACATTACTTTACATTTGCGGAATACTTAGTACATAACAAAAACACACAAAAAAGGATCGTAATAGTTTAGTGTCTTTGGAAACTCGGAACATAATCTTCTAATCCTTGTGAAAGATCTTCAATATCTCCCATAAAGATCTTCCATTTTTTTTACCTAAAACCTTTCTTTATAACCTGGGGAAAAGAAAACATAAAAGGGTGATCTCAAATGCTCAGCAAGGGCAATAAAGGAAATAAAAATCATATCATATCTTTTTGAAAATCATAACCTGCAAAAGAGATCATAAAATCTTAATAAATCATAGAAGTGAAAATGAGATCCCCATAATCATAACATGAAACTTGAAACTTTGTGGCATGCACACATAATCATGGAAAATCATTTCTTGTTAGTCATGACTCATTGCCAAGACTATCTTAGTGGACAAAGTCCCTTTCTGAACCGAGTTCACTCCTCGTTTCAGTCCTGTATCACTGAACCGAAATAACCTTCCGTTCCAGCCATGTCTATCTCATGAGATATAAAGTCTTTACCCAATGCATTGGAGGGAGATATAGGTCCCACCCATCTTATAATGAATCCTTTCTTATGTGTGCCACATAATCATAAAACATACATCATCGCATAACACAAGTAACAAAAATGGGATTCTTGAAACATCATGACATCATAAATCAATTCATATAAGATAAAGGAATTCATAAAAATAATTCCATCACAACATGCTCAAATCAATTTAATAATAGGGATAAAAATATAACCCTTTATTATCTTAGATGGAAAATAATTTTGATAAAACACTTGAACTCCATTCTTGAGGAAAATATCCTTTCTTCTTCAAAAACATTTTTCCTTTCATAACATGTCATACAACTTTAAAATAAAAGAATTTGATTAAAAATATACTTGAAAACTTTTAAAGGAAGCTTCTTGGAAATAATGTTTTAAAAATCCATTCATGCCGTATAAGTTAAAAAAAACATTCTTCGTACTTTTGTCGGAAAAGTCAAAAAGTACCTCGTACGACAAAAGATTCCTTTCATAGATATTACTAAAAACTCACCGAAGGGTAAAAATGGATTTAAACAATTGTATGTGGATGGGAATAATATTACATATTGATGAAACATGGATGTGGATGATAAAATACACCCCAGTAAACAATCTCGGATAAAAAATGAGATTGTGATATTTCCCTTACCTTAGGTCCGATTTGCTTTGTTCGTGTCTGAAGCTCCTGTATAATGGTTTAAATAATGTTATTGACTTATTAAAGAATCATATTCATTGTTATGATATCATATATGGTTCACTTATGACATTATATTACCCGTTCTTTTGTAAATTCCATGTTAAAGAAGCGTTTTGGGTAAAATCGTTTCATTTATCGTAGGTGTTTTGACTTGTTGTTCTTGACATCATTATTACTTATATCCTGATTTACTTACTTCCAGAATATAAAATATGATTTATATATCATATATATTCAGTATATATATATATATATAATAGGTAGATAAATAAAATGAAAAACACCGTTCATGGAGATGGTAGTCCGTACGTACGCATGAACGCTGTTTTCCTTTCCTTATTGTCTTGAAATGGAAGTAAGTAGATGACATACATATGTATATATATACATAAATCCAGTAGCTTTATAATGTCATATATTTCATTATTATTTCTTATATATACTTTATAATCATTCTTAAATGGTTAACATGGAGAATGAATCTCATCGCGTCGTGGAGACGGTAGTCCGTACGTACGCACGAGCGATGATATCATTTCTATAAATATTGAATTGAATTGGAGTGGATTATACAATATATCAGAATCAATATGATGTTTTAATAACTATGTATAGTTATTCTTTACACCATTATACCCATCCATGTAAGGTGGTGGTGGAAAATAGATTACACCACGGCGTGGAGACGGTATTCCGTACGTACGCACGCGCGGTGATTTCTTTTTGTGAAAGATGGATAGATGGTGAAATAGGGTTGTTTCATACTTATAATAACATATCAGTATATGAGTGATACTGATGTTATTACTTCATAATGAAACAACCTAAGAAGAAGAAGTGGAAGAAGAAATAAAGATGAAAGAATTGGTAACGGTAATTACCTCTTCTTTGAAGTGCCTCTTTGAGACCTCCCCTTAGGGCACTAGAATTGGTCTTTGAGGAAGACCAGAACCTCTAGGATGTTTCTAGGGAAGTGGAGAAGGGATTTTGGTAGGGGTTGGCCGAGCTTGAGTTCTCAAATTGGTGTGAGGAGGAGGGGGAGGAGGTGTCCTTTTATAGGGGAGGAGAGGGGCACCTTAGGAATATCTCAAAATATTATTTTATATTAAAGTCAAAATCGTTTTATAATGGTTCCAAAGGGTCTTATTTCGAAGCTAAAGTGGGGATGGGTCGAAATCCTATCAACCAATAGAATTTAGACAAGTTTAGGATATTATTTCAACCTTATCAATTAGATTTAACTCTAAGTTAAATAATTGAACTTTTACCATGTCTTTTTGTTTTCTTTCACTATATGGTTAATAAACATACTATAACATGCCAAACGAACCCCAAATTGTTTATTATTAATATATATATCCTTATCTAAGTCATTTGGCCGAACCTTAGATTTTTAGGAATACAATAACAATTAATAATATAATATTTGATTTAAAAACTATTTTGTGTCAATTTTAACACTATTGATATATGATTTTTGTGAAAGTCATAACAGAATTAAATGTTCAAAAAAAGTTGATTAAATCAACATTAATATATCATAGTAACCTAGAAAATTAGTGTAATTCATAAAAAATCTCAAATTACATTTATTTTGGTGTTTATAACATCAATTATGTCAATATTTCGTTAATAAGATAATTACTGCATCATCGTTGTGTCATAAATAAATTAAATTATTTTATGTCTAAAAATTACAAATAAACTTCCATCATGTAGGAAATCTTTTTTGCTTTCTAATGAATATTTACAATTGAATTTATCTTATGGATAACCCCATATTAAAAATTTACTTATTAAACTTTGATTTTAACTATTTTAACCTTTCTTTAAATAAATTAATAATAAATGTCCTAATCTAATCCAAGTGGGCCTAAATGGTCATATTTTATTCCTAAGTTTGTTTTTGGTCGAATTACACTTGTCCAATAGAATTAGGACATGTTTTAGGGTAATATTGATATCATATTTACCCTTAGTTACCCTATTTACTTTTAACAATGGTAAAAAAAGTAAAAAGTTACTATTCACCAAAAAATTATTTTCATCTCATTGAACCACATTTTAGTCCTTGATATTAACCGTGTCTCTCGGATTTTCGAAATTCCATTCACAGAAGCGGCAAAATTATGTTTTATGAAAAATTCAGTTTTTTTAACTACCACTTAGTAGTTTCACTATTCATCAAAAATTGATGTTTTTCAGAACAATGCCAAAATTTCATCCTAAGCTATATGTCATATTCCGAATTCAAAAATGAAATCTATTTTACCAAATTCATAACATAGAAGTTGCATTAATTAATTTTATAATTAAATCCCGCTGTTAAAATAAATAGCGTGTTTTTAGGAAACAATATATATCAAAAGATTGACACTTGATTATGTCTGGTTTAAATGTGAAATTACAACCAATGACCAACATTGTATTAAATTGTAAAAATATATTCTAAATATACATTAAAACCACTCAATTTAATAACTTATCACTATTAATTATTTTGATTAAAAAAGTTGTTTTTAATTATAATTTAGTAATTTTCACTATTCATCAGAATATGAAAGTTATCCGAAAAGTACCAAAATTTCACCTTAGGCTAAATTCGATACTCCGAATCCAAGAATGAAGTTCATTTTGAAAAATAAGATTTACAGAATTTTAAAAAGTGGTTATTACTATTCATAACGGCTAGTTTTAATAACATTTTAATAGCATATCGCTGTTTAGTGAAACTCGTTATTGCGTACTACACACGCTATCGAGGAAGGTAGCGATTGCGTGTAATGCAAGGCAAGTCAAGGATGCGTGTTGTGCAAGCTCCTTTTGGTGTAGCGTACAACAAAAGACATTAGTGAAATAAGAAGAATATTTTTCATAAAATCTCGGGCTGTTACATTCTACCCCCCTTAAAATGAATTTCGCCCTCGAAATTCGTCGGGGTTATAAATGGTTTACTATTCGAAAGTTTCTTTAATAGAATCCCACATCGTAAAAAGGAATACAAAAACATGGCTTTAAAAACTAAAGTATGAAATGTAACGATTACCCAAATAAACTAATCGTTGGGTTTCCACATAGGTGAAAATATGGATATGGAAGAGAAATCTAACCATCATGTTCTGATGGAGAGTGGTAGAGAACATGGCTATGGAAAAGCCAGTTATCACAAATCCATAGATTTGTGATGATATAAGGTACCATCTGATTCATGAGGTATAAGATCACTAGGACAACATTTTTGGTTTTCAAGATCATTTCCCTAAAGTTGAAAATTTGAATTAGAATAAATACTAACGTTATTTTGGTACAATCTCACTGTTGTTCATGCCTTGAACAATTTCCACTTCATCTCTTAAATAAATGAAGTTGAATTTGTTATTCGTGAAGTGTTAGCAGATCATGTGATAGAATGACGGGTCATTCCATCTGTCTCAAAAAAAAGGTTAGCAAAAATTATATACATAAGTCGATCTATAGTGAGATTAATCACATATGGTTCCTAAAATGGACTTATACTTCATATATCATACTGCTTAATATAATAAAACTAGTTTCTACTAAACAGGGACTTCCTGTAGGCCAGTGGTAGGCGATAAAGGCCAGTCGCACTTCGGTTGTGGGTTCGATTCCCATAGCCTTGTCTGACGCGATGGGCGGTCGCCCGTCCTGTAGGTTGTCCTTTTTCTAAAACTACATTACTATAACATCCCATCAATAATATCGAAAAAAAACTTCTATCCTTAAACAATACTAACTTATGTCCAACATAATCCATTCTAATCTTTAGGCTTATCCATAATACTGCAGTCCACTCTCATAACATAGTGAAAATGATTACCAGAGATTTAATACCATCGTTGATCCCCATATATCATAAGATATGTCTTGTTGGTCACATTCTAAACATTCAAAGTCCTTAATGATGTATTCTCTTGAATACCCATTGAACCTTAGTGAAAACATGAATGAAGTTAAACGTTAACACTTTCCACATACCAAAATCCTCAAAATTCTTTATAATCAAACCATGATATCACTTAGTCCTTATATCAATCATGAGCTCATGAATACTGTTAAACATTTCGTTTTCTCGTTTTCCCTTCATTATGCGCATATCATCTTATTTCCAAAAATATCTGAATAACCTTTCTTGGATACTGGTAGCATTAATCACACACTTTCAAAACTCAAGGAAAGACAACAATGTATCAATCCTTAGATGTCTCTTTATTCAATAGTACCATGAGATTCTTTATACAACATTACACTTGATAAACATGTAATCATTCCACAACCTTCTTAAACCATTGACCGAGCTTCAACAATTCTTTCATCTCACATATCATTTGTAGTCTCTTCAACATCATCAACATAAATACTACCCATACGTCCATACTGATTCTCTTCATGAGACTTTCCCTTAGGGCATTGGTTTGCATAATGCCCGTACATTCCACATTTAAAACATTTAACCATTGTGGATGTCGTAGCAATACCATTATCCTCATCCATGGTGTTAACTGAACCTTTTCCTTTGCACTTACTTGCTTTGTGTCCTTCTTTTCCACACCCAAATCATCTTCCAGTTCCCTTGAAACATTCTCCTTGATGCCTCTTCCCACATGATTTACATAGGGGAAATTGAATTTTCTTTCCTCTATGATCATCATGGAACTCCATCTTTCTCTTATTAGTCGAGTTAGGAAACTTACCAAATTTTACTTTATTGATCATATTGTGAGATTGCTGATTCGGCATAATAATGATGTTTGGACATCCAAATCCCATTTCATTTGGTTGCTCGTGAAAAATATCGTTCCATTGTCCATCATATCCTCCATTATTGTGAATCATCTTGATTCCAGCCATTTTCTAAAACCCAAATAGAATAGTGTTAGATGAAAAAATCATAATAAAGGGGGAGTAACTTAAATATCTAACATCTTTGGTTTAATCTAATATCGTTACCATAGTTCTAGGACTATATCCTACACGTATACTAATCCTTAGGGGCATCCCTAGACATACCTTAGAAATATCTCTAGGGATCTCACTAACGTTTTCGCATCCTAGTTTCCAAAGGTTGACTAAACCTTTCCTCTGATACCAACTGTAGAGACCTGAAGCCTGACGTACATGGAAATTACATTACATTTGCGGAATACTTAGTACATAACAAAAACACACACACAAGGATCGTAATAGTTTAGTGTCTTTGGAAACTCGGAACATAATCTTCTAATCCTGGTGAAAGATCTTCAATATCTCCCATAAAGATCTTCCATTTTTTTTACCTAAAACCTTTCTTTATAACCTGGGGAAAAGAAAACATAAAAGGGTGAGCTCAAATGCTCAGCAAGGGCAATAAAGGAAATAAAAATCATATCATATATTTTTGAAAATCATAACCTGCAAAAGAGATCATAAAATCTTAATAAATCATAGAAGTGAAAATGAGATCCCCATAATCATAACATGAAACTTGAAACTTTGTGGCATGCACACATAATCATGGAAAATCATTTCTTGTTAGTCATGACTCATTGCCAAGACTATCTTAGTGGACAAAGTCCCTTTCTGAACCGAGTTCACTCCTCCTTTCAGTCCTGTATCACTGAACCGAAATAACCTTCTGTTCCAGCCATGTCTATCTCATGAGATATAAAGTCTTTACCCAATGCATTGGAGGGAGATATAGGTCCCACCCATCTTATATTGAATCCTTTCTTATGTGTGCCACATAATCATAAAACATACATCATCGCATAACACAATTAACAAAAATGGGATTCTTGAAACATCATGACATCATAAATCAATTCATATAAGATAAAGGAATTCATAAAAATAATTCCATCACAACATGATCAAATCAATGTAATAATAGGGATAAAAATATAACCCTTTATTATCTTAGATGGAAAATAATTTTGATAAAACACTTGAACTCCATTCTTGAGAAAAATATCCTTTCTTCTTCAAAAACATTTTTCCTTTCATAACATGTCATACAACTTTAAAATAAAAGAATTTGATTAAAAATAAACTTGAAAACTTTTAAAGGAAGCTTCTTGGAAATAATGTTTTAAAAATCCATTCATGCCGTATAAGTTAAAAAAAACATTCTTCGTACTTTTGTCGGAAAAGTCAAAAAGTACCTCGTACGACAAAAGATTCCTTTCATAGATATTACTAAAAACTCACCGAAGGGTAAAAATGGATTTAAACAATTGTAGGTGTATGGAAATAATATTACATATTGATGAAACATGGATGTGGATGATAAAATACACCCCAGTAAACAATCTCGGATAAAAAATGAGATTGTGATATTTCCCTTACCTTAGGTCCGATTTTCTTTGTTCGTGTCCGAAGCTCCTGTATAATGGTTTAAATAATTTTATTGACTTATTAAAGAATCATATTCATTGTTATTATATCATATATGGTTCACTTATGACATTATATTACCCGTTCTTTTGTAAATTCCATGTTAAAGAAGCGTTTTGGGTAAAATCGTTACATTTATCGTAGGTGTTTTGACTTGTTGTTCTTGACATCATTATTACTTATATCATGATTTACTTACTTCCAGAATATAAAATATGATTTATATATAATATATATTCAGTATATATATATATATAATAGGTAGATAAATAAAATGAAAAACACCGTTCATGGAGACGGTAGTCCGTACGTACGCATGAACGCTGTTTTCCTTTCCTTATTGTCTTGAAATGGAAGTAAGTAGATGACATACATATGTATATATATACATAAATCCAGTAGCTTTATAATGTCATATATTTCATTATTATTTCTTATATATACTTTATAATCATTCTTAAATGGTTAACATGGAGAATGAATCTCATCGCGTCGTGGAGACGGTAGTCCGTACGTACGCACGAGCGATGATATCATTTCTATAAATATTGAATTGAATTGGAGTGGATTATAAAATATATCAGAATCAATATGATGTTGTAATAACTATGTAGAGTTATTCTTTACACCATTATTCCCATCCATGTAAGGTGGTGCTGGAAAATAGATTACACCACGGTGTGGAGACGGTATTCCGTACGTACGCACGCGCGGTGATTTCTTTTTCCGTAGGATGGATAGATGGTGAAATAGGGTTGTTTCATACTTATAATAACATATCAGTATATGAGTGATACTGATGTTATTACTTCATAATGAAACAACCTAAGAAGAAGAAGTGGAAGAAGAAATAAAGATGAAAGAATTGGTAACGGTAATTACCTCTTCTTTGAAGTGCCTCATTGAGACCTCCCCTTAGGGCACTAGAATTGGTCTTTGAGGAAGACCAGAACCTCTAGGATGTTTCTAGGGAAGTGGAGAAGGGATTTTGGCAGGGGTTGGCCGATCTTGAGTGCTCAAATTGGTGTGAGGAGGAGGGGGAGGAGGTGTCCTTTTATAGGGGAGGAGAGGGGCACCTTAGGAATATCTCAAAATATTATTTTATATTAAAGTCAAAATCGGTTTATAATGGTTCCAAAGGGTCTTATTTCGAAGCTAAAGTGGGTATGGTTCGAAATCCTATCAACCAATAGAATTTAGACAAGTTTAGGATATTATTTTAACCTTATCAATTAGATTTAACTCAATGTTAAATAATTTAACTTTTACCATGTCTTTTTGTTTTCTTTCACTATATGGGTAATAAACTTACTATAAAATGCCAAACGAACCCCAAATTGTTTATGATTAATATATATATCCTTATATAAGTCATTTGGCCGAACCTTAGATTTTTAGGAATACAATAACAATTAATAATATAATATTTGATTTAAAAACTATTTTGTGTCAATTTTGACACTATTTGATATATGATTTTTTTGAAAGTCATAACAGAATTAAATGTTCGAAACAAGTTGATTAAATCAACATTAATATATCATAGTAACCTAGAATATTAGTGGAATTCATAAAAAATCTCAAATTACATTTATTTTGGTGTTTATAACATCAATTATGTCAATATTTCATTAATAAGATAATTACTGCATCATCGTTGTGTCATAAATAAATTAAATTATTTTATGTCTACAAATTACAAATAAACTACCATCATGTAGGAAATCTTTTTTGATTTCTAATGAATATTTACAATCGAATTTATCTTATGTATAACCCCATATTAAAAATTTACTTATTAAACTTTGATTTTAACTATTTTAACCTTTCTTTAAATAAATTAATAATAAATGTCCTAATCTAATCCAAGTGGGCCTAAATGGTCATATTTTATTCCTAAGTTTGTTTTTGGTCGAATTACACTTGTCCAATAGAATTAGGACATGTTTTAGGGTAATATTGATATCATATTTACCCTTAGTTACCCAATTTACTATTAACCGTGGTAAAAAAAGTAAAAAGTTACTATTCACCAAAAAATTATTTTCATCTCATTGAACCACATTTTAGTCCTTGATATTAACCGTGTCTCTCGGATTTTCGAAATTCCATTCACAGAAGCGGCAAAATTATGTTTTATGAAAAATTCAGTTTTTTTAACTACCACTTAGTAGTTTCACTATTCATCAAAAATTGATGTTTTTCAGAACAATGCCAAAATTTCATCCTAAGCTATATTTCATATTCCGAATTCAAAAATGAAATCTATTTTACCAAATTCATAATATAGAAGTTTCATTAATTAATTTTATAATTAAATCCCGCTGTTAAAATAAATAGTGTGTTTTTAGGAAACAATATATATCAAAAGATTGACACTGGATTATGTCTGGTTTAAATGTGAAATTACAACCAATGACCAACATTGTATTAAATTGTAAAAATATATTCTATATATACTTTAAAACCACTCAATTTAATAATTTATCACTATTAATTATTTCGATTAAAAAAGTTGTTTTTAATTATAATTTAGTAATTTTCACTATTCATCAGAATATGAAAGTTATCCGAAAAGTACCAAAATTTCACCTTAGGCTAAATTCGATACTCCGAATCCAAGAATGAAGTTCATTTTGAAAAATAAGATTTACAGAATTTTAAAAAGTGGTTATTACTATTCATAACGGCTAGTTTTAATAACATTTTAATAGCATATCGCTGTTTAGTGAAACTCGTTATTGTGTACTACACACGCTATCGAGGAAGGTAGCGATTGCGTGTAATGCAAGGCAAGTCAAGGATGCGTGTTGTGCAAGCTCCTTTTGGTGTAGCGTACAACACAAGACATTAGTGAAATAAAAAGAATATTTTTCATAAAATCTCGGGCTGTTACACGATCAATATGCAGAGCCATTGAGGGCATGGTATGCGTAGTCATACAAAGGTGTCCATGGGTCGATTACATTCCACTTCCAATGGCCAGGGATGATTATGAAAATCCGGTATTGGTCATAACACCGAGTTTGGCATATGGGGATAATGGTGTCCAATCAAACAAGAAACATCTTCACCGCAATTGCCTATTGAGTCAAAGTAGCCTAGCACTGGCTTGATGTTTGTAGATGCTGATCACCATGTGAACCATGGGTAGATACATAGGCTAACTAGGTAGGGATACCTTGACAACGTTTGGATGTGAGAGGGGAATGAACTTGTAAACCATTGCAGCATAGATTTTTTGATCGGGAGATATGATATCGGGGCTCTGAGGCCGGTAAGTGTATGGAGATAGGAAGAGTATCACCTACAGAAATATTGCCTTTGGTAGGTGGGCTAGGGGATATAAATATGTAGAGCCGATGAAGGGCATGTTATGCATTTTCATTCAAAGGTGTCCATAGGTCAATAACATTCCACATCCGATGGCCATGGGTGGTTATGAAGATCTGCAATTATCCGGGTTGCGGAGACTGTTGTATAAAGAGGATGCATCCAAATGCTCAAGGAGTATTCCCATCTTGTTTCGCCATATATTTTGGTTGGATTGAAACGCAGTCATTCCAGTTTAACATCGTGCGGTGAGGAAAAAGTCTGTGCAGTATTAACGTCGTGCAGTGAGGGCGAACTTAAACTGATGTGAAAAAGGGATTCTGGGGAGTTTAACGTCATGAGGTAAGGATGGGGGGTATATATACCTATGTGTTCTTTTATCGGTAGCTGGGCTAGGAGATAAGATCCTGGAGTCGCTACGTATCCTACGAGTGCATGAATAAATCCACACATAGTTCTTTTGGGGAATACACCCCATGCAGGTCTGGTCTGTAGGGGGGAAAGGGGAAATTTTTTTTCTTTTCCATGTAGTTTAAAGTCATTCGGAAAGGAAGAGGAATTCACCCCATTAAGGTCTGATTCTTACCTGGGGAAATGAGGTATTTTTAGCTTCATTTGGGGTTGCTGGGATGGGGTGTGGAATTCTGGCCTCACATCATATCCCGCGAGGGCAGAAATCAAGCCATACATAGTTCTTTAGAAGATAATACACCCCGTGCAGGCCTGGTCCATACATGGGGGAAAATGTCATTTTTAATCTTTATTCAAGGGTGTCTGGGCCAAGATGGGGGACCCTGGCATCGATACGTATCCTAAAATGGAAGCAATCAAGTTGTACATAGTTTTCTGAAAGGGATACACGTTGTGTAGGGTAGGTACATACACTAGGAAAAAATGGCACTTTTTACTTTATTTGGGGATGGCTGGGCTAGGATACTGAATCCTGGCATCGCTACATATCCTGCAAGGGCAGGAATCAAGCTGTATGTAGTTCATTGAAATCCATGTAGTTTAACGTCGTGCGGTGAGGAAAAAATACTCTTTGATTAGGGTCACAAAGTTTGGACCATTGGGGCTTGGCATTTTAATGTCCTGCAACTCAGATGATAACTTCTTGGTAGATTAACATCTTGCAGCTCGGACGATAATGGCTTTTGTTTTTTCCAAATACTTCTTCAGAAATCTCGCATTCATAGGAGCGACAGTGAACATCCATTCCATGGGGAGCATGGAAAATGCACCATTGGAGTAGACCTTGTTTATAAAACATGGACCCTCCCACTTGGGATACACCTATGGATGTTTCTTCCTGGGTATCATTGGGGTCTGGAGGATCAACACCAATTCTCCTACTGAGAATGACCGAAGACAGACCTTTTTATTGAAGGCTCGTGCGATTCGGTTCTGATATACATCCAGTTGGAAAAAATTGTCCAACCGCTTCTCATCCTGCAGTTCCAATTCACCTAGCCATTTTCCTGATTTCTCATTGTTGTATAATTGATCACAAATGGCAACACAGAGCTGGGGAAATTGAAGCTCAATTTGTAGGACGGCTTCTGTTCCATATACTAATGAGTACGGAGTAGCCCGAGTAGCGGTGCAGATTGTGGTTAAATGAGCCCACAATTCATGAAAGAGTTTATCCAGCCATGATTTCGTGTCTTTATCCACCATTTTCTGGAGAATGTTGGATAAGGACTTGTTGAAAGCCTCTATCTATCCATTGGAAACTGCATGGTTTCACGATGTGTGCTTAGCCTTGATACCAAATTCTTGGTATAGTTTCTCCAATTCAGCAGAGTAGAAGGTGGTGTCGTAATCCGTCAGTATAGTATGAGGGATGCCAAATCATGTTATTATATTTGTTTTCAGAAAGCATACAATGTTTCTTGCACTGAATTCCATGAGGGGTACAACTTCTGCCCATTTGGAAAAGAAGTTAGTTGTTGTGAGGTTATACATTAGTTGTTTGGCTGTGGCGGGAGGATATGGTCACACGACATCTATTCCCCTGATGGAAAATGGCCAGGAGTACTTGTACAGATAAAGTAACTCCAGGGGTTGGTTAATGATGTTTTCATGAATTTTTATGGAGTGTAATTTTGCGGTATAGTCCTCGCAATCTCATTCCATGGTTGGAAAATAGTAACCAAGCCATCAAACTTGATGGGAAAGCTTTGACCCTGAAATATTCGATCTACAAACTCCTTCATGTACTTCATTAATGACAACAATGGTTTCATCTCCATCAATGCATCTGAGGAGGAATCCATCGCGGCCTCGTTTGAAGAGGACCTCTTGCTGGCATATGCTGCCATATAGGAAAAGGTTGATTCCACTTCTCCGTATTTTCTCTCGTTCTGCTCAGTCTGATGGAAGTTCTCCCCTTTGAAGGTAGTTTGCAATGGGGGTCATCCATCCGGTAGCAGTAGCATATGGCTCAGGGATAGGACTCACTTCATTGATTTCATCCATCTTAATATGAACAAACAGCAAGACCATTCAACGATGAGAAATACTAGTAATTTTTTCATCCCGGTTGTGGTAAACTCGGGGTGTGGCCGTATTAGCTAATTCATTTTCCAGGGCATTCTGAGACAGGGGAATATAGGTCAATGTTGGTTCTGCGGAGAATTTGTCCATTAACCATTGGACATGGTCAAACAAGGGAATCATCTCCTCATTTTTATTATCATAGTAACCATTGACTTGTTTAATGACCAGTTATGAGTAACCTTTTACCTTATGGTGATGTACTTGTTCCTGGAGTGCGAGCTCTAGGCCGGCAATTAGGGATTGATACTTCTCCTCATTGTTCCTACATCCTTCTAAAAAGAGGAAGGAATATGGCAAGAGTGCCTTTTCTAGGGACATGAGTATGATCCCTAAACCCACCTTGTTAAATTTGGGATCCCCCATCCTCTTCCCTATAGGGCTTCGAGATGCGCCATCGATGTAAATTTCCCATGATGGGAACTCCTTTGTAACTAATAAGATTTCTTCATCAGGTAGCTCAATATCCGGTGCGGTGGTCACTATCGAGTGGTTCTATGCCATAAAATCTGCTAATTTCTGGATTTTGATGTCTTTATGAGGCACAAACCAGATGCCAAACTGTTGTAGGATAACCGCCCATCGAGATAGGCACCCGGTCAGCATCAGGCGGCTGAGGATGTACTTGAGTGGGTTACAAAGAGAGACAAAATGGACTTCATGATGTATTAGATAATTTCTTCCTTTTTGAACTATGAAGACCAAAACCAAACAACTCTTATCGATGTTTGAGTATTGAGTTTCAGCATCAATCATGGTTCAGCTGAGGTAATAGAGACTGTTTTCACTAGCAGCGTCATTTTTCTGTGCGAGGAAGGCTCCCAGTGACTGATATAGGGCCGTCACGTATAGGATAAGAGGTCTTCCTTCAACCAAGGGAATGAGAACTAGTGGGATTAAGTGGTACTTGTTTAGGATATTGAATTCCTCTTGGACATAATCTATCCATTGGTACGTAACCCCCTTTTTCATTAACCAGGTGAAGGGAAATCATTTACCCGCAAGGTTTGCTATGAACCGCCTAAAGTAGACCAGGTGTCCATGGAATCCTCTCAACATAGTGAGATTGTATAGAGGTAGTAAACCATGGATATCCTTTTTCTTTTTAGGGTCGACTTCGATGCCATGATGGCGTACAACGAATCCAAGGAATTTTTCTAAGGAAACCCCAAAGGCGCATTTCATGGGGTTTATCTTTAGGCTATTTTGTCGAAGTTTGTTGAAGAAAGATTCAAGGTCTGACAGGTGATCAGAGCGCTATATTTATTTGACCCCCAAGTCATCGACATATAATTCGACGAATCTCCACATGAATGGTTTAAAGATACGATGCATGGCTCGTTGTTATGTGGTGACATCGTTCTTGAGACCAAAGGGCATGACTCTATAACAGAATACTCGTTTAGGGGCCCTGAAGGTAGTGGATTATTCATCTTCTAGGACCATCCGGATTTTATTATACCCAAAATAACCGTCCATGAAGGATAGTGACTCACACCCAGTCGTTGCATCTATTAAAAACTCAGTGATCAGGACCGAGAAATCATCTTTTGGGAAATTCCAATTGCGATATCTGAAATCAATGCAGACATGAATTGTTCTGTTCTTTTTGTTGACGCGAACAAGGTTGGCTAGCCAGATTGGGTATTGGACCTCCCAAATAAAGCCTTATTTAATAATATTATCAAAATTAGCCCTTACTTTGGCATCATGTGTGGGGTTCATCCTTCTTGAGGCTTGTATATAGCCGTAGTGGTCTTCTAAAAGACCTAAGTGGTGCTTCATCACATTGGGATTGAGTCTCGGAATTTTTGTGTAATTCCAGGAAAAACATCTCGATGTTTCCTCTGGAAAGAGGTATATACCCCATGCTCCTCAGGAGACACGGTTGTACTAATGAGTGTGGGCATTGGTTCTTCCTAGGAACCCAAGTATATTTCACTAAGCTCGTCCACAGTGGTGTAGATACCTTCCTCAAATGAGGGAGGTGCATCCTTTAGATCTTCCTACTCTTTTCCCCCACATTATAATCTTCTTGATCTGATGGGGGGAGAGTTCTTGACACAGGCTATCGAGAGCCCGATGGTGAGGCATTGTGGGTTTCCTCGCTCAAGTATTCATCCCCTAATTGAGGGTTAGTGGTCGTTTCTGCACTGCTATGTTCAGGCGCCATGGCTGAAGTCATGAGGATAGCTCAGTACGTGTCTGGACTTGAACTCCTGCTCCCAACATGGTTGATGGGTTGTACGTAGTCTTCAATGTTCTGCATGAGGGGGTCATCTGAAACCATTTCCAGACTATTTGGAGTGGGGATCTTGTCGATACCATCGATCTAAGGATTCTTCTTCAATTGCTCATAAAACTCGGTGTCAATGTAGTGTGATTCAGAGAGCTCTAAAGGGGTCATGTCAGCATGAAATGTTCCACCTTGTCCATTGATGTAATACATAATACACTATTTATCGGATTAATTAATGGCCATGTTTTTATGGAGCCATGGCCTTCCAAGCAGGGCATTGAATGATGTGTTCTCCCAGACCACCAGGAATTCCGAGTAGGCCACAAGGTTTCAAAAATGGATTTTTAGCTTGATTTGACACATTGGATTCCGTTCACTCTTGTATTAACCCAAAATAGTTGTGGATGAGGGTATTAGTTCATCCTTACTATATCCCAACTTACGAAGTGTCCATAGGGGAAGGAGGTTAACTCCAGAGCCATTGTTAATAAAGAGTTTCCAGATCTCAACATCATTTAGTGTACCAGACACATATAATGGTTTGATGTGTCCTTTCATGATGGCATCTTCATCCTGATCGGTGATGGAAATAACCACATTGAATTTAGCTGGGACCGTCTCCATCCAGTAAATCTCAACGGAGAATACCCCAGCTTCAATCTCTTGGGGGCTGAGAAAGGCTTCTACAAGCGCCTCCCTAAGATCTGCTAATAAACTCAGGGCATCCAGGATTGACAGTTTGGCTGGGACTGACGCCAGATGGTTAAGGATATCGTATTTCTACTCCAGTGGCTGATGATTCTCTATTGGTGGGAGAGTTTTAGGAGGCACAATGGGAGTTGGAGTATGTGACGAGGATTGAATAGCTGTGGGTTCCGAAGTCGACGGTGTTCCCATCTGGGGACTCGGCCCAACCGTTGTGTTTGTGTGCTCTAGGCGGCTAGACAATTGTTCCTCCTCTGATGGGTACCACATAATGACGGGGCCAGAGTGGCTGCTTGTGGAAGTGGCGGGATATGTTCTCCCCAACTGAGTCCATTGAAGGGATCTCCCATGGGTTTCCGTGATATTAACGATTTAGGATAGGGTAAAATCATAGCGTTGGTTTCATCAACGACTGTGCCTCCCCTGGTATCGCCTCGTTCTACGATTCCTCCTCCCAGCCCCTTATGTTGGGAAATCGGGTTCGTAACAATACCCTTCGTTAGGGAATGATTCCATTAGATGGATGACGATGATGGAACCAATGATTAGATCCTTATCCTTTGACAGGTCAACCTGCTCGGTTGTTCCTGATGGTGTCGTTTGGTGGGTTGCTGCTCGTAGTGCCAAGTTTGAGGGCATACAATTTGACATTGTCAGGGTTATCATCTAACTTCTTGCCGACTTCTCATCTTCCACATGTCTCCCCCATCTCCGATTAATCCTGGAGGATTGGATTGTTGAAGGTTGTGAGGCCGATATTGTCGGTTGTGCTGCATTTGGGGCTGTTGGCGGCAACACCAGCTATTGTAATTGAGCTCGAAGAATTCCCTGAGCACGATTGAAATTCTTCTGAGTCATCCAGCCATAAATTTTTTTCCCCTTCATGATGGTGACTTCCTACCACCCCTATCCTTTGTCAGAGTCAATGGTAGAAATATATTTCACATGTGCTGGGGGTGGTCCCAGCTCGACCTGGCTGCAGTCTACCATCATTTTTAGGAGGCCTTTGAAGATGAAGCATCCCTGGATATTGTGCACCAACATTCTGTGGTAGGGACAGTAATCTGTCTTGTCATCGCGGCTGACTTCTTTGGGCTTCCATGGCTCTGAGTGGTGGTGTAAATTGAAATTCATGGCGGTGATGACGTAGCCGCAGACTTGATACTCTCAGAACAAGTATACATTATGTCTTCATTCCTCGAACTGGTTCTTCTTCGATCATCTCTGATCGGCCTACTCGGGCGGAGGCGGACACTGATATTCAGGGGGCCCGTGACGATTTGGTAGAGGCCTAGGCAGTGGAGTAGGCACATGGGTTGGCTTGAGTGTGATAGAGGATGCTTCATCTTGAACTATTCTCTTTTCCAGAGCCTATGAGGCTATTCGGGACTTTATATTAGTCCGCAGCAGGGAGTCATCAATTCTCTGGGGAATGGAAGAGAGATTGCGGAATCCAGTGGTGCGCCCCATTGGTATGAGTGGTGTTCGAAGATTATCTTGAAGGTTATCGATGCATATGGAAAGCATCTCATCTTGGGGAATTGGCATGTTCAGAGAGTAGGTCGGACCCCTCCATTTGGTGATGAAATCGGAGACCCTCTTGTTCTCCCACTATTTTCAATTCATTAGGTCGATGACCGTTGTTTTAGGCAGCATTGAGCTAAAGTTGAATAGGAACTACTACTAAAGGTGTTCCCAGCTTTTTATTGACTGAGCTGGCAGACTCGTATACCTGAAGAAGGCAGATCCTTGAAAGGTCCGCACAAAGCATCTGAGTTTCACTGCCTATTGTTGTTTCAGAGTTCCCATCATAGGGTCACATTAAGACGCGCATTATATCAAATTCTCTTTCGGATCACTGGATCCATTGAAAATAGGGAATACCGGGCTCCCAAAATTTGGTGGAGGAGGCGTGTTGCTCCAACAATATGGATAGGGATTTCGCTCTGTCTGTACCAGAGTTCATCAACCTTCTATTTCTTCAAATAGAGTTGTCAGCGCCTCGATGGTATTGGTGAGACCCACGTTTACATCCTATTGGGCCCTGTCATGGGAAGGTGTCGCTCGAGGCATTGCTTGAGGCTCCGTCTCGGCTAGCACCAAGGGTGCATATGTCGTTTGTGACACCTTCGGAGGGTTCATACGTACATGCTCTGGTTGCTTCTTGTGTAGAGGGGAGTCTTGGTATTCATCCAAATCCATGTATAGTTAGTTGGACGGGTCGGGCACCGCATTGGGTGGGGGCCCCAACAACACTTTGTTTTCCGGGGCAAACCTTGGTCTTTGAGGTGCACCTATTGGGAGTGCATGGTGTGGCTCTTCTTGGGAAGCGCTTTCAATAATATGGTTCCTTTGAATTAGCTCAGCATTAACCCTCCTCAATTCTTTTATATACTCTTCCATTCGAGAAAATCTCTCTTCGAGCTTATGTGGCTCATTTTTATTGAGAGAAGAAGTAGGGTTAAGGGTAACCGGTCCGTTGATCTTATCCTTGTTGGAAACTTGTAGGGTATGCGAAGGACGGTTAGCTAGAGGGTCGGCCCTCTGGTTTCGAGTATGAAAACCTAATGGTTTTTTGTGAATCACAGCCTGAACAGAACCATCATCTCTCAATCCATCTGGATTTGCATCATCTTCGGTGTCACTCGTGGGTTTAACCACTATGTCATTGATGGATGCATATCATGGGGTGAAGGAGATGTCATCTTCCAAATAGGAAGAGGATCTCCTACCGCATTTACTGTTCTTCGTCTTCCTGTCCCTGGATTGCTTTCGGATTCCTTGACGAATGGTGACACGGAGAGTTATTTGATGCGACCATACAGTACGCCTCCCACTTGAAGTGGATGTTCATTCAAAGTAGGGGATAGGGCAGGAACCTCCTCTTATGATCGTCCTCCCTAGACTATAGAAAGATGATTCTCGTGGGGGAGTTTTCTGTTGAGGTGGTAAAATTACCCCATCTGTGAGGGCTAGGGTAGGCTCTGTTCCTTGGACGTTGACCCTCTTCCGGTTTTTATTGGTATTAAGGGGGAATGTTTTGTTAAAAATGCCCCCAGCCATGCAGGCTGCAGTTAACCCTAGATTGTGGCAGTGTCTACTGCTATAGTTACCTACCTGATCTTGTGTGCCCCCATTCGAGGGTGAACTAGAGCTGATGCCGAGTTCACCTGTGAATCAATCCCCTAAAGGGAGGCATGCAATGACTTTGGATTGTCCTCTCATAGGTTAGAGGCCTGTTGTATGTTTTTGGTGGCACGATTCAGGAGTTTGTGAATGGATTTTTCTCGTTGGGCCTAATGCTTCTGGGACTTACTAAAGGCCACTCTATGTTTGGTGTGTCGCCTTTCCTAAACAGGGACACCACTCGATTACTGACTTGTTGTGATGATGTTGCATGACATTATTCCGAACATGTTCTTTTGGGTAGGGAGCAGAGTGAAATGCAGCACTCCTTGTTCTCCCCATCCTCCGATATGGACTCCCATCGGAGCATCAACAATGAGGCAGCACAATTGGTGTAGTGCACAGAGGAAGGTTTACTCAAGGATTTTTTTACACCTCTCATGTCGCGGTTGTCGCACCGAAGGAAGAGCTTCGAGGTTGATGTGACATTGGAGGTCACATATTGTCTTGACATGGTCTACATACCCATCGTAGGAAAGGAAGAAAGATTTCAGCTGGTAGAGGGTTGTCCATATATTGGAGTGGATGTCGTGCACACATTCTTCTGGCACCTTTTTGGGTATGCTGAATTGAGAGGTGTCCGTGTACCAAAACATAACTGGTACATCATCTATGGCCAATCGTTTCCTCAGGTGGAACATGTCAGCATAATCCTCCGCTAGTGATTCCTCTACCTGGTCGGCCCAACTGAGATGCTCACCGATAGTGTGGTCGGAGGCAGTGGGGATGGTAGGTATTAAATTACATGTGGGTGATTCTAAGGTACTGTAGAAGATGAACGTGGCCCCGGACCATCTACTGATTGAAGAAGGGTGTTGTTAGTGACTAGATGGTAATCTGACATGCTTCATCCCATCCTTCTGAGTGCCTCGGCATATGAGGGATTTTATGTTCTTCATCCAGTAGGGGGAGGACCTTCTCGTCAATATGTTATGTCACTAAAGGGAGGAACTTTGAAACAACTGCCATCATGGTGAGGATGACCGTCCGGGTTTAATGTTCGACGTGTATTATTGGGAGGACCTTCAAGAAACACTGCGACAAGGGGAGGACCATCTTTTTTATTGGGGCCATTGTGGGGAGGACCTTCGCAATGGAGGATGTGGTGGCGAGGACTTCCATAATAGCTGCCGCAGGGAGAATGTATGTGGGTTACTCCCTAGAGAGGGCCTTCAAAATGTAGCATAACGAGGGGAGGGCGTCTCATTGCTTAAATTTTCTATGGAGAGGACCTCCTTTATCAGAGTGGTGAGGACTACCATCGTGATCTGATGTCTGGCTGCATAGAGTGTCGTTGCAATGTAACCCCTAGGGAGGACCATTAGGGAAGGCCACGACAAGGGGAGGGCCTTCATGTAATTATGACATGTCAATTCGGGGAGGGTCTCCACAGTTGAGACTACGATAGTGAGGAATACTATCATAATCTGTGGTCCCAATGCACGGAGAGTGTCTGCAGTGTATAACCTAGGGAGCACCTTCAGGGTGGACCGCAACAAGAGGAGGGCCTTCTTTCTGGTCGATCTTTTGGTCATGTAGAGGGCTTCTGTTATTCGCATCAGAAGATAATATCTCGTGATCGATTGTGATATGCTGGTGGGGGAGGCCCCCATGGATGCCATGGGGAGGACATTCAGAGTTGCTGGTAGTGACATTGCGGGGAGGACCATTGCAACTACTACTTCTACTCCCATAATATGGTAACAGGTGGGATGGTTTCTGAGCCTTTGATATGTTCTTAGTAGCATTGGGAACACCAGATTACAGGAGAGAAGAGTCATGAACATGCTCATTATTTTCCGGCTACCTTCAGTGCGTTCGAGGTGATTTCTTGTGGGCAGCGGGGACCGTCTGCTATTGATAAAGACCATCACTTTTGGGTCCCTTTCAAATTGGGTCTAGTGATGCCGTCAGGATATGCAGATGAATATCTTAACTTTTAGTAGGGATATATGACTACTCTGGAGCATCCATTGTGATGGACGGGTGTCCCCCAGTTGGAATGAGTGAAGCTGCTCGATCTGGTTTTCCTTGTATCGCGGAATATGGCCAATGACCCTCATGGGTGGAAGCATGGATGTAGATCTACTCCTATACAACTATCTCATCTCTTTTATGAGTCACCTCAATTAGGGAGATGGGCTCAGGAGCCCGAGTCCTTGCTGTTTCTGCTGATGCAATTACATTCTGGTAAGTCTGCAAGATATGATCTTGGATTGATACCTACTCTTCCGTCATTTCCAGGATATTCAAAGAGACATCTTTGGCTTGAACGGGTATGAAGACACATTCTGGTATCGAAGTAGGAATATCCTACTCCAGTCATCTGGTCACCAGTGGGCTCTGCCAATTCTCCAGTGTTAGGGCAGGTGAACGATTCTACCCCTATGCCGGGATATGCCAGTTTATATCTCTATTTTATGCCACATCAGGATGACAGAAATTAAAATCATCTGTATGGAGTTGGCCCTGCATATGTTTTTCCCCCACTATATCAAGTTTGTGGTCATTTTTCGCAGAGAGATATGCCCGCTTATTAATTGCAGCCACATCTGGATGTCGAGATTTGTCGATCGCCACCACATCGGGATGATAGGCGTTAGGAGCATTTGCTAGGAACTGGTCCTACCGACACTGGGATGCCACCACGTTTAGTTGGTGGGCTTCATGACCCTGGGCAAGGAGATGTTCCTGCTGGATAGGTGCCTTCCTATGTGAGTGACGTTCTTGATGGAGCTCGGCATGGATGCACACCTTCTCGTATGATGCCTCCATGAATGGATGGTGGCCGTTGGAGGAGCTGAAAGGTATATGTGCCTTCTCGCAATACGTCTATGTGACTGGGCAGCATAGCCCTCCTTTGGGACAAGGGTGATGAATGGTCCCTGGTTATTTGTCTTTCACCCTTGTTGGGGGGTCCGACGGGCCGGAGCTCAGGGAGAGTGGGCATGGATACTTGGGGAAACATACTCCATATCATGAGGATATTTAGTTGTGGTGTATCTGCAATGACGTCATCTGGTGTGAGACTTAGTGCGGAACCCCCGTTTAGCGGGGATGAAGTCCTAAGTGTCGACCTCATCTGCCTCCCTAAGATAAGGGAGGTACGCATTGTCTCGTTTCAGGGATAGACTTATGAAATAGTTTGAGACGGAAACAGAAGCCGTCTACAACTACTTTCACGGCCGCTGTTGGGCAGGTGACAGGTGGGTCCTGGCATATTGGGGGGCGTGCATGGCCACATCCATCGTCAGGAGAGTACTATTCAAGTGATACTCTTGGATCAACGCATCCATGACCAAGCATTGAATATGCTGAGTAGGTGATGGGTTCGTTCATGGTGGGGATATTGAGTCATTACGTTGCTTGATGTATGCGTCTGTGAGTCCCTATGTGATGCCATTGGATCCAAGGGAGTACCGATTGGTACCTGTATAATATTTTAACAAATGAAAACAAAAAACCCGTCAAGGTAGCATCTCATGATGTCATGTGTAATTAATGACCTTTCATGGCCCTCCTTGTGAGTATAAGGGGGGACAGAGTGGGATTAGGTTACATTTGTCATTCCTGGTTAAATAATCATGTTGGGTTCACCATTTTTCTCTCGACTGAGGGTGGGAAGACTGACGCGCCCGACGGTCGATCTCACGGAGGGATGAGTTCCACTCAATCACTCAGGTCAGGTTTATTAGTCTTCGTTTTTTAATGCCCATTGGGTCCGTATCTAACGATCTGTGGACCTGCTTTCCAAAGGAAGGTGTTCGCGGGGTGATTCGGCCAGTGATGCTTAAGAACTCACATTGGTCGAGAGGACTGGATGACAGGCTCATCTCACCGTTTTAGGGCGAATTAATTACATTTTCGGGACTCTCATATAGATTTAAGATGTGTTCATATTTTCTCGAATCTTTGGTTTATCCCCAAACATAGTATCAACATATTACCCCTTATTTGGCAATGATCAACTAAACACAGGGAAGAGGAGAAATTTAGGCCCAAGGATTACCATCTCTCATTGGGATTAAAGACTCTGAGGAGTTTGGACTCATTGAGATGGCATGGTTTTGAAGCCTCATAACTGGGTGCTCGAGAGTTTATTGTCTTCCAAGTGGGAAATAACTACATGAGCATTTGGATCAAACCCATGATATGGGCTTCCTACATATCCTCTTGAGATGAATTAGAATCTATGTTGTTTGGTGCCACTTGACGGGACACATCACCATTTAATGTCGTGCGACAAGGACACAACTGTATAGTTTAACATCTTGTGGGAAGGAAACCCAGGTGAGGGATGCCCGGTCAATGTTGGTGCAGGAATTATGCCGAAGCGGCCCAGAAGACCCAAGGGATGCGTTTTCCTGGGCCTAAATATGGTCCTATTGGGGTCATGAGGACATGGTCTGAAAGTGAAGGATGTGTATCTGACTTAGATATTGGGTTTGCACCTCAGGTAGGTTTCCTATGTATCCCGTCTTAGGAGAGTGGGATAAAAGCCCACGTAGTTTGTTTTAAGGCGCATTATTGGGACTTATACACGGTTAGTGGCTCAAATTGGGATTGAACCTCGAGGAGGCTTCCTAGGTACCTTGCTTAGGAGATAGGGATCAAAACCTGCATAGTTCGTTTTGAGGGACATGATTGGGACTTATACATGGTTAGTGTCCTGAATTGGGATTGAACCTCTTGGAGTCTTCCAAAGTAACCTTATTAGGAGACATGGATCAAAACCCACATAGTTCGTTTTGAGGGGTCGTCACTGTGCGGACGTCATGACCATCACAAATCTCTATGCCCACATGAGTCATGATCGGTGTGAGAAACAAGAGAATGCAACAGAAATTTCATGGCTCACACATTCTCCCTTCCGAGGGAAGGGGAGGAAGGGGACGATCGGAGGAGAAGTCTGGGACCACTGGACCCTCCATCACCCTGATGTTGGAGGAACGTAGGAGTCACGCAACAGAGTAATGAACCTTCCGTGATGAGAGGGGAAGGGAAACTTGTAACACCCCGAGATTTTATGAAAAAAATATTATTTTAATTTCATTAATGTATTATGTTGTATTCTACACCAAGATTACCCTGCGCTATACGCAACACCGTATTAGCTTGAAGTATAGGCAACACTATTCTTGGACCGTGTTACACACAATTTTGATAATAGTTATTCTACGCAACATTGAGTATATATATATATATATACATTAAATGTATAAATGAAATATGGTTGGATTCTGTTATACGAAACAACGAAGGATTCTTTCACAACACGCAACCCTGACTTGGCTTGCATTACACGCAATCGCGACCTTCCTCGATAGCGTGTGTTGTACGCAATACCGGGTTTTAATAAACAATGTTATATTATTATAATATTGTCATGAACTAACCGTTATGAATAGTATTAACTAAATTTAAAATTTTATAACATTATTATTCATCTTACACATTTCTAGAACATGGTATAAGAACAAAATAAATTTTTCGGGTAAAATAAGTATTTTTCAAAAAAATGTAGTTTTACCGCCTTTTGACGGCGCACCCACATTAAATATAGTTTTTGACATGTTTATATGTTCAATTTGACAAAATAATATTCTTCTTTTGAATCAGGATATAAAAATTTACATTTGATTAAGTTTTGATATTTTTCCGATAACTTTCATATTTTAATGAATAGTAAAAACACGCTATATTTTAATTAAAAACAACTTTTTTCATCATAATATCTTATGTGGTTAAATTATAATATTTAATGGTTTTAAAGTATAAATAGAATATATTTTTACCATTTAATATAATGTATGTCATTGGCATTGATTTTACCTAGAATTCGTAGGTTAAATCAATTCAATCTTTTGCAATGTTTTAAAGAAAAACCCGTTTTTTCTCGACAACGGGATTAATTTTAATTTAATTTTTGCATCTTTTGTGTATTGAATTTGGAAAAATAGATTCCATATTTGTAATCAGTGGGTCCAAATTATGTTAATAAGATACTTTTTATTTTTGGGAATTATGAATAGTAACTACGGTAAATTTTATTTACCATAGTTAAAGGTAAATCGGGCAATTAAGGGTAAATATAATATTTTAAAATTACCCTAACAAATGTCAAAATCCTATTGGATGACTAAAAGTAGACTCATATCACCTAAGGGTCGGATTAGAATCATTTAATGGACATTTGTCCATGAAAATAACTTAATTATTATTAAAACCAAAGAAAGTGACAACATGTCACTTTCTTAAATCTTATAAGTATATTAATTTTAATTTAGTGATAAAATTCATGAAACTTTGAACATGAATATTCTCCAGAAAGCTAATGAAATTATCTACATCATATAAATTTATTTATAATTTTTAGGGATTAAATAAGTTTCATTAATTATGAAACAATAGTGATGCAGAAATTGTTTATCTAGTGAAAAATCAAGAATATTGTCTTTATTAAACTAATAGTGACCATAAAATGCACAAATACCTAACCAAACCTTATTGGACATGTAAATTTAAACCATAATCATCCAATGGTAGAATATTTGACCATTTGGAGCCTTATAAAAGCGATTATGACACTTATATTAGTTTATTTTAAATGATGCCAAAGTTTTCACCTTCATAATTTAATAAATATAACAATTTAAATATTGTGATTTTAAGATGACAAATTCGAGTAAAAGAATTATTGTGAAAGGTAATAGATTTATTTTCATCATAGGATTTTATTTTTAATTTTTATGCAACAAATAAGTATATTAAATAATTATACAAAAATGTTGTTGTAATTATTTTATTAAGAGATAAACCAAATAAATGGTTTTAAAAATAATAAAATAAATATTATATGAACTATTTAATGTGATGAACTAATTTTATAGATACATATGACCTTTTATTAATATATTAATGCTTTTATTTTGAACATATCTTCTGTATATATTTTATTTAAATTCAAATAAATGAATAGTGTCAAAATTGACACTATTGTTATTTTACAAAAATAACATATTATAAAATTGTTTAAAAATCACAAAAATATTTAAAAATTATAAATTTATATTTATATGGTCTATAATGTTAAAAAGTAAACAATTATGGAAAATTCACAACAAATAAGTAATAATTTGTTATAATTTAAAATTTAGAATTTTATTACCACAAATAAACTTAAATAGATTAAATAAGGATAAATCAAAATGATAAGGTTTCAAATAAGATCCAAACATGTCTAAATTTGATTGGTTGATGAGATTACCAACCTATCTCATCAAATCTTCGAATATGAGTCATTTTTGGAGGTTTTATGTGGGGTTAGATTTATTATAAATTAATATTTTTAAGAATTCCTAAGGTGCCCCTCTCCTCCCTTATAAAAGGGCACCTCCTCCCCCTCCTCCTCACACCAAATTGAGCACTCAAGCTAGGACAACCCCTGCCAAAATCTCTTCTCCACTTCCCTAGAATAATCCTAGATGTTCTGGTCTTCTTCAAAGACCAATCTTAGTTCCCTAAGTGAAGGATTCAAAGAGGCGTTTCAAAGAAGAGGTAATATCCATTACCGATCTTTTCAATTTCTTTCTTCTTCAACTTCTTCTTCTTTAGTTGTTTCGTGATAAAGTAATAACATCAGTATTTATTATATACTGATATGTTATTATAAATATGAAACAACTCTAATTAACCTTCTATCCATCCTATGGAAAAAGGAAATCACCGCGCGTGCGTACGTACGGAATACCGTCTCCACGCTGTGGTGTAATCTATTTTCCGCCACCACCTTAATTGGATGGGTATAATGGTTTAATGAGTAACTATATATGATTATTATAAAGTGATATTGATACTGAAATTATATACACATCAACACAATTCCACGACCATGGGAAAGATATCATCGCTCGTGCGTACGTACTGACTACCGTCTCCACGACGTGATGAGATTCATTCTCCATGATTAACCATTCATGAATGATTATAAAGTATATATAATATGTACTAATGAAATATATGACATAATAATGATACTGGATTTATTTATATATTTATATGTATGTCATCTACTTAATTCCATTCAATTTAATAAGGAAACGAAAACAGCGTTCATGCGTACGTACGGACTACCGTCTCCATGAACGGTGTATTTCTTTCCATTTAATGATTTATTATATAAATTTATATCCTGAATATATATATATATAAATCATGTTTTATGTTCTGGAATTAAGTAATCATGATCTAAGTAATCATATGAATAATTACAAGTCAAAACACGGACGACAAATGAAACAATTTTACCCAAAACGCTCTTTAACATGGAATTTACAAAAGAACGGGTAATATAAAGTCATATGTGAACCATATATGATATCATAACAATGAATATGATTCTGTAATAAGTAAATGACATTATTTATATCATTATACAGGAGGTTCGGACACTTACAAAGCAAGTCGGACCTAAGGTAAGGGAAATATCACAATCTCATTTTTATCCGAGATTGTTTATTCGTAAGTATTTACTGGGGTGTATTTTATCATCCACATCCATGTTTCATCAATATGTAATATTATTTCCATCCACCTACAATTGTTTAAATCCATTTTTACCCTTCGTTGTGTTTTTAGTAATATGTATGAAAGGAATCTTTTGTCATTTTTCGTAGGAGGTATTTTTTGACTTTTCCGACAAAAGTATGAAGAATGTTTTTTTAACTTATACGGCATGAATGGATTTTTAAAAAATTATTTCCAAGAAGCTTCCTTTATAGGTTTTCAAGTTTATTTTTAATCAACTTCTTTTATTTTAAAGTCGTATGACATGTTATGAAAGGAAAAATATTTTTGAAGTAGAAAAGATATTTTCCTCAAGAATGGAGTTCAAGTATTTTATCAAAATTATTTTCCATCTAAGATAAGAAAATGGTTCTGTTTTTATCCCAATTATTACATGGATTTGATTATATTGTGATGCAAAAATTTTTATGAATTCATTTATCTTATATGAATGGTTTTATGATGTCATGTTGTTTAAGAATCCCATTTTTATTACATGGGTTATGCAATGATGTATGATTTATGATTTTGTGGCACACATAAGAATGGTATCATTATGAGATGGGTGGGACCTATATCTCCCTCCAATGAATAGGGTAAAGATTTTATATCTCATGAGATAGACAGGGCTGGAACGGTAGGTTATACCGGTTCAGTGAAACAGGACTGAAACGAGGGTTACTCGATTCAGAAAGGGACTTTGTCCACTAAGATAGTCTTGGCAATGAGTCATGACTAACAAGAAATGATTTTCTATGATTATGTGTGCATGCCACAAAGTTTCAAGTTTCATTTTACGATTATGGGGATCTCATTTTCACTTCTATGATTTATCCCATGTTATGATATTATGAGCTCTTTTGCAGGTTAAGATTTCCAAAAGCTATGTTCTTATGTATATGATGTGATTGATATTTCTTTTGTTTACCCTTACTGAGCATTTGAGCTCACCCTTTTATGTTTTATTTTTCCCAGGATATAAAGAAAGGTTTTAGGTAAAAAAAAGGGAAGATCTTTATGGGAGATATTGAAGATCTTTCACCACGATTAGAAGATTACGTTCCGAGTTTCCAAAGACACTAAACTATTACGATCCTTGTTTGTGTGTTTTGTTTATGTACTAAGTATTCCGCAAATGTAATGTAATGTCCATGTACGTCAAGATACGGGTCTCTACAAAACTGTATTCTAGCAAGGATGGTGCGGGGATTACACTATGAGGGATGCCTAGCTACTCCTAGGAGAGGGGAGAAGTGCTCGCTGGTGGCGCTTGTCAAAAGGAAATGTGAGTGGGGTCCCTCAATCCTAGAAAGTGGAGAGACACAATGGGGACTCCAAGGATCAAACCCTGCACTACCATAAGAATGTAAACCCATGAATGCTTTGGGAATCCACTCAAGAGCCGGAAAAACCCCTTCATCCTTGTCGATCATGGGTATGTGAACTCAAAGTGGAATGCTGATTCACATGAAGGTTTCATCATATGGGTATGCTGCCTTCAGTAGAGTCCTTGGTCGGGGGCCGATGAATAAGCCAATGGAGGGATTGCGAAGGATCAAGCCAGATTGGAAGGGTTTTATCTGGCTCCGGGAATGGGAACAACAAAGTATTTGGCAGGCCGCATGGGTGAATGTGGAGTTGCACCATTCACATAGGGGGTGCTACGTGGCTGGAGAGGTTGTCCGTGTACCAAAGTGGAACACTGACTGATGGGAATCCGGCGTACCAGGGTGGTACGTGACTTCATGTTTGGCCAACGTACCAGGTTGGTACACGGTGTAGTCCACATGAGCAGTGGCGGAAAGGGGCATCTCTAGTTGGGGGTTCACCAGTCAGGGCTCCGCCCACGTAGGTGGGTGATACATGGTTCGTCAGATCGAAAAAAGGACATAAACTCCCTAGTCCACTGGGAGTAAATCCGCGGAGGGACCATGGCTCACAATTTTTATTTTAAGTTCGTTGTTCACCAATTTGTTGTGAATTTTTCGGTTCCTTATCAATTCATTTCCATTTTTATACCTGTTATGGTTCGTGAATTATAACTTCACTATTCACAAAATCCTGAGCTCTTTCCTCCAGAATCCTTCCTCCATATGTCAATCCCCAAACCTTCTCATCGATGGAGAATCCTTCTACCCAAATATGATCGATCCCTATCTTCTCCCCCTCAATGTACTTTTATAGAGGGGGGAAAGAGATGTATCTTAGGTCATGTGGTACCTTTTTTGGAGGACCATGACTGAAAACCTGGTTTACGGATGACTTGGTCAATCCGCAACTCACGGGGGGGAATTGAATGCAGACCACATGCGATCCAAATCAGTTCTGGGGTTGCTTTGCGGCCGTGCAGGGCTCCGCCTTTGTTCTGCGAATGATAACACCTGTGGTATGGGATGGCTGGCACATTTCGTGGTTGGGTGGTTCGTGATGGTGGATTGGCCTGACGCCCATCCTGCTTTGCGCCAGCAGAGGGGTTCTTGCCTCCCTTTCGCGAACGACACTAGTCCGTAGTGGGGCGGCTCGCTGAATAGGCCACGCACCATCAATGTTGGACTGGTATGCGGACCGTTCGGTCCTGTTCAAATCATGAGTATTCTCCATAATTTTTTCCAATCATTGAGGGAAATTGGGTATAATCCATTCTCAAATTAAGGGGGATTCCCATTCTCCTTTGTGGATATTTGAGGACCCTACAAGTTCTTTTTCCAACAACGTCAGAAATCATCTCATTTGTAAAAAATCAAATGATTCTTTTCAGAATATTTTGTAAAACATCACACAAATAAAAAAATAATTTAAATAATTGTATATGAATATTAAAAATATTTTGGAATATAATTTTCTGAATCATTGACATTGATTGTAAATATATCTCAATAAATAATTATTTATTAAAAATAATGTATAATAATTAGATTGTAAAATTTTCCATTTTCTTAGGTCTGGTTCCATTGTATGTATCATAAAATCCTATATTATAAATTTATTAGATTTATATACATATTCCAGAAACATATTTTTATTAATTATATCATATGTGATCACATAATAACCTAATAATATTTCATTATTACTCTTATTTTGGGTGTTATCTACTTCATGATTTGTCATATAAATCATAGTTATTCTTCTGTGGATTCCTTTTTAGAATTTAAAAATTGATAATAATGATATATTTATCAAATTTATTCATCAAATAAATTTATATAATAATTATTTAAATGATATCAGGGAGAACGAATTAAATCACATTATTGAAAAGGTAGCTCATACGTATTCTTGAGCAATGTTATCATTCAATTAATTATGAAATGGTATTAAAGTAGATGGTAAAAATATTTTTAAAAAGTTAATATCTTATTATTATTATAACAATTAGGTAATATTTCCATCACTATACTCATACAATTAATTTGGTTGTGAAAAATAGATGACACCATGTCATTGAGACGGTAAGTCGTATATACACACTCATCATGATTTCATTTTTGGTTTGATGGATAGATGGAGGAATATGGTTGGTCCATAATCATAATAACATATCATTATATATTTTATAGATTTTTATTACTTTATAATTGAAGAAACTCAGGAAGATGTTATAGAAGAAGAAATAAGTTTGAATGAATATGTAGAGGAGAATACTTCTTCTTCGATGAACTCCCTCTAGATCTCATCATAAAGGCACTAGAGATTGCCTTTTGAGAATACTAAAACCTTTAGAATGTTACTATATAATTTTAGAATGGAAATGGGTAGGTTATAACTAAGATGGAAGCATTAATGTGTAGTGAATAAGTGAGGTAGAAGCTTTCCTTTGATAATTGAGGTTAGAGGAACTTTCAGAATCTATTAAAATATTAAATTAGACTAAAATCAACCAATATAAAAAAACATCCAAATGCCATATTTTATAATATGAAATAATATCAGGCAATAATATCATAATACAATAAATTTTATACCACTGTTTGTTTCAATTTAAACCTTATCATTTTAATGAACCCCTAGTTATTCTATTTTAATTTTAACATACTTAACTTATTAATCTATGATATAATAGTATAATTCTAACTCATTTGATATAAATTAGAAAATCAATTAATAATTTAGAACATTTTATACCATATCATAATAGTTTTATATTTTTTATAAAAATTTATTATGATTTATAAATAATATAAGAAAACATTTTTTTGACAAAATATCAGTACTGTGAGTTTTTGTATTATTGATTTCATGGATTTTAAAAATTTTTATGATAAGTTTATATCCTCTAAAATAATATCGAATTATATCCATAAGAGTTCAGTGTCATCTAAAAAATCATTGGATATATTAATTATTCGAAACTATATTTATTTAAAAATTTTAATAATATCAATTAGATATTTCAATAACTAAAATAATTAGTATATCTGTATTATGTAATTATAATATATACATATTTTTTGAATAAAAATTACAGATAACATACGATTATGAAGATAAATCCACTAGATTTCATTATAATACATAATTTCATATATATCTTCTACAAATTACTACATTAAAAATATTATATGTAATAAAACATGAATGTGATAACATTCACGTTACATATGATAAAATATTATAAGATTCATAATATTTTCCTATTCAGATCCATATGGTCAATTACATGATTTTGTGATGATTATGGACGAGATATTAAAGACTAGTAAAATTTTATCAACTATTTTGGTCTTATTATTTTAAATAAAATTATTTTATTTAATTATCACCCATTTAGTAGTTTTTTCACTTCTATTTTAAAGGACATTAAGGTAAATATTTATATCTTAAAAATTAAAAATAAATTACCATTATAAATAATAAAAAATTTATTTAAATTGAGTACTTATTTTATAACATATATTTTTTGTAGACTTATATTAAAATGATATAGTGATTAATATTTCAGTTAATCATATTTAACAATTCTATATATAAAATATATAAAATGACATAATCTCCTCCAAGTGTCTTATAATAGACAAAATGTTTTTCCATGTATTATTTAGTTCAAAATACACTTAAAAAAATTATTAAGTATTGTTATATGATATTTTTATAATAATTCTTAACATTATTGACCTGAATTACCTTTTTACCATTTAAATAAAATGTTAATGATGTTACTATTACCATTGACAAAAAAATCATGTTATTTACATAATTTTGACCCACTTATTCCAAATATAGAATCCAATTTAAAAAATTCAAAACATAGATGTTGAATTAATTAATTTAAAATTAATCCAGTTTCCCGGATGATAAAATTAGATATAAAAGTTAAAATAATAAAAAAGATTGAATAATTTATATATATAAATTAAATCTAAAATTATTAATGATGACCTAAATTATGTTCAATAATAAAAATATAATATATTTAAACATTATAAAAATAAAAATATATAATTTTTCACTATAAATAAATATTTAAAAAAAGTATTTTTCAATTAAAATGCATTATTTTTTAACTATTCATCAAAACGTAAAACATATCATAAAAATAACAAAATCTCTACCAAAGTATATTTTGGTACTCCTATAACAAATAAGAACTTTATTTTAGAAAATTAATATAAAAAATTGATAAATATATATTCAAAATGGGTGCTGCACCAAAATATGACAAAACATATTTTTTTGAAGAAAACTTCTTTTATACAGAAAATTGTATTTGTTATTATATCATGTCTATAAAGAATATAAGATGAATTTTAAAAATTATATTTAATATATTGAATATAAATATTTAAAAAATTCATCAATAGTTATTGTATTATTTTATAAACTCTATTATATTGATTTAAATTGTTTTTCATAAAAGCTTTCCCTTTTTTTGAAATGGGTTTTATTTTCATTTATAATTAATTTCTCATAAAATAATTAATTATATATACATGTATGAATCATATTTTTATAAATCAGTTAATATTGTTCATACCCACAATAACAATGGCTGGGTTCTAAGGCAATATAATATTTTTTTTTATTTGGTTAAACTAGATCTTAAATAAAATAAAACCAATAAAAAGATCTAAAATTGTATGATTCAAAAGAAAAGAAATTTTTTTCATATATCGTAATCTATGTAATTATTGTGAGTATTACAGTATTATCTTTGTTTAGTGTATAACACAATAAATTAATTAAATTTTTTTAAAACCGAACTCATTAAAATAAATGGGTGTCACATTCTACCACACATAAAATGAATTTTTCCCACAATGTTCTTTTGGGTTATAAAAGGTTTAATACTTACAAGTATCCTACAATAAAACCCACATAATAAAAAATAGTATTAAAAATTCTTCTTAAAAAGGTATGTTATAAAGATAATGGTTACCCAAAGTAATTTATCATGAGGTTTCAACAGTGGGGAACATAGGTGGAACGTGAAAAAATTGATATGGAAGTGAAATATAACTATAATGTTCTAAATGAGAGTGATAGAGAACATCGTGATGAGATTGTATATAACAACACATCCATATATTTTTGATGATATAAGGAACCAATTGAATCATCCGATATGATGAAATTAGAATAACATTTTATGTTCCAATATCATTTCTATAAAGTTGAAGAATTTTTTTCCAAGAGAGGAATACTCACTTGATTTCAATACATTATCACTATTTTTTATTCCTCTATCAATTTCCACTTCATCCCTCATTCTATTAAATGATGCTGAAATTGAAATTAATGAAATACTAACAGATCATGTGATCTATACATAGATTGATATGTTATTTCATTAGTCAGTAAAAAAATGGTGAGCACTAGTAATCTAATTTAAAAAATCCTCCTATTTTTAGATAATACATTATTTTAACAAACAACATCCAAAATTATAGTTAACATTTACATATACTTAAAGCCTTTAAATTCTTCAAAAATATAGAAATCCAGAACAATATAAATATATTCAATAAATTAGCTTAATATTTATCCCCTATACATCATAAATAATCTATTTTTAATTACATTCCAATCATATGAATACCGGTATCTTGCGGTATCTTGAAACATGCTGATAACTTCAATTACCATAAATTCTTATTGAAACCTTGCATGATTATTTATTATATAGTTTAATGGATAAATTCCTTATAAACAAAAATTTTCAAACATCATCAATGATATAATAACCCACATGTCACAAAATCCTAAATTAGTATTGTCCAATTAATCATATACAACATATCTTATTAAAAGATAATGATAATTTTCTACACAACATGAACCCATTAATCATTATATTCCCTTAATAAAAATATTTCCTTTCCATTATGTATCTTTTTTATGTCTTCATAAAAATTTAACCTATCCTTTTTAATCCTTAATGAAAAATTTATAATTAAAATACTTATTCATAATCCATAAATTCCAAAACATATTCCAATAATGTATCCAATATTATTCTTAACCCATTACATAGGCTTCATTATTTTATTCATTCCTATAATATGAAATGTGAGTTATTTTTAAGGTTATTCAGACATATCAAATCATTCTTCTTCAGATTACGATAAAAAATATGGTACGATCATCCCATACCTTTCACATGTCATTTAGTGTCTTGTTATCATAAGTTGAATTACTATTACTTGTTCCACATTTCTGATTCTATTCAAGAGATTTCCACATAGAAAATTTAATTCCCCTAATTTCCACATGTGAGACATTCAATGTTAACTATGAAATATTTAGTTCATGCTATGGAATAATATGAGAATTAAAAGTGTTATACATGCATATCATATATAAAAACACATAATTATGGAAAATTACTTATAATATTTCAATCTATGATAAATTATATTTAATACAAGGCTACTCAGGATCATTACCCATATTCTAGGATTTTGTTCTATAGATTGACTTATCCACGGGACATCCCTAAAAAGTCCTAAGAAATATCTCTAGGGATCTGATTAATATTTTTGCATATTAGTTTCCAAAAGTTAACCAAACCATCATTAAGATACCAACTCTTACAAGTCTTGTTTGAAAAACATAGACATTACATTAAATTTTTAGAATACATAATAATTTTAAAAAATAAATTCTCAAAGAACAAATTTGTTTACTGTATTTAGAAATAATGAATCATAAATAACTTATTTATAAAACATCTAGACAATGTTCTAATTTTTCCTTCATAATTATAACCGATTATTTTGAAAATCATACTTAATAAACCTCTTCATATCGAAGACAAATGAATTATAGAAAGGGGTGTGCTCAGATGCTCAGTAAGGTTAAACTAAGAAATCATCAAACATAATATGAACATAAGAGTGTTAAAACCAGAAAATACCTTTTTAAAAGCCTACCTAGTATATCCTATTTAAAAATTTTTTGTCATGGAATAAATAATTGAAGTTCATAAGTCATTAATCATACAGTAAAATCAGATATGAGAAAATAACATTGGAATACAACATGGAATTGCGGAAAACATGTAACGTAGAAAATAATTTTCATATTATCCAAGGTCCTTTTCGAGAACGTCATTTTCTAAAAAATTATTTACTAAGCTGAGATCACTTCTCATTCCATACATGTATTACAAAACCACATTTACTTCCCATTATAGTATAGTATTACAAAACCGATTTTATTTACTATTAAATCCCTATATTAATTATTCAAGATGATTTCCCAATCCAGTATTATATATCTTATAAGTTATAAATCATTTCCCAATGCATTGGAGGGAGATATGGGTCCCAAAAATCACATAATTAAAACCATACATATGTGTGCAACAATAAAATAAATCATTCATAAAAAATAATCCCTTTAAATACAATTGATTACATTAACATCATTAAATCATAACATAGCTCAAAGAAATAAATGGGTTTTATAAATATAATTTCATAATAATAATGAATTTACAATATCAATACTGAGGACAATATCATTAAAAAATTATCCCATTTAAAACATAATTATCATTTGATATATCCTTGGAAAATAATTATTAAAGAAAATATTCTTTCTCCCTTAAATAAATTATCATTCATTATAGTGACTGAGAATTTTAAAAGAAAAATATTATTTACAAATAATTGTTCAATATTTTATAATAATATACAAGGAATTAAAGTATAATGAATGTGTAAAAATAATTTCATGTCATATATGTTAAAAAAATTATGTTCAAACAGTTTACGAAAAAGTCAAAAAGTACCTCATTAAGAAATTGACAATAGATTTTGTACAAACCATTTAATAAAACATCAATTATTGTTAAAAAATAATTAAAACAATTTTATAATAATAGAAAAAAAAATTGGAATTTAATTTTATGAAAAATGGACATGGATGATAAATAAACCCTATTTTATATTTACATATAACCCAATAGAGATCATAATGAGATTCTTTCATTCTCCTTTTCATTTTTTCGAGGATCCTTAATATGTTTCCTTAAATATTTTATAATGTAGTAAAGAGTGTTATAAAGTTATCCCAGAACCATATATATATTTATTATATCATATGTGATCATATTATCACCAGTTTATTAATATTTCATTATTAATTTTCTTTCTAGCATAATTTTTTACATGTTTTGTCATATAAATCCATGTTTTTAACGGTTTTCCTTTATATCATTTACATAATGATATTACTTTAATATATATCATATTTATTCAGCCTATAGATTTATAAAGTCATTATCTAAATGATATCCTGGAGAATGAATCACATCGCGCTATAGATATGGTATTTCGTACATATGCTTGAGCGATCATATCATTAAAATTAATTATGAAATGGTATGAAATTTGATGGTATATATATTCATAATGAGTCAATTTATTGTTAAAATAATAATATATAGTTATTATTTATATCATTATACCCATAAATTTAATGTTATGGTAAAAATATATTACACCATTGCGTGGAGTAGGTCAGTCGTATGTACACATATGTGGTCATTTCATCTTTCATGGGATGTATAAAAGGATGAATATTGTTGTTAAATAATATTATTAAAAGCTAAAAACAAAATTGCTTATATATTAATTACATTATAATTGTAAAAACTGAGGAATAATAAGTATAATATAAAATAAGCTTGAAATATGTGGTCGGGGAGATTACATCTTCTTCGAAAATCTCCCTCTAGATCTCCTCTTAATAGAACTCGAGTTGTTATTTTGAGTATGGAAAAACCTCTAGAATGTAAATATGTATGTTGATAAGGGAAACATTCCTGGTATAGATTATATTAAAGGCTCACTGTTATGTCGATATGTGAGGTTGGAGGTGACCTTTTATAACTAAGGTGATGGGAACTTCAGGAATATACCAAAATATTAATTTATAATACAATGAAAAACATATACAAACCTCAAAAATAACAAATTTTAAAATATTATATTATAAAATTAATTTTATCATAATATAAATAAAATTAGATATGTTTTTGTTTCAATTTAAACCATATCATTTTAATTAACCCGTAGTTATGTTATTTAATATTTTACTAAGGTAACAAATTATTCAATATTAAAATAGTTTAATTTTTAAAAATTGGATGTAAATTAGACCATAAATGAAACATTAAGAACATTTTATTCCATATATTAATTATTTTATAATTTTAAGAAAATGTATTAGGATTTTTTAATTTTTTAATAATACATTATTTTGATAAAATATCAATAGTGTCAATTTTGACACTATTCATTTCTGGGATTTTTAGAAATATCAAGATAAGGTGTTATAATGGAAAATATATTTCATTATATACATAAGGCTTCAATTAAATCAATAAAATTTATTGGATATATTAATTATACAAAAATATATTTATTTTAATATTTTTAATTACATTAATTTTTTATTTCAAATAATAAAATAAATTCTACATCAATTTTCAACAATAAATTAATATACATATTTTTTGAATAAAAAATATATACTATGATGCATATATGTCCTCTATATTTCTATATAATTCTTATAGTTTAATATATCTTTTAGAAAATCCTTCATTAAAATTTTTATATATACTAAAACTGTAATATGACAACTATAACAATACATAACATAAAATATAATTTGTTTCAAAACATATTACATGTGTCTAGAAATGGATTATAAATAAAAACTTGGATTATTATGGTCAATATATAAAGAACTAATATTATTTGGTCAATTTTTTGACATTTTAAAGGTAATTATTATTTTAAACAAAATTATTTAATTTATTTTTCATCAAAAAAATAATTTATCAATCATTGATTTATAAGAAATTATGTTAAATATTTATATCATAAAATATAAAAATAAAAAACTATTATAAAAAATAAATTTTTTTATTTAAATTTTTTTATATAGATGAACTTATATTTTGTATTACCCTATACTAAAAATTATATAGTTATTAAAATTTGAGTAGGACATATTTAACAATTCTATGAATAAAATGTATTAAATGTACAAATCTCGTCCATGTGGCTTCCAAAGGATACCATTTTCTCCCAAGTATTATTTAGGTCCAAAATAATTCATCCAATTATATTATCACATGTGTTATAGTAATTTCATTAAATTATTTATTACCTTTATTTACATAAATTATATTTTTATCATACCAATAAAAAGTTACCAAAGCTACTATTCATAATGCCTAAAAATAAAAGAATGTTATTTACCTAATTTGGAACCATAGATTAAAAATATTTAATACTTTATAGAAAATTCATAACATAGGAATTGTGGTAATTAATTTAATATTAATCACGTTGTTTAGTTAAAAAAATGGTGTATAAAAATTAAAACGTAATAAAAAATTGAAATAATTTTTAATATAAATTTAATTTAAAATTAATCATTATGGCCTAAAACAAATTAAATGATAAAAATATAATATGTTTTTAATTTGAAACTATAAAAATATATTACTTAATATTATAAACAATCTTTTCTAAAAAGTGGGTTTGAAATAAAATTTAATACTTTTTTACTATTAATCAAAAAATGATAAATTTTAAAAAAATCAACCTAATTAATTTTTAATACAATTAATTAAAATAATATGTTTGTTTTTTCAAATAAAATATAACAAAATGTCTAAAATTTGATTTAAAATGGGTGTACTGTCAAAAGGTGGGAAAACATCATTTTTGGAAAAGTACATCTTTTATCTAGAAAATTGAATTTTTTATAATATTATTAATAGAAAAAATGTGTAAGATATATTTGAAACATTATACTAAATATATTACATATATATTTCTAAAATTCAACAATATTAATTTTATTATTTTATGAACTATATTTATTTATTTAAATAGTTTTTTATAATAGCAGTTATTTATATTTAAAAAGTTTTTTATTTTCACTTATAACTAATTTTTCACAAAATAATTAATTATATATAGATTTGTAAAGAATATTTCTTAATTTTGTTAATAATTTTCATACCTTCAATTATAATGTCTAGGTTATAAGTAAGTATAATAATACTCAATTGTTCGCTTAAATTCAGTCCTTCCTGAAATGAAACCTATAAAGGGAACTTGATATTGTGTCTAACATAAGTAATGAATAGTTTTGAATATACCTCAAACTATGTCAGTGTTTCATGTAGCGCATGATTATCTTTGTTTATAAAACAATAAAAGACATCCAAGTAATTAAAAAATATCAAGCTCATAAAAATATCATGGTGTTACAATTCATCACTTCTGGAAACCTTCATTTATGTTGGTTTTATTGGTCAGAATAAATAATCAACATTATTTTTATTAGAATTTATATTCATTAAATATTGGTGTTTTTAATTATATTTTCTATTAATTTTTATCATAAATTGGATTGTTTATAATATAAATTTTTTAAATATATATAAGTATATAAAAATATATTAGGATCCTATTACTTTTTGAGAAATATATATGAGATTAGTCTATAATTACTTATTTTAATAAATAGTTATATTATAAAAATATTAAAGGGTATGAAATTATTAATATCAAAAATTCGTTTTAATAACATGAAATTATTTACATCTTGGATCAACATATATCGTACACCCAACTCTATGTGTTGCACCATAGAAAACATGAATATTCGACCTTATAGGAAAAATATATTTGAATAGATCACCTTTTAAATATTAAAATAACCCCCATCCTATGACGCTCAAATAATTAAGATATTTTTATTCATCTTTTGTCAAATTACCATCTAGATGATTTTTTCATCCCTCCACATCATTTATTTTATCATAACAATAGATATAGATCTCTAAAAAATCATCCAACAATTCATTGATTTATGTTTTATTAGAATACTTGGTATTAAACAAACTACATATATTAAGAAAAGAATAAATAAATTAAAAAATAAAATTAAGAAATAATATTATTTAATATAGTACATACATACTATCAAAAAAATAAAAACATAGTGAAACGATTAGTAATCTTATAATAAAAACTTCTTTTTGGAAAAATATTTCATGCTACCCCCTTTAAATATAACCCACTTAGAATTATTTTATTAATTTCACTCATGTTTTTATTAATTCATTCTCTTGCTCAAAATATTTCCTCATAAACTAATTGTTCAGATTGTTTCATTGCTTCTTACACATTTCATCACACAGATATTTTATTTATTTTTTCAACTATTTTAAACATTTCATCACATTTTTAAGAAATATTTAACTAAATATAAAATACTTTTGATATATCACAATATATCAATTATTTTGTTTCAAAATGTGTTTTCCATAATTTATTTACCTTCTAATGTATTTCTTATTTGTGTTAGAAATAAATTTATAAATTTGTAATTAATTCCATATTTTTTTCAAATGTAGGATATAAAACACATTTTAAATGTATGAAAGAAACATAATAATGATAATTATCATAGAATGAGAGGGATGTGAGACCCTCATTTGGTGCAATTTTTGAGCATATTATTTCAAGTATAAATCAATAAAAAATTATTTTAAAGGGATTGATATTATTTTAAACATTTAATCCAGATCCACCAACTAGAATAAACATATTCTCTGATGATCCTAGTAGTTCCCGAAATCTATCATAGGATTCAAAATGGTGTACTAGAGCTACACACATCACTCAAGGTACCATATAACACCATGAACCTTACTCTGACATCCCATATCGTGCACCATCTTATCATATGATATCATTAGTGGGAGATGTGGTAGTTAGACCACCTATGTTTTTGACACCATTCTCATTTGACTTTCCCCACCTATCATTCCATTATCCAATAATGGATCTTAGACCCCATCCATTTAATACAATTCCATGAATGTCTTGGCCATATAATTTTTCAGTAACTTCTTTATCCCCAAGATTTCATGTTCATGCTTCATTGACTTATTCTATTAATGATTATGATCCTCATGAGTAAACACTGGTTCCCACTCATTATTTACAATTTAAAATTCCTTTATAGGATAGATATTTAGATACATCCAATGATTATACTACATGAGGTATATTTATCGAAACCCAATAAATTTTTTAGAATATTTTTTTCAATTATATGTTGTATTTATATAATATAATTTTTTATATATAGATATACCACTAGGAGGTGTGGGTGTACACGCATTCATGTGATGTGAAACCACCACACACAACTAGTGGTTGAGTACAATTAGGACAACCAAATGAGGTGAAAAACACTATGATGATATAGGAGTATTATGGAGATGATTTCCAAATAATGTAACATAATTTCTATTAGGAAAATCTTCAAGGGAAAACTTTAAAATGATGTAAATGATAATTAATTTATACAAATATGGTTTACAAAATGTATTTTATTTAATATTTTACATTTATTTTATTTAGATGAATTAATATTTTGGTTTCAACTTGTTAATAATAATCTCAATGGGGAGTCGATGAGGATAGAACGGGTCGTGGAATTATAAGATATTTGAAGAGAATATATTTGTGATTTGTATAGTGGTTTTCATGCTATAGTCGGTATGTATTACGAGCTCACACCAAACATTAATTAGATTCAAGTAGCATATTATCGTGAAATGATTGTTTATTGGAAGAGTATAAAGTTCAAGGTAAGAATCAAATTTGAGGTTATCGAATGACAATTACCTTTATTTTAATTATTTCAGAGTTTTTTGTTATAGAAAAAAATAATAAATATAAGGATGAAATGAGATAATATGTATACTAAAATTACCTCCCCACTTTGGGGAAGACTATGATGTTTGAAAATGAGTGGAAGAAGATATGAAAATAATTTATATATATTTTATTTAAATAAATTATAGAAATAAAATTTCACCAATTGTAAAATTATGTATTCATATGATTTTTTTGAAACATATATATAGTATAATTTAATTGTTTTTTATATGATAGTGATATCATTATTTTTTAGATGTTTATAATATATCAAAATTTAGAATATTTTCTTGTGGAATAAAATACGAACAATTAATCTTGTGTGATGTTAAATGTGTGAGTTAGGATACATTGGAAAAAGACTGTTCTGCGCCCATAATGATTTATATTTATTTATTTATTACATTATTATTCTTTTGATTCAACCATATTTCATTCCATTTATAAATATTCTAGATAATGGATCATGAATTATTTAGTTTATTGTAGAATTTATTTATTTTTTACAAAAATATCAGGATTTTTATTGGTATGTCTGTCATAATTTCAAGAAACTTATTATTTAGATTGATTTTTATTTTTATATGTTTAAATTTATCATTATGTTTTCACATAAACGCCAATCCATTGAAGAATACAAATAATTAATATGTTTTAAATTAAACCCACCCAAACATAATAAACAAATAAAAAATATGGAATTGAAGGGAATGTATGACAATAAAATATAATGTATATAAAAAACCCCAAACAAAAAATAAAATCCAAATCATTTTAAAGAAAAATTAAATAATCCCTATATAACCAAATGAAACTCAAGCAAACTGAATTGAAAAATGTTGAATCCAATATATCTAAACAGTCATGAACTAAACCAGATTGAATACTCCTTGAGTTATTCCCATATAGATGATGGTTCAACCAATTTATTTTTCAAATTATATTTTAAACATTCCTAAATCTATATTCACATTAATTATATATACTTATACTATATTTCACTAGTTTTATCAACATTGTTCAATTTTTCTAGAGTGATTCTTTCTTCTAGTTATGTTTAGAAAATTTTCACTATTATTTGTGACACAAATACAGATAATATGAAATTATCCCTTCATCAATCATAGATAACAACATGTCATTTTTATGTTCAAATATTCAAAAAAATATAAGGATAGTGATGATAAAATTTATTTGGTTTAATACATCCTTTTTATTTTCCCATGTACATTAAATAAAAGTATAATGTATAAGGAATAATGATAATGGGAATAGATTAAATTCTTTATACCCCTATAATGTTCCACATTTAAATCATTATACACCTATCCACTAAAATTTGGTTGTCAAAATCATATTGTGGATCTAAAATTTGGTTTGTAAACCCCCCACATAATAGTTTATCAATTAATTCAAAATATCAAATTATTTTTGAGTGCCCATGATATGTATAAAATTATCCAACTACAAATTCAATTCAAACAACTTGTTTCATGTGGGTGAAGAATTGTTCATGTCCAACTTTTACAATATTTGAGAAGTTGTGACATCATTGGCCATTCCCAATAATTATTTTGGAGTGGATTATCATATACATATTTTTCAGTGTACTGATCTCGTTGTAGCATCTCATTACCATGCACCTCTTCCGGACAAATTGGATTCCAAATTTGAAACTCAATAATTTATTCTAAATTTACCATATTGTTGGAAGGTTATATTAAAAACAACTCATCAAAAATCATCCAAGTTATAGAAATTTCAATTTTCCAATAGGGAGATTATATATATAATATCATTTGTAAAAAATGAAAATAATATATTGAATGAAATTTATCATTGTATATGTAGTTACATTTCACATTATAACTTTATAAAGACTATCATCAAATCTCTTGGAATACAGAAACAAGTGATATATTATACTCGATTTCTTCCCTGATCTCAAAAGATTAATCTTTAGAATAGTATTGGATAACATTACAGAATATATTTTCATATAAAATAGTTTTTTTCAGTTTCCATTAAATATATTTTATGTTATTTTAATTGATATCATTTAAGGATTGTTTTATATCCTAGTTATTATTCAACCTTAAATCCATTTCATTTTTTTCATGAATGTATTTATCAATCCTAAATATCATTTCCATATATTTTTCCATCAAAATCACAAGAATAATTAAATTGTAATGTGATTTCAAATTTATGCCACCATAATAGTGGAAAAAATTAGGTTGGATATATATTCAAGAATCATTAATTCACACTGGAGGTCCAAATCGTACATATAGAGGTAGTGAAAGACACAATATAGTCCCTAATTACCCCAAATTAATTTTTTCATATTTACTAAAAAATATTTGAAAAATACATTGGGAGGGTTTAATGTACAGTAGATGTGGTGATATATTAAAGAATACTATTTTAAGATTTCCATAAAATTATGGGTGTTATTTATTAATCCATATAATATCAATTTCATTTCATTTTAAATTCAATGAAATTTTTTTTTGTTCTCCTTATTATATAATTTATACATCATCGATCTTCAATGTATATTACTTGATAATAGTTTCATTCTCTCACATGTTATTAACTCCATTATTCTAGAAAAATCATATAAAAAAGCCATTGGAGTGTAGATGAAAAAAATTACCCAACCACATATTCTCTCATATTATTCATCAAGGAAGATGAAATCCATTCCACATACTAGATTTCCTAGACTCAATAGAGGAGCATTTAATCCTCAATCTCATACGTAACTACATACAATATCAAACCGAGAATTAGTTTTATTAATATTACATGATATAGAGATTAATTATCAATCATCAAATATTGTAATAATATTAATAAAATAGGGTGAAAATATAATAAAAAAACCACACTATTAAATTATTGGGACATCCCTCATACAAACCATAGATGGTTATCCTTCCATGATCATGAATTGGGAAAATAGCATTTAAACCCTTGATTAGTTAGTGGTAATCAATTAATGCAATGATCACCATTCTATTTCAAAAGGTGGGATCCATTATTCCCCCATTATAGGTAAATATATTTAGATATAATTTACATGTTATGAGTGTTTCAATATTTTCCATGGGTATTTGGATACATTAATCAGATTCTTACACGAGGATAATGATCGAATTCATGGGAAACCATAGATGACTGAGAAATGGTGTCAAAAACCTCTTCATTAGATTCTCTTGATTTAATTATACATAGAACATTCATTGGATACATTCCAAATTTGTATAAATCAATATTAACCTAATAGAAACCAACCGTGGTAAATAAATAAATTTAATTAAACAAAACAATAAATTTCAAAGTTATAATGAAAAAATAAAACCAAAATACAATATGATTTGTCAATAAAAACCGAATATATATGAAATAACATTACTTAAATCAACATCAACTAATTAAAAATGAAGATAAGAAACCAATAAATAATCCATAAAAAGAAATCAATGCATCAGAAACCATACAATACCCTTCAATGAAAACATAATTAACAAAAATAAAATAATACCAAACTGAAATAACTAGAATCTACAAAAACTGAACCCACCTAAGTAGAAGTGGAACCAAAATTAAAAAGAAAATTTAAATCTAATCATATGATGGTGAAATAAAAATATGAAATAAAATGATAAAAATAAAAAAAATGAATATAATTGAAATAAACAAAAAAATAAAACATAAATTAATAAATATAATGAAACATATACAAAAAATATATATAACGTTTCAAAAATACTAGGTCAAATTGTAATGAAATCATATAAAAAAATTGGGAATCAACATAAATAAATAGGATCCATAATAAACAAACTAAATTAAGATGAAAAGAATATGATAAACATATTAAAATGGTACATAAATAAGAGAGACTGAACAGTTAATATATAATTTCACCAATATATATCGGTAATAAAATTACCCTATCATTACTTGTTTTATCCTGTTTCATATTAAATCATTGACACGTTGAAAAAAAATAGGAACAAATCTTTCATACATTCCATCATTCTATATTACCATATTTGAAATATATTTAATCTTGGTTTTTTTCAATAAATACATTCCAATTCCATTTTTCAGTAATTATATTTCCATTATATTCACGGACATAATATATAAAAATCCTAATACTTAAATTCACAATTAATATAATTTATAAAATATTTATTTAATCGTATTCTCATTTCTCCCAATTTGTAATTTAAAATTTGTTTTGTTAGCCAACTCATATCCTATGGAACTGTGTTATCAGTCATTACTATAAATCAGAGAACATAATCTAGTATATAAATTTTTTGGGTGATTACATTCATTATTAAAAACCTATTTTCAAATATGGTATCATACGTTCAATGTTTTATCAAAGGTGGGGTTTCTATATTGAAGGATGTGCTCCACGAGAAAAATTAATTTTCTCAAAAAAAATGAATAAATATGGAAGTGAAGTAAACTAATAGAAAAATAAAGAGATTATTATTTTTAAATTTTTATTTCATATTTTAATATCTATTTTTTTCAAAAAATAGTTGATTGTATTATTTTAATAGTGAACTTTAGAGGCACCTGATGTTCAAATGGATGAAAAAGTAAAGCAAAACATTATTATTTATTAGGTTTCAGGAGATGAGCACCATTGAATTGTATACTATCAACAATGGAATATTATTTCCCTAAATACATATTCTCCCTTGTCATGTTCTATTAATGGTATCATGGTATTGGGAATAGATAATTCATAGGAACCAGTTTCTTAAACAGAGGTAGAAAACACCAAAAAAATTGTCATACATGTGCATGAACAAATTCAATGGGAAATGATGAATTTATGAAATTTATTATTGTCTTATATCCATTACATAAACTAGATAATATCATGTCTTACGATTGATGTATCATTATGATGAATTATTCATATATTAAAATAGAAAGTGGCCCATGTGGTGTTCGTGAAGATGAAGATTCTAGCCATAGCGAGGATGATAGGGGAGATGGTGGTGAGGATAACTTTGAGGATTAATGTAAGGATGATGGCAAAGAAGAAGAATAGGGTGACAACATGGATGATAATAAGTATGATGATGTGTATGTTAGTTATGATGGTGATGGAGATGAAATAAAGATCGATCATTCACATTTCTAACTAAAATTTAAGATTTTTTTGTTTTATGATTAGTACTGAATGAATATAGGTCATATTATGACGGTTTGTGATCACTAGTTGAATTCTTAAAATGGTTTTTTGTATTATTATTTTTTATTTTGGTTATTCCACTTTTTTCTCATAATATACCAATGTGGGGGGTAGGTGTGATTTTTGGTGTCTTCTAGTGGATGTTTGGTAAGATTTGGGGTTCCCCAGTATTTGAAATTATGATGGGGATATATACTAATGGTATCAAACTCGTTTTTATAGAACGATAATAACATATAATTTCCCAATAGTTTGGAGAATCATTGTTATAGGATATTCAAACGGTTCCTTATCCTATATCGACGAGATTTAACCATTGATATAGCCTTCAATTCTAGTTATTTGATATAACATTTTATTATCTGGAATTTACTAGATAATTCCTCTAAGAATAGACCTTCAAAATCTTATTGGTAATCTTTGAAATAAGATATATAAGTGAATTTTAATTTTTTAAAATATTTTTTTGATTTAGTGATCTACACAATTTGGAATGTAGGTCATGTTTTTGTCCTATCCCTACGATCTATGTGGATCATGGCTCTTACTTCACTAAGTTTCATCCACTCGAAATTCATTATGACCAAGTACCATAAAAATCTATGATGTGGATTGAGTGGATTAATAGGATATTAGCCTTTTTCAAATATCCTAAGGAACCTAATTTGGGGTTTCCCGCATTCAATATTTAGTGAACATAAAAGAGATGGTCGAAATCTATCATGAAATTTAAATTTCATGTGGATATTTCCTTTTATTCCTTCAATAAAGTATTTAACCAAAATTTTTAACCTTACATGTTACGTATAGAGAAGAACTGATAGTTTATGATGTTTTTGATAGAAGTTCATATCATTTTGGAGTATTCCACATATTTTTCTATGTTATTGTATCCAGCACTAAAGCGTGCACTAATAAATACCAAAAGGGTTGATTATTTGAGTTTGGACTATGTTCTAATATTTAGATGACACTAAATCTCATCTCCCATATAACCATTATGGTTGTTATTGAGAGTTAATTTTTGAATGAGGTGGATATAGATGTAAAAACAGGTTTGGGTGGATCATTAGTTGGTGTAGATGTCATCCAAGGTGTATATTCTAGATAGAAAATGGTGGGATAATGTTGCATGTTTACTTCGATATTCGTTTTAGGGGGGGTTCTTTGGTAGATAATCATATCTTTTTCCTATCAGTGTGGCTAGTCAACTAATTCAAAGATGAATTGCGATGAGGATCTATATACATTCCATCCATATGGGTGATTTTGCTATCTGAAATGATTTTGTTATATAATATATTAAGGAAGTAAGGTATGGTCCATGTTCACCAAGGGTTCATAGGTTTGTGATGAATATTCCATGGGGGGTGTAATTTCATTATGATAACATGAATGTTCATGGGGATATGAATGATTAGGGATTGGATGATATTGGAGGTGTTTATGTGGTGGAGTATACATAGGTGAATCTGAAGCTGGGTCGGTATTAGTTTGAGCTATATTGTTGATTTCATCTTCAATGGTTACAACTTTTTTTGATACTAGTTTTATTCATTAATTAATATAATCAATGTTAATTGAAGAGTTGGGATGTAGATCAAAACAAACTCCTAAATTTTTGTATCCGCCAATGCCTTTTGGGAAGATTTCAAAAAAATGATACAATTTTCCCACATTTCATGTGACGATAGGAAACATTAAGGTGGATTTGAATATTTTAGATTCTCAAATTGACTTATTTTTCTAAATTATCAACATAAATGGATGATCTGTTTTAAGAGATATATATACAATCATCACCATCTACATCAGTTATTATATAACAATGGGATGTATTATGTTTTCAGGGTACGTTTGACACCAGAAATTGAAGGGAAGGTCATGTTGTTTCTTTTTATGGGGTAATATCATGCCAGTTTGAGAGATAATTATTAATTCAATTTTCTCTTGTGTGGGAGATCAACATTGGGTATTGTTGTGTGAATACCCCAATGGATTTATGGATGATTGTTTTTTTATCACCACAGATAGGGGATTAATAAATCATTGGCCAACACTGAGTTACAATTCCCATTTCAATTCCATCTAATAGAATAAAACCGATTAAATTAGTGAAAATTATGTAACAAATTTCGTACATAGAGGCTGAGGTATTTATTTTTCCACTTATGTCAAAGTGGGATTCTCCTTTACTCATTTCTAATATTCCAGATGAGGGCCTCATATATTTTATTGACTATAAGATGATGAATTAAGTTACCTTTAAGAAAAAAGCATCCTTTAAAAAGGATTGAAGGGAAGTCAACCATCTTCTATTAGAAATTCTGTTATTAAATATTTTCCTTATATGAGTATATTACTAAATTAGAATAAAATTATATGATACCCCAAATATAGAATTTAGAAGTCTGTAAAAGAATTTTTAGTTTGTGGTTATGCCACTAAATCATGAAAAAATCTCCTCTTGTATTTGTGGCATTGATGAAATGAATCATTCATCAATTTATGGACTCTATTGTTTTATTTTTCCTAGATGGTATTTTGGTCTTCTCCAAGAATTAAGACGAGCACAAGGACCATTTGGATTTCATTACTAAAACTATGAGTGAACTATGTATGTATAGTTATCTTTCCCAATGTGAGTTCTATATATTGGAAGTGAATATTCTAGTCCATGTGATATATGTGAATGATATCTTATTAAAACATGAAAAAGTAAGGGGAGATATCTCATGGGAGCATCCTAGAAATTTTCTTAAGAAATGATTATTTGTGGGTTAGGATAGTTAATAGATAGTTATTTCAAGAATTATTCATGCTCACATCTTCAAAGATATATTTATCCCATAAGTGTTTAATGTTTCAATATAATGAAAAATATTGTAAATCTTTTATGGAATTAAGGTGATGTTTACATCAGTGCCAATTTTAATTCTTCAAGAATATGGTTTGTTTTATAGTGATTTATGTGATGTATCTTGTCTGTGTTTAGGATTTATCATAATGTAAGGGAAATAGGATGTGGCCTATGAATAATTTTAATTACATATACATGCTAATAACTACCATACCCATGATCTTGAGTTGGTAGGAGTTATGCAAGCATTCAAAATACAGAGACACTACTTCCAAGGTTTCACTTAATTTTTTTACTCAAATCATAAGATTATAAATTATACTTTTTACATATACGGATATTAATATGAGACATAGACTACGGGGGGAGTAACATCATACTTTCAACATTGATATGATGTACACCAATGGAAATGGAAGTGTTGTTTCTAATATGTGACCAAAAAATTACCAACATATTCCATGAAGGGTTCAGGTGAAGAGTGGTCTCTGAGGAGTTTGTTTGATGAGATGTGTTTGGGAGTATAATAGGTAGGTGGATAGATTTTCTTAGAATCAATAACCTATATCTCATATTTTTATGAGATATTTCATCTTTAGTTGGTGAAAAACACAATATTCCAATTATTGGTGAAGATACATTTTGGTGGGGATTCCTCGAGTGAGTGGTCTCAGTTTCCCTATAGTGATCAATTCTTCCATATTATGTTGGTTGTTATATATTCCATTTAGAAGGATTTTATGGATAGATTAATTTTGTCTTACTATTACACTCACAATTGGAATACGATGTTGTGTCTGAATTTAAGAAGTCAGTATTGGTAGTTAGGGAGAGATAGCCAATTTAATTTTTGGGTATCCCAGTGTCTATCATGTAAGGGTATTAAGGTGGAACATGAGAGACCTATTGAATTTATTTATCCATTTACCATTAAAATGTGGAACTAGAATGAGATATTAAGGGATTTTATCATTTTACTATAGACTCATAGTGGAAGGATAATGTTTGTGTGATCAATGAAAATCTCATGGACTCAGCGAATTTCATACTCATCATGGAGATGAAAAGGTGTAACAACATGGGAATTTAAATGAAAAAATACTTTGAAACATCATGGAGTTCCTTAGGTGGTTGTATCTGAATGGTAAATGAGGCTAATATAAAGGATTTCGAATTATTTATAGGAGTTGATGGGTTCATAAAATATATTGATCACAAAATATTATATGCAGTCAGGTAGACAAACATAGAGGATTTTACAGGTTCTTAAGTATATGATCTAGGATTCTATGATTTATTTTGGATGATGTGGGAAAAGCATTATTCCTTTCATCCCTATAATAAGGTTATCATGCATTGATAAATATGCTGACCTTTGAGGCTTTTAAAGGTAATCCATAGAGATATCCCTTATGATGGTATGTTTTGGGAGAGTGGTCCTTGGTTGGGACAAGCCTTGTTCAGCAGATAATAAAGAGATTACATTTGATCCTTAGGAGATTTTACATGTGAATAGAGTCATCAGAAATCTAATATGGTCCATCATTATTGGCCACTATAGTTTGTTGATTGTTAGTATGTTTTAAAAAAAATTTCCTCACATTGGAAGACATCATTTCAGTGATATGGGTATACTAGAACAAGGGTTTCAGGGCCCCTTTAATATCATTGTATTATATGTAAAATGGAATTTTAGTCATAAATTTTATGTAGTTTGAATTTTATCTATGGAATGTTCCTTTTTTTTATATTAGGAGGTATATAATAAATAATTACCATTTGATTGGATGGGAGGTTGATTATCATGAGACTAGCGCCACTATATTTGTGATGTGATATTAGATTATGTACCATCCTGATTAAGTGATATGATGTAAAACCATACCTCTAGTCCACGTACTATCTCACTATGGATAGATTCTTCAAGAGATGTGGGACAAGTAATTTTTGATGAGGCCGCCTATGCCTTCATGTTTTGTGTGTCCCTAAATGTAATGAATTTATGGTGGATGAAAGAATATATTGTTATGATAATGTAACACCCCATTATTTAGTTTATTTAATAATTTATTGATATTTTTATCATGCATGTCTGGTTTTTCTTTTCCAATCCATTTGGTTGTTTATTTTTATAATGGGTAAAATGAACCAATTTTGAGGGACATGTGTCATTTTGAATTAATGGAGTCTGGGTTTAAATGTGAAAAGTGTCTTCAATGGTTCTCCAACTATTTGGAGTATTATGGAGGTGGTTTTGTGATTTATTTAATAACAATCATGTTTTCTATTTGTAGTGTAATAACACATCATTTATTGATAATCATTTAATCTCTTTTAACCTTGTACATGAATTGAAGTTTACAAGACAGGTATTAGGATTTCATGATTTGTAATTGCTTGAATCGGGTTTTTTATAAAAATTATACTCATCATTTTTATCCTTTATGGAATCCACATATTATAATGTGATTACACACTATGAAATTTTAATGTTTTTTTATTTTATGAATCTATATGAGTGATTTTCATTTCATTCGACCATAAATTATCCTACTCATGACCTAGTTCCCACCCATGTAAATATAAGAGATCTATTATCTTTCTAGATCATTCTTTTACTTATCATTCATTGTGTATGAGGCTGTTCACCTCTCCAAGTATGTTCTCTTCGTGGTTTTTCATTACATTGGATATGATAAAAAATTTGAATTTTTTTAGATAAAGGTTCAAATAGTTTTTTATATCAATTCATTATAGTTTCTTGGTGTCCTTTTTCTTTTAAAGGATGATATTTTGGGATCCATCCAACATTGTCTATGTTGTCTTGGTTTATATCTTTTTGAGGTAGGTGTTTCAATTAAATCAGTTAATTCAATTAATTTCATATCATTATTTCTATCATCTGTTGGGTTTTTAATATATTATATATGATTTTTGGTTTTCATGTTATCTTGGAATGATATAAGTTATTAAGGGGGTTTACATTAAATGATATATTTTCATCTTTCAATAATGGATTTCAAAATCATTGAAGATGAACATAATGTATTTGAAAAATGTTTTATTGATTGTCATCATGGTTTTAAAATTAATGTTGACACGATTTGAGCATTGGGAGCCCAAATAAACAAAGGAATCCTTATTTTTTTGTGGAAATAGAAGTTTTTATTTCATTTTCATAGATCAAAATTTGAAGACTTAATCAAATATGTCTGAACTATTTAGATTGGTTTAAAAAAATTTATTCCATTTCTGTATTTATAGTAGTGGTTAGAGAAAAAATTATCTTGTAATTATCCATTTATAGTTTTTGATCACATGATATTTTTTATCAGTGATTTCTGCTTAAACATTTTATATTGGTTTTTTTCACATTCATTAACATGATGATATCTCATGGATAAATGATTACATCCTTAACTCATGATGAATTTATGTTTATTCACGTTTTATCAGTTATACTTTCCATATTTATTGTTTGAGGATATTAATGGGTATTATCAAAAATTAATGTGAAAATGTTTTATAAATATTGTTTTATTTAATATAAAATCATTATACTAATGAATTTATAAAAATATAAAAAAAATTATTATTCATATTAATCATTTTATAGTCTCTGATGTGTTATCATACAAGGCTTTGTTATCACACCATACAATCTTTTATGTTTGGTTGTAGATGTATTATTATAGGAGTCTAGTAAAGGGATGAGAATATTATGGTATGAATGTTTCCTTTAATAACGATGAATTTTATTCAAGATGGTTTGGTGGTGGTTGTTGGTCAAATGGAGACTTTTTTGTCTTATATGATTCATTTTATTCGGGTTTATCCAATTGTCTTGGTCAGATAGTTTTGGTTGTATTGTTTGATGTTGTTTTGTACTATGGTTGTATGTTCTAACTTTTATATATAAAAGACTTGTTCTATTATCTTTGTTTATCATCATGGTTTTGTGGATGAATCAGGGGTTAGTTTTGGTTTGAACTACTTTCTCTATTGAAATATAAAATAAAAAATAATTTATTTCTCATCTGTCTCCCAGAAATAAAAGAGATACTAGATATTCCATACTACTTTTAAAATATTTTTAATTTTAATCCCTTATAAATCATAACATCATGTAAAATATTAAATTTATTGAATATAATGATATTCATTATATAACATTTCAAAGGTTAATTATATATGGAACAAAAAAATGAGTATTGGTTTTACCTCTGTCTCCCAGAAATAAAATCGAGTCTAGAAATCTCATACTGTAAGTATTTAGTTTCTTTATACTCATTTGAAGCTCTTATATAATAAATATAATATTATTATATGACTATTTTAAAACCACACATAATTATATCATACCATATATTATCCAATTATGTTTTTTACAATCCTTTAAATTTAAATTCTATATTAATGTCATGTTTTAGGTTAAAATATCTTTGTTTTTCCTATTTGTTTTGATTTATATTTTTGGTCCCATTACACTAATAATGGTTTCACAATCCCTATAACAATAATCGTGTAATAATTAATAAATTTTTATATAAATTATAATTTTATAAACAATTATGAATGGTGGTTTTTTAGAAATAAATTGTTTTGTGATCAGGAAGATGACATGCCCTATGTACTCACGAGTTGTGTTTCAAAATTTTAATGATCATTATTGAAATGAGTTATGTAATATCATATCCATCCAGAATGTTACTAATATAATTAATAATAAATTATTTATTTAATTATACTAATACATATCATCTTCGTAGTGTGGTAATGAATTTACAGTCACATTGCATCATGGGGAGGTGGACCACATGTACATGGGGGATGTTACCAAATTCTAGTGAGTGAAAATGTTAGAAAAAAATGATGTATTATTTTTTTAGAATGATAATTAAATAATTATTATCAAAAATATTTCATTAATATAATATATAGTTACTAACATTACCATTATTATGTTATATGTAAAGAGTTAGTGAAAATGAATCACATTGCTTCGCGATGCCGAAGTTCACTGCTCAAATGAATAATATTAACATATACCATGTAAAATGGAATAAAAAATATATATTCATAATAAAATTCATCTATTGGAATAATAATTTTTTAAATTTCATATATAAATATATATTTGATATATCATCATTCTCAAATGATAGAGGGGGTAATTGAAAAATTATTTTCACCTATTCATGAGGCTGTAGTATGACATACAGATGAACAATGATTTTGTATCCCCTTTGATGGAAGTGGTGATGGTCATAGGAAACTTCCATAACATTAATAAATAAATTATATTTGTTATTTTTATCATATTATATATAAATTTATTAAGATAAATTGAATTAAGTAGAGGATTAAATAAATAAAAAAACCCTTATCGAAGAACATTTCCTATTCTACAAGTAACCACCTTAAGTATGCAAAAAAATAGGCATCTAATGATGGATTTATACCTAAAATAACGTTTATATTATTATAGGGGATAATTTATTTGAGTTATTTTTGAATTTATTTGATGACCAAATCAGTTTAATGCTGTAAAAATGAGATGAATCAAGGTATACTTTTATAAGTGATATGGGTGACACACTCGTTATTAATTAAAAAGAAAATGTGTAACAACATTTTTATAATTACAATGTAATAAAAATTTCCTATTATAGGGGATTATAAATTATCGGGTGGAAATATAGAAATAAATTATATTTTTTAAAATTATTAGTCAATTCAATCCTTTATCTTTCTAGTTTAACCTCATAGTAAACACATTTTTATATTAACTACAACAATTTATTTTTACTTTTTTCAATATTTATTGTGGTAAAATATAAATTTATAATTATAAATGAAATATATATTATTCTGATTCCAAATATTGAATATATTTTTCTCAATACAATTAATATAATATGAAAATTTTAATTTATAATTAATCTCACAGATGTGATGATAAAGATGGTTTTAAAAGATCAAATTTTCAAATGATTATAATATTTTTATATTAAATTTTAACATGAAATAGATTAAAATGAAATTCATTGTTTTAATATATATATATATATATATATATTACAAATTTCTCCTTAAAACCAACATATAATATAATTTAATATTATAACTAATTTGAATAAAAAGGGTTTTTTCAATTAATATTCAGTATTTTTGACATTTCATCATGAAAATATTATTTTTATAAAATTCCCAAAAATTAAACTTCAAATAACATTTATATTTATATTTCAAAATTAAAATATTTTAAAAAAATAAATATTTGGAAACAAATTATATTTATATAAAAATACACAAATGTGATGAAAAAATGTATTATAGAGAATTCTATTTATAAACAAAAAGATGATTTTTTGTTTACAATATGAATATCAATAATAATATTACGAATCTAAAATAAATTTTATTGATATATAATCTATATATTTCATTAAAAAAATTCATTTTGAATTTTTTATTTAATTATAATAGAGAAACATTAACCACTACAATTCAATTTTCACAAAATATATTTTTAAAACACCAAAATAAAATATTTCTAACATATAAGATAAATTTAATCAAAAACTAGTTAACTAGGATAAAAATAACTACATCAAAGATATGGTACTTTAAAAAAATAATTTTAAATTCAAATAACTTTATTTAATTTTATGAATTAGAACTTTTACAAATATGAATTTTTTTCACTATCCACTGGTAAATTTGTATTTCCTAGAATATCCCAAAATTTAACCTACTTTTAATTTTGATTTTATTGTTTAAAAATTTTAGTTAATTTTATCAAACAATTATTCAAAAATATTTATTATATTTTCTCATAAATGTAACTAAATTATTTTTTTAGGAAAACATATTTTTGATTAATATAATTACAATACTAAAAATTTATTAATTACTTTATATGTTTTTAAAAAAAATATATTTAGTGTAAAATTTATATTTACATTTCATAAATTTGTAATATTATTAATTCATTCCAATTTAACTACTATGTTATAATGTTAATATGAAAAATTAAATTACATTACGGTTTGCTGAAGCATAGTGTTATGCGTGATGCATGTGAAAAAAACCCGTAATTGAGTGTAATACTAGAAAACATTACTGTCATGAATAAAAATATATTTCAATGAATTTAATTTAATTTCAAATATATATTTAAAAAATTATCATGATTTTACAGAACACCTCTTTGGTTAGTATCGATGAAAGGATTGAACCATGAAGATCACATACGATATTACATGGGGTAGAGGCTAGTATTGTGTGTATAAAATAAAACAATATGAAATATTACACTACACAATTCCAGTAAATTTTTTATAAAAAATTAGATTTTTTTAAAAAATAATAAAATCTCCATATACATAATTTAAAAAAAAGAGTAAAATTTGGGGTGAGAAAAAAATCAATTGTAATACTCATGACTATTAATCATAGACAATAATATAATGGTAACAACATTGACTAGTAGTTAAGGCCCTTTTAAATCATCAAATACCTCTTATGGAAATTATATTTATATATATAATACTAAGAATTATAGTTTTATCATTATTATCCTCCCAAAACTTTTTTCATTTTATAAAGTTGTAATCTAAACCCGGAATGAATATACAACACATTACCTCAATTATTTAATCAAACATCCAAAAATAAAAGATTATGACACACCAATTATAATATAAAATAATTCAAAAAATCATTTAATATATAAGTATATATATTTTAACACACATTTTCAAAAGATGATATTTCAATAGAATTACCTTATGTTTGGTAATATATATAACAGATAACAACGATGATAAAAAACACAAAATTTAATTATTATTCAAATATGAACATTATAACCTAGTCTATGAAATATTGTTTCATAACATAAATAAAATCATTAAGTTATATATATAAAGTTTAAACTAAATATAAATATAATGATTATTCCTTAGAAAAAAAGAATTAATTTTTTTAATAATTTTTTATTTTTATTAAATAATATGTTTCTTTCAATCATCGTTTTAATTTATTTTTTTGTGATAGAATATTATATTAAAATATTAGATATTTTATAAAATTTATACTTAAAATGGAATTCCTTATTGAAATCATCATGTAAATATTATATTACACTTAATTTGGATGAATATTCTAAAAAGACTTCTTTTTTATGAATTGAAATATTCATACTCATTTATGTTATAAAATGTATTCTTGATTCACGAATTTAAATAGTTATATTTTTCTAAAGGATGGTATAAATGAAAAAAATTATATGATTTTAAGAATAATCTACTTATGGTCATTGATTAACGCTTATATTTACCCAAGAGAAGAAGGTAGAATTGTCCTTGAAGACTAGCTTGGGATACTGATTCCATAGAGACCTAATACGTAATCTATAGACACCCACATTCTATGGACTGTTTTTGAATATGAAGTGGCCAAATTAGGTTGATTTTAGATGGGTTGAAAGGATAAATAACAGATTTAAGTGAACTCAATTTAAAATTATCTGTTTATCCTAGGTTATTGCTCGGGGTGGATTGGATTAAATTCTTTTTCAACAATTTCAATTACTTATATTTGAGATGGGTTAATTTAAGAATATGAAACAACATTCTAAATTACTAGCTTAATACAAACACACATTAGTAATAATAACCTATACACATTAAGGATCAATAATTTTGATAACAACAAGGTAAAGGTTCATATTAGCACCTGAAGTGTGTGACCTTAAATTTAACAAGGACGATGGATTTAAAAAATCATCGAATAAAAATCTCAATTAAAATAAGTGATTATAAATTAATGGGGTGATAAATAACATCTAATCATTCCCTTTTCTACTCCCTTTGATCAACACATAAGTTGGTTATCCCTTCATTGATGTTATGGTTTCAATGGAAGCGTGAAGTAGACTCATGCAGAGGAGTTGATGAGGTAAGGAAAACAATAATGAGAAAATGATCACTCCATCATTGTGTGATTAATTTTACATGGTTTGGTGTGAATAAATACACACCATGAGGAAAATGTATCAAATTAATATGTATAAGAATAGAATAATATCATAAGAAGAACTTTTTATTAAGAATCTTGGATGAATTAAAACAACATACATGTGAAAGACAAACTTGAGAAAACAAAATCCCAGCATAACATTATAATGAAAGAATTATCAAAAGATCATAAAATCCACCACAAAAAATACCTTAAATAGTAATTTCAAGAGGCTTGGGTCTAGCTCCCAATAGTACAAAGGGTCCCACTTAATTCTGGTAGGCCTAGGGTGGTGGAAAGTAAGGGAGAGAAGACTTTTCCACCCTTGACCCGAAGTTGCAGCCATCTTTCTACCACCAAATAGACGCACCTAGAAGTCCATCTCAATGGCGGGATTAGAGTGGGCCATATAATAAGAAAATGGATCCCTTTATTTATTCTAACCACATGTAAATTTGGATCCATTTTCTGTTGTGGATTCTGACATATGATTAAATTGGTAGTATGTTTTCTAGGCCACAAAATATGGCCCGGAATTTTATCTCCAAATTGGGACGACTTATTAACCACAATTGAAGAAGAATTAGCACTATATCCTGAAGAATTATTTGTTCCTATATATTTCATATATAATACCACAAAATTTTGGTCTCATAAGCCTTTAGGTTGGGCCCCACATTCCCATCAGTGGGCTGGTGTCCAATCTACCTTCTCTTGATTTGTTTGCATAAAATCCCATTTTGGTGGTCTTCCAATATGAATAATACAACACTACACATGTATGAATTGTCCCCAATAAAATTATAAACCTAAAATTGTGATATAAAAATAATATTAACATCATTGGGTACTTGAAATGATGTTCAAAAAAATACCACATAATAGTGCATTTTATATAGGAATTACCATCATAATGTGAAATGATGTTCAAAGTGTAAAATGAACTAAAATTTTGTTAGGAATAATAAATCACAAAAATATTATATATATATTAACAATGAATATTATCCACATTTATTGGCTAATAATCCCCCCCATCTTGAGTTTTTCTAGTCCCATGAAAAATATATCTCAATAATATGAAATTAGAATTAATTTTTCCAAAAACATTTTAATACACAATGATCACTGAAAACCCTTATACCAAAAAATCATGAAACCCATAAAAATATTTTAATACTTGACAGTTTCATATGAAGATACCAATCCCATGCTCATTTATTGGTTCAAATTCATTTCCATATTTTATCAAATATCAATTAAGAGTGATGATTTGTTGTGCATCACAATAGACATGGGGGTTCATCTTTATTCAAGATAGAAATTATTGAAGCTCTAGGTGGAATCACATTTCAATATTAAGATGATTATTCAAAAAAATTATTCTTTTTTTTCAATTTGGCCATGTTAAATGAAATTTCACTCAAAAGAGTCAACCCTCGTAGTGAGACTTTGCTGATGAATCCCAGGATCAAAGAATATAGGGACCCAAGTGAGGCCCCCATACTCAAGAATCATCTCGGGTTAACTCAGACAAAAAAAATTCAAATTACCAAAAATAGAGATAAAATTATTAACTTGGGGCCAGAAAACTATGGAGTCACGATTCCCAAGTGCCGAAAGCCACGCACTAGGCCATTTCATTTCTCTATATTAAAATTTATAATTTTTCTAAATTTTTTATTGATAATTCATAATAAAACTAAACCAAACCTATGCTATTTATTTGGGGGACCCCATGAACTCAAACTAATACCCCCATATTCAAAGGACTTGCGTTGTGATTCTTTTTTTATTTAGATGAAAATATAAATAAAAAAATATCTCATTATGCAACAGAACATTCCAAAATCTATGCTCATGAAATATACATGGATTAAAATCAGAATCAGGGAATGATAAATTATTTGATATTATGTTTCAATGTGTACAATGTTTATTATCATGTTCACGGTTAATGAAATTTTTCATTGTATTAAGGCACACTTTTTTTTTAATCATTTATTTTTTTCGACACAAAAGATTTTTTTATTTTATCTCCCCCCACATAAAATAACACTATCCCCAGTGTTTAAAGGAAGGAAAATTTAGAAGGGGACAGAGGTAGATAATGAGGGTTCAAAAAGGAAATTGAAAACGAGGATAATGGAATGATGTCACCTGGTGGTTAATGTTAAAATTCTTGATGCTCCCTTATAATCCCTTGATCTTGACGTCACTCTGAGAATTCCCTAGTGGAAAAAACGGAAAACAAACAAATCAAACAAAAAAACTCTCTCTATATATATAATAAATAAAGTAAAATATAACTTTATATATAAAAATTATTGAATATGGAAGCACAATAAGCCATTGGTCCGTGGTAAGCATGTGCCCCTGTCTCCATTCAGTCCCAGGATCGAGTCCCTGCAACTTCGACGGTTGTGACACGGTTTTACCCATGACCTATGATGTGTCATTTTTTTAATTATAAATATAATATTAATTATTTTTATTTTTATTTTTACATACCAAAACATAAAAATAAAACTAACTGATGATACATTGTCTTCTTTTTAAATTTCTGGGTAAGTTATAACTCAAAGATCACACCACGTGACACAGATGAATATGGTGCTCCCCTAACATATCCATCCATAATCATAATAGTATAACAGGTCAATAGTATATTTGTTTTGTTTTATATTTTTTTATAACAAAATTCTTAATTAATCTTATTTTAAAAATAATGATGATTCAAAAAGATTGAAAAAATGAAAACCATAGATTGCCTCCCATGCAGTGCTTTGTTTAACGTTGTTAGCCAGACATGGATCCTAAATCAATCAAATTTTCCTGGTTCATAGGATGTCTCATTTAAACCAGCCTTTATTTCCTATCTATTTAATGATTCAGTTAGTGGTTTTAACTTATGACCGTTGACCTTGAAAATGTGACTACTACTAGGATCTTGAATCTCTACTGCACCATGGGGGTACACGTGATGCACTATGAAAGTACCTGACAATCTAGACCTTAGCTTTCCTGGGTGTAAATGATGTTTTGAACTATAAGAGAGAACAAATATTTTCAGTGAAAAATGTTTTACATTTAAATTTCTAGATTGGTATGCTTTAACTCTAGAATTATTGATCCTGAAACTTTCATAAACCTCAATCCATAGTTCCTCATGTTCATTGAGATCTAATTTTTTTGTTCTGGCTAATTAATGGTCATTATTTATTTTATTAATTTCCCAAAAAGCCTTATGCTCAATTTCAACAGGTAAATGGGATGAATTTCAATAACAAAACCTATTTGGTGACATTCCTTGAATGTTTTTGTATGCTCTACGATATTCCCAAAGAGCATCTAAGAGTTTCTCAGACCAATCACCCCTTGAAGGATTAATTATTTTTTCAAGAATATTCTTTATCTGCCTATTTGATAACTCAACATGACCAACGGTTTGAGGATGGTTCATAGTGGAAAATTTATGAGAAATACAGTATTTAGACCTATGTGAAGATAATGGATGGTTACTGAAATGGGTTCCTCGATCACTGATTATTGCCCTAGGAATTCCAAATCGAGAAAATATGTACTCTTTGAGAAATAAAATCCCAAATGATGGTCATTAGACATGGTGGGAATGGCTTCAACCCATTTTGAGACATAATAAAAATATAATATTATGTAGAGGTATCCCCTATAGTTTTAGAACGGACCCATGAAGTAAATTACACAGCAGTCAAAGATTTAAATCAATAAGATGGGAGTGAGTGGAATTTGATTGGTTTTTATGATTGACCCTACGTTTTGACACTTACAAATACTTTGAAAAAATGTGTAGTAGTCCCTTGAGAGGGTAGGCTAGAAGATACCACACTGATGAACATTAAAAGAAGTTTTCTTAGAGGAAAATTGACCTCAACATGCCTCACTATGACAGAATTTAAGGATGGACTCTAGTTCAGATTCTGGGACACACCTCCTAATGACATGGTTAATGTAGAACTTATAAAGGTATAGATCATCAAACACATAGTGTCAAACATTATAAAGGAATTTCCTTTGAGCACGAGTCCGTTAGAATTTTTGAATGACTCTTGTAACTAAGAAATTGGCTATCTCTGCTTTACATGGGCATTCACTGATAGAGTATAGGTGTTCATCATGAAATGAATCAGACACTGAAAGGTGATTTGAGTTTTCTTTGAATTCTATACTAGAGAGGTGATCAACTATAGAATTTCTATCACCGTTTTTATCCTTGATTGTGAGGTCCAATTCTTGTCAGTGAAGGACCCACCTAATCAGTCTAGCCTTAGATTCTTGTTTCTGGAAGAGGTATTTTAGTGTAGAATGGTCAGTGAACACAGTGATGGGGGATCCTCAGAGGTATGACCTAAACACCTCTAAGGAAAAACAATAGAAATTTACTCATTTTTAATTGTGATGTAGTATATTTGGGCACCATTTATGGATTTTCGTGCATAAAAATGACATAATGATTTTTATCACAATGATTTCCTAACACAGCTCCTATAGCAAAGTCACTAGCATCACATATAAGTTCGAAATGAAGTCTACAGTTTGAAGATTTCATGATTGGAGGAGAGTTGAGAGAGTATTTGAGGGTTGAGAATGAACCCTCACAGCTTTCTGTCAAAAAAAATAGAGCATCCTTTATTAGGAGGGCACAAACGGTACATGCGATTGAACTAAAGTCCATGATGAATCTTCTATAGAAACCATGTTGTCCTAAGAAAGACCTCACTTCCTTGACAGTTTGGTGTGATGGAAGGTGGCGAATGGCATCATCCTTTTCTTTATCAACATCAATCCCCCTACTTGAGACTACGTGGACAAGGACTAATCCCTCTTAAAACATGAAATGTCATTTTTCCGAGTTTAGAGCCAGATTCGTTTCTTCACATCTAGACAAAAATCTCTCCACATTACTAAAAAATCCCTCAAATGTATCCCCAAAGATAGATAAGTCATCCATGAATACCTCAAGAAAATCCCCTACCATGTATTATAATATTCCCATCATGCCTCATTGGAAGGTTCCACGGGCATTGCATAACCCGAAGGACATGCTTTTGACGGCAAAGGTGTTGAATGGACATGTGAATATAGTCTTCCCTTAATCCATTAGGGAGACCTCAATTTGATTATACCCTGAGTACCCATCTATGAAATAGTAGTAGGAATGACCTTCCACTCTCTCAAGGACTAGGTCAATGAATGGTAATAGGAAATGGTCCTTCTTGGTGAATGATTTTAGAATTATATAGTCAATGCAGACTCTCCATCAATTGCTCACCCAAGTTGGAAGAATCTCTCCATCCTTATTGGTTATCACTGTGATTCCTGCCTTCTTGGGAACCACTTGGATTGGTCTGACCCACTCACTCTTAGTAATGGGATATATGATTCCAGCGTTAAAAAATATCTGAAGTTATTTTCTCATTTATTCCTAGAGATTAACATTGTGTCTCCATTGAGGTTGAAAACATGGATTTCAATCAGATTCTAGAACAATCCTATGAGTCCCAATAAGTAGGCTAATCCCATGAATATCATACAGGGTCCAATCAATGCCTTTCTTAAGATTTCAAAGGACATCTAAAATAATCCTCTCATGATTGGATTAAAGTGAATAAGAAATGACAATAGGATGTGTTGGATTGTCCCCTAGGAAGGCATACATGAGTGGTATTGGAATTTCCATCAATTCAAGATCAGGTTGGTTCATATTTTCAGAAGAAGATTGGGACATTAGATTAGGATCAATTTTGATTCCAAGAGTTTTAGATAAGATTGATTCACTATATATAGAAGGTTCAGCTATTAGATTGTCTTGATCATATTTAGGGAATCAAGATGGAGTGGTCTCCATGAAAGTGGTATCCTGAATGGTTTCACTGCTTATTTGACCTAAGACTTCATGTTAAGAGAAATTTGAAAATGATTCAAGACAAAGAGATAAACATCCTTTATGTGAACAAAGAATGTCAATCTCATCCTGACTTAAATATCCATCAAATATTCCATGATTTTCTACAGACTCATTATCAATGATTCTTATCATGTTTACTTCATGAATGTCCTCATCATCCCCTGTTTGTGAGCTTGAATAATCGATGTTCAAGTCTAGACTCATATTTCCCAAGGTGATGGTCATGTTCCCATTTTGGGCTCGGATAACTGAGTTGATTGTTTCAAGTAATGGACTCCCAAGGATGATTGAGGTTTGTTCATTATTTCCTATGCTTGGATGGTTGTCATGGACAAAGAAGTTTTCAGGGTAGATGAAGTTTTTCATCATTACTAGAACATCCTTTAAAATACCATTTGGAACCCTAATGCTACGATAAAAGAGTTGAAGTGTGACAGATGTGGGTTGGAGCTTTTATATGCCTAACTATTAGTACACAACATAAGGGATGAGATGCAATCTATCACCTAGGTCCCACAATGCCTTGACTACTTTGCTCTCTCGTAGTTCAACATTGATGTAAGGGAAACTAATGTCTTTAAACTTATGAGGAATGGTCCCATGACTAATGGTTCTCATTTTAGATTCCAAAAGGACTTGGTTTTTAGGTGAATATTTTATTTTAAAAAATCACAAGTCCTTAAGGTACATTGAGTAGGAAGATATGGTTTGGATTTCATCAAGAAGTTGAATGTTCAACTTGAATTGTGAGAATATTTCCCTGAATGTTTCACTCAATTCAGGCTTGGTTTTCCCCCTCATGCATTGAGGAAATGGTACAGGTTGTGGGGTTATTTGTTGAAGAGTTGTTTCATTCACATTATTATAAGTTTCCTCAGTTTGATATTGTAGTTCATTTGAATTTTTATTCGAGTTTGAAGCTTCACATTGTTTCTGAATTAGTTTTCCAAGATTCTGAATTGATTTTCCACTTATAAAAATAGTCACTGCATTTAGTTGTTCATGATTTTCATGAGTAAAGATTTACAATACCCTTAAATTTGAGGATGGTACCATCTGAGTAGGCATAGTTTCCTTTAGAGTTTTGATGGTTTGAAGTTCTTGTTTAAGGGAAGATACTTCCGAGTTCACCCTTTCCATTTGTTTGCATATTTGTTATAGTAGGCTTTGTGGAACAGTTTGGGTTGGTCCTTGAGAAGATTGGTTTATCCCATGGGGATATTTTGGAGGTGGGATGGTTTGTTGAAAATGGACCAGTGGACGTTGGTATTGGATAGGTTGGGTTTTGTAGTTCTGATGGAGTTAAGGATTTCGTCCCGATGGTTGGCTAGGTTGTTGGTTATCTTTCTAGCGGATGCCTGGGTGGTGATTATACCTTGGGTTGAAGTTGTTTTGGTTTTGAGGATTTTGATAGTTCAAAGTATTTACTTTTTCTTGGGGTCCTTCTAAAAGAACATCCTTGATGGATGGAATAGTTGGGAAGTTGTCTATCTTATGGTCATATTTTTCACAAATTGTGAAAATAGGTTCTATAGTTTGGATTTCATGCAATTTTCCAAGGTCTATCTCTTCAACCTTCCTAGAGAGTGATGTGATTTTAGTCCTAAGTCATTCCTCGTATCTATGTGTATGAATTCCAGCATTTTTTTGTGGCCTTTCAGAATAAGGTGATGTTCCCCATGTTTGTTTTTTTCATCATGGCTTTCCAGATACTCGTAAGAATCATTTAGGGAATTGTTCTTAACGGTTCCATTACAAATATTGTCAATGAATTGATTGTTACCTAGATCCAACCCTTCATAGAAAATTCTCACATGTTCAGGAATATAAAAACCATGATGTGGAACCATGTATAAGGTTTCCATGAACCCCTCCCACGTTTCATATAATGAATCTCCCTCTTTTACAAAATATTTTTGGATACTCTTTTTAAGTGCATTTTTTTTGTTGTGGGGGATGTTTTTTTTGTATAATTCTATTTATAGTTTTTCCAATTATTTGATAGATGATGGTCTAAAATATTGTAACCAATTTTTACCTTGATCCTTTAATGAAAAAGGAAATAGCCACATCTTAGCTGATTCTAGTTGATGTGGGGGACACGAGGTTTCTACAATATCATTAATCTCCATAAAGTGATGGTAGGGCATCTCAATCCCCATTTCATTGAATGTGGGAAGGTGGTTAAGAAATGGGGTTTTAAGATTTAGTTGGAATATCATAAGGAATTGTGTCTAATTAATGAGGGGGCATTGGTCCAGGAAGGTGTGAGGTAGTCATCCATGGTTTGATCAACTGCATTCCCCAAGTTTGGGCTGCCTGATTTTTGATTCCATTTTGGTTCCCACACAGGTTCATGAGTTGCTTTCATTGAAGGTCTTCCATTGAAATTGGCTAATTTTTTTACTCTGGAGTAATATGCATATTAGGATCTAATGGATGGAGTTCCCTTGGTTTAATTTACTCCCCAATTCTAGTACTATCCACCCTAACTAGACGGTTTGATTGATCACGGGTGTATGGGGACATCCGCCAAAAGAAAAAAATGAGAAAGGGAATGGATAAGGGATATTGGGTGAGAATAAAAGAAATGGGATAGAATAGAATGTGTGTTGAGATTACTTACATGGGTCCCCTTCAATGATGCCAAAATTTGATTCACTCTCAAATTTACCCAAGAGAAGAGGTTAGAACAGTATTTCTAGTCTAGCTTGGGTTGTCGATTCCTCGGAGACATAAAAAAGCAATCTATAGACACACATATTATATGGACTGTTTTTGTCTATGAAGTGGCCAAATTGGGTTTATTTTAGATGAATTTAATGTATAACTAACAAATTTATGAGAATTCAATTCAAAATAATGAGTTGATCCTAGGTTATTTCTCAGGGTTTGTTGGATGAAATTCTTTTTCAACTATTTCCATTTCATATATTTGAGATGGGATATTTTAAGAATATCAAACAACATTCTCACTTACTAGTTTAATACCTAGACACATTAATACTAATCAGTTATACACTTGAAGGATCAATGTTTTGAGATCTTCAATGTAAATGTTTGTATTATCACTTGAAGTGTGTGGTCTTGAATTCAACAAGGATGATGGAGTTTAAAAATCATCAAATAAAAATCTGAATTAAAATAAGTGATTAGAAATTAATGGGGTTATAAATAAAATCCAATATAGCCTCTTGCTACTCCCATGGATCAACCCACAAGTGGGTTTTCCCTCCATTAATGCTATGGTTTCAATGGAAGTGAGAAAGTAGACACATGAGGGAGGAGTTGAAGAAGTAAAGAAAACAATAAAAATAGAATGATAACTCTACCTTTGTATGAATAATTTCACAAGGTTTTGTTTGAATAAATATACACATTGAGGCAATGGTATCAATGTGAGATGGAGAAGAATGGAATAATAGTAAAAGAAGAAAATTTTATTTGGAAACTAGAATAAATTAAAACAACTTACATTTGAAAGACAATCTTAAGAAAACCAAATCACAACATAACATTATAACGAAAGAAAGCTCAAAAGATCTTAAATTCCTTCACCGCCACTACCTTAAATATGAATTTTCAAGAGTCTTGGGTAGAGTTAAAAATAGTAAAAAGGATCCTACTTGAGTATGGAAGTCCTAGGGTGTTAGAAATTAAGTGAATGGAGACTTTTCCACCCTTGACCTGAAGTTGCAACAAGTTTTCTTCAACCGAACAGAGGCACCAGTAATAACTTCTAAATGGCTGAATTAGAGTCGGCCATAGAAGAAGTAAATGGATCCCCTGATATCTCCTAACCTTCTATAAAATTTGGGCCCATTTGTAGTTGTGTATGCTGTGATATGATTTAATTTGTAGGATGTTATATGGGCCGCAAAATTCGGCCCAAAATTCTATCTCCAAATTGGGCAGCATGAATAACCCCCACGGTAGATGAATTAGCATTAGATCATGAAGAATGTTTTGTTACTCTTTATATATTATATTATCCCATGAAATTTTTGATTCATTCGGCCTGTATGTGGGTCCCCAAAATCTCATCAGTGGGATGGTGTCTGATCGTCCTTTTCCAAAATTGTTTGCTTCAAATCCCATTTTGGTGGTCTTCCCTAGTGAATCATTCAACAATCCACAAGTATGAATTGTTTCCAGTATAATTAGAATCCGGAAAAAATAAATATGAAAATAAAATCAAGATCATTGGGTACATTAAATTATGATAAAAATGTACCACAAAATAGTGCAATTTAATATGGAATTACAATCATCATGCGAAATGATTTTCAAATTTTAAAATGCACTAAAATGGTATTTATGAATAATAAAACACATGAATATTATATATATATATATATATATATATTAAAAATGAATATTAGCATCATTTAGTGGCTAATATGACATTATATTTAATTTTTTTAATGAATTTAATATAAAAATATTTTATACATAAAAATAAGTTATTTGAAATACAATTTTTTATTACACTTTACATTTTTTATATAAATTATATTCATCCATTACTAGAAATAAAATCTAGAAACAAGGATATCATACTATGAATAAGAAGGATATTTTTTAAAACTTGCATGCTTTATTTTGGTATTCACCCAGAGTAGTAAACATTGTAAACGTTTGAACCGGAGTAAGCATAAAACATATAAAATTTGCGTAATATATTTGGATAATTATTCTTATATTATTAGAATTGTATTTATCCTATTTGTTTGGTGGAGTATGGTCATTTCAATCCATGCCTCAAATAAATGGCACATGATTTCATATTAATTTGAGTATGACATTAATATTAAATTATATATATGATAATTTCAAAAAAATGTAACTATATTATCTCTATTATTTTATTATAATGTATAAAATTTGTTATTTTTAGTTATAAGTGACAATTGTATAGATTAATTAATTTTATTTTTTACATTAATTAAATTTAATTTTTATTAATTTCATAAATTTCAAAAATGCTTACGCAAAGATGACACAATATGTATTCATTTAATTTGAAAAAAATGATACTTCATAAATTAAAAGTAACAGAATTATGGATAATTGTTCTGATATTTAATTTTATTGAAAAAATATACAATATTTTAAAGGATTTAAATATTTTGATTTGAAATCAATTGTTTTCAAGTTGTGTCCAAAATAAAATTATATTTATACATCCAAAATGAAATTTATAATAAATTATTAAAAATAATATATCATTAAATTATTTAGAAATAAATACAATCATGAAGGTGGAAAAGTATGATAATAAATTGTAAAAATTATCATTAGAAGGAAATTTTTGAGCTAATTATTAGGTATGATCCCCCTCTCAAACAATCACTTCTGTGGCCAAATGGGTTGGTTACAAGATATACAATTCACCTCCACCAACGCAAAAGGCTATCAACTAGTAGTGGAAATGTTATATTTATAGTGTGGAGACTATAACCCCCAATTACAGATTTTAGACATAATATAACAATACAAAAATAAATGAATAAATAAATAAAATTGTGAGGAAACAATGGAATTAATAAAATATAGTGGAAAACCAAAAAAAAATTCAACAGATAATAATATATATAACAAAGGAATATTATAAAATCTTGGTTTAATGTAACTAAAATTCATGCTAGCATAAATAAAAAGTAAATAACAAAAGTCACAAATAAAGACTCAAAAGTCCCTAATCTGAACCCCAGTTGATCCTATCTCCACTCTTGTAACCACCCAGCATGCAACAATCAACAACATGAAATTTTTTCTTTATCCATTCATGTATTCATGTAATCAACTAGAGTAACCAATTGCGTCCAGAATTGGGTGTAAGTATAACATTGTAGGTCCACATCACCATATCTATACATAACTAGTTTCATATAAAGTTCGTGAAATTATTTAATAATCATGTGAATGAATTAAATAAAAAATTTAATTAATACCACATCGACCAACTTCGGCACCCATACAATTATTCATTTGAGTAAGTCTCACTACCATGTCATCTGTTACCATATAACAATGATTAAACATAACATCCTTCTGTTACATGCTATACACTCTCATTAACTATCTCTCAACCATGCAAATAATATCTGTATTACTATGGTTATACATAAAATTATAAAAAAGGTATAAATCACACAAATAATGTTCAAGACCTTTTATATAATCATATCTTCATTTAATCAAGTTGAAGACTAGTATATAATAGATTCATCATATATTTAGTCTCAACAAAGTATATAAGAATTTCAACATTTGTCACAGGGCATAGCCCACAATATAAGCATTTCAACATGTCTCAAGGAATATCCTTATATACAAGTATTTGTGCATGTCTTAGGGAATATCATAGTATATATAACTTTAAGTGTTTTAAAGGTAAAACCCTTGTATATATCCATTTTATCATTTAAACTAGGATAAATCTACATATAATAATTACAAAATTAATGTCATAATAATGGTTATGGAACCATGGATATCAATATATTATGCCATTAGACTCAATGATTATTTTTGGAAATTTCCATTATCTTTAAATTACGAATATAATTTATCATTTGTCCATACACCAATAATAACCCAATAAATTCAATAACTACTGTATTCCAATGTGAATCTATATCAACAGAAGACACATATCCCATTTATTCTCACATAATTTAATTGATTAAACAATTCATTTATAATCATGGTTTTCTCACCCGAATGGAAGCCATAGGACTGGTCAAAAACCAATTGGATCTATATGGACTCCATGGAATAATTCAATTCATCATTTAATTAATTATGTATTGCACTGTGTTGGGGAATTTACAATATTTCAAAGACATGGAAATTATCAAACCATGTAGTTAATGTTAATACCCTCTTCCTTCAGCTGATGGTCAAACAACACATCATATGACAACCACCTATGAGGATGAATGTGCAGATGTCCAGAAAATAGATAATAGTTCAAACACATGTCAAGATAAAAACTAATGATTACCAATGTCATTAGAATTATGCTGCAGTGGTCAGAGAACAAAGGGAGTGATGGGAAAAGCTAACCAAAACCACTTACAAGGGAAACAATTCATTATTGGGACATCTATAATCATGAGGGGCCATCCAAAATCATATAGAATCATCCCTAGTGTTTATAGAAAGAGGCTACTTGATAAAATGTTAAAAAATTCAAACAAATAATACATTAGAAATTATTCTTAGTATGTACATTATGAATATTTCTGTTATTGGTTGTGGATTTATTTCTAGATGGATCAAAGAAAAATACATCCCCTCATGTTGTTTATAACATATCCCAAATAGTAAATAAAATTTAATTTATCCATTCCATGTATTCATTTCATGTAATGAATTAGTATCATGGGTTGTGACATATAATAGCTTAGATATGGTAAGTATTATTTTTAGAAATAATATTTATTAATTTTTAGACCATGTGCTAAGACATTGTTTGATTCTGAGGCCATGTGTACCCGAAATAAATGATTCAAATTTATTAAATTTTTAAATACAATGAATGGGTATTTTTTTGATAGGGTCTAATAAATCCTGAATGGGGGCCTTGAACCAAAAAAATGAGGGCACCGTTGACTAAAAAACACATGTTTTGTCCTAGGAAGGATATAAGATTTTTCATTTTACGAAATTTGTAAATAAATCCTCATGAGAATAAATAAATAATTAATTTTATTTATTATTTTTTACACAGTGATAGGTTTCTCCTTTAATTATACCATTATATTAATTTATCTTTGTTGGCCACACAAACTCTAGAGTTCGGATGACTATTAGAGAATATTCTTAGGGAACGACGATGGATTGACAATAGATCATGGATCATTACACCAATTGAGTTTGTGAATCTCATAAAATATGGGAAAAAACTATTCATTGTCAACGATCGATCCAAAATCAAACGTGGATGTTTTTCATGGGAAATTATATCACATCTCATGATCATTGATGAATAAGAATAAATTTCATGAATTGAATTGATATGTGCATCATTAGTAGAATTAAATTGATATAATAATTTATTTTTTTCATTGATTTATACCTCCAAAATCATCTCCTTATATGAAAATGGTTTGAAGCCAAATGAAATGTAATTGAGGTTCATTCTTAACATTTTGAGTTTTATTGATTTCTTCCCCTGTTTATCGCTAGTTCAATGTGGCTATTTCCTATTGGCCTATGATTTTCTAAATACCAAGTCTTTGGTAGTTTCGAAACAATTCTGCATCACAATATTTCAACAACATGGTTGTGGTTTTTGATAAGTGTTGTGATTGAGGTGTGAAGACTTTGGTGGATGACCGAGGGTGGATTATAATTGATTGTTGTATATGTTCTTCCTGGTTTTTACATGTAGTGATGGAAGGCCTGACGACGGTGATTTTTGAGAGGATTCAAATTTGGATCTTGTAGATCAATGATGGAAAGTGTAAAATGATACTGGATCTATATATTATTTGAGATCAATTTTTATGGTGACATATATATTGACATGGGAGAGGACAAGATGGTTCTAGAAAAAGTTGACCAACATTGAGTGTAAATCAGGATTACATGTGTAATGAGGCCCATTCAGAAGTAGTCCTAGTTTGAATATGAAGAAAATGATCTAAGGGAATGTGAACAATATCACATGATCTATGTCCCTTCCTAGTTTCATCGATATGTTCTTCTCAGATTACACTAGAAATTGAAATCTATGACATGACTAGGGGTAGGATGTGTACTTACACCCTGACACAGATTGTTGTACAATGTTTGGTACATGGACATAGAAACCATACACTAACAAGTCTAGGAAACACAACCAGGATGTCATGTGTCCTTATATGAAATTTAATCCTTCTACGTGTCATGTATAATAAGACATAGATGTCATGTGATGCATTACCACACAGGTGGACTCAGAGATTGAAGGACATACCGTATACAACCTCGTACTCTCTATGTACAGGCTTCAAGATATTTTTTTCACTATTCAAATACATATTTTGGATCAACATAGGTTGGGTGAGTTCCCATGGAATTTTACCTCTAGGGTACAATACTTAATTATGTACATGTCAATGGTTTTTGATAGGCTCTATGGGCTATGTCTTATATAGGGTTACTATTTCTATCTGAGAGACTGGATTCAAATCCTCTATAATCCTTATACCCAAGAAGGGGATTATGGAATACTCATAACATCCCCGGTCATGGTGTTGTTCCTCTATCTAGCATCTACATTATTGTGGTTTTTGATATCATCAATATTCAACACTTAATATAGTTGGTTAATCTATATTGGATTTCTCGTGTCACTAAGGGGTTCTAGGTGGGAATCCCATTTTCAGAAGTGGGGTCTTCTATGAAAAGTTATATTTTTCGGGTCGGTCCTAATGACTTATTCCTCTTAGTTGATTTTATATGATGATAGAATATCTCATAGAGTGGAATCGTACGTAAAGATCATTTCATTATGTAGAATGATGTAGACGGATGTTAGTTATGACCATCATGTGGCATGGTGTATTCCTTGATTATATTAAGGTTTTCCTATTATACATCGATTTTTATATCATGTATGGAGATTAATATACTTGGTTCTTTGTGTTTAGTTTATTTAGTGGATCCTACTAAGTATTTCTATACTCACTCTTGCAAATGATTTTCACACACATGTCGTGTCTTATATAAGAAATGAACCTTTTGGCAGTGTCTTAGGATGATTGAGAGTATGTGGTGAGTAGCTATAGATTATTCAAATGAGATGTTTTGCTGAGAGATTTGTCAGGACTTGTACCTCTCCATTGGATCAGGTTGTACTAGTTAGGGTTTTCATTTTTAAAAGATTTCACCCAATTTAACACTTTCAGAACATTACTATAGAACATTGTTATTGGGTCTTAGATTGTAAGTATTCATTGTTTTAGTAGTTTTAAATTTCAGAATTGTGTGGGCATGGATATGTTTACGTGTCTATAAGGACTTTACTCTAATCCTCCAATTTTTTTAATATTACTACTCAGTATTAATCTACGTCCCCTGTCCTATTGGAGGTAGGCATTGGGCGGTTATGCATTGGACAACAGTAGGTTGGTTAAGGATAGAGTCTTATCGAAGATGCTGGACTCTACAATATGATCAGAGTTTGTGAGATTGGCTTGAGGAAACATTGGTTAATGTTTTCAGTTTATCATTCATGGTAGGGACTCCATTATTAGAAAAGAGGCGAAATAATGAAAACACATAAATCTGATCACCATCATTTTATTATAGAACATGTAATCATTGGTTGAATGGAATTTTTTTGGCATAGGAATGGTTTTATTTTCCATATACTTTTTGAGATTTCTCCCATGATATAATCATTGATTTTGGTACATATTATTTTTTATTTGGATTCCTCAACATAGGCATCCATCTAGGATTCCATTGTTTGATCAGGAAGATGATCCTCTTAAATAAATGGAATTAGAAAATAGAACTATAAAAGAGATAACACTTCTTGGTGGTTTACCAGTTATAACACTGTTTAGTGTGTATCCTCTAGCACATTAATTCCTAGATGATGATGCATGCATGTTGAGTACCTCACACGTGTTTCAAAGGAAAAAAATCCTAGGATTGAGGGTAATCCCAACCCCCAATCGGTGAGTACTAAAATTATTCCTTCGGAATTTCTTATTGGCTATTGATGATGCCTATAGATCATATGGATGTCTTTAACACATGTCTTCTCCAACAATCGGTTGGAAAGTGATGGATATTAGTGTCTCATTCACTGGATGATACAACTCTCTCTTGGTTGGACTATGAACGAGTGTTTTGAGATGATTTATATTTTTCAGTATAGCGATAGGTACACATTAGGGAGCTTATTCATCTAGATTAGGGACGTACGACTGTAGTAGATTACTCGGCATGGTTTACAAATATCATGTATTACTCCTCGAATATAGTACATGATCATTTAATTAGGGAAAAACCATTGTTTTAGGATTATTACAAGACATAAGCATAAATGGTATCCCGTTTCATTCCCATCAATGTTGGGATCAACATCTTCGTCTGGTTGAGTTCTCTTATAATTACAGTTTCTACTAGAGCATCCAAATGACACCATATGAAGCCCTTTATGAAAAAATGTGAAAACCACGGGCGTGTTGGGATGAGGTCGGTGAGCGTAGGTTGCTTGGAACAGAAATGGTCAAAGAAATGGTGGAGAAGGTGAAAACCATTCAGCAGTATATCCAGGCATCCTAGAGTTGATAGAAGAGTAATGTAGATAACTGCTGATGAGACAGTGAGTTTAAAGTTGGAGAAATGGTATTTCTATTCATATCACTGTGGAAGAAGGTCATGAGGTATGGAAAGAAAGGGAAGTTAATTCGAAGGTACCTCAGCCCCTTCGATATTCTTGATCGTTTCAGCGTTGTGGCCTATCAACATGCACTTCCCCCAAACATGGCAAATGTACATGATGTCTTTCATGTATCTCTCTTACGAAAGTACCTAACAGACCCATCACATGTACTCTCGTCATAGGTGCTACAAACAGAGGATTATATATCTTTTGAGGAGCAACCAGTGAAGATCATATATATTAGAGAAAATGTTCTATGAAATAAGACAATTCCCCTTGTCAATGTTTTGTGGAGAAACCATATATTTGAAGAAGAGACAATGGAATTAGAGGAAACGATGAAGCAAATTTACCCACATCTGTTTTAGTGTGGGAAAATGAAATTTCTAGGGAGAAATTTCTTAAGAGGGGATGATTGTAAAGACAAATACATTCATTATTGGAAATCCCTCTTGATCTAATTAAATGTATTTTTATGTGAAATTCTTATAAAAAATATCAACTTCTTTGGCATTATGTTTTTTTATTTTAAAATACTATTAAGAATTGTGACTGTTGATAATATAGCTGTCGAACAATGAACACATGATTAGTATAAATACAGGGATTTATCAAATCCAGTTTAATCTGGCAAAGGAAGTTGTGGCCTCGTCTTGTAGACGTGCCCCATACAGAGCCCATTTCTCATAGCTAAGAAAGGAGGTTTCCTCTTTGGGCTTCGCTCTTGACCAAGCCCATGATAAGCTTGAATATGTTAAGCTCGAGCAAGACGAACAATGAGAGAAGTGGAAGTTGATAAAGATTACCACCCTAGAAATGTTATCCTAGACACCCCAAGAGTCTGTCACCATCCCACACCATACTCTTTGGTCTTATTTGAGTGTTATAAGAGGTTATGTGACAAGAGCATAGAACTATTTTTATGTACCATATTTCTGTATATAATAATGAATATACTTTAATTTTATTATTGTTACCTTGTAAATAGTTTTTTTATAGAACAAATAGTGTTTTTAGATATGGATCAACAAAGAAATATATTTTGATGAATTAAATGATTTTAAAATAAAATAATCTTTTAATAAAATATTATAACTGTTCATATATTAATTTTTATTAATTATAAATGAGCTCATCATTTTATGAATTCAATTGTAATTTTTATTACGGTTTGAAAGCCATTTTTTCCAAACCCATGAATTTTCGATAAATAATGGTTTTTATTTTAAAAGTGAAAATTTAAATATTTAGAAAATTATTTAGATAAAATGAATATTATTTATGGATTCATGATGTAGAAATTATCCAATGGTAAATTTTTCATAATTTTATGAGACAATAATTTTTTTGGGTAAAAATTAAATACCGTGTAAATATATAATGTGTTTCATGACAACATAATGACCCAATAGTGATATAAAAAAATACTATAAAATTTTTGTTTGGACAATAGTTGTTTTAACCTTTAAATAATGTGATATTGGGTTTGTTTGATTTATTTTACAATGCTTTAGTAGACCCTTCGAGAGTTACTAAACATTTTTTCATTTTAAATTGTTTTCCATGAGAGTGTGACTCACCTAAACATAAGCAACCCCATTATTTTAAGAAGTTCAGAATTTGGCCTTATAAAATATTTTTATCCACATCCCTTTTCCACAAACCATGATAAAATACAATAGGCTAGTTTGTGGTTTGGAATATTTTAATGTGAGGTGTCCCAAACCAATATAATAAAGAATTATCTCACCTTTCCTATATAAACCCACCCAATCTCCCACTTCCTCCACCCTCAAATCCTTTGGAGTTCGTCCAACCTCTTCCCTCCTATCTCTATAATCCTCCCTACGTGCCCCATGCTCCAAATAATCCTCTCTAAATCTTCTCTCAAGTCATTGGATGCACACTTCCAAGTAAGGGTTTTTCATCCTTCTTCAATTTTGTCCAATATTCAATAAATTGTTCTTCCATTTTAATTTAAATTATAAAGGTCGGGGTTTGGTTTCTCACCTCCCCCATATTTCCCTCTTTAAGTTTGAATTAAGGGAGACCCCTTTTTCTCTCATTAAATTCCTCCCATGTACACCCATTACTATGCTAAAACTCCGAATGGAATTTATCTCTCCTCATTTACATTCAAGAAATTATTTTGTATCATAAATATAAATTTCATCAAATTTGATAGGACATGTAACTATATAACCCCTTACTGTCCATGTCTTTTAAATATTATGAGACACACCTTTCATTCTCATCATCCATTTTTATGAGTTTTTATGTCACGCTGTTATGCTGCCGAAATTGCAACGCGCTATTCCAAGACAAAGTCATTGTATAGTGAATACAGTGACCATTTCTCTATCAAGCGTATTCACCTATATGTACCTTCAATTATTCTTTAAATAGTTTAATGTATATATTCCACATTATTTTATCATGGAATAAATTAAAATGTTGAATGATTTGATGTTTTATGATCTATTTGGAACACTAATGCATGAAATGAAATATTTAAGAAGGGTGCACCCGAATTGCACTCCAATGAATTGGGAGAAGTATAGTATCATGATACGTCATGTGCAATGGGTGTGGAAAAATTATAATTCAAGATAAATGAGGGTTTACTCATGCTTCATGTGCAATGATGGTTTACTCATGCACCATGTGTAATATAAGGCCCCAACCTTAAACCTTACTTAATCTTGAGTTATTACAAGTTTACACATTGCGGATCTTTTCAGGTTTAGAGTTTTAGAGAATTAGATAATAAAACATGCATTACATTCCACATATAAACAAAGTGGTTACATAAAGATAGTATTCTTCATTCCCATCAATGGAAACACATTTAAAATAAAACATGGATTATTTCTTGACACATCCTTGACTCTATCATCTTATCATGTACCTTTCCCTTGACCTGTGAAAAACATTTCAAAAACATGGGATGATCATAAAAACTCAGTATGGGTTATAAAAAAACATGGAATGGAAACAAGAGTTCATACATACATAAGAATGAAATCATACTTTACCCATAGAACATAGGCACTTTAACATACCTCATAAAATCATGAATAAATCATAGAAATCATAAGACATAAGAGTAACTTGAGGCATTCATAACATTCTTACGTAGGGAGTAACCCTCTTGGTTACATTTGGAATACCCATCACAGTATATTCCTTAAAATCTCTTCGGAGAAACCTTAACATTTCACTCCTTCACGTTACCCAATGCATTGGAGAGCTATAATGGGCTCACCCGCCCTTAGTTTATCACGGAACCACCCGTCTTCATAATAATGCCCAAGAACCTCAACATAATCATATCAAATAAAACATGCATAAAGGAAACATAACATTTCCACCTTTCAATCACAAGATATCAGTACAACACATTGATATAAAAACATCATGAAAACCATTTTCAATACCAAAATAAAAGAAAAGTAAAACATGGTATTTATTTTTCTTTTAAAAAGAAGGTATGGCTTGTAGAGGAAGCCGAAACTCGAATAACGATCACGACAGCGAAGAAGTCGTTGTCGCCGCATACGTACGACAAAAACATTCCCTTTTGTCATTTAGTAAACGCTTCGTATAAAAAATATTCCTTTTGAATAAACGTAAAAGTCAATGTTGTTTATACACCGTATAAAGGAAAGTTGTGTATAAAATAAAATATGCCTCAATGAAAGGAGATTGAGACGAAGTCCTATACCTCGTATCCGACTTGACCCGACCGTTCTTTAATCTCCTCAATAATAAACTTGTGTTAATCTCTACTTGCTTATGAATCTTTTTCAAGTTCATTATTCCTTTTATACCATGTTATGAACATCATGTAATCAGTTAAGTTAATAATGTTCATTTTGTCGGTATTTGGTTCTTAAGTCAAAAATAGACTTCTTACACTTACATGTTGTTAATTTGGTCAAAGGTTCATTATATCCAGAATGGTATTCATGATGTAGATATCATATATGTCATATATATCCAGTACATACATGCATTTTTAATATTACATAATCATTTAGAGGTAAGAAATGAAATGCACCGTTCATGGAGACGGTAAGCCGTACGTATGCATGAACGCTACTTTCTTTTCTATTTCGTATTTTATAGAATGGAATCATAATGATATAATGGTATATTATAATTCCAGTATAATATCATATATAATATCATAGTTCCATCTTTTATATGTCCCACATATGGTATTAACGAATCAAATCACTTTCAGGGGGCGGTAGTCCGCACTTCCTAAAATGAAGATATCGTGTTTACCGATAATGGAAACCATAAAGGTATGTCCAAAATAAAAAAAACAGAAGCTTAAGGAAAACATAAACATATTATATATCATATATAAAAATAGTGACATCATAATGGCCACCTTTGAAGGTGTTAAATTAGTGTTGAACAATCATTGTTTCGGGAGGCAGAATTTCGCCATCAACGGAAACCGTATGTTCATTAACCATTTGATGTAGTTGTGTGAGAGTGTAGCTCAAATAAATCTTATAACAACATCCTAGGATATTTATGATACTGGTTTTGTTACAAAATAAGTAAATAAAAAGAGTTTAGGGGGTTGGAGAAGCAAAATAAAACAAATGAACATGAGAGAATGAATTACCTTTAAAAGTGTAACTCCTTTTGAGTTGAGCCTAAAGGCTTCCTTTGAAAGGATTCTACCCAAAGGGAATCTTCTAGGATGAGGAGAGGGATGTGGAGAGAGAAAATGGGCAGGGGTTGGCCGAGCCAAAGGCATGAGAAGTGTGTGAAATGAGGTAGAGGTGGGGGGCTTTTATAAGAGGAGAGGAGGGGCACTTTTGGAAAGTAAAGAAATATTACATTATTTGAAAATGTGTTTCGGTTTTAAAAGGTCCCACATTGATATAATTCGTGGATAAAGTGATAAGGGTTCGACATCCACTCATCCAATTGGTTTTGGACATGTGTAGTTCATATATTTTACATTATCTTTCCATTTTATTTAAATCGTCAAATAATGATGTCATCGCTACATCATTATTATGTCATAAATAATTAAATTTATTTAATGTCTAAAAATTATTAAAAAAATACTATGATATAGGAAATCTTTTTATATTTCCAATTACTATTTATAATCAAATTTTGGACTTGTATAAACCCACTTCAAAATTGTTTTCGTAAAACATATTTTGTTTGTGTCATTTTCACTTTAACATTAAATAAAAAGTAATTTATGTCATTTCCCAACAAAAGTGGATCCATGGGGTCCCCAAGTTGACCCATGCCATGTCATGGTCGTCCATGACACAACCAATGAGGTTGGGACATGTTTCTATGTCATTTCATTTTATTAAACTATTATTTATACCTTAAACTACCCTAATTACCACTAATCGTGATTAAGAACTTAATAAGTTACTATTCACCAAAAAATTATTATATTCTCATTGAACCACATTTTACATACTAATGACAACCATGTATGTCGGATTTTCAAAATTCAATACACATTAGTGGTAAACTTTCATTTAACTGAAAAATCAGTTTGCTTGATTACCACTTAGTGGTTTCACTATTCATCAAAAATTGAAGTTTTTCAGAAAATTACCAAAAATTCACCCTAAGCTATATTTGATATTCCGAATTCAAAAATGAAGTCTATTTTACAAAATTCAAATCATATAAGTCACATTAATTTATTTAATAATTAATTCCCGCTGCCCGGGCAAAATAGCGTGTTTTTACAAAACAATAAGTATCAAAAGATTGCCACCAGTTTAAGTCTAATTTCAAAGTGAAATTGATTCCAATGACCACCATTGGATAAAATGGTAAAAATATATTCTAATTTCACTTCAAAACCAATTCAAAACATAATCTAATCATATAAATAAATTAGATAAAAAAGTAGTTTTGATGTAAAATGCAGTATTTTTCACTATTCATTAAAAAATGAACATTGTCAGAAAAATACCAAAAATTCACACAAGGTAAATTTTGATGTCCCTATTATAAAGAATAATTTTATTTTGAAAAACATAGTTTATAAAATTTTCAAAATATAGATTCAAAAATGGTTTTCCATCAAAAGGCAGTAAAACAATCTTTTAAGAATATTAGTGTATTCCATGCATAAGATTGTATTTATTTTCATTTTAAGCCGCTATAACACTATCTTAATCATTAATAGACATAGATAAAAATATCTATTATTCATTACTTACTAGGGATGTTACATCCTTCACCCCTTTAGAAAATTGCGTCCCCTAAATTTATTTACTTATCGAATAAATGGGGGTACTTATCCCTCATTGCATTTTCAGATTCCCATGTTGCCTCTTCAATCATGTGGTTTTTTCACAAAACCTTTACCTGCTTAATCAACATATTTCGTAACACTTTCTCCCTGTGGTCAAGAATCTGGACCGGTTGTTCCTCATAAGATAGTTTCTCTTCCAGCTGAACTACCTCTAGACTCAAAACATGAGATGGATCTGGCATATACTTTCTCAACATCGAAATGTGAAAAACATTGTGTACCTGAGATAAACTCGGAGGTAAAGCCACTCGGTATGCAACTGATCCAACTCTCTCCAGAATTTCGTATGGTCCAATAAACCTTGGACTCAACTTTCCTTTCTTACCAAATCTCATCACGCTTTTCCAAGGAGAAACCTTGAGAAAAACATGATCACCTACCTCGAAAGATAGATCCTTCCTCCGGTTATCCGCATAACTCTTCTGCCTGCTCTGAGCTGTTCTCATGTGTTTCTGAATCAGCTGAACTTTTTCGGCCATCTCTTCTACCAATTCTGGTCCCATCAACTTCCTTTCACCCACTTCATCCAAGAAAGCTGGAGTTCGACACCGCTTCCCATATAATGCCTGAAATAGTGCCATCTGTATACTGGAATGAAAACTATTATTATATGAAAACTCATCCAAAGAAAGATGTTGGTCCCAACTTCCCTGATAATCCATAGAACAAGCTCGTAGCATATTCTCTAATGTCTGAATTGTTCATTCTGACTACCCATCTGATTGAGGATGAAAAGTTGTACTAAAATTTAATTCAGTACCCAACGACTTCTGAAGGCCTTTCCAAAAGTTAGAAGTAAACCTGGGATCACGATCCGATACAATAGAGAGAGGAACTCCATGTAACCTAACTATCTCTTTAAGATAAAAACGAGAAAGTTGATCAAGAGAGAAAGTATCTCGTATAGCAAGGAAATGAGCAGATTTGGTCAAGCGATCAACAATAACCCAGATTGCATTATTACCTCGAGATGTCTTCGGTAATCCAACAACAAAGTCCATGGATATATTCTCCCATTTCCACTCTAGCACTGGTAAAGGCTGAAGCATCCCTTTCGGTAACTGCCGCTCTGCTTTAACCTGCTGACAAGTCAGACACTTCACAGTAAAATCAGCAATATCTCTTTTCATTCCATCCCACCAATAATACTCCCGCAGATCTCTATACATCTTAGTACTGCCCGGATGAACTGAAAACGGAGAACTATGAGCTTCACATAACAACTCTCTCTTCAACTGTGAATCACAAGGCACACACAATCTCTTACCAAATCTCAAAACACAATCATTATCAATGTTGAATTCAGGCAACTTACCTTTCTGAACCAGCACTACCTTTTTCTACAACTCACTATCTTGCTTCTGTGCTTGCTTGATTCTATCTGATAGAGACGATCTCACTGATACCTGAAACAAAACAGAAGTACTTCCTGCACCAACAACTTCTATGCCAAAGTTCATCAAATCCTTAACCAAAGGATCACGTTCCAAACGCAACATTGTTAATGAAGCATTACTTTTTCGACTCAAAGCATCAGCCACGTTATTTGCTTTTCCCGGATGGTAATGAATTGTACAATCATAATCCTTGATTAATTCCAGCCATCTCCTTTGTCTCATGTTTAACTCTTTCTGAGTTAATATATACTTTAAACTTTTGTGATTGGTATATATTTCACACTTTACTCCATACAAATGATGCCTCCAAATTTTTAAAGCAAAAACAATAGCAGCTAGTTCCAAATCATGTGTAGGGTAATTTACCTCAGGAGTTTTCAACTGTCGTGAAGCATAAGCAATTACCTGATCATTCTGCATTAGGACGCAACCAAGTCCTTTCAATGAAGCATCACTGTATATAGCAAACTCACCATTCCTGGAAGGTAGTGCCAAAACTAGAGCATTCACCAATCTTCTTTTCAATTCCTGAAAACAATCATCACATTCTTTTGTCCAGATAAACTTAACACCCTTACGAGTTAGCTTAGTCATTGGGCTAGATAACCGTGAAAAAATTCTAACAAACCTTTGGTAATAGCCCGCCAAACCAAGGAAGCTACGAATCTCGGTTACATTTGTGGGTCTTGGCCATTATTCCACAACTTTTGTTTTTGCAGGATCAACAGTTATTCCATCTTTAGAAACAATGTGACCAAGGAAAGAAATTTGTTGCAACCAAAACTCACACTTGCTGAATTTCCCATACAGTTTCTTTTCTTTTAAGGTTTGAAAGATAACCCTTAAATGTTTTTCATGATCCTCTTTACTTTTAGAAAACACCAAAATATCATCAATGAAAATAACCAACATTTTTCACCTGATTCAACTGAGCCATCATTGCAACAAACTATTTAGTTCTGATTCTGACCATCATAGTATACTATTTTGAAAGGTCATTTCCCTCTGTATGCCTTCCTAGAAAAGTTGCTATGTTTCCTCTATGAAAACCATTTTGAACAAACATGTCTTAGATGAAGCAACATGGTAATCTTTAAATGCTATATCATTTCAAAAAAAAATATTTTTGGATAATCATTTAATAGAATTCTAACTCCTAAAGTTATCTAAACCGACCTCTGATACCAACTATAAGGCCCCAACCTTAAACCTTACTTAATCTTGAGTTATTACAAGTTTACACATTGAGGATCTTTTCAGGTTTAGAGTTTTAGAGAATTAGATCATAAAACATGCATTACATTCCACATATAAACAAAGTGGTTACATAAAGATAGTATTCTTCATTCCCATCAATGGAAACACATTTAAAATAAAACATGGATTATTTCTTGACACATCCTTGACTCTATCATCTTATCATGTACCTTTCCCTTGACGTGTGAAAAACATTTCAAAAACTTGGGATGAGCATAAAAACTCAGTATGGGTTATAAAAAACATGGAATGGAAACATGAGTTCATACATACATAAGAATGAAATCATACTTTACCCATAAAACATAGGCACTTTAACATACCTCATAAAATCATGAATAAATCATAGAAATCATAAGACATAAGGGTAACTTGAGTCATTCATAACATTCTTACGTAGGGAGTAACCCTCTTGGTTACGTTTGGAATACCCATCACAGTATATTCCCTAAAATCTCTTCGGAGAAACCTCAACATTTCACTCCTTCGCGTTACCCAATGCATTGGAGAGCTATAACGGGCTCACCCGCCCTTAGTTTATCACAGAACCACCTGTCTTCATAATAATGCCCAAGAACCTCAACATAATCATATCACATAAAACATGCATAAAGGAAACATAACATTTCCACCTTTCAATCACAAGATATCAGTACAACACATTGATATAAAAACATCATGAAAACCATTTTCAATACCAAAATAAAAGAAAAGTAAAACATGGTATTTATTTTTCTTTTAAAAAGAAGGTATGGCTTGTAGAGGAAGCCGAAACTCGAATAACGATCACGACGGCAGAGAAGTCGTTGTCGCCGCATACGTACGACAAAAACATTCACTTTTGTCGTTTAGTAAATGCTTCGTATAAAAAAGATTCCTTTTGAATAAACATAAAAGTCAAAGTTGTTTATACCCCGTATAAAGGAAAGTTGTGTATAAAATAAAATATGCCTCAATGAAAGGAGATTGAGACGAAGTCCCATACCTCGTATCTGACTCGACCCGACCGTTCTTTAATCTCATGAATAATAAACTTGAGTTAATCTCTACTTGCTTATGAATCTTTTTCAAGTTCATTATTCCTTTTATACCATGTTATGAACATCATGTAATCAGTTAAGTTAATAATGTTCATTTTTTCGGTATTTGGTTCTTAAGTCAAAAATAGACTTCATACACTTACATGTTGTTAATTTGGTCAAAGGTTCATTATATCCAGAATGGTATTCATGATGTAGATATCATATATGTCATATATATCCAGTACATACATGTATTTTTAATATTACATAATCATTTAGAGGTAAGAAATGAAATGCACCGTTCATGGAGACGGTAAGCCGTACGTACACATGAACGCTACTTTCATTTCTATTTCGTATTTTATAGAATGGAATCATAATGATATAAAGGTATATTATAATTCCAGTATAATATCATATATAATATCATAGTTCCATCCTTTATATGTCCCACATATGGTGTTAACGAATCAAATCACTTTCAGGGGGCGGTAGTCCGCACTTCCTTAAATGAAGATATCGTGTTTACCCATAATGGAAACCATAAAGGTATGCCCAAAATAAAAAAACAGAAGCTTAAGGAAAACATAAACATATTATATATCATATATAAAAATAGTGACATCATAATGGCCACCTTTGAAGGTGTTAAATGAGTGTTGAACAATCATCGTTTCGGGAGGCAGAATTTCGCCATCCACGGAAACCGTATGTTCTTTAACCATTTGATGTAGTTGTGTGAGAGTGTAGCTCAAATAAATCTTATAACAACATCCTAGTATATTGATGATACTGGTGTTGTTACAAAATAAGTAAATAAAAAGAGTTTAGGGGGTTGGAGAAGCAAAATAAAACAAATGAACATGAGAGAATGAATTACCTTTAAAAGTGTAACTCCTTTTGAGTTGAGCCTAAAGGCTTCCTTTGAAAGGATTCTGCCCAAAGGGAATCCTCTAGGATGAGGAGAGGGATGTGGATAGAGCAAATGGTCAGGGGTTGGCCGAGCCAATGGCTTGAGAAGTGTGTGAAATGAGGTAGAGGTGGGGGCCTTTTATAAGAGGGGAGGAGGGGCACTTTTGGAAAGTAAAGAAATATTAGATTATTTGAAAATGTGTTTCGGTTTTAAAAGGTCTCACATTGATATAATTCGTGGATAAGGTGATAAGGGTTCGAAATCCACTCATACAATTGGTTTTGGACATGTGTAGTTTATATATTTTACATTATCTTTCCATTTTATTTAAATCGTCAAATAATGATGTCATCGCTGCATCATTATTATGTCATATATAATTAAATTTATTTAATATCTAAAAATTATAAACAAAATAATATGATATAGTAAATCTTTTTATCTTTCCAATGACTATTTATAATCAAATTGTGGACTTGTATAACCCCACTTAAAAATTGTTTTCGTAAAACATATTATGTTTGTGTCATTTTCACTTTAACATTAAATAAAAAGTAATTTATGTCATTTCCCAACAAAAGTGGATCCATGGGGTCCCCAAGTTGACCCATGGAATTTCATGGTCGGCCATGACAAATCCAATGAGGTTGGGACATGTGTCTAGGTCATTTCATTTTATTAAAGTATTATTTATACCTTAAACTACCCTAATTACCACTAATCGTGATTAAGAACTTAATAAGTTACTATTCACCAAAAATTATTATAATCTCATTGAACCACAATTTACATACTAATGACAACCATGTATGTCGGATTTTCAAAATTCAATACACATTAGTGGTAAACTTTCATTTAACTGAAAAATCAGTTTGCTTGATAACCACTTAGTGGTTTCACTATTCATAAAAAAATTGAAGTTTTTCAGAAAATTACCAAAAATTCACCCTAAGCTATATTTGATATTCCGAATTCAAAAATGAAGTCTATTTTACAAAATTCAAATCATATAAGTCACATTAATTAATTTAATAATTAATTCCCGCTGCCCGAGCAAAATAGCGTGTTTTTACAAAACAATAAGTATCAAAAGATTGCCACCAGTTTAAGTCTAATTTCAAAGTAAAATTGATTCCAATGACCAACATTGGATGAAATGGTAAAAATATATTCTAATTTCACATCAAAACCAATTCAAAACATAATCTAATCATATAAATAAATTATATTAAAAAGTAGTTTTGATGTAAAATGCAGTATTTTTCACTATTCATTAAAAAATGAACATTGTCAGAAAAATACCAAAAATTCACACAAGGTAAATTTTGATGTCCCAATTATAAAGAATAAGTTTATTTTGACAAACATAGTTTATAAAATTGTCAAAATATAGATTCAAAAATGGTTTTCCATCAAAAGGTAGTAAAACAATCTTTTAAGAATATTAGTGTATTCCATGCATAAGATTGTATTTATTTTCATTTTAAGCCGCTATAACACTATCTTAATCATTAATAGACATAGATAAAAATATCCATTATTCATTACTTACTTGGGATGTTACATGTAATGAGCCTTAGATCATGCTAATTCCATGATAAGTGTTGTTGCCACATTTCCATGTTATGATTATCATGATTTGTCATGAATTTATGATTATTATTCTATTTTGATCTACTTATATGCCTATTGTCTAACATGTGTTGTATTATTCATGTTATTCCATGTTTATTCCATTACTGGGCTTTATAGATCACCCTTTTCTTATGCATATCCCCAGGTTATCCCATTCAATGCTAAGTATGAGGGAATGTAATGGTCCTGTGAAAGAAGTATTTAATAAAGAAGTAATATTGCATGTTTTATGTTGTCAGGTAATTATCTTAATCCCCAATGAATTTAAACCTCTCCAATGTTATATGTTGTATCACATGAATATTTTATGTAATAAATCATGTATAAGTGTCTAATGAAAAGTAGGGTTGTCAAACAAACCAACCAATTGGGATGCTATCTTTCACTTGTGATGTTCAGTGACATCAGGCTAAGGATTTCCAGACCCATCATATAGATGATCATGAGATGGTAATGAGACAAAAAAGATAGAGATAGAAGAAGGAGAAAGTTGTTCCACTGAGATGTTTATGTGGAAAAGTGTCCTGATATGTTACCATTGATGGTCAGAGGTTCAAAATCTTACCACAACCACCCTAGGTGGAATGTTCTATGCTTAGGGAGGTGATTGATATGGATGAGTACAACAATAATATATGGATTCCATTGACACTAAGTCTCATTTGATGATATAATGTAAAATCTATGTCTACTAAAAAATAGATTCTAAATTTATATACTTTGGTGTGTGTCAATAATTCCCTGAATCTTCTTTGTATTGAGCTATAGATATTCCAATCGATCCATTGGATGAACCCCTATGGTTCGAAACTCCAATAGGTGGTGAATTAATGCATACATGATAATTTTGATAGTATGATAAGATACTTGGATGAAATATATTTTTATGGGATCTCTTTGTATAATTAATAAGGCCTTTTGAAGTCATCTTAGTTATGTAATGGCTATCCATAGTTCTTGTCTAGAATGACAACAGTAGGCGGATGATGTGGTGTGTCCATTGTAAAAGAACCAGGTTTTCCAATGTGGGTAAAAATGAAACCTTGGAAGAGAAGTATGATCTTTGGAATAGGGGAATTCATCCTAATAATAATCATTCAAATATAAAGACTCTTTTGGTAGTGTATGATTGTGGCTTGCAGCTTCATGTGGTGGTGGAGTAGGACGATATTTTCCATGATGGTGTTCCAGGATAAACACCCCTATGAGAGCTATATTTCTTCATTTTATATCATCCAAATACATTATTGATATATTCAAAATAATTTTTGATGGATTTAATAGAGATTTGAGATCTAATGATGTAGTTTATGACTTTTAGAAGATTGGATTTGTGAGAACCGATATTTTTATGAAAGAAACGCCATTGTTGTTCTCTAGTAAATAAGATGGGATTTTGAAGTAATGTATAGATTACTGGTGGTTTAATTAGTTGATCATGAAGAATATGTATCTACTATAGATGATCAAAAATCTATTTGAACAGTTTATCAGGGAATGATGGTTATTGATGATTGTCCTCAGATCAAGCTATTGATCACACTGTGATTCACTGTTTCATTTACACAATTACACAACAGTGCTAAACTAGTTATAATTTGAAAATTATAAAAATAATAAAAAATATCACTTCATATTTGATTCAAGTATATTGTATTTATTTTAATTAAAATGGGAAATAAAACATGTTTTTATAATTTCATTGACAAAGGAATTGAATTGTAGGGCCTATGATGATGTCCAAGAAAAATAGTCCAAACTACGCAGGATCCCTGAACACCAGTGGACTCAGCCAAATGATTATACTAAAAAGTGAATCCCAATTGGCTGAAATTTTGTGGGTTGGTCATAAACTCAATGGGATACATTACATATGAAGAAACCCAAATCTAATTTGGTCATCTAGTGGACCATCCATAATGATTTGTCTAGCACACCGAATCTGCATGATGTCAAAAGTGTTGTGTTGTGTTATGCCAATATATCGAGCATTGAATATCCAAATGGTGCCATAACTTATGTGGAGATATCTATATTTTGGATATTCAATGTTTTTTTAAATGTGGTATAAGACTGTCTGGCCAAAAAACCATGAACCAAGTGGTGTCTCAAAATCAGGATGCTCAAAACCACCTTCCAATTTTCTTATAAAATATATCATTAGGATCTATTTTTTTTAATTCAGAAAAGGAGTTATGTAATGCCAATTTTGAGTTCTAGTGGTTTCCTCTCCTCATCCTAGATGTTATAGATTCCCATATACTCATACAAGTATCAGGAATGATGAATAAGTTCCACTCGATCTTCCTCCTCCTCCGGCTGTCGAGCTAAATAGTGGATGTTTGTTGTGAGGGAGCTAAAAACTTGTCAAGGGAGTTACGACACATATATTAGCAACTGGTATGGAGTAATTTTGGTGTTAAAACATTTAATTCAATTTAACTTATAGGATTTCATATTTTAATGCTAATTATGATACATATGAATGTTATGATATTAATTTCTAACTGATCAATGTGAGGTTTTTAGTGTGTGACTTGTGTTGTTCTTGTTAGCATCACAAGAAAACATTTCATACCAATATTTCTATGATTTTAATATTACTTGTGATCTCTTATTCCATTCATATGTTTTGGTCCTTGACTATACGATTGTTACGTACTGGTTAGGTTCTTTAGGCATTGAAATAAAAGCTTAGGAATTAATTGGGATTCCAATTAACTTAAACCAAAAACTTACATCAAACCTAAGTGAATCTATATAAACAATGAACACATAATGTGTGCAATGAGCTCACAACAAACCCATTTATATCATCATTATAAAACACCACCAATCCTTATAAACTATTAAACTCTTTCATTTAGTCGTTTTCTTTTTAAAAGTGTTATCAAAACCACCACCAATTTTTGTTCATTTTATTAAAAATACACATTCTAAACCTAAAAACACTCTTTGGGAGATGACCTAGGGTCTTCCATATACTATAAATAAATTTTAAAATCATATCCAATTTGAAGTTTCATGACAACATTATTAGGTGTAACTAGCCATGAGAATTAGATGAGGATATAATAAATATGGAATTCAAATGTTGTTATAGTCATTATGAGTACATGGTGATGTCTTTCTGCATGAAAAAATTCCTAGAACTATTCATGTGACTCATAATGAATATATTTCAACATTTAGATGAACATATCATCGTAGTCATCATTGATTAAATCCTTTTATATTTGGTGTTTGAGGAGGAGCACACAATACACATGATGATGGTCCTGGACACAATCTGAAAGAAAAAGCTTTTTAAAATTCTCTTGAAGTTTTCGTTAGGGATTTTAGAAGTACACTTTTTGGGATATATCATCTTGGATGATAATGTAGCAATAAAGATAAATTTTTTATATTTTTTTCTAGGGATCAAAAAAATAGAATTACTGAGGTAAAGATTTTACTTCGGTTTTCATGTTAATGTCAACGGTTTGAACAAGATTTATCTAGAGTGGAATCACTATTGATATATTTGAATGAGGAGGGAAAAAAATTTTATGTGGATGGAATGGTTCCATTTGTTATTTTATGTGATAAGGTAGCTGTTGAAATTTTTTCTCGTTTTATATTTCTAGGGGAGGGTGTTGAGTATATAGGGTTTGAAGATTCATCAAGGACAAGACATGGTTGGGTTCTGATGTAGATTCACACAGTTAGTGCCTATGGTTTACATCAGTTGATACCACATGAGTTGTTATAAAAGATTTGTTATTTATTGTTAGTAGTAATTTTATTCGCATTTATCGTTCAATGACACTACCAGATAGAAGACATGTTTATCATTTAATCTGACAAAGAAAGTCTCATGTTTATCTTCATGGAGAATGATCGTAACATCAGATAGATGAGATGGATTGATTTCCCCTAATACTTTAAATTGAATATTGTAAATATTCGTAAAAAGGGGAATGGGGGAAAAGAATCCATCAACATGAGACCTTATTATCAGTTATTTTCTAATGCATTGGAGAAGATAGAATCATTGCGGGTTTCCATCATCGACATAGATAGTTCATCATATCTTCAGTAGATGGTGGTTACCACACCAATTTAACCAAATTTTATATATTATCAATGACCATATACCGACTGTGAGACCTTACATAATCAGATATTCACTACATATGCTCCTAGTGTATATTATGATGGTGGGTATAATGCTATCATTTTCAGAGGGAGAATGATGGAATTATGGATGTTGTGATAGAATGTATTACAAGTGTTTCAAGCATCCCATTTTGTGGTAAATATATATTAAACAATGATGAACCTGTGTCTCTAATATTAATTTTGGTTTCTATGAAATCATATAGGAGTTTTATAGATCCTCTATTCATGCATCACTTGTAAACAGATGAAGGTAGAGAACCATCTATAAGTGGGATTAACTCATCAACATGAGTTTCTGTAGTCAATGTGGGCTAGTATATCCATCAACATAAGGGTTGGATTAACATTTATTTATAAGGGATACTATTCCATCTGAGTCATTATTTACTAACTCACCTTGTTATTCCACTTCCTCTAAATTTGAGTGCAGAATTCATTAGAGAGAAAGAGATGCCTCTATGTGAAAGAGATAGTCAGAATCTATAGAGTTCCTTCAATGATCATCGTTGAATATGATGACTGCTTCACTTATCGATTATTTAAGGGATTACAGGAGTCCTTTTAGAATCAACTACCCTCAAGCATAGAATTTATGCACCATTCCGATGACCACATATAGTGGACAATTAATGTCTTGGAGTACATATCATGGTATTCAATTTAGGACATTGAATTTAGTTTTTGAGGATGACAGACCTCATGTGTATTTTTTATAAAACAAGATATACCATTAAAACATTGTTATGGAATGATTCATGGAATTGTATGGACTACCCTATAGGTCACCTATTTGTTCGATTGATATAGTAATGTTAGTACTCATGGGTCTATATTTAGTTTGAGCTACTCCAGATAAGGTGGAGATAATCAAAGAGAATACGAATTCGGCATAGACCTGTTACATGTCTAATGTGTTCTTATAAAGAAGACCAATGTAGTTGGATGATGGAGACAATTTGATTATTTCACACATAAATATTGATTAAATAGATTTGTACTTGGTATGATGTTATCTATGATATTCATTGGCCACTTATAGATACTACGTCGAGTTTGCGAGGTGGAGTACCACATAATTATACTGCCATATTGGACTGGGTACACGACGTCTTCCCTAGATTGTAACGGATGTGGTAAGTGCACTACCCATCCCATGATATCGAATGTGTTGGGGTTGATATTGAGGATTGATCTACCTATTCTATGTACTCAGTGGATATGAAGGATCAGTAGGAGAGGATGTAACACCCCAATATTTTGTTAATATTTTTCCAAATTAATTTATCTTTTTTGATATTTTGTATTTCACGTGACATTAAATACTTATATATATATATATCTATATATATATAAAACACTAAGTTAAACATTAAATTAACATGACACAGATAAGATTGTGGAAAAATTAACAATGAGTTGGCTTTTACAACATTCAATACTGACTAGGCATGCACTACCTGCAACACTGAGTCAGTTTACATTACACGGAACGTAGATGTTTCAACGAAACATCATTTTATTGTAATAACTATATAAATAAAAGAGTTATAACCTAATCATTAAACATAGTAGCATAAATAATAATAATAATTTTGAAATATATTTCATAACTTTATATATAAATATAACGTACTTATAATGAAAGATATGATTTTTCTGGAGTCCTTTTATGTTCAAAGATATCTTTTTCACAAATAAACTGTTTTTAATACCCTTATGTGAAATAATAATATTAATTTTATACAAAGTTATAAATTTAATTAGATAATATAACTATATTTTTGAATTTATAATGTTTAAATTATCATTGGGGGAATTTTAGGGATTTTTTGAGAATTTTATTTTATTGAAGAATAGTGATAAAATACATATCATTGTTAAAAAATTCCTTTTGGTTTAAATTATTGTTAATGTTAAATTATATTTGAAATTTTGTAAGGCCCCATTATATAAATTATAAATCTATTTATTCAATTTATGTCATTACAATAAATTTCAATTTGATATTGAATATAAAAACATAATAATCTTTTGAACTCCTTTCTATATTAAAAACCTGTAATCTTATCCCATTTGTAGGATTAACAATAATAAAAAATTTTCATCTTATGTTAATTATTTATTGAAGAACAAACATAATTTTTTTTAATAATTATAATAATTATAATATAATTATTTAACTTTTATTTTTAACCACAAGGATTATTAAAATTTATTAAAAATATAAAAAAATTATTGTGGCCGCATTAAGATTAATTTGGGACTAAAACATAATAATTGGGGTAAAAATTACATATCCACTTTTAAAAAAAATTATGGACTTTATTTATGGATAAACCTTATATTTTTTATGTTTGATTTTTATGATTTTGTAGTTAATAACATGTGTACACCAAACATTCTTTCAAAAATTCCATGGGACACTTTTTTCCTTCTCGATAAAATGCCAATAACTCTCCCACATCCCCACACCTCAAAAAATAACTTATGTTCAGAAAATACCTAACCAATAGTACTTTTATGATTCAATGATTCCTACTATAATCATTTCCTAGGATGAAATAAATCTAAAGAATTATTTTAGAAAACCAAAAAGAGTTACCCGATTAAGAGGTATCATCTTCTCTCAAGTCTTTTATTTTACATTATTTATTCACCAACCACAATATATAATATTTCATTCGTGTATAAAAAAACCATTATCCTAAAAATACTAGTATGATTTCTTCTATGGTTTCCACCTATAATTACCTACACTACTATCAAATGGATAATGAACATACTATTTATCTATACAGAGAACTAACGCCTCACCAAATGACGATTGTTCAATTTTACATACCGCCAATCATGTTGGATGTTATGATAGACAAAATGATTATATATATTAATTGTTTAATCTTATATATTCCTTTTTCAATACATATCTTTTTATTTTCCATTTGGTGTTAGTACTATAATATCTTTTGAGGAAATGTGGACTACCACAAACTTAATGTGATTTAATTTGTTTATACACTACATCGATTTTATTAAGGATTGTTTTGGTGAATATATAACATATATATGATATAATAAATATTTTTTAATAATTATATACATAAATATATATACATATATGTCATTTACTATATTTATTTCAAGATGGAAATTAAATAGAAATAGAGTTTATGCATACATATGACCTACCGTCTCCATGAACGGTGTATCCCATTTAATAGTTTTATATTATATTTTTTATTATAATATATATATTATATATATATATATAATATTTATATGATGTTTTAAATGTCATAATTCATGATATTATGTATAGATATCAATTATATAAAAAATTAAGACACAAGGGAAGTGTAATGCAAATAATTATCAGTGTGAAACCTTAACACTGTTTTATAAACAATATGATAATATAAGGTCATAATAAAAAATATGTTATTAGATATAAGAATGTGGTTCTTTAAAATATCTAAAATAAATTTATATTAATTACATAGGTTTTTTTGAATGGGTACAGTGAGTGTCAAGACACAAGTTAATGGGATTTTATCTCACTTATTATTTCAATGAGATCCTTTCTATGTTCGCCACACTTTCCTTTAATGTGGTGTGTGTACTACTGATGATTTAATCCTATGAGTATTATAATTAAAATTATGGGTATTAAAATATAAATTTATTGGAATTTATTTCATGGGGTTTAAGGTACAAAAGTAACCAATTGGGTAAAATATTTTTGTCTCAATTTTCCGTATTTGAAACTTGTATTTTGTTATGATGTTAAATTCCTTTTCAAGTTGTATATGATTCAATTTAACATTTTTTAACGTGAATATCATAATTTTAATGATATTTTAATACTCATTTAAATTCAATTTTCTTACATTTAATGTATTCTCCAATGTTACCAGGTTATATGCTTTTATTGAAACAGTCTCCTCGCTTTTCTAGATTTTAAATATTTATGATTTATTTGTTGAAATAATTGATCCATATCTAAAGAAAATTTATGAATTTTCTTATCCTCTATTAACCCATATCATATTAATGTATTGGTACCATTTTTTAATCTTTGGTACATATGATAGTTAATAAATTATTTTTAGGAAATATTGACTTTACCATATCTTTACTTGGAAATCTATGTTCATACAAAACCATGTTTTTAAAAAATAGTTCCTATGAATAATAATTTAATTTCAAATGATAATTAAAATATATTTTTACCCATTTTTCTTTTAAAATTTTTAAAAGGAATATTATTTTAACTTTTCTATCAATGTAATTTTCTAAATTATTTACCTTAAAAAAGGAATATTCATTTTACCTCATACGATATGTAATTATTTACCCATGTTATTTTCTATAAATAGTATTTTTCTGGTATAAAGGGTTAATACTTAAGAATGTGTTTTTATAAAAGTGTTTTCAAAATATGGTGTTGAAAATATTTTCAGGTTCTTTTTATATTTCTTTTTAATAAAAATTGTTTTCAAAATGTTTTCAAACACATTTTTTAAGTTTTCATGAAAAATAGATTTCATAAAGTTTTCAAGGTTATTTTTTATGTTTTCATGAAAATTATTCTCAAAATATTTAGGAGATTTATTTATATTATTTCAAAAAATTGTAAAAGAAAAGTTTTTAAAAATAGTTTCAGTCTTTTATTAAAATATTTCAATGTGTTTCCAATGAAAATTTTTTTCATATGATTTCAAGTACCCTTTAAATGTTTAAAAGTTTTTTACAAAGAAGAGGATTTTCAAATTGTTTTCTATAATATAAATACATTTTTTCAAAGATGAAAGGATATTTTCCTCAAGATTTTTTTAAAGATATTTCAAAATTATTAACTATTTAGGAAGGCATCCATTGATGTTACTCATGTAATTTTAGGAAATAATCCTTAGGTTCCATTTAAATTAATTCTATTAATGTGTTACACATAATGGAATGGTCTTTATACTGCCAATTTCAATTTCATGGGTTATATGATTTTGAAACCCTATTTTTTGGGGGATATGTTTATTATGAAATTATTATGAAACCTATATTTTTCCATAAGTTCTTATATGATTACATGTTTCGAATACCCCTTTAATTTCATGGGTTATGATATGATTATTTATAATAATGTGTCACATGTATGTATGATTTCATTATGTGATGGATAAGACTAATATCTCCACAAATTCATTGGTAAATGATTTATATCTAAAGAGATTGACTAACATGGTCTTATGAATGAACCATGACAACTATACTAGCCATGAGATTTAATCATGACTAACAAGATGGTATTAGGAGTGAACCCATTCTACTATGATGGCTGTGGGTGTGAACCATGACTACCATCATGGTGCGAGGAGTGACCTAAAGCTTCTAATGTAGCCATGAGAGTTACCCATGATAACCAAGTTGGTATGGGGAGTGAAACTATACTACCAACATGGTCTGGGTAGCGATGCCTTGTCTACTGTGAATATCATATTATATGATTATGTGTCCATCACAATTCCATGTTTTATTCCGATGTTGTGATTTCATGACTAATTATATTCATTCTATTATGTTCCATGTATTATGAATTTTCATATATTGTATGACATATAATATGTGTGGTATTGTCTTCAAATTTTGTTCTCATATTATGTAAACCTTGTAATGTTATTCATACACATTCCTTTATTTATGCTTACTAAGCATCTAATCTCAACCCTTTTTCTTTTTTCCTTTCCCCAAGTTATGAGAAAAGGATTTTGATAGAAATAAAAAATGTGTAGAAATTTATCGAATATGTTAAAGATCATTCACATTGATGGAATATTTTATTTCCATGTTTCCAAAAAAACAAATGTATTACAGTCCTTAGGATAGTATTATCGTAATGTACTGAATATTCATCGAAATTGGTGATATTTCTATGTATGTAATGACTAGATCACCATTATTGGTGTAAAAGGAATGTTTTCTTCAAACATAGGAAACTATAATGAGAAACAATTATTGATATCCCTATGTATATTTATAATGATATGTCTAGGTATGTATCTAAGGAAAAGTATAAGGATGTGTCAACATTTAAGAAAATGCTTGGAATTTTTCTAAAGTATATAGTGACTTATTTACCTGAAATAAATCTATGTCTGGATAAAAAAAAGTTAATGTCAATCTGTAATATATGTACCTTGGGGTAACAACTCAAAAAATATGTTCTAGTCCTGACTAAGGGTAATCTGCTACATGACAAAGGGCCTTTCTACACACAAGGTTTTACACTACCGGGGTATATGCTTTGGGAATTCATAAACTATACATGAAACAATATGAAATATTTATATATATGTTGTCTATATATATAATTTTGAAACTAGAGTATGAAAGAATATATAAGCTAACACGATTTATAATTGTTTTCATGAATATGTGGTTTTCTATTATGATAAGTAATTCTCACACTATGCTTCTAGTTTTAGTTAATAGAGAAAAATTGAAGTAATTGGACAAATAATGAATTTTATGGATTATTTTATGATGAAAAATCATGGGGGATGATAAATGTAGTTAAATATGTTGTGATCATCACTAGTCATTTTACATGATACATGATTAACAACTTATACCTAAACCAAAACTCAGACTCACTGTGGAAGAGAAAGAAGAAGTTTTTTGAGTGTTCCGGTAAAGGATACCAAAGAAGAATGAAGATTTGGTTATCTTTTGTGTAAACAACATGGAAAGAATCACTTATGTTAATGCCATTTAGGAACAAGAATGTGTTTTTATTGAGGAAATAATGGAGATAAATGAAATTAATTTATGGGAAAAAGTGAAGTGTTTAGATAATGAAATGGATAATAATGCTGGTCTCCAAAAGAAATCATTGAATATAATGTGTTTTAAGTGTAAATTAAATGGTCATTATGAAACATAATTTCCCAAGATGAATGCTTACTATGTGAACTAGAAAGGTTGTGTGAGTAATTGTTACCTTAATGATGATGAAGAAACTATTGACGAAATCTGAAAGGAAAGATGTATTGTTTAATAGAAGAGTTAGATTTGTTAGTGGCATAGGGATGATGGGGAATAATAAATTATTTTATCTATGTGAATTCAAGAATTATGTTATATGAAAGGTGAAATATATATGGATTATTCAGATTCATTTTTTAACTAATGATTTAAAATAATATGTTGAAGTTTTCTAATAAATTAGAATTGTTATATAATGGGATGGTGGTGCCCATGTAAAAAATATGATTAAGGGATTGATAACCCGTAACATGTTATTTATATTGTGATAATGTTTTTGGATAATGACATATGAGATATTCATAACTAAATTTAAAGGCATTGTTTACAATGTAATAAATTAAGGACTTGCTGAAAATTATTTCATGTTATCATTGATGAAGTTTAAAACCTCTGTGATTTATGTAATATATCCATTAATCTTTGGAATAAGGAATATTTGATGTTTTTAAAATGTATTTATGTTAATTTAGGTTTTTACAATGTTCTAAGAAAATTTTCCCTGAGGGTATCCATATGCTAAAATGTGACTACAAATAGATACTTTGAGATATATGGGTGATCAATGATAATCTGATTTTGTGAATATCGTTCTAATAATGTGGATCTTCATCATTTATATGGGTTATAAGGTTAACCATTTATGGAAATATTATGTTAAACTTGGGATTTCAGTTGTGATAATAAAGGATTATCTTACCACATTAGGATTTGAAAATATTCTATATATTGTTATAAAAATATGGTGTTGAAGATAACTGGTGATAGCTGGTATGAAATATCTTGGATATCATGATCTGTTACTGCTTTGGGGATAAGAATTTCACCATTATTTTCAGTGAAATGCAGTAGTAGTAAATCGTGGGACTAAGGGTTTTTTTCAGAAATCATGTAGTTATATTTTTTCATAAAAATTATATATAAAAAAAGGATATTGATATAAAAAATTATATCTTAGTACCTATATTTCCGATTATTTTTATGGTCCCTTAGTTCATCGCAGATTTATGGATTTCTGACGATTAACTGTATTCTAATTTTTTTCTCACTTTTTTTCAGAACATAATAGTTATAATTTTCTTCCATTTCCATGTTTTCACTTCCCACAAATTTACCATCATGTGGAAACATGTTTATATGTTAAATTGGGTAAAACTTATTTTTCCAACATTCTTTTTTTAAAGAATGTTTTAGTATCCATTTTTTTCAATGTGGGTCTTTATTTATGAAACTCACATGTATTAAACATTTGATAACCATGATTAATTTCATGGTGTAAATTCATTTTAAGGGGGTTATAATGTGACACCCTATGTTTTTGTGAATTTGTTTTTGATATTTATTTATATTTTTTGATATTTTTCAGTTCACATAACACTGAAAATTGTTATATATATATATATATATTAAAACACTATGTAAAATATTACTTTCACAAGGAACTGACTTGGCTTTCTCGACATGTAATACTAACATAGATTGTTATACATGCATTACTGATTAGGTTTGTGCTACCTACAATGTATACATGGAATACATTACACACAATACAGATGTTTCAGTGAAATGTCATTTTATTGGTATATTTATTTAAAAGTGATAATTATGATCTATATGTTAAAACAATTAATTTAGAATGTAATAAATAATTTTAAAATACATTTTTAATTTTTCTATATAAAAACATATTGAAAATGAATGATTTTATTTTTGGTAATGTCCATTTCTGTTCAATGACACTGTTATCTTGAATAAAATGCATTTTATTCCCTTCTTTGGAATATAATAATAATAATTTTAGACACATTTAGAAATTGAATTAGAAAAAATGAACTTCATTTTTTGATTAATAAATTTGAAATTATCTTAGTTTTACGTTTTGTTATTTTTCAGAGAAACACCATTTTTTAATGAATAGTGAAAAATACTGAATTTAGTTAAAAATTTCATTTTCATTAAATTTTATATTAATGATAAATTATATTTTAAATTCATTTTTAAGACAAATTTGATATAATATCTATATATTAATTCAATTTAGTTCACTAGAATAAATTTCAATTTAAATATAAATATAAATACATAATTATCTTTTGAACATATTTGAGCATAAAAAACATATAATTTTGTCTCATCTATGGGATTAAAAATATAATTAATTTTTTTATTATGTGAATTGAATTTAGAAAAAAATGATAAAAAATATTTTAATTATATTTATATTAATATTTTTACTAGATCATGTTTTATTTTTTCAGAAAAAATTACTAGAAAGAGTGATTAAAATTTATCAATGTGATTAAGTCCAAAATTATTCTCAATTGGGGACTAGACCATAATATTAGGGAGCCAAATGAACTATCCACTAGTATAAAAACCATTATCTGAAAATTATTTGGCCATAATTCTTGATTTATTATTTTTTGGATGTTTGGTATGACTTGTTTTAGGTAAAAACAACTGCACACCAAACTTGTTTTAAAAATTTCCATGTGAGTCATTTTCCCACCCTATAATGGCCACTAACTCCCCTGCATCATCAAACCTCGCAAACCACTTATGTTTGGACAATAAATTCCAAATACCCTTCCTATAAATCATCCCTCTCTTATATAAGCCTTTCATTGGGACGATGGAAAACCAAGTAACCCTTTTGGAAAAATCAAAAAGGAGTTACCAGATTAATAAATAACGTCTTCTATAAAGTCATTTCATTTATTATCATTCCCCACCCACTATAGAGTATTTTTTTCTTATATCTTTTTAAAAAAGAAGAACCCTAAATATAATAGGATTTTTAGGGTAGGTTTCAACTGATAATTACACACACCTTCATCTAATGTATAACGAACATATTGTTTATGTGTACAGATAACTACCACCTCCCTAAAAGAGGATTGTTCAATTTTCTTTTCCTACTATCATAGAAGATATTATGATGGAAAATTACATTATATGTTTTATATTTTATATTTTATATTTTCTCTTGCATTTTTATTCATTTTAAAACACATATATGTTTACTTTCCATTTTTCATTAATAAGAAAATTTTGTTGGAGGATGTGTGGACTACCGCCCCCCCAAAGTGATATTACTAGTTGATACAATACATAGATTGTATTAAGGATGGGTTTAGTGAATATATGGGATATATATGATATAATAAATCATATTTAATAATGAAATATATTTATATACAGAATTTTGTTTTCCTTTCTTTCTTTCAACATGAACATTAAACCGAAATAGTGTTCATCAGTATGTACAACCTACCATCTCTAAGAGTGGTGTATTCCATTTAAAACATATATATATTATGTTGATTATTATAATAGTCATATATTTTATATACATGATATTTATATCATATTTAATATTCTATTAATCATGATATAAAGTATAAATACCTATGATACAATAAATTAAGACACATATGAAGAATAAAATGAATATTTCCGATAGTGAAACCTTAACCTAGGATTGTTAATAAGAAGATGATATACAATCATACTAAAAGCATGTATGATATTAAATATAATATTATTCTCTTATAAAATATTTATAATAAAATTATATTTATTATATTTGTGTTTTGAATGAGTACATTAAGCGTCAAGAAAAAAGGTAAGGGGATTTCATGTCACTTTTTTCAATGAGATATATGTTATGTTCACCACTCTTTCCTTTTGTGTGGTGTGTGTTATAAAAATGATTTTATTATATGTATCATGTATTAAAATTTATGGGTATTCAGATATCCATTTTATAACATTTCTTTCATGTGGTTTATGTTTTAAACATTACCAAATTTGTAAAATAGTATTGTTTCAATTTACCTTATTTGAGACTTGTGTTTCATTTTACACCTAAAATATTATTTGAGGTGTATCAACTTCTATTTTAGAAGATATATAATTAATATGATAATTTTAATTATATTTTAACATTAATTTAATTTCATATTTCTTACATGTATAGTATTATCCCATGTTTCCAAGTTATTAGAGTTCATTGAAATAATCACATCGACTTTTTACAGGGTTTATGTCTATTCATTCATTTATGAAATATAATGATCCACATATCATGATAATTTATGAAGTCTCTTTTACTATGGTTATTTAACAAATAATAATGCATTTATACACTTTTTGTACTCTTTGGTATATAATATGTAAAGAAATAATTATTTACAAAATCTATAATTTACCCTCTCTAATGTCAATAATATGCGTTCATTCAAAACAACATATTAGAAAAAGGGTTTACAAGAATATTCTTATAATATCCAATTAAATATAAACACATTTTTACCATTTTATTATTTTAAAAATTTTCAAAGGAATCTTCATGTCACTTTCTGATTAACAAATTTTTATAACATTTTTACCATGAAAAACCAATATTCATTTGACCACATAAAAAATATACATATTTACCAGCCATAATATTTGTAAAGCATCATTTTAATGTTTAGCGGTTAATATTTATAAATGTGTTTTTTATTTATATTAATAAAATGTTTTTTGAAATCTTTCCTATACCCTATTATAAATTTTGACGAAAACTTTTTTAAAACACATTTTCAAGCTCATTTTATAAGTTTTCAAGAAAAATGGTTTTCTAATCACTTAAAATATTATTTTATATTTTTTCAAAGAAAATGGTATTGAAAAAAATTTCATTTATAAATTTTAAAATTATTTTCAGAGAAATGTTTTTCAAAATGTTATCAAGAATTCATTAAATTATTATATAGTGTTTTCTAAGAATATTTTTTTAAAATGATTTATAGTTAATTTTATATTTTTTCAATGAATATGGTTTTCAAATGATTTCAGGTTTATTTATATATTGTAAATATATTTTAATATAATATTATTTTTATATGGTTTAATTTATTAAAAATACTTTTTCAAAAAATAATGGATATTTTCTTCAATAAAAATTTTAAAAATATATTTTCGTCTTATTTTCCATCTAAGATGACATACGTTGATGTTACTCATGACCTTATTGGAAATGATCTAAATTTTATATGCATATTCTTTCTATGAATGAGTCGCACTTAATGTCTTGGTTTTTAGGAAACATGTTTCTTTTTCACGGGTCATATTTATTTGAATCCGGCTTCATTTTCACGAGTTTTGTTTACAATGAAATGATTATAAATATATCTTTTTGTATTGGTTATGATATGATTAGATGTTTATAATACCCATTTCATTTCATGGGTTATGATATGATTAAATGTGAGCTTGTGGAACATGTATTTATGATTTCATTATGAGATTATTAGGACCTATATCTCATTCCAATGCATTGGTTAATGATTTATATCTCATAAGATCAACTACGATGGTGTTGGGATTAAACCATGAATACTAAGATGGTCATGGGAGTGAACCATGAGTACCAATATGGTAATAGGAGTAAACTCATGCTACTAAGATAGCTATGTAAGTGAACCGTGAAACCCTATATGGCATGAGGAGTGAACTCATATTATTAATATGACCACAAGAGTTAACAATGACTCCCATGATTATATATTCTATGAACCCATACAACCAATATGGTCTTGGAAGTGATGCCTTGGCTACTAATGAGATTATATGATATTCTTATGTGTCCACCAAAATTTATTGATTTATTCTTATGTTTTGATTTCAAGACATATTCTGTTTTTTATATTATAATCCATATATTATGAAATCTCCATATTTATTATGATATCTAATATCAATGGTATGATCTTCAAATGTTTTTTTCATGTTCTATAATCATTGTTAATGTTATTCTTACACATTTAATTTATTTACCCTTACTGATCATCAATGATCATCCCTTATTACATTTTCATTAGCCATGTTATGAATAAATCATTTAGGTAGAAGTACTAATGTTGGAGATCATTATTTGAGATGCTTAATATCTTACAACATGATATAATATTTTGTTTTCAAGCATCCAATGACACTAATCTATTACAATCCTTAAGCCTGTATTATTGTAATGTGATGAATATTCATATAAAATAGTGTAATATCCTTGTATGTTAAGCCGATGTATCTATAGAGGATCAATTATGGGTGATAGATTCCCCTTGTGTATGATTGGATATAGCACATGAATCTTCAAGACAACACATGGGATCAGGAGACCTAGATGCAAGCCCAGTACCCTAATCATATTGATTATTTTTTTCCTTTTTTAGAATAAAATACTTAATATGGTGATAATTTATTGATTTAGATTTTCCATGTAATAATTATGGATATTATATATATTATTTTCAAGACATGGTGCTAAGATTGAGTAAGATTCTGAGTCCTTGTGGGTCTAGAATAATTTTGTGAACAATATTAAATACAATTAATAGAACATGAGTATGGTTTTGTAGAAACGATGGCATATTTCTTTAAATGGGTCCCGAATCTGAAATTTGTGTGAACCATTGAGTTCATAATTTTTGTTTAACCATAGTCATGAAATGAACATTTCCGTAGTCAGGTGTTAGTGATAAAATCACCAAAATATTAAATAATAAAAATGGGTAATAATTTTTTTTACTTTTTATTTAGTGAATTGATTATCCATTTTGTATGTGGTTATAGAAATTCTATAGGTTTGGTAGCTCAACCACTTTATATTAAGATAACTATTAAAGGTATTTCATGGTAAAAATGATAGATTATGATAATATTGGGGATCATTTCTCCAACCGAGTCTATGGACCACATAAATGATGGATTTGAAATAGATATTATTCAATGATTAGTCCAAACTCTAGGAAAGATGTTTTTAGTGATTGTCATATAATTTCTAAATAATGGACGAACACATTTCAATTCTAGGAATTGAAGTTATATGTGAATCATTTGTATAATTTAATTTAGGGAATTATTCAATTTTTTGTCAAATTAATCCTCATTATTTATAATATAATATGACAACAGATCGAATAAAAATGAACAATAGTTGAGATTCATTCTTCATGTTTTTTTAAATTTGTATTTCTTCCCCCTAACGTTTCACATTCACCACTTAAATTTACTTCTTGAATTTGGATATACTAATACTTATAATTTGGGAGTTGTTTGGTCAGACATCATCTAAATGGATCAACAATGTCAGTGTGTTTCATGAATGGTGGTGTGATTGAGGTTATACGATGATGGTGGATGACCTAGGGTGGATTATAATAGTTTTTCTCTCTCTGTTCGTCCTGGTTTTGATTCTCCATGATAGATGGATCTTTGGTGATGATTTTCAAGCTGATTAGAACCCAGATACCAGTGATCAACGATGGTAAGGGTATGAAAACAAAAGATATACATATTTTTGTGATATTGATTGTTCTATAGATGCATAGATAGATGTGTAAGAGAATCTAAGGGTTCTAGAAATATCCTCTGATACCCGACATGAAAATATAGATTACCTGATTTGTGGGGATCATTTTATTTTGTGTAGGGTTTTAGTGTGATGAAAAGGATCGCATGGCATGTGAATCTTCTCATATGATATGTGGACCTTCCTGGTTGGCTACTCATCAAATTCAATATGTAAACAGACACGGTAAAAAGGTATGTGATAAGTGGCATTATGTGTACTTAAAAATAGATATATCTAGGTGTACACTGACTGGTACACATACATGAATATTGAATACATACATTACCCGGAGGCACTGGTTGGTTTTCGTGCATCTCTACTTGTTGTGTACTCCTTTTATCATCCATTATACCGATAAATACATTTCTTACTATTATTTTTCACCTATGTAGACAAAAGGATAGATGGAAATTATTTAAACCACCTAATACATGTCATGTAGCTACATTATTATTATATATAGATCTTCATTTTATTATTTTTTACAATTATAAGTTGAGTGAGTTCCCTTGGTCTTTTCCCCATGGGTACAATGAGAAATTATATCTACATCACAAGATTGTGATCCCTTATATATATTGATTCTTAGATATAATTTTGGTTTCCTGCTATGAGAATGGAGTGTGATCAACTATCATGAATTTTACCTATATAAGGTGAGTGGAATTAGTGTGAAATCCCTAATTAGGGTGTTGATCCTCCATCTAGCATGCCATATTGATTGTTTTTATGGTATCATTGACATATGATACACTTTGTAGGTGGATGATCCAGATTAGGGTCGTGGTGTCTGCCAACGGATATGGGTGTAACCCCCTTTATGATCATCATGACCTTTTATGAATAGTTATATTTCTTGAGAAGGTCGTAATGACCAATTAATCTTCATTGACTGTCTGTTGTGTTAGTAAATATTATAGAGTGGAATCTCATGGGACTACCATTACCTTGATAATAATCATGTGGATTGTAGTTTGATTTGGATCCTTATTAGAATGTTGTCTTTCTTGAGTACATCCATGTGTTTCTATTATAATTTTTTTATTATCTCCTATATTTAACTAACAATACATGGTGCGTTTTGTATATTATTTCCATGTGTTCTACAAATTATTGTTATCCTCACACCTACATGGGATTTTAATTCAAATGTAATGTATTATCTTGATTGAATGCAATTTGAAGGTGTATTGGGAGTACATGGAGTGGGTGGATCATAGCTAGAACTTGTTAGACCGAGTAAATTTACCATTAGAATGATTTTGACTTAGTTCTCACCAGCTTAGAAACATGGATATTTTATATTTATTGATGGGACGGTAATTTCCCCATTTTTTAATTTCAGTAAATTACTATCATATTTTTTTTTTGGGAATCATATTTATGTTGGTATTTTATTAGTTGTATTATAATTGAACATTATTTGGAATTGGAGATGTGACTATATATAAAAAATTTACGCTAATGGATCCCATTTGTCATATATTCCTACTAAGCAAAAGTGTCCATCCCTTGGACAATTTGATATAGGCTTGGGGTAGTAATAGTTCAGACCTCATCTTGCCAGGTCATGACATGATTTGAAAAAGTTACACATCGTGTAACATCATTAAACAATCTGTATTTTTCTAAAGATAGTCATCAGCATGTATTTAATAGAAAGAAAACGTACCACTTAGAATCAATTCGAATCCTGGGAAAATCATTATAGACCCATGTAATACATTTATACGTAAATACAATTAATTTAGATAGTCATACATCCCCAAACATTAGTTTTTTCCACAAATAAGGCTCTGTGTCTCTGAATAAGAATCATTTTACATAAATCAAAAGGAAAACCCATAGTGGGCCATACCTAGAAAAAACGAGATCTTACATCCTAGGAACCAAATAATTTATTCTCCCCAATATAATATAGGGATAACTATGGGTTCTCATCGAACATGTATGGATATTTTTATCATTATTCAGGATCCCTCACCAAGGCCTCTTTCTCAAAACTCCCATCCATCCATCACACAAAAACCAATTGAATCATATTACCCCAAAGACAATTTAGGCTATAGTCCATAATCTGTATTGGATACACCATATAAGATGCATCAAAATTATACATGACATCTTATATATATATCACATGGAAAATAATGAGAAATATCTTTTGGGATATACCGTATGGAACACATCATTAAGGTAATTGTAGTGTTACAGAATATCTAATCGTTTATCCAATATACATAGCCTAAACACTGTAGAAAATGTCAACAAAAACCTGGGTAGTAGAATTACCTATTTTCTAACATGGATTATCCCTATCCTAGGAAATAATCATTCGAGAAAATGATGACAAACCTTGAAATATATAGGTCAACATTGATGGTTATTATTCGATTTATACCAGCTCTATCCATTCACCAACCACTATTTGATAAACTAAACATTATCATGAGTCTACTACATGAGACATAGACCAAAAGGCACTAAATCGTCTTCATAAAACAAATAAAAGGTAAATGGCAAGTCCTTCCATTCAAAACCTCTAATGGTTCCATATGGATTGATTCTTAGAAGCTTTAATTATATGAAAACTAACTACTTCCATATGTTGATCCCAAAAAACACCAAAATACAATACATGAGCTCATTACATATCCTCTAAAATGTGAATAGTTCTTTTAGATTGACCATAAGTCTGGGGGTAATAGGTTGTTTTATAAGAACCTATGATACAAGAGCCTTATAAAGGCCCTACCAGAACCATTATGTGAAATGAGGATCATTTTCATAATTTAAATGCATTAGAATACAATGTAGTCAAACTACCTCAAACACATAAATACTTCATATATCATCAACTGTGAATCTATCCCTGATTAGTATGAATTGGGATATATTTCCCATTAGATCCAATATAACCCATATATAATCATTATTATTGGTAGTACTTGGTAATCCTATCACAAAATCCATAGTGATTAAATGTCATTTCATATCAAGAATGGGAAAAGTCGCCAAAATCCCAGCTAGACTATAGTGTTCTTCTTTCACCTATTGAGAGGTTAAAAACGTCCCAAAAAAATCATGCTACCTACTTCATTATATCTAACCAAAAATACTATCTATTGAGGTCATGATTAACCCTTTTATTAAAGGGATGTACCTAACATATAGAATCTATCAATTATCTCATCAAATCCACATGCAAGACCATAATATCCCATAATCAACCATAGAATAAAAGTGAATTACCACTGCCAAGAGACCACCCAGATAGTGTCTCCTCACCATATAAGCTACCATTTCAAACTAATCACTTCAGAAAAATTAACCACTATGTCTAAATATGGTCCAAAATAATTAGTATAAATGTTTTTGAATTCAATGCTACCCATAACTATCACTCCTCAACATTTAGCTACATGACATCAAATAGTGACATCATCGACCACTTGTCACAAGAATACCACCGTACCTCTATCTATGAATTTCATCTCAATGAATCCGAAACAATGTTTCCCTTACTCGAAGTGTAAGCCAATAAATGTGGAAAGATATCGATACTTGAACCACGTCCTTAGAAAATGGTTTACATCCAATTTAGTGAATATTAACCGTAGGTTCTTATGTTTCATGTATACCAAAAACCACTCACCCGTGAGAGAATGACATTATAATCATAGGGAATGTACCACTCCATTTATCTTCAAATCATTTGTATAATAATTCTTATCATGAATTATCAGCTATCTCAATCCATAGAAATCCACTTGATCCTCCTAAAACAAAACTACTTTTAGTCTAACTATGGATGTGTTTCAATAAAATGTGTATGATTTACCTGGAATATGTAAAGGGATAATGGGTTCTATGTTTATCCCTCCATTCAGATCGACAAAACCATTCTCACAAGAATCACACTAAAAATATTTACCCAATTCATGGTTATCCTAGACATTGGTGCAACCAAATAAAAAATTGCATGGATAATGAACTGATAATTGATGTATAAACCATTAAACATTCGAGTCCTTGACATCTTCATGGGATGAACCCAATATACCATGGATGCACCATTAACATGGTCCACTAAAACTCCACTCGATAGGATAAATTTTCCTTTGAATATAATGTTACACATCTTGAAACTACATTTGGTTATATTGGTGTAAATTAGATTCTCTGTCAGTGTACACAAGATGATGTAATGATATTAGGCATGAACATATAATAACTTTTAATAAACTATGATATCATCAACAATGCCATCAAAAACAAAACCCAAAACATTATTAAAAATTCTATTTATCAAGTTCATGAATACCGCAGTTGTATTGGTCAAATCAAACAACATCACTATGAACATATGCAATATATACATACTCATAATAGAAGATCAGTGTCTATCTAATGGTATCATCCTCAAATAATGATAACCTAATATCAAAATTGATATTGGATAAGGTATTAGAACCAATCATCTTATCGAAGAGATTATCGATGAGAAAAAATTGGATACCAGTTATTGACTATCATCTAGATTGATCTCTAATACTCCACACACAAGAGAAAAGTTCCATCATCCTTAATGTCCAAGAGATATAGAAAACACTATGGAAATGTACTTGGATATATGAAATAATTAGAATCCAGATTATGAAAATTTACATTTTACTCATAAATCTATACTTGTTCATTCTAAATTGTGGGATACTAACTGGTTACTAACATTAAACTATTTTGATCATAAGATATATCTCTCACTTGGGAGGTTAGTCTTTGAAATTTTCAAGAAAAAAATTATTAAAATAGTTTATTATTATATAAAAATAATCATGCTTCATTCCAAAATTATCTATATAATTAAAATCTATGTGAGTTGTGAGAAAATTCTATATCCACTTAATTGGAGTTGTATGACCGCCGAAAATACCACTCACCGTGGTGAGAATAGGTGCTTTATTCTAGAGAAAGAAATTTAAGTCTCCTCTTGTAAGAGACAATATAATCCTACTATATAATTAACAAATCTATACTAGGAATCAAATATATTCATATAATTTCCATCACATCCCTTCCCTTAAAAAATGGTAACCTCCAATCTCTAATCATCATGCCTTTAAGCGTTCCACATTCTATTAACTCACTCCCATCAGTGTCTAGATAGTCATAACTTCATCTATGAATTCCACATCCATTCCCAAATTGATTACAAAATTAGTGGATAAAATGTAATGTGATTTTCTATAATAACCAAATCATAATAATGGTTCAATGATACATGAATCTTACCTCTGATGGTAGACAACCCTACATCCACAAATAGCTAGATTAGTTTTTATAATGTTTAGAAAAACAACACCTCCACCCATGACTATATCATTACTCCCCTTTTTTATATCCTATTCCGTTTACATTCCCTACTACACTACATAAAAAATACCCATACCCAAATCACAATTTCTCATGGGACATTAACAACATGTCTATTGTTGAGTAGCTAAGTATTATCTAGATTCTAGTTCTTGTCATGCTCCCTTACAACTACACATCCTTTTTATACCTCTACAAAAACTCTGTAGGTGTACCACAATTCTAAAAACACAAAACTAAAAATCAAGTAATGCATAATGATGGGTTTTCTAGAAAAATATTGAAAAATAATAATGCTACAATGAAACATTATCCTCATATAACCTGCCACTACCCTGACATCTCTAACAGTAGATAGAACGATAAAAACTAATGTAGAAATACTATTTTCAATAGAAAAAAACTGTAATGTTTTCCCTATTGATGAATCTTGGACGATTTTCATTGGTAAATTAGATTCCCTGTCATGATGATTTTTAGATTAATCAAGTAAATACAAATGCACCGAGGGAATATATTAACATATGACATAATCTCAAATAAAATTCCTCCATGAAAACTTATTTTCCTAAAGTTCCCATTTTCTACACAAATGGCGGAAAATGCTACATCTCAGTGATACATTTAGTATAATCGAACACCGGAATTCCCTACTATGTTAGGTTTATGAACACATGTTCCTCATCAAACCATAATGTCATAAGATAGAAATGGATCAGGAATGAAATCTATGTGTCCTTCCTTGCTAGATCATCCTACTAGCCAACCTTCATAAGAACGTTCTACCAATACTTGGATGGTACGTAAAGAATATATGATTCTTGACCACAATCTTATCATCAGGTGCCTCAAAATGATTAAAGATTATATGTATGAATTGGATCTTGTACTAGAATACATGGGGGCCTCCCTTCCTATCAAATTTACAAGGATTCTACTACTATAACTCTCTCATATACTCAAAAATTAAGGCATGATTTTAATAGTATATCATTACACATATCTCATGGCCCGCAATAAGCTGTCGGGGAGATGAAAATTCATATGATCCTCAGAAACTATAGTAATCTCATGTTCAGATGAATTAGAATCCGGATGATTTCTGCTCTCCTAATTCTCAACTAAAGGATTTCATGTTTATATAATCTTTACAAAAAAACATACTCCTTAGTAAATTGGTTATCAACAAGGTCACCATCAACTTGTGAACTCAACAGAGGTCCAATGACTCCTAGTATATCCAAACAAGTATTAAAAGAGTATGGATATGAAAAGACGATTCAATTTTTTTCTTATTTCTTAGATATAACCGATATCTAACATTACATTACAATAGGAAAATATATGTCACATGAGAATAAATAAATACCCACCATAAAAACATTATGTCAATAGTTATCCTTGTGTTCTTATTAAAATTCATTGATACACATCTTTCTCTATTCTGGAACATGAGTATAAATATAAATAACTAATAACATTCTAAAATAATATCCTCACACAACATGTGAATCAATTAGGGTGAAGTAAAATCTACAGGAACAAGATAATAATACAATCATCAATCCACCCCTAGGAACTCAGATTTTCCCTCATACAAGTGTTAAACACTACCATGAATAACCTTACTACCATTTCCATAAAAATCCTTGTATCCTTTCTACCTTTTCCATATAGTATCAAAATAGAATTGGAATATTGTTTTCTCTGATAAAACGATGTAGTGTTCCCTGACTCGACAATCTATCACATGTTTGAAATGGGTAGGTTAGGAGACCACAAGCGCACCTCCCTATATAATAGAGGCTACATACTTGTAGTGGGTGATTTATATATATAATGGCGAGACTATACCACTTTGTTTCATAGTTATAACAAAGTGTAATAATCCAATAAAAATAAAAAATACCAATGTCATGAAATAATTGAAATAATACAATATATTGAAAATCCAACTACTAAAGACAACATATATTCCATTAAATAAAAATATAGTAATATAATGTTTTCATGAAATGTAACAAGAATTAATTATAGAAAAAATACAAATGAATGTCTAGATTACTAAAATAAATAAATAAATTACCTTGGTCCTAAACCCTATTTCCATCCCATCTTCAAATTACATCCTATCCAGCATGATACAATGTGAAAAAATGTTCTTTTCCATTGTCCAATATTATATTCATGTAATCTACATGGATATCAAATTACATCCCAAATATCTTTCATGTATATTTCAATTGACTGATACCACCCTGCATAAGAATTACTCGTCTGTTATCATGTGCATACAATAAAGTAATAATCAATTGTATTAACTAATTATGAAATTAAATTGATTCCAAATTAACCTACATCGGTACCCCGAATGAATTTATCAGATCATATCTTATAACCATTTGAATCATTACCATATAATAATAGTAAAACCTAACCCCCATATCATCATACTAGAATATCTCTGAGCATATATCACAACCATTCTAACAATTTCTCTTTATCAAAGGAAAAATGAAAAATAATATCCAATCTATTGATCATTATAATATAGTTCAAGATCAATTATATAAGAATTCTATCTTTTAATATAGACCAATACAGATGTGTAATCCTATTAGAATGAATGTGAGGAAATCCGAGTCTACAAGAATTTTTGCTTCTATCACTGAGAATAACCCACTATAATGTCCTTTTTTTCATGTCTACAGGCTTATCCTAGTATATAATATTTTTTGTATATCTCAGGTCGTATCCTCTAATGATATCATTTCATCATGTCTTAAGGTATATCCAAATATATAATATTTTCATTATATAAAATTGGCTAAAACTCTTTATTTGAATTATTGAATATATTCCACAACACATATTGTCAAAACTGGGATATCATACTATAACATCATCAGGATCAATGTTTAATTATGAAAAGTACCATCATATTTTAATTATTCATTTCAGTTATATTATTTTTATAATCCAAAAACAATACATTCATTTAAAGAATTATAAAAATCCATTATAAATCAATATCACACAAACACCCAAATCTCATGTCATGATAAACACACATTTATTAATTAAAAACTCTATCTATAATCATGTGTTTTATCTCTAGAATGGTATCTGAAAGCTAGTTCAGTAACCAATTGGATCCATAGTTACTCTATGGATAAATATATTCCAACAATTAAATAACTGTGGTGCATAGTATGTTTTCATTATTTCAATATTGCACAAAAATGGCATGTACTAAACTATTGGGTACATTTATAAACACCGTACCAAAAAAATCATTATTAAAAAATTCTACCAATGAAAACCAACCATGAGTAATATATTCTAATTAATCCAAATAAGAATCATATATCAAAATCGATCAAGATGAAAAACAATCATATCCATGATGAAAATAATTACACTACATGTGCTAGTTAGAAAAGGGAGTTAATGCTCCCTGGTGATTAGATTCATGATTCGGATGTCCATAATAAAAAGGGGCACTCTAATTTCATTTAGAAGATACCTTATGGTCAAGAGTAAGTAGATACATGAAGGAAAAAGAATCAATTTTTCCACATGACACCTTTAAACAATATGCTTAGGATGTTTCATGGAGTGTAATGCAGTTACTCATTCAATAGTTCCTTTTTTGATGGATATGTAAAAAAATCCATAATGATAGGTTATATTTTACATTAAACATATAATAAATGATTAATAATTCCTTCACACAATGTATGAATTTCATAACATGAACCATGCTTACAATATGTTCCTGTGAACAGTAACATGCCATGTATCTTCATTACACAGTGTGCACATTCTCTACAAACACCCTTCAGCCGGTATCCCATGGATAATACCTTCACCACCTCCGAAGCAATAAAAATAATGGAAACCCCTCGTAATGCAATTTATAAAATTTGTATCACGATATCGTTAATTTGAAGATAAAACGACCCAAACATTAGGCCATCTTCACATGAAAGGCTCTACGTCTTAAAAAATATCTCATCCACTAAGGAAAAAATGTAATTAATTGAATTTAATGAACTTGGAAAATGAGAAATCATACGATTTATCATATATGTAAAGATATAAACATAAATGTGTGAGAAATAAGTTACCAAATATACTGATAAAATATAATAAATGCATGGTTAAACCAAAATATATGGTTTAAAATACGACATGAAACTATGTGAATATTATTAGCTGATTGGATGTTATACAAATACATGTTTATATTGTTTAAAAATTAATTTGGATTCCTTAAACTTTGTAATGAATTAATTATATTTTAATCATTTATAAATTTACATTATTTACCCTCCCCCCTTATAAAAGGACAATCCTATTCGAAAATTTTAATTGAACATTGATCCATCTTGGTTAACTAATCCCTTTACAACTCTATTGTAAACTATCCAATAAAAAATTTTTATTTTCTAGTCTTATTAAAAATAATTTTTATGTGGTATTGATATGTAATGTGAAGGATTTATATATGATATATAGAAATCATTTTATTGACTCTATCAAGTAGATTTCTTCATCTACATCTATTTTTATTTTGTAACAATAAAAAACCACTTTAATATTATAAATAAACCCATATTATATTAGGATTATGGTATAGTTATTTTTGAGCTAATTTACATCTTATGAAATGAGAAAACATTTCATTGGGGTTTGTGTGGAATATCGTCTCCACGGTGCGGTGTAATTATTAATTCATTAAAAATTTACATTAACAGAATGGAAGATATAAGTAATTAAATAAATGTAATTTTTGAAATAATTATTTATATATAATTATATAATCATATATACCTTATGATTTTTATATTTTTTGGAAAATGATAATGTCTCTCTTGCATATGTGTAGACAACCACATCTACAAAGTGATGTGAGCATTTTTTCATTTTCACATTGATTAGATGGTAAAAAAGACATAAATAATTAATAAATATGAAATAAAATATATAATATTGATTTAAAAAATATGGATGTTTATTTAACATTCTTTCATTCCATCAATATAAAATTGAAAACCTCATTTATTTCTACATACGGCACACCATATCCAAAACCGATGTAAATAATTTTTTGATCTATACCATTCTAGGATGAATCCAAATATGTATATGAGTAGTACATATGATATTTATATAATGATTTAAATTATATATATGCTAAATCCTTGATCAATGTAAATTTGTTGAAATTACTAAACTGAAACATACATGATGGGCGGGACAAGTAACACATGGAAAGTACAATTTTAATAAGGAATGAATTATAAATATTATGGTATTGGATTGGAAGCCACACAAATCTCACCAACATGGAACCCTAGATGTGGCAGCATCCCTTCTGGGTGAAGGAAATAATCGATCTATAGGACCACTCTTTCACCTCCAGCTAGCCTTCTCTCTATTTAGAAATCTAGCGTCCCTCCATGTGTTCAACCTTTTCTCCTTTCTCAAAAGTCCTTGCATGACACTAAGGGACTCCATAACATCTGTTATCAATAATGGAGTTCCGAAAGAAAACATATCTTCATAATATATCCCTTGTTTCTCATTTCAGTCATTGACATCCCTCAGTCAATATCTTATAAGGATTTGTTAATGGCATCCAGGCCCTATAGGAATAAGTCATAGTCGGCCTTTATGGTTCACTTCACATTATCTCATAAATTTCATGTGGTGAAAATCATTCCACATCATGATCCTAAGGGAGTCCATCAAGCAATGTTTTCCCTTTTTTCCTTCAATGATGGAGATATGAGTTTCAATGGAAGGGTGATCATCCATTGGTGGTGATTTTCGTAAATCTAATGGGCCTTACCCTTCCATTCCAAAATTGTCCCATTCGTTGGATGTTGAGCAATCTTGCTGGGAGATTCTATTCCTTTGACGAGCACATGAGATCATTATTACATACAATTTCTCCATGTAGTTTGGTGGATGTGGAAATCTCAATACCTCAAATTGATGTATTTTCGATTGAGGTGTGTAATAATTTTTTTTACCCAAAATCATTTGTTTTTTTGAATTGATTAATATCTTTTTTGTCTTGTCTCCATCTTGGACATCCACATATGGTTTTTCACATACCTTATAGCTCAATACCATATGAGAGTTGTTCTAGAGTTATACTGATTGAAAAAATCTATGATGAACCCTCTCTGTTAGAGGCAGGGTCATGTCTTCTAGCTATGATGGATGATTTTTCCTTTGATGTGTTTTTATTGGGGACCAAATATCAATTAAAAGGGAGGGGTAGATCATAATATCCCCTTCATCTCTAAAATTGTGGTGGTTTGGGGGTGCTAGCAGCATGAGTCTCTAGATTTTCGGCCTTTCCCCATTTCTCCATTAGAGTATGTGGTGGATTAGATGATTGACATCTAGAAAGAGGCTTAGATGGAGCACTTAATTCTGGAGGTACATTTAGTGCCTGAGAGGGGTGAAAGGAAATTTTATATGGGTAATAGTGAACAATTTAATATAAATACTGAATAATAGGGGTGTTATTCACCTATAAGGGACAATGATTATAATGAGGGTTGGGTGAATGTTTTGGGTAGGGTGTCTCCTAGGATTTCTTCACCATTCCTTACCCCTTCCAACTATTTGGAATCCTAAAGGATTCAAGCTGGTTTCTATAACAGCCTAATGAACTGGCCAAGTAGACACCATTTGAAGATGATTATAATGATCTTTCCAGTCATTTCCATATGGATATCATTGTGGGAGTGCGATTTAGAGGACATCACATTCCAAGGAAACTGAAAGAAATAATTGGGAACCATGACACATGGGGATTAATTGTGGTTAAAGGGAATACATCCAATGGTAATAATTAATACCCTTAGCATCCAAAGACAATAGAGACAAGATATTAAAAAGGGGGAAGGAATTGAAATGTGTACCAACAGTTGATGTCCAAAACTAAATGAAGGGATCAAACCTAAATAGTGGAAACGATAAGACTTTGTGTGGACCTATTGTGGTTCAATAGATGGGTGATGTGGTGGGAATGGATAATGTGGGAAAAGAAAATACCTTGAAATAATTATTCATTCTAAAGTAGAATAATTATAAGGGGTCTTTCTGATAAATACTTTAGTGAATGATTTGAACATATTATAATAAAGATAGGTCTAAAAGGATATTAAAAAAGATACAAAAGTCCTTGATTGGAAAAACAGATCGAATTTTGGCACATGGATTTAATGATGGGATGACTGGTGTAGAGGATTAAATATAGACATAAGACAAGATAATAGAAAATTTTTATGATTTTATCAAGGAGGATCCATATACGACAATTAAGACACTATAGTGGGAGTTGTATTATGTAGATGAATCTAATACATGTATCTTCGTTTTTAATGATTTTGGGATTTCCTATTGTAATCATCGTTTTTTTATATTGAACATGTGTGGTTTCCCACTTTTTCCTTAAAAGTTCTTTTGAAATATAAATTAATTTTTAGGAATATGAAATTTTTAATAAAATTTCATTGAAATATTATAAGTGGATCATAAGTAATAATATAATAATTCACATGATTTTATTATTCAAAAATTTTAAATTTTAATTTATTATATAATATTGTGAAATCTCATATGAATCTTGTCTGATTAAGTGTAAAGATTTTCTTATCTTACTTTTTCTTCTATGAGACATATTTTATATTTACATCTAAATTCAATAATGTAGTTTATATAATTCATATTTTATTCCCAATATAATGAATATAATTATATTATTATTAATTAATGTTTGTATTTATTTTTTTCTTTCAATTAATGTTTTTATATAAATTTTCTAAAATAGGTTAGGGTTTATTCCAAAATTACATGATAATTTTGGATTGTTAACGTTAATGTATCCTTTAGCGGAATTACATTGTCTCTATATCTTTTTAACCATATTGTTTTTCCTAAAATATTTATTATTAAAAATAAATTTTTTCTTTTTTTCCCTTTCAATTACCCTATAGTCCTAATTATTTTTTTGAGGATAACAGTTTGTATTTTATATTCATCTTGGAATCATTTTCTACCATGTATAATTAATCCATAATTTTTTTTAAAACTCCATAAATATTCTCCATCTAATTAAAAAATTCCAATATTTAAATATTTTATAAAAGGGTTTAAATTATTATACTATTTTTATCTAAGTGTTTAACTTTTTTACTTTTACCAAAAATGTGATAACAATCATTAATTTAAGATACACTACATGATAAATTTCCAAATGTAATTACTTACAAATGACGTGAAGAATAATTTACATGTTCTATGATACATTTCAATTAGTTTTTTTTAAAATATTCACGACATTTATATTTTTAAAAAGTTAATTTCATAGTTAAATTGTTAATTTCATAATGATTTCTTTTTATTATAGTTTTATTGTATTTTTTCATAATTTTTAATGACCCTTAATTTTAGTTTTGATCCAAAGTCTATATGTTATAATGATTCTATCCTTATTATTTCTATGGATTTATTATGATTACATTCAATGGGGAATGTACATACATTTTGTTTGATATTTTTTCTAATATAGATACTTCTTTAATTTTAAGGCTAGTTGATTATGTTGTAATATTTATTAATTCCAAGAATTCATTAGACATATTGTGAGATGGATGGGTCCTATTATTCCTTCTCAATGAATTCGTATGTCTCATGAGATAAATTAGTTTGTGTATTAAGTATATTCCTTACTAAAATATGTATGTTATCCTAGGATATGGACTCAAATGTATATTTATTTTGCCTATAATTTTTCATTCCATCATTATAAAATTATTATTTACAGTCCATGTTATTATTTCAATAATATTTATATCAATTTATAAGATTGAAGCACATGGGAATTGTTATATATAATTATTTAGTTTATTCTTTCCTTTATATTATTCAGGAATAATTTCATGATTAAATTCACTTTTTTAATTTATTAAACATTATATATTTAATATGCCTTATTTAATTAAGATAGCTTTCACCATTTGTAAAAATTACTTATAATTTTTTCTCCATTATATTGTTATTATTTTCCATAGGATAAAAATAAATATATTTCACATCATAACAAGGAATTAAATGTATAGTGTTGTAATTTTATTATATTTCTAGTGTTTCTTGGGAATTTTGTGTTTATCATGTATAACAATAAGAATAAAATATTCAATCCTTTGTGTTTTTATAACTTAAATCTATTTACTATATATAAAATTAAATATCATCTCATGGATAATGGAGTAATGATATTTAGAGATCGTTTTATAGGATGTTCAACAGATTTATTGGGGACTAGAAATAAGATGGAGAATATTAAGGATCACGACCATACTAAATACAGTGAAGAGGAGGAAAATTATAGGATAAAATCTTTATTTTTTGAGGAATGTATTATGTTTTCTCTATAAATTCATATTTTTATAGACATTATTATCGGTAATGTATAGTATATATTATCCATCATTCTAGGTCATAATAAGTGTCCACATTCATTCCAAATAGTTTTACATTCTATAGGGATTATATATATATTCAAATTTCTATTAAAAAATATTAATGTATTTAAATAGATTATAAACATGAATTAAAATAGATAAAAAAATTGGTTTATAATTTTGGAATGGAGTTTTTATGAATGATTGTGAAATTTCATTCATGTCAGAAAAGTTTAATGAGAGACCCCAAAGATTGTATATAAGGAATGATAGAAATGTTTTTTCTTAACTATAGATGGTTTCAGATCAATGAATTTCAATGAAAAATGAATAGTTTTATAGATGGATATTATGTTTATCCCATAGTAACATATATGGTTCAATGTCATCTATGTGGGGAAAATTTTCATTATACATATCGATGCCATAATATATGTGTTAAATCATAGAAAAATGAAGGACCTTAGTCATACAAATATTTTAACGGTATGGGTTGATGTTAGTAGGTATTATGATTGTATATTTATGTGGTACAAGTACTATATCATTATATTCATGATTTCATAATCATTAAATATCTTATAATTATTCACCAATAGTATTTATTTAATGTTTTGAAAACATATATTGAATGGAAATAGTAATGGAAATTTTATTTAGTGGTCATATAGTAAGGATTTTTTAGGATAAATATATAATTAGAATTTATGAATTAAATGGGATAGTATTATTACCCTTATGTGCTTTTAGTGATTTGATGATAAAAAATTTCGTCTTCATTGATGAATCTAATTTCATTTTTTATTTTATAGATGTATTCTTTTACTATAATATATGAATAATTATTTTGTTAAAATTTTAATGCTTATATGTCTTCATTTTATTCTAGGATAAATGGTTTTAATGAAATATATGATTAATTTGATTAAGTTTATCACATGTTTAAAGACATAAATACATCATAATATTATTTTAAATGTTTAATATCAAGTTTGATAGTTTATATGATATGAAACACCGTGATTTGAATAGTATGGATCATCCATATACTATTCAATATATCCTTTTCAAATAAATTAAAAATCATTAGTAGCACATGCTGCACAAGACACCAGGTTTAAATGAAAATTTATATTCTTTTAAAATATAATTATTTAAACATTTCCATTATAAAATTGTTGTTTAGTTTTAATGTATTAATAACACAATCAAAATAATGAAAAAGTAAAACCGTATTTTGAGACTTGTAGAAAATTTATTTGAAAAAATAATAATTATTTTATATATATAAATTTAAATATTATATTTTGGTAATTTTTTTATAATATTCTGAATAGAACAAATTTCTTGATGAATAGTTATAATTACAGTTTTTTATTAGCTTTACTTTTATATAATTTACAATGTTATATAATATATTAATTAATTTTTAAATATAAATTATTAAAATTAGATTACTATAAAAATAATATATGTTATTTTACTAAATTTTAGAATGTATTATGTAATAAAATACTATTAAGTTTTTAAATATCATACATTATAAAACATTCTTTTTCATCTGGTCTTTATGTTTAATTACAAATTGAATTATATCCCATCAATGATGTGAAATAATAAAATTAAAACAAATATTTTTACTCACTATAATTTATATTTTCTATCAGGGTTAACTTAATTTAATACAATTTTGAATAATGAAAATTGTAAAAATTAATTTCCATGGTAACGGTAAAAATCAGTGTAGCGGAAATTATACTGGAAGCGAAACTGTTAAATTTAACAAAACCGAATAAAATTACAATTTATTGGACATATTTCAACCTTTAAAATATTAGGATCTATATTTATGAGTTTCTTAGACACTTCTAATTGAATGTGACCTATATAGTAATTTAAATAATGAAAAACTAATAATATGACACTCTATGTTTTAAATTTCAATTATGTATTACTAGAGGATAAAAAGTTCTATTTTTATTAAAATTTATGTTAATATTGATAATAATGAATTTAATTTCAATTTTTAATTTTATATTTATTGGTCTGTAATCATACAATTATATTAAATTTTTAAGAATCCCCAAAGCAGTAATTATATAGGTAGTTGAAAAGTAAATGTAAATAAATATAAATCATAAAAATATATTAAATTTTATTATTTAGTGTGTTAAATTAATTTCCTTGATAAGTTTATAAATATATAATTTTTTGATCATAATATATTCTAATTCTATCAATTTCTTTATATTTCCTATATTGAAATTAAATAAATAGTTCGAAAAATTGAATTAATGTTATTTTATAATAAATTTAAATTTCATTACTGAAAAATATTTCCAAAAAAACTTTAATATTTCATGTTATTGGTATATTTTTAATAATATGCATTATTTTAAAATAATGGATAATTTTTTTTATGTATTTAGTCTATGGAACCCTAATGGATAAAAACATTTTTACAGTAGTTATGTTTAATGTGATTTTTTTCACAATACTTGCGCTTCAGATAAAATCATTTTTCATCACAAATAGTATTTTTATATTATATTATTGATTTATTATTTATAATTATTATTTCCAAAGAATCAAATATGTCTTATTTTATTATTGACATAAGTGATAAGTTACGATGATTAAAAATACAGGTTACCAATTTGAAAAACACTAAGTGGAAAATGTTATGTAACATTGATGTTGACGAAAACATCATAAAAAGGACTCATTACTAGGTTAAACATATAGAAAACCCCTATAATATCTCCTATCATTCATTTAATAAAATATATCCCCATGAGGTGTATTTAAATTCCATTGTTGAGTAGATTTTTTATATTTTCTAATATTCCACTCTTCCTCGATTAGAATATTATCACTCACTCCCATTCCATTTTCATAACTATAAATCCATTTGGATCAACCAAAACCTTTTAAAATAACTAACAGAAATCCAAGGTGACATTATAGAGCTTCTATTATTCTCAATTGGAAAATACTATCATCTCAATTAAGAGAACAAAATGATTTTTCTATAAGATTGGATAATTATATTAATTAAGAACATTCCTTTTGTTTTTTATTTTAAAACTATAAACTATGTCCAATACTTCCCATATAATAAAACTAGTATCCAATTTATACTATTAATTTATTTTATTAAAATTATAAAACAAATCTATCAACACTTTAATCAATTGGGAAATTAAAACTTCAATCATGTGTGAGGTAGAGTACAATATAATGAATTTTTGTAACTCATTTCCAATCATCACTTATCATGGATGGATATAATGATTGATTTAATGAATTTATATAATATTTAATATAAATTTATAATTATAGTTGTATAACATCATGTATAACCTCTTACGTTTTATTCCATTTAAAATAAGACTATGTTGTATGTGTGTATAGCCGACTACCGCCTCGTGGAGTGATGTGATTCATTATTCAATTACAAATTTTACAAGAAATTAAAAAAGATAGTTTTAAATAATATATGTAAAAAATAAATATCCCTATAAACTATGAAAATCAAATTTATCAGACACTTAACATCCCTTTCACCCTATATACGAATGATATTGCAACTCATGTGTTAATAGCAGTTACCATCTCCACAAATTGATGCAATTCATTTAATAATATTCAATAAAAGTTCTTAAAAATTTATGAAAATAAAAAAATATTTAGGAAAAAAATATCATTATGGTGATGATGGAACAAAATTCTATGTACAATAACTAGAATTATCAAGACAAACAGACATGAGAGGACAAGGATATTAACACCCAAAAAATAAAAAAAAGAAATATTTCAAACAAACAAGAGGTAAAATGTTATAAAAGGATCATATGTTGAAATATAAATATGATTATTTTAATATAATAAATTAATATGAAACATTTTTTTATTATACAAGTGTTTCACACACATACGAATGAATTCAACTCTAAGGTAATGGTCCTTTCACCTCAATTTTATATTGATGATACATATTCTATATTCACCACATATTATATTATGTCGTGTATATAATTTTACTTCTTTTATTTTATGTCTTAGAAAATTTAAAATAATGTTATTTTAAATTTTATTTGATTTTATTTCTCTCATTTGGATAATGATTAAAACAAATTAATCTAATAAGGTATTATACCACAATATCATCATTATTCATTGTTATTTATGTTTATGTCTCTGTTTTAGATATTATTTAATAATAAAATCAATCTATATTATGATGTAAATTTTATTAATGATTGTAAAAAGTAATATTAGCATTTTTCCAAAATATTGAATATAAAATTATTCTGAAGAATATTTTTATAAAATATATCAAATTTATTTTTTTGTCTCGTAAAAAAACATTTTTCATCATAATTCATGTATTTTAAAAAAATTAAAAAACATATTATCACATTCCAAATGATTTAAAAGAGAAATTTTTAGTAATTTTTATCATTTTTGGAAGTTATTTTAATTTAATATTCTTTCAGATCTATCAAAAATGATAGATTGGATTTTACCAAATTTGTTAATTGAACATATGTTTTAACATGTACAAAATTAATGATGTTTCCTTCCATAATGACCAAAAAATATTTCAAATAATATTTTATTAGAATCTATATTTTATTTTAATGAATAATATTTTCAGAATAATTTGTTGAAATTTTATTTTAAAAAATATATTTTCAATGTGAACATTTTGTTCCTAAAAAAAATTTAATGACATTATTATGGTATTTAAAAACATTAACAACATCAACTATTTTTTTAATTATTGTCAAATGGGAATATAATTTATTTGTTTTACTATTATTTTTATTTGGATGGTTTTTAGTTAGTTTAAATGACGATGTTCAATTTTATCACCATTCATAATATTAATCTAGATGGTTTATGATTATGTTTATTTGATTTGGGTGAGTATTAATATTTCATATGTTAGTTTTTCAATAAGAATTTTTATGATAAATATAATACCCAGATCTCATATAAAGAAATACGATAAAATTAGTTGCTGATGGGTGGGTCAAAGGTATATATAGCCCATTGAATAATTAGTGGTCCTCAAGAGACAAACTATATTATGTTCTGGCCATGTCAGTAGCCATTTATTTAGATGTCTTCACACAAGTCCTCAATTTTATTTTTCAACTGGTCAGGTTTATGAATTCCATTATTACGAAATTAGTTATTGATATTTCATGTGATTACTCGATAAGTAAGAATATCCATTTTAATAATTCAAGATCTTTCTATTATTTATAAGGCCTTATTTTATCATGTTTTATTGTATATATATTTTGATAATGTTACTGAATAAATGACATGTGTATCTGTTATTTATGGAACCGTATTGATTATTCCTACAATATTCAAGACAACTTCTGATGTACGCTTACCCTAACTAAGCATCTGATGTCACCCCTTTTATATGTCTTATTTCCCCATGATAATAGGTAGCATATTATGATTAGTATCTAAGGATATTATATATCAATTGGAGGTGTTCTCAATGAAAATACAATGTTGTATTTATGTTTTGAATTGTAATTTGAAATTCAAATATGCATTTAGCCTATCAAGACTATGTAACAATTTATGCCATAAGGATGTGATTCTTTGTCTGTATAAAGATAGATAAATTTAAGAAAAATATATAGGCTTACTAGGGTGGAGAACATCATAGTATTCATCTAGGAATGATTAAGAGAAACCATGGGATTTAGATTTTGGAAATCATTGATTATGGAATAAAATCATATTCTAAATATTAGGGATATATATGGAATAACGTCATATTATTTTATAAAGGTACTTATTGTGTGATTTTCCAAGTAATAAATCAGTGTATGGATACAACATGTGGATGTGGTTCAGACATAGATGTACCTAGTTGAAATCACTCAAAAAAATAAATACTAGGATTTACTAAATTCCTTCATAGTACATGACAACAGGCATTAATATGATCCTAGTTTCAAATTATAGAGGGATATAAATTGGTTAATTAAGATTTCCATTAAAAAATAATTTGAAGGGTATGAACACATTTTTATTCTTTGAAAACCATAAAAAAGAAACCATGTTTTTTATTTTTAGAGTAGATATTCATAAATTTTTCAATTTATGTAAAGTGGTAAACTAGTTCTGGAATTATAGATTATGATTCAAATTATTATGATCTAATCTAGTGTGTTCCAATATTTTTAAATGGTTAATTGTGGAATGAATTGGTCTTATATAAATGAACAGAACACATGATGGGATTTCCTCCTATGGAATGGAAATTTTTTTTAAGGTGGATGTGTGGCTGAAAGATAATCAAATTATATCCATATTCAGGAAAATGTTTTAGGTTATGAGAATTAACTATTACCATTTTCTCAATTTTCTAATCTACCTTAGAGTGTACCAATTATATATTGTTTCATGAATCAATAATCCCCATGATTCAGTGGTTGTATAAATCCATTTTTGACAAGGAATGTGTAAGTTAATTATAGAAAATATTTTCCTGTTATGTGATGTATTGAAAAAGAGAATTATTTAATTGATATTAATAACCTTTTAGAGGAGGTATATAAATGGAGATAAGTAATTGAAAAAACTAAGGGTTAGGATGAAACACAATGACAGGATTGTAAGGATTTTAAGGTAATCTTATTGAAATATATTTTCCGCACGTGAAATGAGTGAATATGGAGATATATTTTTTGACTTTAATTCAAATGAATAATGAAAATTCCACTAACAATGAACGAATGCTTATAAAAAAAATAATTTTGTTGACAATGTATATAATCCAATGAGAAATATTGATTATTTATTTCATTTTATTATTCCAATCCAAATAAGGATACTAGATTCCCTAATATATTAATCATATTAGTATATCTTATCAGGTGCTATAAATATAGAGAAATAATTATATAGGTTTAAAGTATTAAATATGAATAAAGAGATACATATGATGGAAGAAAAAATTTTCTATAATCGGAATAAGGCAAATAAGGATTTTCCATCATGTGATAGTTTTGGAAGGAAACTACATAGAATATAAATATAAGGATAATTGTTTAATTTAATTATGGAGAAACAAAGCCCACCATTGTAAAACCTCGATATCATGTGATTTTTTACATAAATGTTATCTCTTTAACAGTCTTCATTATGAAATAAATTTATATTAAATTTTGTTACAAAAAATACTATGTTTATCTTGCATTACATGAAACACTATGTGTATAATTCATTACAAGAAACAATGAATATAAGTGAATAATAACATACAATTAAAATATTAGAATATAATATAATAGTTACCACTAAAAATATTGAATGTAAATTTTGAATATGATTAAATAAAATTTTAAAATATTGTTAAATCCAATATACATAATGAATTATTTAATGACTGGTTAATTATAAAAAAATTATTACCCATTTAAAATAATGTAAAATATTTTCAAAAAACTATTTTTACACCCAGAAGTATAGTTAACATAAAAAATTTAAAAAAAATAAATTAGGGTGAATGGATTTATTAAAAAAGTTATTATATTCGAGAAAATATGTAACATTGATCTTATTTGTCTTCTATATAATAGATAAGAATAAAATGAATATTATTCTAAATATATGTATTTTCTTTAAAACCATTTTTTTCACCTTCGATGCACATATTCAAAAAATATTATATTATACTTTTAAAATTTTTATTTTAAAATATAAAAATAAATTAAAAAATTTAATAATTTTCTTGGTATGATTTTTTATTAATTTTCTAGAAATATAAATATTCAATTAATTATGAAAGTTACTTGTTTTTATAATAAATTATAATTTTTATTAATGAATTCAAAAGACATAAAATAATAAACATGTTTTTAAAAGTTAAAATACATAACTAATAGATATATTAATCATATTAAATTTATTATAATCAATTTCATAATGAATTTAAATATAAAAACATTTCATACTTTTGAACATTTTCTCTTGGAAAAACTTCTTTTCTCATTTAGTCTTTTGGATTAGTTTGAAATTAAAACATTCCATTAATGTGAAATAAATTTTGATAAATTTATTATAAATATTTTATATAAATAATTTATGATATATAATAATGTAAAATTTTTTATTCTAAATGAATAGTCACAAAAGTAAAAAAATAATTATCGCAACTATGGTAAAAAGGGTGTTACTAGTAGTTTAAACTGTGAATATAAGGACTAAAATGAAAAAAACATATTATATTATTAATAGATTGATATAAATAAATATAATATTTCAAATTTTCTATAATATTGTTATTTTATGTATTATTAATTTTTGAATGTATTTATTAATTTTTATTCTTTTTATAAAAGTCAATATAGTTTCCAATGTTATTCTTTTTACCCAATTTAAAAAGGCCACCACCATCATTCATATATTAAAACAAATAATGATATACAGTTCATAAAAAACATACCAAAAAACCTCCTAAACATTATTATCTATATTTAAATCTTATTTCCCTCCCAAAAGAATAGAAATATGGTCTTTAACAATAGAACCAAAGAAGGTTCTTCATGAAGAAGGTAATTTCCATCACTATGTTAATTCTTTTTATTTCATATTTTTTCACCTTACATTATCTATTAAAATTTATAATATTATAACAATAGCATAAAATATATTATTATATGTTATTATGTGATTTAATAACCTATATCATTATCTGTATATATCAAATGGAAAATGATTCAATCCATCGAGTGTATAATGGACTTCTACTTCTTGAAATGATGTATTTTTTTCATAACCACTTTTAAATGGTGAAAATAAGGATATAATTAACAAGATTATATATAATTTATGAAATTGATTTAATTATTGTATTATTTTATCCTATATTCCTAATTATCAACCATTTTGTTATGGATTTAACAATATTATTCAAGTACACGACAGACTACCACCTCACAATGTGATGTGAATCATTGTTACATATGATTTACATGGAACGTTTTAAGTATATGTTTTATTAAAAGAATTATATATATTACATAGTAATGAGTCTAAAAATAAGCATTATTATGAAAACTCATTTGTTTCAATTTTATTGAAAAAATGGAAAAAAATCAGTCATTCCACCGACCTACCATCTCACATAAAATTCTATACAAATTTTATATCTAATTATTATAGACTACTAAAAATAAATATACAATGAATATATATTATATCTATATTGTATCTATCATTCTCGAGATTATTGTAACATGATCAATGTTATCATACCATTAATACATAATGATATATTACATAGAAAAAAACAGTTATTACATGAAACTTGATTTTAACATATAATTTCTAATAGACATGTTTTCAACACTTTCTTCGGGGAACTAGCATCCGTCTGCATGAGAGTGACTAGAATGGACTTATTGACCCACATTCCCACCTTCCAAAGGTGGGTGGAATATGCTCCTTATTCTGGGACATCTACTCTTTTATCGAAATGGGATGATGGGATGTCAGTTTTTCATTCTGTGGATTCATCCTCGGAACTCACCACCTTGTCTGGGTCTCCCTCATAGATTTAATACATTTTTCATGAAACTCTTCCTAGTGCCATATTTTCATGGACAATAGTCAATTACACTGCTTCTTTCGGGACATTCTAAGGGGTCCAGTCAGGGCAGAAACCATTGTTTAGGGGTGTAGTCACGTTAGGCATCACTGGCCTGTCTGGACACTGGGGATTGGCGTGTCTATCTTATGTCCTTTATTATAGGGCTTCTCGATGGCGTGGAAACCTGAGCCACCCTACATCTAACACGGGAAATCAGATACCGTGGCCATGTATCTAAGGTTTTCCTTAGCTTCCCATGTTTAGAATGGGGTATGCTGCAGATTTAAAATCCAACCGAGACGGATCGGGATGATCAGAACATTGAATAGAGAAGATCAGATGGAGGAACCCCATAGAGGGAACACCGACGATGGGGCCAACATGTGTGTGGCTTCCTGGATGTTTTTGAATAGAATGTGGAATGGAGTGGCATGATTTCACTGGGATGTAGAGGCACGGGTAATAATCAAGATGGATGGTTGAAGGTTCTAGGGGGTGGATGGTGAATGGGATGGAACCGCCATGAGGATGACGGTGGTTTTGGTCTTGAACCTCGAATAGGCTTTCTACTTATCCTCATGGGAGGGAATCAAAGTCCACATAGTTCATGTGATAATGGCTTACCTCCAATTGGGGTTTTCCACGGCTTACCGCTTGATGAGGTCACAATGTCTTTCCGCTAGTTCAGTATGTCAATGACATACTACTGAACAGGGATGGAAATAGCTTACTTCTGATTGAGGTCGCAATGGCTTTCAACAGAATAAGGTGACAACAGCTTACTGCTGATGGGAGTGACAACAGCTTACAGTTGTATGGGGAGACAACAACTTACCGTTGAATGTGGTGACAATAGCATACCGCTGACAGGAGTGACAACAGCTTACCACAGACCGGATGTCCATAGATTAGTGTTATTCGGGATGGGGTGAACCGATGTGAAGGGGTACCTGGGGTCCGATGTTTGTTGGGATTGATCCTCGTGGAGGCTTCCTATGTACCATTCCATGCCACGGATCAAAGTCTTTGTAATTCGGATGGAATGGGGTGGTTGAACCAACAAAAAGGGGAGTCGTGACAACTGGGTGTAGGGCTTGAACCTCAAGGAGGATTCCTACGTACCTTGCCTTAGAAAGGATCAAAGACCAAGTAGATCAGGTGGTGGTGGTCAGGAAACAAGCATGAAGTAGGACCTGGGGTCCAACGATGATGGAGTTGATCCTCATGGAGTATTCCTACATACCTTGCCTTGACAAGGATCAATGTCCTCACAGTTCAGGTGTGGGTGTGTTTATTACACTCTATGATACCCAGGGTGTTGGTGAACCGAAACGAAGGGGGTCAGAGTGACCAAAAGGTGGTGGGATTGAACCTCGTGGAGACTTCCTACGTAACATGCATTAGAAAGTATCAAATAACTCATAGTTAAGATGGTGGTGTGGGTCACACAATCTAGACTACCCATGGTGTGGATGAATCGACGTGAAGAGGGTCAGAGCAACCAACGAGAAGTGGGTTTCAACCTCATGGAGGCTTCCTACATACCTTGGCTTATCAAGGATCAAAGAACATGTAGTCTAGGAGTGTGTGGGGCATAAACTCTATGCTGCCTAGGGAGTTCATGAACTGACGTGAAGTGGGTCAGAGCGACCAACAGGTTGTGGGATTGAACCTCATAGAGGCTTCCAATGTACCCTTCCTTAGCAAGGATCAAAGACCACATAGTTTAGTTGTTGGTGTGGGGCTTACACTCCAGGCTACCCAGAATGATGTCATGGTTGGTGCTTTCTCTAAGCCCATGTGAGTCATGCTCGGTGTGAGAAACAAGAGATAGAAAAGACCAGCCGATCACATCATGAACGGTGAATCCGTGAGAAGTGCAGTGGGGCTTACATGTAGTTAGTGTCCCAAGGAATAAATAGGGTCTTAGCTTCGGGACATAAACAAGGATGGAGGCCCAATGGTGAAAAATTACAGTGGGAGAGGGACTTGGCACCCAAGAAGAGAGGAAGGGAAAAGGTGCTAACTCCTGCATAGAAGGATAGGGGGTTTACACAAAATGGTTGACCTCTCCCTACGGAAAAACAACACTCTGATAAGGAGGATATCATCCAATTTTATGGAAGACATCATCCTTGTGTAGACCACATTGCATGATGAATGTATAAGGTGGGGGCACACTGTGTGGGAGGCACATGGCGAGGTCACAGTTTAACATCATGTGCTGAGGACGATGGTGCTTAGAATATTAATGTCCTACAGCTCGGAAAATGTGGGTTTTCTACAAACCCCTAGGACATACCTAATTGATACCCTCTGCTCCTTGGTGTAGAGAGGGTACATGAAAATCTGTGGTGAGGGTGTGTCATGGAACAAACCATCAAGGGGCCCACGTTAGCGTAGATATGAAAAGAATAAATAGCCATTAGCATGCCTATGAGAAGAGGCATAAGGCAAAGCAATGTACAAGTCAATATCTTCCAAGACACATTGAAGTCACATTGTGAAAACCTAGAGGGTCACACGAGAAAATGAATTTCCCAGGAGAGGGGTTCGTAGGCAGGGGCCTTGTGAAGCTCTGTTTCTCCACATGGTGGAGGGAACTTGCGAAGGGATGTGCCTCATGAAGTGGGGTGACTTAGCATAATAATAGGGAGGAGGTGCATATGGGAGGTTCTTCATGAAGTGGAAAAGCATTCGTGGAGAACTGCCTCATGGAGAAAAGGTTCCTCACGAATAAATGTGTTGTGATGCAATGATCTTCACGAAGTACAGTGACCCTGCCTTAGCATATGGATCATGTGTACATGATGTGTATTTCACGAAGCATAAAGGCACCACGATGACCCGGGTCCCCTTGGGGATCCAATTCCTTTGCAAAGGCCCTTAAGCTTCGTGAAAGGGATCCCTCTTAGAAGAGGAGATCAAAACGTGGCAAAGGGGAGGCACTTCGCGGAGCAGAAGTCCCTCGCAAAGCTCATGGTTCGCAGAGCAAATGAATGCTTCATAATTCAAGATCTGGGAAGTCGAAAGGTCCGATTGTCCATCCATTAGGCTCTGGGGGGTCTGTTATCTGTATTCAAGAGTCACCATGAAGTGGAGCTTTACACAGCGCGAAGAGGGACTGGGTTACTTTGCAGCAGGTTTGCGAATGTCAAGTGCATTTGCGGAGCATCCTTCCTCCTTACTTTGCGGTGGGCTCGTGAGTGTCAACTGCATTCATGGAGAGTCCCTCCTCCTTTCATCGCAGTGGGATCATGAACGTCAACGGCATTCATGGAGCATCCCGCCTCCTTGCTTCGCGGTGGTCGTGGTGCTGGGGGGACTCTGCGAAATAGCTGCACGAGGTAGTCAATGGTGCTTCTTTTTGGCTTCTTCTCTAACCTGAATTTTGGCATGAAAAAATTCCCCCCTAATACTGGGAACCGTGGAGAGATCAAAGGTCAATGTTTGATGGTAATCTCCCAAATCTGTAGTCATTCGCGATACTGGCTCAGGAAGAGGGCTCGCAAGGCGGATATGGGATGTGCGAGCTGAGCGCGCCGCGAAGCTCCGTTCGAACAGGATGTTCTGCGATGCTCCGAAGGACATCGCCTATAAATAGGGGGGTTTCCGTCTCTTTTTTCCTTTCATTGATGGAATCTACTCTCAAATACTGTAATGATAACAACCACTCAAATGTACTTTCATGATTTAATTGTTTGATGTTGTATCATTGATGATTTCTTGTTTTTTACTATGGTTTATTGCACCCTCGAGATGTTCGCGAAGCGTGCAACCATCATTCCCTAAGCTCATGTGGGCCGGGCCTGATGTGAGAATCTAGGTATGACCACCTTATCATCCCATCCAAATGTATGTGTGAAAACAAGGTTTCAAGCACTCGGGATTTGAACAACCATTCCGGACATCCGGGATGAAATGGGAGTGACTTGAGTGGAGAATGAATCTCTTAGAAAATATGAAATACTGTTTCCCCAGTGTGCTCTTATGCATGAACGAGGTAATGCTAGGGGCGCTGAAATCAATCTGAACTGATGGGAATGAGAGGCGTGAATCATAATACCCGGGGTTCAGAACATTGTGGGGTGGCGTGACAATAAAGAATAATTGTTGACTGTATTCGAAACACAACATTCTTATTGTATAATCCTAGAGTGGGGATAGAAAATGAGGGCTGGCCACTGACCATGTTCGAAACATAGGTCCTGACACAAAATTCCATCTATTAGTCTTCCAGAACATTGTCCCTAGACAATAGGCGACCATAGGTCTATCATCCATACTGTTAGGGGTTCCCTCAGACATGAATGAGGACGAAAGTCTGAATAAGGGGCCCGGAAAGCATGGAATGTGGAAGGATGATTTGTTTGAAAATAATCCAACACTCTCGAAATAATGCAACTGTGGTGGAAGCATAATAGATGGATGCATTTGTATGATTGTGGATCAAACATTCTTTTAGATAGGACCTCTCTGGCGAGGGAGTCGTCGCTTCCCAATGTCATCTTGGGGCATCCCAAACTTGATCAAGGAAAAATTACGGTTACATGGTTCACCATAAGGGGTCAGTCCAGGCACTGGAAATGAGGAGGAACATGATTTATGTTTCCTGGTGTTGTTCTCGAAACATAGTTTAACGTCATGCGGGATAATGGAAAGTCTGGCTATGCCGGTGCCCATCATACCAAAACTACTAACCCACATGAGTCATTCTTGATGTGGGAAGGAATTAGTTTTGGGACTTTCCTGACACATGAGAAAACATGTTAGGGTGAAGTGATACTCGTTTCATGTCAGCCCAATGATGCCAAACCATCCATGTAGTGCACGTAGATGCACAAAGAAGTAAAGCCAAGTATGCCAGAATTCCACATGAACATGAGGAAGTGGAAATGTGTGAATCATTATGCTCAAGATCTATACCACAATGATGGTGGTGTGATGATGTCGGGATAACTATTGATCGTGTTAGAAAGACAGAATCCATATCGCATTAGCATAGAAAGGGGACACACAAATGATGGTTGACTGTTGACCGTGTTCGAAACACAGGACCTGTAACATATGTCATCTGCGATCTTCAAGGATGTTGGCCCAAAATTTTAAGAGAGACCTTTGACCGAGCATCCATGCCATATAGGGGTCATTTTGGATGTGGAAGAGGATGAGGACCCAAATAACGAGCTCATGAAGCATGGACATGGAAGGATGGGAATGTCCCCAGAAAAATCCACACATAGGGCTCTTTGTCAAATCGCATCTGAATATGACTATGAGACGTACTAGATAGAGGGAGTTGTGTCCCTTACCATAGGGAGATTTTAGATTATGTTCGTATAATTCGGACCATGGATGGTAGGAAACGTGAGAGACACATGGTAGGGTAATTATAAAACCCAACGTGAATGGGAGCATGGGGGTCCAACCACTATGTGTTCCCTGGGCTGATTTTAGGTCAAGAGACAAGAAAAGAGAGTTAAGCTGGGCCCGATCCAAGGTGCACGAACATTCCTATGTACCCCATGATGATGGGGATCAGGATTCATGTAGTTCTAAATGAGGTGTCACGGTAAGGTACTAGTGTTAGGGATCAAAGGGGCGTGTGGGTGTGGCCCTCACTCCAAAAGAAGCGGTATTTGATGTATCTTATTTTTCCTTTAAGGTGAATGGTTTTTTTGTGAAGTGAACGGCCTTGGATAGAATGTCCCGACATTTCCACAATAATAAAGTAGTGTAAAGGCTTTGACAAATTGTATGGTGTGTGACGGGTACCAACCATGGTGTCACCTTGAGTGGGGACATCACGATGAAGTGTCGTTTTTCTTCGTGTGGCTAGGATGATAATGTAACAGTTTAGGGTCATGTGATGGGACCATGCAAGCATTTTAACATCATGTAGAACAGACATAGTAGAGATGATGGTATGTGGGGAATGTCCACGATGCAATAAAACATACCCTCTGTGAATGAGGACATAATCCCATAACACAACGCATGCAATTCCAATAAAGGATCCTCGGTCCAATGGGCCTGAATAGATGTAAGAGGGCAAGGGGTAGGAGAAACTGGCTACCAATTGAGCTGGATCAAAATAAGAGGCCTCTAGGTGGTCTTACGTATCCCATAAGGATGGGAATCAAGCAACACGTAGTTCTAAACAAGATCTTAGTTTATGGTATTAGAGCTCCGACCATGGAAGGGAAAAAACCTTCCACATAAGTGCGGACCTCAACCCAATCCCTCAGCCCATGTGAGTCAATCTCGGTGTGGGAAAGATGGGTGGAAGAGGTTTGTTACAATACATTGAACACATGCCAATGGGAAATCAGTGTGGAGCCCCAAATGACTCCCTTATCGCAGCTTTCGTCCTCCAAACGTGCAAATGTGCACTAAGCAATAATACCAAGGGTTTCAAATTTATACATGGACATGATTAGGTGGAGAAGGATGTGAATCATGTAACCATCATTTTGGGCATAATGGGGTTGGCGTAACGATGGAGGATGACTGTTGACCATGTTCGAAACACAGAATCCACATATCATTAGCCTGTAATGGGGACAAACAAATAAGTGTTGACCGCTCACCATATTCACAACACGAGACTTGTATCGATTTGTAGTCTGAAACCATCGGGGACATTAGACGATATTAGTAGGAGAGCCCTTAGGCCTAGTATCTGTGCCATTTGGGGGTCCCTTCGTGTGTGAAATGTTATGGACATCCTAATGAGTGAGAACATGAAGCCTAAAAAATGGGTGGAAGCATGTCCGAGTAGAGTCTGACATTCTAGCATTAAACCAGAGTAACATTAGGCACATTGGTGAATCGCCGATGACGACCGAGGGGCACATCTCGAGAGTGTCTAATTTGAAAAGGAGAGCATAGAACATGGGGATGGAGAACCCTTAGCAGAAAGAGGTACGTAGCATGGTTGTTACAAACCAGGCATGAACGGGGACTTAATTCTATACAACACCATATATCCCTCTCATTGAAGAATGCAGATCATGGGGCCTAGATAATAGGGAGATCTCTAAGAGACGGGGATAGACCCGAATACAAGATGCTCGTGCAGCCCTACATATACCATGAGGATGGTAATTAAACCATTCATGGTTTTAGAATCGCACATAGGGGTAGGATACCATAATGAGGGGGTTTACGGCATGGCGAGTAACCCAACGTGAATGGGGACATAATCGCATACCCCACCGTACAACCCAAAATAGGCACTTTGGTCGGTGCCTAGAAAGGACAAGGGGCCTGAGGATGAGCCTCGATCAAGAAGGCATGGTCGGTTTGCAGTTTAATATCATATAGTGAGGACAAAGAGAGGATAAGGTATCTCATCTGGGGATGTGTATGACATAGCGAATAACCTGACTTGAATGAGGACAAAATCCCATACCACAACGTACAATCTCATAAGAGAGAACCTGGTCTTGGGCACAAAAAGGCCAAGGGGACTGAGGATGGTCCTTGGATGGGTAGTCCATATGCCTTCTTGTATGGTTTCCTCCTCATCACAACTCCTAATCCCTCATGAGCAGTGCTCGGTGTGGGAATCAAGGAGTCGGTCTTGGCCCTCCCAATCATACAGGGCCAAATAGCTTGCATTTCACGAAGGGAGTTCATCACATGGAGATACAACGAGGTTGAATGAACCACTACACATAGTTTTGGGACATCTTGGGGTATTTCCAATGCTGTAGGATTGCTTTTGACCAAGTTTGAAACACAAATTCCCTATAGTGACCTGAAATGGGAGAAAAAAATAAGCATCGACCTCTGATCATATTTGAAATGTGGGAATTGTATCGGCTTGTTGCTCAACATCTGCGACTGAATTGGACCAATGTTGTAAGAGATCCCTTAGGCCTAGAATCCATTCCATTCTAGGGGGCTTCTGGACAGGGAAGATGATGGATACATGATCAAATGAGTGGGTGAAGCATAGTTGTACCCTTCAATGAAAGAGGAAAATGTCTCCCGGGAGCGGGATGTATGGCTAGATCGAGATTAGCTCGATGTAAATTGGGGAAAAAGTCTTCCCCCTACCATATGTCTTCAGCCAAGGGGATGACTTTGGCGTTTGGGGTGGGCAACCAGATGAAATGTCTGGGCATTCCTACATATCCCATAAGGATGGGAATCAATCCATATATAGTTCTTAAAGGCCATGCAGTTTAATGTCATGCGGTGAGGACTTGGGAGAGTAGAAGAATGGGGTTCGGTACATGGTGAGACAATTATATTCCTGGTATGAGTGGTGCTAAGGATGCCTACAACATATCATGTAAAGATCCTCTGAGAGAACTATAACTAGGGAAAAATAGTCAAAGAGAATAATTTAGGGGTTGAGCTCAAGACGAAACGCCTGAGCGTTCCTACATATCCCACAAGGATGGGAATCAAGCCATAAGTAGTACTCAAAATGTAGTTTAACGTCATGTAGGACGATATGCAGTTCAAAGTCATGTTGGGCTAGACAATTTAAGGTCATGAGGGACTGGTGTGTAGTTTAGGGTCATGTGGGACCGTCCAATTTAAGGTCATGCATGACTAGATATGGATTAGGAAAATTATTTCATGAGGAACATATAATTGGGGGGAGGAGTTATACACTCAACATCAATGTTCACCAGGGAGTATGATCCATTTGGGTAAACCATGTGGACTATGTAAGTTCCTTCCCATTCGGGCTCTACCTTGAGTGGTTTCCTTCCAAGAATCATTAATTCCCAAAGAGCAATTACAATGACACGTTGTAGAAAAGAGCAGAGGCGAACCTTCATATTAAAGGACCTAGATATCTTATTCGGATGCCTTTATAGATTGTTCAGGGCATGAAGCCTATTATCATCATGTGCTTCCAATTCAGCCTGGTGAATTTCGGTACCTCATCAAGCACCTAATGGTCATAGACCACAGTACATAATGAAGGCAGCTGGATCTCGATGGGCAGGATGACCTTAGCTCCATACACCAGGTAATATGGGTCCCCTAGTTGGAATTACAATTCGTTGTCTGATAGGCCTAGAGGGTGTTGGGGAGCTTGTCCAGCCAACTCTTCTTGTTATGGCCATCCATTTTCTACAGAATTTTTAGAGAGTGTTTTGTTGAACGCATCTATTTTCACATCCTCATGATCTTGGAAGTGGGAGGTATGGTTCAAACGGATGTTCTACTAGGTGTAAAATTTCATCAACTCGGCTGCTCGGAAGTTGGTGTTGTTATTGGCGAGGACAGCATGGGGGACTCCAAACTGGTGGATGATTTTGGAACTCATGAAGTCAATAATATAATGGGACTTGTCCAACTTGAGAGAAACTGCTTCATCCCACATGGAAATGAAATCTCTGGTGGTTAGGATGAACTAGCATTGGTGAGCTGTCGCCGGTGGATATGGTCCCACAACATCGAGTCCACATACCACGAATGACCAAGTGTACAAGGTGCAATGGAGTGGTTCTGGTAGCTGATGCATGATGTTAGCATGGATATGTCATGTGTGACATCTCATGGAAAACTTGATACAATCATGGATCATAGATGGCCAGAAGTACCCCAGTTTTCGGATCTGATGGGATAACTTCAGCACAACCCGGTAGGCCCCATAGGAACCGGCGTGAACCTCCTACACAACCTAAGAAATCTCGACTCCATGGATCCAATGAAGAAGAACACCATCGAACCCATTATTATAGAGGATTTGGCCAAGACTGGGACCACTCGGGAGGGTAAACTGTAGTGCGTGGGGTTGGATCCACTCACACTCGGTCGGATCAGCTGGGAGAAAACCATTTTGGAGATACTCGACAAAATGGGATCTCTAGTTGGGAGTCACTTCAACCACTGCATTTGAAGATCCTGGGGGTCCTCACGTGGAGTCTTTGGTGGTAAGATGTCTTACCCATATGTCATTTTCATCATCTGGGGTGATGGGAGAAATGAATCACTATTGTTCCACGTGTATAATCAGATCATCCTACTCGGGTTTTGCAAGTGATACAGCTAGTTCAGCTAGGGCATCAGCTCGACTGTTATGAGATCATGGGACATGGGTAACATCCCACCAAGATAGAAACTGGGCCATTATCTGGAGGGTGTTCTCCAGCAATGGTACGATCTCTGGATTTCTGAATATATAGCCACCGTTGACTTGCATGATGACTACTTCGGGATCACATTTCACATTCAAATGGGGTACATCGATCTTGAGGGCCAGCTCGAGGACAGTGATAATAGCTTGATACTCTGCCTCATTGTTGGTGCAGCATTCTGAAATCAAGAATGAGTACGAAAGAATAGCTTGCACCGGGGTAATAAAGACAATACCGAGGCCCAGTCTATTTAGTCAGGAATAATTGAGTCTCCTACTGGTGGGGCTCCGAGAGGCGCCATCAAAGTGAATCTACCAACACAGGATGGCAGGGTCTACCAAGAGGATTGTCTCCTTGGGAAAATCCAAGTCCATGGACTATTCCACGAAGGTCGGATACAATACCGAGGCCCACTCTCTTTAGTTGGGAATAATTTAGTCTCATATTGGTGGGGCTCTGGGAGGCGCCATCAAAGTGAATCTACCAACACAGGATGGTAGGGTCTACCAATAGGATTGGATCCTTGTGAAAATCCTCATCCAGGGACTATTCCACGGAGGTCGTATGGGAAGCAAGAATGTCTTCCAATGCTTTTCCCTTGATAGCCTTCTATGGGACAAACCTGAAGTCGAACTGCTGGAGGATTAGCGCCCACCGTGCTAGTCGGCCTGTCAACATGGGGCAGTTCAGAATATACTTCAGCGGGTCTGCTCGAGACACCAGCAATACCTTATGGTGCAGCATGTATTTCCACAATTTTTTCACCTAGAATACTAGTGTGTGGTATCTATTTTCTAAGGGGGAGTATCTGGTCTCTGTGTTGAGGAGTATAAAGATTAGCTAGTATAGGCAGTTTTCCATCCCCTAATGGTTCTTCCAGGCAAGACGGGATCCAAGAAATTGTTCCATGGCAGTCATGTACAAGATCAGCTGTTTTCTGAAGATGGGTTGCATCAAGACAAGAGGCTGGAGTAGATAATTCTTGATTTCCTTGAATTTGGTCTAGCACACTTTGTCCCACTCGTAGTAAGTGATTTTATTCATGTGTCGGGAAAATGGTATACACTTTCCATCCAAATTTACAGTGAATCGACTTCTGTAGGCTATGTGTCCATGGAATCCTAGAAGCTCCCGAATATTGCTCGAGGGAGGAATCTGACCGATTGCCTTGATCTTATTTGGGTCGATCATGAGGCCCTATTACATGAAAACAAAGCCATGAAACTTCATGGAGGTGAACCTGAAGGCACACTTCAATGGGTTCATCTTCATGTGGTGGGAATAGAGGAAGGCAGAAACATTCTCAAGGACCTTGATATGGTCTTGGAGCTGGAAGGACTTGACAAACAGATCGTCCACATAGAATTCCACCAATGTCCCATGGATCTGCTTGAATATGCGGTGCATGGCCCACTGATAAGTGGCACCAACATTCATCAGGCTAAAGGGCATAAACTGGTAACAAAAAGTACCTAGGGGTGCCCTAAAAGTGGTGGACACTTCATCCTCAGGGGCCATCTTGATCTGATTATATCCAGAGCAATTATCCATGAATGAGAGGGCTTGGAACCCATCCATAGCATCGATCAACAATTCTATCACTGGAAGGGGAAAATCATCCTTCAGATAGTGAGAAGTGAGATCTCAGATGTCGATGCAGACCGTGATCTAACCGTTCTTCTTCATGACCGGAACAATGTTGGTTATCCACTTGGGGTTTTGGACCACCTTGATTAAGTTGTCTCTAATAAGATTGTCAACTTTTTCCGCAACCATGGCACCATGAGTTGGGTGCTTATTTCTGGGAGGCTTCTTGAACCCGCGATGATTTGTTGGGAAACCGAGCTGGTGGACGACTACATGAGGATGTTGTCCTTAAATCTCATCAGAACTCCATGAAAACAGGTCATGGTGCTCTTTGTGTAAGTCTACGTACCGATGCTTCTATTCGAGGGGCATGTCGGTACTGATCAATGTGGGTCTCAGATCTACCTCGCTGCCAAGTTTCACCTATACCAATTCGTTGACTGTAGCGGAAACACTTTCTTGAAAGGAATGGTGAGCATCCTCCTGACCCCCTTATTCACTTGCGGAGGAGGGATTCCAAGTTGGGAAATTTTCCTTTGCGTAGGAAGATCCTAACGGGGGGCTGGTACGAGGCTGGACTGCAGTGGACAACATATCAAAAGATTCACGCGGCGTTGAGATCAGAGCGATGAAGGCAGCTGATCTAATCCCATCTAGTCTTTTTCCCAAGGGGCCATGCATGATGATATCAAAGAAATATTGTCTTGTTTTCTTGATCCGGTAAATACTAGCCTAACTAAATAGAGACGTATGATGTACGGTCGTTCCCATGGGGCGGACATCCCTATAACCTATGGGGGTAGGAGGTTCTGAGATCACCTGAGCCTGGTTTGTGTTAGAGTACGAGGTTATTTCCCATCATTGCTTGTACTTGGGAATATGCATTCCTCTTGTACCCAAGACTACCAAAAATTTCCCCATGTTGGGGGTGGTGGCCTCCAATTGATGGTTCGGAAAGACATAGGTGTCATCAAGACCTGCCCAGGGGTCAGTTGTGACTATGGAGGGCTCAACCTCACTTGCTATAATCTGCATATCCTTGCTCTTATATTAGTTACTATCAATATAACGGTCTTCTCATGAAGAGAAAGGATATGAATCACCTTGGAGTGTGCTACTCAACCATTTAGAGAGTACTTGAGGCTATGGTGATACGACGAGGGGACCGCCGCGTGCTGGTGGAGCCATGGTCTTCCCATCATTGAATTGTACACAGTGTCCTAGGAGACAACCATAAAATCAGTACTAGAAACTAGGCCACCAAACTGGGTCTTCAAATAGTTCATTCAAACCTTGGTCTGTTCTATCTTGTCGTATCCATGGATTATCAAATCGGAGGGAGTCAGGTCATCTTCGGATAACCCTAGCTTCTACAGTGTCCACATCTGGATAAGGATGATCCCAATGCCAGTGTGAACGAGAAAGCGACGAACCCCCACACTGCTAAATTTTTCAGTGATGTAAAACAGGTGGATATTCCCCTGTATGGGAGAGCCTTCATCTTCTCTTGAGAATGAAATGATGGCATACCATTCGTCATTATCAACTATTTCAGCATAAAAGGCTTCTACAGCTGCTACCTCCCTCTCAAACTGGAGGTGGCTTCTTAAAGTATCAGCGAGGGTATCAGGCATATCTGATGACAGGAGAAGGGCTTCTAGGATGTAAATCCTCACTGGGATGCTGGAAAGGTTCTTGAGGACTTCTTTCATCCGCGCCAGGCATGAAATTCTACTTATAAGAGGCTTCTCAGGGATTATAGGCATGGCGGGCCATGCCGGCTAGACCGACGGCTGGCTGATGCTGGGCATGTCCCACTATTCACTAGTCGAAGCCTGAAGAGTAGCTTCCAGATGGGGACTGGATGACTGAGATCGGCCTGTAGCCAGGACATGTTGGTTGTGGTCGGACCAAGGTAGATCTACCTGATCCAGTAGCACAAATGGTGGTGGAGGTGGTCCTAAAGACAACAGATTAAGTGGCTACACATGCTGAGCTCTGTGCTGGGCATTTTTTCTGGTCTCAGTGGCATGCATGGCCAGGATAGAGGGGCCAACGGATGAGCCTCGATGACCCATATGGTCACAGCTCTACCGACGCTGGCATCGACTGGGGATGTTTTAGAGGTTCTCCTAGCACTTCCCATCATCCGGAGTCATATAGGGATTTACCAACTCCACAGTATTAACTAAAGTATACCCTTCACTATCACATGAAGTGTCATCCACCACTGGGCAGATTCTGTGAGGAATCCCAACATCAGAGGGAATGAATTCATCGAGAGTGTGGGACGATTATGGCCTTGGTGGGGCACAATGTTTCTTCTTGTGTCACCAATTCATGCTCTTCTAGGATGATGATGACTTGGATGAGGATGCAGAATTTGTGGTCGTAGCTTCTAAAGACACTAACTGATTCAGGAATGCCTGAATAATGCCATGGGTGTGAGAAACTGTCTTACGATCCATCTAGTCAGCATTCTTCTGGGACACATAGTTAGAAACCAGCTGACACTCGCCTTCGCTGTTGCTATTGCAGTATGGCCTTACAATGTTCCCTGCCACTTGTACTGGGGCCAGACCCAGCACGGCCATGTTGTTATCAACTTGGTCTAGATTCTATTCTTTGAACACATAGCATCACATGAGGGTGTTCCCCAAAATCTGATGATAGGGTAAATAGTTGATGTGATCAGTGAGATTCGCCTCTTCCAGCCTTCTGCACATAGGAAAGGGTAAAAACCCTTACTCTAGGGAGCTACGGAAGTAATTAGGGACCTGATTCTCGCTGAATGAGTATGTCCAGTTTCTTCTCTCTAGATAGGGGTCCCATGGAGTTTGGTCATTATGAGGAGCTGTAGGGCCCTTCCAAGGAGGTGGACCCTGATTGTCCAGCCTGGGATGTGGCGGCGCATTCCGTCGAGGCGCTGGCCAATTTTGAGGACACTGTTGAGCCAGAGGCAGCGCCTAAGGTTCAAGGTCTCTGCGAGGCTGCGGGGATAGTGCTACAGGTAGCAATTCTAGTTGACTGGGGACTTCTATTTGGGACACCGTGGCGGGATCGACTCTAGAATCTCTCCTTGATGGGATTACCTTGAGCAAGAGACGTGCATGGCTGGCCTGTTGCAGGGATTCCTCAAGGCACTGGGCCTTGTCAGAGAAGTCTCGGAATCCTCCAAGGTAGTTCTGGGTGATCAGAGAATGAACCAGTTCGCTCTTGACATTCCATATGCACATCGTCAGTAGTTCCTCCTGAGTCAGTGTCATGTCAAGGGATTATGTGAGCCCCTTCCACCGGGCAATAATGTCTATGACCCGCTCATCAAGACATTGCTTGAAATTGAAGAGGTCTGCGATGCTGGACTACTAGGTCGTAGAGCTTAACTTTAGAGTAATTTCATGCGAAGGACCCCCAACTTTTCATAGATCTGACGGGGAACTAGCTGTACCAGACGAATGTCGGCCCCTCCAACATCTGAACAAAACAACTGACCTTGGCGGCCTCCTCCTGCACTGGAGTGCCTATCATGGGCCCTCAAATTGAGTTAAAGTGGGCCAGGTGCTGTGGTGGGTCCCCCGTCCTGTTAAAGGGGGAGACGGTGGGATTTCTGAAACCTGGTGGTGCTAGCATATCATCCACCCATGTCGTGTATGGCTTGACATCAGGTGCGACTTCCACCTATCGTGTTTCCAAAGACACAAGGAAAACTTGGAGCACCGCCATAGGATCATCTGGGTGGGAGTTTCTTTGTTGACAGGGATCCTTAACCATAATCATGTTGTCAGGTTCTTCAACACGGTAGACAGGCTCAACGGCTCATGGAACGGCTGGTGGAGAGAATTACGAGGCAGCTAGGGGAACCCGGGACTGATTTCTTAGATTTACTTACCGTTCGGGAGGGTTTGAAGATACATACAATCCCCTCTTTCCATGAGATCCGGCTTCAGCCCTGCCCGCAGGAGCGGTATGAGTAGGGGTTCTTGGGGGAAGCTCGACATGGGGATGTTTTTCTTGCCCCTTCTGCACTGGCCTAGTATTATCGTAGTTGGGCTGTCACTCAACAGCATGTTCAACGAAGAGTTTGTTGACCAACCTCTTCTTCTCAGCAAGTAGCTGTCACAACATGGCCTTCTCAGCGTCCTCCATCTTCTAGACTGAGGCAGATGGGTCGAATTGTTTGACAGCTCCGACGTGCTCTTTTCCCTTTCTGGAATTCTTACGAAGTACCAACACCTCGGTGGGAACAGGGGGACCTAGTAGGTTCCTCTACTAGCACGTAACACTCCCCGATGGGTCCAACAGTGGTGGTACACCCTCAGGGGGTAAGAATCCATCGAGAAGCTCCAGGTCATCCTCATTATCCACTATTTCTGCCATGTTCATCGTGACCCTTCCTGGGGGAATCTCCACATTATCGAATAGCGAGTCGGGATGCTACAGGATAGGACTATAGTGGAGGGCTATATACTACCCCCAGCCATGGATTTGTACGTGGGGGTAGCCTCCTTGATAATTATGTAGAAGTATCTTGATACTCTGAACACATTGCTGCTGAAGAGACTCACAACGACCTAGTGAATCAGGGCGCAGGGCCAAAGGGAGTGCGGCCAGATTGACTAAACGACACTGCTCACTAATGTCTTCAAAATGAATTTGGCTCCTTGGAATAGTGACACACTGATGAGAATGACTGAAATTTTTTTCCCAGAGGGTGTGGCAGAAACACTCAACTTCCTCTAGAGTGAGGAATTCTGGTATGCAGAAAATCTACGCTGCCACAGGACAGAACTTCTCGGGGAAGTGGTTGGCTGGAAGGATTCTCTAGAAGCTCCTTAGCTCAAATTCAGGGTCCTGTCCTTGATTTCCCCACTCAGCAACTGGGGTCCATTGAGGAATTGGTAGCAGCATTGAGGCTGACCTCTGGGACAACAAGCTAGCCGGTGGAGAGTGCGACGAGCATACTGACTGGCCACTGAGTCTCAGGTTGTCTTCTAAAGAGTGTAACGACCTGGCCGCTATGTCGGGATAAGAGGGGATGATGGCCGATGTTCCTGGATCAGGGTCCAAGGTTGCTGGTGTTAGGCCGCGATGCTTCTCGCTTGGCATTGGTCCCCAGAATAGCTCTCTGTGATATCTTATAGAGGTAGAAACTACTTCTGGGGATGGTGGTGGTGATTGAACAATCGTAACCCGCGGGGTCTCTAGATTTTCATCCACCTGGATTTACCTTTGGAGGGAGGTGGGAATCCTATAGACCTCACATTCGGGGAGCACCAGGCTAATACAACTTGTCCCTACCCCGACCCTTGAATGGGATGTGTGTGGGGAGGGTTCCCGAGCTGAGTCGTACTCCGCTTCAGAGTTTGAGAAGCGGAACAATTTGTCTTCATCTGGGCCCTGTCAAAAATCATCTTTTGGTAGAGAAGACCCGCTTTCCTTCCCCTCGGTGGCTCCTTGGGAGTTGGATGGTTTCTAACATGGGGTCCATTAGTTGTACTGATGCTGGGGTGGAGAGGGTTTCCACCTGAGAAAGCCAGGGTGCGAGGAGCACCAAGACAAATGTTGAGGGGTACATGAGGAGGACCTCCATGGATAACACTATAGAGGTAAAACCCTCCGCTGAAACTGGTAGGAGCATGGGGAGGACAACCATGCTTGGTACGGCTGGGGTGAGGCCGACCTTCACCCCTATGATTTCCAAGGTGAGGAGGACCTTCACTAGCTTCAGAGAGGATGTAAGGAGGATCCCCACATTGGATGGTTACCAGATGGGAAATTTCCCTGAACCGGCAGTCAGGTGCAGGAGGAACGACTCCATATCTACTGAAATTGGCATGGTAGAGGCTTTCATAATGAGTATTACTACTACATGGCATCCCATCATTTGGACTGGGGGTGGCATGGGGCAGACCTCCATGCCGAGCAATGATACGGGAAAGGCCCATGCTCTCTATGGTAGTGGTATGAGGAGGACCTCTTTATGGGGTGGTATCACCACGGGATGATTCGCGGCAACCACTTCTAGTTACTGAGACTAAGAGAGTCGACCCAGCCTACCCGTGGGGTGGTTGGGGCATCCATCCCTATATTGATTATAAGCGCCCCTACTCATTGTGTGAATGGACCTGATGATATGCGTCGAAGGTGGCTCGTGATACAGTAGCTGTCAACATTGATGCCCCTTGGAGGGCGTCCGACTCATCTTATGCCCAATGCTAGCATTAGGACAGATGAGTCAGGGTTGGTGGTGTAGTTGCATAGCTTTCCAGCCCCTCCTTCGGCAAGACCGGGCTGCAGTGCTGACACGGCTAGGTTGGATCCCTTGCTGGGAGCACCTGGATCGGGACTCTGACTGTGCTGGGCCGGACATCGCCTACCTCATCAGCGTATGGGAGGGAGTCGACAAAGTGCTTTGGGGATAGGCTCCCGATGCAATTATATGTTGGGGTGGGGAGCAATGGCTCCCTGCACAGCCCTCGGGGGCAGCGTTGACGGCGAGGCGCAGACGCCTCCAGATTCAGGTGGGCCATATCATGGGTTGGGATTATGTCCTCCTCCTCATAATGATGCATGAGGTCATTAATTACCCTTCATTGGATAACTTCTGATAGGGATTTGGGGTTTGGGTGCCCCACGGTCATGGACGCCAAGGACGTTGTGGAAGTGATGGAGCCACACGGAGAGGCTATGCTAGTGTTTCCCATTCACATGCGTAGACAGGAAGGTGGTGATCGCGTTCCTGAGGTAGCAACATGATTCTTGAGAAGCTGGGAGATGAACTCGTCAGTGCTGAATGAAAAAGGATTCGACGACTAATGCCCCAACACCATCCTGAATTTTGTGCCCAGTAAGAGGAATCCATGCTGAGAATGTCATAGAACAGGAATGTCCAACGTTCTACTACCCCAACTTATTTGGAGTTTCTCTCCAGGCCCGCTATTTTCTAGGCAAGACCCGGTTTGGGATAACTGGATTTGGTGACACGTCAGTCTATTGATTACCGAAACCCTAATAATCTCTATATTTGAGGAGAAGAACATCACATCAAGTTGACCAATTCTATTTCTGACGCATTCACTAGGGTTTGGGCATCCGTCTACTTAAGTACGATAGGTGATGCTTTGTTTCCCAGCATTCCCTCTTTCCAAAGGTGGGGGGAATCCACTCTTTATTCCAGGACGTTTGCTCCTTGATTGTAATGGGATGATTGGATATCAATTCTTTCATCTGTGGATTCCTCCTTGGAACTTGTCACGTAGTACTGGTCTTTCTCAAATATTTAATAGGTTGTTCGTGAAACTTTTCCTAGAGCCATATCTTCATTGACACCACTTAATTACACTGCATCTGTTGGGACATTCTAGGGGGTCCAGTCAGGGTAGAAAACTTCGGTTAGGGGAGTAGTCGTGTTGGGCGTCACTGGCGTGTCTGGACGATGGGGATTGGTGTGGCTATCTTCTATCCCTTATTATAGGGCTTCTTAGGGTCACGAAAACCCAAGGAATCCCACATCTAACGTCGGGATTCATATCAATGGGCATGTATCTGAGGTTTTCCTCAGCTTAACATGTATAACATGGTGTATGTCACATGTTTAAGGACAAGAGGAGATGGATCGGGCTGATCAGAACATTTACTAGAGTCGATCCGATTGAGTAACCCCCTTGAGGGAACACCGGTTCTGGGGCCAATATGTGGGTGGCTCCCTGAATATTGTTGAATGGAATGGGGAATGGGGTGGCATGATTTCCCTAGGATGTGGCGCCCCATTTAGGAATCAATATGGATGGTTGAAGGTTCTAACTGGTGGATGGTGAATGGGATGGAACCGCCATGAGGATGACAATGTTTTTGGGCTTGAGCCTCGAAGAGGCTTCCTACGTATCCCCATGGCTGGGAATCAAAGTCAACATATTTCATGTGGTGACTGCATTCAACCAATTGGGGCTTTCAATGGATTACCATTGGATGAGGTCACAACAGTTTACCGCTGGTTTAGGATGTCAACGGCTTACCATTTAATTGGTATGGAAACAGCTTATTGCTGATTGAGGTCGCAATGGATTACCGTTGAATGGGGTGACAAAGACTTACCACTGACAGGAGTGACAATGACTTACGGCTGAATGTGGGTGACAACGACATACCGCTGAATGGGGTGATAATGTCTTACTACTGATGGGAGTGTCAATAGCATGCATATTACGGGAGGTCCATAGTTTAGCGTCATTCGGGACGGGGGTGAACCGATGTGAAGGAGGACCTTGGGTCTGATGGTTGTGGGGCTTGAACCTCGTGGAGGCTTCCTACGTACCAACATTTGGCAAGGATCAAATTCCTCATAGTTCAGATGGAAAGAGGTTGTTGAACTGATTCCATGGGGTGTCGGGAAAAATCGGTGTTGGGATTGAACCTCAGGGATACATCCTCCATACCTTTCCTTGGGAAGGATCAAACATCACGTAGTTCAAGTGGTGGTTGTCAGGGAACCGAAATGAAGAAGGGCATGGGTTCCAATGATGGTGGGATTTAACCTCGTGGAGGCTTTCTACATACCTTTCCATGACAAGGATCAAATTCCTCATAGTTCAGGTGTGGGTGTGGGGTATATAATCTAGGATGCCTAGGGTGCTGGTGAACTGATGTGGAGGGGGTCGGAGAAACCAACAGGTGGTTGGCTTCAACCTCGTGGAGGATAACTACGTACCCTTCCATAGACGGGATCAAAGACCACGTAGTTCTGCTGGTGGTGTGGGGCATACACTCTAGGCTGCACATGGTGTTGGTGAACTGATGTGAAGGGGGTCAGAGAGACCAATATGTTGTGTGCTTGAACCTCATGGAGGCTTCCTATGTTCCCTGACTTAACAAGGATCAAAGAACATGTAGTTCAGGTTGGTGTGGGGCATACAGTATAGGCTTTCCATGTTGTTGGTGAACAAACTTGAAGGGGGTCGGAGCGACCAACGGGTGGTGGGGATGAACCTCATGGAGGCTTCCTACGTACCCTACCTTAAAAAGGATCAAAGACAACCTTGTTCAGGTGCTGGTGTGGGTCTTACACTCTAGGCTTCCCAGAATGATGTCATGGTCACCGTTTCCTATAAGCACACGTGAGTCATGCTCGGTGTGATAAACAAGAGAAATGAAAGACCTAACGATCACGTCATGAATGCTGCGTCCGTGAGAAGTGGATTGAGTCTTACACGTAGTTAGCGGCCCAAAGAGGAAACATAGGCTTATGCATTGTTAGCAGCCCGATGAGTTGGGACTTACTCTGAGATGGAGGCCCAATGACGACAAAGCGTATTGGGAGAGGAACTTGGCACCCAGGAAGAGAGGTGGATAAGAGGTGCTACCTCCTGCAAGGAAGGCAGGGGGCTTACACCAGAATATTTTCCATCTCCTTGCGGACAAATGACAGTATGATAAGGGAGATATCATCCCCTTGGATGGAAGACCTCATCCTTGTGGAGATAGGTGGGCATGCTGAATGTCCAAGGTGGGGGAACCCCACGTGCGATGCACGTGACAAGGTCACTATTTAATTTCATGTTCTGAGGATGATAGTGATTGTCAGTTTAACGTCCTACATCACGGACGAGGTGGGGTTTCTCTGCACCCCTAGGACTTACATAACTGGTACCCTCTATTCCTTAGTGTAGAGAGGGGACATGAAAAGTCGTGTTGAGGGGGTTTCTTGGAGCGAACCATTGAGGGACCCCGTTAGCATGGATATGGGAAGAATCAATAGCCATTAGCATGCCTATGCTAAGAATCATGAGGCGAAGAAACACAACGGGTTGTATCATTCAGGTGACATTGAAGTCACATCGTACAAACATGGAGGGTTACACAGGAAAAGTAATTTCCAAGCAGAGGGGTTCATAGGCAGAGGCCTTGTGAAGCTCTGTTGTAGCACATGGTGGAGGGAACATGCGAAGGGATGTGCTTCACAAAGTGGAGTGACTTAGACAAAGAATAGGAAATAGGTGAATATGGGAGGTTCTTTGCAAAGTGGAAAGACATTCGGAGAGCACATCCTCACGAAGTGAAGGTTCCTTGTGAAGCAATCTGTCGTGAAGAAATGTGCTTCGTGAAGTACAGTGACCCTTCCTTAGCATGCAGATCATGTGTACCCGGGTCCCCGTGGGGATCTCCTTTCTTCACGAAGGCCCTTAGGATTCGTGAAAGGAATCCCTCTCAGAAGTGGGGATCAAAACGAGACAAAGGGGAGGAACTTTGTGGAGCATAAGTACCTCACACAACTCATGGTTCATAGAGTAGAAGGATGCTTCATGATTCGGGAGTTGGGAAGTCGAACAGTCTGATTGTCCATCCTTTGGTCTTAGGGGGAGTCTAGTATTCTTAAGAAAGAGTCACTGTGAAGTGGAGCTTTACATGGCGTAAATAGGTACTAGGTTTCTACGCTGCAGGTTTGTGAATGTCAAGTGATTTCGCAGAGCATCCCGCCGCTTTACTTTGTGGCGGGCTCGCGAATGTGAACTCTGTTTGCAGACCATCCCACCTCCTTGCTTCATGGTAGGCTCGTAAAAACCAACTATGTCCGTGGAGTGTCCCTCTGCCTTGCCTCACAGTAGCCGCGGTAGTAGGGGGACACCGTGAAATAGTTGCGCGAGGCAGTCAACAGTTCCTTCTTTTTTCCTTCTTCCCTGTCCCGAATTTTGGTGCCAACAAGACTATTATTTGAATTTCATAAGACATGATTATATGTTATTATATTGATATTTTTTGTTATGTAATATATTTATTATTAACATTTATTAATTATTTTGGAGGATTGAACATGTAAAAAGAATGTCCCAATTTTTGGTAAGCGATTTTTACCACTTTTGTTTTCTCTGAAACACATGGAATATTAACTGTGTCATTCATGATGTAGTTCATATACAAGAAATTATTGTATTTTATTAAACATTAAAAAAAAGGATTATATAACCATTTTAGTATCCCTATTTCATGTGCAAAATTGTTAAAATTATTTCATTATTGTAATGTATTTATGTTACCATCTCATAGTTTATCAGGATTGATTATTATTAAGCCTCAAATGATGATATCCTATGTTATAACTCCCATGAATTTAAATAAATTTTAGTACCACCGTGTTATTAATAAAATTTTCATTTATTATTTTAATTTTACATTCTTGTGTATTTAAAATATTTTTTTTTATTTTTATAAAATGAAGCTTTATTTCACAATTTGTTAAAACAAAATTTCTTCGAAAACATTTATTTCTAAAACTGTTACCAATTTTTTTTAACATTCATAAAATTGTTCAGTAATGAAATTATTAAAAATATTGTACATTCTATTTTTTAACTAAATAAACATTAATTTTTTGAAATAATTAATGGATTTTAACAAAAATGTGAAAGGTATATATATTTTAATATATACTACATAAATAAAGTATACAACTATCATGAACTTGGTTTTATTTTATAGATACATTGTAATATTTCCTCATTATTTTGAAATAAAATTTTTTCAAGGATTATTATTTTTTAATGTGTTTTCCAAAATAAAATAAAAAATTCTACAAGAAATATTCCTATGGTTCGTCCAAAATTATTTTCCATCCAAGATGCTGTCAATTTATGATACTTAATCTTTAATGGGTTATGATTGAATTATACCATCTGTATTTCTTCTCCAGATGGTTAATTTATATGTTAATGAAATTATTATGAAACACATTTATTTTTCATGTGTAATGCTATGGTAAGTTGATGTATTTATTGAGATACACTTTCTTTACATGAGTTGTAATGTTATGATATGGTGAATGTTTTAAGATATTGTGCTAAACATAAATTAGATTTTTCTTATAAGATGGTTGGAACCCTTACCACTCCCTGATGCATTGGGTAATGAATTATATCTCACAACATAAAAATTGATAAAATGTTCCTGGGAATGATACATTAATGGGAAAAAGGTTTGTTCGGATCCACTATTGGAGAAAGGTGAAACACTACTAAAAAACCTCTCATATCATTAGTTTGGGGCTATTGGTCGAATGTTGTTGGAATAGACCTATAAAAATTGTTTGGAAAAATTATTTGTATAGACCTATAGAATTTTTTTAAATCATTGGAATAGGGAATATAAAAATAATGAGATAACTGAGGTTTAATCATATAACCTCTAAAATATATATCAATGAACTAACATCAATTCTATAATTATCATTGTCAACATAATGTGAAATTTATATATATCTATGTATATATTACCAAATAATTTATAATTTATATTTGTTGATACTATTTTAAAATATAATTCATAAATCATCTAGGTTCCTATGCTAACAATTATTTAAACTATCATTATAGAGCAATACGAATGATTTTCTGAACTGTTGGTCTAGGTCTACTGATTTATGGGACATATACAAATGGATTTCTGAAACCTTTGGGATAATTTTTTATAAAGAAAATATCAGAGTGGTTTTTTACAAAATATTTGTTATTGAGGGAACATATATTGGACATTTTTGAAATAACCATGTGTACATGGTTTTTATGGGGAACCTATGCCCATGATTTGTGTAAAACTATGGGTATTAGATTACTGTGAGGATCATATTCCCATGGTTTAGGAAATATTGTTGGTATTGGATTATTGTGTGGAACCTATACCCTTGGTCTTGAAAAAACCATGAGCATAGGGTATTAATGACTCACTAATACCAATAGTTTTTGAAAATACTCTGGGTTTAGAGTGTGAAAACGATGCTTATACCGTCAATTTTTGCAAAACTATCGGTATAGAATTTCATTAAGACACTTATCCCCATTATTTTGATAAAAATATGGGTATTGGAAGCCTATATTTTTTTTGTCCATTGGTATATTTTTTTTGATATAGTATATAAATCTAGAAGTGATTCCAGATCAACTATATGAAACATGTGTATTCTAATCCCAAACGGGAAATTGGAGAAGCCAAATTCACTATGGAAAATTGGTTCATCCTGAATCATTGTAATTATGGACATATTATTTAATCTTGACATAGGATGTAATTTTTATATATTTATAATGGTTCTATATTTTTATGTAATGTAGCCATAGTTCATGATTGATATATGCTGATTACTAACTGTTTTGGGTCATGATATCTAATGTGTTAATTTTTTATGTCATGAATCATGTTTGTGATCTACAAAAAGATGTGTATGATCATAATAAAATATGTTAATGATCACATAACATTATTATTATATTACTATTTGAAATTATTATTAACTGATATATCTTCTGTTTACCCTTACTCAGAATATGATCTTATCCATTCTTATGTTACTGTCCAAAGAAAATGATGAAGGTTATAGATTCAGTATGACTAGGAAGAGTACAATGTGTTAAGATATTTCTAAGATATATTGAACAACATTTTTGAAATATTTTAAGATTTTTTTTCCAGTCTATAATGATAGTAAAATATTTTTTTCATCAAGCATGTATTTGTGTAGTGTATGGAATATTTATCTAAAAATTTGAGATATTATTTTATGAAAAGTATAATATTCTCTAGTTGGTATCAATGTGATTTTTTAATTAAAATTTTGATACTAGGAATAATACAAAATATTTAGACCCCTGTGGTTATTTCTATCAATATTTATTGGGATATATCTAAGGATATGTCCAGTGTAGATTCAATATTTATGAAAATTTCATAGAATTTCATTAATTTATAGAGTGAGTAATTTAAATGAAAATACATAACATTAAGGGTACTAAAATTTGATATTCGTATAGAAAAAATTTTATATGTGGAAATAACTCTGAAATGGATCATTTATATGGACTCAATCATTACCTGGTTCCCAACAATAGTCCTTGTTTCACACCTCATCTGACAGTCTCATGGGATTTGCTATGTAAATTTAGAAACTCTTTATAAACTGTCATAATGGAGATAATGACCATGAATGAACATGGTTTAGAATAATTATATATATATTTAAAATATTTTTCATTTATTTAGATATCATACAATTGATTTTTCATTATTATGTGGATTCCCTGTACGATATTATAACTGACACTATGAATTTGGGTTATTGTACATTATAGGACCCCGATGTTACTAATTAAATCATAAATGTGATAGACACAGTAATAATGATAAATCAAATGGAATTATATCATTAGTGAAGGATATTTTAATTATTCCAAATATGTTAGGATGATATATGATAAAAAATATCAAACATAAAAAAACATGTGAAATCACTAAAAACGATATGGATGTTGTTCATAGAGTAATTAGGTAATAGTTACCATGGATGAATAAAGATTTATTTTCCTATTATCCATGAACGTGGTATGGAACACACATGTGAATTTCTTAAATTAATAATAATATTTTTTATGTTTGGTTGTGGAAGAAATTGAATATGGATTTTTATGGGAAAATAAATGTTTCAATTAATGAAATGGTTTGGAATATTAGTTTAAAATGATAAACATATGTGATGTATGTTTTAAATGTGTAATTTAAAGGAATTTTGGAGTTAAACATCCTATGTTTAAATCCTACAATGAGAATCAACATGGTGGTGGGAGTAGTTTTCATAATACTAATGATGAAGAGAGTGCAACATGAATATGAAACATATGGGTTATTCTAAAAGTATAACTTGTGTTAATCATATGAAGCATGGTTAAATTACGAATGATGAAAGAAAGTATTCATATTTCATATAATTGGTAATAGGCATTATGGAATAATATTATAAATACCAGTTAATGGGTTAATAAGGACGTTTAATGATGGAATATATTGTGTATTAGAATCCAAAAAATTATGTTATATGTGACAGGAATATTATAAGACTTTTTCTATAGTTGTTTACATTATTCATTTGAATGAATATAGTGAATGATGTCGATAATATAGAAAATTGATTTATTTAAAATGTGATATTTTATTGAAAACACATGATTAAGGCAATATAACCCTTAATATGACCACATAATTGAGGATTTTTTGATAAATGGGTATATTTTATCCATAACGTATTTTAATATACTATTAAATATATGGAATTTATACAATAATGTAATGTTTTATTAAATTTATGAGAATCTTTCATTTTTTCACGGAAGATATAATGCGATTCTAGTTATTACTAATATTTAGTAGAATATATGACCATGGTATTCAAAATTTTTTCTTTTCTACATTAAGAGATACATGATGATATTTTAATGCTTAATTTAATATTGATTTTCAAAAATTTATTTCAATTAATAATAAAAATTCAAGGGTCATAAGGATAAAAATTTATGGAATGATTTAATTTGAACTCTGGTAAAGATTGAAGAGATTAATGTATTACTTCAACATATACGGATTTATACATATGTGATAACTTGTGAAAACAATTTTGATGTGGTGACAATAACTTATATACGGAATAAATTATCATTATATTATAGATATTTTTGAGTAATTAGTTCATCAGTTATACAAATTTAATCATCCATTAGTAGAGTATGTGATGATGTGGAAATTGATCGACAAAAAACCAAAAAGTGAAATTTTATTGATGAAAAAATGAGATGGTATGAAAAGGTTTTAATTTTACCATGATTTTATTGATTGAAAAAATGGTATACTATCAGTTCGATCGTGCACCAAACCTATATAAATAATAGGATAAGTTACATGTATCAAACATGAGGAACTACATACCCGATCCACCACATTTTTTTAACTCATAGTGCACGCCACTGGAGGACGATATTTCCTATAATGAACAACTAGTATAGAATAAGGATCTTAAAATATTTTCAATGAAGAAAAACCACTCCCATGGCCAATATTTTTGGGTGAACACAATAGTCTAAAGTTTATTTTTGGGATCTTGGATATTTAATGAGGAATATGAATAATCAATTGTCTTTATTGAGGTGATGAATTTCAAGGTGGAACCCAATTTATGAGTTGAATAATATAACACCCTGAAATTTTGTAAATTTTTATCAAGTAAATTTAATTTCTTAGATATTTTTTATGAAATTATGAAAAGATATTATCTTAATTTAAAAGAAACAGTGATATTATAATGAATTACAAGAATTAGTTATTTTATCTTGCATTATGTAATAGAATTATTTTAATAAATTTAAATCTTGTTTTTTAATTGATAATATAATTAAGGATTGTACTGTATTTCTATTTCGTTAATGATTTGATAAAATATGTTCAATGGTACTAATAAATTGGAAAAAGTATTCAATATCAAGATCAACTTCTTAAAAAATACATGACTGGGGGGGGGGGGAACCCATTTTATCTTTATAATGTTGTGATACCAATGATAAAATGGTTTTTATGAAGGAATTGATATACCTTAATGTTTATGTAATATTTTATTTGAATGTAATTATGGATTTTTATGATTTGGGTTCATTATATTAATTATAGTAATATGGTCTCTGAAAAGGGACAACAAGAATTCCTGGTAAATACTACGTTCATCCAGTGTCGACAGGGTTCTTGAACACCCTACTAAAGAGAGATAACTGTGATGCACCTACTAGAGGTATAATTTAAATTTATATTTAGAACAAATTGTTTTACATAAATTATATTATATATAAATAATTGTGGCATATCATATATTAAACATTAAGTGTTAATATTTACATTTAGATATTATTGTATAAATAATGTATTTCCACTCTAATGTAGATCATATGATCGATTAAAATTATATTTTTGTTCTTAAGAAATAAAAAAATAATATTTTATATTCACTTCATGTAATATGGAAATTTGATGAAAATTATATAAGAAAAATAAAAATATGAAACATTCCTCATGAAAGAGAAATATATATAGTACTTATATTTCAATATGTTATTAGTCTTTGTCATAGAAGAATCAATCAACATTTTTATATTGATATTTATATTAAAATGTGATCTTATTAGAATAATTACAGCTATATATTTAGGGAAATGGTTTCATTTTCTTCTTATCTATCATCAACATTATTATGATCAATGATATCAACCTCTATTTATTAATCAATGGGTTTAATATTGTCATTCATGTTTATATCATCTCTCTAAACTAATTATTCACTATATGAAATCCATGTATGGGTTATTTCAAATGAACTTCATAAATCAATTCCTATAGTATAAGTGGAATAGTTTAATAACCCTTTTTATGATGTGTGGTTTCATGACGGGTATTTTACAATGAAAAACTCCTAATTATTGAGATCAATATTAAGTTTAGTGGATTTTTTAATGGGATCAAAATGTAACACATAATGATTTCAATAGAGGAACAAAACCATTGATAGTGAATATGACACAAACCATCAATATTATAAGTAAATTTGAACCATGAAAAATTAAAATTTATTTCTTTTCTAATAAATATAATATATTAAATATATGGAAGTTCATGAAACTCCAGGTTTAAATAAAACAAATTAATATATTAATATATTATTATTTAAACATTATTATTAAATCCTAATCATTTTTTTGGCATGCATAAATAAAATTTTATAATGTATGAAAATGATATTTTTCAAGTATGTATAAAATAAATATAGTGTATATAAATTGATTATAAATAAAATAAGTATCATTTGAAAGAAAAAAATGTTTTCTCAAAAGTTATATTTTTCTACAAAAAATGTATAATTGTGCTTTGTGAACGTAATTTCGAAATTATATTTATCACATCAAGAAAATTTATTTCAAATAATATTAATACATTACTATGTGAACATTTCATGTTCATATTTGGGTGAATTTATGAGAACAGTAAAAAATAAATTTTTTTGACGAATAGTGAAAATTAGAAATATTTTTGAAAACTACCATTTAGTTTTAATTATTATCAATGAAAAATTATATTGTAAATATATTTTATAGTGGAATTAGTAAAATTATAATATAATTTTACTAATTTATTTTAATGGAATCAATTTTATATTGAATTATGATATATGAACATTTTAAACATTAAAATTTTTTTATTTGGAAAACCCCCTTATCCATCGCATCTTTCGGACTAATATTTTATTGAATTCATCCACTTATATTAATTGAATTAGTAAAAATGGATTTTTTATCTATAATAATCATTATTTATATTATCTAATAAGTTTAACATAATTTTTACCATAATTAATAGTGTAAATAGTAAAAAAAATTGATACCATTGCTACAATGAAAATGGGTTTACCATGTGGTTTAACTTAAAATATAGTGACTGAAATAAGAAAAAACTTATCCAAATATAAATTAATATCCACAACAATACTATGGTCACATTATTCTATATTGTTATTTGTTTTTGGACTCTTTTCCATGAAATATATCTTAATGATATTTAATGTAAAGAAAAAGAATATGTCTCATCCTCTCGCTTAAACATTTAAAATATGTTTTTATATAAAGAAAACATAATGACATGAATAAATATAGTTATTAAATTTGATAATATTGAAATATATATCATATGGGAAATGTATTTTTAATTATTTGTAATTTTATAATTACAATTCATTCTTCAGTTACACCAACACATTAATTAATTAGTAAATTGAAAATTAAAATAAACGATACAAAAAATATTAAAATTAATATAAATTAAATTATTTTTTGTGTTAAATTAATTTGAAAGATAAATATATGATTTTATACTTGTTTAAAATAAAATATTCTAATTTCTTTTCTGTATTTATGATTTTTAAATTCAATATAACTAATCAATATCAAAATGGACATTATTGTTATATTATACCAAATGATATTTAATTAAATGATTTTAAATTATGAAAAATTATATCTTCGTGCATTTAAATTTTAAATGATTGAAAATATAATACAAGATAAATTAATTGACAAATTATTATTTTATATTTATTATATTGACCCTAGAAAAATAAACTTGTTGTTCCCACAATTATGGTTAAATTGGTGTTTTTTAACGTTGCATGCGCTTGAGATAAAATTTATTTTCCAGACACATTGGATTATTATTTGTTAAATTTGATTATATATTACCAATAATTTGGTTAAAATTGTATTATTTGTTTTTATTTTAGTCAAAATAGATAAATTACATAGATTAAAGTTAATATTCTAAAAAATATTAATGTTAAAAGTACGAAACCAAAGAAGATAATGAAAAAATACAGAATCATGTGTTTTAATGCAGTGGAGTTATTCATTGAACATATCACCCAAACACCATATCAACTATCAATTTTTTAGCCACATGTCATGGGAATGACATCCATTTATTGTATAGTTCAGTGTATTTGATAAATATTACTCCTTTTGAATTACAAAAAGGGTCTCACTACCATCACTTATTCACAGATATAAAATAGTTTTTCCCAATAACACAATTCCAATACCCATCCAAAAAATATATTTCCACATTATATATCTACTTTTATTCCCAAAATATTATCCCAAGGGCTATTAAGAAGCGAACCAAAGGAGGTTTCTCTAAGGGAAGGTAGATTATTCACTAAGGCCATTATTATTCATTGTTAACATAAGACCCTAAATTAGGTATGAAAAACATATATATATGAACATATGTATATATGAGATACTTTTATTTTATTGTATTTATGGAATAATACTTATTTATATTCACTATCCTCAAATGCGAATCAAAATCATTAACCATGTGTACGGAGGATTAACGATGAGGAACTGATCAAACTCATATTCGATAATGAATTCTAAAGATTTAAGATAATAACTGATTTAACACACACACACACAGATATATATATATATATATATATTATTTATTATATAATTATAGTCAGGTAGTTATGATATCACATATAACTTCGTATATTACATTCCATTTCTAATATATTAATGGCACTCGTATTCGTGGAGGACTACCACAACACGAAGTCATGTGATTCAATTTTCAATTTTGAATTACAAGAAATGTAATAATTAATAATTTAATTAATATATTTTTAATATATGAAATGATATAAATTAATTATAATTAATATAAAATACACTTCCATGTTATTTAACCCATTAAGGGAATTATATTGTCACTCTTCTGTGTTTACGACCTACCATTTCGGTAACGACCCAATATTTCATTAATAGAAATCCCTCTAGATCTAATTAAATGGCTCTTTATGTAAAATATTTATATGAAATGTTAACTTCTTGGGTTTTATGTTATGAATTGTTACCATTTATAATATATCCATTGAACAGTGATCACTTGATTAGTATAATTATAGAGTCTTAACAAATCCAATTTACTTAGACAAGGGAAGAGATGACCTCATCAATTAGAATTTCTCCATACAAAGCCCATTTTTTGAAGCTCAAAAAAGAGGGGGCATCATTGGGCTTCACTCTTGACCATGTCCAAGCCAAGCATCATCGTGTCATGCTCGATCTGATCCCCCTACAAGAGAAGTAGAAGTTGATAGAGATCACCACGCGTGCAATGTTATTGGTTCCACCCCAAGAGTCGGTCACCATCGTGCACCTTACCCTTAGGTCTTATGCAGTTGTTTTAAGGGGTTATGTAACAAATCCTTGGTACTATCGTTATGAACATTAATTTTGTATATAATAATGAATATACTTTCTTTTTAATATTGTTACCTTGTAAATAGTTTTTAAATAAAAAATAATATTTTTAGTTAGTGTTCAACTAAGAAAGAAATTTTTATGAATTAAAGTATTTTTGAAATAAATAATATTTTAATAAAATATTATTATTATTATTAAATTAATTTTTATTATATGTAAATGGTCATATAATATTTTGAATGCAATTGTAATTTTTATTAAGGGTTGAAATCCATTTTTGTCAAAACCCTCGAATTTTCGGTAAATGAGTGTTTTTATTTAAAAAGTGAAAATTAACATATTTAGAAAATTATTTAGATAAAATGAATATTATTTCTAAAATCAGGATGTTGAAATTATCCAACACTGAATTTTTCATAATTTTCTGAGACAGTCATGTTTTTGGATAAAAATTAAATTCTGATTAAATATATAATGTGTTTTTTGACATCATAATGACCTAATATTGATTTAATAAAATATTATATGCCTTTTGTTCGTCCAATATATGATTTATTATTAAAATAATGTTATTTTGGGTTTTCTTGACTTATTTTACAATGTATTAATGGACCCTTCAAGACTTATTATACATCTTGTATTTTTAAATTGTTTTCCTATGAAGTGTGACTCACCTCCACACAAGAAACCCCATAATTATGAGATGTTAAGACATTATAATTATAAAATATTTTTTTCCACTACCCGTTTCCAAAAAAATGGGAAAAAACCAAGAGATGGTTTGTGGTTTTGATTAGTTTAATTTGAGGTGTCCCAAACCTAAGTAATAAAGAATTCCCTCACCTTTCCTGTATAAACCAACCCATGATCCCACTTCTTCTCACTAAAAGACTTTTAAATTCATCCAAACCTCTAGAAGCCTCTCTCTATAATCCTCCCAAGGTTCCCCAAGTTCCCAAGAATCCACTCTCAAGCTTCTCTCAGGACTTTGGAAGCACACTTCCAAGTAAGGTGTTTTCTTCCGTTCTCAATTTTGTCAAATTTTCATAATATGTTTATACCCTTTTAATTTCAATTATAAATTTTGGGGTATGGTTTAGAACCTCCTCCATGCTGCCTTAATTATGTTTGAATGATAGTAGACCCCTTTCTCTCACATTAAATGCCTCCCATGTACACCTATTACAATCCCAAAATTTTGAAACAAATTTATCTCTCATCATTTAAATTCACGAAATTCATTTGTATCATGAATCTAATTTTTATTAAATTTGTTGTGAAATGTAACTATATAACACCCTTACTGTCCATGTCATGTTAATATGATGATACACTTCTTTCTCTCTCATCAACCATTTTAAAGAATTCTTACGTCGCGTCGTTACGCTACCGAAATTACACTGATTTTCCAAGACAATGACATTATGTTGTGAATTCCATGCCCATTTCTCTATCAAGGTTATTCACATTAATGAACATTTAAATACTGATTATAAATATTCATGTCAAAATTCCACATTCCTTTATTTTGTATTAAATTATGATGTTTAATGAATCCAAGTTATATGGTCCATGTGGCAGACTTATGCGTGAAATGAAATCTTTAAGAAGGGTGTGCCCATATAGCACTCCAATGCATTGGGTAAAGTATAGTATCCAGATATGTCATGTGCAATGGGTTTTTACTCATACTAATTAAAGTTCAATGAGTTTTTACTCGGTCTTCATGTTCAATGTGGAATTAATCATGCTCCATGTGTAATGAGTCTTGGCTCATGCTAATTCTATGTTATGTATTGATACCACATTTCAATGTTATGATTATCATGATTTATCATGCCTATATGTTATGTTTCCATTATGCTCTATTGATATACCTATTGTCTAACATGTATTGTATTCCTCATGTTATTCCATGATTATTCCTTTACTGGTGTTTATATCTCACCTATTTCTTATGCATGTCCTCAGGTTATCCAATTCAATGCTATGTACGATGGAATGAAGTGGTCATGTAAAGGAAGTTTTCAATAAAGATGTAGTATTTCAGGTTTCAAGTTGTTATGTAATGATCCTAATCCCCAAAGACACTAGACCTTTCGATCTTCTATTTTTTATCAATTGATGTTTATGTAATAAATAATGTTTAGTTGTGTAAAAATAGCAGGGTTTTTATAGTTGGTATTAGTGAGAGGTTTAGTAATATTTGGGATTAGGATTTGGAAACCCTAGTAAATATTTAGAGAAAAGACTATGTATATTATATACATCCTTAATTTTTGGGGTGTATTGAGTAAGTGTTTTATCAGGGAAATACATCCCTGTCTGGATGGGAGAAAGTAGAGGCAACTCTGGCACAGATGCACCTAGGGGTTAAAACCCCAACAAGGAGTTTTGGGGTTGACCTGGGGTATCTTGGTAAACGACAATGGGCCTTGATGCACTCTTGGATACAAAAATCCCTGAGATATGCTTTGGTATATTCACAAGCTTAGTATGAACACTTATTAAGGGAATTATAAAAAATGCCCCTACGAATATATGTTAGAAAGTAGATCATGGATAACATAGATTGAAGCCTATAGATTCCTAAGATAATGAAATAAAAGTAATTTATTATTAATCAGCATTTGTCTATGGATTACGCTTTATGTGTTACACCTAAAAGTCCTTTTATTGTAGACAATTTCCGGTAATAGGATTACTCGGGCTAAAAAATGATTGAAGATCAATGTGATGATTGTACTAATGAGATACCAAATCCAATGTGAGCAGAAATCATGATCATTGTCATGAATCTCTCTCAGCTAACTCAATATTTGAATAAAAACATGGGTCAAGAGGAAATTTCAACCCCCCCCCCCCTAGATAGAACATGTTTCTAATGATAGTTTCATGAGACAAAGGCCTCCTACTTTTAATTGATCATCTGATCGCTCAATCACTGAACAATGGGTCAACTCCATTGAAATAATCTTATCCATCCTTAAATGTTTTGAACAAGAGAATTTTCTCCTGTATTCTTAACTTATGGAGGGTGAAGCTGATCAATAGTGTATGTTGATCAAAAATAAGAAGCCTAAGGAGGAGATCGAGGAGTTGGAATAGAAGGATTTCCAGACAATGTTTTGTAATTAATATTTTCCGTGTACCCTCTTGCTTAAAATGGAAAGAGACTTCCATGACCTCAAGAAAAAATATGAAAATTCTGTTGGAATGTACGAGGAAAAATTCACAAGGCATGCATGATACACATCCGACATTGTCGTTACCCCCGAATGCAAGATTGATTGCTTGTTGGTGGTATGAAACCCAGCCTGGGAAAGCGTTGGCGATTCGTGACTTCAACATCTATGAGGAAATTGTCTGATGTTTCCTCAAGTTTGAAATGGAGATCAGAGAAACTCAAGGGTTTCATGGGGATAAGAAGCATTAGGTGGATTTCAATGTTGTCAGTCTGATGGATAAATCAAACATTGTTAAGAAGTACCAGCACCCCACATGCCAATGGTATGGAAAGAAGCACCCTTGAAATTTCCTGAAGGGGACGAGGAAATGATTTAGGTGTAGAATAGAAGGGAACCTAGCTATTTACTATCTGCAATAATGACCTATTTCTACGACTGAGGAGAGGAACATTTCGTTCGAACCACAATGCATGGTTCACTACTACAACTGAAAAGAACCAGGGCATCTTGAAAATCAGTTCAATAAGCCAAGGTTCTTAGGAGGCAACCAACAACCCCCAAGGAAGCAAGGGAGAGATTATACCATCACTACTACCGAAGTGAACCCTGACAACGAAGTGGTGACATGTACGCCAGTTATTCATTCAAGTATGGAGAATATAATTTTTTATTCAGGTTCTATGCATTCTTTTAAATATCGAAATTTTAGTAGAACAATCCCAGCACCATCACAAAATCATGGAAGTGAATATATTGGTGAGTACGAAAAAAGGGGAAATCATTGCATCCCATCAATATAACTCCTCCAATGTCATAATCTATAGATTAAACTTCCCAAAGAACCTCTTCATACTTCCTATGGTTGAATTTGAGGCAATTCATTGCATAGATTGGCTTTCCTTATATAGAGCCAACATAAATGGCCGGGAGAGGGAAACCACTCTACATTTGGAGAATCGACCCCCAATTAATTTCAAGTTAAAGGAGGAATATGAAATTTATTTAGCACCATCATCTCAAGTGTGGATACTAATTCCCTATTAGCATGCGTGTCTGGATCAAATGATTGATTCCATGGATGGAACCATACTTGAAGACATGCCTATTGTGAGGGAATTCAATGAAGCGTTTCCCAAGGAATTTTCTGTCCTTCCACCTAATATTGATGTTGAATTCACAATTGATCATATACTTGGGGCGTATAACATATCCAGAACTTCATATAGAATGGTTGTTTTGGAGCTCAAGGATCTGAACAAACAACTACATAAGAATATGCAAAAAAATGGTTTATATGCCCAAGTGTTTCACCATGGAGTGCACCAGTCTTCTTCGTTAAGAAAGACGGATGGGTAAATGTGCCTTCACATCTATTATCGTGAGATCTACAAAATCACGATAATGACCATGTATCCTCTCCCACAAATTGATGACTTGTTCGATCAGCTGTGTGGAGCACAAGACATCTCCAATTTGGATTTTCGGTCAGGATATTATCCAGTATGGGTGAGGAAGGCTTATATACCCAATATTGCTTTTTGTACAAGATATAGGCACAATGAATGCATAGTAATGCCTTTCAGACTCACTAATTCTCTGGAAATATTCAAGGACTTGATGAATTGAGTCTTTAGAGATTATCTCAACAAATTTTTTGTAGTATTTATAGATGATATTTTGATATACTCCAAAACCAAGGAGGATCATGAGGAGTATTTATGACATGTACTCGAGACCTTGTGAATGGAAAATCTCTATGAAAAGTATATCAAGTGTGAGTTCTGGTTGAAGGAGGTATCATTTTTGGGCCATATCATCACAAGCAATGGGATATTTGTGGATCCCTCCAAAAAAGATGCAATTGAGGGATGGAATCGGCCAACATCAGCAATATTTATCCGTAGATTCATGGGGCTTTCTTGATATTATCGATGATTTGTGTGAAATTTCTCATGATTTTCCAAACCTCATTCCAAGATAACTCGGAAGGGAGTAAAGATTGCATGGAGTGATGAATTTGAAGAAAGAATCATGTTGTTGAAAATGAGTCTTATCACGTTTCCTGTTCAGAAATTTCCCACAAGTTGATAAATTTTTTTTATATTTAGTGATTCTTAGAAAAAGGAATTGAGATGTGTGTTGATGAAAAATGACAAAGTCAGTACCTACACTTTAAGGAAATTGACTGTTCATGAACAAAACTATCCACCACATGACCTCAAGTTGGATGCAGTGATCTTTGTTTTGAATATTTGGCGGCATTATCTATTTGGGGAGAAGGGTGAAAGATATACGGAACACAAAATACTCAAGTATATATTCACACAGAATGTGTTGAAATGCACCAACGAAGATGGTTAGAGTTTATCAAAGACTACGACTCCTCAATCTATTACCACCTTGGGAAAGAGAACAAGGTAGTAGATTCCCTAAGTAGAAAGGACCCAGTGATTATATCATTGATGAGAATTTAAAAGGATCCAATATTTATTGACTTGATGAAGACGGATACAGTAATCATAATGAAGGGAACATTACCAATCCTTTCACAAATTATTTCCCAACTGTCACTTGTGGAAAGGATAAATGATGCACAAAAGGATGATGTGGTAATTCAGCAAAAGTGGAAGCTATCAGAAAAGGTAAATCATTGGATTTTAATGTTAATGATAAATGAATTATTAGATTTGGGAAAATACTATTTGTTACATAAATTCCGGAGCAGAAGAAGGAACTTTTGGATGATGCACATAGTTCAAATTTCTCTATTCACCCAGTAAACACAATGACATATCGAGATCTCTGAGAGCATTATTGTGGGGATAATATGAAGACGGATATCGCTGAATATATATAAAAGTTCTTGGTGTGTTAGCAAGTAAAGGAAGAGAGCCAGAGTCAAAGGGGATGATGCAACCATTCCCATACCAGAATAGAAATGGGAGAACATCACCATGGACATTGTCACAAAACTTTCGAAGATATCCAACGGCATCAATGCAATCTGGGATGTTGTGTATCATCTTACAAAGGCTATACACTTCATTTCTATTCGGTATGATTTCTCATTGGATCAACTGGCATAGATATATATCAGGGAAGTGGTAAGGATTCAGGGAGTACCACTATCTATTATTTCTGATCGAGATCCAGAGATTCACCTCTATGTTTAGGAAGATTCTTCTACATTATCTGAATAATGAACTGAACATCAGTACGTCCTATAATCCACAAACTGATGGAAAATCCGAGAAGACTATCCCAACACTTGACAACATGTTGAGAGCGTGCTCAATGGTATTTAATTGTCAATGGGATCCACATCTTCATGTGGTGGAGTTATCATATAATAACAGTTTATACTCTAGCATCCAAATGGCACTATATGAATCCCTTTATGGGAAAAGTTGTAGAACACCGGTGTGTTGGGATGAGGTCGGTGAGCATAAGCTGCATGGACAATAAATGGTCGAAAAAATATTGGAGATGGTGAAAAATATCTAGAAGCATATCAATGAAGCCTTGAGTCGACAGAAGAGTTATGAAGATAACTCTCGATGAGACCATGAGTTTATGGTTGGATACATTGTCTTTCTACGCATATCTCTGTGGAAGAAGGTCATGAGGTTTAGAAAGAAAGGGAAGTTAGTCCAAGGAAAATCAGCGCCTTTGAGATTCGTGATCGTGTCAGGACTGTGGCCTATTGACTAGAACTTCCACCTACAATGGCCAAATTACATGATGTCTTTCATTTATCCCTCTTAATTAAGTACATACCAGAACCTTCACATGTACTCTCTTCAGAGGTGGTAAAACTAGAGGACGATCTTTCATAAAAGAGGAAACCAATGAAGATCTTGGATTGTAGAGAAAATGTTCTACGAAATAAGACAATTCCCCCCATTGAGGTGATGTGGTGAAACCACATGTTTGAAGAAGTGACATGGGAATCATCGGAAATGATGAAGCAGAGTTACCCACATCAGTTTTAGTGTCGGAAAAGTAAATTTTGAGGGAGAAATTTTATAAGGGGGGAAGATTGTAACGACCCAAACATTCATTAATGGAAATCCCCCTTGATCTAATAAAATGTCTCTTTATGTAAAATTCATATATAAAATATCAACATTTTGGTTTTATGTTATTAATTGGGACCATTACTAATATAGCTATTGAATAGTGATCACACAATTAGTATAAATATAGGGTTTTAAAAAATCCATTTTATGTAGACAGAGGAAGAGATGGCCTCATCCAGTAGAATTTCTCCTTACAAAGCCCATTTGTCAGAGCTCATAAAAGAGGTGGCGTCGTTGGGAATTGCTCCTGACCATGCCCAATTCGAGCTTCATAATGTCAAGCTCGACCAGGACCTCTTACGAGAGAAGTGGAAGTTGATATAGATCACAATTTGTGCCATGTTATTCATGCCACTGCAAGAGTCTATCACCATCGCTCACCTTACCAATAGGTATTTTGTGGCTTTTTTAAAGGGGTTTGTAACAAATCCTATGTACTATGGATATGTACATTATTTTTTTTATAATAATTAATATAAGTTCCTTTTATTGTTGTTAACTTTTAAATAGATTTTAATGCACAAATAGTATTTTAAGGTAGTGTTCAGCTAAGAAAGCTATTTTGACCAATTAATGTATTTTTGAATTAGATAAAATTTTATGAAAATATAATAATAATTATTAAAATATTTTTTATTAAATATAAATAATCATATAATATTATGAATGCAATTGTAATTTTTATAATGTATAGAATGCCATTTTGGTCAAAACCCATGATCTTTAGATAAACATCAGTGTTTATTTTAAAAGTGAATATTAACATATTTAGAAAATCATTTAGATAAAATGAATATTATTTCTGGAATCTGGATATTGAAATTTTTCTAATGGTGAATTTTTCATAATTTTCAAGGACATTCAATTTTTTGTTAAAAAATAAAATACTGATTAAATATATAATCTGTTTTATGACATCATAATGACCCAATAGTTATGTACTAAAATACTACAATAAATATTTTCCGGAAATATATATTTTACCATTAAAATAATGTGATTTTGGGTTTGTTTTACTTGTTTTACAAAGCATTAATGGAACTTTAATGACTTATTAAACATCTTGTCTTTTTAAATTGTTTTATTTGGGAGTGTGACTCACCTACACATAAGCAACCCCATTATTTTGTGAAGTTCGGATTTTGGACTTATAAAATATGGTTTTCCACTTCCCTTTTCCAACTACCATGGGAAATAACCATTGAATGTTTTTTGTCTTGGATTAGTTTTATTTGAGGTGTCCTAATCCTAAATAATAACAAATTTCCACACCATTCCTATATAAACCCACCCAAGATCCCACTTCTTACTCACTCAATGACTTTGGAGTTCCGCCAAACTCAGCCCTCCTCTATCTATAATCCTTACAATGTGCCCCAAGCTCCCATGAATTCTCTCTCAAGCCTCTCTCAAGCCACTGGAAGCACACTTAAAAGTAATGACTTTTCCCCATTTCTCATTTTTGACCAATTGTCTTAAAGTTGTTATGACATTTTAATTTAAATTATAAATAATGGGGTATGGTTTAGCACCTCCTACAGACTTTATATTTATGTTGGAATGATGGGAGAACCCTTTCTCCTCATTAAAAGCCTCTAATGTACACATGTTACAATGCCGAAATTTCGAAAGGAATTTCTCTCTCCTCATTTACATTCAAGCAATTCTTTTGTATCATGAATCTAATTTCCATAAAATTCGTTGGTACATGTAATTACATGACCCCCTTACTGTACATGCCATGTAAATATTATGATACACTACATTCCCTCTCATGAACCATTTTTATGAATTCTTACGTCACGTCGTTACACTGCCGAAATTGCACCGATAATCCAAACCAATGCCATTGTGTTGTGAAAACCATGCTGATTTCTCTATCAAGGGTATTCACATTTATGAAAATTTAATTATTGATTATATTGATTCATATATGAATTCCACATTCCATTATCATGGAATAAATGATTATGTTTTAAGATTCCATGTTATATAATTCATGTGGGACACTTATGTGTGAAATAGAATGTATAAGAAGGGTGCTCCCTTATAGAGCTCCAAAGCATTGGGTAAAATATATTATCATGATACGTCATGTGCAATTATTGTTGACTCATGATAATTCATGGGAAACATTTTTTTACTCATGCTTCATGTTCAATGAGGATTTACTCATGCTCCATGTGCAAGGAGCGTTTTCTCATGGTAATTCCTTGTTAAGTGTTGTTGCGACATTTACATGTTATGATTATCATGATTTATCATACCTTTATGTTTATGATTACATGGTGATCTATTGATATGTCTATTGTCTAAAATTTATTGTATTCCTCATTTTATTCCATTATTATTCCCTTACTAGGCTTTATAGCTCACCCTTTTCTTATGCATGTTCTCAGGTTATCCCATGGAATGCTTAGTATGAGAAAATTTAGTGGTCATGTAAAAGATGTTTTCAATTAAAATATTATACTTAATATTTTAAGTTGTTATGTAATGATCCTAATCCCCAAATACACTAGTCTTCTCGATATGCTATGTTTTATCAAGTGAAGTTTATGTAATAAATTGTGTTTAATTGTGTAAAAAATAAGGGTTGTTATAGTCTCCATAAATCGATGCATTTCATCTTCAACAATAACGAATTTTAATAAAGCTATATCTATTGAAAACAATAATATTTATAAAATTAATTTATACTTGTTATAATTAATCTATATCAATTGAACATTTAATAAAATAGTCATGAAAAATCATTCATTAGAAAACAAGGAAACTAACACCGAAATTTTGTAGAATAATAAAATATAATTAGAAAAGGTAGAAAATTTTAATAATAGGATCATATATAAAATGATCTATATGAATCTTGTTCTATAATAATTATATAAGACTATTTTATTATACATGAATTTTGGACTCAAATATAGAATGTCTCACATGAGTTATGGGTATCTCATCTCAATTTTACATTCATGAAACATATCCTATATATACCACATATTCAATTACATGGTGTATTTAATTTACATTTTGATTTGTTATGTAATGAATAAATTTTTTTATTTTTTTAAAAAATTCATTTTATGTTATCTCTTTCTTCTGGCTTCTATTTCAAAAGTTACCATAGAGGTAAGAGTTTATTTCACAATCTCATCACTATCTGAGATTAGTTATGTTTATGTATCCCTTGGAGGATTTATGTTATTCTAATATAAATATATTTTATTATCTTGTTGTTATTAATGAATGATTAAATTAATTATAACATGTTTCTACACATTATTCATTAAAATGATAGATATTTCTTTTGAATAAAATTAATACTTCATTTCTCTCAAAAGTTGAAAATATTTTTTCATCAATATCCATGTTTGGTAATATAAGATTTAAATAAAAATTTAAACCTTTCAAAATGATTCATTAATGTCATTTTTACCCAATTTTAATTTTCTATGATTTTTCTTAAAATTAATATTCCTGTTTGTTTTGAATATAAGGCCCATTTGGAATAAACTGAAAATGTAAAAGTAATAATTGTTTTCATTTGTATGACACAGATATAATTTCATGCCATTATGTCCAATAAATACATTAATGTTACATTATATGATCCAAAATTTATTTTAAATGAATAATTTATTGAATATAATATTTTAACATTTATTTTAAGAAAACATCAAGGTGAAAAGGTTTTTTTATTTGAAAACCTTTTAAATGACATTTATAAGAAATTTGTACTCATCCCCCACATCGTCCCTTTAATGTGATTATAATACACTATGTAAAATATGTTTTAATTCACCCTTATTCATTTTTTGGTTGGATAATGACCAGTTCAAATGGGGATATAAATTGTTCTTAGCATTCAAAATATTACTTTGGATGTTTTACGATTATGTTATTTTGGGGGTTAGTATTTAAATATCTTATGTTAGTATTTGAATATGAATGTTTATGTTGTTTTGGTTTCATTAATTTCATATATTTTTTGAATTGGATATTTTATGTGATGTTTGGGGATTGATTATAAATAATCCCTTAATGCATCAGTAGTTCTCATGAGAAAAACAAGACTGGGTTTTGTAATAGGTTATACCAATATATTTAGATGTATTGGCACATTCCCTAAACGGTATGTTTTAGATGTCTAAAATTATGAATTCCAAAAATAGGAATTCAGTAATTGATATTTCCTATGATTATTAAATTTCTTAGAATTTCAATTTCAAATATTAATGATAATGTTATTATTTATGTATAATTAATTCATCATCATTTATTCATGTCGTATTATCCTCATATTATTGATTTAATTACATTTTTTCAGTTATATTTCAGTAAATATTGATTAGACCTACTTTGTTCATGATAAAATCAATTATATTATTACCCATATAAATCATTTGAAATCAACCCTTTCTTATGTTTTATTTTCCCCAAGATAACCAAACGTGTATGTTGCTTTATATGTTCAGATATGATTAAGGAAAGAGCAGTACAGTCAAAAAAAATATGATATACTTTTGTTTTCAATTGTAATGTTAGATTACAATATGTATCTCGGATATAGATACAACTAAACTAATCAATTTTTGAGATGAGATTAAATATATATATTCCATTGTAAAAAATGAAACCACAAACTCTACGGAACTAGGGTCGATGTATTTACAATTAAAACCCCTTTTATGGTTTTAAGTGAATTGATTTCCTGGTGATTTAAATATTTTACTAGTATTATAACGAATTCACTGTTATAAATTATATAAATATTTATATAAATATATGGTTTTATGTTATGTTAATTATGTTTTATTAGATAGAAGAAAAATGATAATAAATATGGTTAAATATGCATTCACTGACAATGTGATATTTTTGAAGATATTAATTTTTATGCTAATGATTTCCTTTTAGGAATGTATCTAAAGTTTAATCATGATATTTTAGTGAGTCTATCTACATTATATGGTTATATAGTGAATAATAATTATGATTTGTGATATTTTTTTGATGCCTTATTAGAGAAGGGTGTTTATAACCGTTATATTTTTAATGTTTTTTAATATGAAGAATTATTTCAGAATATTGAAATTACGTTTTGGGGATATAATCTCAAAGGTATGATATCTACTTTGAGTATCACACATTACATAATGAAGCAGGTATTGTGGATAATTTTTATTTAGGGTTATTTATTTCAGGATAAATTTATTTTGAGAATTTGTTCCCATTCTATAAAATATAAAGTAAATTGTGTTGTATCATCATATAAATTTTTATATATATTTTATATTGTCTTACATAGTCATAACCATTTTTTGGATCATATATAATGAATGTAGGAATAGATTAGTTTTTTTATTATATATGATTTTGTAGAAGATCATTTGATAAATTTAATTGCGAAAAATTCAATTTCCATACTAATTGTCTAGGGAATAGTATGATAATATACGGTGAAAATATTATTGGATGAGATTACACATTTTTAGAAAAAATATTTCAAAATATTTTTATTTTAGATTTTAATGAAATTTATCTTCTATTGAAAAATGATTTGTAGTAAAAGGAAATACATTTACCACTATTTACAATTAATAGATGGTCATTCCACCCATCATTGATTTATGGTTTTTTTGGTAATATACATTCTCTTGATCAGGTTCTATATCACACTATATTTTCCATTGGGTATTATTTTTCTCCTCCACATCTATATTTTCCGATCCCCCTGATGATTTATTATTTGAAACATATTTTTGATTTATTGCAAATATCCTTCATCATTTACTTTCCCTCATTTGAAGAGGTAGTTCTATTATCCCTTATTATTATATGGCTTATCCACAATGGAAATTTTCAAATGCAAAAAAATAAATAAAGTGAACTTGTTCTAATTAAGTGTGCTTAATTCTTTTACGGGGATCTATGTAACCCCATGACATATTAAAATAAGAAGAATATTTTTATAGCGTGTATGATATAGAACATTTATCCTAAACGAACAGTGAAATATTATTATTGTAACATGAATAATATAAAATATCAATTAAATTGGTAGATACAAACAATATTTATTACAATATACAATATATATAATGTTTTTACCCTATAAAATACTATGGATAAATTCAATGGTGTAACATCCTTGTTAATTATATAATAAGACATTTGCATATGTATTAATATTTAGGAATAAGATATTAATATTATGTTAATGAGGATACTTTTTCAAATAACATACTTTACATGTAGCATTGCGTTTCTCTAAAGTCTTACGTTGCACACAACACAGAGTTATACCGATAAATAATAAAATAATTTTATTATTATTTTAAATGGTAGTTAACTCAAAGACATTATATTTGAGAGAATGAATAGAACTAACTAAAATATGATAGAATTTTTTTGTTTAATGTTTATACACTTATCCAGTATTTATTAGAGGATAAAAATGAGAATGGATCCAATTATAAGAAAAAAATACATTAAAAATTTAAAAAGGTTGTTTTACAGCCTTTTGGTAGTAAACCCTTTTTAAAAAATTATTTCTCAATTTTATATGTTATATTTATCAAAATAATATTTTTTTGGAAGCGAGATTTAAATATTTATTTTTGTTGTTGTTTTGGTGTCGTTATGAAAAAATTCAATTCTAATGAATAGTGAAAAATAATTCATTTTAATTCAAAACTACTTTTTATTCTAATTTATTTATATTGTTAGATTTTAATTTTCATTTGATTTAAACTCTAATTGGATTATGTTTTTATCATTTAATCAGAAGATAGTCCTTGTATGTAATTTTACCTTGAAATTTGATATAAACTGTTGTCAATATTTTGATGGTTTTTCAATTTAAAACTATATTTACTCATTTTGACACGAAGAATTAATTTGAAAATAATTACTAAAACGTTAATGTATGAAATTTGGGAAAATGGAATCAATATTTGGAATCACAATGTCTAGACTGAGTAAATAGGTACATTTTATTTTATGACATTATGAATGTTAACTTTAGTAATTAATTTTATTTACCACAGTTAAAGGGTTTATTAGGTACATTAGGAGAAAATATGATTATAATAATATAAAACTACCCTACCATGGGTTATAATTTTAGTATATGCGAAATGGGTGACCAAAAAAATCCTTATGTTTTAATTTTGGCATTTTGGAGCCACTTGGGGGTGATAATGAAATGTTAGAATAATTAATTTAAAGTAAAGATAAATATAACATAAACATGTATCTTTTTACTAAAACAATTTTAATATATTTTTTTTATAAATAATCTATTTGACTATATATATTAATGAAAAATATTTTTATATTACCAAAATAAATATATTTTATTTATACATTTAGGCATTAATTAAATAAATATATTTAGGACATAATGGTGATGTAGTGATTACTATATAAAAGCAAGATTCAAATAAATGATATTATAAATATTAAAATAATTATAATTTAAAAATTTTGATGTCATCTATGAAAGTTTTGTATTATTATGACAAGTTATATTTTTTTAATTTTTTTTAAATTAATCATGTTGTTATGATCCTAAAAAATCATTTACTAAATATTGTCAAAATTGACATAAATTAGTTTTTTTATTACAAAATTACAATTTTATTAAATGATATAATAGTCATTAAATTATATGATTTATAAAAATTTCATTGTTAATGTTAAATAATTAATTAATTATACATTTTAGGTTCCATTGAAATTTTATAGTAAATATATTATCCATATAGTGTAAATATACAAGAAGACATGCAAAGAGTTAGATTATTTAACAAAGGGTTAATGCCAATAATAAGGTCAAATTTTTGACATAAACATGTCTACAACCAATTTATTGAGAGTTTTTCAACCCTTAATAATCTTATCATATAATTATTTAACATTGGATCTACTAAAATTTTAATATAAAATAATAAGAAAATAGTATTTCTAATCTATCTTAAACATCACCTCTTATGTCATATAAACAAACACCATGTCTTCCCACATAATCACACCTATCAGTACCCCTTTATTATAAAAATTATTCTTAAATAATCTCTCAAAATAACTAAATTCCTTTTAGAAGCAATACCTTGAGGAGAAGGAAATTCATGAAATCATTTTGACTCAAATCAAAAGGAGATTCCAGATTTATTGGTAATATATCCCCTAAATCTCATTTCTTTTATATTCCTTGTCCAATCCCATAACCTATTTTTATTCCATTATTTTATATAAACACCAATATCATCAATATAATAAGATTCGTTAATCTATGTTTTCTTTCATCCCTTACACACACCTCCATCTAATTGATATAGAACATGATATTTCTTTGTACAGTGAACTACTGCCACATGAAACGATGATTGATCAATTTTATCCTAATATATCTCATGTTAAACATTATTATTTAACTATATTTATATATGATATATATTATATTTATATAATCTCTATTATTATTTCAGTATTAATTACAACATACCTTTAATCTTTATATTGTGTGTAAATATGTTAATTTCATGTGAGGATGTATTGATTATCGCATCTCAAAGTGATATCACTCATTCATGACATACATAGAACTTATAAAAGATGTTCTTAATGAAAATATGTAACATATATAACAAATTTATTATAATGAAATTATAATATTCTAAGGTATAATTTATTTCTTATTCCTTTAATAGAATGGTGAAATAAATGTACCATTCATGAGTACGAACGACCTACTATCTCCCTAAATGGTGAATTTCATTTATTTTATCCAAATGGTAAGTACTACAATGAATAAAAATATATTGGATATATATGATATTAAATCGTGAATAAAATTATAGAGATAATGTCCATATTATCACATAGAAATTTATTTATCAAAATAAGATCATTTTTGACTCATGTACCGAACATCGACAAAATTTCCTTTATGAACTCAAGTAATTTAATAATTTATATAAAATTGTCAAAAGAAATAGAAATTTCATAATAATTAAAAAAAATAATGAATATAAAATTTCCCAATTTTCATTACATAAAAATATATAGAACGAGCATGATAAGTCGGACTCGAGGTAAGGGAAGTCATAAATAAATCATAATTCATTAAGTTAAATATCCATGTCATTGGATTTGTCTTTCCATGAATGTATGGGAAGTCATAAATAAATCTTAATTCATTAAGTCAAATATCCCTGTCATTGGATTTGTCTTTCCATGAATACCAGTGAATAACATATGATTGTTTTACAAAACATATCCACTTATATTGGTTTTATTAATATTGTTAACACATATTTATGTCATTTATTTCTAATTAATCTAATGATGTGATATTTGTATGGGACGTCATCTCAATCTCATTTCAACAAGGCATATCTTGAGGAGATAAACCATTATTTCTTTATAAAGTATATATATAACCAATTTTATATTACATATCAATATTTTATATATACTCATGATATTTAATTTCTTTTAATCTAATTAACATTAATGTGGCGTATAACATGAATTATCAAAATTTCAAAGTACAGTTTATAAAAAACATCATTTTAAATGTATTAAAGATTTAATTTTCTAAAGAAATATAATTCATTTACAAGTTTAAAATATTATTTTAATAACTTATCTATATGAAAATTAATTTTTATAAGTGTAAATTAATTTCAATATTTTCCAAGAGGAATAAGACACTTTTATTCAAAAATTATCTTTTAAAATGTTTTAATTTTGTTTTAAAAGGGGATTGATTATTTCAATAACATTGATTATTTTTAATATATATGTCATGATTTTCATTTTCATTAATTTATTTATATTTACATTACATGTTTATAATTTTATTTTCTAAAAACAAGTTATCATTTAAAAGTGCACAAATTTTTAGGAATGAAAAACAATTTCAATGTGGAAATGTTATTTTTTTATGGTTGTTTTATGTGTTTTGATAATGTTATGGTCCATGGTTATTTATTATGTATATGGGTGGTTACATGATAATACAAAGGAATTTGAGACCATGAAATCTCTCAAACTCATTAGGTAATGTGATGGAGGTAAATGATATGGTTTCTCATAAGTGATTTAGAGAATATACTATGATGGGTATTCCAAACGTAACCATGAAGGATAATCCATATTTAGATATGAATGGAAAAATTTATGTATGATATGGATGGAAAAAGTTAACTTTTTGTGATTTTATTTCATTTACATTCTCTATAATCGTATTATTTCAAGATGTATGTTAAGGACGCTATTATTTATATGTGAAAAGTACAATTTCATTATTTCGTATATATTCATGGACTAACGTTTTCATTCTTTATTTATCCCATATGGATTTTTTACTCTCATCCAATGTTATTTATTTTTTTCAAAGGTTATTAGGATAGTTAAAAGAAGGAATAATTAATGTTTATTTTAATCAGGAAAATAATACATGATTTATTTAATGAGATATAATTTGTGAAAAAATTGATATTGAGTGGAAGAGTATACAGTTTACATTTTGAGTTGTTATGTAGTTGTTGTGGCCTAATTCGATAAACTATAGACCAAAAAATATCATGGATGTAAATTAAAGTAAAATAATTGGTTTATCTCATGATTATGTACATTTTTAATGTTGTGGCCTTATAATTTGAATTAATAATTTTTTTTATTAATGTTATATTATAGTAAAGAAATGTTTCCATCAAACTTGATCTATGATTCATTTAATGAGAAAAAAATTTGATTTTTTAAAAGTTTAGACAATATATTTTATAATATTTATATCAATTTGTAAATAATAATTTAAATGTCAAAATTGTGTAATTTTTTTTATTTCCAAATAATATTTAAATTAGGATGAACAAAAAAATTCTGATTTTTATTTGTAACTATATATTAGCTTCAATATTTATTTATTTTACATTTAATATATAATATATAATATTTTATTAAAGTTAATATTTTAATCATATATTATAAATAATTCAATTATTTACATTGGACCCCATTTAATGATTGAATTTTTATAAATCTATTTTTTACATAAAAAATGTTTTTCTTGGAAAACACTTTTTCATTACATTATATGGCTATATATTAATTTAATTTCAACAACATATAGAAATTATTTCCTAAAAAATTTATTCAATATTTGGAATCATGATTATTTTATTTTTTCAATTGGTCCCCTTTATTTTTCTTTAAATTGATTTATAACCAAAGTAAATTCTTATCAGTATATTATGATTAAACTGAGAGAAACATAGTTAAAAATTTCATAAGGCATTAAATTATTTTCGAAATATGAATTTTTCATATTATATGAGTTGTTTTCATGAATTTTGGTCTCTTTCTCTTATATAGCTACACTCAGTGACATGTTTTGCAGATTATGAACATTAAAATGAATAAATTAATAGATAAAGATAAAAACCGACACTCTTAACACGAATATCACTTATATTATATCATAAGAGTAAAATGATGTTACATTATGTTAGAAATGATAATTTTAAATATAAATTAATTGTATTTATCATAATAATATATTTTAATTTTGTACTAATTAAATAAATAACCATAATACTTATGCAACATTGATAAAAAATTAATTAAATTATAGAATATTTTAGTAAATAATTTTAAAAATAACAAATGGATGTTCTCTGAAAATTTATTATCACTTATGAATAGTTTAAATAAATATAGAGAATTAAATATGCATAATTTTTTTTTAATCTAATTACATTTCATTAATGTTGTGTTCTATGTGAAATAATGTGAATAGAGTCTAAAACGACATTGAAAATATTTCTTGAAAATAATTTTTTAATAAATTATATTAAGTGCATAATAATCATAAAATTGGAAGTGGTTGATGATAAGCTCTAAAAATAGTATTCATTTTTCAAATTTTTTACAAATGTTACCAGACATGTATAATTATAATCATTTATGACTAAAAAAGAATTTACAACAGTTATGGTTAAAATAAGTTAACATTGGGTTTGAAACAAAAGATATGGCCTAAAACACCACATAACATGGTCCAAATTTCAGAGTTATATGTTACTTCAACCATATAAATATATAAAATTGATTATTTTTTATATGGAATAATTTTTGTTAATAATTATTCTATGATATATTAATATTTTAAAAATTCCTACAGTGCCCCTCAGACCCATTATAATAAGACGCCCCTTTCTTGTATTTCATAACAAAACATTGATCTATATTGGTTAAAAAACCATAATAATAAATATTTTAAACATCTGTAGAAATTATTTATAGGTTCTGGTATTCATAGAATTTATTTCTATGTGTCCTTTAGATGTAATATAATGGATGATTACGAAGAAAGATATAATATCCATTACTAATTAAATAAAAATTCAGTATTCTTATAATTCTTCTAAATTTTATGTATCTTTTATTAAATAATAAATAAAATATTATAAATACGCAGATATTTAGTTATTATTATTATGGGGAAACCATTTTCCATGTTATTTCTATCCCACGAAAAAGTGAGAATATTGGTCTTACATACATACTACATACCGTCCTTACATTGTGGTGTAACCTGTCTTACATCACCATTTTACAAAGATGGGTTTGAAGAAATATATGAATAATATATATGATATATTATAAATAAATATTCCTGTTGAATTATAAATTCATGTCTTCTATATTAACTCCCAATCTATTGGAAAAAATAATGATTAAAGTGCACATGTGTGGAATATAACCTATACAGAATGATACAAAATATTTTTTATTAAACCTAAGAATAATGGAAATATGAGTAAATTTAATGAATATATGTTTCATATATGATATATTAACTATTTTTAAGCGTTATTTATTTATTATCTTTTTTTGTCTGTTAAAATGTGAAAACTACATTTATACATACATACAACCTAGAATTTCAATGAAAGGTGTAATTCATTTTTCTTTCTCAAACATTCAAGGTTGATTAAAAATATTTCTATAATTAATATATATGATACTTATATAATTATTATAATTTGGATTATTTTTTAAACAATTATCAATATATAAGTCCACGATGTACTAAAATGAAACGTAGATGAAAAATGAGAATATTAACACATATAAATAGTGATTTTAATACATAATTATTAATACATGGGTATTGAAATAGTATAAGTGTAATGTATATTTTTATAGGTTATAAGAATTAAAATGAATATGGTATTGAATTAAAATAAATTATAATTTATTAAATTTGTGTTATAAATCCATTACGTAGCTATTCGAATATATGGTGAAGATAATATAAACTAAATTTTTTACATCTATGATGCATATTCCATATTATGGTAATATTTACATCTAAAATGTATATAATTTCCCTTTTATTTTACTTATAATGAATCATTTTATATTATTTTTATTTAATGATAATTTGATATTATTTCCATAATGGGTGATATGCTACTATTTTTTCAAAATGGTAATAGTTTATTTTAGGAGTACATCATTATTTTGGATTATTTGTGTTCAAGTTTCAATTTGGAGAATTAAATAATCTGAAAATCATAAACCAATTCTAATTTATGATTATCTAGTTATTTTTTATTAATTAAATGTCTTCAATTACTTTTAAACTACTATATAATTAATAGATCAAAATAAACTTTTTAAGGAGAACAAACATTATTTTCTATACAGTAAGGAATATTTTTCTCCCATGTCCTTAATTTCACTAAAATGGTTTATATAATTTTGTTCATATTATCCAAGGAATTATTGATTACCAAAATATCGATTTCTGAAATTTTATAATATTTTTTAAGATGATAATTTTTTAATTTAATTAATAAAGTACATTATGAATTTTTCATTAAAATGTGAGTGAAGTTATTATTTTAACTTATATGAAATGAATATAATTTAGTTCCATTATGACCACATAATGTTTTGAAACATAAATTATATTTTTCCATCATTCTTTTCTGATATAATTTTTCCCAAATATTCTATAACAAATTAATTTAGATTATTTAATTCCAAAGTGAAACGTTGATTTCCCTCCAACATTTGTTAATGATAATATTATAGTATTTATTAGCACAAATGGAAAACAATTAGTATACATATTCCTTACCAAATATATGGTTGAATAATATAATAAATACTGTTTATTAATAGGGTTAATGATCTTCATTACTAGGTATTAAATTGACATATAGTACGTTATTACATCATATATGTATTGTTTTTTTTAATAATTTATAATTAACTTTGTTTTATTTTTTATACATATGATGAATGAATCAGACATAGTAACTATTGGATGGAACCTATTTTAGATCCTTTATGAGTCGGTAGTTATCATTATACTAACAATTTTAATTATTTGGTAGAGGCCTTTCACATTTATGAATTATGCCCTTGTAAGAGGCATTGATATTTTTTTATGATGAATAGAATTATGAATTACCCCATTATGTGATTTTTATTTATTCCCATGTGATTAATTGAATAGTTAGGGTATTCAATGATAAGATTCCAACTCTTGTGATTTGTTACATGGAATTATATGATCTTTATATATTCCGTCCATATTATTCTTCATGATTATGTTATTGATTAAATATAATTTTTTCAGTTATTCCCCATACCATATTGATTATGATTTATTTACTAAAGATAGATTTCATGATATATAATCCTTAATGTGAGAACCCTGATCTTCTTCCCTGGTATGTTTTTCCTTTTCTGGTCATTTTTTGAGAAAAGTGGAAATTCTGTAATTTTTCTATGTACACATCGAGTACTTTATGTGTACACACCTTGTACTGCCTTACAACATCAGGCTATGTGTTGGTCGTGTTGTAGCCACACACATGAACATATACTTCAAAAGTAAACATAGTGAATTTTTTTTCATTACACGCACCTAGGTCAATTCTGACGGCCAGAACACCCTCCTTCTAGGTCTCTTTCGTCCATGAGAGTTTGTACGACCACATATCTTCGATGAGCCCCCAAGCCCCTATCCATCCTCCTATTCAAACACCTTTTATTGCGTTGGAATCACATTGGTGAGTTCTCTATTCTCCTAGAGTTTAATCTTCTGATTCCTCTTCTTTTCCATGTTATTGTTGGTTGAATGTTAAATATATTTTCTCAGATCTATGACATTCTAAGGGGATTCATGTTTCGAGGTTCACGTATATAGATCTCATAACTCCGAGGTAGGTGTTTTGTTCCTTTATATTGAAGGTATTTGAGTTTTATGTGCAAATTTTCCCAACACCCATGAACGGGGGGTTGCGTGTTTATCGTTCAAGCCCTATTGTTTATCTACTATACTGGTATGCCTGAGTAGATAATTATTGTTTATGAATAGTGTGAATAGTTGTGCTTTGGATGTATTGAACATGCATTTTTTTGCCTATTTTTACCTTTGGGTCTTATTTGCCTGTTAGGCTGCGGTTTACTTTCCCATGCCTACTATTATATGATGGTGTCACTGTTGTTCTATTATATTGTTGTGTAGTATCATTCTAGCCATATACTTCATGAGGTATACCTTGATCGTTACGCGCTGATACACTTACTTGACTTATACAGGGTCATGACAACATAGTGTATAGACCATTGGGAGAATCGACATTGAGGGCTTCTCCAAAGTGTCTTATAATTTGCGATGTGTGACCACAAGGGGAATTGATGATGAGTGCTTCCCCAGAGTGTCTGTAGTTCCTTAATGAGGGCCATAGAGGGAATGAGACGTTGAGTGCTTCCCTAGAGTGCCTTTAGTATCGTTATCAGACTATAGGGGGAAATCAGAGTGAGTTCATTCACAGAGAGTCTATGATTAAACTAAACCAGTGGGGTTTGACTACGTGTACTGCCCAGAGGGTTTCTTGTACATGTTCGGTAGGACCAGAGGGGATAGACTGTGATAACTTCCCAGTGGGTTACCGTGAGTTTATCTTCTTGATTTTGTTTCTAGGTAGGACCAGAGGGGGATGGCTATGGGTACATCCTAGAGGGTTACCTGTTTTTATTAACCTAATATGATTAGTTGTTGCATATTGTCTGGTGATTTGAATGCTTCGAATTGTGGATTTTTTAGTGCTGAGTACTTCCTTGTTTACTACCTTATGTAATTTACCAGCCATATACTTATTGACTATTAGGCATAGATCCTGTGGTGGTTTCCTACGGGTATTTAGTCTCACACCCTGTTTGGGTCATTCTTTTGGGCCCAAATAGATTATATTATTGTAGTTATAGATATGGAAAAGCACCATTCTACATTAGGTACTCGACTTGCTGTGGAGCTGGTTAGCATGGGACTGAGCTATGGATTGGGATATTCAGAAGTTTATCCGCTTTATTTTTTACTTTGGATTAGCACTATGTATTCCAGTATTGTGGCTTTTTTGGCTGATTTCCTAGAAATATGTATCATGCATCATTTTATATATGTTAACCAATTTATATAATCAGTTTTCTACTGTTACTGTTGTATGTCATTATTACTACTTCAACTCTTGAATGTATATGTTTACTTCTGTTGTGTAGTCTTCAAATGATGTCATTATTTCCCCACTATTACACCCAAGTCCCTCGCTGTTAGACTGCATCTTCTGGAATTTGGGGAAATGCTATTGAGGCCATTTGACCAACTAGGTACGGGGAACCTATGGGTGGTTTCCGAAACTGGGTCGTTTCAAAGTGGCATCAGAGGGTTTCTTTTTTTGATTTACTGTTTGGAGCCCTTGACAGGGATATGATGAAATAAGTACTTGGTATTAAGTTGTGCCCAAGAGTAAATACCCCATTTATAGGGTAAAACCAATCTACCTCGTTTAAAATGCAATATTTTGGGTTTTTCAATAATTACAGTTGATTTTTTTTCACCATGGTTGATTCACATGATTTGTGATGTTAATTTTTATGTTATTGAGGTTCTATTTTTATTTCATCCTGATGAGATGAGGGCATGCCATCTCATGCATCATATAGGCACTTTCTATAAATCACATGTCATTCATTTTTTCCATTACATCTAGGATGCATTAGTGAATTCATGTTTTGGTGAAAGATGATGTACGAAATATGCATTTTTTTTTGATATTGGCTTTGATAAAAATACCTAATATTTGATAGGGTATTTTCTGTGTATATATTTTCTTTAATGAAAGCCAATCCTTGGTTATTTAGGTGTCATGGGCCCTCATGGATAGGAATTTTCTGGTTTATTGCCCTGGAAGTCATGTTATAATGTGTATAAGATGCCAATCATTGATTTGTAGGGAGTATGGGACCTCAGAGATCGGAATTTGGAACTTTCTATGCCCATTTCAGTTTTTTCATTGTTTCCGAGTAGTTTCTATGGATTACTGTCTGAAAAAACCTAGAATACATTCCACATAGTGTTATTTAAATTCCATGTGTTCTTCTATTTGGGATGAAATTGTTTTTCTGAAGTGCACACCGTGTACTTTATGTACATGTCCTGTAGTCTCTAACCGTATCATAGGCCATGTGAAAAGAGACACGGGATGGGGAAGGTCTGGTGGGAACATGTCGTGTACCGGTAAAACATGCCATGTAGTTTCGACCCCTTGCCTAACTGTGTCAGTAATAACACAGGTTAGTCGAGCCTTCTCTAATACACTCGGTGTGCTTTCTGAACACGTCGTGTAGTCAAACCCTGGTACGTGGCCATGTCACGAACAACATGGGTAGGTGTTATCCCTTCACATACATGTCGTGTTCATCTGGAACACGCTGTTTATTGTGAGTCGAGTGTTAGGCCATGTCAATAAAAACACAGGCCAGTTGAATCTTGAATAGTACACATTGTATAGGAATTGTACATGCTGTGTAGTCTAACCATGGGAGAGTTGTCTAGCTTGGCCGTATAGAAGGACTCAAGCAGGGAAATGGGACTCAAGTAAAAACCATGTGTTGAGACAACACCTCTCGTGTCTGGGGTGTTACATGACAAGTTCAGGAAGGAGTATATTCCGATGTAAATGACATCAGGGAACACGCCCTGTAAGAAAAGTACACATCGTGTAGTCATGTTTTGTAAAACAAGAGTGATTTTTTTTCTCTTGTTCACTTCTTACATTCATTTTTTTTCTTCCCTTGATAATTATTATCTATGGTGTGAACTTGAACTTGCACATTCATGACACCGAGATGTCCTCTGGTTGTGTTCCAATTTCCATACGATGATAAGACAACGGATATTGCCGATCAGGCACCACCTGCAGATCCTCCAATTGTTCCAGTCTTAGCACAAGCAGTTATACCTCTTACCAGTGCTGACACACTATTCAGGGAAGTCTTCATGATGATGATGTAGACCTTTCAGAGAGCTCTTCCTCCTACCCCGTCAATGGATGATTTGACACGGGTATTCCAGAAGTAGAATCCTCCCACATTCTTAGGGGAAGGAGGGCCTCAGGCTGCAGAGTCATGGCTTGAAGCCAAGAAAACGATCATTGAGCATCAGAAGACACCTCTAGAGAGGAGGGTCAAACTCGCTACCTATATGATCCGGGACACCACCAAGAGGTGTTGGGACGTTATCTCATAGTCAGGACCCCAACAGGTTATGGAGGGGCACGATTTTCAGTGCATCTTCATTTATTACTTCTATCTGGAGACCATGAGGGCCGATCGAGCTGGGTAGTATACGATTCGGGAGCAAGGCACTCTTTCTGTTATAGAGTATTCCTCCTTCTTTACCAAGATGTATTGCTTCATGGCTATTCCGGGAGTTGATCAGTTGTTCATGGAATGGAAATTATAGGATGGTATGAGGCACGACATCCGATCACAGGTGAACATCTTTCGGTTGACTTTTATCACTTCTGTAGTCAACCAAGCGCTTATCACATAGCGAAATCTGAGGGATTCTGGATTGGTGAGCTTGGGAGGCTCGACATCTGGTGTAGGTTTTCCTCATACGGATTGTAGGAAGCACTGTAGGGAGTCTTCGCGCGGTGATCCAAGGAGGAGAGACACTTCTTCTGGCAGACAGGTGGGGTGTTACTAGTTCGGAATGAGCAGGAATACAAGTCCAAATTTCCTAAAAGACCCAGTGGAGTTCCGATATTGCTGCAATATGGGTCGTCATCAGCAGTTCTATTAGATCTTCACTCCAGCAGATGGTGACATGGGTTCTTCTATGACTCCTCATTCAAGAGAAGTAGCACATGTTTTTCACCAGTTAGGGAACATGAGTTCTTCAGGCTTTTTAGGCTGAGGTGGAGGTCATTATCATGGTAGATAGTTTCCCAGTTTCCAGTGACATCATGGAGGATCCACTGAGAGTGGTTAGGCAGCGTCACAGGGCCAGGGTACATGCCAGACATTTATAGTGGACCAGACCCAGCAGGATCAGAATCTCAGACCTTCTACAGTTCGAAGTATGATTTTATTATCCTCAGTTTTAGCCTTTTCTCATTTAGATATAGTGGCTTCCCATAGCTTTATCTCTGTTGTTGATGTGGAGAGCCTTGGTCTCTCCATCTTTTCTTCTACCGATATCCTGATGCTAGACACTCCGTTGGGGACTAGAATGGAAAGTGTACGTCAGTGAAAAGAGTTCCCCCCTATAGGTTGGTGGATTTCACACTCTGTGGGACCTTTATGTAATAGATACCACAAGCTATAATGTCATTCTTAGTATGGACTAGTTAGTTCCATTCCAGGCATTCGTCGATTGATATCACTGATGGGTTAGTTTTGTATCACCAGATGGTGATTCCTTTCTTCAAAGGGGCAATGGGATGTCAAGGCGAGTAGAGTGGGTCCAGAGCATCATGTGTTGGGTGGAGTTACAACCCAGATTTCTAGTCTATACCTGGATGACCAGGGGACTTCGTAGTTAGACATTCCTCCAGTGGTGTCTCATAATAGAGATTTCTTTCTAGAGGACTTTTCAGGTTTTCCTCTAGAGCGTGTGGTTGACTTTTATTTTGATATTATTCCAGGAGTGGCACTTATTTCCATTCCTCCATATAGGATGGCAACACCAGAGTTGACGGAGCTCAAATATAAGTTGGAAAAGTTGCAAGAAAATGGTTTCATCTGGCCCAGTACTTCTCCATGGGTTTCTCAAGTCATGTTTGTGATGATGGTAGATGGTACTCTTAGGATGTTTGTGGACTATCGGAAGTTTAATTAGTTGACATTCAGGAACCGATATCCCTTTCCTAGGATTGATGATCACTTTGATCAGCTTCAAGGAGCCCGGGTGTTCTTGAAGAATGTCTTGAGGTCTAGTTATCATTAGTTGCGTGTTAGACCATCATATATACCTCTTATAGCTTTCTGAAGAAGGAATGGTATATATGAGTATTTGGTTATGTTGTTCGATCTCATGAACACACCTACAGTTTTCAAGGCACTAATGAAATGAGTATTCTATCCATACTTGGATTCTTTCTTGGTGGCCTTCGTAGCTAATATCTTGGTGTAATCTCACACACAACACGACCATGATACCCATATTAAGATTGTTTTGAGTATAATGAGGGAGCATCAGTTATATTCTAAGATCTCAAATTCCAATTTTGGATGGATCGGATTCACTTCTTTTCCCATGTTTTCTCAGATGCTGAAGTCTCAGTAGACCCAGAGAATGTGAGTTCTGTAGTTTCTTGGGAGTACCAAAGAACGTCTTTGTGGTGTAGAGTTTTCTAGGAGTGTCTTGATACTACAAACATTTCATACAAGACTTTTTACATTTAGAAGCACCGTTGATAGGTCTGACTGAGAAGGGTGTGATGTTCTTATGGTCATATTCATGGGAGTCATTCCTTCAAGAGTTGAATGGGTGGTTTTCTTCAGCACCGATACTAGTTTTTCTAGAGCTAGAAAATTGTTATACTGTCTACTTTGATGTGTCAGGTATCAGGCTGGGAATTGTGCTTATGTAGGGAGATGAAGTCATCGTGTACGGGTCTCGGTAGTTTAGGCCACCTGAGAGGAATTACCTGATGCATGATCTGGAGTTGGAAGGTTTTGTTAATGCCCTACGCTATTAGAGACATTATCTTATGGTAGATAACATTGTGGTTTTTACCAACTACAAGAGTCTCATGTACATCTTCACTTAGTGTGATATGAATTTGAGATAGTGAAGTTGGGTCAAGTACATACAGTCCTTTGACATTGAGCATTCCTATACACCTGTGAAAGGCAATTCAGTAGCTAATGCATTGATCAGGAGGACTCAGAGACAAGCAGTTCAGGAGGCCAGCTAGTGAGTGGAAGCTTATGGCTCTATTCCCTGAGATGCATTTGGAGGTGCACGACATACCGAGGTAGACTTTCCTATCTTTTGTAGTTGTTAACTCTACTCATCTTTATCGAGTTCGAATGCGGAAAATATCATATTTTTATGGTTGAGTCCAAGGAGAAAGTGTGTCAGGAGAGGACCCTATTCTTGGATGGACCATAGGAGAGGATGAGATCATTCATTTCCTGGGGTGCGTATGGGTTGCAGTAGACATATGCGGGGAGATGATGCGGGTTTTTCATTCATCAGTTTGGGAAGTTAATCCTGGAGTCACGAAGTTGTATCGTGAGCTACACTCTCTGTATTGGTGGCCATGTATGAAGAGGGATGTGGCTAGTTTCATCATGAAGTGTTCCACATGTCACTAGGTGAAGGTAGAGCATCAGCGACCAGCAATTATTTTACAACAGTTACCCATTACTGAGTGGAAGTGGAACGACATCATGATGGACTCCACGACTAGTTTGATGAGGTTGCCTCAAGGGAATGATGATTTTTGGGTTGTTATTGATAGACTCACAAAGATTGATCAGTTTTTTCCAATCAAAGAGACCATTAGTGTTGATGAGCTGGGATGGTTGTACATCTGAGTGATTGTACATCTACATGGAGTTCCACACTCCACTGTTTCAGACATAGATATACATTTTACTTCTTAGTTATTGAAGGTGCTTTAGAAGGAATTGGGAACACTGGTACTTATGAGTACAACTTACCTCCCCTAGACAGATGGCCAGTCCGAGCGTACAATTTAGGTGCTTGGGGACATGCTCCAAGCATGCATTCTGGATTTTGGACATTCATGGGAGAAACACTTACCTCTTGTGGAGTTTTCCTTCAATAATAGTTTTCATGAAACTATTCAGATGTATCATTATGAGGCTTTTTATGGTAGGCCATACCAATCACCCTTTTGTTGGATGGAGGTAGGAGAGGCAGATTTACTGGGACCTCGTCTAGTTCAGGTAACCACATAGTAGATAGAGTTGATTCAGATAAGGATGGATACTGCACAGTCTCGATAAAAGACTTATGCTGATCAACAGAGATGACCTCTGGAGTTCGAGGTCAGGGATTTGGTTTTCATGCTGGTCAATACGAGGTTGGGACAAAATAGGATTAGGATATAGGGTAATATTTCACCAAGGTGCGTCATTCTGTTTGAGGTGTTGGAGAGAGTTGGTCCGGTTGCCTATCGCTTGTAGTTGCCTCAGTGTTACTAGGATATTCAAGGCATCTTCTACATTTCATAGCTTCAACGTTATTTTTCAGACCTGTCTCATGTCTTTCAACTCAAGGAGGTTGAACTCAAAGTGGATGAGTCATTTGAGGAGCATCCAATATGGATTGTGGATCATTGTACAAAGATTCTCCGAGGCCGTTCTTTTCCTCTTGTATTAGTGTAATGGCAGCACAGGTGACTGAAGGATGTGACTTGGGAGATGGAGGCTGATGTATGATCACAATGGATGGATCTTTTGGGGTTTCTTCTTCTATGTTGTGCTGGAAAATTCGGTGACGAAGTTCATTAAGGGGAGAAGTTTGTAAGAACCCAGATCTTCTTCCTAGGTATGTTTTTACTTTTCTGGTCTTTTTTGGATAAAAGAGGAAATTATAAAAAAAATTGAAGTACACGTCGTATACTTTATGCGTACACGCCGTGTACTGCTTGCTGCCGGAGGCTGTGTTCTTTCCATTCAGTACCCACACACATATCCATATCGTAGTCACACACCCTCTTCTGGAAATTTTCGAAGTAAAAGCCATGTAATTTATGTATACACACCATGTACTTTATTACCACAGGTATCCAAGTGTTGGCCGTGTAGAGGCCATGCAGACGACCATGTGGGAGTGACATAGAGGCCACCTATAGCAGAGTATGGAAATGGTGTGTACACATTATATAGTTCAAAAGTACACTCCATGTAGTTTTTTTATTAAATGCACAAGTGTCACATATGAAAGAAAGAACACCCTCCTTCTAGGCCTCGTTCATCTGAAAGAGTCTGTACGGCCACGGATCTTCGATGAGCCCCCAATCCCTCGTCTGTACTCCAATTCGAACACCATTGATTACATTGTAATCACATCAGTGAGTTATCTCTTCTCATATAGCATCATCTTATGATTCCTCTTCATTTCCAACTTATCATGGGTTGAAAATTTTAGACATTATCTCATATATATGGTGTTCTATGGAGATTAAAGACTTGAGATTTGCGTATAGTGATCTCCTTACCCTGAGGTAGGTGATTTGTGCCTTTCTATTGAATTTCATGGAGTTTTATATGCAAATTTCTCTAATACCCATGAACGGGGTATTGCGCATTTACGGTTTCAGCCGTATTGTTTCCCTTCTATGCAGGTATGTCTTAGTAGATGATTATTGTTAATGAATAAGGTGTGTTTTGGTGCTTTGGATGTATTTCCCATGCATGTTTTTTCATATATAGACCTTTGGGTCTTGTTTGCATGTTTGGCAGCTTTTTACTTTCTCATGCCTAATATTATAGGATAGCGTGACTATTGATCTGTTATACTGTTGTGCTATCGAATTCTTTCAAAAGTGTTCATGATGTTTACCTTGGCCGTTACACACTGGTACACATACATAACTTACACATTTCCATGAGAACCTGGTGTTAGAACATATATAAAATCGATGTTGAGAGATTATCTAGAGTTTTTTATAATTTACGATGTGATACCACAGGGGGAATTGTGGATAAGTGCATCCTCATTGTGTATGTAGTTCCTTGACGTGGGCCAAAGGGGGAATGAGATGTTGAGTTCTTCCCCAGAGAGCATTTAGTACCATTACAAGACTATAGGGGGAATTGAAGGTGAGTGCTTCCTCCGAAAGTCTACGCTTAAGCTGAGCTAGCGGGGTTAGACTGAGTGTGATTCCTTGAGGGTTGCTTGTACATGTTTAGTAGGACCAAAGGGGATAGGTTGTGAGTACTTCTCGTAGTGTTACATTGAGTTTAGCTTCATGCTTGTATTGCTAGGTAGTACCGGAGGGGAAAGGCTATGGGTACTTCCCAGAGGGTTACCTGTCTGTTTTTACCTGCTTTGATTAGTTGTTGCATGTTGTGTAGTGATTTGAATTCTTTGAACTCTTGATTGTTTATTGCTGAGTATTTCCTTGTTTTCTGCTATATGTAATTTACCTGCCATATACTCACTCGCTGTTAGGCACAGATCTCGTGGTGGATGCCTACTAGGATTTAGTCTCACATCCTATTTGGTCCATGCCTTTGGGCCCAAAAAGATTATGTTGTAGCAGGTACAGATAAGGGAAAGCACACTTCTACTTCAGGTACTTGACATGCTGTGGAGCTGGAGTGCATGGGACAAAGCTATGGCTTTCGATGCATAGAAGATTATTTGATTTCATTTTCACATTGTTTTAGCACTTTTGTATTCCAGCATTGTCACTTGTTTTTTCTGTTTTCCTAGACATATGAATCATGCATCATTATATATATGTTCTCTAATTTATTCTTTCAATTTTATACTACTACTGATGTATGTCATAATTACTAATACTACTCTTGTATGTATTTGTTTACTTCCATTTTGTACTCTACCGATGCGGGCATAGTTTCCCCACTATCACACCCAAGGCCGTCACTGCTAGTCAGTAGCCTCTGGAGTTCGGGGAAATGTGCTTGAGGCAATGTGACCAACAGGGTACGGGGCACCTCTAGGTGGCTTCTGGAACTGGTACATTACACTTACTGATCAAAGGATCCCACCTTTTTTTCCATTCCATATGATATAATTAAGGATATTATAACAGAAAAAAGGACTCCAAATGGGTATCTTATGATATGTTTTTATATATAAATTTTGTTGTGTGAACCTTTTATTTATCAGTTATAACAATACTATTAAATTATTCGATCGATTAAGATGTGATCTACTGTATTAAGAAAAATTTAATAAAATATCCATTGTCTTCATGCTATTGGAGTTGGGAAATTTATAATACCAAGAAATTCTGACTAAAACCATCTCTATAAACCACATTGTATAATGTTATTGTACTCTCATACCCTCCATGAGTCCTCCTACACATCCATGTATACACTAAACCACCACATCAAAATTATTACATCAACAACTACACATATATTCTAAATAACCACCACATACCTATAATCATTGAATAAAAAATGGGATCTATTAATTAGAATGTAAATACACTCTTTACCATTTAACATTAATTCATGTTCATATATACACCTCTGGTAAATATAAGATATTTTATCGTAGATATAATCACTTGCAATAACCATAATACACCGTAGCATATGAAGTCAGTTTTTATTTAACTATGAACACATATGGGATCTATGATTACAGATCGTACCACAATATAACATCATATCATAATCATTATCATATACAATACCACTTTATGAAGACAAAAATGGGTATAGGTAGTAGTTATTCATCTATAAACTCAATAAACTAGTTTTTTTGGAAGAAATGTAATTTCGAAGAAAATGTGAGGCTTTTAGTCAAGTAATTATACTTTAGTGGTGGATCATCATAAAAAACATAATCGATATATTAAACAATAAAATATTCATTGGAAACAATCCAAACAAATACATAGACTATAACTAAAGTTATACATTTCAACAAAACTACCAACACATTCTACTAGATATATATTGCTCTATTGTAAGAAAAATATAAGTCATGTTCTATCGCTATAACATCTTATTTATTATTTATCAGATACTAGAAATTTCATAATATCCATCCATAAATTTTGGATAATTATTTTTTAAAAAATATAATGTCATTGTTCTTATATCTAACATCCTTATATTATGGTCCATTAAAAATGATAAATGCTTATTTCATTGATTATTTAATTAATTAATTTTCCATTCCACAATAATGATTTTCCATGACATATATATTTGTTTATATATAATAGGTAACACCACAAATTGTGTTGGAAGATAATACCAATAACATAATAAAATGTTAGTCAAACACAACCTCCATCTAATAATAAAAACTACATCATCCACCTAATAAGTTTATAAAGAAAAAAACATCCCATTTACAAAAACATCAATCAAAGACTACAAAGTATTAATGTAAACCAAAAAAACCTGATTAATAAAATTAAATCAGGTTTAATATCTAAAAACAACAATAAAAATTGTTTAAAATATATTATTATAATAAAAAATATATTTTATTCATAATTTATTTCAATAAACATGAAAAATATTCAAAAAAATATAATTAGTCAAAAAAACAAGTTCTAAACACGAACAATCACAATCATTAATTCACGAAATAATTTTTTTTAGTTCCTTCAAAATTAATCAATTAATTATTAATATATTTTAGATTCTAAAAAACATAATATAATATTGTGTAATATTAGTGAAAACCTCAAATAAATAAACTAACTACTATTCAGAATCGTTATATGAAATTATAGGTAATAATGAAAATGTTGAAGAATTTGATGTTCAATATTCATTGTTCTTTACAAGTATTATGTTGATCATTAAATTTTATGAATAAAAGGGTTTAAATTAAATTATAAAATTAAATCAATTAACTATCACACATCCTAAAAAATATCATAAACCAACAACATGAATATATGAAAAATGGTGTGAAACGATAAATGCCCACCTCATTAAATCAAATTAGTCTTCCAATTAATAATCATAATTATATATTATCCAACTATTACTCAATTAAAAATTAATATATTATAATACAACCCATATTCCTAATAAAAGAGACTATTTATATATTTGTTAAGGTCAATCTATGAATAATGAAATATCTGAAAAGTATTCGACTAACCCAGAACCATACATTACGAAACTAGATGAGAGTAATCTCATAATAAATTCATAATGAAGAATGGTTAAAGGCACTCTAAAACTGACCAAAAATAAAATAAAACCCATAATTAAAGACTCCATTTATACTAAGATCTAGATTAAATTTTATAATATTATTTTTTGAGGAAAATCTGTGACATGAGAAAATTGATCAGTTGATTTAGGTGGAAGATAACTACATAGTGATTACTAAGAGAACCAATGAAATATATGGAGTCATCAAGGACTGAATGTAATGTTATATAAAAATTATAAATGAAAACCATTATATCTATTAATATTGAATACAAATCCATCCACCACCATGTTTTTGAAACTTTTAAAATAGGATCGGTTACCTCAGTCAATGGTAGAACAAAAAATACATGTTATATTACTGTAGACCCCCTTAACCCACTAGCTGTTTTAAACATTTTAAAAGTTCCTTAACAAACAACATGGTGGGTCTATACATAAAATGATCATTTCTGACATCATCCCTAACATCAACAAAGAAGCACTGTAGAATTTTTTAGATTTCATATCTATTTAAAACATTTCTAAAAATTCCATAAATGTTGATCAAACAACATAATAACAAAAAAACTATATATCATTATATATATGATACTCAATTAACAATTTATTTTATGTATTCCAATAAAAAATATCCATGATTCTTGAATAACATCTATCAACTATGTTTTTTTGTCACCACATCAATGATTAAATTTTGGAGGCCTAAAACATATTTTAGATTATAATGGTACCATATAATATTAAAACATACCCTAACCACAAGACCAATATATCCAGGGTGAAGTGACACAATGCCCTCCTAAAAGATAATTATGACTCTCCCCCTTATATATAGGGTTTTCAATAAAATCACTCTACATATAATCTTTTCAAGATGGTCACCAAATCCTAAATGAGAAATTTCATTCCCAATATATCCAAAAAAATTGACACCTAATGAAGTGAATTTAAAACATATATTAATAGTACATAAATGTTTATAATGTCCCACAACTTCAATTTCGATATGATAACTTACACAAAACACAATAAAGTTTTTTTGAATATAATGGGGAAAAATAGAATGGCCACCTCCAGACCAATATTAATCCACATCAATACACCTTCAAATCCTATGAAACACATGGTAAATGTAAATTATTTTACCAATGATACATTGGATACCCCTCATAAGAATAATATCCTATAGATAGAAACCATATTAGGAAGGAATAAATATTTACCAAACCTAATAACTAATAGAGAATCATATCAAAAAACGAATGAATCTGTCATTGGAGAAAAAATATATATGATTAAAAAATATATCAAATAATTTTAAAAAAAATAAATATCTCCATATGAATCAACACAATTTCTACAATTATAAATCAATAAATTTAAATTTCAAATTACAGATGATATTGAGTGTAAATATCTTTTTATAATTACATTTTTTATTCTTCCATCACATCGTATTTCCACTGGACTCTAACAATACAAGTAACATGTCCTAAAAGTCATTCTCCTCATGATATTAAATCACAAACAATTTTTCCTTGATCGTGACATAATGTTAAATATTTTTATAACTCTTGAAAAATATGTGAAATTCATCATGAATATACCTTAAAAAACATGACGTGTAAAAATTTCATATATTCAGTACCTTAATAGATAAATATTGAATTGAAAGAAAACTACACTAACTTGATCTGACACCTTAAAAAGTCTAAAAAAATTTGGATGATTATTTTTACAATGCTCACCATTCAATGTTCATGATGAAAATATACATTAAAAAATACATTATCTCCAATGTATAATTCTATAATGATACTTATATTCTAAACATGGTACATTTTATGAGCATGTAACACATTTAGCTATGCTTGATTTAGCAACAATATATCTACTATACTCAACATCATTTCCGATCATATAATCACATGCTCTCCAACCTTGGTCAATCACAATGATGATTTATAAAATCATATAATATAATCTATAAATGTAATTATTAAAATGATTTAGAGATTGTTATAAGTATAATAAAAAACTAGGGGTATGTGATTCATTCATGAACCCACAAAATGAAGTACACATGCACAAAACATATACTTAAAAATTGAGAATAGTTAATCATTTATAACCATCTTTATTTGGAATAAATGTTGTGTTATGATGAATTTGAGTACCTAAGAAAAAATGGATACCATTTCATTCTCAGTAGGTCAAATTTGGTCTATAATAACAAATTCATCCTCATAACCCATAAATGATCAAAATATCCTCTATATACTACCTTGAGGGGACATACACATCACATGAATAATCATTCACCTTAAAGTGTAAAGACATAATGATGATTTAAATAAAAAAATAATATTACATAGTATCTAATCAATTAATAGTATAAATAAATCCTGAAATCTATGAAAATTTCCTCTTACATCCATTGATGTAAATATTGAAGATGAAGAAACCCACTTGGAACAATATTTTGTTCTTAATATTTATTAAGACTAAATAAATGATTATGATATTTATTAAAGGACCAATTTGGGATATACCTAACACTGAGAGGGGGTGAATCAGTGTTGGGGACTTATTGAACCAATTCCAACTTTTATCCTTGTACCTCATGACCTTTTTGGATCGTGATTCTCTTATTCCATTTTCCCTACCATGGGAAATAATAGACACACAATATTTTTACAAGGTTCAAAACTCAATAAGAGTATCTACATCCTTTCCATAAATGGATATTAATAGTTCATGGACTCTCCACTATGATGTGATATGTTGTTATAGTGTAGTGTCTAGGAAAACAATCTGTTATCCTGAGTGAGTCCTTACTCTTTAGAGGGGGGGTGGAAGAATATTCTTCCCAAGACTGGTGATAGCCTAGTCCAAAATCCAGTCTCTCACTGGTTCTTTATACAGCCTATGGAGAATGTCTTCTTCCTTGTTCAAAAGGTAGGTTCTGCTCTTGGTCTTCTTTAGTGCTCTTCACTTGATTACTTGTGAAGTAGTTGGCAAGCAATTCTTCTTACTTTCATTCTCTTCTTCTATAGTGGAACACTAACTACACTAGACTAAATCATTCTCATTCTTAGAGGAACAAAAAACTACACTATAATTATTCTTTCTTTACCTAGAATCACATACTCCAATGTGATTATTCAATCACTAACGATCAGATCACATAACATCATCAGAATTAAATTTCCCTGAATAATTTTCAGCCTTCAGTTGGGAAAATTCTGTTTTTAGAGACCCCAAACATGACATACATGGACATTACATTACTTTTGCGGAATACATAATACATAAAAAAACCAACACTTAAGGATCGTAATTGTTTATTGTATTTGGAAACTCAAAACATAATCTACTAATCATTGTGAAAGATCTTCAACATCTCCCATAAAGATCTTCCCCTTTTGTTTTCTTACCGAAACCATTCATTATATCCTAGGGAAAAGAAAACATATAAAGGGTGAGATCAAATGCTTAGTATGGATAAACATGGAGAAAATAAAACAAACCATATACATTTTAACTTAAAAAATGACAATAATGTTTAATCATCAATATCATGAGCAATGACATAAAAAAATGAGTAACTAATGCATAAATCATAATGGAACATAAATCATGATAAAATGGAATGGGAATAAAACATGTAATTTTGGAAACCATTAAGTACATGTTTTTATTTCCATAGCAGCCAAGGCATTGCTTCCAAGACCATCATAGTGGACAAAGACCCTTTTTGAATCGAGTTCACTCCTTCTTCCAGTCCTGTAGCAATGAACCGGATTAGCTTTCCATTTTAGCCATGTCTATCTCATGAGATATAAATATTTACCCAATTCATTGGCAGTTGATATGGGTCCCACCCATCCCATAATGAAATCATTATTACTTGTGCCACAAAATATACAAAAATCATTCATCATAACCTAATGAATAAAATGGGTTTCATAAACATCATCCCATCATAACGTAATCCATATAAAAAATGGATATCATTTAATCATAAAAAGAATAAAACCATTTACATAATAGAGACATTATAGTTGAAACATAAAAATATGAAACAACGTCATCTTATATGGAAAATGGTTTTGATAAAACACTTGAAATGAATTCTTGAGGAAAATATCCTTTTTTCTTCAAAAATCATTTTCTTTTCACAAAATGCAAATATATTTTAAAAGTTAAAGATTTTGTTGAAAATAGTCATGAAATATTATATTGTATTCTTTATGAAAATAAGTCATTATGAAACCATAAAAATCCCTTCCTGCTGTATAAGTTAAAAAACACATTCTCCTTGTACTTTTACTGAAAAAGACAAAAAGTACCTCGTATGGTAAAAAAAGAATGATTCCTTCCATAACACAAATTAAAATTGAAAGAGGGTTAAAAATTCCATTAAAAATACAAGGAAGAATATTAAAAAATTAATGAAAAACATTTTATGGGCATGGATGGAAATTATAACCCCAGTAAATACTTACGTATAAGCAATCTCGGATAAAAATGAGATTGCAAAATTATCTGTTACCATATGTGTGATATGATTCGTATGTACTTGAACATCCATTATAATGAATTAAATAATTTCATTTACTTACTATAGATTCATATTCATTGTTATGATATCATATATTGTTCACTTATGACTTTATATTACCCGTTCTTTTGTAATTTCATGTTAAAGAAGCGTTTTCGGGAAAATCATTTCATTTATCGTATGTGATTGGACTTGTTGTTATTGATATTATTATTACTTATATCAGGATTTACTAACTTCCAGAATTTAAAACATGAATTATTTATAATATATATTAAATATATATATATATAATAGATAGGTAAATGAAACGAAACACACCGTTCATGGAGAGGGTAGGTCGTACGTACACATGAACGATGTTTTCCTTTCCTTATTGACTTGAGTGGAAGTAAGTATGTAACATATACATAAATCCAGTGGCATAATTATGTTATATATAAAATTATTATTCATTATATATACTTTATAATCATTATTTAATGGTTAATATGGAGATTGAATCTCATCGCGTAGTAGAGATGGTAATCCGTACGTATGCACGAGTGATGATATCATTACCATAATTATTGAATGGAATCGGAGTGGATGATATAATATCTCATAATCAGTATGATTCTATAATAACCATATATAGTTTTTCTTTATACCGTTTTACCAATCCATGTAATGTGGTGGGGGAAAACAGATTACACCACAGCGTGTAGACGGTATTCCATACATGGGCACATGCGGTGACGTCGTTTTCCGTAGGATGGATAGAAGGTGAAATGTGGTCGTTTCATATTTATAATAACATATCTGTATATCAGTGATACTGATTTTATTAATTAATAATGAAACAACTAAAAAAGAAGAAGTTGAAGAAGAAATAAACTTGAAAGAATCTGCAGAATAAATTTCCTCTTCTTTGACGAACCTCTTTAAGGCTTCCTCTTAAGGGACTATAGTTGGCCTATTGAGAAGACCAGAACGTCCACAATGTTTCTAGGAAAGTTTATAAGGTAAATGGGAAGCATTTGTTTGAGCTTGAAGGCTCAATGTGTTGTGAAGTTGAGAGGGAGGAGGTGTGCTTTTATAAGGGAGGAGAGGTGCACCTTTTGAAACCTAAAAACATTAATTTATAATAGATCAAAACCCACATAAAAACCGCCAAAAATGACTCATATTAGAATATTAGATGAGATAGGGTTGTAATATCATAAACAAATAAAATTTAGACATGTTGTAAATTTATTTTTAAACTTATCAACTTGATTTATCCTTATTAAATTTATTTAATCATATTTGGGGTAATATGATTCTAAATTTTAAATTGTTATAAATTTACTACTTATGTGATGTGAATTGTCCATAATTGAATAATTTATGACATTTTAGACCTTATAAATTTTAGTTTATAATTTTGAATAATTTTGTGATTTTAAGCAATTTTATATTATGTTATTTTTATAAAATAACATTAGTGTCAATTTGGACAATATTCATTTATTTTAATTTAAATAAAATCCACATAGAAGATATGTTCGAACTAAAATATTTAATAGATTCATAACATGTCATATTTATCTATAAAATCAGTGGATCACATTAAATAGTTCATATATTATTTATTTTACTATTTTTATAACCATTTATTTGATATTTCAATCAATAAAATAATTTCATCATCACTAGTGTGTCACCTTTAATGATAGATATTTAATCCCTAAAATTTCTAAATAAATTATCATGATGTAGATACATTTATTATATTTATGGAGACTATTCTTGTTCAATGTTTCAGGATGTTTATCACTAAATTAAAACTATTATACTTATAAGATAAAAGAGAGTGACATGTTGTCACTTTCTTTGGTTTTAATAATAATTAAATTTTTTTCAGGGTACAAATTTCCATAAAATGAATCAATTCCATCCCTTAGGTGATATGGGTCGACTTTTAGTCATCCAATAGAATTTTGGAAGGTATTTGGGTAGTTTTATAATCTTATTTTTACCCTTAATTACATGATTTACCTTTAACTACAGTAAATAAAAATTATCGTAGTTACTAATCATAATATCAAAAAAATTAATAGTGACATATTACCATAATTAAGACCCACTGAATTAAAATATGGAATCCTTTATTGAAAATTCAGAACATAGATTCTTCAGTAATTAATTAAAAATTAATCTCGTTGTTAAGAAATCATGTTTGAAAAGTTAAAACATTGCCAAAGATTGAAATGTTTTTACCTATGAATTCTTTGTAAAATTAATGGTAATGACATAAATAATATTTACTGGTAAAAATATATTCTATTTATACTTTAAAACCATTCTATATTATAATTTAACAATTTAAATTATTGTGATGAAAAATGTTTTTTTCAATTAAAATATAGTGTGCTTTTACAATTCATTAAAATATGAAAGTTACCAGAATATAATGAAAAATTTATCCAATGTAAATTTTTCTATTCAGATTCCAAATAATAATTTTATTTTGTCAAATTGAACTTATAAAAATGTCAAAAACCAGATTTAAAGAGTGTGCACCATCAAAAGACAACAAAACTGCATTTTTAAAAATATACTTATTTTACCCAAAAAAATAATTTTTTTCTCATACCTCATTCTAAAATATGTGTAAGATTAATTATATTGTTATAAAATAAAAAATTCATTTAATATTATTCATAATGGCTAGTTCATAATAATAATATGAACATATATTGTTGTTTAGTGAAACCTGGTATTTCGTACAACACACGCTATTGAGGAAGGTCGTGATTGCATGTAATGCAAGCCAAGTCAGGGTTGCGTGTAGTGAAAGACTCCTTTGTAGTTGCGTATAGCACAAGCTAATTTTGGTATATCTTACAACAGAATATATGAAAGGAATTAAAAATAATATATCATATAAAATCTCGGGGGGTTACATTCTACCCCCCATAAAATGAATTTCACCCTCGAATATTATCAGGGTTATAAATGGTTTATTACTTGAGAGTATCATTCATTTAAACCCACATCATAAAAAGGAATACTAAAACATAACATTAAAAAACTAAATTATGAAACGTAATGGTTACCCAAATTAACTAATCACTAGGTTTCCACATAGGAGAACCTAGGTGAAAATATGGATATGGAAGAGAAATCTAACCATGATGTTTTGATATATAGTGGTAGAGGACATGGCTATGAAAAAGACAATAGTCACAAAGCCATAAATTTGTGATGATCTAATGTACCATCTGATTCATCAGATATGAGAGCACTAGGAAAACATTTTTGGTTTTCAAGATCATTTCCCTAAAGTTGAAAAATTTTTGAATTAAAAGAAATACTTACTTGATTTTGGTACAATATCAATGTTGTTTGTGCCTTGAACAATTTCCACTTCATCTCTTAAATAAATGAATTTGAATATGACTTCTGTGAAGTGTTAGCAGATCATGCGATAGAATGATTGGTCATTCCATCTCTCTCCAAAAAAATGTTAGAAAAATTTATCAAATATACACAAGTCCATCTTCGGTGAGGTTAATCATATATGATTCCAAAAATGGACTTATACTTAAACTACCATAACGCTTAATAAAATAAAACTAGTTTATACTAACCAGGGACTTCTTTTAGGCCAATGGTATGTGATAAAGGCATGTCGCACTTCAATTGTGGGTTCAATTCCCATATCATTGTCCAACGCGACGTGTTGTCGCCCGTTCTGTAGGTTGTCCTTTTTCTAAAAATATATTGTTCTAACAGTCCCGAAATAATATTAAAAAACAATTTCTATCCATAAATAATACTATCTGATGTCCACCATAATCCATTCCAATCTTTAGGCTTATCCAAAATACATATGTCCAATTTCATAGTATAAAGAAAACAATTACTTGAAAGGTCACATAACAAGCATGTGAATACCATCATTTATCCCCCATATATCATAAGATATCTGTTTTCGATCACATTTCAAACTTGGGAACACCTTAATCATGTATTCTATTAAAACATGAATTACCCTAAAATCCTTATGAAAACACGAATGCTGTCAAAATTCAACTCTTTCCACATAACAAAATCCCAAAATTTCTGTATACTCAAACCATGATATCACTTTGACCATATATGAGCTCATTAATATTATCAAACATTTCATTATCTCTTTATCCCTTCATTATGCACATATAATCTTGTTTCTAAAAATATTACAATCACTTGTCATGGTCATCAGTACCATATAATTATTGAAAACCAATACATAGATAATCCAAAATTCCACGATACTATAAATGAGATTCAATGATACTATTTTGAAATCCCAATACATAAACACTTAATCATTCCAAAACATCATTTTCATACTCAACATCAAAAATAGCGATTGCATGTGACTTCCCTTTGTCCTTTTCCTTAACAGGTTCTCACGTCGATCATCATTAACCCTTGCATTAGGGCATTGATTATTATAATGCCCCATTTCCTTTCACATGAAGCAATGAAGTGTTGGTGGAGCATTTTATGTAGTCTTTTCTCTATTCACATAATTAGCTACCTTTTTCCCATTACATCGGCAATCAACTTATCGATGACCTTATTTTCCACACTTGAAACATTTTCTAGTACCTTTTAGACAATCTCCACCATGCTTATTTTCACAAATTGAGCATAAAGAAACATTCATATTCTCTTCACCATTGTTCTGAGATTTCTCTTTGAACTCCATCTTTTGTTTCTTGCCAAAACCTTGAGATGGATATGTAACAAAAACATCTATTTCTACCTTTATAGCACAATGCACAATTTCTTCATAGCTACGGAAGTCTCTTATAGCTAATTCACATCGAATAATAGGTTTTAATCCACTGAAGAATCGTTGAACTTTGCTTTTAGGTTGGATGATAAAACTAGATTCATACCTTGCAAGCCTTGTAAAATTAGCTTCGTATATACCAACAGATTCATCAACCTTTTTCATAATCTCATGTAACTCTTTTACCATATTTGTTTGATGAATTTGAGGGAAGTACTTATTGAATAAAAAGTTCTTGAACTCATCCCATTCCATGTATTCAATTTCATCTTGTGTCCTTGTATTCTTAATTATATTCTACCAGTGATCTGCTTCACCATCTAAAAGATAAACATCCAGAATGAAATTTTCATGTTTTGAACAACAAAGTATTTAAATTATCTTTTCAATGGTACTTATCCATTGTTTAGAAACAAGTGGATCAGAAGATCCACTGAAAGAAGGTGGACGTTGCCTCATGAAGGACTCAATAGAATATTGTTCCTTTTTATGATCATTTGGAAGTCCAGAATGATTCGTTTCTTGTGTATGTATAGCAATAAGATTTTTCACTCCTGCTCCCATAACATTGGTTTGTTATGGAGTAAAATCATTTCATTTTCCATTAAATTGATCAACACGGTTCCTTTGGGTTCCAGCCATCTTCTAATACTCGAAATGAATAGTGTGGGAGGCAGAAATCATGCTAGGAAAAACAACATAATAAAGGTGGAGTACCTTCAATATCTACCATAGTAGGTTTAATTCTAATATCGTTACAATAATTCTAGTACCATAATCTATACTTATATATAACCTTAGGGACATCCCTAGACATACCTTAGGAAATATCTTCTAGGAATCTCATTAATGTTTTCATATCCTAGTTTTCAAAGGTTAACTAAACCTTTCCTCTGCTACCAATTGTAGAGACCCGAAACATGCTGTACATGGACATTACATTAATTTTTCAGAATACTTAATACATAAAATAAACCAAAAATCAATGATCATAATAGATTAGTGTCTTTGGAAACTCAGAACATAATATTCTAATCATGGTGAAAGATCTTCAACATCTCCCATAAAGATCTTCCCCTTTTGCTTTCTTACCTAAAACCTTTCCTTATATCGTGGGGAAAAGAAAACATATAAAGGGAGAGATGAAATTATCATTAAGGGAAATCATGGATAAAATAAAACAAACCATATAAATTTTAACTTAAAAAGATGGAAATAATATTTAAACATCAAAATCTTGAGCAATGACATAAAACATGGAAGTACATAAAACATAAATCCTAATGGAACATCAATATAGATAAAATGGAATGGGAATAAAACATATAATTGTGGAAACCATTAAGCACATGTTATGATTTCCATATTATAGAAGGCATTGCATCCAAGACTAACTTAGTGGACAAAGTCCCTTTCTGAATTGAGTTCACGCCTCGTTCCAGTCCTATAACACTGAACCAGATTAACTATTCATTCCAGCCATGTATATCTCATGAGATATAAATAATTAGCCAATGATTTGTAGGGAGATATAGGTCCCACTGATCTTATAATGAAATCATTCTTACTTGTTCTGTAACACTACGAGCTTCCACGATACGCTTCTCTTTCAAAATGCAATAGCTTTCATTGTACACAAGTTCGAGATTCTAACACACCGCGACTAATCAAAATAGCCATTATGAACAGTAATACCCAATTTTTCAAATTATATATATTTTATATTTCAAAATGGACTTCATTTTTGGATTTGGAATATCGAAATTAGCCTATGTTGAATTTTTTTTATTTTTCTGAGAACTTCCAATTTTTTATGAATAGCGAAAAATACTTAAAAACAACTTTTTTTATCAAAATAACTTATAGTGATAAATTATACTCTTTAGTGGTTTTAATGTATAATTAGAATATATTTTTTCCATTTTATCCAATGGTGGTCATTAGAACTAATTTCACTTTGAAATTGGACATAAACAATTGTCAATCTTTTGATATATATTGTTTCTTAAAAACACGCTATTTGTTGTGACAGCAGGAATTAATTATGAAATTAATTAATTCAACTTATATGTTTGGAATTTTTTAAAATAGACAAAATTTTTGAATTCGGAATATCAATTATAGCTTAGGGTGAAATTTTGGCATTGTTCTGAAAAACATCAATTTTTGATGAATAGTGAATCCACTAAGTGGTTGTTAAAAACAGATTTTCTGTTTAAATGAAACATTACCTCTTCTATGATTTGATTTTAAAAAATCCAACATACATGGTTGTCATTAGGAAGTAAAATTTGGTTCAATGGGATTAAAATAATTTTTGGTGAATAGTAACTTTTAAGTTTAATTAATCGTGATTAAAGGTAATTAGTGTCATTTAAGGTAATGATAATGTTATAATAATATGAAATGATCATTACACTTGTCCTACCCCTATTATATGAGTCATGGACGACCAAGACAATCCATGGGTCAACTTGGGGACCCCATGGAGCCACTTTGGTAGGAAAATGACATTAACAACTTTTTATTTAATGTTAAAATAAAAATGTCAGAAACATGAGTTGTTTTACTAAAACAATTTTTAAAATGGGGTTATACAAGACATATATTTTACTATAAATATTCATTAGAAAGCTAATAATATTTCCTATATCATGATATTTGTTTTATAATTTTTAGACATTAAATAAATTAAAGTATTAATGACACCATTATGATGCAGTGATTACCTCATTAATTAACGATTTAAATAAAATAAAAAGATAATGTAAACTCTAAGGCATACACATGTAAAAAACCTATTGGATGAGTATATTTCGAACCCTTATCACCTTATCCTTGAAATATATAAGTTTGGGACCTTTAAAATCCAAAACTCATTATATAATAAAGTATCATTTCATGGCTTTCCAAGAGTGCACCTCCTCTCCTCTTATAAAAGGCTCCCACCACTACCACCTTACTCACACCATATGTAACACCCCAGGATTTCAGAGTGTGTTATTTCTTAAAAATAATTCAATAACTTGCACTACACGCAACACCGAGTTCAATCACACCATTAAAAGAGTTCATGAATAGTATTAACTACATTTTGAACTTTATATAATCCTTATAATTTTAGAATCCCTATTATGAGTTTCTTAGTCATATTGCAAGAACATATTCATTTTCAGTATTATCAACTTCTAATAGTGAAACCTTTTTAAATACAATATTTTAATCTTTTTGACTAAATTGGGACATCAAAAATTTAAAATGAAACATCCCAAGCTTCCACGGTACGCTTTCTTTGAGTAATACAGTAGCGTGTGTTGTACGCAACCTTGAGTTTTAACACACACCACAACCAATCAAACTAGCCGTTATGAATAGTAATACCTAATTTTTGAAATTATATATATATTATATTTAAAAATGGACTTCATTTTTGGATTCGGAATATCGAAATTAGCCTAGGGTGAAATTTTGGTACATTTCGGATAACTTTTATATTTTGATGAATAGTGAAAATTACTAAATTTTAATTAAAAACAACTTTTTTAATCAAAATAATTAATATTGATAAATTATGAATTTGAGTGGTTTTAAAGTATATTTAGAATATATTTTTACCATTTAATATAATGTTGGTCATTGGACACAATTTTACAATTAAACCGAACATAAACAAGTGTCAATCTTTTGGTAGTTATTATCTCTTAAAAACACGCTTTTTGTTTTGACAGCGGGAATTAATTTTAAATTAATTTCTGCCACTTCTGTGTTTTGAATTTAGAAAAATGGATTCCATATTTGGAATCAGGATGTTCAAATTGTGTAAATAGGTAACTTTTATTTTTAGACATTTTGAATAATTACTGCGGTAAATATTTTATTTACCATGGTTAAGGGTAAATCCGGTAAATAAGGGTTAAAAAAATAATATTATAATAATACTAAATTACCCTAAAACGTGTCTTAACCCTATTGGTTGATACATAGTCGACCATGGGCATCTTTGGGTCTATTTTGGGACCCCATGGATCCACTTGTAAGTGATAATGACACTTTATTTTAATTAAGTCAAAATGAATACAAAAATGACACAAGCATATATCTTTTAGAACAACAATTTTTACATAGGGTTATACATGTTGGATTTTCGATTATAAATATTCATTAGAAAGATAAAAAGATTTCCTACATAATTATATTTTATTTATAATTTTTAGACATTAAATAATTTATTTTATTTATGACACAATGATGATGCAGTAATTACTAAAATAGTAAAAAAATTAACATAATTGATATTATAAATACCCAAATAAATATAATATGAAACTTTTAATGAATTAAACTAATTTTCTAGGATAATATGATATATTAGGATTGATTTAATTGACTTTGTTCGAAGTAATCAATCTGTTATGAGTTTCACAAAAATCAACTATTGAATAGTGTCAAAATTGACATAAAAGAGTTCTTAAAACAAATATTATATTATTAATTGATATTAAATTCCTAAAAATCTATGGTTCGGCCAAGAGACTTATATTATGATAGGTTAATCATTAATGGACCACTTGGGGGTCGCTTGGATGTATATAGTAAGTTTATTAACCATAATATATAAAATACAAAGAGACATTGTAAAAGTGAAACTAATTAACTTAGAGTTAATACTTAAAGATAAGGTTAATATAAGTACCCAAACCTGTCTAAATTCTATTGGATGAATTGTTTTCGACCTATCCCCACCTCATCCTTTGAATAGTCAACTTTGGAGCCTTTAGAAACCGAATATGAATTTATTATAAATTAATATTTCTAGCTTTTCCAAAGGTGCCCCTCACCCCTCTTATAAAAGGGCACTCCTCCTTCCCATTTCTTCACACCTTAAAAGCCTTTTGGTTCGGCCAAACTCTGCCCAAATACTCTCCCAACATCCCTCAATACAACCTAGAGGCCTTAGTTTGATCAGAAAGCCAACCTAAGGATCCCTTTTGATCAAATCAAAAGGAAGAACCCGAAGAAGAGGAAATGATTTCACCACCCTTTTCTAAGTTCATTTCTTCTTCCACTTCTTCTTCCTTTGTTCTTACCATTCTGAAATAATAACTCCAGTATCTCACATATACTGTGATGTTATTATAAATATGGTACAATCATATTCAGTATTCTATCCACCCTTTGAATAACATGTCACCATACGTGCGTACGTACGGCTTACCGTCTCCACGTCGTGGTGTAATTGTTATTCAATATAATATTATTTGGATGGGTATAATAATGATGTGTAACTCATGTAAATAATAAATATAACATGTTAATGATTCTGTATATATGATATACCATCCATTTATATATTATTTTAATATCAAAAGAATGATATTGTCGCTCGTGCGTACGTACGGACTACCGTCTCCACGAACGCGATGAGATTCATTCTCCATCGTATCCATTCAAGTATAATTATCATTTGATGATTTAAAAATGATGTTTAAGGACTGTATATCATTCTGGACATGAATAAGATACAACAACCATGGCTTATGTAACAAAACATATAAAAGAAAATGAGTAAGTTAACTCCCGAAACGACGATAATTCTAAGATATTATTAACAAATCAATGTTAAAAGATCATATATGATATCATATTAATATATATGATTCTTGTATAATTTAATAACAACTATTTCACCATTATACAGGAGGTTAACCTACCCCAACCAAGGAAAAGTACAAGGTAAGGGTTATTTCACAATCTCTTCATTATCCGAGATTGTTTATACGTAATAATCTACTGGGATTTCTTTATCATCCACATCCATGTTTCTTTGAAATGTATTTCAAAACGTATTTATTATTTACAAGAATATGGGTTAAATTCATTTATACCCTTGTTTGACTTTTTGTAAGAGGTTTATAAAGGAATATTTCCGTCGTTTTCAAAACAAGGTCCTTTTTGACCTTTTCGACAGAATTAAGATAAGAATGTTTTTTTTACTTATACGGCGGGTGCGGTTATTTTCCGCCATTATAAAATCGTCAAAGCTTTCCTTACAAGCTTACAAGAATATTTTCAAGAAAATGTTTTATTTTATATGGCTCTTAAATGATTTCAAAAATAGAAAGAGATATTTCTCTAAAAAGTGTTTTGATTTCATCTATGTCAACATCCTTTAATGGATTTTACGCTTATTTGAAGTTGATTTATTATAATACAAAACTTCTATATTGTATTGAAGGTTTTGTGATATGTTTGACTGTGGATGTGCTATTTTATACCATTCATAGTTTATGGTGAAACTATTGACATTTCGTATGCTAGTTTTAATCCGAATGATTATGTTATATTTCAAACTTTTCTTCAGATGAATGTGCTAAACAAGTATGTTCCGGGTTGGGGACCGGTAAAAGTAAGCCCTCCAGGTTGGGGACTGGTAAAAGTAAGCCCTCCAGGTTGGGGACTGGTTAAAGTAAGCCCTCCAGGTTAGGGACTGGTAAAAGTATGCCCTCCGGGTTGGTGTCCGGTTATTAGAGGCACTCCGGGTTGGTGTCCGGTTATTAGAGGCACTCCGGGTTGGTGTCCGGTTATTAGAGGCACTCCGGGTTGGGTTCCGGTTAGAAGTAACCCCTAGGTCTTGGGATGAGGCCTAGACAAAGAAATTAACGTTTAGCATTATGCATTCCAACATTATGAAAGTGGTTATTGATATTGCATGTGATTATTCGATTAGTAGAATATCCATGTGAACAAGTAAATGGCATTATTTCATTTTTATTTTTGCCATACTATGTTGAAGTTCAATTTTAAAAGGCTTTTGTTTTAGTAATTCATTGCCTTAAATGTTTATGCTTATTATGAATGTTCCCCTATATTGTTATCCTTACTGGGCATTTGAGCTCACCCCTTTTCTATGTTTTATTTTTCCCAGGTAGTGAAGAAGTAAATTATGAATGACTTGCAGGGATATTATGAGGGGTTAATAGTGTGGATATGAAGACTTTGTTGTTGTAATAGTTTTTCACTTTGAAATGTAATGTAAAACTTTATGATTATATCTAGTGTTTCCAAGGCTACTAAACCAATCGGTCTTTCGGGATTTGATCTTTCTTGTGATCATGCCAATGTTATGTAATTAATGCACCGACTCTGGGTAGCTGGGGTCAGGGCGTTACAGTTGGTATCAGAGGAAGTTTAGTAAAAACCTTGGAAGCTAGATTTAGATAAACTCTGATTAGAGCACATAGACCTAAGATGAACTTTGAGGATTAGTATAGAAGAACTTCCTAGAATTTTGGTATTGTAGAGATTTTGTGAGTTTTCCGAGCAATACATCCCTGTCTGGATACGAGCAGGTAGAGGCGGCTCTGGCACAGATGTACCTAGGGGTAAAACCCGAAAACACCGCTTTGAGCTAGACTCGAACGGGAACTGGTGCACGACAACGGGCCTTGCTGCACTCTTGGTTACGACCCTCCCGGGGGATATGCTTAGGATAATTCTCTTTCTCTTTACAAACCATTATGAAGGGTTTATGAGTATATACATCCTCAAAGGAGACATTTTTATGATTATGGATTATATCTATAAATAGTTCAATTTATGTTAAGTGTTTTATAAGTATGGGATTATGTATTTTGATTCATAAACTGATCTGGTGTATGCCATTGTTTAGAAATGGTGCCCAGTAGAAGGAATGAGAACTCCAGAAATGCACATGATCCAAAGAGAAGGAAGGATCATATCTTTCATGGTCTTAAGCTAGAATTGATAAGAGAAATAGTCTCCTATTTATTATCATCATATGAAGAAATAATATCATGTGTTGATAAGATAAGTAAAGAGTTTACTGAGTCCTATGGCTTTGAAGGGAAGCAAGAGAAGAAAAGGATGGAAGAGAGAAAGATGGATAAAAGTAAGAGGGAAAAGAATAATTTTCCCATATGTGGTAACTGTGGAAAGAAACACCCTGGAACTTGCCTGAAAGGAATGGGAGTTTGTTATAAGTGTGGAGGAAAAGGGCACAAATTACGTGACTGCAAGGGTAAGAAAATGGTTTTAAATGTACAATGCTTCATTTGCAAGGAGTTTGGACACTACGCGAACCTATGTACCAGTCATCAGACTATGCCGCAAATGATGCTATTGGATAATAATCAAGTTATGATACTACCACAGATGAAGAGGAATGATTAGAGTTCTTATGTTGATTATATCAATTGAGTGTTGTATCAACAATGTACTTGTTATAATAATTATGGAGTATATAAGGATTGTACTGCAGTACTATTTCATTAAGGACTTGAGATTGTGTGGAACAAAGAAAAGTGACTCAATAGAAGGTTAAATTTTTGGAAAATATATGGTTGAGAGAATGATAAATCGTAATATAGTTCTGATACTGAGGTAGTGATTTTGGAATAATATGTGATTATTTTGGATAAATTATATTGGATATTATTGACTACCTTGAAGCTGATTAATGATTTGTATATTCCATCATTGTTAGGGTTTAAAACATTTTTGGATTAATGAAGTATATCCAGCATTCTATATGGAATAAGGGATCATGAATGTAATCAATAAGGAATATGGTAATACATGATGAAGGTATTAATATGCTATTACGGGGTAAAAAGGATCTATATTATGTTTACCTTCATATAAATGTTGGAATGTGAGTTTGGATAGAAGTATTTTGGATAGTTCTAGTTTGGATTATTTTGGATTAACATAAAAGGACAACCCGGAGGTCGGGCGGCAACCCGTCGCGTCCGGCAAGGCTGCGAGACTTGGACCCAAAACCGAAGGGCGACAAGGGTGTATCACCTACCACTGGCCCACGAGATGTCCTGGATTAAATAATGTAGTTTTTATTAAAAGATCTTGTAGATGAATTATAAATTCATTTATTTTGGAACCCTATACGAATAGTGTAAATAGAATTTTTCTTACATTCTATTATCTTTTAGAGTGAAAGATGAGTTTGTGGTAGAAATTTATTAATGGATAAAACTATAATTATAAAGTAAGTATATCTCCTTATGATCTTAGTCAATCTCATAAATAGATTCCTCAATATTAAGAAAAGCAACTTAGAACAAAAATGTTTTCCTAGATGGTACCTTAAATCATCACTAATTTATGGCTTTGGGATTGTTGGCCTTTTCATAGCCATGTTCTCTACCACTCTCCATCAGATAATTGATTGTTAGATTTCTCTTCCATATCCATATTTTCCTAAATGGAACCCTAGTATGTGTTATTTTCGGTAATCTTCATACTTTCCACTCTTTATTTTAAATAGAGGCCTCATTAATTCATTTTTCGATGTGGGATTTCAACTAAGATATTTTGAAATGTCAAAAATGTGTTGTCCCAATACCCTATATTTTGTTGAACCGATGGTACTTCAAATCATCATAGATTGATGAGTTTAAGGACCTCAATTTTATACTTGTTTGTGATTGATGACCTCAATCACTACCTATAAATATTTACGTTTTTCCTCCAGTTATATGTCTCTAATTACCACCAATGTTCTCCTAATCGAGATCATAATTTGGTGGTGACCCTTTCATTTATCTTTTCCTCATATTAAGACTAAATTTTAGTAACCCAATTTCCGATGTGGGTTTTCCCACAAATATATTTTCTACTTTCAACCTTTTATTTTCGAAGAACAATTTCAAATTGCGAGGACGCAATTTATTGAAGGAGAGGAGAATGTAACACCCCAGGATTTCAGAGTGTGTTATTTCTTAAAATTAATTCAATAACTTGCACTACACGCAACACCGAGTTCAATCACACCATTAAAAGAGTTCATGAATAGTATTAACTACATTTTGAACTTTATATAATCCTTATAATTTTAGAATCCCTATTATGAGTTTCTTAGTCATATTGCAAGAACAGATTCATTTTCAGTATTATCAACTTCTAATAGTGAAACCTTTTTAAATACAATATTTTAATCTTTTTGACTAAATTGGGACATCAAAAATTTAAAATGAAACATCCCAGGCTTCCACGGTACGCTTTCTTTGAGTAATACAGTAGCGTGTGTTGTACGCAACCTTGAGTTTTAACACACACCACAACCAATCAAACTAGCCGTTATGAATAGTAATACCTAATTTTTGAAATTATATATATTTTATATTTAAAAATGGACTTCATTTTTGGATTCGGAATATCGAAATTAGCCTAGGGTGAAATTTTGGTACATTTCGGATAACTTTTATATTTTGATGAATAGTGAAAATTACTAAATTTTAATTAAAAACAACTTTTTTAATCAAAATAATTAATATTGATAAATTATGAATTTGAGTGGTTTTAAAGTATATTTAGAATATATTTTAACCATTTAATATAATGTTGGTCATTGGACATAATTTTACAATTATACCGAACATAAACAAGTGTCAATCTTTTGGTAGTTATTATCTCTTAAAAACACGCTTTTTGTTTTGACAGCGGGAATTAATTTTAAATTAATTTCTGCCACTTCTGTGTTTTGAATTTAGAAAAATGGATTCCATATTTGGAATCAGGATGTTCAAATTGTGTAAATAGGTAACTTTTATTTTTAGACATTTTGAATAATTACTGCGGTAAATATTTTATTTACCATGGTTAAGGGTAAATCCGGTAAATAAGGGTTAAAAAAATAATATTATAATAATACTAAATTACCCTAAAACGTGTCTTAACCCTATTGGTTGATACATAGTCGACCATGGGCATCTTTGGGTCTATTTTGGGACCCCATGGATCCACTTGTAAGTGATAATGACACTTTATTTTAATTAAGTCAAAATGAATACAAAAATGACACAAGCATATATCTTTTAGAACAACAATTTTTAAATAGGGTTATACATGTTGGATTTTCGATTATAAATATTCATTAGAAAGATAAAAAGATTTCCTACATAATGATATTTTATTTATAATTTTTAGACATTAAATAATTTATTTTATTTATGACACAATGATGATGCAGTAATTACTAAAATAGTAAAAAATTAACATAATTGATATTATAAATTCCCAAATAAATATAATATGAAACTTTTAATGAATTAAACTAATTTTCTAGGATAATATGATATATTAGGATTGATTTAATTGACTTTTTTCGAAGTAATAAATCTGTTATGAGTTTCACAAAAATCAACTATTGAATAGTGTCAAAATTGACATAAAAGAGTTCTTAAAACAAATATTATATTATTAATTGATATTAAATTCCTAAAAATCTAAGGTTCGTCCAAGAGACTTATATTATGATAGGTTAATCATTAATGGACCACTTGGGGGTCGCTTGGATGTATATAGTAAGTTTATTAACCATAATATATAAAATACAAAGAGACATTGTAAAAGTGAAACTAATTAACTTAGAGTTAATACTTAAAGATAAGGTTAATATAAGTACCCAAACCTGTCTAAATTCTATTGGATGAATTGTTTTCGACCTATCCCCACCTCATCCTTTGAATAGTCAACTTTGGAGCCTTTAGAAACCGAATATTAATTTATTATAAATTAATATTTCTAGCTTTTCCAAAGGTGCCCCTCACCCCTCTTATAAAAGGGCACTACTCCTTCCCATTTCTTCACACCTTCAAAGCCTTTTGGTTCGGCCAAACTCTGCCCAAATACTCTCCCAACATCCCTCAATACAACCTAGAGGCCTTAGTTTGATCAGAATGCCAACCTAAGGAGCCCTTTTGATCAAATCAAAAGGAAGAACCCGAAGAAGAGGTAATGATTTCACCACCCTTTTCTAAGTTCATTTCTTCATCCACTTCTTCTTCCTTTGTTCTTACCATTCTGAAATAATAACTCCAGTATCTCACATATACTGTGATGTTATTATAAATATGGTACAATCATATTCAGTATTCTATCCACCCTTTGAATAACATGTCACCATACGTGCGTACGTACGGCTTACCGTCTCCACGTCGTGGTGTAATTGTTATTCAATATAATATTATTTGGATGGGTATAATAATGATGTGTAACTCATGTAAATAATAAATATAACATGTTAATGATTCTGTATATATGATATACCATCCATTTATATATTATTTTAATATCAAAAGAATGATATTCTCGCTCGTGCGTACGTACGGACTACCGTCTCCACGAACGCGATGAGATTCATTCTCCATCGTATCCATTCAAGTATAATTATCATTTGATGATTTAAAAATGATGTTTAAGGACTGTATATCATTCTGGATATGAGTAAGATACAACAACCATGGCTTATGTAACAAAACATATAAAAGAAAATGAGTAAGTTAACTCCCGAAACGACGATAATTCTAAGATATTATTAACAAATCAATGTTAAAAGATCATATATGATATCATATTAATATATATGATTCTTTTATAATTTAATAACAACTATTTCACCATTATACAGGAGGTTAACCTACCCCAACCAAGGAAAAGTACAAGGTAAGGGTTATTTCACAATCTCTTCATTATCCGAGATTGTTTATACGTAATAATCTACTGGGATTTCTTTATCATCCACATCCATGTTTCTTTGAAATGTATTTCAAAACGTATTTATTATTTACAAGAATATGGGTTAAATTCATTTATACCCTTGTTTGACTTTTTGTAAGAGGTTTATAAAGGAATATTTCCGTCGTTTTCAAAACAAGGTCCTTTTTGACCTTTTCGACAGAATTAAGATAAGAATGTTTTTTTTTACTTATACGGCGGGTGCGGTTATTTTCCGCCATTATAAAATCGTCAAAGCTTTCCTTACAAGCTTACAAGAATATTTTCAAGAAAATGTTTTATTTTATATGGCTCTTAAATGATTTCAAAAATAGAAAGAGATATTTCTCTAAAAAGTGTTTTGATTTCATCTATGTCAACATCCTTTAATGGATTTTACGCTTATTTGAAGTTGATTTATTATAATACAAAACTTCTATATTGTATTGAAGGTTTTGTGATATGTTTGACTGTGGATGTGCTATTTTATACCATTCATAGTTTATGGGGAAACTATTGACATTTCTTATGCTAGTTTTAATCCGAATGATTATGTTATATTTCAAACTTTTCTTCAGATGAATGTGCTAAACAAGTATGTTCCGGGGTGGGGACCGGTAAAAGTAAGCCCTCCAGGTTGGGGACTGGTAAAAGTAAGCCCTCCAGGTTGGGGACTGGTTAAAGTAAGCCCTCCAGGTTAGGGACTGGTAAAAGTATGCCCTCCGGGTTGGTGTCCGGTTATTAGAGGCACTCCGGGTTGGTGTCCGGTTATTAGAGGCACTCCGGGTTGGTGTCCGGTTATTAGAGGCACTCCGGGTTGGGTTCCGGTTAGAAGTAACCCCTAGGTCTTGGGATGAGGCCTAGACAAAGAAATTAACGTTTAGCATTATGCATTCCAACATTATGAAAGTGGTTATTGATATTGCATGTGATTATTCGATTAGTAGAATATCCATGTGAACAAGTAAATGGCATTATTTCATTTTTATTTTTGCCATACTATGTTGAAGTTCAATTTTAAAAGGCTTTTGTTTTAGTAATTCATTGCCTTAAATGTTTATGCTTATTATGAATGTTCCGCTATATTGTTATCCTTACTGGGCATTTGAGCTCACCCCTTTTCTATGTTTTATTTTTCCCAGGTAGTGAAGAAGTAAATTATGAATGACTTGCAGGGATATTATGAGGGGTTAATAGTGTGGATATGAAGACTTTGTTGTTGTAGTAGTTTTTCACTTTGAAATGTAATGTAAAACTTTATGATTATATCTAGTGTTTCCAAGGCTACTAAACCAATCGGTCATTCGGGATTTGATCTTTCTTGTGATCATGCCAATGTTATGTAATTAATGCACCGACTCTGGGTAGCTGGGGTCGGGGCGTTACACCATAAAAGCCTTTTGGATCTGCCTACCTCTGCCAAAATACTCTCCCAACTTCCCTCTATTACTCCTAGAAGGCTCACTTTGGGGAGAATTTTTCCCATGAAATCCTTTGGCTCAAATCAAAAAAGAGTTACCCGATTTTAAGATCGTGTCTTCTCTTATGTTATTTTGTTTCATTTTGCTTCTCCATCCCCTTAAACTATTTTTATTCATTTATTTTGTAATAACACCAGTATCCTCAATATACTAGGATGTTTTTATAAGAAGTATTCAAGCTACACTTACACAAACATACATCTAATGGTTAAATAATATGTTGTTTCTGTGGATGGCGAATTTCTGCCTCACAAAATGATGATTGTTTAACACTCATATAACACCTTCAAAGGTGGCCATTAAGATGTAACTATATTTATATATGATATATAATATGTTTATATTTTACTTAAGCCTCTTTATTTTTAATTTATGGAATAAAATTATGGTTTCCATTATGGGTAAACGCGATATTATCATTTTAGGAAGTACGGACTACCGCCGCCTCAAAGTGATTTGAATCATTAATGCCATATGTGGGATATATAAAGGATGGAATAAATGGTATTATACATTATATTATACTGGAATTATACTATACCTTTATATAATTATATCTTCATTCCATTAAATATGAAATAGAAATGAAAGTAGCGTCCATGCGTACGTACGGCTTACCGTCTCCATGAACGGTGCATTTCATTTCGTACTTCTAAAAGTTATGTAATATTATAAATGAATGTATATAATGGATATATATGATATATATTATATCTACATCATGAATATAATTATGGATATAGTGGATATTTTACCACATGAACAAGTTGTAATTTTAAGAAGTTTATTTTTGACTCAAGTACTAAAGATCGACAAAACGACCGTTATTAACATAAATGACTACATAATTTTTGTAACATTGTCATAAGTGATATAAAAGGGATAATAAACTTGAAAAATTTTCTTATGCAAGTATATATTAACTATAGTTTATTATTCAGGAGGTTAAAGAATGGTCGAGTCAAGTCAGACACGAGGTAAGGGAACTTCATAACCCAATTTCCATTTTTTGGGTTAATCTTCTACTTTCAAATTATGTCATGGTATTATTATGTCCTATCTTTTATTTGTACTGTATTTATGTGTACTTATAGTGAATACACAAAATAGATCTATTTTATTTAAAAAAATGATCTTTGTAAAGGACTTCGTCTCAATCTTCATTCTTTGAGGCATATTTTGTTTTATGCACAAATTACTTTTATACGGTGTATAAACACCTTTGACTTTTACGTTTATTGAAAAAGAGTATTTTTATATGAACCGTTTTACTAAACGAAAAAAAGTAATGTTTTTCTTGTCATACATATGTGGTGACAACGACTTCTCCGCCGTCGTGACCATTATTTGAGTTCCGGCTTCCTCTACAAGCCATAACTTTTTTTAAAATAAAAAATAAATACCATGTTTTAATTTTCTATTATTTTGGTATTGAAAATGATTTTGATAATTCATTTATTATATCAATGTGTTGTATTGATATCTTGTGATTGAAATGTGGAAATGTTATGTTTCCTTTATGCATGTTTTCTGTGATACGATTATGTTATGGTTTATGATATGTTTAAACCTGTTCATATCAGGAATGCATTGAACTTAATAAGTGACGGGTGGATCCCGCTATAGCTCCTCGATGCATCGACTGGTCTCATGAGACAAACCAGTGTCTTGGCACGAGGCCTGAACAAAATATTATTTACAGTCATGGAACGAGACCTTGGATACGTGGTTATGATAGTCTGGCATTATGCATTCCATCATTATGAAAGTGGTTATTGATATAGCATGTGATTATTCGACCAGTAGAATATCAATGCGAATAAGTAAATGGAATTATTTCATTTTACATTGGTCATGTTATGTTGAAGTTCATGTTTAAAATCATTTTGTTTAGCTATACATTTCCTTAAATGTTTATGTTTATTTATGAAAGCATCCACTATATTGTTATCCTAACTGTGCATCTGAGCTCACCCCTTTCAATGTTTTAATTTTTCCAGGATGTGAAGAAGTATTTTAGGAATGACCTGTAGGGATAGATTTAAGGGGATATGAGTGTGGAAAATGGAGACTATGTTATTGTAGTTTTTAACTTTATGATGTAATGTAACATTTATGAATGTATCTAGTTTTTCCAAGGCTACTAAACTAATTAGTCTTTCGAGACTTGATCTTTTGTGATCATGCCAATGTTACGCAAAAATGCACTAACTCTAGGTTGCTGGGGTCGGGGCGTTACAGTTGGTATTAGAGGCAGTTTGGTACTAACATTGGAAGCTAGATTTAGATAAACTCTGATTAGAGCACATAACCCTAATATAGACTTTGAGGATTAGTGTAGAAGAACTTACTAGAATTTTGGTATTATAGAAATTTTGTGAGTTTTCCGAGCAATACATCCCTGTCTGGATACGAGTAGGTAGAGGCGGCTCTTACACAAATGTACCTACGGGTAAAACTCGAAAACACCGCTTTGAGCTAGACTCGAACGTGAATTGGTGCACGACAACTGGCCTTGCTGCACTCTTGGTTACAACACTCCTGACGGATATGCTTAGGATAATTCTCATTTTCATTACAAACCTATATGAAGTGTTATGAGTTCATACTTCCTCAAAGAAAACATTTTTATGATTATGGATTATATCAATAAATAGTTCAATTTATGTTTAGTGTTTTACACATATGAAATTATGTATTTCAATTCATAAACTAATCTAGTTTATGCCATTGTTTAGAAATGGTGTCTAGTGGGTGGAATTGAAACCGTATCAATACACACACTCCGTGTAGGGATTTCCCCCCTGCTCAAGATAATTATTGTGGAGCTAGATATACAACTAGTGCTGATCAACTTATTACCATACTGGGACAACTCACTCAGGTTATGAATAATAACCATACTCGCATGGAGCACCCTGATCCACAACACGAAGGATCAATGTAAGACCGCTTCATGAGGCAACAACCACCAACATTTAATGGGGGTACAAATTCATTAGTAGCTGAGCAATGGATAAACTCCATAGAAAAAATAATCCATGCCTTGGGGAGTAACAAAAGGGAGAAGGTTGTCATGGCAATCTACCGCCTCACTAGAGATGTCGATCAATGGTGGTGGTTGATTCCAAACACAATGGTAGATGATGAAATATAAAAAATGGAATGGAGGGAGTTCAAAGAGATTTTCTTAGAAAAATACATTCCTCTTGACCATCAAGAAGATATGGAAAGGCAATTTCTGAGTCTGAGACAAAAGGAGGATAATAATGTCGCAAAGTATGAGGCCAACTTTACAAGGTTAGCAATACAGGCTGCAGATTATATACCTAACCCAAGAAGTAAGATCGATCGTTTCTTTGATGGGTTAAAACCGTTTCTCTGTCGAGCATTAGTGTCACAATATTTCTTAATATACGAAGATATAGTCTCGTGTGATATCAAGACAGAAAAGAATTATCTAAATCTTATGACAATAATGTAAAGCAAGAGAAGAAGAGAAAAGTGGAATAAGAGACAGATAAAGGGAAAAGGGAAAGAAGGATTTTCCATTATGTGGTAATTGTGGGAAGAATCACCCTGGCACTTGCCTAAAAGGAATGGGAGTTTGTTATAAATGTGGAGAAAGCGGTCACCAGGCTCGTGATTGCAAGGGAAAGAAAGAGGCTATCAATGTTCAATGCTACAATTGTAGGTAAATGGGGCATTATGCAAATGAATTTCCTAAGCGTGAGGAAAACATACCTCAGAAAAGGCCAAGGGATCGAGGACAATCTTATACTGTTGCTATAGTTGATGTGGAGTAATTAATGTATTGGTGCTTTTAGACTCAAGGATTATATTATGGTTATAAGAATAATGTGATATATATAAGGATTGTACTGCAATACTTTTTGATTTCATTACGGTTTTAATATGATTAATGTAATCATATTTTTAGTATGTGACAATAAGAGAAACATTACTTTGTTTGGGGAATCTGATGTTACAATTGATATTTTTATTTTGAGACCTTTTAAAGAAAGTCTGGACGGAGGTATTTTGGATTACTATAAAGGTTGGAAAGGATTAAGTTAAACTTTGGATAATATTGTTTAATGTTAAACCATTTATGAAGATTATTTTTGGAATATTATAATACTATAGTTTTAGTAAAAGGATAACCTGCATGTTGGTGGATAACCCGTCGCGTTAGACAAAGTTGCAGGAATCGAACCCAAAACCATAGTGAAACAAGCCTTTATTACCTACCACTAGCCTACAGGAAGTCTCTGGTTATTACAAAAAATTTTCATAATCTAAATGGTATGTGTTAATATTTGGAACCTTATACAATTATGATAAATAGAAAATTTTTTAGTTCTATTACCTTTTAGAGTGAGTGATGGGTTTGTGGTAAAAATTTATTAAAGAATGAAAGTATATATGACAAGTATGTATATTCCATTACGTTCTTAGTAATTCTCCAAAATAAATTCCTCAACTTTATAAAAGGCAAATTAAAATAAAAACATTTCCTGTTAACTTTTCCTACTAGGGATTTAATGACCGTTTAACCAATCACATGTTTGTGATTTTCTTATGGTTAACTTTCTCCTAATCCAGTTTTCTACAACTCTCCATCAAACCGTTATGGTTTGTTTTTCTTCGATATCAATATTTTCATATAATCCTAGTATGGGCTATCTCGGGTGACCTTTGTACTTATCTTTCTTTCTTTTAAAGTTATATTTTTATTAACCTTATTTCCGATGTGGGTTTTCCACAAAGGTATTTTCTATTTTCAACCTTTTATTTTCAAAGAAAAATTTCAAATTCCAAGGATGCAATTTATTGAAGGAGGAGAGAATTTAACCCCCGAGCTTCCACAATACGCTTCTCTTTCAATAATGCAATAGCTTGCATTGTACAAAAGTTCGAGATTCTAACACACCGCGACCAATCAAAATAGCCATTATGAATAGTAATACCCACTTTTTTAAATTATATATATATTATATTTCAAAATGGACTTCATTTTTTGATTCGGAATATCGAAATTAGCCTATGTTGAATTTTTTGGTATTTTTCTGAGAACATCCAATTTTTTATGAATAGTGAAAAATACATAAAAACATCTTTTTTAATCAAAATAATTTATCGTGATAAATTATACTATTGAGTTGTTTTAATGTATAATTAGAATATATTTTTACCATTTTATTCAATGGTGGTCATTATAATTAATTTCACTTTGAAATTGGACATGAACAATTGTCAATCTTTTGATATATATTGTTTCTTAAAAACACGTTATTTGTTGTGACAACGAGAATTAATTATAATATTAATTAATTCATCTTATATGTTTTTAATTTTGTAAAATAGACATCATTTTTGAATTCGGAATATCAATTATAGCTTAGATTGAAATTTTGGCATTGTTCTGAAAAACTTCAATTTTTGATGAATAGTGAAACCACTAAGTGGTTGTTAAAAACAGATTTTTCGTTTAAATGAAACATTACCACTTCTGTGATTTGATTTTCAAAAATACAACATACATGGTTTTCATTAGTAAGAAAAATGTGGTTCAATGGTATTAAAATAATTTTTGGTGAATAGTAACTTTTAAGATTAATTAATCACGATTAAAGGTAATTAGTGTAATTTAAGGTAAAGATAATGTTATAATAATATGAAATGACCTTTACACTTGTCCTAACCCTATTGGATGTGTCATGTCCGACCATTAAAATCCATGGATCAACTTGGGGACCCCATGGAGCCACTTTGGTAGGAAAATGACAATAAAAACTTTTTATTTAATGTTAAAATAAAAATGTCACCAACAAGAGTTGTTTCACTAAAACAATTTTTAAATGTGGTTATACAAGTCATATTATTTACTATAAATATTCATTAGAAATCTAAAAATATTTCCTACATCATGATATTTGTTTTATAATTTTTAGACCTTAAATAAATTAAATTATTTATTACACCATGATGATACATCGATTACCTCATTAATTAACGATTTAAATAAAATAAAAAGATAATGTAAAATCTAAGAAATACACTTATAAAAAACTTATTGGATGAGTATATTTCGAACCCTTATCACCTTATCCCTGAAATATATAAGTGTGGGACCTTTAAAATCCGAAAATCATTATATAATAAAGTAACATTTCATGACTTTCCAAGAGTGCCCCTCCTCTCCTCTTATAAAAGGCCCCCAGCACTACCACCTTACTCACACCGTAAAAGCCTTTTGGCTCGAAAAAACTCTGCCCAAATACTCTACCAACTTCACTATATTACTCCTAGAAGGCTCACTTTGGGAAGAATTCTTCGTAAGGAATCCTTTGGCTCAAATCAAAAAAGAGTTACCTGATTTTAAAGTAATGTCTTCTCTTATGTTATTTTGTTTCATTTTTCTTCTCCAACCCCTTAAACTCTTTTTATTCATTTATTTTGAAATAACACTAGTATCCTAAATATACTAGGATGTTTTTATAATCATTATTCGAGCTAAACATACACACACTTACATCTAATTGTTAAAGAACATACTGTTTCCGGGGATGTCGAATTTCTGCCTCACGAAACGATGATTGTTCAACACTAATATAACACCTTAAAATGTGGCCATTAAGATGAAACTATATTTATATATGATATATAATATGTTTATGTTTTCCTTAAGACTCATTATTTTTCATTTATGGCATACCTTTATGGTTTCCATTATGGGTAAACGCGATATTTTCATTTTATGAAGTGCACACTACCTCCCCCTCAAAGTGATTTGAATCTTTAATGCCATATGTGGGATATGTTAAGGATTGAATAAATGGTATTACATATTATATTATACTAGAAATAAATTATACCTTTATAAAATTATAGCTTCATTCCATTGAATACGAAATAGAAATGAATGTATCGTTCATGCGTACGTACGGCTTACCATCTCCATGAACGGTGCATTTCGTTTCTTACCTCTAAATGTTATGTAATATTATAAATGAATGTACATAATTGATATATATGATGTATATGATATATACATCATGAATATAATTATGTATATAATGGATATATTATCACATGAACAACCTGTAATTTTAAGATGTTTATTTTTGACTCAAGTACCAATGATCGACAAAACGACCGTTATTAACTTGAATGACTACATAATTTTCGTAACATTGTAATAAGTGATATAAAAGGGATAATGAACTTGAAAAAGGTTCTTAAGAAAGTAGATATTAACTATAGTTTATTATTCAGGAGGTTAAATAACGGTCGAGTCAAGTCGGACACGAGGTAAGGGAACTTCTTAACCCAATTTCCATACTTTGGGTTAATCTCCTACTTTCAAATTATGTCATGATATTATTATGTCCTATATTGTATTTGTACTGTATTTATGTGTAATTATAGTGAATACACATAATAGATCTATTTTTTTTAAATGGCCTTTGTCAAGGACTTCGTCTCAATCTCCATTCATTGTGGCATATTTTGTTATATACACAAATTTATTTTATACGGTGTATAAACCCCTTTGACTTTTACATTTATTCAAAAAGATTATTTTTATACGATGCATTTTACTAAACGAAAAAAAGGAATGTTTTTCTTGTCGTACATATGCAGCGACAACGACTTCTCTGCTGCCGTGACCATTATTTATGTTTCGGCTTCTGCTACATGCCATAGCTTTTTTTATAATGAAAAATAAATACCAAGTTTTAATTTTCATTTATTTTGGTATTGAAAATGGTTTTGATAATGTATTTATTATATCAATGTGTTGTATTGATATCTTGTGATTGAAATGTGGAAATGTTAGGTTTCCTTTATGCATGTTTTATATGATACGATTATGTTATGGTTCATGATATGTTTAAACCTGTTCATATGAGGAATGCATTGGACTTAATAAGTGACAGGTGGAGCCTGCTATAGCTTTTTGATGCATCGGCAGGTCTCATGAGACAATGTAGTGTCTTGGCATGAGGCCTTGATAAAATATTATTTGTAGTCTTTGCACGAGGCCGTGGCTACGTGGTTATGATAGTTTGGCATTATTCATTCCATCATTATGAAAGTGGTTATTGATATAGCATGTGATTATTCGTCCAGTAGAATATCCATGCGAATAAGTAAGTGGCATTATTTCATTTTACATTGGTCATGTTATGCTGAAATTCATGTTTAAAAGGCTTTTGATTAGTTATACATTTCCTTAAATGTTTATGTTTATTTATGAAAGCTTCCGCTATATTGTTATCCTTACTGAGCATCTGAGCTCACCCCTTTCAATGTTTTAATTTTTCCATGATGTGAAGAAGTATTTTATGAATGACCTAGAGGGATAGTCTGAAGGGGATATGAGTGTGGAAAATGGAGACTATGTTATTGAATTTTTTTCATATTATTATGTAATGTAACATTTATGAATGTATCTAGTGTTTCTAAGGCTGCTAAACTAATTGGTCTTTCGAGAATTGATCTTTTGTGATCATGCCAATGTTATGAAAAAAATGCACTGACTCTGGGTAGCTTCGGTCGGGGCATTGCATGTGCCACAAAATAAACATAAATCATCCCTCATAACCAAAAGAATTAAATGGGTTTCATAAACATCATCCCATCATAACATAATCCATATAAAAAAATGGATATCATATCATCATAAACTGAATATAACCATGTAAATAATAGATACATTATACTTGAAAAATGCACTTATGAAATAATGTCATCATAGATGGAAAATGGTTATGATAAAACACTTGAAATAAATTCTTGTGTAAAATATCCTTTCTTCATTAAAAATCATTTTCTTTTCACAAAATTCCATGCAAATTTAAAAGAAAAGATTTTTTTTCAAAATAGTCATGATATATTGTAGAGTAAGATTCAAGAAAATAAGGCATTATTAACCCATAAAAATCAATTCACACCATATAAGTTAATGAAAACATTCTCCTCGTACTTTTACAGAAAAACGTAAAAAAGTACCTCGTATGGTAAACAAAAAAAGATTCATTCAATAACACAAAGTAAAAGTAAAATAGGGGGTAAACCTGACATTAAAATTTTATGGAATAATATAAAAAAATTTAGGAAAAACATTTTATGGGCATGGATGAAAAATATAACCCCAGTAAATACTTATATGTAATCTCGTATAAAAATGAGATTGCAATATTATCCCTTACATTATGTATGATATACTTCCTATGAATCAAAAAGACCTTTATAATTATTTAAATACTATCATTTCCTTATTACAAAATCATATTTATTGTCATGATATCATATACGGTTCACTTATGACTTTATATTACCCGGTCATTTTTAAATTCCATGTTAAAGCAACGTTTTCGATAAAATTGTTCCATTTATCATATGTGTTTGGAATTGTTGTTCCTGATATTATTATTACTTATATCATGATTTACTAACTTCAAGAATGTAAAACATGATTTATATATCATATATATTCATTATATATATATAATAGATAGATATATGAAATGAAACACACCGTTCATGGAGACGGTAGGTCGTACGTACACCTAAACACTGTTTTCCTTTACTTATTTACTTGAATAGAAGTAAGTATAAAACATATACATAAATAAAGAAGAATTATTATGTTATATATACCATTATTATTCATTATATATACTTTATAGTAAATCTTGATTTTATAACATATAGATTTATTGTCATCGCGTCATGGAGACGGTATCCGTACTTACGCACGAGCGATGATATCATTCCATTAATTATTGAATGGAATTGGAGTGGATAATATAATATCTCAAAATCAGTATGATGGTATAATACCATATATACTTATTCTTTACACCATTATACCCATCCAAGTAAGGTGGTGGTGAAAAAATAGATTACACCATGGTGTGGAGACGGTATTCCATATGAACGTACACGCGGTGATTTTATTTTCCGTAGGATGGATTGAAAGTGAAATGGGGTTGTTTCATATTTATAATAACATATCAGAATATTAGTGATACTGATGTTATTAATTTATAATGAAACTAATAATGATGAAAAAGTTGATGAAGAAAGAAACAGGAAAGAATCGGTAGGAGATATTACGTCTTCTTCGACGCACCTCTTTTAGGATTCCTCTTAAGGGACTAGTTCAAGAAGGAGTATATTCCCATGTAAATGACTTCAGGGAACACGCCGTGTAAGAAATGTACACGTCGTGTAGTCATGTTTTGTAAAAAAAGAGTGCTTTTTTTCTCTTGTTCTCTTCTTACATTCATTTTTTCTTCCCTTGATAGTTTTTATCAATGGTGTGAACTTGAACTTGCATAGTCATCACACAGAGACGTCCTCTGAATGTGTTCCCATTTCCATACGATGATCAGACACTCGATATGGCCGATCAGGCACCACCGGCAGATCCTCCAATTGTGCCAGTCTTAGCACAAGCAGTTATACCTCTTACCAGTGCTGACACACTATTCAGGGAAGGCTTCATTAGGATTATGTAGACCTTTCAGGGAGCTCTTCCTCCTACCCGTCAATGGATGATTTGAAATGGGTATTCCAGAAGTAGCATCCTCCCACTTTCTCAGTGGAAGGAGGGCATCAGGATGCAGTGTCATGGCTAGAAGCCAGGAAAATGATCATTGAGAATCAGAAGACACCTCTAGAGAGGAGGGTAAAACTCGCAACCTATATGATTCGGGACACCACCAAGAGGTGTTGGGAAGTGATATCATAGGCAGGACCCCAGCAGGTTATGGCAGGGGACGATTTTCAGTGCATCTTCATTGATTACTTCTATCTGGAGACCGTGAGGGCCGATCGAGCTGGGTAGTTTACGATTCGGGAGCAAGGTACTCTTTCTGTTATAGAGTATTCTTCCTTCTTTACCAAGATGCGTTGCTTCATGCCTATTCTGGGAGTTGATCAGTTGTTCATGGAAGGGAAATTCGAGGATGGTATGAGGCACGACATCCGATCCCATGTGAACATCTTTCGGTTGACTTCTATCACTTCTATAGTCAACCATGCATTGATCACAGAGTGAAATATGAGGGATTATGGATTGGTGAGCTAGGGCGGCTCGACATCTGGTGTACGTTTTCCTCATACGGATTGCAGGAAGCACTTTAGGGAGTCTTTGCACGGTGATCAAAGGAGGAGAGACACTTCTTCTGGCAGACTGGTGGGGTGTTACTAGTTTGGAATGAGCCGGCATACAAGTCCAAATTTCCCGATAGACCCAGTGGAGTTCTGATATTGCTGCAATATGGGTCGTCATCAACAATTCTACCAGATCTTCAATCCAGCAGTTGGTGACATGGGTTCTTCTATGAATCCTCATTCAGGAGAAGCAACACCTCTTTTTCACCAGTTAGGGAACTTGAGTTCTTCTGGCTGTTTAGGTCGAGGTGGAGGTCATTGTCATGGTAGCTAGTTTCCCAGTTTCCAGTGACATCATGGAGGATCCACTGAGAGTGGTTAGGCAGCATCACAGGGCCATGGTACATGCAAGACTTTTACAGTGGAGTAGACCCACCAGGATCAGAATCCTGGACCTTCTACAGTTCGAGGTATGATTTTAGTATCCTTAGTTTTATCTTCTTCTCATTTTGATACAGTGGCTTCCCACAACATTATCTCTGTTGCTGATGTGGAGAGACTTGGTCTCTTCATCTTTTCTTCTACCGATATCTTGATGCTAGAAACTCCGTTGGGGACTAGAATGGCAAGTGTATGTCAGTGCAGAGAGTTCCCCCTATAGGTTGGTGGATTTCACACTATGTGGGACCTCTATGTCATAGATATGAAAGGCTATGATGTCATTATTGGGATGGACTGGTTAGTTCCATTCTAGGAAGTCGTCAATTTTTGTCTCTGATGGGTTAGTTTCATATCACCAGAGGGTGAATCCTTTCTTCATAGGGGCAATGGGATGTCCAGGCTAGTGGAGTAGGTCTAGAGCATCATGGGTTGGGTGGAGTTACAACCCAGATTTCTAGTCTATACCCGGATGACCAGGGGACTTCGTAGTTAGACTTTCCTCCAGTGGGGGCTCATATTAGAGATGTCTTTCTAGAGTACATTTAAGGTTTTCCTCTAGAGCGCGTGGTAGACTTTTATTTTGATCTTGTACCATGAGTGGCACTGATATCCACTCCTCCTTATAGGATTGCTACACCAGAGTTGAAGGAGCTCAAAAAGAAGTTAGAGGAGTTACAGGAAAATGGTTTCATCCGACCCAGTACTTCTCCATGGGGTTCTCCTGTCCAGTTTGTGATGATAGTAGATGGTACTCTCAGGATTTTTGTGGACTATCGGATGTTGAATCAGTTGATTATTAAGAACCGATATCCCTTTCCCAGGATTGATGATCACTTTTATCAGCTTCAAGGAGCCCGGGTGTCCTCGAAGAATGACTTGTGGTCTTGTTATCATTAGTTGCACGTTATACCGTCATATATACCTCTTACAGCCTTCTGAAGCAGGCATGGTATATACGAGTATTGGTTATGCCATTCGATCTCACGAATGCACCTTCAGTTTTCAAGGCACTGATGAAACAAGTATTCTATACATACATGGATTATTTCGTGGTGGCCTTCGTAGCTGATATCTTGGTGTAATCACACACACAACACAACCATGATACCCATATTAAGATTGTTTTGAGTAAACTGAGTGAGAATAAGTTATATTCTAAGATATCAAATTCCACTTTTGGATGGATCAGATTCACTTCTCTTCCCATGTTTTCACAGAGGTTGGAGTCTCAGTAGTCCTAGAGAATGTGTGATCTATAGTTTCTTGGGAGTAGCCGAAGAATGTCTTTTAGGTGCAGAGTTTTCTAGGGGTGTCTAGATACTACAAACATTTCAGACAAGAATCTTTACATTTAGAAGCACCATTTATAGGTCTGAATAAGAAGGGTGTGATGTTCTTATGGTCATATTCATGGGAGTCAGCCTTTCAAGAGCTGAATGGGTGGATTTTTTCAGCACTGATACTAGTTTTTCCAGAGCTAAAAAATTGCTATATTGTCTACATTGATGCGTCAGGTATCAGGCTGGGAATTGTGCTTATGTAGGTAGATGAATTTGTCGCGTACGGGTCTCGGAAGTTGAGGCCACCTGAGAGGAATTACCCGACGCATGATCTGGAGTTGGCGGCTTTTCTTAAAGCCCTATGCTATTGGAGACATTATCTTCTGGGAGAGAAAATTGTGGTTTTTACCGACTACAAGAGTCTAATGTACATCCTCACTCAGTGTGATATGAATTTGAGATAGTGAAGTTGGGTCGAGTACATACAGTCCTTTGACTTTGAGCTTTCCTATACAAATGTGAAATGCAATTCAGTGGATAATGCGTTGAGCAGGAGGACTCAGATACAGGCAGTTAAGGAGGCAAGCTAGTGAGTGGAAGCTTATGGCTCTGTTCCCTGAGATGCATATGGAGGTGCATGACATACCGAGGTAGACTTTCCTATCTTCTGTAGTTGTTTACTCTACTGATCTTGATCAAGTTCGAATGAGGCATCTATCATATTCTGAAGGTTGAGTCTAAGGAGAAAGTGTGTTAGGAGAGGACCTAATTTTGGATGGACCGTAGGCGAGGATGAGATCTTGCATTTCCTGGGGTGCATATGGGTGGCAGTAGACATACACGGGGAGTTGATGTGGGGTTTTCATTCATCAGTTTGGACAGTTCATCATGGAGTCATGAAGATGTATCATGAGCTACACCGTCTGTATTGGTGGCCATGTATGAAGAGGGATGTGACTAGTTTCACTATGAAGTGTTCTACTTGTCAGCAGGTGAAGGTAGAGCATCAGTGACCAGAAATGCTTTTACAACAGTTACCCATTACTAAGTGGAAGTGGAATGACATCATGATGGACTCCATCACAGGTTTGCTGAGGTTGGCTCGAGGGAATGATGATGTATTGGTTGTTATTGATAGAATCATGAAGATTAATCACTTCTTTCCGAACAAAGAGACCATTAGTCTGGATGAGCTGGGATGGTTGTACATCTGAGTGATTGTACGTCTACATGGAGTTCCACACTCCAATGTTTCAGACAGAGAAATACATTTTACTTCTCAGTTCTGGAAGGTGCTTCAGAAGGCTTTGGGAACATAGGTACTTATGAGTACAACTTACCACACCCAGACAGATCGCCAGTCCGAGCGTACAATTTAGGTTCTTGGGGACATGCTCCGAGCATGCATTTTGGATTTTGGACATTCATGGGAGAAGAACTTACCTCAGGTGGAGTTTTCTTTCAATAATAGTTCTCATGAAACTATTCATATGGAACCGTATGAGGCATTTTATGGTAGTCCATACCGATCACCCTTGTGTTGGATGGAGGTAGGAGAGGAAAATTTACTGGGACCTCGTCTAGTTCAGGTAACCACAGAGCAGATAGAGTTGATTCATATGAGGATGGATACTACACAGTCTCGATAAAATTCTTATGCTGATCAGCGGAGATGACCTCTGGAGTTCGAGGTCAGAGATTTGGTTTTCATGCAGGTCAAAACGAGGTTGGAAAAAAATAGGATATGGAGATGGGGTAAGATTTCACCAAGGTATGTCGTTCCGTTTGAGGTGTTGGAGAGAGTTGGTCTTGTTGCTTATGGGTTGTAGTTACCTCAGTGGTACTAGTATATTCATGGCATCGTCTACGTTTCTCACCTTCGAAGTTAATTTTCAGAGTCGTATCATGTCTTTCAACTCAAAGAGGGTGAGCTTGAAGTGGATGAGTCATTTGAGGAGCATCCAATCTGGGTTGTGGATCATTGTACAAAGATTCTCTGAGGCCATTTGTTTCCTCCTGTATGAGTGCAATGACAGCACAGGTGGCTGAAGGATGAGACTTGGGAGAGGGAGGATGATGTACGAGCACAATGGATGGAACTTTTTGGGGTTTCTTCTTCTATGTCACGCTGGGAAATTCGGTGACGAATTTCTTCACGGGGAGAAGTTTGTAAGAACCCGGATCTTTTTCCTAGGTATGTTTTTCATTTTCTGGTATTTTTTGGATAAAAGAGGAAATTCTAGAAATTTTCGAAGTACACGTCATATACTTTATGCTTACACGTCGTGTACTGCTTGCCGTCAGAGGCTATGTTCATTCCATTCAGTACCAACACGCATAGCCATATAGTAGTCACACACCCTCTTATGGAAATTTTTGATGTACAAGCCATGTACTTTATGTATACATGCCGTGTACTTTGTTACCACAGGCAGCCAGGTGCTGGCCGTGTAGCGGCCATGCACACGACCGTGTGGGAGTGACATGGAGGCCACCTATAGCAGAGTATGAAAATGGTGAGTACACATTATATACATCAAAAGTACACTCCATGTAATTTTTTTTCATCAAACGCACTAGGGTCACGTATGAAAGAGATAACACCCTTTTTCTAGGCCTCGTTCATCTGAGAGAGTTTGTACGGCCGCAGATCTTCAACGAGCCCCCGAGCCCCCGTCCGAACTCCAATTTGAACACCATTGATTACGTTGTAATCACTTCAGTGAGTTATCTCTTCTCCTATAGCATCATCTTATTATTCCTCTTCATTTCCAACATATCATGGGTTGACCATGCTAGACGTTTTCTCATATATATGGTGTTCTAAGGAGATTCAGGATTTTAGGTTCACGTATAGTGATCTCATAACCCTAAGGTAGGTGATTCGTGCCTTTCTGTTGAATTTCATTGAGTTTTATGTGCAAATTTCCCCAATACCCATGAATGGGGTATTGCGCGTTTACCGTTTCAGCCGTATTGTTTCTCTTATATGCTGGTATGTCTTAGTAGATGATTATTGATAATGAATAGGGTGAATTTTGGTGCTTTGGATGTATTGCCCATGCATGTTTTTTCATATTTAGATCTTTGGGTCTTGATTGCATGTTAGGCTGCTATTCACTTTCACATACCTAATATTAATGGATAGTATGACTATTGTTATGTTATACTGTTGTGCTATAGAATTCTAGACAAGTAGTTCATGAGGTTTACCTTGGCCATTACACGCTGCTAATCTTACATAACTAACACATTTCCATTAGAACCCGGTGTATAGAACATAGATAAAATGGATGTTGAGAGCTTATTTGGAGCTTCTAATAATTTACGATGTAAGAACACATGTGGAATTGTGGATAAGTGCATCCCCATTGTGTATGTAGTTCCTTGACATGGGACAAAGGGGGAATGGGATGTTGAGTGCTTCACCAGAGAGAATTTAGTAGCATTACAAGACTGTAGGGGGAATTGAAGGAGAGTGCTTCCTTAGAAAGTCTATGCATAAGCTGAACTAGAGGGGTTAGACTGAGTGTACTGCCCAAAGGGCTTCTTGTACTTGTTTGGTAGGACCAAAGGGGAAAGGTTGTGAGTACTTCTCATAGTGATACATTGAGTTTAGATTCGTGCTTTTATTGCTAGGTAGTACCAGAGCGGAATGGTTATGGGTACTTTCGAGAGGGTTACCTATCTATTTTTACCTTCTTTGATTAGTTGTTGCATGTTGTGTAGTGATTTTAATTCTTTGAACTCTTGATTGTTTATTTCTGAGTATTTCCTTGTTTTTTACTATATGTAATTAACCTGCCATATACTCACTGACTATTAGGCACAGATCTCGTGGTGGATGCCTACTACGATTTAGTCTCACATTCTATTCGGTCCATGCCTTTGGGCCCAAAAAGAATATATTTTAGCAGGTACAGATAAGGGAAAGCACCCTTCTACTTCAGGTACATGACATGCTGTAGAGCTGGAGAGAATGGGACCAAGGTATGGCTTGCGATGGATAGGAGTTTATCTGATTTCATTTTCACTATGTTTTAGAACTGTTGTATTCCAGCATTGTGAATTGTTTTTTCTGTTTTCCTAGACATATGTATCATGCATAATTATATATATGTTCTCTAGTTTATTCATTCAATTTTATACTACTACTGATGTATGTCATTATTATTACTACTTCTCTTGTATGTATTTGTTTACTTCCATTGTGTACTCTTCCAATGCGGGCATAGTTTCCCCACTATCTCACCCAAGGTCGTCGCTGCAAGTCAGTAGCCTCTGGAGTTCGGGGAAATGCGCTTGAGGCCACGTGACCAACAGGGTATGGGGCACCTCTTGGAGGCTTCTGGAACATGGACGTTACACTTACCGATCAATGGATCCCACCTTTTTTTCCATTCCATATGATAATATTAAGGATATTATAATAGAAAAAAGTATTCCAAATGGGTATCTTATGATATGTTTTTATATATAAATTTTATTGTGGGAACCCTGTATTTATCAGTTCTATCAATACTATTAAATTATTCGATCCATTAGGATGTGATCTACTGTATTAAGAAAAATTTAATAAACTATCCATTGACTTCATTCTATTGGAGTTGGGAAATTTAAAATTCCTAGAAATTATGACTAAAAAATCTCTATAAACCACAATGTATAATGTTATTGTACTCTTATACCGTCAATGAGTCCTCCTACACATCCATGTATACACTAAACCACCACATCAAAATTATTACATCAACAACTACACTTAAATTCTAAATAACCACCACATACCTATAATCATTGAGTAAAAATGGGATCTTTTAATTAGAATTTAAATACACTCTATACCTTTTAACATTAATTCTTGTTCATATATACACTTGTGGTAAATATATGAAATTATATCGTAGATATAATCACATGCTATAACCATAATACATCGTAGCATGTGAAGTCAGTTTTTATTTGACTAAGAACACCGATGGGATCTATGATTACAGATCGTACCACCATATAACATCATATAATAATAATTATCATATAAAATACAAATTTATGAAGACAAAAATGGGTATAGGTTGTAGTTATTCGTCTATAAACTCAATAACCTGGTTTTTTTGGATGAAATGTAATTCCCTAGAAAATGTGTGGCTTTCAGTCATGTAATTATACTATAGTGGTGGATCATAATAAAAAACATAATCGATATATTAAACCATATAACTATTCATTGGAAACAATCGAAACAAAGACTTAGACTATAACTAAAATTTTACATTTCAACAAGACTACCAACACATTCCACTAGATATATATCAATCTACTGTAAGAAAAATATAAATCATGTTATATGTATATAACATCTTATTTATTATTTATCAGATACAGGAAATTTCATAATATCCAACCATAAATTTTAGATTATTATTTAAAAAAATAATAATTTCATTGTTCTTATATCTAACATCATTATATTATGGACCATTAAAAATGGTAAATTATTATTTCATTGATTATTTAATTGATTAATTTTCAATTCCACAACAATGATTTTCCATGACATATATATTCGTTTATATATAATAGGTAACACCACAAATTATGATGGCAGATAACACCAATAACAGAAGAAAATTTTATTTAAACACAACCTCCATCTAATAATAAAAACCACATCATCACCCTAATATGTTTATAAAGAAACAAAAACATCCCATCAATAGAAACATCAATCAAAGACTACAATGTATTAAAGTAAACCAAAACTACCTGATTAATAAAATTCAATCAGGTTTCATATCTATAAACAACAATAAAACATGTTTAAAATATATTAGTATATTAAAAAATATATTTTATTCATAATTTATTTCAATAAACATGAAATATATTCAAAAAAATATAATTAGACAAGAAAACAAGTTCTAAACACGAACTGTCACAATCATTAATTCATGAAATAAATTTTTTTAATTCATTCACAATTAATCAAATAATTATTAATATATTTTACATTATAAAAAACATAATATAAAATTGTGTAGTATTAGTGAAAACCTCAAATAAATATATTAACTACTATTCGGAATCGTTATATGAAATTATAGGTAATAATGAAAATGTTGAAGAATCTGATGTTCAATATTCATTGTTCTTTACTATGATTATGTTGATCATCAAATTTTATGAATAAAAGGGTTTAAATTAATTTATAAAATTAAGTAAATCAACTATCACATTTCCTAAAAAATATCATAAACCAACAACATGAATATATGAAAAATGGCGTGAAATGATAAACGCCCACCTCATTAAAATAAATTAGTCTTCCAATTAATAATCGTAATTATATATTATCCAACTATTACTCAATTAAAAACTAATATATTATAATCCCACCCCTATTCATAATAAAACAAGCTATTTATATATTTCTTAAGGTCAATCTGTGAATAATGAAATATCTGAAAACTATTCGACTAACCCAGAACCATGCATTTAGAAACTAGATGAGGGTAACCTCATAATAAATACATACTGAAGAATGGTTAAAAGGCACTCTAAAACTGACCAAAAATAAAATAAAACCCATCATTAAAGACTCCATTTATACTAGGATCTATATGAAGTTTTATAATATCATTTTTTGAGGAAAATCACTGACATGAGAAAATTGATCAGTTGATTTAGGTGGAGGATAACTGCATAGTGAATACCAAGAGAACCAATGAAATATATGGAGTCATCAAGGTCTAAATATAATGTTATAAAAAATTATAAATGAAAACCATTATATCTATTAATATTGAATAAAAATCCAACCACCACCATGTTTTTGAAACATTTAAAATAGGATCGGTTACCTCAGTCAATTGTAGACCAAAAAATACATGTTATATTACTACAGACCCCCTTAACTCCCTAGCTATTTTCAACATTTTAAAAGTTCCTTAACAAACAACATGGTGTGTTTATACATAAAATGATCATTTCTGACATCATCCCTAACATCAACAAAGAACCACCGTAGAATTTTTGAGATTTCATCTCTATTTCCAACATTTCTAAAAATTCCATCAATGTGGATCAAACATCATAATAACCAAAAAACTCTATCTCATTATATATATGATACTCAATTCATAATTTATTTTATGTATTCCAATAAAAAAATATCCATGATTCTTGAATAACATCTATCAACTATGTTTTTTTGTCACCACATCAATGATTAAATTTTGGAGGCCTAAAATATATTTTAGATTATAATGGGACCTTGTAATATTAAAACATACCCTAACTACTAGATCTATATATCTAGGGAGAAGTGACACCATGCCCTCCTAAATGATAATTATGACACTCCCCCTTATATATAGGGTTTCAATAAAATAACTCTATATATAATTCTTTTCAAGAAGGTCACCAAATCCTAAATGAGAAAATTAATTCCCAATATATCCAAAAACCATTTGACACCTAAAAAGTAAATTTAAAACATCTATTAATAATACATCAATGTTTATAATGTTCCACAACTCAATTTTTAATATGATAACTTACATAAAACACAATAACGATTTTTGGGAATATAATGGGGAAAAATAGAATGGCCACCTCCAGACCACTATTAATCCACTTCGATACACCTTCAAATCATATGAAAAACATGGTAAATGTAAATTATTTTACAAATGATAAATTGGATACCCCTCATAAGATTAATATCCTAGAGATAAAAACTGTCTTAGGAAGGAATAAATATTTACCAAACCTAATAACTAATAGAGAAGCATCTCAAAAAATGAATGAATCCATCATTGGAGAAAAAATACATAGGATTAAAAAATATATCAAATAATTTTATAAAAATAAATATCCCCATATTAATCAACACAATTTCCACAATTATAGCTCAAAAAATTTAAATTTCAAATTACACATGATATTGAGTGTAATTTTTTTTATAATTACATTTTTTTTTCTTCCATCACATTGTATTTCCATAGGACTCTAACAATACATGTAACACGTCCTAAAAGTAATTCTCCTCAGGATATTAAACCACAAACAATTTTTCCTTGATCATGAAATAATCATAAATATTGTAATAACTCATGAAAATGATGTGAAATTCATCCGGAATATACCATAAAAAACATAAAATGTAAAAAACATCATATATTCAGTATCTTTATAGATAAATATTAAATTGAAACAAAACAACACTAACTTGATCTGACACCTTAAAAAGTCTAAAAAAATTTGGATGATGATTTTTACGATGATCACCATTCAATGTTCATGATGAAAATATACATTAAATAATACATGATCTCTAATGTATAATTCTATATCGATACTTATATTCTAAACATAGATCATTTTATGATCATGTAACACATTTAGCTATGCGTGATTTAGCAGCACTAAATCTAATATACTCAACATAATTTCTGATCATATAATCACATGCTCTCCAACCTTGGTCAATCACAATGATGATTTATAAAACCATATATTCTAATCTATTAATGGATTTATAAAAATGATTTAGAGCTAGTTATAATTATAATAAAAACCCAAGGGGGTGTGATTCATTCATGAACCCACAAAATGAAGTACACATGCCCAAAACATATACATAAAAATTGAGAATAGTCAATCATTTATAACCATATATATTTGGAAGAAATGTTGTGTTATGAAGAAGTTGAGTACCTAAGGAAAAAATGGATACCATTTCATTCTCAGTAGGTCAAATTTGGTCTATAATAACAAATTCATCCTCATAATCCATAAATGATCAAAATATCCTCTATATACTACCTCGAGGGGACAAACACATCACATGAATAATCATTCACCTTAAAGTGAGAAGACATAATGATGATTTAAATAACAAAATAATATGATATAATATCTAATCAATTAATAATATAAATATATCATGAAATCTATGAAAATTTCTTCTAACATCCATTGATGTAAATATTGACTATGAAGAAACCCGCTTGGAACAAAAGTTTTTTCTTCATATTTATTATGACTAAATACATGATTATGATATTTATTAAAGGACCAATTTGGGATATACCTAACACTGAGAGGGGGTGAATAAGTGTTGGGGACTTTTTAAACCAATTCCAACTTTTATCTTTTTACCTCTTGACCTGTTTGGATCGTGATTCTCTTATTCCCTTTTCAATATCATAGAAAATAATAGACACACAATATTTTTACAAGTTTCAACACTAAATAAGAGTATCTAAGTCCTTTCCATACATGTATATGAATATTTCATCGACTCTCCTCTATGATGTGATATGATGTTATAGTGTAGTGTCTAAGAAAACAATCCTTTATCCTAAGTGAGTCCCTACACTTTAGAGGGGGGAGGGGTGGAAGAATACTCTTCCCTAGACTGGTGATAGCCTAGTCCAACATCTAGTCTGTCGCTGGTTCTTTATACTGCCTATGGATAATGTCTTCTTCCTTGTTCCAAAGTTAGGTTATACTCTTGGTCTTATTTAGTGCTCTTCACTTGATTACTTGTGAAGTAGTTGGCAACCAATTCTTCCGACTTTCATTCTCTTCTTCTCTAGTTCAAAACAAACTATACTAGACTAAATCATTATCATTCATAGTGGAACAAAAAACTACACTAAACTTCTTCTATCATTAGCTAGAATCACATACTCCAATGTGATTATTCAATCACTAACGATTAGATAACATAGCATCATCTGAAATAAATTTCCCTGAATAATTTTCAGCCTTCAGTTGGGAAAACACTGTTTTTAGAGACCCCAAACACGACATACATGGAAAATACATTAATTTTGCGGAATACTTAATAAATAAAAAAACCAACACATAAGGATCGTAATAGTTTGTTGTATTTGGAAACTCAGGACATAATCTACTAATCATGGTGAATGATCATCAACATCTCCCATAAAGATCTCCCCCATTTGTTTTCTTACCGAAACCATTATTTATATCCGTGGGAAAAGAAAACATATAAATGGGTGAGATAAAATGCATAGTATGGATAAACATGGAGAAAATAAAACAAACCATATACATTTTAACTTTAAAAATGACAATAATGTTTGAACATCAATATCATGAGCAATGACATTAAACATGGAAGTACATAAGGCATAAATCATAATGGAACATCAATCATGATACAATGGAATGGGAATAAAGCATGTAATTTTTTCAACCATTAAGAACATGTTATTATTTCCATAGTAGCCAAGGCATTGCTTCCAAGACCACCATAGTGGACAAAGTCCCTTTTTGAATCGAGTTCACTCCTTGTTCCAGCCCTGTATCACTGAACCAGATTAACTTTTCGTTCCAGCCATGTCTATCTCATGAGATATAAATATTTACAAAATTAATTGGAGGTAGATATTGGTCCCACCCATCCCAGAATGAAATCATTCTTACTTGTGACACAAAATATACATAAATCATTCATCATAACCCAATGAATAAAATGGGTTTCATAAACATCATCCCATCATAACGTAATCCATATAAAAAATTGATATCATTTAATCACAATAAGAATAAAACCATGTAAATAATAGAGACATTATACTTGAAACATACAAATATTAAATAATGTCATCTTATATGGAAAATGGTTTTGATAAAACACTTGAAAAGAATTCTTGAGGAAAATATCCTTTCTTCTTCAAAAATCATTTTCTTTTCACAAAATGAAAATAAATTTTAAAAGGTAAGGATTTTGTTGAAAATAGTCATGAAATATTTTAGAGTAAGATTATTGAAAATAAGTAATTATGAAACCATAAAAATCCATTCTTTCTATATAAGATAAAAAAACTTTCTCCTCGTACTTTTACTGAAAAAAGTGAAAAAGTACCTCGTATGGTAAAAAAAAGAAAGATTCATTCCATAAAACAAAGTAAAAGTCATTGAGGGTTAAAAATTACATTAAACATACATGGAAGAGTATTAAAAAATTTATGAAAAACATTTTTTGGCCATCGATGGAAAATATAACCCCAGTAAATACTTTCGTATAAGCAATCTCGGATAAAAATGATATTGCAAAGTTATCCATTACCATATGTGAGATATGATTCGTATGTATCTAAAGCTCCTTTATAATGAATTAAATAATGTAATTTACTTATTAAAGAATCATATTCATTGTTATGATATCATATAATGATCACTTATGACTTCATATTACCCGTTCTTTTGTAATTTCATGTTAAAGCAGCGTTTTCGGTAAAATCATTTCATTTATCGTACATGTTTGGACTTGTTGTTATTGATATTATTATTACTTATATCATGATTTACTAACTTCTTGAATTTAAAACATTATTTATATATAATATATATTCAGTATATATATATATAATAGATAGATAAATGAAACATAACACACCGTTCATGGAGAGGGTAGGTTGTACATACACATGAATGTTGTTTTCCTTTCTTTATTGACTTGAGTGGAAGTAAGTAAGTAAAATATAAATAAATCCAGTGGCATAATTATGTTATATATAAAATTATTATTCATTATATATACTTTATAATCATTATTGAATTGTTAATATGGAGATTGAATCTCATCGCGTAGTGGAGACAGTAATCCATACGTACGCACGAGCAATGATATCGTTACCATAATTATTGAATGGAATTGGAGTGGATGATATAATATCTCAAAATAAGTATGATGTTATAATAACCATATATAGTTATTCATTACACCATTATACCAATTCATGTAATGCGGTGGTGGAAATCAGATTACACAACAGCGTGGAGACGGTATTCCATACGTAGGAACGTGCGGTGACTTCGTTTTCCGTAGGATGGATAGAAGGTGAAATTGGGTTGTTTCATATTTATAATAAAATATCAGTATATTAGTGATACTGATGTTAATAATTTATAATGAAAAAACTAAAGAAGAATATGTTGAAGAAGAATGAAACTTTAAATAATTGGTAGAATAGATTACCTCTTCTTCGACGCACCTCTTTAAGGCTTCCTCTTAAGGTACTAGAGGTTGCCTATTGAGAAGAATAGAATGTCCAAAATGTTTCTAGTAAAGTTTATAAGAGAAATGGGTAGGTTTTGGCTGAGTTTGAAGGCTCAACGTGTTGTGATGAGGAGAGGGAGGAGGTTCCCTTTTATATGGGATGAGAGGTCCACCTTTTGAATCCTAAAAATATTAATTTATAATAAATCAAAACCCACATAAAAACCGCCAAAAATGACTCATATTAGAATATTAGATGATATAGGGTTCTAATATCATCATCAAATAAAATTTAGACATGTTTTAAATTTATTTTAAAACTTATCAACTTGATTTATCCTTATTAAATTTATTTAATCTTATTTGTGGTTATAAGATTCTAAATTTTTAATTGGTGTAAATAATTACTTATGTGGTGTGAATTTCCCATAATTGAATAATGTATGATATCTTGGACCATATAAATTTTAATTTATAATTTTGAATACTTTTGTGATTTTAAACAAATTTATATTATGTTATTTTTATAAAATAACAGTTGTGTCAATTTGGAAAATATTCATTTATTTGAATTTAAATAAAATCCACACAGAATATATGTTCGAACTAAAATATTTAATAGATTCATAACCTGTTATATTTATCTATAAAATCATTGGAGAACATTAAATATTTCATATATTATTTATTTTACTATTTTTATAACCATTTATTTGGTATTTCAATAAATAAAATAATTTCATCATCACTAGTGTGTCACCTTTAATGATAGATATTTAACCCATAAAATTTCTAAATAAATTCACATGATGTAGATAATTTAATTATATTTATGGAGACTATTCTTGTTCGAAGTTTCATGATATTTATCACTAAATTAAAATTACTATACTTATAAGATTAAAGAGAGTGACATGTTGTCACCTTCTTTGGTTTTAATAATAATTAAAATATTTTCATGGTACAAATTCCATAAAATGAAACTATTGCATCCCTTAGGTGATATGGGTCGACTTTTAGTCATCCAATAGAATTTTGGAAGGTGTTAGGGTAATTTTATAATCTTATTTTTACCCTTAATTACCTGATTTACCTTTAACTATAGTAAATAAAAATTATCGTAGTTACTAATCATAAATTAAAAAAATAAAGTAACCTATTAACATAATATGGACCCACTGATTTCAAATATGGAATCCATTTTTCAAAATTCAAAACACATATATTGCAGTAATTAATTTAAAATTAATCTCGTTGTTAAGAAAACATGTTTTACAAGTTAAAACATTACCAAAGATTGAAATGTTTTTACTTATGAATTCATTGTAAAATTAATTGTAATGACATAAATTATATTTAATGCTAAAAATATACTCTATTTATACTTTAAAACCATTCAATATTATAATTTAACAATATAAATTATTGTGATGAAAAAAGTTTTTTTAATTAAAATATTGTGTGCTTTTACTATTCATTAAAATATGAAAGTTAGCAGAATAATATGAAAATTTTATCCAGTGTAAATGTTTATATCTGGATTCCAAATAATAATATTATTTTGTCAAAGTGAACTTATAAAAATGTCAAAAACTAGATTTAATGTGTGTGCGCCATCAAAAGGTGACAAAATTGCATTTTTATAAAAATACTTATTTTACCCAAAAAATTTATTTTTTTTTCTCATACCTCATTCTAGAAAATGTATAAGATAAATTATAATGTTATAAAATTCAAAATTCATTTAATACTATTCATAATAGCTAGTTCATAATAATAATATAACCATATATTGCTGTTTAGTGAAACCCGGTATTACGTACAACACACGCTATCGAGGAAGGTCGTGATTGAATGTAATGCAAGCCCAGTCTGGGTTGCGTCTAGTGCAAGACAGATTTGTTGTTGCATATAGCATAAGATAATTTTGGTTTATCATACAACAGAAGATATTAAAGAAATTAAAAATAATATATCTTATAAAATCTATGGGGGTTACATTCTACACCCCTTAAAATGAATTTCTCCCTCGAAATTTATCGGGGTTATAAATGGTTTGTTACACGAGAGTTTAATTCATATAAACCCACATCATAAAAAGGAATACCAAAACATAACATTAAAAAACTAAATTATGAAACTTAATGGTTATCCAAATTAACTAATCACTAGGTTTCCACAAAGGAGAACATCAGTGAAAATATGGATATGGAAGAGAAATCTTACCATCATGTTCTGATATAGAGTGGTAGAGGACATGGCTATGAACAATCCAATAGTAACAAAGCCATAAATTTGTGATTATATAATGTACCATCTTATTCATCAGATATGAGAGCACTAGGACATCATTTTTGGTTTTCAGGATCATTTCCCTATGGTTGAAGAATTTTTGAATTAAAAGAAATACTTACTTGATTTTGGTACAATATCACTGTTGTTTGTGCCTTGAACAACTTCCACTTCATGTCTCAAAGAAATTATGTTGAATATGTCTTCTGTGAAGTGTTAGTAGATCATGCGATAGAATGATAGGTCCTTCCATCTCTCCCAAAAAAAAATTGTAGAAAAATTTCCCAAATCTACATAAGTCCATCTACGGTGATGTTAATCGTATATGATTCCAAAAATGGACTTATACATAAACTACCATACCGCTTAATAAAATAAAACTATTTTATACTAACCAGGGACATCCTGTAGGCCAGTTGTATTGGATAAAGGCTTGTTTCACTTCATTTGTGGGTTCAGTTCCCACAGCCTTGTCCAACGCGACGTGTTGTTGCCCGTTCTGCAGGTTGTCCTTTTTCTAAAAATATATTGTTCTAACATTCATGAAATAATATTGAAAAACAATTTATATCCTTAAATAATACTATCTTATGTCCAACATAATCCATTCCAACATTTAGGCGTATCCAAAATACATCTGTCCAATCTCATAGAATAAAGAAATCAATTACTTGAAAGGTCACATAACAAGCATGTGAATACCATCATTTATCCCCCATATATCATAATATATATCTTGTCGATCACATTTCAAACTTGGGAACACCTTAATCATGTATTCTTTTGAAACATGAATTAACATAAAATCCTAGTTAAAACATGAATGCTATCAAGAGTCAACTCTTTCCACATAACAAAATCCCAAAATTTCAATATACCCAAACAATGATATCACTTTGTCCATATATGAGATCATTAATATTATCAAACATTTCATTATCTCATTATCCCTTCATTATTTGCAAATCATCTGCTTTCCTAAAATATTACAATCACTTTTCATGGTCATCAGTACCATACAATTACTGAAAACCAATACATAGATAATCCAAAATTCCACGATACTACAAATGAGTTTAAATGATACTATTTTGAAATCCCATTACATAAACACTTAATCATTACAAAACATCTTTTTCATACTCAACATCCCAAATAGTGATCACATGTGACTTCCCATTTTCCTTTTCATTAAGAGGTTTCTCACGTCGATCATCATTAACCCTTGGATTAGGGCATTTATTATCATAATACCCCATTTCCTTTCACATGAAGCATTGAAGTATTGGCGGAGCGTTTTATGTAGACTTTTCTCTATTCACATCATTAGCTAACTTTTTCCCACTACATCGGCAATCAACTGCTCTATGTCCTTATTTTCCACACGTGAAACATTTTCTAGTACCTTTTAGAAAATCTCCACCATAATTCTTTTCACAAATTGAGCATAAAGAAACTTTCATATTCTTTTCACCATTGTTCTGAGATTTCTCTTTGAACTCCATCTTTTGTTTCTTGTCAAAACCATGAGATGGATATGTAACACAAACTTCCATTTCTACCTTGATAGCACAACACATAATTTTTTCATAGCTACGAAAGTCTCTTATAGCAAACGCCAATCGAAGAATAGGTTTTAAGCCACTGAAGAATCGTTCAACTTTACATTCAGATTGGATGATAAAACCAGATTCATACCTTGCAAGCCTTGTAAAATTCGCTTCGTATATACCAATAGATTCATCAACCTTTTGCCTAATCACAAGGAACTCATTTTTCATCTTTGTTCGAAGAATATGAGGGAAGTACTTATAGAATAAAAAGTTCTTGAACTTATCCCATTCCATTGATTCAATTTCATCTTGTGGCCTTGTATTCTTAATTAGAGTCTACCACTGATCTGATTCACCTTTTAAAGATAAATTGCCAGAATGAAATTTTCATGTTCTGAACAATAATGTATGGAAATTATCTATTCAATGGTACTGATCCATTTTTTAGAAACAAGTGGATCAGTAGATCCACTTAAATAAGGTGGATGTTGCCTCGTGTAGGACTCAATAGAATATTGTTCCCTTCTCTGCTCATTTAGAAGTATAGAATGATTCGTTTCTTGTTTAAGTATAGCAATACGATTTTTACACATTCTCTGATAACATTAGTTTGTTATGGAGGAAAATCATTGCATTTTACATTAAATTGAATAACATGGTTCCTTCGGTTCCAGCCATCTTCTAATACCCAAAAAGAATATTGTGAGTGGCAAAAATCATGCTAGAAAAAACAACATAATAAAGTGGGAGTACCTTCAATATCTAACATTGTAGGTTTAATTCTAATATCGTTACCATAATTCTAAGACTATAACCTATACTTATACATAACCTTATGGACATCCCTAGACATACCTTAGAAAATAACTTCTTGGAATCTCACTAAAGTTTTCACATCCTAGTTTCCAAAGGATAACTAAACCTTTCATCTGCTTCCAATTGTAGAGACCCGAAACATGTTGTACATGGACATTACATTACTTTTTCAGAATACTTAATACCTAACAAAAACCAACAATAAATGATCGTAATAGTTTAGTGTCTTTGGAATCTCAGAACATAATCTTCTAATCATGGTGAAAGATCTTTAACATCTCCCATAAAGATCTTCCCCTTTTGCTTTCATACCTAAAACATTTCCTTATATCTTGGGTAAAATATAACATATAAAGGGTGATCTGAAATTCTTCGTAAGGGTAATAATGGAGAAAATAAAAAAACCATAAACATTTTAACTAAAACAAAAGACAATAATATTTAAACATCAAAATCTTGAGCAATGACATAAAACATGGCAGTACATAAAGCATAAATCCCAATGGAAGATCAATATAGATAAAATGGAATGGGAATAAAACATTTAATTGTGGAAACCATTAAGCACATGTAATGATTTCCATAGTAGCCAAGGCATTGCAGCCAAGACCAACTTAGTGGACAAAGTCCCTTTCTGAATTGAGTTCACTCCTCGTTCCAGTCCTGTAACACTGAACCAGATTATCTTTTCATTCCAACAATGTATATCTCATGAGATATATATCATTACCCAATGAATTGGATGGAGATATAGGTCCCACCCATCTTATAATGAAATCATTCTTACGTGTGCCACAAAATAAACATAAATCATTCATCATAACCCAAAGAATAAAATGGGTGTCATAAACATCATCCCATCATAACATAATCCATATAAAAAAATGGATATCATTTCATCATAAAACAAATAAAACCATGTAAATAATAGATACATTATACTTGAAAAATACACATATGAAATAATTTCATAATAGATGGAAAGTGGTTTTGATAAAACACATGAAATGAATTCTTGTGGAAAATATCCTTTCTTCATTAAAAATCATTTTCTTTTCACAAAATTCCATGAAAATTTAAATTAAAAGGATTTTGTTGAAAATAGACATGATATATTATAGAGTAAGCTTCATGAAAATAATACATTATGAACCCATAAAAATCCATTCTCACCGTATATGTTAAAGAAAACATTCTCCTCGTACTTTTACTGAAAAACGTAAAAAAGTACCTCATATGGTAAACAAAAAAAGATTCCTTCAATAACACAAAGTAAAAGTAAAAGAGGGGTAAACATTACATTATAAATTAATGGAAGAATATTAAAAAATTTATGAAAAACATTTTATGGGCATGGATGAAAAATATAACCCTAGTAAAGACTTATATGTAATCTTGGATAAAAATGATATTGCAAAATTATCCCTTACCTTATATCCGATATGCTTCATATGTATCCGAAAAACCGGTATAATTATTTAAATAATTTCATTTACTTTTAAAAAAATCATATTGACTGTTATGTTATCATATACGGTTCACTTATGAGTTTACATTACCTGTTCATTTTTAAATTCCATGTTAAAGCAACGTTTTCGGTAAAATTATTCCATTTATCATACGTGTTTGGACTTGTTGTTCGTGATATCATTATTACTTATATCATGATTAAATAACTTCAAGAATGTAAAACATAATTTATATATCATATATATTCAGTATATATATATATATATAATAGATAGATATATGAAATGAAACACACCGTTTATGGAGACGGTAGGTCGTACGTACACATGAACACTGTTTTCCTTTACTTATTGACTTGAATTGAACCAAGTATAAAAAATATACATAAAACCAGTATAATTATTACGTTATATATAACATTATTATTCATTATATATACTTTATAATCATTATTGATTTGTTAACATATATATTTAATGTCATCGCGTCATGGAGGCTGTAATCCGTACTTACGAACGAGCGATGATATCATTCCCATAATTATTGAATGGAATTGGAGTGGATGATATAATATCTCAAAATCATTATTATGTTATAATAACTATATATAGTTATTCTTTACACCATTATACCCATCCAAGTAAGGTGGTGGTGAAAAAAATACAGATTACACCACGGCGTGGAGACGGTATTCCGTACGTACGCACACGCGGTGATTTTGTTTTCCATAAGATGGATTGAAAGTGAAATGAGGTTGCTTCATATTTATAATAAAATTTTAGTATATTAGTGATACATATGTTATTAATTTATAATGAAACTAATAATGAAGAAGAAGTTGACGAAGAAAGAAACTTGAATGAATCGGTAGAAGAGATTACGTCTTTTTCGACGCACCTCTTTTAGGATTCCTCGTAAGGGACTAGTGTTGGTCTACTGAGAAGACCAGAATCACCATAATGTTTCTAGGGAATTTTAGAAGGGATATTTTCAGTGGTTTTCTGAGCTTGAATGCTCAATGTGTTGTGAAGAGGAGAGGGGGGAGGTGCCCTTTAATAAGGGAGGAGAGGTGCACCTTTAGAAACCTCAAAAATAATAATTTATAATAAATCAAAACCCACATAAAAACCACCAAAAATGACTCTTATTCGAATATTAGATGAGAAATAGTTGTAATATCATCATCCCATAAAATTTATCCATGTTTTAAATTTATTTTAAACCATATCAACTTGATTTATCATTATTTAATTTATTTAATATAATTTACGGTAATAAGATTCTAAATTTTAAATTGTTATAAATAATTATATATGTGTGGTAAATTTTCCATTATTGGATAATTTATGAAATTTACGCCCTTATAAATTTTAATTTATAATTTTTAAATATTTTTGTGATTTTTAAACAATTTTATATTATGTTATTTTTATAAAATAACAGTAGTGTCAATTTTGACACTATTCAATTATTTGAATTTAAATATAATCCAAAGAAAAGATATGTTCAAAATAAAATATTTAATAGAATCATAACATGTCATATTTATCTGTAAAATTAGTGGAGCACATTAAGTAGTTCATATTTTATTTATTTTAATATTATCAAAACCATTTATTTGATATTTCAATCAATAAAATAATTTCAAGATCACTATTGTGTCACATTTAATGATAATTATATAAATCCTAAAATTTATAAATAATTTAAAATTATGTAAATAATTATATTATCTTTTTGGTGACTATTCATGTTCTATGTTTCATGAAATTTTTCACTAAAATAAAATTATTATACTTATAAGATCTAATAGAGTGACATGTTGTCACTTTCTTTGGTTTTAATTATAATTTAATTATTTTCATTTTCAAAAGTACAAAAAATAAATCTATTCAGACCCTTAGGTGATATGGGTCGACTTTTAGACATCCAATAGAATTTTTTAAGGTGTTAGGGTAATTTTATAATCTTATTTTTACCCTTAATTATCCAATTTACCTTTAACTGTAGTAAATAAAAATTACCATAGTTACTATTCATAATATCAAAAAAATTAAACTAACCTATTTACTATCACGACCCCCTTCCACCAATGATGCCCCTTTAGAGCTGGCAATGGTGAAAGGGATATAATGACCCCTGTGTCCCGCCTCCAGTAGGCCCCGGGCTGGCGACTCGCACCAAGGGTATGAGTTTTCAAAAATATGGGAGGCATTACCCTTTTTTTATTTAGGATTGGGAAATAGGACAAGTCAACCACCAAAAAGGAAAAAGAACAAGTTTATAAAAATAAACCCAAACAAAGCCCACATGCATGTTTAAACAATTTATAACAAGGTACAAGTTCAAGAAAGCTCAAAGTACAATACCCAAAGAAAACAAGAGAACAACAACTGCAAGAACTCCAAATGTCTGACTAGTAGGGTCCCGCATGACCCTGGTATTCGTCCTGGAAACCTGAATGTAAACATAGGGGGAGCATACAAGTATACTCAGTAGGGAAACTTAAATCTCTCGTGCACAAGTGGGGAGACATCCTAATGTCCCGTGAGAACAACAGAAGAAACCTAGAAAGGAATTCTATCAACCCAACCACATCTGCCACACTCACCAAAACACAAGCACAACAGGTAGTAGTATATAAGAAACAAGAGTATTGGTTAACCCACACCTTTTCCCTTTAGTTAGCTACTATTCCTAATGACGAACGTGTTGACACTGCCACACTCTCCCCGCCCGCACACACCTGGGCCTCACCACCACGTATCCTGCCCGCACACACCTAGGCCTCACAACCACGTATCCCGCCCGCACACACCTGGGCCTCACAACCACATATCCTGCCCGCACACACCTGGGCCTCATCCCGAAGATTCGTGGGAAATAGTAGAACCTGCCTGAAGATTCTTGGGCTAAAGACACCCTAATAAAAACCTACTCGGTGAGTCTTATGTGTAAGGTCGCCTCAAGCCATCACAGCCTAGGGGAGAAGGAGCAGGAAGGAGCATGTAACTAAGGAAAAAACACCCTCTCCCATGAAATGGGAGTGTTCAACACTAATTTCTCAACATGGGTGGGGTGAGATAAAACATAAAAGATATAGATATATATATACCAACCACACAACCCAACATATGGCTTCTAAACAGAGAAATTGAGCACGTGCCTAAGCACTGCTACTACGAAACATGTATACAACAAACAACCCCAGCCCCAAGAAACTATTAACTTCTGCCACAATCTTGGGTGCTGCCGAAGAAACAACTTCCTCCACCTTCGACGGGTCCACTGACACTCCATGCTGAGACACTACGTGCCCAAGGATGTGTACTTCTTGTGTCAAGAACATACACTTCTACAATTTCCCATAAAGCTGGTGGTGTCGAAGGACTTCCATGACTGCCCTGAGATGCTCAATGTGATCCTCCTCTGATCTTGAGTAGATCAGGATGTCATTGATAAAAACAACAATGAATCGGTCCAGAAACTCCCAGAAGAAAAAGTTCTTAAGTACCATGAACACAGACGGTGCATTTGTAACTCCCAACAGCATCACCACAAACTCGAAGTGCCCATACCTACACCTAAAAGCCGTCTTTGAGATGTCACTGTCTTTTACCCTCAGCTGATGATATCCAAATCAAAGATCAATCTTAGAAAACCAACCTACTCCCCTCAGTTGGTCGAATAGATCATCTATCCTTGGAAGGGGGTAACGGTTCTTGACCATTACCGGGTTCAACCTTTGGTAGTCTATGCATAGCCTGAGACCACCACCTACATTCTTCACGAACAGAATTGGAGCACCCCATAGAAATATGCCGGGTCGAACAAAACTCTTCTCCATTAGATCGTCATTCTGAATCTGCAACTCCCTCATCTCCGAAGGTGCCATCCGATAAGGGACCATAAAAATTGGACGGGCACCAGGATGTAAGCCTATCCGGAACTCAACGTCACGTTGGGGGGGGGGGGGTAGAGTCACAACCTCCTAAGGAAAAACATTGAGGAACTACCTAACATCCTCCGGGACATCCATCACCTCTGTATCAGCTGGAACCACTGATAGCCCACCTAACAAGGAAAGGAGATGCTCTACACGACGACCACCCACCTGATAGCTCCTCTCGCCAGAAAAAGCTACACATTGCCCGTCCACGTCGGAGAACACGACTGTTTTCCAGATGTAGTCTATAGAAGAAAACAACCAGTCAATCCCTATGATGACATATTATGGCTGCATCTATAACAGAAGAAGGTCCCCACTAGATTTATGTGGTCCCAACGTCAGCCCACATCCCCGGAAAACACAAGATACGCTGGTCTGGCCTCCAATTGGTGTACTTAGTACCAGTGGTACGGAATTTCACTCTACGTCTAGTCCTAAAGCATGGGCTAGACCAGGTGCAACAAAGGAGTGCGAATCTCCTGAGTCGAACAAAGGAGAAACAAGAGTGCTGAACAAACAAATCATACCTTGCACCACCTCTGGTCTTGCTGGAGTTGTCAACTCTGTTGCGTGCAACTGTCTACACCGAGCTCCTCTGCCTCTCTGATGTCGTCCACCTCCCCGACCACACCCTGGTCGAGGTCCCTAAGGAGCACCCTGAGGTCGGCCTCCTCACGAAAAGTCATCCCTCGAAGGAGCACGGTCCTGCTGCTACTGGAAGGGCCTCGCTGTAAACTGGTCCTATTGATGTGGGCGCTGAACCTACCCACCACCACCATACTGATCTCGGGTCGAGCACCGACTCTGAACGTGCCCAAAACCTCCACAAGAACATCACATCGGTCTTGGGCTCGTGAAAAAGGGACGAGGACCCGAAGATCTGAACTGGAACTGCTGGGGCCTTCTCCGCACTAGCCTGAACCTGGAAGGTCTCGTCACAGGAGACCTGCTGCTAACTGCCTTCCCCTACGACGAGCCTAGATGGATCCTCTCCCGGGGTGCACCTACCTGCGAGTGAATCCTCTCTACAACCTCTGCCTTCTTCTGTATGGCCATGTATGCCGGAAGGGTGAAGGGGGTGACAACATACTAGAGTGAAGGACGAAGCGCCTCCTCCAAACGTCTCTCCCGAGACTCCTCATCTGGAAAGAGATCTGGATCAATGCGCATGAGATCCTTGAACTTGATCCCCTGCTCTCATACTGACATACTCCCCTGATGAAGGGAGAGTAACTCCTGCCGCTTCTTCACCTTGATCATGGAGGAAAGGAATTCCTCTCGAAATTCCTCCTCAAAGTCATCCAATGGAACCTCTGCCTCTATCCTTTCTCCGAGGTAGTGTGTCCACCATTGTCGCACTGCACCTCTCAGCTAACTGACTGCTAGGGGAACCCAGTACTCCCTCAGATCACAGATCAAGGTAAAAGTGATCCCTATCTCCTCAAGTGTAACGGCCCGATATTTTATGAAAAATATTCTTTTTTATTTCACTAATGTCTTGTGTTTTACGCTACACCAAAAGGAGATTGCACAACACGCATCCTTGACTTGCCTTGCATTACACGCAATCGCGACCTTCCTCGATAGCGTGTGTAGTACGCAATACCGAGTTTCACTAAACAACGATATGCTATTAAAATATTATTAAAACTAGCCGTTATGAATAGTAATAACCAATTTTTGAATTCTGTAAATCTTATTTTTCAAAATGAACTTCATTTTTGGATTCGTAGCATCGAATTTAGCCTAAGGTGAAATTTTGGTACTTTTCTGATGACTTTTATTTTATAATGAATAGTGAAAATTACTAAATTATAATTAAAAACAACTTTTTTAATCGAAATAATTAATAGTGATAAATCATTAATTTGAGTGGTTTTAAAGTATATTTAGAATATATTTTTAAAATTTAATACAATGTTGGTCATTGGATGTAATTTCACATTTAAACCAGATATAATCAAGTGTCAATCTTTTGATAGATATTGTTTCTTAAAAACACGCTATTTGTTTTAACAACGGGATTTAATTATAAAATTAATTAATGCAACTTTTATGTTATGAATTTGGTAAAATAGACTTCATTTTTTAATTCGGAATATGAAATATAGCTTAGGATGAAATTTTGGTATTTTTCTGAAAACTTTCAATTTTTGATGAATAGTGAAACCACTAAGTGGTAGGTTAAATAACTGAATTTTGCATAAAACTTAATTTTACCGCTTCTGTGAATGGAATTTCGAAAATCCGAGAGACACGGTTAATATCAAGGACTAAAATGTGGTTCAATGAGATGAAAATAATTTTTTGGTGAATAATAACTTTTTACTTTTTTTACCGTGGTTAATAGTAAATAGGGTAACTAAGGGTAAATATGATATTACTATTACCCTAACACATGTCCTAATTCTATTGGATAAGTGTAATTCGACCAAAAACAAACTTAGGAATAAAAAATGACCATTTAGGCCCACTTGGATTAGATTTGGACATTTATTATTAATTTATTTAAAGAAGGGTTAAAATAGTTAAAATCAAAGTTTAATAGGTAAATAATTTTTAATATGGGGTTATACATAAGATAAATTCAATTGTAAATATTCATTAGAAATCTAAAAATATTTCCTACATGATGATATTTTATTTTTAATTTTTATACATCAAATAATTTAATTTATTTATGACACAAAGATGATGCAGTAATTATCTTATTAATGAAATATTGACATAATTGATGTTATAAACACAAAAATAAATGTAATTTGAGACTTTTTATGAATTACACTAATTTTCTAGGTTACTATGATATATTAGTGTTGATTTAATCAACTTGGTTCGAACATATAATTCTGTTATGACTTTCAAAAAAATCATATATCAAATAGTGTCAAAATTGACACAAAATAGTTTTTAAATAAAATATTATATTACTAATTGTTATTTTATTCCTAAAAATCTAAGGTTCGGCCAAATGACATAGATAAGGATATATATATTAATAATAAACAATTTGGGGTTCGTTTGGCATGTTATAGTAAGTGTATTAACCATATAGTGAAAGAAAACAAAAAGACACGGTAAAAGTTAAATTAATTAACATAGAGTTAAATCTAATTGATAAGGTTAAAATAATACCCTAAACTTGTCTAAATCCTATTGGTTGATAGGATTTCGACCCTTCCCCACTTTAGCTTCGAAATAAGACCCTTTGGAACCATTATAAACCGATTTTGACTTTAATATAAAATAATATTTTGAGATATTCCTAAGGTGCCCCTCTCCTCCCTTATAAAAGGACACCTCCTCCCCCTCCTCCTCACACCAATTTGAGCACTCAAGCTCGGCCAACCCCTGCCAAAATCTCTTCTCCACTTCCCTAGAAACATCCTAGAGGTTCTGGTCTTCCTCAAAGACCAATTTTAGTGCCCTAAGAGGAGGTCTCAAAGAGGCGCTTCAATGAAGAGGTAATTACCATTACCAATTCTTTCATCTTTATTTATTCTTCCACTCCTTCTTCTTAGGTTGTTTCATTATGAAGTAATAACATCAGTATCACTCATATACTGATATGTAATTATATGTATGAAACAACCCTATTTCACCATATATCCATCCTACAGAAAAAGAAATCACCGCGCGTGCGTACGTACGGAATACCGTCTCCAGGTCGTGGTGTAATCTATTTTCCACCACCACCTTACATGGATGGGTATAATGATGTAAAGAATAACTATACATAGTTATTACAACATCATATTGATTATGATATATTGTATAATCCACTCCAATTCAATTCAATATTTATGGAAATGATATCATCGCTCGTGCGTACGTACGGACTACCGTCTCCACGACGCGATGAGATTCATTCTCCATGTTAACCATTTAAGAATGATTATAAAGTATATATAAGAAATAATAATGAAATATATGAAATTATAAAGCTACTGGATTTATGCATATATATATATATGTATGTCATCTACTTACTTCCATTCAAGACAATAAGGAAAGAAAAACAGCGTTCATGCGTACGTACGGACTACCGTCTCCATGAACGGTGTTTTTCATTTAATTTATCTATCTTTTATATGTATATATATACTGAATATATATGATATATAAATCATATTTTATATTCTGGAAGTAAGTAAATCATGATATAAGTAATAATAATGTCAAGAACAACAAGTCAAAACACCTACGATAAATGAAATGATTTTACCCAAAACGCTTCTTTAACATGGAATTTACAAAAGAACGGGTAATATAATGTCATAAGTGAACCATATATGATATCATAACAATGAATATGATTCTGTAATAAGTCAATGAAATTATTTAAATCATTATACAGGAGGTTCGGACACATACGAAGCAAATCAGACCTAAGGTAAGGGAAATATCACAATCTCATTTTTATCCGAGATTGTTTATTCGTAAGTATTTACTGGGGTGTATTTTATCATCCACATCCATGTTTCATCAATATTTAATATTATTTCCATCCACCTACAATTGTTTAAATCCATTTTTTCCCTTCGGTGAGTTTTTAGTAATATGTATGAAAGGAATCTTTTGTCGTTTTTCATACGAGGTGCTTTTTGACTTTTCCGACAAAAGTACGAAGAATGTTTTTTTTAACTTATACGGAAAGAATAGATTTTTAAAACATTATTTCCAAGAATCTTCCTTTATAAGTTTTCAAGTTTATTTTTAATCAACTTCTTTTAGTTTATTATTGTTTGACATGTTAAGAAAAGAAAAGTGTTTTTGAAGAAGAAAGGATATTTTCCTCAAGAATGGAGTTCAAGTGTTTTATCAAAATTATTTTCCATCTAAGATAATAAAGTGTTCTGTTTTATCCTTACTATTACATTGATTTGATTATGTTGTGATGGAATTATTCTTATGAATTCCTTTATCTTATATGAATTGTTTTATGATGTCATGTTGTTTAAGGATCCCATTTTTATTACATGGGTTATGTAATGATGTATGGTTTATGATTATGTGGCACACATAAGAAAGGATTCATTATAAGATGGGTGGGACCTATATCTCCCTCCAATGCATTGGGTAAAGATTTTATATCTCATGAGATAGACATGGCTGAAATGGTAGGTTATACCGGTTCAGTGAAACCGGACTGAAACGAGGGTTACTCGATTCAGAAAGGGACTTTGTCCACTAAGATAGTCTTGGCAATGAGTCTTGACTAACAAGAAATGATTCTCTATGATTATGTGTGAATGCCAAAAAGTTTCATGTTTTAAGTTATGATTATTGTGATTAAATTTCACTACTATGATTTGTCCCATGTTATGAAATTATGCTCTCTTTTGAAGGTTAAGATTTCCAAAAGTTGTGTTCTTATGAATATGATGTGATTGATTTTTCTTTGGTATACCCTTACTGAGCATTTGAGCTCACCCTTTTATGTTTTCTTTTCCCCAGGATATAAAGAAAGGTTTTAGGTAAAAAAAAAGGGGAAGATCTTTATGGGAGATATTGAAGATCTTTCACCACGATTAGAAGATTACGCTCCGAGTTTCCAAAGACACTAAACTATTACGGTCCTTGTGTGTGTGTTTTTGTTATGTACTAAGTATTCCGCAAAAGTAATGTAATGTTCATGTACGTCAGGCTTCGGGTCTCTACAGTTGGTATCAGAGGAAAGGTTTAGTCAACCTTTGGAAACTAGGATGCGAGAACTTTAGTGAGATCCCTAGAGATATTTATAAGGTATGTCTAGGGATGTCCCTAAGGATAAGTATACGTATAGGATACAGTCCTAGAACTACGGTAACGACCATAGAATTTAACCTAAGATGTTAGATATTGAGGATACTCCACCTTTATTATGTTGTTTTCCCTAGCATGATTTTTTCCTCTCACACTATTCTTTTTTCTGGGTTTTAGAAAATGGCTGGAAACAAGATGTTTCACGATAATGGAGGATATGATGGACAATGGAATGATATTCTTCATTATGAAATGGGATTTGGAAGTCCAGACATCATTATTATGCCGAATCAGCAATCTCATAATATGATCAATAAAGTAAAATTTGGTAAGTTTCCTGACTCAGCTAATAAGAGAAAGATGGAGTTTCATGATGATCATAGAGGAAAGAAAGTTCAATTTCTCCTATGTAAATCATGTGGGAAGAGGCATCAAGGAGAATGTTTCAAAGGAACTGGAAGATGCTTTGGGTGTGGAAAAGGACACAAAGCAAGTAAGTGCAAAGGAAAAGGGTCGGTTAACACCATGGATGAGGATAATGGTATTGCTACGACATCAAAAATGGGGTTAAGTGTTTTAAATGTGGAATGTATGGGCATTATGCAAACAAATGCCCTAAGGTAAAGACTCATGAAGAGAATTAGTATGGTCATATGGGTAGTACTTATGTGGATGATGATGAAGAGACTGCAAATGATATGTGAGATGAAAGAATTTTTGAAGCTCGGTCAATGGTTTAAGAATGTAGTGGAATGATTACATGTTTATCATGTGTAATTTTGTATAAGTAATCTCATGCTACTATGGAATAAAGAGACATCTATGGATTGTTACACTGTTGTCTTCCCTTGTGTTTTGAAAAATGTTACCAGTATCCATGAAAGGTTATTCAGATATTTTTGGAATGTATATGATATGCGCATAATGAAGGGATAAGGAGAAAATTAAATGTTTGATAGTATTCATGAGCTCATGATTGATATAAGGACTAAGTGATATCATGGTTTGAGTATATAGAATTTTGAGGATTTTGGTATGTGGAAAGTGTTAACTTTAAACTGCATTCATGTTTTCACTATGGTATTCAAGAGAATACATGATTAAGGACTTTGAATGATTGGAATGCGACCAACAAAACATATCTTATGATATATGTGAGTGGACTGTAGTATTATGGATAAGCCTAAAGATTGGAAGGGATTATGTTGGAATAAGTTAGTATTGTTTAAGGATAGAAGTTTTTTTCGATATTATTGATGGGATGTTATAGTAATATAGTTTTAGAAAAAGGACAACCTGCAGGACGGGCGACAGCCCATCGCTTCGGACAAGGCTGTGGGATTCGAACCAACAACCGAAGTGCGACTGGCCTTTATCGCCTACCACTGGCCTACATGATGTCCCTGTTTAGTAGAAACTAGTTTTATTATATTAAGCAGTATGATATATGAAGTATAAGTCCCTTTTAGGAACCATATATGATTAATCTAACTATAGATCGACATATGTATATAATTTTTACTAACTTTTTGTTTGAGACAGATGGAATGACCCGTCATTCTATCACATGATCTGCTAACACTTCATGAATAACAAATTCAACTTCATTTATTTAAGAGATGAAGTGGAAATTGTTCAAGGCACGAACAACAGTGAGATTGTACCAAAATAAAGTAAGTATTTATTCTAATTCAAATTCTTCAACTTTAGGGAAACGATCATGAAAACCAAAAATGTTGTCCTAATGCTCTTATATCAGATTAATCAGATGGTACCTTAGATCGTCCCAAATTTATGGATTTGTGATTGTTGGCTTTTCCATAGCCATGTTCTCTACCACTCTCCATCAGAACATGATGGTTAGATTTTTCTTCCATATCCATATTTTCACCTATGTGGAAACCCAGTGATTAGTTTATTTGGGTAATCGTTACATTTCATACTTTAGTTTTTAAAGCCAAGTTTTTGTATTCCTTTTTACGATGTGGGTTTCTATTAAAGAAACTTTCGAATAGTAAACCATTTATAACCCCGACGAATTTCGAGGGCGAAATTCATTTTAAGGGGGGTAGAATGTAACAGCCCGATATTTTATGAAAAATATTCTTTTTTATTTCACTAATGTCTTGTGTTGTACGCTACACCAAAAAGAGCTTGCACAACACGCATCCTTGACTTTCCTTGCATTACACGCAATCGCGACCTTCCTCGATAGCGTGTGTAGTACGCAATACCGAGTTTCACTAAACAACGATATGCTATTAAAATAGTATTAAAACTAGCCGTTATGAATAGTAATAACCAATTTTTGAAATTCTGTAAATCTTATTTTTCAAAATGAACTTCATTTTTGGATTCGGAGCATCGAATTTAGCCTAAGGTGAAATTTTGGTACTTTTCGGATAACTTTTATTTTATGATGAATAGTGAAAATTACTAAATTATAATTAAAAACAATTTTTTAATCGAAATAATTAATAGTGATAAATCATTAATTTGAGTGGTTTAAAGTATATTTAGAATATATTTTTACAATTTAATACAATGTTTGTCATTGGATGTAATTTCACATTTAAACCAGACATAATCAAGTGTCAATCTTTTGATAGATATTGTTTCTTAAAAACACGCTATTTGTCTTAACAGCGGGATTTAATTATAAAATTAATTAATGCAACTTTTATGTTATGAATTTGGTAAAATAGACTTCATTTTTGAATTCGGAATATGAAATATAGCTTAGGATGAAATTTTGGTATTTTTCTGAAAACTTTCAATTTTTGATGAATAGTGAAACCACTAAGTGGTAGGTTAAAAAACTGAATTTTGCATAAAACTTAATTTTACCGCTTCTGTGAATGGAATTTCGAAAATCCGAGAGACACGGTTAATATCAAGGACTAAAATGTGGTTCAATGAGATGAAAATAATTTTTTGGTGAATAGTAACTTTTTTCTTTTTTTACCGTGGTTAATAGTAAATAGGGTAACTAAGGGTAAATATGATATTACTATTACCCTAACACATGTCCTAATTCTATTGGATAAGTGTAATTCGACCAAAAACAAACTTAGGAATAAAAATTGACCATTTAGGCCCACTTGGATTAGATTAGGACATTTAGTATTAATTTATTTAAAGAAGGGTTAAAATAGTTAAAATCAAAGTTTAATAAGTTAATCATTTTTAATATGGGGTTATACATAAGATAAATTCAATTGTAAATATTCATTAGAAAGATAAAAAGATTTCCTACATGATGATATATTATTTGTAATTTTAGACATCAAATAATTTAATTTATTTATGACACAAAGATGATGCAGTAATTATCTTATTAATGAAATATTGACATAATTGATGTTATAAACACCAAAATAAATGTAATTTGAGACTTTTTATGAATTCCACTAATTTTCTAGGTTACTATGATATATTAGTGTTGATTTAATCAACTTGGTTTGAACATATAATTCTGTTATGTCTTTCACAAAAATCATATATCAAATAGTGTCAAAATTGACACAAAATAGTTTTTAAATCAAATATTATATTACTAATTGTTATTTTATTCCTAAAAATCTATGGTTCGGCCAAATGACTTAGATAAGGATATATATATTAATAATAAACAATTTGGGGTTCGTTTGGCATGTTATAGTAAGTGTATTAACCATATAGTGAAAGAAAACAAAAAGACACGGTAAAAGTTAAATTAATTAACTTAGAGTTAAATCTAATTGATAAGGTTAAAATAATACCCTAAACTTGTCTAAATCCTATTGGTTGATAGTATTTCGACCCTTCCCCACTTTAGCTTCTAAATAAGACCCTTTGGAACCATTATAAACCGATTTCGACTTTAATATAAAATAATATTTTGAGATATTCCTAAGGTGCCCCTCTCCTCCCTTATAAAAGGACACCTCCTCCCCCTCCTCCTCACACCAATATGAGCACTCAAGCTCAGCCAACCCCTGCCAAAATCTCTTCTCCACTTCCCTAGCAACATCCTAGAGGTTCTGTTCTTCCTCAAAGACCAATTTTAGTGCCCTAAGAGGAGGTCTCAAAGAGGCGCTTCAAAGAAGAGGTAATTACCATTACCAATTCTTTCATCTTTATTTCTTCTTCCACTCCTTATTCTTAGGTTGTTTCATTATGAAGTAATAACATCAGTATCACTCATATACTGATATGTTATTATAAGTATGAAACAACCCTATTTCACCATCTATCCATCCTACGGAAAAAGAAATCACCACGCGTGCGTACGTACGGAATACCGTCTCCACACCCTGGTGTAATTTATTTTCCACCACCACCATACATGGATGGGTATAATGATGTAAAGAATAACTATACATAGTTATTACAACATCATATTGATTCTGATATATTGTATAATCCACTCCAATTCAATTCAATATTTATGGAAATGATATCATCGCTCGTGCGTACGTACGGACTACCGTCTCCACGACGCGATGAGATTCATTTTCCTTGTTAACCATTTAAGAATGATTATAAAGTATATATAAGAAATAATAATGAAATATATGACATTATAAAGCTGCTGGATTTATGTATATATATATATGTATGTCATCTACTTACTTCCATTCAAGACAATAAGGAAAGAAAAACAGCGTTCATGCGTACGTACGGACTACCGTCTCCATGAATGGTGTTTTTCATTTCATTTATCTATCTATTATATGTATATAAATACTGAATATATATGATATATAAATCATATTTTATATTCTGGAAGTAAGTAAATCATGATATAAGTAATAATAATGTCAAGAACAACAAGTCAATAACACCTATGATAAATGAAACGATTTTACCCAAAACGCTTCTTTAACATGGAATTTACAAAAGAACGGGTAATATAATGTCATAAGTGAACCATATATGATATCATAACAATGAATATGATTCTGTAATAAGTCAATGACATTATTTAAATCATTATACAGGAGGTTCGGACACATACGAAGCAAATCAGACCTAAGGTAAGGGAAATATCACAATCTCATTTTTATCCGAGATTGTTTATTCGTAAGTATTTACTGGGGTGTATTTTATCATCCACATCCATGTTTCATCAATATTTAATATTATTTCCGTCCACCTACAATTGTTTAAATCCATTTTTACCCTTCGGTGAGTTTTTAGTAATATGTATGAATGGAATCTTATGTCGTTTTTCATACGAGGTGCTTTTTGACTTTTCCGACAAAAGTACAAAGAATGTTTTTTTTAACTTATACGGAAAGAATAGATTTTTAAAACATTATTTCCAAGAATCTTCCTTTATAAGTTTTCAAGTTTATTTTTAATCAACTTATTTTAGTTTATAATTGTATGACATGTTAAGAAAAGAAAAGTGTTTTTGAAGAAGAAAGGATATTTTCCTCAAGAATGGAGTTCAAGTGTTTTATCAAAATTATTTTCCATCTAAGATAATAAAGGGTTCTGTTTTATCCTTATTATTACATTGATTTGATTATGTTGTTATGGAATTAGTTTTATGAATTCCTTTATCTTATATGAATTGTTTTATGATGTCATGTTGTTTAAGGATCCCATTTTTATTACATGGGTTATGCAATGATGTATGGTTTATGATTATGTGGCACACATAAGAAAGGATTCATTATAAGATGGGTGGGACCTATATCTCCCTCCAATGCGTTGGGTAAAGATTTTATATCTCATGAGATAGACATGGCTGAAATGGTAGGTTATACCGGTTCAGTGAAACAGGACTGAAACGAGGGTTACTCGATTCAGAAAGGGACTTTGTCCACTAAGATAGTCTTGGCAATGAGTCTTGACTAACAAGAAATGATTCTCTATGATTATGTGTGAATGCCACAAAGTTTCATGTTTTAAGTTATGATTATTGTGATTAAATTTCACTACTATGATTTATCCCATGTTATGAAATTATGCTCTCTTTTGCAGGTTAAGATTTCCAAAAGTTATGTTCTTATGAATATGATGTGATTGATTTTTATTTGGTATACCCTTACTGAGCATTTGAGCTCACCCTTTTATGTTTTATTTTCCCCAGGATATAAAGAAAGGTTTTAGGTAAAAAAAAGGGGACGATCTTTATGGGAGATATTGAAGATCTTTCACCACGATTAGAAGATTACGCTCCGAGTTTCCAAAGACACTAAACTATTACGGTCCTTGTGTGTGTGTTTTTGTTATGTACTAAGTATTCTGCAAAAGTAATGTAATGTTCATGTACGTCAGGCTTCGGGTCTCTACAGTTGGTATCAGAGGAAAGGTTTAGTCAACCTTTGGAAACTAGGATGCGAGAACTTTAGTGAGATCCCTAGAGATATTTATAAGGTATGTCTAGGGATGTCCCTAAGGATAAGTATACGTATAGGATACAGTCCTAGAACTACGGTAACGATCATAGAATTTAACCTAAGATGCTAGATATCGAGGATACTCCACCTTTATTATGTTTTTTCCCTAGCATGATTTTTTCCTCTCACACTATTCTTTTTTCTGGGTTTTAGAAAATGGCTGGAAACAAGATGTTTCACGATAATGGAGGATATGATGGAAAATGGAATGATATTCTTCATAATGAAATGGGATTTGGAAGTACAAACATCATTATTATGCCGAATCAGCAATCTCATAATATGATCAATAAAGTAAAATTTGGTAAGTTTCCTGACTCGGCTAATAAGAGAAAGATGGAGTTTCATGATGATCATAGAGGAAAGAAAGTTCAATTTCTCCTATGTAAATCATGTGGGAAGAGGCATCAAGGAGAATGTTTCAAAGGAACTGGAAGATGCTTTGGGTGTGGAAAAGAAGGACACAAAGCAAGTAAGTGCAAAGTAAAAGGGTCGGTTAACACCATGGATGAGGATAATGGTATTGCTACGACATCAAAAATGGTTAAGTGTTTTAAATGTGGAATGTATGGGCATTATGCAAACAAATGCCCTAAGGGAAAGACTCATGAAGAGAATCAGTATGGTCATATGGGTAGTATTTATGTGGATGATGATGAAGAGACTACAAATGATATGTGAGATGAAAGAATTTTTGAAGCTCGGTCAATGGTTTAAGAATGTAGTGGAATGATTACATGTTTATCATGTGTAATTTTGTATAAGTAATCTCATGCTACTATGGAATAAAGAGACATCTATGGATTGTTACACTGTTGTCTTCCCTTGTGTTTTGAAAAATGTTACCAGTATCCATGAAAGGTTATTCAGATATTTTTGGAATGTATATGATATGCGCATAATGAATGGATAAGGGGAAAATTAAATGTTTGATAGTATTCATGAGCTCATGATTGATATAAGGACTAAGTGATATCATGGTTTGAGTATATAGAATTTTGTGGATTTTGGTATGTGGAAAGTGTTAACTTTAAACTGAATTCATGTTTTCACTATGGTATTCAAGAGAATACATGATTAAGGACTTTGAATGATTGGAATGCGACCAACAAAACATATCTTATGATATATGGGAGTGGACTGCAGTATTATGGATAATCCTAAAGATTGGAAGGGATTATGTTGGAATAAGTTAGTATTGTTTAAGGATAGAAGTTTTTTTCGATATTATTGATGGGATGTTATAGTAATATAGTTTTAGAAAAAGGACAACCTGCAGGACGGGTGACAGCCCATCGCTTCGGACAAGGCTGTGGGAATCGAACCCACAACCGAAGTGCGACTGGCCTTTATCGCCTACCACTGGCCTACAGGAAGTCCCTGTTTAGTAGAAACTAGTTTTATTATATTAAGCAGTATGATATATGAAGTGTAAGTCCCTTTTAGGAACCATATATGATTAATCTCTCTATAGATCGACTTATGTATATAATTTTTGCTAACTTTTTGTTTGAGACAGATGGAATGACCCGTCATTCTATCACATGATCTGCTAACACTTCATGAATAACAAATTCAACTTCATTTATTTAAGAGATGAAGTGGAAATTGTTCAAGGCACGAACAACAGTGAGATTGTACCAAAATAAAGTAAGTATTTATTCTAATTCAAATTCTTCAACTTTTGGGAAACGATCATGAAAACCAAAAATGTTGTCCTAGTGCTCTTATATCTGATTAATCAGATGGTACCTTAGATCGTCCCAAATTTATGGATTTGTGATTGTTGGCTTTTCCATAGCCATGTTCTCTACCACTCTCCATCAGAACATGATGGTTAGATTTTTCTTCCATATCCATATTTTCACCTATGTGGAAACCCAGTGATTAGTTTATTTGGGTAATCGTTACATTTCATACTTTAGTTTTTAAAGCCAAGTTTTTGTATTCCTTTTTACGATGTGGGTTTCTATTAAAGAAACTTTCGAATAGTAAACCATTTATAACCCCGACGAATTTCGAGGGCGAAATTCATTTTAAGGGGGGTAGAATGTAACAGCCCGATATTTTATGAAAAATATTCTTTTTTATTTCACTAATGTCTTGTGTTGTACGCTACACCAAAAAGAGCTTGCACAACACGCATCCTTGACTTTCCTTGCATTACACGCAATCGCGACCTTCCTCGATAGCGTGTGTAGTACGCAATACCGAGTTTCACTAAACAACGATATGCTATTAAAATATTATTAAAACTAGCCGTTATGAATAGTAATAACCAATTTTTGAAATTCTATAAATCTTATTTTTCAAAATGAACTTCATTTTTGGATTCGGAGCATCGAATTTAGCCTAAGGTTAAATTTTGGTACTTTTCGGATAACTTTTATTTTATGATGAATAGTGAAAATTACTAAATTATAATTAAAAACAACTTTTTTAATCGAAATAATTAATAGTGATAAATCATTAATTTGAGTGGTTTAAAGTATATTTAGAATATATTTTTACAATTTAATACAATGTTGGTCATTGGATGTAATTTCACATTTAAACCAGACATAATCAAGTGTCAATCTTTTGATAGATATTGTTTCTTAAAAATACGCTATTTGTTTTAACAGCGGGATTTAATTATAAAATTAATTAATGCAACTTTTATGTTATGAATTTGGTAAAATAGACTTCATTTTTGAATTCGGAATATGAAATATAGCTTAGGATGAAATTTTGGTATTTTTATGAATACTTTCAATTTTTGATGAATAGTGAAACCACTAAGTGGTAGGTTAAAAAACTGAATTTTGTATAAAACTTAATTTTACCGCTTCTGTGAATAGAATTTCGAAAATACGTGAGACACGGTTAATATCAAGGACTAAAATGTGGTTCAATGAGATGAAAATAATTTTTTGGTGAATAGTAACTTTTTACTTTTTTTACCGTGGTTAATAGTAAATAGGGTAACTAAGGGTAAATATGATATTACTATTACCCTAACACATGTACTAATTCTATTGGATAAGTGTAATTCGACCAAAAACAAACTTAGGAATAAAAAATGACCATTTAGGCCCACTTAGATTAGATTAGGACATTTATTATTAATTTATTTAAAGAAGGGTTAACATAGTTAAAATCAAAGTTTAATAAGTAAATAATTTTTAATATGGGGTTATACATAAGATAAATTCAATTGTAAATATTCATTAGAAAGCTAAAAAGATTTCCTACATGATGATATTTTATTTTTAATTTTTATACATCAAATAATTTAATTTATTTATGACACAAAGATGATGCAGTAATTATCTTATTAATGAAATATTGACATAATTGATGTTATAAACACCAAAGAAATGTAATATGAGACTTTTTATGAATTAAACTAATTTTATAGGTTACTATGATATATTAGTGTTGATTTAATCAACTTGGTTCGAACATATAATTCTGTTGTGACTTTCACAAAAATCATATATCAAATAGTGTCAAAATTGACACAAAATAGTTTTTAAATAAAATATTATATTACTAATTGTTATTTTATTCCTAAAAATCTAAGGTTCGGCCAAATTACTTATATAAGGATATATATATTAATAATAAACAATTTGGGGTTCGTTTGGCATGTTATAGTAAGTGTATTAACCATATAGTGAAAGAAAACAAAAAGACACGGTAAAAGTTAAATTAATTAACTTAGAGTTAAATCTAATTGATAAGGTTAAAATAATACCCTAAACTTGTCTAAATCCTATTGGTTGATAGGATTTCGACCCTTCCCCACTTTAGCTTAGAAATAAGACCCTTTGTAACCATTATAAACCGATTTTGACTTTAATATAAAATAATATTTTGAGATATTCCTAAGGTGCCCCTCTCCTCCCTTATAAAAGGACACCTCCTCCCCCTCCTCCTCACACCAATTTGAGCACTCAAGTTCGGCCAACCCCTGCCAAAATCTGTTCTCCACTTCCCTAGAATCATCCTAGATGTTCTGGTCTTCCTCAAAGACCAATTTTAGTGCCCTAAGAGGAGGTCTCAAAGAGGCGCTTCAAAGAAGAGGTAATTACCATTACCAATTCTTCCATCTTTATTTCTTCTTCCACTCCTTCTTATTAGGTTGTTTCATTATGAAGTAATAACATCAGTATCACTCATATACTGATATGTTATTATAAGTATGAAACAACCCTATTTCACCATCTATCCATCCTACGGAAAAAGAAATCACCGCGCGTGCGTACGTACGGAATACCGTCTCCACGCCGTGGTGTAATCTATTTTCCACCACCACCTTACATGGATGGGTATAATGATGTAAAGAATAACTATACATAGTTATTACAACATCATATTGATTCTGATATATTGTATAATCCACTCCAATTCAATTCAATATTTATGGAAATGATATCATCGCTCGTGCGTACGTAGGGACTACCGTCTCCACGACGCGATGAGATTCATTCTCCATGTTAACCATTTAAGAATGATTATAAAGTATATAAAAGAAATAATAATGAAATATATGACATTATAAAGCTACTGGATTTATGTATATATATATATATGTATGTCATCTACTTACTTCCATTCAAGACAATAAGGAAAGAAAAATAGCGTTCATGCGTACGTACAGACTACCGTCTCCATGAACGGTGTTTTTCATTTCATTTATCTATCTATTATATGTATATATATACTGAATATATATGATATATAAATCATATTTTATATTCTGGAAGTAAGTAAATCATAATATAAGTAAAAATAATGTCAAGAACAACAAGTCAAAACACCTACGATAAATGAAACGATTTTACCCAAAACGCTTCTTTAACATGGAATTTACAAAAGAACGGGTAATATAATGTCATAAGTGAACCATATATGATATCATAACAATGAATATGATTCTGTAATAAGTCAATGACATTATTTAAATCATTATACAGGAGGTTCGGACACATACGAAGCAAATCAGACCTAAGGTAAGGGAAATATCACAATCTCATTTTTATGCGAGATTGTTTATTCGTAAGTATTTACTGGGGTGTATTTTATCATCCACATCCACGTTTCATCAATATTTAATATTATTTCCATCCACCTACAATTTTTTAAATCCATTTTTACCCTTCGGTGTGTTTTTAGTAATATGTATGAATGGAATCTTATGTCGTTTTTCATACGAGGTGCTTTTTGACTTTTCCGACAAAAGTACGAAGAATGTTTTTTTTAACTTATACGGAAAGAATAGATTTTTAAAACATTATTTCCAAGAATCTTCCTTTATATGTTTTCAAGTTTATTTTTAATCAACTTCTTTTAGTTTATAATTGTATGACATGTTAAGAAAAGAAAAGTGTTTTTGAAGAAGAAAGGATATTTTCCTCAAGAATGGAGTTCAAGTGTTTTATCAAAATTATTTTCCATCTAAGATAATAAAGGGTTCTGTTTTATCCTTATTATTACATTGATTTGATTATGTTGTGATGGAATTATTTTTATGAATTCCTTTATGTTATATGAATTGTTTTATGATGTCATGTTGTTTATGGATCCCATTTTTATTACATGGGTTATGCAATGATGTATGGTTTATGATTATGTGGCACACATAAGAAAGGATTCATTATAAGATGGGTGGGACCTATATCTCCCTCCAATGCATTGGGTAAAGATTTTATATCTCATGAGATAGACATGGATGAAATGGTAGGTTTTACCGGTTCAGTGAAATAGGACTGAAACGAGGGTTACTCGATTCAGAAAGGGACTTTGTCCACTAAGATAGTCTTGGCAATGAGTCTTGACTAACAAGAAATGATTCTCTATGATTATGTGTGAATGCCACAAAGTTTCATGTTTTAAGTTATGATTATTGTGATTAAATTTCACTACTATGATTTATCCCATGTTATGAAATTATGCTCTCTTTTGCAGGTTAAGATTTCCAAAAGTTATGTTCTTATGAACATGATGTGATTGATTTTTCTTTGGTATACCCTTACTGAGCATTTGAGCTCACCCTTTTTTGTTTTCTTTTTCCCAGGATATAAAGAAAGGTTTTAGGTAAAAAAAAAGGGGAAGATCTTTATGGGAGATATTGAAGATCTTTCACCACGATTAGAAGATTAGACTCCGAGTTTAGTGAGATCCCTAGAGATATTTATAAGGTATGTCTACAGATGTCCCTAAGGATAAGTATACGTATATGATACAGTCCTAGAACTACGGTAACGATCATAGAATTTAACCTAAGATTCTAGATATTGAGGATACTCCACCTTTATTATGTTGTTTTCCCTAGCATGATTTTTTCCTCTCACACTATTCTTTTTTCTGGGTTTTAGAAAATGGCTGGAAACAAGATGTTTCACGATAATGGAGGATATGATGGACAATGGAATGATATTCTTCATAATGAAATGGGATTTGGAAGTCCAGACATCATTATTATGCCGAATCAGCAATCTCATAATATGATCAATAAAGTAAAATTTGGTAAGTTTCCTGACTCGGCTAATAAGAGAAAGATGGAGTTTCATGATGATCATAGAGGAAAGAAAGTTCAATTTCTCCTATGTAAATCATGTGGGAAGAGGCATCAAGGAGAATGTTTCAAAGGAACTGGAAGATGCTTTGGGTGTGGAAAAGAAGGACACAAAGCAAGTAAGTGCAAAGGAAAAGGGTCGGTTAACACCAGGGATGAGGATAATGGTATTGCTACGACATCAAAAATGGTTAAGTGTTTTAAATGTGGAATGTATGGGCATTATGCAAACAAATTCCCTAAGGGAAAGACTCATGAAGAGAATCAGTATGGTCATATGGGTAGTATTTATGTGGATGATGATGAAGAGACTACAAATGATATGTGAGATGAAAGAATTTTTGAAGCTCGGTCAATGGTTTAAGAATGTAGTGGAATGATTACATGTTTATCATGTGTAATTTTGTATAAGTAATCTCATGCTACTATGGAATAAAGAGACATCTATGGATTGTTACACTGTTGTCTTCCCTTGTGTTTTGAAAAATGTTACCAGTATCCATGAAAGGTTATTCAGATATTTTTGGAATGTATATGATATGCGCATAATGAATGGATAAGGGGAAAATTAAATGTTTGATAGTATTCATGAGCTCATGATTGATATAAGGACTAAGTGATATCATGGTTTGAGTATATAGAATTTTGTGGATTTTGGTATGTGGAAAGTGTTAACTTTAAACTGAATTCATGTTTTCACTATGGTATTCAAGAGAATACATGATTAAGGACTTTGAATGATTGGAATGCGACCAACAAAACATATCTTATGATATATGGGAGTGGACTGCAGTATTATGGATAATCCTAAAGAATGGAAGGGATTATGTTGGAATAAGTTAGTATTGTTTAAGGATAGAAGTTTTTTTCGATATTATTGATGGGATGTTATAGTAATATAGTTTTAGAAAAAGGACAACCTGCAGGACGGGTGACAGCCCATCGCTTCGGACAAGGCTGTGGGAATCGAACCCACAACCGAAGTGCGACTGGCCTTTATCGCCTACCACTGGCCTACAGGAAGTCCCTGTTTAGTAGAAACTAGTTTTATTATATTAAGCAGTATGATATATGAAGTGTAAGTCCCTTTTAGGAACCATATATGATTAATCTCTCTATAGATCGACTTATGTATATAATTTTTGCTAACTTTTTGTTTGAGACAGATGGAATGACCCGTCATTCTATCACATGATCTGCTAACACTTCATGAATAACAAATTCAACTTCATTTATTTAAGAGATGAAGTGGAAATTGTTCAAGGCACGAACAACAGTGAGATTGTACCAAAATAAAGTAAGTATTTATTCTAATTCAAATTCTTCAACTTTAGGGAAACGATCATGAAAACCAAAAATGTTGTCCTAGTGCTCTTATATCTAATTAATCAGATGGTACCTTAGATCGTCCCAAATTTATGGATTTGTGATTGTTGGCTTTTCCATAGCCATGTTCTCTACCACTCTCTATCAGAACATGATGGTTAGATTTTTCTTCCATATCCATATTTTCACCTATGTGGAAACCCAGTGATTAGTTTATTTGGGTAATCGTTACATTTCATACTTTAGTTTTTAAAGCCAAGTTTTTGTATTCCTTTTTACGATGTGGGTTTCTATTAAAGAAACTTTCGAATAGTAAACCATTTATAACCCCGACGAATTTCGAGGGCGAAATTCATTTTAAGGGGGGTAGAATGTAACAGCCCGATATTTTATGAAAAATATTCTTTTTTATTTCACTAATGTCTTGTGTTGTACGCTACACCAAAAAGAGCTTGCACAACACGCATCCTTGACTTTCCTTGCATTACACGCAATCGCGACCTTCCTCGATAGCGTGTGTAGTACGCAATACCGAGTTTCACTAAACAACGATATGCTATTAAAATATTATTAAAACTAGCCGTTATGAATAGTAATAACCAATTTTTGAAATTCTATAAATCTTATTTTTCAAAATGAACTTCATTTTTGGATTCGGAGCATCGAATTTAGCCTAAGGTTAAATTTTGGTACTTTTCGGATAATTTTATTTTATGATGAATAGTGAAAATTACTAAATTATAATTAAAAACAACTTTTTTAATCGAAATAATTAATAGTGATAAATCATTAATTTGAGTGGTTTAAAGTATATTTAGAATATATTTTTACAATTTAATACAATGTTGGTCATTGGATGTAATTTCACATTTAAACCAGACATAATCAAGTGTCAATCTTTTGATAGATATTGTTTCTTAAAAATACGCTATTTGTTTTAACAGCGGGATTTAATTATAAAATTAATTAATGCAACTTTTATGTTATGAATTTGGTAAAATAGACTTCATTTTTGAATTCGGAATATGAAATATAGCTTAGGATGAAATTTTGGTATTTTTATGAATACTTTCAATTTTTGATGAATAGTGAAACCACTAAGTGGTAGGTTAAAAAACTGAATTTTGTATAAAACTTAATTTTACCGCTTCTGTGAATGGAATTTCGAAAATCCGTGAGACACGGTTAATATCAAGGACTAAAATGTGGTTCAATGAGATGAAAATAATTTTTTGGTGAATAGTAACTTTTTACTTTTTTTACCGTGGTTAATAGTAAATAGGGTAACTAAGGGTAAATATGATATTACTATTACCCTAACACATGTACTAATTCTATTGGATAAGTGTAATTCGACCAAAAACAAACTTAGGAATAAAAAATGACCATTTAGGCCCACTTAGATTAGATTAGGACATTTATTATTAATTTATTTAAAGAAGGGTTAACATAGTTAAAATCAAAGTTTAATAAGTAAATAATTTTTAATATGGGGTTATACATAACATAAATTCAATTGTAAATATTCATTAGAAAGCTAAAAAGATTTCCTACATGATGATATTTTATTTTTAATTTTTATACATCAAATAATTTAATTTATTTATGACACAAAGATGATGCAGTAATTATCTTATTAATGAAATATTGACATAATTGATGTTATAAACACCAAAGAAATGTAATATGAGACTTTTTATGAATTAAAATAATTTTATAGGTTACTATGATATATTAGTGTTGATTTAATCAACTTGGTTCGAACATATAATTCTGTTGTGACTTTCACAAAAATCATATATCAAATAGTGTCAAAATTGACACAAAATAGTTTTTAAATAAAATATTATATTACTAATTGTCATTTTATTCCTAAAAATCTAAGGTTCGGCCAAATGACTTATATAAGGATATATATATTAATAATAAACAATTTGGGGTTCTTTTGGCATGTTATAGTAAGTGTATTAACCATATAGTGAAAGAAAACAAAAAGACACGGTAAAAGTTAAATTAATTAACTTAGAGTTAAATCTAATTGATAAGGTTAAAATAATACCCTAAACTTGTCTAAATCCTATTGGTTGATAGGATTTCGACCCTTCCCCACTTTAGCTTAGAAATAAGACCCTTTGTAACCATTATAAACCGATTTTGACTTTAATATAAAATAATATTTTGAGATATTCCTAAGGTGCCCCTCTCCTCCCTTATAAAAGGACACCTCCTCCCCCTCCTCCTCACACCAATTTGAGCACTCAAGTTCGGCCAACCCCTGCCAAAATCTGTTCTCCACTTCCCTAGAATCATCCTAGATGTTCTGGTCTTCCTCAAAGACCAATTTTAGTGCCCTAAGAGGAGGTCTCAAAGAGGCGCTTCAAAGAAGAGGTAATTACCATTACCAATTCTTCCATCTTTATTTCTTCTTCCACTCCTTCTTATTAGGTTGTTTCATTATGAAGTAATAACATCAGTATCACTCATATACTGATATGTTATTATAAGTATGAAACAACCCTATTTCACCATCTATCCATCCTACGGAAAAAGAAATCACCGCGCGTGCGTACGTACGGAATATCGTCTCCACGCCGTGGTGTAATCTATTTTCCACCACCACCTTACATGGATGGGTATAATGATGTAAAGAATAACTATACATAGTTATTACAACATCATATTGATTCTGATATATTGTATAATCCACTCCAATTCAATTCAATATTTATGGAAATGATATCATCGCTCGTGCGTACGTAGGGACTACCGTCTCCACGACGCGATGAGATTCATTCTCCATGTTAACCATTTAAGAATGATTATAAAGTATATAAAAGAAATAATAATGAAATATATGACATTATAAAGCTACTGGATTTATGTATATATATATATATGTATGTCATCTACTTACTTCCATTCAAGACAATAAGGAAAGAAAAATAGCGTTCATGCGTACGTACAGACTACCGTCTCCATGAACGGTGTTTTTCATTTCATTTATCTATCTATTATATGTATATATATACTGAATATATATGATATATAAATCATATTTTATATTCTGGAAGTAAGTAAATCATGATATAAGTAAAAATAATGTCAAGAACAACAAGTCAAAACACCTACGATAAATGAAACGATTTTACCCAAAACGCTTCTTTAACATGGAATTTACAAAAGAACGGGTAATATAATGTCATAAGTGAACCATATATGATATCATAACAATGAATATGATTCTGTAATAAGTCAATGACATTATTTAAATCATTATACAGGAGGTTCGGACACATACGAAGCAAATCAGACCTAAGGTAAGGGAAATATCACAATCTCATTTTTATGCGAGATTGTTTATTCGTAAGTATTTACTGGGGTGTATTTTATCATCCACATCCATGTTTCATCAATATTTAATATTATTTCCATCCACCTACAATTTTTTAAATCCATTTTTACCCTTCGGTGAGTTTTTAGTAATATGTATGAAAGGAATCTTTTGTCGTTTTTCATACGAGGTGCTTTTTGACTTTTCCGACAAAAGTACGAAGAATGTTTTTTTTTAACTTATACGGAAAGAATAGATTTTTAAAACATTATTTCCAAGAATCTTCCTTTATATGTTTTCAAGTTTATTTTTAATCAACTTATTTTAGTTTATAATTGTATGACATGTTAAGAAAAGAAAAGTGTTTTTGAAGAAGAAAGGAAATTTTCCTCAAGAATGGAGTTCATGTGTTTTATCAAAATTATTTTCCATATAAGATAATAAAGGGTTCTGTTTTATCCTTATTATTACATTGATTTGATTATGTTGTGATGGAATTATTTTTATGAATTCCTTTATGTTATATGAATTGTTTTATGATGTCATGTTGTTTATGGATCCCATTTTTATTACATGGGTTATGCAATGATGTATGGTTTATGATTATGTGGCACACATAAGAAAGGATTCATTATAAGATGGGTGGGACCTATATCTCCCTCCAATGCATTGGGTAAAGATTTTATATCTCATGAGATAGACATGGCTGAAATGGTAGGTTTTACCGGTTCAGTGAAATAGGACTGAAACGAGGGTTACTCGATTCAGAAAGGGACTTTGTCCACTAAGATAGTCTTGGCAATGAGTCTTGACTAACAAGAAATGATTCTCTATGATTATGTGTGAATGCCACAAAGTTTCATGTTTTAAGTTATGATTATTGTGATTAAATTTCACTACTATGATTTATCCCATGTTATGAAATTATGCTCTCTTTTGCAGGTTAAGATTTCCAAAAGTTATGTTCTTATGAACATGATGTGATTGATTTTTCTTTGGTATACCCTTACTGAGCATTTGAGCTCACCCTTTTTTGTTTTCTTTTTCCCAGGATATAAAGAAAGGTTTTAGGTAAAAAAAAAGGGGAAGATCTTTATGGGAGATATTGAAGATCTTTCACCACGATTAGAAGATTACGCTCTGAGTTTCCAAAGACACTAAACTATTACGGTCCTTGTGTGTGTGTTTTTGTTATGTACTAAGTATTCCGCAAAAGTAATGTAATGTTCATGTACGTCAGGCTTCGGGTCTCTACATCAAGACACCCCTCCGTCTCCGTATCCGATGTACTACCCTCGTACTTCTTGAGGGTCTGCCGCTAGAATGAACAGAGAGTCTTCTGCCACTGGCTATCTTCCTCCTCTCGGTCAATCCTCAACTGATCGACCGCCTGAATCTGCTGGGCCTCGGCTGTCTGAGCCACATAGGGACGACTTCCAGGTGCCATAGTTGTATGGTAAACAAGGATCCCCTAAGCCCAAGTAGTAAGTAAAAGCTCATGGTTTTATTTTATCATTTTATTTTTATTTCTGTCCCAGAAAACCCAAATCAAGTAAAACACAATCATGATGATTCATGTACCTTCCCTATGTTCTCTAATATATAATAAATGTATTCTCACTTGGTCGTTCGGTAGGCTCAGAGTCCTTGCATCAGATCACGGGGGGCCCTAAAATATCGTGTCCTACCCAGTCTTCCCTGGCCTATGTCATGAACCAAGATTGACTAGCATTGTTACCCTACCAGTCGATGTAATCCACATTGTGCCTAACTCCAGACTCCATACTATCTCTCAACCGGCCTTTGATACAATTCTGTCACGACCCCCTCCCACAAAAGATGCCCCTCCTGAGCTGGCAATGGTGAAAGGGAGATAATGACACCCGAGTCTAGCCTCCAATTGGCCCCGGGGTGGCGACTAGTACAAAGGGTATAAGTTTTCACAAATATGGGAGGCATTACCCTTTTTTTATTTAGGATCGGGAAATAGTACAAGTCAACCACCAAAAATGAAAAAGAACAAGTGTATAGAAATAAACCCATACCAAGACCACATGCATATTTAAATAATTTATAACAAGTTACAAGTACAAGAAATCTCAAAGTACAATACCATAATAAAACAAGAGAACAACAAATACAAAAAATCCAACTGTCCGACTAGTAGGGTCCCGCACGGCCCTGGAAGTCCTCCTGGAAACCTGAAAGTTAACGTAGGTTGAGCATAGAGGTATACTTAGTAGGGAAACCTAAATCTCTTGTGCACAAGTGGGGACAAATCCTAATGTCCCATGAGAACAACAGAAGAAACCTAGAAAAGAATTCTATCCACCCAACCTCACCAGCCACACTCACCAAAACACAAGCACAATAGGTAGTAGTATATATGAAACAAGAGTATTGGGTACCCCGCACCATTTCCCATTAGTTAGCTAATCTTTATAACGATGAACGTCCGGACACTGCCACACTCTCCCCGCCCGCACATACCTGGGCCTCACCACCACGTATCCCGCCCGCACACACCTGGGCCTAAAACCACGTATCCCGCCCGCACACACCTGGGCCTCACAACCACTTATCCCGCTCGCACACACTTGGGCATCAGAACCACGTATCCTGCCTTCACACACCTGGGCCTCACAACCACGTATCCCGCCCGCACACAAGTGGTCCTCACAACCACGTATCCCGCCTGTACACAACTGGGCCTCATCCCAATGATTCTAGGGAAACATTAGAACCTACCCGAAGAGTCATGGTCTAATATCACCCTAATAGAAACCTACCCAAAGAGTCTTATGTGTAAGGTCACCTCAAGCTATCATAGCAAATGGGAGAAGGAGCTGCAATGATCTAGTAACTAAGGGAAAAACACCCTCTACCATGAAATGGAAGTGTTCGGCACTAAGTTATCAACATGGGTGGGGTGCGATAAAACACAAAAGACATAGATATATATATACCGACCACACATCCCAACCTATGGCTTCTAAATAGAGAAACTGAGCACATTCCTCAGCACTGCTACTACGAAGCATCCATACAAAAAACAACCCCAACACCATTTAGGTTTTCACATTTCAGCAGAATTATTTTATTTAGTTCCTTAACTACTGGGAAAATACCCATAACCAACCACATTGATTGTTCGTAAAACATATCCCTACCATCCACAAATCAGGTTAGAAAAAGACAAGCAAAAAATCCAAGTCCTTCTTATTAACCAAAAAGCCCCATTGATTATTAACTCTGTTTCATTACTACACCCCACCATTCATTAAGTCTTCAACTTTTCATTTAGTATTCACAACCCATAGAGCGTTCACAATAAACCCATCCCTTAAGCCCCACTGCCAACCACCATAACCACAACAGCACCGTAACCCGTACATCATTATCCCTTTAGTACCACTTATCGCAGCCCCGCTTCCCATCACCAACATAGCATTTTTTTGTACAGAAACCTCACCCACAATATTAGAATTCATGCTCTTCCCGGCGTAGCCCGTTCCCTCTGGCAGGGGTACCAAGCCCCGGGGCTTGAATGCGAATCGCAGCACGAGTGAGTAAAACTGGCCTCCCCACGCTGCCCTTCACTGTCAAGGCGGTAAATCGCACAGCGCGAAATTACCTCGGCCGAAGCCTGCAACCAGTGGGAATCGAACCCCTGACTCCGAGGAACCAAGTGAACGTCCCAACCAACTGAGCCACCCCGTGGGGGAAACATAGCATTCACACCAACCCACTATGAAGTCAACCACAGCCCCGTGCTCACCCTATCCACAACAACCCAAAAAAACACCCCCATCACCTGCCACGTATCCAAGACAACACACACATGTTCATTATTCCAATTTTGTTTAACCGGGGTGATCACACAAGGGTTCCAGATTTTAACAACCAAAATTACGTGATTAACCAATTTCCACATTTAACAAAGTTTTCATCCAAAAAAACGGTCTAGAATGATAGGGCGACATTTAATTGCCCAAGCAAAGGCCCCCAGCGACATTGATTTTTAGTAGGCATAAGCCTATTCAATTCACAACATAATATCATAGGATATAAAGTAACAGCAATCATAAACTTCCCAACCCCCATTCTTTAACCAGTTATTATCTTCATTTAATGGTAGAACTATTTCTCATGAAAAAAGATGATACCCACCCCGCATGAAGCAAAAATTAGTGAGATGAAGGTAAGATCCCTACCTCAATAGGTTCTGATCACAGTGATCCCCCGGATCAACTTTAGAAGAAGTCTGTTGGCGTCTGTCACTTCTGTCGGGTCTCGGAAAAACCTCCTAGGGTGGAAGTCGGAAAGGAAAGGCTGAAGGAAAGACAACAGACCCAGGCTCGGATGTTCTTCCTCATCGTTACGATCCCGTGGCCACTGATGGATCGTAAATCGGAGCTCGGACGAAAGAAGTTATGGAAGAAAGAGCCTTCGAGTCACTTGGGAGAGCTCTGGTCAGAGGAAAGGGGAGGAGAGGAGTGAATTGAATGTAGGAGGGGACCCCTCCTTTTATAGGAGAGAAAAGGAAAAGTACAAGGCGTGTACTTTATGGTACACTCGAGGCGGGACTCGGGGGTCATTATCTCCATTTCACCATTGCCAGCTTAGGAGGGGAATCTTTGGTGGGAGGGGGTCATGACATTATCATAATATGGACATTCAAAATTCAAATATGGAATCAATTTTTTGAAATTCAAAACACAGAAGTTGCAGTAATTAATTTTAAATTAACCCCTTTGTTAAGAAAACAGGTTTTCAAAGATAAAACATTGTCAAAGATTAAAATGTTTTTACATATGAATTCAATGTAAAATTAATGGTAATGACAAAAAATTATAATAAATTGTAAAAATATATTCTATTTTTACTTTAAAATCATTCAATATTATAATTTAACCATATAAATTATTGCGATGAAAAAAGTTGATTTTAATTAAAATATAGCGTGTTTTTACTATTCATTAAAATATTAAAGTAATCATAATAATATGAAAAATTTATCCAAGGTAAATTTTTATATCATGATTCCAAATAAGAATTCTATTTTGTCTAGTTGAACTTATAAACATTTCAAAAACTATATTTAATTTGGGTGCACCATCAAAAGGCGTCAAAACTGTATTTTTTTAAAAATTCTTAGTTTACTAGAAATTTTTTTTTGTTCTCATACCTCATTCTTGAAAATATGTAAGATGAATTATAATGTCAGAAAATTTAAAATTCTATTAATACTATTCCTAACGGATAGTTTATACTAATATTTTATGTGTATATCGTTGTTTAGTGAAACCCGATATTGCGTACAACACACGCTATCGAGGAAGGTCGCAATTGCATGTAATGCAAGCCAGGTCAGGGTTGCGTGTAGTGCAAGAATATTTTGTTTTTGCATATAGCAGAAGATAATTTTAGTGTAGTGTACAACAGAATATATGAAAAAAATTAAAAAGAATTTATCTTATAAAATCTCGGGGTGTTACGTTGTTGTTCTTCTTCTTCCTGTCTTCTTTTTCTTTGACACTGTATAATAAGGATTAGTACTACAGTGTCTTAACCTCATCCTTCAATTCCCAATACCAACACATGAGTGTTTCAATATACTTATTTATTCCTTTATGCCGATATGTGTTTAGTTTCAGAACTATCTCCTCATCACACAAGCAACAACACACCTACAAATAGTGTATATAAATCATGTAACTAGAGAGTGTTCACCTTGGTAAAATCATAGAGCTCCGTTGGTATTCTTCTTCATTTAGAGGTCACATGATTCTTCTTCAAAGAAACCAGGTTGATTCGTGGATCTGTCTTCATGAAGCTCTACATGGGTGAGTATTCACCGGTTGCGTACTCACGGGATCTCCTTCAAAAAACACTGCTAGGGATAGAGAAAAATAGTCACCAGTTTGGGCATTCTTCATCGCACATAGGGTGTGGTTCTCCTTCATAAGATATACTTCAAGTGTGCAAAACACTTATTAACAAACCACGATATCCTCAAATTTTTTGTGAACCCTTCAAGGAGACTTGCACATAAAATTCAATCCTTGCACATAAAAACACATTTTGGCATGAAAAAAGGCTTTTCGCACAACTCTTCTTTTTCATGCAGCACAGGCTTTTCCCGCAACACATCAATTTTTTCACATAGAAATTCCTTTATAATGAAACAATACTTTTTCACACAGAACTCACTTTTTCGCACAACACTTTTTTTTTCACAACAGTTCTTACATTCACACACAACTCAATACTTAATTATTTTCAAGCGTCAAAGCTCAAGATTTGTCTAAGTGTTAAGCCTTAACAAACAAGAGGGGTTCAACTTATATATATAAGCATTTTTGAACCTGTGCAAAAAACACTAATCCAAGAATAAAACCCTCTTCATGCATGTAAAAACTTCTTCATGCATCATCATATTTCACACAATGCTCCAATTTTTTGTGCACGTAATGTCTTTTCCAATTTTTGAGCTTTGGATCTTGAAACACCTCTTGCACGAAAAATGTCATTCCTTTATTTCTTTCACCATGGTAATATTTAATGCATAACTTATATTTTCACACAACTCCCTAATATTATGTGCATCATTTATTTTTCGCGCATCCCACTGATAATTGACAGATTTTTTTTTTCACGCACCCCACTGATATTATCGCATCCCAATACTATTTCACATAGCTTTTTATCATGCACTTTTTTTAAATTTTTCCGCACATCATGACTTTTAATTTTTTTTCGATGTTTTAACCTTGAATCATGCCTTGCGCGAAATGTATCACCTAAATTTTCACTTTCAGATTTTCCATTACATTGTAATTTCTCTCTTCACTACTTCCCATAACCATTCTTCAGCATTCATCCTAAACTCCAATATCGTGATATATATCCTTTGTTAGACTAGATTTAGCATCGTTATAGATACATTGGAATGTACTGAAACTTCTCTATCTCCATGGAGAATCATTCCTTCCAATCAATATTGTATATGATTGGCTTCATCATTTCCCCCACATTCCATCATAAGGGTTGCATCATAAGTTATCCTGACTTATGATATTTATGATATACATATCAGCAAATAATCATCTAGTTTTTCAACATTCTTTATAGTTGTTGACAATGTATCACCATTAATACTTGTGATTTGAACTAATGATCAACACAACAATCTTTGGAATCTAATTAATAGAGAATTTCACAAGCATGGAATTCAAGGAAATGATTTCAAAACAATTATCCAGGAATCCTAAATTCAATCAATCTCCATTAACATTTGTGTCCATCTTCGTTTTGACCTATATGGACAACTATTGGCAAAAAATACAATATTCATACAGAAAGTGGTCCAAAAAATATGCAGCTAAAATATTTTTTATTGAATAATGAAAATGGATCCTCAAGACATTATATATCTTAGACATTCTAGGATAATGTAAAAAGTGTGAACTACCATAGAAATAGAGTGACACGTATTCCACCATTGAGGGACTGAGTATACTGTCTCTAATGAACACACAATAATTATTTTTTGTTGTACAACATTACAGAACTGGTTTTGGAAAAAATAAATTAAATTATTAATATTTTCATCTAACTGATATATTCTGTTTTCTAGTTAATTTTATTGAAATATAAAAGTATTAAATTAATAACTTATAACACTATGTAAAATTAAATACGAATGGGGATTAATTTCTAAAAATTAAACAGCTTTTGTAATAATGTAACATCAAATGTTTCAGGTCGTTATGACTACTCCTTTCCTAGAAACAACAAAATTATATTACCTCTATCTATTTTTAAAATCAACGTTGTAGTGATGAATATAATCATTGATATATATTTAATGATGATAAGTCTGTTATATAATTAATAGTATGATACTTCCAATACCACTATCGATGACCCCAAGATCTATAGATTTTTACTATTGATGTTTGTTAAAAATATCATTATAAATGAAGCTGTATCAGAAACACTATATTTAGAGAACAACTAGAGTATTCCTAACATTAATGGTGTTTTTGATTTAGTTAAATTTCTATTAATTGGGTGATTTTATTTATTATTTTTTATTAATGATTTTATTCGGAGAAAAATATATATATGGGTTTCAATGTAATGCAATTATTATTTTAGTCATATTAATTTTAACCAGGCTGATAATTAATAGAGAGGGGAAAACTGGTCAACTAGTTGTTGTTGTAGATATATTGATCTACTAGTTTATATAGAAGATGTACAGATCAATTGTAATATATATAATGTGAATCGAGATATTTATTATTGTAGATGGTGAAATACTAATTATAATGAAACATAGATTACATACATTGATATTACATAATAGTTAAAGAATTAAAATTAAAAAAAATATTTAAATCAACATAAACACTGTATAAGAATTCTGTTATTATGAATTGGGAAACATAAATAACTGGTTCATAAGATATATTGATTTTCCCGCAGTTATTTGGTTCAAAATAGACCCATTTTTCACCTATCTTACATAATACCCTTCATCATGAACTGAGGAAAATAATAATATGAATGAGTGAGATGAGATGCTCAGTATGAGAAAATAAGGGAGATATCAATCATATTATAATCACAAGACAAAAGAACACAACATTTGAAAATATTATACTGCATATGAAAAATCATGATATCATTCCATGAGAAAAATCAGGAATGTTCATAATAATCATTGAATGTAATCCAAAAATTCATAACATAAGAAATGACATTTTTTGGCATACACATAAGCTTATAAAATCATTTTATATTAGTCATGGATCATTTTAAAGACCATCAATGAGGACAATGTCTGTTATTGAACTCGGTTTAATTGTCCTTCCGACCATGTATTAATGAATTTGACATACTTTTTCTTAGAGATATGTCTATCTATTGAGATATAAATCTCTAAATATTTCATTTGAGGGTGATATAGATCCCACACATCTCAAAATGAAATCATTGTTACGTGTTCCACAAAAACATAAATCATTACTCATAGCATAACCCAACAAATAATATGTGTTTCATAAATTTCATTCCATCATAACATAGTCCTTGTACAATATATATTTCATAAATAACATTATATCATGAACATAAAAAAATCATAATAATAATATGGATTGAAACATAACAATATTTAATGATTGTAATCATAGATGGAAAATATTTTTGATTTAACTTGTGAAATTAATTTGGAGGAAAATATACTTTCTATTTAAAAAACCTTTTATATTCTAAACAAACAAAAAATTTAAAACAAATGAATTTCTATTAAAATAACCCTGAAAACATATAAAGTAAATTTTATGGAAAAAAGGTTTCATGAAATCATAAAATTCCATTAATGTTGTAATGTTAAAAAAACAAATTTCCAACACTTTTTCTTGTAATGTCAAAAAGTACCTCATACAAAAAAGATAAAATATTACATTCATGTAATTTTATTTAAATTCCCCAATATGTAATATTGACCTTAAAAAAAAAATAATATAAACATTTCTAAAAATTTAGGTAACATTGAAGTGTATGACAAATATACCCCAGTAAATACCATCAAATAAACAATCATAAAAAATAATGATATTGAAAAATTACCCCTTACAATAGTTATGATATTCTTATCATGTATTTGAAACTCCTGTATGTAGATTTAAATAATGTTATTCACTAATTATATAATCATATCATATATTATCATATTATATTTTTTTGTAATGATTCATTTTTTCTCATTATTCATGTAATATTTACTTTATATTCTTATGTATTTTTGTCGGATAAGTTCATATTATACCTATTATGGTATAGTTATATAATTTATATAATTATATTAGTATTATATATATCATATTTATTCATTCAATTGATTTATATAATCATGAGTTAATTAATATCACTTATAATTAATCTCATCGAATCATGGAGTCGATATGTCCTATATATGCAGAAGTGATGATATAATTCCCATAATTATTGAATTGTATTAAAGTGTATTGTGTATAATATTTCATTATTTGTATCATGTTATAATAATAATTAATATTTATTATTTCCATCATTATACCCATCCTAGTAAGGTAGTGGTGAAAAACACATCACACCCCAGCAATGAGATGGCAATCCGTACGTTCACACACATGGGGATTTTGTATTTAATAGGTTGAATAGAATGTGGAATATGGTTGTTTCAAAATTATAATAACATATAATTATATGATTGATACAGATTTTATTACATTAAAATAATACCACTAATTAATAGGATTTACAATATGAAAGATGTTTAAAGGAAATAGTAGGAGTGGTTTCAACATCATCGACGTGCTTCCTCTAAATCAGGTTATAAAGCATTAGAGTTGGTATTTGAAGGAAACCATACCCTCTATAATGTAAATATGAAAGTTGATAGGTTAAAAAGGTAAGGTATGTCCAATAATGAAGGATAATATTTATATGAAGAGGTGAGGGAGGAGGAGTACATTTAATTGAGGGGAGGGGCACCCCTAGAAATCCTAAAAATAGTAAATTAATATATATAATTTTTTTTATGAAAATTCTTCTAAATTAAAATATTTATAAGATGAAACAATTTTTTTTAAAAATCCTCTCATATAATTATTTTTATACATGTGCATATTTTATTAAACATATATTTTCGGTTTAACTTTAATTATTCATTTTTAATTCAAATTTTGGTAACAAAATATTATGTATGAAGAATCTATATGATTTACTTATATGGGGCTAGTTTCCCAAATTTGGACACATAATGAACATTTCGACTTTATAATAGTCAATTTTTTATTTATAATGAAATTCAGGTTTTCTAAATTATTTAATAATTTAATATTTTAATAAAACGTAAATTATGTCGATTTTTACACTATTGATTTTATTGATTTTATTGATTTTAAATTAAATATAAAAAAAAGATAAATCAGAAAAATAATTTATAGTCTTATAAAATTTTGTGTTCACCTATATAAATATTTTATGACATAAAATATGTCAAATAATTTTTATTTTAATATTTATAATATCATCAATTTGATTCCTTCATTAATAAAGAATTCACTACCTCATCATTGGGTAATAATTAAATTTAATTATTTAATGTATAATAATTATAAATAATACACCATGATTTAGGAAAAAATTTTACATTTCTAATGAATATTTATAGTTGAATATATCACTTATATATCAAAATATTAAAAAAATTTTAGTAATCAAATATATTTTTATAAAATATTTCCCTTTGTTTTAAATTAAAATTTATAAGAGTCATAATCACGCCCAATTGGATTCCAAAGGAAAATATTTCATTTCAATAATTGTATTGGTTTTCTATATCTCATAAATTAATTTTTGTACATGTATTAAGGATGTTTTGTAACAGTATTCTTAACCTTTAATACTTGTTTTACACTTTTACCGTATTAATAAAAATTAACGATGATTCAATTCATGTAGCCCAAAAATAAGATAAATCTATTTATGTAATATTTAAATACTGATTCCAAATATAAATTCCATTTTTCAAACATTAAAATACATAAGGTGTAGTATTTAATTTAAAATTAACACCCTTGTAGGAAAGAAAGAATGTGTTTTTAAAGTTAAAACAATTCAAAAGTGGAATTGTATTTACATCTAAAATCATTGTAAAATTAATGATAATTAAATTAATTATATTTAATAATAATAATAAATTATATTTTATATTAAAAAACCTGTATTTTAATTTAATCATATATATTTTTTCAATAAGAATTTTTTTTTTCAATTAGAATATAGTATATTTATTATTTATCAACATTTGAATTTTATCAGTAAAATAGTAAAATATGTTTCCATGAATTTTTTATATTCTACCTCAAATTTTTTTATGTTTTCATATAAAAATTATTAATATGTCCAAATTATAATTTAAATGGTTTTTTGTATTCAAAGTCATAAAATTACCCATTAGAAAAATAAAGGTTTTTATACATCAAATAGGGTTTATTCATACTCTATGACTAAAATATCCCTTAAATAAATATAAAAAATAATTTTTTAAGTATATAACCTATATAAATAATTAATTTCATAAAAAATATTATTTCACTCAAAAAATAAACATATCAAATTGTTTTATATTTGAAATAAATAATTGGCAGTGACTGAATTCACAATACATATTCATAAGATTGTTATACTTATTCCTTATAACCTAACAAATTTGATATAAAAATCATTTTAAAATGTGGGCACCTCATTTTTCACTTAAACTCATGATTGTGTGCTATTATGATAATTATGAATTAAATATTTCAATAGAAAACATTTAAGAAAAGAATATGGGTATTACATTCTAAACCCCATAAACTGAATTTCTCCCTCAAAATTCATCACATGGAAACGAGAATATGAGGATACCTGTAGAGACCCGAAGCCTGACGTACATGGACATTACATTACATTTGCGGAATACATAGTACATAACAAAAACACACACACAAGGATCGTAATAGTTTAGTGTCTTTGGAAACTCGGAACATAATCTTCTAATCCTGGTGAAAGATCTTCAATATCTCCCATAAATATCTTCCATTTTTTTTACCTAAAACCTTTCTTTATAACCTGGGGAAAAGAAAACATAAAAGGGTGAGCTCAAATGCTCAGCAAGGGCAATAAATGAAATAAAAATCATATCATATCTTTTTGAAAATCATAACTTGCAAAAGAGATCATAAAATCTTAATAAATCATAGAAGTGAAAAGGAGATCCCCATAATCATAACATGAAACTTGAAACTTTGTGGCATGCACACATAATCATGGAAAATCATTTCTTGTTAGTCATGACTCATTGCCAAGACTATCTTAGTGGACAAAGTCCCTTTCTGAACCGAGTTCACTCCTCGTTTCAGTCCTGTATCACTGAACCGAAATAACCTTCCGTTCCAGCCATGTCTATCTCATGAGATATAAAGTCTTTACCCAATGCATTGGAGGGAGATATAGGTCCCACCCATCTTATAATGAATCCTTTCTTATGTGTGCCACATAATCATAAAACATACATCATCGCATAACACAAGTAACAAAAATGGGATTCTTGAAACATCATGACATCATAAATCAATTCATATAAGATAAAGGAATTCATAAAAATAATTCCATCACAACATGCTCAAATCAATGTAATAATAGGGATAAAAATATAACCCTTTATTATCTTAGATGGAAAATAATTTTGATAAAACACTTGAACTCCATTCTTGAGGAAAATATCCTTTCTTCTTCAAAAACATTTTTCCTTTCATAACATGTCATACAACTTTAAAATGAAAGAATTTGATTAAAAATAAACTTGAAAACTTTTAAAGGAAGCTTCTTGGAAATAATGTTTTAAAAATCCATTCATGCCGTATAAGTTAAAAAAACATTCTTCGTACTTTTGTCGGAAAAGTCAAAAAGTACCTCGTACGACAAAAGATTCCTTTCATAGATATTACTAAAACTCACCGAAGGGTAAAAATGGATTTAAACAATTGTAGGTGGATGGAAATAATATTACATATTGATGAAACATGGATGTGGATGATAAAATACACCCCAGTAAACAATCTCGGATAAAAAAATGAGATTCTGATATTTCCCTTACCTTAGGTCCGATTTTCTTTGTTCGTGTCCGAAGCTCCTGTATAATGGTTTAAATAATGTTATTGACTTATTATAGAATCATATTCATTGTTATGATATCATATATGGTTCACTTATGACATTATATTACCCGTTCTTTTGTAAATTCCATGTTAAAGAAGCGTTTTGGGTAAAATCGTTTCATTTATCGTAGGTGTTTTGACTTGTTGTTCTTGACATCATTATTACTTATATCATGATTTACTTACTTCCAGAATATAAAATATGATTTATATATCATATATATTCAGTATATATATATATATAATAGGTAGATAAATAAAATGAAAAACACCGTTCATGGAGACGGTAGTCCGTACGTACGCATGAACGCTGTTTTCCTTTCCTTATTGTCTTGAAATGGAAGTAAGTAGATGACATACATATGTGTATATATACATAAATCCTGTAGCTTTATAATGTCATATATTTCATTATTATTTCTTATATATACTTTATAATCATTCTTAAATGGTTAACATGGAGAATGAATCTCATCGCGTCGTGGAGACGGTAGTCCGTACGTACGCACGAGCGATGATATCATTTCTATAAATATTGAATTGAATTGGAGTGGATTATACAATATATCAGAATCAATATGATGTTGTAATAACTATGTATAGTTATTCTTTACACCATTATACCCATCCATGTAAGGTGGTGGTGGAAAATAGATTACACCACGGCATGGAGACGGTATTCCGTACGTACGCACGCGCGGTGATTTCTTTTTCCGTAGGATGGATAGATGGTGAAATAGAGTTGTTTCATACTTATAATAACATATCAGTATATGAGTGATACTGATGTTATTACTTCATAATGAAACAACCTAAGAAGAAGAAGTGGAAGAAGAAATAAAGATGAAAGAATTGGTAACGGTAATTACCTCTTCTTTGAAGTGCCTCTTTGAGACCTCCTCTTAGAGCACTAGAATTGGTCTTTGAGGAAGACCAGAACCTCTAGGATGTTTCTAGGGAAGTGGAGAAGGGATTTTGGTAGGGGTTGTCCGAGCGTGAGTGCTCAAATTGGTGTGAGGAGGAGGGGGACGAGGTGTCCTTTTATAGGGGAGGAGAGGGGCACCTTAGGAATATCTCAAAATATTATTTTATATTAAAGTCAAAATCGGTTTATAATGGTTCCAAAGGGTCTTATTTCGAAGCTAAAGTGGGGATGGGTCGAAATCCTATCAACCAATAGAATTTAGACAAGTTTAGTATATTATTTTAACCTTATCAATTAGATTTAACTCTAAGTTAAATAATTTAACTTTTACCATGTCTTTTTGTTTTCTTTCACTATATGGTTAATAAACTTACTATAACATGCCAAACGAACCCCAAATTGTTTATTATTAATATATATATCCTTATCTAAGTCATTTGGCCGAACCTTAGATTTTTAGGAATACAATAACAATTAATAATATAATATTTGATTTAAAAACTATTTTGTGTCAATTTTGACACTATTTGATATATGATTTTTGTGAAAGTCATAACAGAATTAAATGTTCGAAACAAGTTGATTAAATCAACATTAATATATCATAGTAACCTAGAAAATTAGTGGAATTCATAAAAAATCTCAAATTACATTTATTTTGGTGTTTATAACATCAATTATGTCAATATTTCATTAGTAAGATAATTACTGCATCATCGTTGTGTCATAAATAAATTAAATTATTTTATGTCTAAAAATTACAAATAAACTACCATCATTTTGGAAATCTTTTTAGCTTTCTAATGAATATTTACAATCGAATTTATCTTATGTATAACCCCATATTAAAAATGATTTACTTATTAAACTTTGATTTTAACTATTTTAACCTTTCTTTAAATAAATTAATAATAAATGTCCTAATCTAATCCAAGTGGGCCTAAATGGTCATATTTTATTCCTAAGTTTGTTTTTGGTCTAATTGCACTTGTCCAATAGAATTAGGACATGTTTTAGGGTAATATTGATATCATATTTACCCTTAGTTACCCTATTTACTATTAACCGCGGTAAAAAAAGTAAAAAGTTACTATTCATCAAAAAATTATTTTCATCTCATTGAACCACATTTTAGTCCTTGATATTAACCGTGTCTCTCGGATTTTCGAAATTCCATTCACAGAAGCGGCAAAATTATGTTTTATGAAAAATTCAGTTTTTTTAACTACCACTTAGTAGTTTCACTATTCATCAAAAATTGATGTTTTTCAGAACAATGCCAAAATTTCATCCTAAGCTATATTTCATATTCCGAATTCAAAAATGAAATCTATTTTACCAAATTCATAATATAGAAGTTGCATAAATTAATTTTATAATTAAATCCCGCTGTTAAAATAAATAGCGTGTTTTTAGGAAACAATATATATCAAAAGATTGACACTTGATTATGTCTGGTTTAAATGTGAAATTACAACCAATGACCAACATTGTATTAAATTGTAAAAATATATTCTAAATATACTTTAAAACCACTCAATTTAATAATTTATCACTATTAATTATTTCGATTAAAAAATTTGTTTTTAATTATAATTTAGTAATTTTCACTATTCATCAGAATATGAAAGTTATCCGAAAAGTACCAAAATTTCACCTTAGGCTAAATTCGATACTCCGAATCCAAGAATGAAGTTCATTTTGAAAAATAAGATTCACAGAATTTTAAAAAGTGGTTATTACTATTCATAACGGCTAGTTTTAATAACATTTTAATAGCATATCGCTGTTTAGTGAAACTCGTTATTGCGTACTACACACGCTATCGAGGAAGGTAGCGATTGCGTGTAATGCAAGGCAAGTCAAGGATGCGTGTTGTGCAAGCTCCCTTTGGTGTAGCGTACAACACAAGACATTAGTGAAATAAAAAGAATATTTTTCATAAAATCTCGGGCTGTTACATTCTACCCCCCTTAAAATGAATTTCGCCCTCGAAATTCGTCGGGGTTATAAATGGTTTACTATTCGAAAGTTTCTTTAATAGAATCCCACATCGTAATAAGGAATACAAAAACGTGGCTTTAAAAACTAAAGTATGAAATGTAACGATTACCCAAATAAACTAATCGCTGGGTTTCCACATAGGTGAAAATATGGATATGGAAGAGAAATCTAACCATCATGTTCTGATGGAGAGTGGTAGAGAACATGGCTATGGAAAAGCCAGTAATCACAAATCCATAGATTTGTGATGATATAAGGTACCATCTGATTCATCAGGTATAAGATCACTAGGACAACATTTTTGGTTTTCAAGATCATTTTCCTAAAGTTGAAAATTTGAATTAGAATAAATACTAACTTTATTTTGGTACAATCTCACTGTTGTTCATGCCTTGAACAATTTCCACTTCATCTCTTAAATAAATGAAGTTGAATTTGTTATTCGTGAAGTGTTAGCAGATCATGTGATAGAATGACGGGTCATTCCATCTGTCTCAAAAAAAGGTTAGCAAAAATTATATACATAAGTCGATCTATAGTGAGATTAATCACATATGGTTCCTAAAATGGACTTATACTTCATATATCATACTGCTTAATATAATAAAACTAGTTTCTACTAAAAAGGGACTTCCTGTAGGCCAGTGGTAGGCGATAAAGGCCAGTCGCACTTCGGTTGTGGGTTCGATTCCCATAGCCTTGTCCAACGCGATGGGCTGTCGCCCGTCCTGTAGGTTGTCCTTTTTCTAAAACTACATTACTATAACATCCCATCAATAATATCGAAAAAAAAACTTCTATCCTTAAACAATACTAACTTATGTCCAACATAATCCATTCTAATCTTTAGGCTTATCCATAATACTGCAGTCCACTCTCATAACATAGTGAAAATGATTACCAGAGATTTAATACCATCGTTGATCCCCATATATCATAAGATATGTCTTGTTGGTCACATTCTAAACATTCAAAGTCCTTAATCATGTATTCTCTTGAATACCCATTGAACCTTAGTGAAAACATGAATGAAGTTAAATGTTAACGCTTTCCACATACCAAAATCCTCAAAATTCTTTATAATCAAACCATGATATCACTTAGTCCTTATATCAATCATGAGCTCATGAATACTGTTAAACATTTCGTTTTCTCGTTTTCCCTTCATTATGCGCATATCATCTTATTTCCAAAAATATCTGAATAACCTTTCATGGATACTGGTAGCATTAATCACACACTTTCAAAACTCAAGGAAAGACAACAATGTATCAATCCTTAGATGTCTCTTTATTCTATAGTACCATGAGATTCTTTATACAACATTACACTTGATAAACATGTAATCATTCCACAACCTTCTTAAACCATTGACCGAGCTTCAACAATTCTTTCATCTCACATATCATTTGTAGTCTCTTCATCATCATCAACATAAATACTACCCATACGACCATACTGATTCTCTTCATGAGACTTTCCCTTAGGGCATTGGTTTGCATAATGCCCGTACATTCCTCATTTAAAACATTTAACCATTGTGGATGTCGTAGCAATACCATTATCCTCATCCATGGTGTTAACTGAACCTTTTCCTTTGCACTTACTTGCTTTGTGTCCTTCTTTTCCACACCCAAATCATCTTCCAGTTCCCTTGAAACATTCTCCTTGATGCCTCTTCCCACATGATTTACATAGGGAAATTGAACTTTCATTCCTCTATGATCATCATGGATCTCCATCTTTCTCTTATTAGTCGAGTTAGGAAACTTACCAAATTTTACTTTATTGATCATATTGTGAGATTGCTGATTCGGCATAATAATGATGTTTGGACATCCAAATCCAATTTCATTTGGTTGCTCATGAAGAATATCATTCCATTGTCCATCATATCCTCCATTATTGTGAATCATCTTGATTCCAGCCATTTTCTAAAACCCAAACAGAATAGTGTTAGATGAAAAAATCATAATAAAGGGGGAGTAACTTAAATATCTAACATCGTTGGTTTAATCTAATATCGTTACCATAGTTCTAGGACTATATCCTATACGTATACTTATCCTTAGGGGCATCCCTAGACATACCTTAGAAATATCTCTAGGGATCTCACTAACGTTTTCGCATCCTAGTTTCCAAAGGTTGACTAAACCTTTCCTCTGATACCAACTGTAGAGACCCGAAGCCTGACGTACATGGACATTACATTACATTTGCGGAATACTTAGTACATAACAAAAACACACACACAAGGATCGTAATAGTTTAGTGTCTTTGAAAACTCGGAACATAATCTTCTAATCCTGGTGAAAGATCTTCAATATCTCCCATAAAGATCATCCATTTTTTTTACCTAAAACCTTTCTTTATAACCTGGGTAAAAGAAAACATAAAAGGGTGAGCTCAAATGCTCAGTAAGGGCAATCAAGGAAATAAAAATCATATCATATCTTTTTGAAAATCATAACCTGCAAAAGAGATCATAAAATCTTAATAAATCATAGAAGTGAAAATGAGATCCCCATAATCATAACCTGAAACTTGAAACTTTGTGGCATGCACACATAATCATGGAAAATCATTTCTTGTAAGTCATGACTCATTGCCAAGACTATCTTAGTGGACAAAGTCCCTTTCTGAACTGAGTTCACTCCTCGTTTCAGTCCTGTATCACTGAACCGAAATAACCTTCCGTTCCAGCCATGTCTATCTCATGAGATATAAAGTCTTTACCCAATGCATTGGAGGGAGATATAGGTCCCACCCATCTTATAATTAATCCTTTCTTATGTATGCCACATAATCATAAAACATACATCATCGCATAACACAAGTAACAAAAATGGGATTCTTGAAACATCATGACATCATAAATCAATTAATATAAGATAAAGGAATTCATAAAAATAATTCCATCACAACATGCTCAAATCAATGTAATAATAGGGATAAAAATATAACCCTTTATTATCTTAGATGGAAAATAATTTTGATAAAACACTTGAACTCCATTCTTGAGGAAAATATCCTTTCTTCTTCAAAAACAATTTTCCTTTCATAACATGTCATACAACTTTAAAATAAAAGAATTTGATTAAAAATAAACTTGAAAACTTTTAAAGGAAGCTTCTTGGAAATAATGTTTTAAAAATCCATTCATGTCGTATAAGTTAAAAAAAACATTCTTCGTACTTTTGTCGGAAAAGTCAAAAAGTACCTCGTACGACAAAAGATTCCATTCATAGATATTACTAAAAACTCACCGAAGGGTAAAAATGGATTTAAACAATTTTAGGTGGATGGAAATAATGTTACATATTGATGAAACATGGATGTGGATGATAAAATACACCCCAGTAAACAATCTCGGATAAAAAATGAGATTGTGATATTTCCCTTACCTTAGGTCCGATTTGCTTTGTTCGTGTCCGAAGCTCCTGTATAATGGTTTAAATAATGTTATTGACTTATTACAGAATCATATTCATTGTTATGATATCATATATGGTTCACTTATGACATTATATTACCCGTTCTTTTGTAAATTCCATGTTAAAGAAGCGTTTTGGGTAAAATCGTTTCATTTATCGTAGGTGTTTTGACTTGTTGTTCTTGACATCATTATTACTTATATCATGATTTACTTACTTCCAGAATATAAAATATGATTTATATATCATATATATTCAGTATATATATATATATATATAATAGGTAGATAATTAAAATGAAAAACACCGTTCATGGAGACGGTAGTCCGTACGTACGCATGAACGCTGTTTTCCTTTCCTTATTGTCTTGAAATGGAAGTAAGTAGATGACATACATATGTATATACATACATAAATACAGTATATTTATAATGTCATATATTTCATTATTATTTCTTATATATACTTTATAATCATTCTTAAATGGTTAACATGGAGAATGAATCTCATCGCGTCGTGGAGACGGTAGTCCGTACGTACGCACGAGCGATGATATCATTTCTATAAATATTGAATTGAATTGGAGTGGATTATACAATATATCAGAATCAATATGATGTTGTAATAACTATGTATAGTTATTCTTTACACCATTATACCCATCCATGTAAGGTGGTGGTGGAAAATAGATTACACCACGGCGTGGAGACGGTATTCCGTACGTACGCACGCGCGGTGATTTCTTTTTCCGTAGGATGGATAGATGGTGAAATAGGGTTGTTTCATACTTATAATAACATATCAGTATATGAGTGATACTGATGCTATTACTTCATAATGAAACAACCTAAGAAGAAGAAGTGGAAGAAGAAATAAAGATGAAGGAATTGGTAACGGTAATTACCTCTTCTTTGAAGTGCCTCTTTGAGACCTCCTCTTAGGGCACTAGAATTGGTCTTTGAGGAAGACCAGAACCTCTAGGATGTTTCTAGGGAAGTGGAGAAGGTATTTTGGCAGGGGTTGGCCGAGCTTGAGTGCTCAAATTGGTGTGAGGAGGAGGGGGAGGAGGTGTCCTTTTATAGGGGAGGAGAGGGGCACCTTAGGAATATCTCAAAATATTATTTTATATTAAAGTCAAAATCGGTTTATAATGGTTCCAAAGGGTCTTATTTCGAAGATAAAGTGGGGATGGGTAGAAATCCTATAAACCAATAGAATGTAGACAAGTTTAGGATATTATTTTAACCTTATCAATTAGATTTAACTCTAAGTTAAATAATTTAACTTTTACCATGTCTTTTTGTTTTCTTTCACTATATGGTTAATAAACTTACTATAACATGCCAAACGAACCCCAAATTGTTTATTATTAATATATATATCCTTATCTAAGTCATTTTTCCAAACCTTAGATTTTTAGGAATACAATAACAATTAATAATAAAATATTTGATTTTAAAACTATTTTGTGTCAATTTTGACACTATTTGATATATGATATTTGTGAAAGTCATAACAGAATTAAATGTTCGAAACAAGTTGATTAAATCAACATTAATATATCATAGTAACCTAGAAAATTAGTGGAATTCATAAAAAATCTCAAATTACATTTATTTTGGTGTTTATAACATCAATTATGTCAATATTTCATTAATAAGATAATTACTGCATCATCGTTGTGTCATAAATAAATTAAATTATTTTATGTCTAAAAATTACAAATAAACTACCATAATATAGGAAATCTTTTTAGCTTTCTAATTAATATTTACAATCGAATTTATCTTATGTATAACCCCATATTAAAAATTATTTACTAATTAAGCTTTGATTTTAACTATTTTAACCTTTCTTTAAATAAATTAATAATAAATGTCCTAATCTAATCCAAGTCGGCCTAAATGGTCATATTTTATTCCTAAGTTTGTTTTTGGTCGAATTACACTTGTCCAATAGAATTAGGACATGTTTTAGGGTAATATTGATATCATATTTACCCTTACTTACCCTATTTACTATTAACCGCGGTAAAAAAAGTAAAAAGTTAATATTCACCAAAAAATTATTTTCATCTCATTGAACCACATTTTAGTCCTTGATATTAACCGTGTCTCTCGGATTTTCGAAATTCCATTCTCAGAAGCGGCAAAATTATGTTTTATGAAAAATTCAGTTTTTTTAACTACCACTTAGTAGTTTCACTATTCATCAAAAATTGATGTTTTTCAGAACAATGCCAAAATTTCATCCTAAGCTATATTTCATATTCCGAATTCAAAAATGAAATATATTTTACCAAATTCATAACATAGAAGTTGCATTAATTAATTTTATAATTAAATCCCGCTGTTAAAATAAATAGCGTGTTTTTAGGAAACAATATATATCAAAAGATTGACACTTGATTATGTCTGGTTTAAATGTGAAATTACAACCAATGACCAACATTGTATTAAATTGTAAAAATATATTCTAAATATACTTTAAAACCACTCAATTTAATAATTTATCACTATTAATTATTTCGATTAAAAAAGTTGTTTTTAATTATAATTTAGTAATTTTCACTATTCATCAGAATATGAAAGTTATCCGAATAGTACCAAAATTTCACCTTAGGCTAAATTCGATACTCCGAATCCAAGAATGAAGTTCATTTTGAAAAATAAGATTTACAGAATTTTAAAAAGTGGTTATTACTATTCATAACGGCTAGTTTTAATAACATTTTAATAGCATATCGCTGTTTAGTGAAACTCGTTATTGCGTACTACACACGCTATCGAGGAAGGTAGCGATTGCGTGTAATGGAAGGCAAGTCAAGGATGCGTGTTGTGCAAGCTCCTTTTGGTGTAGCGTACAACACAAGACATTAGTGAAATAAAAAGTATATTTTTCATAAAATCTCGGGCTGTTACAATACCCCTCCCACATAATATCCTCCTGTTCCAACATAGCATCGTGAAATGGGTGGATCCTCTATAAAATATTAACCTATCAAGTGGTATTCATTCAGATAACTTTATCTCTAAGATCCATAATCTCTATCAGCTGATCTTCATAAGAAAGATATTTCTCTATCATTAATAATTATAAGTTTAGTAAACGGGATGGATTGGATATGTACTTTCTAAGGTGTGGTACATTGAACTATATCATGAAATTGATATAGATTCTTTGAACATTCCAATCAGTATGCTACCTTCCCTAAACAATCTAGAATTTCAAAAGGATAGATATACATTGGGCTCATCTTCCAATTAATTCCAAATCTCATTCTCCTTTTCTTGGGAGTTATTTGTTGAAACCCATTTTCCCCAACTTCAAACACTATGAATTTTCATCGAATTTATGCATAAATTTTCCTTCGACTCTGAGCTTTACATATTTGTTATTGAATAGATCTGACCTTCTCTAAAATTTCATCAACTTGGTCAGGTCCTAATATCTTTCTTTACCCATCTTTATCCTAGAAAGTTGGATTTTTGAACTTCTTTCCATATAGGGATTCATATGAATTACCATGAATTATATATTTAAAGCTATTATTGTAAGAAAATTACACCAAAGGTAGGTTTTGATCCTAACATCATTTGAAATCCTTACAGCAATCTCTCGACATATCTTCAAGAGTTTTAATTTTCCTCTCAGACAGAATGTCTTCTTGAGGATGATTAGTAGTGTTGTAAAATAACTCTCTATCCAGAGATTGCTAATGAATTTATTTCTCTCAATGTAATCATGGGAACTTGATTTGATATAATAGAAATTTTTACCCCATGAAATCATATCACATTCATTAAATATATCCTGGTAAGTCCATCAAGAGAGAAATCATCTGTAATATTAATGAAGAGTTCCAACTTTGAAAAGAAATCAACAATAACTGGGATCGAATTATTACATTTCGTTGTTTTTGGAAGTCCAATGAAAAATTCCACAATGACGTTTTCCCATTTCCATCTCAGTATGGGTATTAAAAGTAACGTCCCCATAGGATTTTATCTCACACCCTTATCTTTCTAACAATCCAATCATTGAGATACATATTCATAAAACTTATACTTTCATCTCATCCCACTAATAATACACATCCCGGTCTATGTATGTATTTGTGTTTCTAGGAATAATAGTGAGTGGAGAACTATTAACTTTATCCAATAGCTCATTCCTTAATTCAGGTATGGGAGGAATTCTAACCCAATTTTTGAACATTATTATTCCATCACAATCAAGGTTGAATTTATTAACATTTATCACCTTATTTTATAGCACTACATCTTCCTTACAAACCTCTATAATCATCACTTGTATATATGGTTGAACATTCATTTGAGAAATATAGGATTTATCAACTTACTTTTAAATTTTATGATCCTGCCAATGAAAATCATTATGTATGTTAACTTTTTTGATCCTAATCCTGGATTAGACAACATGGTCATGATAACTCAAAGCATATAAAACCTTGTTCGCTTTCCTAGGGTGGTAATGTATTGAGTAGTTGTAATCTTTAATCAAATACAACATTATTTTCTAGGGAATATTCAACCCCTTTTCTGTGAAAATATACTTATATACTTTTTATATCATTATAAATATCATTCCTTTCACAATATATATAATGCCTTCATATTCTTATGGAAATGATTACCACAGCATACTCTAAAAAATGAGTTGGGTAATTTTTCTTATGGACTTTCAAATACCTTGATGCATAAGATATAACCATATAATTTGTTCATGGGAAAAATTCACATTTCCTTCCCAAATGCATCACTGTATAAAAAAATAATCTCACCACTACAAGGAAGTGTGAGCGCATGATCATTGAATAACCTTATTTTTATATCTTTTAAATTATATTCTCATTCCTCTATTTGTACGAACATAACACTTTCTTGAGTCCCCATGGTGCGTGTAATAGATAGTTGGGATGAATATTTCACAAAACATCAATAATATCCAGCCAAACCAAGAAAACTTCAAATCACATTTATTGTTTTTTGTCTAGTCCAATATTCAAAAACATATTTTTTTAATTGATCCTCATATATCCCCTCTCTTGAAATTTTCTTATCCAATAAGGATACTTTTTAAATCTAAAATTCACAGTTAGTAATATTTTCATAAAACTACTCCTTTCTTAGGGTATTTAGTGTAATTTTCTAGTGGTCATCATGTTCTTCCTTGATATTCGAATAAACTAAGATATCATCTATAGATTTTACCAGAAACTGATCAAGATAGTGTCAAAAGACTCTATTAATTAGATCCATGATGATATTAGGTTCATTAGGAAGACCAAAAGGCATCACTATAAATTCCTAGTGTACATACATTATACAAAATGTTATCATTGGTATATCCTTCTTCTCAAACATTGATTAATGAAATAATGAATGAAGATCAATCTGAGAAAATATTTGAGCTCAATGTAGTTTTTAAAATATGTCGTAAATGTTGGGAAGATTGTAATTTTTTCTTGATAGTGTTCTTGTAAAGTTCCCGAAAATCAATGCAGAGTCTCGTAAATCAATTTATTCTCTTAATAAATTCATCAGGGGATCTCCAAGGTGATGCACTTGGGAGTTGGAAAAACTTATAAATACTACATCGGTGTTTCTTTTTTAATCCATGTTACTCAATTCGATCAATTCTATAATGTTTCTTTCAAATATTCTTATCGCCCTGTATGAGTTCTATTGAAATCTAAACTCATAATTTGGTGGAATAAATATAAATTCTCTTGAAAAGAAATCATCTAACTCCTATACAACTGGTTTATTTTTAATCATTATTTTCTCCCAAACCATTTTAGATAAAAAACCATAATTGATTGGAATCAAGACCCATAAGAGTGATGAAATTGATACCCGAAATCTATATTCATCCTTGCAACGATTGATGATCATATGTTGATATAGAATATGAAATATGACTTCCCTTTCATTTAAATTGATATGAGATCTATATAGATAACTTCAATCCATGTCAAGAATCACATAAAATTACACCATATGAAGGATCACAAGATTTGTAGTAATCCAGTTCGCACAAAATTCAATAAGAGAATAATTATAAAAATTTGATGCTAATGTTTTTAAATTAGGATTTGTTATAGCTATGTAAATATCTAATTATTTGGGTAATATATAAATAACATTAGATAATTATTTAGAAATTAAAGATATGGTGGATCTAGAATTAAATAAAACATTTTCTACTATAGAGTGGATAGTATGTGTGCCTTTCACCACTTAATTATCTTACTCCACATTGCTGATAGTGATTGCATTTTTCATTCCCATAGACTTATGAGTTTTATGACGTCGATTATAATGAAACAACCTTGGATTAAGAAATTGATTATTATAATACCATAAATCCTAGACCTTGTAACATTTATGTGTAGAAGGTTAATCATGTGTAATTTTTATTACTATCATAATTAGACATATTTTTCCAATAACATCAACATTAAAATTTTTGATTACATTCATTTCCACTCATAAAACATTTATTCGTCCCCTTAAGAAAATTTCCTCCATGATTATTTCATCAATTTGAGCATAATGGTAAAATAATCTTATTTTTAGTGTGGTCTTTAGATTTTCCATTAAATTACATTTTTCTCTACTTGTCAATACCATAGTTCAAATGAGTTACTCTAATATCTATATCAATAGTAAGCTCTCATCGAACAATTTCATCATTGATATTGATGTCCCTTATGGCTAATTCCATTTAAAGACTTGGATTTATGCCACTAATGATTTGGTCATTTTTAAACTCGGATAGGATAAAAAATCCAGTAGTGTACCTTGTATGTCTTATAATTTTTTTTCGTATCAATGGATTCATCGTATTTTTTTTATGTTCATGGAAATATTTCTACATATTTGTTCTATGAATGCAAGTAATGTACTTAATACAAAAATGAGATCTTGGACCTATCCCAATCCATAGATTCAATTTCATCTCTTTGCCTCATATTTTTGATAATTTTCTAACATTGATCAGCTTCAACAACCAAACAATATATTTATAAGATGAATTTATTATGTTATGTTGATTGGAGAACTGAATATTTCTTTGCAGTGGTATCACTCCATTTGTAACTTCCTGACCTGGCTTACCATTGAACAGGTAGCCAGACTAGTTTCCACATGACCACAAGAGTGCCTCCCCATACACCATAGTTTTCCAACTAGTAACAATGGTCTATGGATAGTCAGTGGGGAGACTATACCCTCATATTAAGTGTGCAAAATAGAAAAAAATAACAAACTCAAACATCAACATAAGGAGATTGGAAACAATAAAAAACGGTATAATGAAAATGGAAAATTCCAGAATATATAGTATCAAGCTGATACATATGTGAAATCAATAACCAAGACAACATGCTTTAAAATCCAAAAAATAATTAAAGAAAGGACTCAATGCCCCATGGACGGTCTCTATGAGAATTCCTAGATATTGCTCAGTCCAATACTTCTAACTCCTATGTACATGTAAAAACCACAATCAGAGGTCCACATTCCTATAAAAAAAGAAAATCTACTTTGGTAACCCAGTGAAATGGAATCCCAAATAGTGTATGGGATATATATCTTAATAGGTTAGGCCCATCGGGTTTCTAGATTATCATAGAAAATGTAACACAAGAAAATGTGTGCAGATATAATAATAAAATAGAATAACTGAATAAATAACCGACAACTTATATAGGATCCAAAGGGACACCTAATAAAGTTACCTACTTTAGGCCGTAGGCAGAATAAAGGTCCTCGAAAGAAACATACAAGCATATTTTTCAAGCTTAAATACCTTTAAACACTTTACCAATTATTCTATATTCAATAATTTGTTATCTCCACGGTTCCCATGATTTCCCACAACACCAAACAATCATCACCTCCTGCTAGAATTCTAATAATTCTCAACCTTTCTAAATTTAATCACATATATCTCAGGTTTGAAGAAAATCTCATATTTATTTCGAAATTCATTATTTTCATTCATTTTGTGTATATCGACATGTCAAGAACCACAAATCACATTCATTATAGATCACTAGGTCTAACGCCTCACTTCTTATTCTAGTGTAAATCACAATGTCTAATACCTTATATCTATCAACTTTTTTAACAACTAGGGAGGTACCCCATTTCCATGTACGAACATCTAAAATGATCTTGAAAACTAGTTCTAGAACCCGCAGTCTCATTCATTTACCTCATTTGATAATTAAATGGGGCGGAGTGACAGGTACTAGTCAGATCTTCATCATTGGTCATTAATCCCAAGTGTAACACCCATATTATAATTCATTAAACAATTCAAAAATTAATTAATCCAATCTCAAAAATTAATTCCTCAACAATAATCCACATTTATTCAATTACTATTCCAATTAATAGTGAAACATATCAAAAACTATTAGTTAACCCCACAGTTAACTATGTTCACAGATCCATTATTTAATTCATCAATTAATTATTATATTAAAAATAAATCTCATTGTATAATGTATTCTCCTCAAATAATTATCCAATACAAATCAAAACTCATCAAAATTAATCTCACGATTAATTATGTTAATCTAACATCAAGGCACATAATCAATCCGCTGTTAATTTTCTCAATATATCTATTTCCTCATCTCTTAATTAATCCCCTCATATATTATCTATTTAACAAACTCATGTACGTATTTATTCACAATTAACCATTCCTTTATAAATTGAATATTTTCGTAATTAATTTACACAATTAATTACCCAAAACATTAATGTAAAACAACATAATTAATTCACAGTTACATTATATCAATTTCAATTCTCATGGTTCATAATTAATTCTAAAATTTATTATCATCACTTATCCATCTCACTGTCTCATAATTAATACCCTGATCAATTATCTAAATTATGACATCAAGGCATATAATTAATTTATAATTAGTTATTATATATTTTCTAATCCAATATTCATTATTACCAATTAACGTAGGTGTGCTAATGTTTAATTGAGAAAATAGAAAAATACACATCAACAAGTTAAACAAACATGTCAACCTAAAAATTATTTTTTAGCTTGAAGTATGGCCACCTCTATTAGAGGGGTTTTATTAGAAAAACATGATTTTTAATATAAAAAATAATTTTATAAAAATAAAACCATTCATTCATAATTTTCAAAGAAATTCATCATCATTGGTAATTTAACAACTACCTAGTTTCATTAATTGAGCTATGTTGAGGGACCTACCTCAAGGAATTGTCTGAGCCAATGATTTATAACTTAATATGTATTCTTCTCAATGAAAAACACCTCAATAATAGTGCATACACACTAAAAAATGGTCATATCACCCTACAATAATATCTGGCTCCCACAAATAGTGCAGTGAGAAGAAAATCACCTCCAATTAATTAACTGAAACCCAAAATACACCATAAAAAACTAATTCAATTGGTGTGAAACAAATTATTAGTTATATAATCTTACCGGAACATGATAGAGGTGAACCCAATAAATCTAAAATTCCATGCCTTCTATGATAGTGGTCGAAATACGGAACAACAGGTTTCAATATATCTTTTGAAGCACCTATAATTAGAAGAAAAAAAAATCAAATTATTCTCGGGCTTTAAGGATTCAGCATAATGAAGAATAGGTGAAAGATATTTGAAATAGCCGATGAAATGAACAAAACATGCAGATATGTACGCACATCAATAGGATGGAAAAATTACATGAATGAACAGCTGCCATCTGTTGTACAAACAAGGAGCTCAGTTGAGGGGTGGTGTACCTCACCTAGGGAAAACGGGGAGATGGGGTCACGCCTCACCCCACTGTGCACCACTACATCTTTTTCTTTCTCTCTATTAAACACAATTAGATTTATAGGATTTAATATGATAATAACAATATTAATAATAACCTTATTATTATTATTGTTGTTTAATGTAAATGCTTCTTTGATAAACTCAATTACTCCCCCATTACAAATTATTTAATAAAATGCTTTTCCAACAAATTTAATTTAATAAAATTTCCAACTCATCATTATTTAATTAAATTCTTCTAAAATCGTTTTAATTAAATCAATTCTCCCATTCAATGCAATATAATTAAACTCCCTTCACCATAATTAACTGATTTCTCTATCCTCAATCTCTTTCTCATTTAATTTATTTCTATTAAACTAGATTTAATTAAATAAAATTCAAAATAATTATCATTAAATTTAATTTCCTCCAAAATAATTAAATTAAATGAAACCATGTTTTCATAAATTAATTTAATTCATCATTAAAATGAATTTAATTAACTAAAAACCTCAATATCAAAACATTTATTTCAAACCATATCTACCGAGAATTTAATTATATAGATTAACCCAAATCCCAAAACTGGTTTTGCCACATGGTTTGGCAAACAATGTTTAAAAAATCATGAGTCATCTATGAAGAACCATATGTCTAAGGAACCCACTTCGCACAGTCTTCCCACATATTTTTTCTTAACATAGCATATATAGTGGGAGAAGCATTATTTAAGACGCATACCATTCATAGTTCTTCCAACTTGGTTTTCCTAACCAAGAACATATCGTGTAGGAACCTCTAACTCCCATAATTTTGTTTCATGGATTCTTGTAGTAGACCATATGTTATAACTTGTCATGCGATAACTGTGTGCTCTCTCCTATCCCTTAAACACCCATCTTTTCCGAATCTGGTGCTCCTATATTCTAGTCTTCAATTTGAGAAATTACTTAGTCCTTCACAAAGACAAATATAAGCACTATTAAATTATCCCAACTTGGGGATCTTTGTCCTAGGGATTTTTTAAGACCAACCCATCCATCAAATGAATCATTCCAGAAACAGTCATATTATAACTCAGTTAAAAAATAGAGGACATTACAATTTACCCACTTTAAAAGATTCTTGTCCCTAATAATCCATTGAGAACTACTACAATATCATCCAACCCACTATGATCAAGAAGTATTTTTTGAATAGTTGTGTTGATTTTCCAACACCAAACACAGCTTTAAAAAAGTATCAATCGTAACAGATTAAACCTTTTTAAACCTGATCCAAAGCTCTGAATCCCACCAGAAACATCAAAATGACACATAACATAGCCTACACAACTAGATATGTGATCCAATCATCATCTATTTGAATTATTACTAACCCAAAAACCATCATTGACCCTTAAACCAAAGATGTCATTTAAAACGATTCCATCACAAACTGTGTGTTACCAAAGTCCTCACTCATCTTCTAGTGAACCCTCCATGTCAATCCATCACAAAGCCACCATAAAACATTCGTTTCCTAGAACAAATACAACCATCAACTAAAGAACCATGCATCCCACACAAAACCTAGATAACAACCTATCACGACCCACCTTTAACATTATATGGGATGGGATGATAATGTGCCCTTCCTTTCCTTCATCAAGGTTATGGATAGATAATGTCCCATGAGTCCCACCTTGAGTAGGCCCTGAAGTGGCGAGTAGAAGAAATGGTATAATATCTCACATAAATTGAAGGATTTTTTATTTTTATAGAACATTATTAAGAGATAAGATGGTTAATCCCCACAACACCAAAAACTAAAGATAAAATTAATCAAAAGAATCAATTCACACATGCATTTTAAAAATTGAAACAGAAACAAAGTAAACGAAAACTCCCAAGTAATATACCAAAAGAAAGGAAACAAATAACAAAAAAACTATCCCAATGGACAAGCTAGTAAGTCCCCACACGGTGATCAATTTTCATCAGGAAACTTGAAAATAGTTTTATATATGTTGGGTGAGTATAAAATATTAATCCGTAAGGAAACTAAAGCTCCATGTGCACAAGTCAGGGAGCATACTAATTCCCCTATGAGAAAATAGATGAACCTCATGCACCCACCAGAGAGTAATAACCAACCTATCTTTACTAAGGCACACTCTCCCAAGTAACACAAGTCATGTAAAGTAATAGTACAAGAACATTGACATTTGGGTTCCCCACACCCCTTTCCCATTGGTTAACTACTCAATCCTAATGATCTAACATATTGAGGCCAGCACCCTTCCCACACACAGTCTCGCTACTGAATCCTACCCGAAAAAATCTGGGAATAAATCCACACAGAACCACGCCCACAGACATCAGGGCCACTAAAAATACTTCCACACCCAAAAACTTATGGTCCCCAAAAACCAGACACCACACCTAAAGACACCTAATCCTCAACCTAAGGGTTATTGGGAAAACACACATAGTATGTAAACACCTGAGCCCATTATCCTAAACAATCCATTTAGTGAAGGATCATGGAAACTATTATGCCCCAAGACATTATAGCATGCCCAGATATGCCTGAGCGTCATGATCTTGAATAGGGTGTGGGGAAAAAATCAGTAACCATCTATCCATCCCCCCACCAGGATGTTGGGAATGATACCCTCCCCCATTAAATGGGGGGGTTCTACACATATTTATCAACAAGTGTGGGGTGGGTATAATAAAAAATGAATTGAAATATATAAATATTGTAAATCAAACACTCTTCCCTAACTTATGGGTTTCACACTGACAAACAACATGCCCACACAATCACCGCTTTTGCTGTAACCCCTACATGCACAACAACACAACAACCACTACCAAAGAATAAAACCATCCCCCTAACTGGTTAGTTTCAATTTATTTATTTAAGGGGATTCACTTTAAATAATTTAAAATACTATCGGGGAGATAAAATCCATAAACAAACCTAACATTGAAAAAAAACAATATTGTAGTCCCACTACATAACAACATAAAAAAACAGCACAAAACTATTCTTGATGTCCCAATACACATCCCAATTCAACTACTATCAGCATTCATTATTCAAATTAAAAAATTACCCTTCCTTATCTCACAATATAGACTTGAATCCCTACTACCCAAACAATCCAAAGATACAGTGTCAGTGCATAAGAAGCCTATAACCACACCACAGTCCCACTGCTCGATGTTACTTCATGACCAAAACACAACATAATTGTAGTCCGTCTTCTACATGTTTTTCTATTACATAATAAATAAATCTCTCGGACAAAGAAACCAACACAACCTTGTGTTACAAACCTCATATCAAGACCACATAACCCAGAACATAACACACAATATAGAACCACAATAATCAAACCATGCATATTAAAATTTAACCGATATGGGTCCTTTAATTTCCACATTATTTTAATATGGGTGATCACAGAACATGATTTGATCCTTAAGAATCCCATTTTTTAACCAAGTGTATGTGAGTAATCCTTTTTCATGTTACATCCATTTTTCAAATCATCACAAGAAAGATACAATATCACCGTTGTACAAGAAAATACCACCAAAGGACATGATTTTAGGAAGTTGTACAACTAGAATAATTCGTAAAATATTCAAAGAAAATAAAAAAAATAGGCAATCAAACATCAAGACATGCCATTCCCATTATTTTTGTTACGCGAGATATATTTTTCCCATAATAAATTTGTTTCTAATTATATATTAAAGAAGAGTATACAACCATTACATACAAAGTACCATTAATATACCCACCGCTCATTATTGAAAATTAATGTGAGGAAAATAAAAACCCAAAATGGATGATCATGGACCGACGTTCCTTCTTATGCCAAGAACACGGGACAAACTGACTTGTAGGAAGAACTCCAAGGTTGAATGTGAAGGAATCTTGTATAGGAACACGACTCGTCTCTAGAGGAATTCTCTAGGTTCACAAAGAGAATCAAAAAGGAAGAATTGATAGATGATCTCTGTATAAGAAGTGGTATGATCCTAAAATCAGTGTGACCATATCAATGTAATTAAATATCGGATCGTGGAATGACCACATGGTTGTATGGTTTCACACATTGGAATTAATTGATATTTAATAATTCCACTAGGAAATGGTGGAAATAGGCTAGTGGAAGGCTATGAGATGGTAAATAAAATTTATAGTGAGAAAATCACATAAGAGGGGTGAAATTAGAAAAATTGGGGAAAATGAAATGAGTAACTAATGGGTGAGTCACCAACACTGAGCCACCAACACTGCTCCACCGATGGGTGAGTTACTAATGCGACCTACTGATTCCTCAACCAACAGATGCCCTGACCTACTTAAAATGAGCTACCAACACCTTGACCTACTCAAACTGAGCTACCAATGCCTCAACCTACCGATACCCTGACCTACCAACACTGATGCCCTCAACTCACTAATACTGATGCCCCTTGACTCACTGATGTCGATTTCCTCAAATAAATAATTCACTATCTTGCTGACACACTGACATTACAACACACTGACATACATATACAATGACATGCCGACACACGGAAATGCTGATAGAAAATATAGTAATTTTGTAAACTCTTGGAATGAACCACCAATAGCTCCCAGAACACCTCAACAATGTATTTTCCCGAAGGAAGGGCCTTGGAAAAATATGTGTTATTGCATCATATACCTCTGAAATTATTCTCATCCTTAAGAATTTCAAAACTAATCGAGAAGAAAACAAGGTCTGAACAACCATCCCATAAGATACCTCTAAGGAGTAAACCACCATGTGTTGTTCTATAGTTAGCACGAAAACCTCAACATCTAGGAACACCACTTTGATATATATCTCTTCGACAACTATTGAAAAACTACCGCTATGCTCCACCAAGTAACCACACAAACCCCAAAGGACACCTCATCCAAACACATGGATTAGGGAGATCCTTCCCCCATGTCTAGATACTACCCGCTTAAAGCGGCACTGACTCTCCCACACAGGTCTAATTGAATCCACATTAATGCTTGTCGATTATGGAACTATTTCTCCCCTCCCCATAGTCATAAATTTTCACACACAAACTACGAAAAAGGAAACAACATATCATACCACAAAACATGGTTAAAAATTACATCATAATCAGGGCACAAAACGAACACAAGATCAAAAATAAACACAGATTTAAGTACTGGGCACACATCTATACCTCCATTTATTAGGTACTCTATTAGAGGGAACCATTCCTCCATAACACAAAAACTAATGGAATGGTCCATCCATGGAGATCCTTCTCTCTACAATCCTTGATTCTCCATGGACACTCCACGAACATCGCATCATCATCCATATCCAACAACCCCCAATCGAGGAAGTGGGAGTAACCATGTAGATACCAATGGAGATGAGAGACATGAATGAATTTGTGGTTCCTTTCCAATTATGATGGAAAATCCAACTGATATTCCCCCTCACCGATTCTACCCAACACCTTGAGGGGTCTAATAGTCCAGGGAGAAAGCATACTCCCCTTTCTAATCTTCTTCATTCCATTCCGAGGGGTGACCATTAAGAACGCGTGGTCCCCATCATCGAACTCCAAGGGTATCCTCCTATGATCGACATTTGACTTCTCATCGTCCTGAGTTAATTTTATCCTTTCACATACAGGATAATCCTTCTCCATCATTCTCTACACTACCTCTGGCCTAATAACACCTACCTCTCCACCCTCTGTCCCGCACATGGGTAAATGACATAGTTTTTCATACAATGATTCGAATGGGACCATGCCAATGGTATAGTGATAGCAATTATTTTTGGAAGACTTCACCAGGAAAAAATCTCACACACATGATCCTCTAATTTCCATTATAGATTCTCACAACATATCCTCTAACATCTAGATATTCCACTTTATCTTCACCTCCTTTTGAGGGTGGGAAGAGGTGCTAAGGAATTGGTGGGTGCAAAAAGAACACTGTAATCCCTTCCAAAATCATTAAGTAAATCTTGAATCCTGATCATAAATGAAGAATATTGTTACTCTATGAAGATGCACCACTTCCCCAACACACCTATATAATATGGAATCCACTGTGATCAACACATTAATAGTCATAAAAGGAGCTAATTTTGTCAATCGGTCCAACACTACTAATATGGAATCACATACTCCCTCAGCCCTTGGTAGTCCTATTAAGAAATCCATCCAGATATCATCCCACTTCTACTCAGGAACACTTAAGGGCCGCAATAGTCCATCAAGAAAATGGTGTACAACCATAACATCAGGACACGAGTCCCCTTGAAACATAATCTACCACTGCCCACATAACTTTATGCAACCAATACTGGCCTCTGATGAACATTTACATCTTGGAGAATCCATGATGTACCACCAAGGGTGAGTTATGGATCTCACTGAGAACTGCCCTACACATATCCACCAGGACAAATAGATTCCCATCGAACAACATATGATTATGATTATCCTTAAACCATCCCACTGGTGCATCACCCTAGCTAAGATGACCATGGATTACTTTAGCCTCTGAGTCTCCCCACTACGACTCCTCCACCTATCATTCCAATGAATACTGCACTGTCATCTGAACCAGATATCCTCTACCTTCCTACAATCCAATTCCCAGGTGTAATGTTTCCAACTCCACCATTTCCATCCACACTTCTGCAAGCTCAGAATGTATATAATTATGTGACTTCCTTCTTAAGGAAGTAACCACCATGTTTCCCATTCATGATGTGTAGAATATTTATACGACATAATCATTAAGAAACTCCATCTAACTCTACTGATTCATGTTCAGTTCTCACTGGGAGAACATATACAACATTATCTTATGATCTATGAATACCATGAAGAGTTCACTGATTTGGTAATGCCACCACATATTCTGCACAAACCCAAACGTCATATGTTCTAGGTTGGGGTGGCACAGTTATGTTCATTATAACATTAATTCACTAACCCACAATATATTAACCCTCACTGATGTATCAGTACAAATCCCAAGACTAGATTTGAAGCATCACTGAACACCATGAACATAAACCCTCCTTCTAGAAGCATACAAACTGGGGCATTGACCAGCTTCCACTTTAGGATTCTTAAAGCATCATGATACTACTCACTCCTAATGAAATCTACATCCTTCATGTCAAATCTTTCAAACATAGCCACATCTCAATAGATGTAAGCTACAATCCCCTGGTAGTACCCAAAAAAACCTAGGAAACAACGACCCTCTTATATATTCTTGGGTGCTTCCCAAGAAACAACCATGTGAACCATTAAAGGCTCAACTACTATTCCCAAATGGGACACTACATGTTTACAGAAGATCACCTGCCATGCCGAGAACATTCACTTTGACAACATCCCATAGAGATGGTGGCGTCAAAGTACATCCAAAAATGTCTTTACATGCTTGTAGTGATCCTCCTCTGATCTCAAGTAGATTAGGATGTCGTCATGAACATGACAAAAAATATGCCAAAATTATCACAAAAAATAGATTTTATGAGTCCCATGAACACAACCAGTTCATTAATAATTCCTAACAGCATATCCACAAATTCAATGAGCCCACACGTGTACCAGAAATAAGTCATCGAGATGCCACACTAATTCACACTCAACTGGTGATATTCAAACTGCAGGTCGATCGTAGAAAAACAACCTTCTCCCAGTAATTATTCAAAAGGGTCATCGATCCTTAAGAGGGGGTAACCGTTCTTAACCGTTACCTGATTCATTCACTAGTAGTCTATACACAGTTTGAGACCACCATCAACCTTCATTGAAAACTTGACTAGAGAACCCCATAGCGGCACCTATGGTTGGATAATACCCTTCTTCATCAGGTAATCAACCTGAATCCACAACTCCCACAACATATAAGGTTCCTTAAGATATGAATCCATTCAAATCATATGGGTACCAGGTTGTAAGTCTATACCTAACTCAACATCACGTCGAGAGGGTAGAGTCCCAATATATCTAGGGATGATGTCTCAGAAATCAGTAACAATACCCAAAACATCAACCATCAATTGGTCTACGGATTCCACTAGCAGAATGACTAATAGATAATGAATAGGCTCCACACACGGGCTATGCTCTGGGAAACACCGCTCACCACCAAAAGCTACATGCTGGCAACCCATATCAGAGGACATGACCATTCTCCAGAAGTAGTCGATAATAGAATGCATGAAAATAAATTTTTTATTACATGGATGAAATTGTATGGAGACATTAATAGTTTGAGGATATCCCCACTAGACTGAAACTACTAGACAATCTGGTTTTGGAGGCGGGGCATGTATAGCGGCCGCCATTTGGAGGCCGCTAATACTATCAACAGCAGCTGCCAAATGGCGTCCACTGCAATTTTTCCTAAATAACCCATAATTTCCGCTCCCTCCCCTCCCTCCGCTCCCCGACCCCGCGACCCCCCCGTTCTCCGACCCCGCAACCCTGACCCCCGGCGACCCCCCCCCCCCCCGACCCCCACCCCCGGGCACCCTCCCCGACCCACGACGACCCTCCCCAACGCCCGTCGACCCCGACCCCCGACCTCCCGGCGACCTCGGAAATCCCATGCGACCCCGACCCCCGGCGATCCCCACCCCCTTGCCTCTGTGCTGTGCCACCGGCAACCCCAGCAACCCCCACTACCTTGCCTCCCCGGTGCGCCCCCGTGACCCCGACACCCCCTAACCGCGCTGCACCCCGGTGACCCACACCGCATTGCCTCTGCGCTGCGCCCCCGTGACCCCGACACCCCCGCGATCTGGCAACCCCCACCCCTGCCGCGCTACACCTTTGGACAGCCCCGCCTCTGCCACCCCCTCGTGGCCCCGTTGCATCCCTCCGGCAAGTCCTCCTACCTCTGTTGGACCCTTTCGGTCCATTGTGCCCCGCCGTGTAGAACCCTCCAAACGGTCCAACGGTTCCGCTCCTTTGGAGTCCGGTCATCGAACCTCTGTCGTCAATTCACTACGCCGTCATGGATCCGAAATCGAGCCAGACCCAATTACCCATGGTCGAGTCCTCCGCAGGTAATGTTTTTTATCCAAATTTGGTTTTTAAATTTTAATGATATGTATTTTTTTTAGAATTTAAATAAGATATTTCACTTTTTATTTCTATTAAATACAGATATGGATAGGAGTTGGATTAATATGCATGATATATTTTTAGCTGAATATTTTGAGGGGATTAAGCGATTTTTGGATTTCACCAACAAATTTCTAAGTGATATGATTAGTTGTCCATGCATGAAATGTGAAAATAGATATCTCTTCAAATGAGATAGTGTTAGAGAACATTTGTTTTTGAATGGGTTTTTGAAAAACTATAAGACATGGATGCGTCATGGAGAAGATTCTGTTTCATGTCATCGCTCAGAAAATATTCATATGAATGTTGATTCGGGAACAATTGATCCGATGAACATAATCCTAAATGATATGGTGCGACAATTTCAATCTGAAGAATGTAATGCCGTAAATGATGACGTTGGATTGAGTAATCCTCGTTCTTCTTCAGATGGAGAAGCATTGAAATTCTTTGAAATTCTTGACGATGCACGTACTGAATTATATCCTGGATGGACTAAATTTAGTAAAATATCGTTCATCGTTGAATTGTTACACCTGAAGGCCTTGAACCAGTGGTCAGACACCTCATTCGACATGTTGTTGGTATTATTGAAGAAGGTACTCCCTGCTGGAGCGAAGATTCCAGAGTCATTCTATCAAGCTCGCAAGTTAATCAATGATCTTGGATTCACATATTATGTAATTGATGAATGTCGCAATAATTGTATGTTGTTCCGAAAAGAGAATGTGCAATTAAATAATTGTACTGTTTTCTATACATCCAGGTGGATGACCAATGAAATTAATCAAGGTAGTCAGATTTTTCATGGGAGAGTCTTGAATCAAGGGAAACAAGTTTCCACTAAACAGATGAGTTATTTCCCACTGAAATCGAGACTGAAGAGATTCTTCTTGTCCACTAAAATTTCTAAATTGATGACTTAGCATTCAGAGAGAAAGAAAGAGGTTGATAAATTAACTCACCCGACAGATTCATTGGCATGTAAAGAGTTTGATCAGAGACACCCAGACTTTTCTCGAGATGATTGTAATATTCGACTGGGTTTGGCAGGAGATGGTTTTAACCCATTTAGGTCCATGGTTTGTGCGACACATAGTACATGGCCAGTGGTGTTGGTTCCATACAACATTCCCCCATGGGTATGTATGAAGAAACCTTTTTTTACTGTTAGTTCTAATTGATGGACTGAGAGGACCTGGTGATAAAATCGATGTTTATATGAAAGCATTGATTAATGAGCTGTAAGAATTTTGGGCCAATGGTGTAATGACTTTTGACTCGACAACAAAAGAAATGTTTAGACTTCAGGCCGCTTTGTTATGGACAATTAATGATTTTACAGCATATGTTAACTTATCAGGTTGGAGTACAAAAGGAGAATTTGCTTTCCCTTGTTGTAATAAGAGTAAGAAATCTATATGGCTTAAGCACTGTAGAAAGTGGGAATATCTTGGTCACATACGCTTTCTTCCTCCATTTCACAGGTTCCGGAAAGACCGTGTATCATTTGATGGGAATAGAGAATTTGACCCATCACCACAAATACTGTCTGGGGTTGAAATTTGTGCAAAACATGATGAAGAAAACATTCGTACAATCTATGATTTTCAAGATTTATTGGTTCCTTCATTGCCTTCAATTCCTGCTGCAAATAGACAACGAAGTCATAATTGGAAGAAACGAAGTAATTTTTTTGAATTGCCTTATTGGAAATATAATATTTTAAGGCATAATTTAGATGTGATGCACATTGAAAAAAATGTATGTGATAATATTTTGTGCACCATTTTAGGCGTCAAGGGGAAATCAAACGACAGTGCTAATGCTCGACGTGATTTGTAAGAAATGGGATTGAGAAAACCTTTACATTTATAGCTGGGTGAAGGTAATCGGGCATACATTCCTGTTGCACAGTACTCAATGAGTTAAAAAGAGAAACAAACATTTCTATCAATTTTGACGACTGTTAAGGTGCCAGATGGTTATTGCTCTAATATTTCAAATAACATGCATATGACGAGCATGACGTTATAGGGTTTGAAAAGACATGATAATCATATTCTTCTTTAATAGTTAATTCCTATAGCAATTCGTGATTGCTTACCTTTCTAGGTTGTTGAGCCGTTGATTGGAGTTTCAAATTTTTTCAGACAACACTATTCTAGGAATCATCGCATGATTGATTTGAAAATGCTACAGGATAAGATTGTACTTACACTATGTCACCTAGAAAAACTCTTTCCGCCGTATTTTTTTGATTTCATGGTTCACTTGACTGTGCATTGAACTAGTGAAGTCATTGCTAGCGGTCTCGTGCAATTCAGGTGGATGTATCCAATAGAACGATACTTAAATACATTGAAATGCTATGTGCGCAACATAGATCATCCAGAATCATCAATTGCCAAGGGATATTTAATGGATTCGTCTACTAATTTATGTGCTTCATATATTAATGAGGTTGAAAGAAAGATAGATAAACCATCCCAGACTGACGAGGGTCCAATTGGAGAAGGAATAACATTTGATTTGCGGAATGACAAGTGGGTTCAAGATCATCGATATGTGTTGTTCAACAATCCATCAGTTATGCCATTGATACAGTAAGTTTCATAGTTGATGTGTGTTTTGTTTCTATATTTATTTTATTTCTTACCTTATATTGTGTTGTGATTTAGGATGCATATCGCCGAGTTGAAACGCGAAAGGCCCCGTGCAACTGAGTATCAAATCCAAAAACATCATTTCAACACATTTCATGGGTGGTTCAAGACTCATGTACGTATAATTGATTTTATATTTTATAGTGCAACTAAGTTGTATTTTCAAAATCCTTTATCCATTAAACTATATATGTGAAACTTGTAGATTCAAAAGTTACGTGATTTAACCGAGCATGTGAGCAAAGAACTCAACCAACTAGCTGATGTTCCATTTATTACAGCTCGTCGCTACAAGTCTTTGGATGCTAACGGATTCCGATTTCGCATTAGCGATGTTGACATGAACTGAGCCACACAAAATAGTTGCGTTGGTTGTTCTTTTGTTGGTGCGGGTTATTATTATGGATTGTTGAGAGATATTATTGAGGTTATTTATGATCATGACTTAAAACATATTGTTAATGTGTGATTGGGTCGATCCAGTTCGTGGAACGAAAGTTGATAACTTCCAATTTACATTAGTAAACATTAACAATATGCTATATAAAGATGATCGGGTTAGCAATGAGCCATTCATACTGACATCACATACAGAACAAGTTTACTTTGTCAGCATTGATTCTGATTGGAATGTTGTGGTGAAAATGTCTATAAGAGGGGTTTTTCTGATTGACCAAGAGGAACCTAAAGTTGTTGCATTTCATGATCAAACACTTGACCAAACAACAGTAGCTGTACGAGATGAAGATATAAAATGGACCAGAGAGACGGTTGAAGGAGATACGATAGACTTGCATGATTAGTGTAAATTGTAATTATATTCCTAGTTATTATTCAGAAAAATATTTATCAGTTATATATGTATAAAAATTGCTTGATTTAACTATAATTTCTTTTATTGCAGGTATGTCATAGGGTGGTCACAGTGGTTCACCTGATGTTGTTGGTATGTATGTTTTCATTTTTCTAAATTAATTGATTGAAATTTTCTGTTTATATTTCCCTAAATGTTTCTAATCATTAATTTATATTGTAATTGAATTATGAATTTATGTTTATCAGGATCTAGTGCTTCTTCCAGCAGACGCAGGGGTCCTGGTAGAGGGGTTCGATCATGGAACTCTAGAGCCCGATTGGATGTGTTATTTTACAACACATTTCATCCAGTTGGAGATGGTGCTACTGCATTGAGTCATCAATTTGGGAATATTATATGAGAATCACACAGATTTCCTCTGACGACTCGTGACTAGAGTTCTTTCCCTCAGGATACGATGGACATATTATGGAGGGAGGTTCAGGTAAATTTAATGTTTAATTTTTCATGATATTGTTATTATTATTGTCCCATCTACTGACAATATTTTTAGCAGGATAATTTGAAATCATGTCCAGATGAGTTTTGGGCTGTTTGTATGTAGAAATGCAGAAAATTATGGAAGTATTACAAGTCAAGAGTGAAGATAGATCATTGGACACCATTTACGGGTGTGCCAGACATTCTACAGTGAGTCCCTATGGGCATTATTCCTACACAGTGGCTGGATTTTGTTGCGTTTTGGTCGAGTGAGGCAGCGATGGTAAGATTTATTACTTTTTATTTATAAATGAATAATTTTACAAATGTCTATTAAGTAAATACATTGAATATAGACTGAGTATGCTCGTCGTTCACATAATCGGGTGATGCAGGCCACACCTTCCAGACATGGCACTCGACATGTGTCCTAGCTCAGACATGATGTAAGTTCAGAATTCACTTATTCATTCATATTTTAAAAATATTGTAGTATAACATGGTGAACCCCTTTATTATAGTTACACCAATGCGGCGAGCCAATCGATCAGATGTCCATATGGATGAGGACTCGTAGGGCGGGTGATCCCGATGTTTCCGGTGTTATAGTAAGAAAATTATTTACTAATTAATAAATGTATTTTTTTTATATAAATTATGCATATTTGTTCATTGATTCATTATCTGCTATAGGCTTAGTTTGATGCTCAGTTAGTAGAGTTTCTAGAGGAGAAACGTCGTAGTATTGTGCATAGAGGTGAAATATTTCACCGTGTCATGGGGCGTGACGATCATGGTTATTCATTGACCTATGGCGGCGGTGTCCCATGACATTCAGTTGTTAGATTAGATATGATGAGTGCATGCAAGGAGTCAAGGATGAGCACACATGATGAGACAGATGCTTCCTTGCAGGATATGCAGCGCAATTTTGATTCACAGTTTCAACAGTTATGTGCAGTGTATGAGGAGAGGTTGTCACATGTGTCATCACGTATCGATGAAATGACGACGCAACAAGTGGCGCCACAGGTAAACTGTTGAGTCAATAAGGTTTTCCTTATGACTTTTCCATTCCTTCTTGTTTTGAAAATCACAAACACCTTATCTTTAAGGAAAATTGCTTTTATAAGGAAAAATGCTTTCTTAAGGAAAATTGCTTTTATAAGGAAAAATGCTTTCTTAAGGAAAATCGCTTTTGTAAGGAAAAATGCTTTCTTAAGGAAAATTGCTTTTGTAAGTAAAAATGCTTTCTTAAGGAAAATCGCTTTTATAAGAAAAATTTATCCTTATCATATTTTCATTAATATTTTTCTTAAGTATGAAATTCGGATTCACTTTCTCGGAATCATTAAAACTGATAAAAAGCATTCTGTTTTAAGATTCGGTTCTGGACAAGAACTATAAGGACGTTTCATTCCGAATTCCGGATATGAATTCTGACTAAGTTCTATTCCAGATTCAGGATACGAATTCTGAAGAAGAATTCTCATTACGAATTCTAATGATGAAATCCCATTCTGAATTCTCATTACGAATTCTGAAGAAGAATTCTCATTACGAATTCTGTTGACGAATTCCCATTACGAATTCTAATAAAGAAATCTCATTCCGAAATCTCATTACGAATTCTGATAAAGAATTCTCATTACGAATTCTGATGATGAATTCTCATTACGATTTCTGATGATGAATTCCTATTCCGAATTCTCATTCCGAATTCACCTATTAAACAGAATCTGATTATCATTGTTTTATACACTCTGGATTTATTCACTCCAAACTTTCACTCCGAAATTTCTATTCCGAACCTTTATGTTAGAGTTTAAAACGATGTCGTACATTCTGTTACACTTACTTTGTTATAAAACGATGTCGTCCATTTTGTTATAAACTAACCGTTGTCTAAGTGACACGTGTACAGGTCCCTCCGAACTTTAAGGAAAATATGACCGTTGGAGAGGAGCCGACCTTACCTATAAATAGGAGCTCATTTGAAAAAGCTCATAACAAATGGATGAACAATTTGGATTTTGTGCATACATGCTGTTGAAGTGATTTCTAGAGAGAGAGTCTCTTATTAACTCTCAATGCTTCGTGCGACTCTGAATGTTGGTGATTACATTCGAGGGCTTCCGGGGATAGGAAGATAGAGGTTCCGACTACCTTAATGATCGAGGGCTTTCTTGCTGAGAAAGACAGAGGTTGCCGACTACCTTAAAGATCGAGGGCTTCCTTGCTGAGGAAGACAGAGGTTGCCAACTACCTTGAAGTTGAGGGCTTGCGGGGATAGCAAGACAGAGACTCCGATCTTCGTATCGAGGGCTTACACTGGTGTGGGTAAGACAGACTTACTTGAAAGTATAAATCAAGGGACCTTTATCCAAGGTTGATGTATACCCTTCTCTTTGGGTTAAAAGACTATTACCTTGTTACTAGTAGTTTTACTACTTGTTGTTATTCCGCTGCAATTTGTATCTTAAGGAAAGTATAACTTTCTTATACTTCCTTACTTACTCTGATTCTTTTAGATTCTATACGCTTTAAGGTAGAATCTCATATTGTAACTTTGTTATGTTTCAATTTCCGGAATCATATTTCCGGAACCTACTTTTGGAATCACTTTCCAAGTTCAGTTCGATGTTAGAGGTGTTGTGAATTTACTTAAGTTTAACATTGTTAAACATAGCCCTTTCCTTTTCTTAAGGAAACTTTAGTTATTCATAACTAACTTTAAAGGTTCCAAAGGAATTTTTAAAGTATACAATTCACCCCCCCTCTTGTATTTTGAGCATCTCATATTATTTTTCGATCCTACAATTGGTATCAAAGGTTGGAAACCTCTTACTCTATACCATTCTTACATTTGGTATCAGAGCCAAGGTTACTGAAATACTTGTACTCACATACAAGTTTTTCTTGCTCACTTTTCAATTCCGAACTTTTCCATTCCGGATTTTCCATTCCGAACTTTTCCCATTTCGAACTTTGTGATTACGATTCTAAGCTACTAACAAGTTTGTATCCAAGTTATTTTTAGTATGGCAGGAATTAATGTTGGTTCGATTGACAATCTGAATCCTACAAGGCCACCAATTTTAGATGGTAATGATTATGAATACTGGAGAGATCGTATGAAGACATTCGTTATCAATACTGGAGTAGATAACTTTGTCATGCTTACTGGTGATTATAAAATTCCTGACAAGGAAGTCAGAACCTTTACTAACCAGGAGAAACAAGAATATCAACTCAACTATAAGGTACGCAACACTTTATTATGTTCAATGACTACAAATATATATAGCCAAATTTCTTCTTGTGAAGCAGCTAACTGTATATGGAAGAAGTTAGAGGTTACACATTTTGGGACTCCTAAAGTGATTGAGACTAGAAGGGCTATGCTTAGAGCTGAATATCATGGCTATAATTTTCCTTATGGAGAACCTATCTGTAAAGTTCAACAAAGATTTATGACCATTGTCAACAGTCTACAATCTATGGGAGAGAATGGTTTAGATGATGAAGTTCTTGTGGACAAGATAATTGATATTATGCCCAATGAGTGGGAATCCAAGAGAACAGCTATAGATGAGAACAGGAAGGTTACTCAAATTACTCTTGATGAATTATTTGGAACTCTTCTACAACATGAAACAAGAATGAAGAGGGATGCTGACAACATCAAGAAGAAGAATGGAAATGGTACTGTTGCTTTTACTACAACTTCGAATCAGATGAAAGCTAAGACTCCTGAGAGAGTAACCAGATCCAAGTCGAAGAAAGTCATTTTCCAATCCGAATCTTGTGAAAGTGAAGTTTTAGAAAATGAATTAGCCAATCTTGCTTGAAGGATGAACAAGATAGCTGGACAGAGAAACTTTCAATCCAAGTATAAGAAGAAGGATAGGAAAGATAAGAAAGATGGAGAAGTTACTTGTTATGAATGCAAGAGAGCTGGACATATTAGACCAGATTGCCCTATGCTCAAAAAGAAAGAAAGAAAGGAAAGGCATTCAGACAGGAACAGGAAGAAGTATTACAAAGATAAAGCTAAGAAAGTTCTGAAAGCTAATGACACCTGGAGTGCCAGTGGTGGTGACTCTTCAGATGAATCTTCTGCATATGAATCTTCAGGACAGAAGAATCTTGGTCTTATAGCCAGATTACCTATTGATAATCATTGTCTTATGGCTAAGGTACGAAATGCTGAATCATTGACCAATGTTTCCTTAAATCCTAATGATAGTAAGTATTATATCTCTTCTGATGAAGAATCATCTTCTGATGAGGAAAATACTTTACCTACTTTTGAAGAAGTCTCTAGATTTGCTGAACTTCTTGAGATTGAGAATTCCAAACTCAACAAGAAACTTGATAAGGCAAATTCTAGGAATTTTATTCTTACTAAAGAGATATCAGATCTTTCTAAAGATCTTGATAAGAAAAATGCTGATTTTAAAAATATTTCAAAAAATCTTGAGGAAGTAAGTTCTGAGAAGAATAAACTTTCTAAAGAATTAGAAAAAGTAATTTCTAATAAAAATGTTTTCGAGCCTAGCTCTAGTTCCAAAACTAATGATTTTGAGGATAAAAACTTGGTTGTAAAACTCAAGTCCGAAATTTTTTCCTTAAAGAAGTGTTTATCAAACTTTACCCATGGTAAGGAAAATTTTGATAAGATGTATTCTCAAATACGACCTTTAAGAAATAAATCCGGATTTGGTTATACCCATGCAAAACCTGTTTTCAGCAACAATTATTTTGTTCCTCAAAGTGCCCCATTTTGTACTAAGTGTCAATGTGGTGGTCACTGGGCAAGAAATTGTTCCTTAAACAAAACCCAATCCTTAGGTTTTCATAAAGCTTATTTTTCTAAGAAAATGTTGGTACCAAAAATTTTATTGTCTGGAAATCTCGGATCCAAACAAGTTTGGATTCCGAAAATCTAACTTTGTTCTTAATTTCAGGAAAATAAAGAAAGTTCTAGCAACAATATTTGGTACATGGATAGTGGATGTTCCCGGCATATGACTGGTAACAAAAGTTCTTTTGAAAAGATTATCAAAACGAAAGAGGAAAGGTAACTTTCGGAGACAATGCTAAGGGAGAGATTGTTTGTATTGGTAATATAGTTCTTTTGGGTAAAACTTTGATTTCAAATGTTCTTTTTGTTAAAGGTCTTAAGCACAACCTCATTAGCATAAGTCAGTTATGTGATGAAGGTTACCTTGTGAATTTTAGGAATGATAATAGCTTAGTTCACAATTCCAAGGAAGAATTAATTCTCTCGGCCAATAGGCAAGAGAATGTTTACACCTTAAACTTAGAAGACCTAAGAAGCCAAGATTTACCTTGCCTAAGTGAAATGGAAGATCACTCTTGGTTATGGCATAGAAGATTAGGACATTGTAATCTTAGAAACCTATGTAAACTCTCTAAGAAGAAACTTGTTAAGGATCTACCGGAGCTTAGATTCGATTCTTCTAAAGTTTGTGACCCTTGTCAATATGGCAAGCAACATAAATCTAGTTTTAAGTCAATCGGTGAAGTCTCAACAACTGATGCATTACAGGTAGTGCACATGGATCTTTTTGGTCCAACACAAACTGGAAGCATTGGAGGCAAATACTAGGTGTTTGTTTTTGTTGATGATTACACTAGATTTACTTGGGTCTATTTTCTAGCAAGGAAATCTGAAGCTTTTTCTTATTTCAAAAGTTTTAGAGATCAAGTTAAAAATGAGAAAAACCTTCAATTAAAAACTATTCATAGTGATCATGGAGGAGAATTTCAAAATTCTGATTTTGAAACTTTTTGTAGTAAGAAAGGTATTACTCACAACTTTTCAGCACCTAGAACTCCTCAACAGAATGGTGTAGTTGAAAGAAGAAATAGAATTCTTCAAGAGATAACTAGAACCATGTTGAGTGAATATTCTATTGCTAGACATTTCTGGGCTGAAGCTGTAAGTACTGCTTGTTATACTATAAATCGAGTTTTGATTAGACCTTTTCTTAATAAAACTCCTTATGAGTTATGGAATGGTAGAAAACCAAGACTTTCCTACTTTAAGGTTTTTGGTTGCAAAGTATTCATTTTGAATACTAAAGATAACTTACATAAATTTGCACCAAAATCAGATGAAGGAATTTTCTTAGGTTATTCCACAACCTCTAAGGCATATCGAGTTTTTAATAAAAATACTTGTACTGTTGAGGAAACAGTACATGTAAAATTTGATGAATCAGATCCTTTTGTTTTTAAAACCTCCCAACCTACATCTTCGGATGTGTTTTCAAAAACTGATTATCAACCTTTGATAGAAGAACCTTCTGATAAGGAAATTGTTCTAGAAGATACTTCTGAAACATTTACCCCAGAAGACTTTCTACCCTATGTTGATGAACAGGTTTTACAAAACCCAAATCAGATGTTTCTTAAGAATCATCCCAGTGATAGTATCATTGGTGATGTAAATCAACCTGTAAGGACCAGAAGTTCCTTAAGAAATAAAGTAGAACATCTAGCATTTCTTTCCCAATTAGAGCCTAAAAGCACTGATGAAGCTTTAGGTGATGATGATTGGATCAAAGCAATGCAAGATGAACTAAATGAATTCGAAAGGAATAAAGTCTGGACCTTGGTTGAGAGACCTAAGGAAACTTCTGTTATTGGAGTAAAGTGGGTTTTCAGAAATAAATGTGATGAAAATGGAGTCATTGTTAGAAATAAAGCTAGACTTGTTGCTAAAGGCTATAATCAGCAAGAAGGAATAGACTATGAAGAAACCTATGCTCCAGTAGCTAGACTTGAATCTATCCGTATTCTACTTGCCTTTGCAGCATTCTTTAATTTCAAACTATTTCAAATGGATGTGAAATGTGCTTTTCTTAACGGTTATGTTCAAGAGGATGTTTTTGTTGAACAACCTCCTGGCTTTGAAGATACAAAACATCCTGATCATGTTTTTAGACTTACCAAAGCTTTGTATGGCCTTAAACAAGCCCCACGAGCATGGTATGATAGACTCACTGGATTTTTGCTTCAAAATAACTATGTTAAGGGAAATGCAGATCCAACCCTTTTTATAAAGAAAGATAAGAAAAATGTTTTGATTGTTCAAATTTATGTTGATGACATTATATTTGGTCCAACTCAGCAATCTTTGACTGACTCCTTTGCTAGTCTAATGAAATCTGAGTTTGAAATGAGTATGATGGGTGAGTTAACATTTTTCCTTGGTTTTCAAATTTCTCAAAAACCAGAAGGAACCTACATATCTCAACATAAGTATATTAAAGATCTTCTTAAAAAGTATGGTTATGACAACACTAAGAGTATAAGTACTCCCATTGGTACCTCAAACTCTTTAGATCTTGATGAAGCTGGGAAACCAGTAGATCAAACATCTTTTAGAGGTATGATCGGAAGTCTACTTTACTTAACAGCTAGTCGACCAGACTTAATGTTTTCAGTATGCTTATGTCCAAGATATCAATCCAATCCTAAGGAATCTCACTTAAAGGCAGTTAAAAGAATTTTTTGCTACCTTAAGGGAACCATGGATCTAGGATTATTTTATACTTCTGGAAATGATTTTGTTCTAAAAAGCTTTTCTGATGCTGACTTTGGTGGATGTAGAATGGATAGAAAGATTACATCCGGAACTTGTCATTTCTTAGGAGATTCATTAGTTTCTTGGTCATGCAAGAAGCAACATTCTGTTGCACTCTCCACTGCTGAAGCTGAATATATAGCAGCTGGAAGTTGTTGTGCACAAGTATTGTGGATGCAACACACACTCACAGACTATGGCTTGAGTTTTACTAAAACTCAAATTTTGTGTGATAACACAAGTGCCATTGCCCTAAGTAAAAACCCTGCACATCACTCCCGTGCAAAACACATAGATATTAGGCATCGCTTTCGTAGGGATCACACACTTAAAGGAGACATTATTCTTCAGTTTATCGGAACGCAAGATCAACTTGCTGATATTTTCACAAAATCTTTACCTTCTGATAGATTTGAATATATTAAACAAAAGTTAGGAATGATAACCGTAAGGTAATCTTCCTTAATTAACTTTCTGTTGGAAAAACTCTCCTTACAGTAATAAACTCCTTTTCATAGGGGGAGTACATTTGATTGTTTGTTTAACAAATTTTTTCAAATTTTGTTTTCAAACTTTTCGGAACGAAAATTTCCGGAATGGAACTTCCGTAACTACTATTTTCCAGAATGGATATTTTCGTACAGAATACTTCTGGAATAAAAGTGTTCATAATGAAAATTTCCGGAATGGACAACTTTCGTACTGGGACTTTCATAACCAGATTTTCGTACTAAGTTTTACTTTTTCGTATTGACTTTTTCGTATTGAGTTTTTCGGATTGAATTATCGTATTTACTTTTTCGTATTGAGTTTTTCGTAGTCATCTTTATATTACCCATTACGAATAACTTTCCTAAGCTAATCCGAAAGGTATGATTTTCTTACCGAAGTTTTCGTAATCATATTTTACTTGCTGGCAATTTTCTTATAGTTTGTTTTCGGTTTTTTGGATTTCTTATTTCTTTACTTTAATAAAACCTCAAAAAGATCGGATTCAACCTTTCAACCGTTAGATCAGATCTCAGATCATTCTAAACCGTTAGATCAACCGAGGAAGTTGAACCGTCATCCCAATGCCTATATAAAGGGGACCCTATTTTCTCGTCCCACATCGATTTCAAGATTTTGCGTGCTGAAGCTCTGACTCTGCGATTTAAGGCCATTCCGAACCACAGTTATCTCAGTTCCGAACTTCAGTCTTCTCTGTTCCGAATATCTCAGAGGACTTCTAATCCGAATGTCTGCAGAGTTAGCTTCTCAAGAAATGTCTTCAACCAAGCCCATTTCTCAGTGGTTAGTCTACAGAGAACGGTTAGTTCATCCGAATTTCTTCAGCAACTATGATTCTATTATATCAAAGAATATCAAGCTGAATGGCTGGGAAGATGTTGCGGTATCAAAAACCGGCAACCAAGATGAAGTCTACTCTGATTTACTTGTCGAGTTTTATGAGTCAGTGGCTTTCTTCAACGAAGATAATAGAGAGAAGTTTTCTTTCAAATCCTATGGCAAGACATATAAACTTTCTTACACCAAGGCTGCAAGCTTGGTAGGGCTAAGTTATGAAGGGGAAGCTGAGTTTATTTCCCATGTATTGCCAGATTCTTTGGGTAGTTTCAACAAGGAGAAAGCCTTAGAAAATCTTGGATTAGATGATGACAAGGCTCCGAAGATAGCAAGCCTTTCTACAAACTTCAGGATTTTGGAGTTATGGGTGCAAGGCCTTATTGTACCGAGAAAAGGAGATAAGGACAGCTTGAAGAAAAGTGAGATATATATCTTAGATTTCCTGATAAATCTAAGAAAGTTCAACTTCATGAAGCATATTCTTCTCAACATTGATAATTTGAAGAAGGGTAATCTGAGAGCTCAGATCGTGATGTACCCAGCAATATTATCGAAGCTCATTGTTCGGTGTCTTGAGTCCTTCAAGGTACTTGCAGTTCTAAGCCGAAAGTTTGCAAGATCATGTTGCTCAGTGATGCAACTCTTAAAAGGATTAATATAGCTTTTAACAAGGAGTCAGGGAAGTTCATTGATCTACCTCCTGAAGTAGAAGTAACTCCGAAAGTGGCTGATCCGGAATCATCCAAGCCGGTAAGGAAGAGGAAGCAGAAAGAAGTGGTAGGCGAAGCCGAGGAACCTAAGTCTAAGGAAGTCCATTCCGCACCTCCTAAGCCTAAGAAGAAGAAAACCAATACTGATGAGGTTGCAGCGAAGTGGAGAGCTGACAAGGAGAAGAGGAAGAAAGGAGATCCGCAGTTCGGATTGGATCCTGCAGAGGCTAAAGCTCTGAAAGAGAAGGCTGCTGATGAGCTCGAGAAACAAGAAAAGGAAAAGAAGCTGAAGAAGAAGTTGTCAGAAGATGAGGTTGTGCAAGCGTTGTTGAAATTTAATGAAATGGTTTCAGCAACCATTCCCGTTCCGAGATCGTTTTCTCTGGAATCTCTACCTGAGACTCCAGGAACAAATCTTTTAACTCTGGAAGAGCCTGTTGCTACTGAGGAAGTAGAGCAAGTGGAAGAGGTTGAATAAGCGGCTGAAGGAAGTGGTGAGACAGGAGATGTGCTCAAACAAGTAGATGAATATAAGGGAACTCCTTCGGAACACCTCTCGCTCCGAACATCTGAATCTCAATCTTCAAAGCTTGCTACTCCTGCAATGGAAGAAGAAAAGGGAGAAGAAGAAGTTACTTGTCAAGAACATATTTTACTTGATGCTGCTCAGATGGGAAACGTAGAAGCCAATGTTCAAGAAGTTGCTGATGAGGAAGATAAAATTGTTCAAGTCTCTGATAGTGAGAACAGATCTCCGGAACAGGTTTCAATTCCGGAAAAATATAAGGGAAAGAAAATTCTTGCTGATACCCCGAGTTCAGAAAAGAGTATGAGGAAGGAAGCTGGTAGCTCTTCTAAGAGGAAGTTGGAGCTTATTGAGGAAGAAAATTCTCCTAACAAGATTTCTGATTCGGAGTCATCATCGTTGGGGCACGATTTTGTTGTTCAGTCCTTGAAGAAGTTGGTGGGAACCATTCCGACCTTCTCCAGTATAGACTCTAGATGCCAGATGCTTCAACCTGCGTTGAATCAGAAAACTGACTCCGTATCCATGGTTATGGATAAATGTGTTGAGATAGAAGCTCAGTTCAAAAATTTCTTTATTGGTTACAAAGCACATAAAAGATCTTGCAAAAGGATGACAAGTTGGTCGAAGAAGAATGTGGAAGAGATGAGGTTGCTGGATGAGTTTCAGGAGAATGTTAAGGATGCTTTTCAAACCGAAGACAAGAAGTTTCATGAGATGACTGCATCATTCGATGAGAAATTAACAGAGGAAAAGAACATTCGGAGTCAGGAAGTAAGAGATCTGAATGGAAAGATCAACTCTGTTAATCAAAGTTGTAAATTTGAAAGGGATCATCGGATCAATTTTCTAGAAAGGATAAGGTCTCAGGAAGAGAAAATGGAAGCTCAGGAAGAAAAGTTGAAGGCTCAGGAAGAAATAATTGAAGCTCAGTCAGCAAAAATAGTTGCCATAGAAAAGCAAGCAGAGGAAGATCACAAAGACCTCAAGAAGATCAAGACGATTCTTAAAGGGATAATGTCGAAGGAGAAAGATCCGAAATGACCAATCCGAACTTTTTGTTGTAATTTTTTTTGTTACTGACATTTAAAATCTAATAAGAATCGTGTTTGTTGTTTCTATTATTGTCATTACTAATCCTTTCAGGTACTTTGTTATTTTTTCCATTCCCTCCAAATTCTTTTTGAAAATCACAAAGGGGGAGAAGGAAAATATCCTTAAGAAAAAGAGGAAATCTAATAAGAGTTTTTCAAAGGGGGAGAAAGGAAAATACCCAAGGAAAAAGAACTCTAATAAGAGTTTGTTTAAGGGGGAGTTTTTCTTAAAGAAACATCACTCCGGAAATATGAATACGATCCTTAGAGTTTCAAAGCCTAAGGGGGAGTTAGTCATATTCATCCATATTCTTAAACCAAGGGAGATAAGATTTAATATGTTTCTTTCTTCTTAGAATACCTTTTTCGTAAGGATGTTTGTGCTTTCCAAAAAGGGGGAGATTGTTGAGTCAATAAGGGTTTCCTTATGACTTTTCCATTCCTTCTTGTTTTGAAAATCACAAACACCTTATCTTTAAGGAAAATTGCTTTTATAAGGAAAAATGCTTTCTTAAGGAAAATTTCTTTTATAAGGAAAAATGCTTTCTTAAGGAAAATCTCTTTTGTAAGGAAAAATGCTTTCTTAAGGAAAATTGCTTTTGTAAGGAAAAATGCTTTCTTAAGGAAAATCGCTTTTATAAGAAAAATTTATCCTTATCATATTTTCATTAATATTTTTCTTAAGTATGAAATTCGGATTCACTTTCTCGGAATCATTAAAACTGATAAAAAGCATTCTGTTTTAAGATTCGGTTCTGGACAAGAACTATAAGAAAGTTTCATTCCGAATTCCGGATATGAATTCTGACTAAGTTCTATTCCAGATTCAGGATACGAATTCTGAAGAAGAATTTTCCTTACGAATTCTAATGAAGAAATCCCATTCCGAATTCTCATTACGAATTCTGAAGAAGAATTCTCATTACGAATTCTGTTGACGAATTCCCATTACGAATTCTAATAAAGAAATCTCATTCCGAATTCTCATTACGAATTCTGATAAAGAATTCTCATTACGAATTCTGATGATGAATTCTCATTACGATTTCTGATGACGAATTCCTATTCCGAATTCTCATTCCGAATTCACCTATTAAACAGAATCTGATTATCATTGTTTTATACACTCTGAATTTATTCACTCCGAACTTTCACTCCGAAATTTCTATTCCGAACCTTTATGTTAGAGTTTAAAACGATGTCGTACATTCTGTTACACTTACTTTGTTATAAAACGATGTCGTCCATTTTGTTATAAACTAACCGTTGTCTATGTGACACGTGTACAGGTCCCTCCGAACTTTAAGGAAAATATGACCGTTGGAGAGGAGCCGACCTTACCTATAAATAGGAGCTCATTTGAAAAAGCTCATAACAAATGGATGAAAAATTTGGATTTTGTGCATACGTGCTGTTGAAGTGATTTCTAGAGAGAGAGTCTCTTATTAACTCTCAAAGCTTCGTGCGACTCCGAATGTTGGTGATTACATTCGAGGGCTTCCGGGGATAGGAAGACAGAGGTGCCGACTACCTTAAAGATCGAGGGCTTTATTGCTGAGAAAGACAGAGGTTGCCGACTACCTTAAAGATCGAGGGCTTCCTTGCTGAGGAAGACAGAGGTTGCCAACTACCTTGAAGTTGAGGGCTTGCGGGGATAGCAAGACAGAGACTCCGATCTTCGTATCGAGGGCTTACCCTGGTGTGGGTAAGACAGACTTGCTTGAAAGTATAAATCAAGGGACCTTTATCCAAGGTTGTTGGATACCCTTCTCTTTGGGTTAAAAGACTATTACCTTGTTACTAGTAGTTTTACTACTTGTTGTTATTCCGCTGCAATTTGTATCTTAAGGAAAGTATAACTTTCTTATACTTCCTTACTTACTCTGATTCTTTTAGATTCTATACGAATTAAGGTAGAATCTCATATTGTAACTTTGTTAAGTTTCAATTTCCGGAATCATATTTCCGGAACCTACTTTTGGAATCACTTTCCAAGTTCAGTTCGGTGTTAGAGGTGTTGTGAATTTACTTAAGTTTAACTTTGTTAAACTTAGCCCTTTCCTTTTCTTAAGGAAACTTTAGTTATTCATAACTAACTTTAAAGGTTCCAAAGGTATTTTTAAAGTATACAATTCACCCCCCTCTTGTATTTTGAGCATCTCATATTATTTTTCGATCCTACATAAACAACAAAACAAACCAAACTCAGATTGAATTTTATTGATATGGTTATGATACATAATATTGATATATATTGTAGGCTCTGAATACATCTAGTGGACATCACAGTGATATTGGTGATCCAGATGAGAATGAACCCCATGCATGATGTAATTTCATTTGTCTTGATGAATTATTTATAATTTTTTATATCCTTGATGAATATAATTTTCCTTTTTACCTAGAATAGTTTGTTTTAATATTTGTGGATGACATCTTCGTGCACTCCAAGAGTGATTATGATCATACCCAACATCTTGACATCATACAGATTAAACTAATTGACTATACGTCAAGCTATATATATGTCAGTTTTGTATTGATTATATAGGTATAGTTATTAGGTCAACTAATTTCAGAGGAAGGTGTGTCAGTGGATGGGGAGAAACTCCAGATAGTTGTTTCTTGGGAGAATCCCAAGAACTCTTTCAATATTTTTATCTTTTTAGTGTGACTGAATTGTGACGTGCACGCGCAGACGACACGTCAATCGGACGTGCGGTCTGCGCGGTAGGGCTCATTATGCGTTCTTTAAGTGTTGCGCGCGCTTGATAAACACGCGTGGGGGGGGGGGTCAAAACTCGCCGAAGGACGTTCGAAAGGCATGAAATCAGATGAAATCATAGGGTGAGGGAATTTTGATGTGGTCGAGCAGACAACGCGTCAATCAGACGTGTCGTGTGCCCACGGTGAGCGGGAACGCCGTTCTGGTGTCACAAACGGCCAAAATGGGCGTCTAACAGTCAAACTCATAGTGGACGACATCAGATTGACCTAAAATCATAGGACAACAATCCAATTATTATTCGCGACATGGACGCGCAGACGGAATGTCAATTAGACGTGCGGTCTACGCCGTAGGGCTCATTATGCGTTCTTTAAGGGTTGCACGCGCTTGATAAACACGCGTGGGGGTCCAAATGGGCCGAACGATATACGAATGGCCTGAAATCGGACGACATTAAAGGGTGAGTGAATTGTGATGTGGTCGAGCAGACGGCACGTCAATCGGACGTGCCGTGTGCCCGCGGTGACAGGGAACGCCGTTCTAGTGTCACAAACGGCCGAAACGGGCGTCTAACTGTCACACTCATTGCGGACGACAACGGATTGACCAGAAATCAAAGGACAAAAATAAAATTATAATTCGTGACGTGCACGCGCAGACGGCATGTCAATCGGACGTGCAGTCGGCGCAGTAGGGCTCATTATGCGTTCTTTAAGGGTTGCACGCTCTTGATAAACCTGCGTGGGGGGGTCCAAACAGGCCGAACGAAGTCCGAATGACCTGAAATCGGACGACATAAAAGGGGGAGTGAATTGTGATTTGGTCGAGCAGACGGCACATAAATCGGACGTTTCGTGTGCCCGCTGAGAGCGGGAACGCCGTTCTGGTGTCACAAACGGCCAAAACCGGCGTCTAACGGTCAAAATCTTAGCGGACGACATCGGATTGACCTGAAATCACAGGAAAACAATCCAATTATTATTCTCGACATGGACGCGCAGACTTCACGTCAATCGAACGTGCGGTTTGCACGGTGGGGCTCATTATGCGTTCTTTAAGCGTTGCGAGCGCTTGATAAACGCTCGTGGGGGGTCCAAACTGGCCGAACGAAGTCCGAATGGCCTGAAATCGGACGAAATCAAAGGGTGAGTGAATTGTGATGTGGTCGAGTAGAAGGAATGTCAATCGGACGTGCCGTGTGTCCACGGAGACTGGGAATGCCATTCTGGTGTCACAAACGGACAAAACAGGCGTCTAACGGTGAAACTCATAGTGGACGACATCAGATTGACCTGAAATCACATGACAACAATCCAATTATTATTCAAGACGTGCACGCATAGACATTACGTCAATTGGACGTGTCTTCTGCGCGGTAGGGATCATTATGTCTTCTTTAAGAGTTGCACGCTCTTGATAAACGCGCGTGGGGGGTCAAAACCGGACGAACGATGTCCGAATTACCTGAAATTGGACGACATCAAAGGATGAGTGAATTGTGATGTGTTTGAGTAGATATCACATCAATCGGACGTGCCGTGTGCCCGCGGTGAACGGGAGCACCGTTCTGGTGTCACAAACGGCCAAAACGGGCGTCTAACGGCCAAACTCATAGCGGATGACATCAGATTGACCTGAAATCACAGGACAAAAATCCAATTATTATTCACGACTTGCACACACATAAGGCACGTCAATCGGACGTGCGGTCTGCACCGCAGGGCTCATTATGTGTTCTTTAAGGGTTGCGCGCGCTTGATAAACACGTGTGGGGGGGGGGGGGGGTCCAAACGGGCTGAACGATGTCTGAATGACATGAAATCGGACGACATAAAAGGGTGAGTGAATTTTGATGTGTTCAAGCAGACAACAAGACAATCAGACGTTCCGTGTGCCCGCGGTGAGCGGGAATGCCATTCTGGTGTCACAAACGGCCAAAACGGGCATCTAACGGTCAAACTCATAGCGGACGACATCGGATTGACCTGAAATCATAGGACAAAAATCCAATTATTATTCTGGACATGCACACGCAGATGGAACGTCAATCTAACGTGCGGTCTGTGCGGTAGGGCTCATTATGCATTCTTTAAGGGTTGCACGCTCTTGATAAACGCGCGTGGGGGGTCCAAACCGGCCGAACGAAGTCCGAATGGCCTGAAATCAGACGACATAAAAAGGTGAGTGAATTGTGATGTGGTCAAGCAGACAACACGTCAACTGGACATGCCGTGTGCCCGCAGTGACCAGGAACGCCGTTCTGGTGTCATAAACAGCCAAAACTGGCGTCTAACGGCCAAACTCTTAGCGGACGACATCGGATTGACCTGAAATCACAGGACACCAATCCAATTATTATTTGCGACGTGCACACGTAGACGACATGTCAGTCGGACGTGCGGTCTACGCGGTAGGGATCATTATGCATTCTTTAAGCGTTGCGCGCGCTTGATAAACACGCATGGGGGGTCCAAACTGGACGAACGATGTCCAAATGGCCTGAAATCAGACGACATCAAAGTGTGAGTGAATTTTGATGTGTTCGAGTAGACAGAACGTCAATCGGATGTGCCGTGTGCCCGCGGTGACTAAGAACGTAGTTCTGGTGTCACAAACGGCCAAAACTGGCGTCTAACGGTCAAACTCTTAGCGGACGATATCAGATTGACCTGAAATCACATTACAACAATCAAATTATTATTCGAGACGTGAACTTGTAGACGGCACGTCAATCGGACGTGCGGTCTGCGCGGTAGGGCTCATTATGCGTTCTTTAAGCGTTGCGTGCGCTTGATAAACGCGCGCATGGGGGGGGGGGGGGTCCAATCTAGCCTAACGATGTTCGAATGTCCTGAAATTGGACGAAATAGAAGGGTGAGTTAATTGTGATGTGGTAGAGCAGACGACACGTAAATTGGACAAGCCGTGTGCCTGCAGTGACCGAGAACGCCATTCTGGTGTCAGAAACGGCCAAAACGGGCGTCTAACGGTCAAACTCATAGCGGACGACATTGGATTTACCTGAAATCACAAAACAACAATCCAATTATTATTCTCAATGTGCACGCGTAGACAGAACGTCAATCGGACAAGCGGTCTGCACGGTAGGGCTCATTATGTGTTCTTTAAGAGTTGTGCGCTCTTGATAAACGCGCGTGGGGGGTCCAAACTTTCCGAACGATGTCCGAATGGCCTCAAATCAGACGACGTCAAAGGGTGAGTGAATTGTAATGTGGTCGAACAGACGACATATTAATCGGACGTGTCGTGTGCTCGCGGTGACCAGGAACGCTGTTCTGGTGTCATAAACGGCCAAAATTGGCGTCTAACGGTCAAACTCTTTGATGACGACATCAGATTGACCTGAAATCATAGGACAACAATCCAATTATTATTCTCGACATTCACGCATAGATGGAACATAAATCAGACGTGCAGTCTATGCGATAGGGCTCATTATGCATTCTTTAAGAGTTGCGCGCTCTTGATAAACGCGGGTGGGGGGGGTCCAAACCTGCCTAACGATGTCTGAATGGACTGAAATAGGATGAAATCAAAGGTTGAGTTAATTGTGATGTGTTTGAGAAGACGGCACGTCAATCAAACGTGTCGTGTGCTCGCGGTGACCAGGGACGCCGTTCTGGTGTAAAAAACGTCCAAAACGGGCGTCTAACGGTCAAACTCATATTGGACGACATCGAATTGACATGAAATCATAGGACAACCATACAATCACTATTATCAACATACACGCACAGACGGCACATCAATCGGACGTGCGGTCTGTGCGGTAGGGCTAAATATGTGTTCTTTATGAGTTGCGCGCTCTTGATAAACGCGGGGGGGGGGGGGGGGGGGGGGGGTTCCAAACTAGAAGAACGATGTCCAAATGGCCTGAAATCGGACTAAAACAAAGGGTGGGTGAATTGTGATGTGGTCGAGTAGACAACACGTCAATCGGACGTGCCGTGTGCCCGTGGTGATCGGGAACGCCGTCCTGGTGTCATAAACGGTCAAAACTGGCATCTAACGGTCAAAATCATAATGGACGACATCGGATTGACCAGAAATCACTGGACAACAATCCAATTATTATTCGCGATGTGCACGTGCAGACGGCACGTCAATCGGACGTGCGGTCTGCGCGGTAGGGCTCATTATGTGTTCTTTAAGCGTTGTGTGCGCTTGATAAACGCGCGTGGGGGGTCCAAACTGGACGAACGATGTCCGAATGGCCTGAAATCGGACGACATCAAAGGGTGAGTGAATTGTGATGTGGTCGAGCAGACGACACGTCAATCGGACGTGACCTATGCCAGCGGTGACCGGGAACTCCGTTCTGGTGTCACAAACAGCCAAAACAGACGTCTAATGGTCAAACTCATAGCGGAATACATCGGATTGACCTGAAATCACAGGACCACAATCCAATTATTATTCGAGACGTGCACACGTAGACGACATGTCAATCGGATGTGCAGTCTGCGTTGTAGGGCTCATTATGCAATCTTTAAGAGTTGCGCGCTCTTGATAAATGTGCGTGGGGGGTCCAAACTAGCCGAACGATGTCCGAATGGCCTTAAATTGGACGAAATCAAAGGATGAGTGAATTTTAATGTGGTCGAGCAGACGACACGTCAATCGGACATGCCGTGTGCCCACGGTGACGAGGAACGCCGTTCTGGTGTCATAAACGGCCAAAACTGGAGTCTAACGGTCAAACTCTTTACAGAAGACATCGGATTGACCTGAAATCACAGGACAAAAATCCAATTATTATTCTCGCCGTGCATGCACAGACGGAATGTCAATCGGACGTGCGGTCTACATGGTAGGGCTCATTATGCGTTCTTTAAGCGTTGCACGCGCTTGATAAACGCACGTGGGGGGTCCAAACTAGCCGAACGATGTTCAAAAAGCCTGAAATCGGACAACATAAAAGGGAGAGTTAATTGTGATGTGGTCGAGCAGACGACATGTCAATCGGACGATCCATGTGCCCGCGGTGACCTGGAACACCGTTCTGGTGTCACAAACGGCCAAAACGGGCGTCTAACTGTCAAACTCACAGCGCACAACATCGGATTGATATGAAATCACAGGAAAACAATCCAATTATTATTCGAGATGTGCACGTGCAGACGGCAAGTCAATCGGGCGTGCGGTCTGCGCGGTAGGGCTCATTATGTGTTTTTTAAGAGTTGCACGCTCTTGATAAACGCGCGTGGGGGGTCCAAACTGGCCGAACGATGTCCGAATGGCCTGAAATCGGACGAAATCAAAGGTTGAGGGAATTTTGATGTGGTCGAGTAGACGGAACGTCAATCGGATGTGCCGTGTGCCCACGGTGACTGGGAACGCCGTTCTGGTGTCAAAAAACGGCCAAAACTGGTGTCTAACGGTCAAACACTTAGCGGACGACATCGGATTGACCTGAAATCACAGGAAAACAATCAAATTATTATTCCCGACTTGCACGCTCAGACAGCACGTCAATCGGACTTGCGGTCTGTGTGGTGGGGCTCATTATGCTTTCTTTAAACGTTGCGCGCGCTTGATAAACGCGCGTTGGGGGGTCCAAACTGGCCGAACGATTTCCGAATGGCCTGAAATCGGAGGAAATCAAAGGGTGAGTAAATTGTAATGTGGTTGAGCAGACGGAACGTCAATCGGACGTGTCGTGTGCCCGCAGGGACTGGGAATGCCGTTCTGGTGTCATAAACGGCCAAAACGGGCATCTAACGATCAAACTCATAGCGGACGACATCGGATTGACCTGAAATCACAGGACAAAAATCCAATTATTATTCGAGATGTGCACGCATAGATGGCACGTCAATCGGATGTGCGGTCTGTGCGGTAGGGCTCATTATGCGTTTTTTAAGAGTTGTGCGCTCTTGATAAACGCTCGTGGGGGGGGGGGGTCCAAACTGGCCGAACGATGCCCGAATGGCCTGAAATCGGACTACATCAAAGGGTGAGTGAATTGTGATGTCGTCGAGTAGATAGAACATCAATCAGACGTGTCGTGTGCCCGCAGTGACCGGGAGAACCGTTCTGGTGTCACAAACGGCCAAAACGGGCGTCTAACGGTCATACTCATAGCGGACGACATCAGATTGACCTGAAATCACAGGACAAAAATCCAATTATTATTCACGACTTGCACACATAGAAGGCACGTCAATCAGACGTGCGGTCTGTGCCGTAGGGCTCATTATGTGTTCTTTAAGGGTTGCACGCGCTTGATAAATGCGTGTGGGGGGGGGGGGGGGTCCAAACGGGACGAACGATGCCTGAATGACCTGAATTCGGACGACATAAAAGGGTGAGTGAATTTTGATGTGTTCGAGCAGACAACAAGACAATCGGACGTTCCGTGTGCCCGCGGTGAGCGGCAACACCGTTCTGGTGTCACAAACGGCCAAAACGGGCGTCTAACGGTCAAACTCATAGCGGACGACATCGGATTGACCTGAAATCACATGACAAGAATCCAATTATTATTCTCGACGTGCACGCGTAGAAGGCACGTCAATCGGACGTGCGGTCTGTGCGGTAGGGCTCATTATGCATTCTTTAAGGGTTGCACGCTCTTGATAAACGCGCGTGGGGGGTCCAAACCGGCCGAACAAAGTCCGAATGGCCTGAAATCGGAAGACATAAATGGGTGAGTGAATTGTGATGTGGTCAAGCAGACAGCACGTCAATTGGACGTGTCGTGTGCCCGCAGTGAGCAGGAACGCCGTTCTGGTGTCATAAACGGCCAAAACTAGTGTCTAACGGTCAAACTCTTAGCGGATGACATCAGATTGACCTGAAATCATAGGACACCAATCCAATTATAATTTGCGACGTGCACGCGCCGACGACACGTCAATCGGACGTGCGGTCTGCGCGGTAGCGATCATTATGCATTCTTTAAGCGTTGCACGCGCTTGATAAACACGCATGGGGGGTCCAAACTGGACGAACGATGTCCAAATGGCATGAAATAAGACGATATCAAAGGGTGAGTGAATTTTGATGTGGTCGAGTAGACGGCACGTCAATCGGACGTGCCGTGTGCCCGCGGTGACTAAGAACGCGGTTCTGGTGTCACAAACGGCCAAAACTGGCGTCTAACGGTCAAACTCTTAGCGGACGAAATTTGATTGACCTGAAATCACATTACAACAATCAAATTATTATTCGCGATGTGAACGTGCAGACGGAATGTCAATCAGACGTGCAGTCTGCGCGGTAGGGCTCATTATGCGTTCTTTAAGCGTTGCGCACGCTTGATAAACGCACGTGGGGGGGGGGGGGGTCCAAACTATCCTAACGATGTCCGAATGGCCTGAAATCGGACAACATAAAAGGGTGAGTGAATTGTGATGTGTTAGAGGAGACGACACGTCAATTGGACGTGTCGTGTGCCCGCAGTGACCGGGAACGCCGTTCTGGTGTCAGAAACGGCCAAAACGGGCGTCTAACGGTCAAACTCATAGCGGACGACATTGGATTTAGCTGAAATCACAGGAAAAAAATCCAATTATTATTCTCAATGTGCACTCATAGACAGCACGTCAATCGGACGAGCAGTCTTCACGGTAGGGCTCATTATGTGTTCTTTAAGAGTTGTGCGCTCTTGATAAACGCGCGTGGGGGGGGGGGGGGGGGGTCCAAACTAGCCGAACGATGTCCGAATGGCCTCAAATCAGACGACGTCAAAGGGTGAGTGAATTGTAATGTGGTCGAGCAGACGACACATCAACCGGACGTGTCGTGTGCCCGCGGTGACCAAGAATGTCGTTCTGGTGTCACAAACGGCCAAAACTGGCGTCTAACGGTCAAACTTTTAGATGACGACATCAGATTGAACTGAAATCACATGAAAAAAATAAAATTATTATTCTCGACGTGCACGCGCAGACGGAACATCAATCATACGTGCGGTCTGTGCGGTAGGGCTCATTATGCATTCTTTAAGAGTTGCACGCTTTTGATAAACGCCTGTGGGGGGGGGGGGGGGTCCAAACCTGCCGAACGATGTCTGAATGGCCTGAAATCGGATGAAATCAAAGGATGAGTGAATTGTGATGTGGTTGAGAAGACGGAACGTCAATCAAACGTGCTGTGTGCTCGCGGTGACCAGGAACGCCGTTCTGGTGTAAAAAAACGACCAAAACGGGCGTCTAACGGTCAAACTCATAGACGACGACATCGAATTGACATGAAATCATAGGAAAACAATCCAATTACTATTCTCAACGTGCACGCGTAGACGGCACGTCAATCGGACATGCGGTCTGTGCGGTAGGTCTCAATATGTGTTCTTTATGAGTTGCGCGCTCTTGATAAACGCGCAGGGGGGGGGGTCCAAACTGGCCGAACGATGTCCAAATGGCCTGAAATCAGACAAAAACAAACGGTGGTTGAATTTTGATGTGGTCGAGTAGACAACACGTCAATCGGCTATGCCGTGTGCCCGTGGTGATCAGGAACGCCGTCCTGGTGTCATAAACGGCCAAAACTGGCGTCTAACGGTCACACTCATAATGGACGACATCAGATTGACCTAAAATCACTGGACAACAATCCAATTATTATTCGCGATGTGCACGTGCAGACGGCACGTCAATCGGACGTGCGGTCTGCACGGTAGGGCTCATTATGTGTTCTTTAAGCGTTGTGCGCGCTTGATAAATGCGCGTGGGGGGTCCAAACTGGATGAACGATGTCCGAATGGCCTGAAATCGGACGACATCAAAGGGTGAGTGAATTGTGATGTGGTCGAGCAGACGGCGCGTCAATCGGACGTGCCCTGTGCCACCGGTGACCGGGAATGCCGTTCTGGTGTCATAAACAGCCAAAACAGATGTCTAATGGTCAAACTCATAGCGAACGACATCGGATTGACCTGAAATCACACGAAAACAATCCAATTATTATTCGAGACGTGCACACATAGACGACACGTCAATCGGACGTGCAATCTGCGTTGTAGGGCTCATTATGCATTCTTTATGAGTTGCGCGCTCATGATAAATGTGCGTGGGGGGTCCAAACAAGCCTAACAATGTCCGAATGGCCTTAAATCGGATGAAATCAAACGGTGAGTGAATTGAAATGTGGTCGAGTAGACGACACGTCAATCGGACATGCCGTGTGCCCACGGTGACCAGGAACGCCGTTCTGGTGTCATAAACGGCCAAAACTGGAGTCTAACGGTCAAACTCTTAGCAGACGACATCATATTGACCTGAAATCACAGGACAACAATCCAATTATTATTCGCGTCGTGCACGCACAGACGGAATGTCAATCGAATGTGCGGTCTACACGGTAGGGCTCATTATGAATTCTGTAAGCGCTGCGCGCGCTTGATAAACGCACGTGGGGGGGGGGGGGGGTCCAAAATGGCCGAACGATGTTCGAATGGCCTAAAATCGGAGGACATCCAAGGGAGAGTTAATTGTGATGTGGTCGAGCAGACGACACGTCAATCGGACGATCCATGTGCCCGCAGTGACCGGGAACGTCGTTCTAGTGTCAAAAACGGCCAAAATGGGCGTCTAACTATCAAAATCACAGTAGAAAACATCGGATTGACATTAAATCACAGGAAAAAAAATCCAATTATTATTCGCGATGTGCCCGCGCAGACGGCAAGTCAATCGGGCGTGCGGTCTGCACGGTAGGGCTCATTATGTGTTTTTTAAGAGTTGTACGCTCTTGATAAAGGCGCGTGGGGGGGGGGGGGGGTCCAAAATGGCCGAACGATGTCCGAATGGCCTGAAATCGGACGACATAAAAGGGTGAGTTAAATTTTATGTGGTCGAGTAGACGACACGTCAATCGGATGTGTCGTGTGCCCGTGGTGACTGGGAACTCCGTTCTGGTGTCAAAAACGGCCAAAACTGGTGTCTAACGGTCAAACTCTTAGCGTACGACATCGGATTGACCTGAAATCATAGGAAATCAATCAAATTATTATTCCTGACTTGCACGCGCAGACATCACGTCAATCGGACTTGCGGTCTGTGTGGTGGGGCTCATTATGCGTTATTTAGACGTTGCGCGCGCTTGATAAACGCGCGTCGGGGGGTCCAAACTGGCCGAACGATTTCCGAATGGCCTAAAATTAGAGTAAATCAAAGGGTGAGTGAACTGTGATGTGGTCGAGTAGACGGAATGTCAATCGGACGTGCCGTGTGCCAGCGGGGACCGGGAACGCCGTTCTGGTGACATAAACGGCCAAAACGGGCGTCTAACGGTCAAACTCATAGCGGACGACATCGGAATGACCTGAAATCACAGGACAAAAATCCAATTATTATCCGCGACGTGCACTCATAGACGGCACGTCAATCGGACGTGCGGTCTGCACGGTAGGGCTCATTATGCGTTTTTTAAGAGTTGCACGCTCTTGATAAACGCGTGTGGGGGGGGGGGGGTCCAAACTGGCCGAACGATGCCTGAATGGCCTGAAATAGGACGACATCAAAGGTTAAGTGAACTCTGATGTGGTCGAGTAGACGGAACGACAATCAAACGTGTCGTGTGCCCGCGGTGACCTAGAACACCGTTCTGGTGTCATAAACGGCCAAAACTGGCATCTAACGGTCAAACTCTTAATGGAGGACATCGTATTGACCTGAAATCATAGGACAAAAATCCCATTATTATTCGTGACGTGAATGCGCAAGATGGAACGTCAATCGGACGTGCAGTATGCATGGTAGGTCCCATTATGCGTTCTTTAAGCGTTGCACGCGCTTGATAAATATATGTGGGGGGGGGGGGGTCCAAACTGGCCGAACGATGTCCGAATGGCCTAAAATAGGATGACATCAAAGGGTGAGTGAATTTTGATGTGGTCGAGAAGGCGGCACGTCAATCATACGTGCCGGGTGCCCACGGTGACCGGGAACACCGTTCGGGTGTCATAAACGGCCAAAACGGGCGTCTAACGGTCAAACACATAGTAGACGACATCAGATTGACCTGAAATTACAGGACAAAAATCCAATTATTATTCATGATGTGCACACATAGACTACACATCAGTCGGATGTAATGCGTTCTATAAGAGTTGCACGCTCTTGATAAATGCACGTGGGGGGGGGGGGTCCAAACTGGCCGAACAATATCTGAATGGAATGAAATCAGACGACATCAAAGGGTGAGTGAATTGTGATGTGGTCGAGCAGACAACACGTCAATCGGACATGTCGTGTGCCCGTGGTGACAGAGAATTCCGTTCTGGTGTCATAAACGACCAAAACTAGCGTCTAACGGTTAAACTCTTAGCGGACGACATCAGATTGACCTAAAATCACAGGACAACAATCCAATTAGAACAATAGAATTATTGATTTTAAATTTATAAAACAGTAATCAAATTTATGAATATTATTTTGAAAATCAAATACTTTAGATCTGTTATAGTAATTTTGAAGTTAAATATTTGTTTTCTAGGATTTATTCGGTACTATGTTTGCTATTCAATTTTTTATGCAGTTATTTGTGATGATGGATGCAGAGCATGGAATATGACAGCTGAGATTTATTTTTTATATTAATGTATAATTGAATTTTTTTTAAAATAAAATAAAATTTAAAAGCGGCCGCCATTTGGTAGCGGCTAAAGCCCATCCCGGCTTGCCTACAGCGTCCACCAAATGGCGGTCGTTGATAGTAACAGCGATGGGGCAAAAGCGGCGGCCGTTTGGTGGCCGCTATAGGCCTTTAGCGACGGCTTTTGGTGGCCGCTAAAGATCATTCTTGTACTACAGTGATATGGCACCAATACCAGTCTACATCCACTAAAAACATCAAAAAGGTTCTTCTGACCTCCTATAAGAATACTCAACACTAGGGGAATGGAATGTCTCTATTTTTCTAGACCCGTGGAAGTGTCTATGTGGGTTTCAACAACATATTGTGAAGCTCTTGGATCCCACAAAGCATATGAAATAGTACTAAATAGAGGGAATGGACCATGTACTTCTCATGGCACCACTGAAACTACTATCTCTATTGTATGAAGCTTCCCACACCCAAACTACATGAACATCAACTATTGACTACATAATCGACCATACCCTAGTCAATGTCCCTGAAGAGAACCTAGAGGTCGGCCTCCTTCGGCACCGTCTGCCCTCGGGGGAGTGGGAACTCTTTGCTCGTGCTGCCGAAAGTGCATGGGTGGAAGATGCTAATTTTGAGGTGGGTGCTCATCCTTCCCACCCCACTGTTCTTCACATGGAAAAGGAACAAATTAAAGTGATGCCCACAACTGGAAAAATGAATGAATCTCAAAACCAAGACCATGGATAAATGATAAGAACCAAGGGATCATAACTAGATCTATTGAGGCCTACACCCCGATGGCCGACTCCTCGAAGGCCCTGATGCAAGACTCCTTCTGATAATGGCCCCCCCATTGATGAACTCAGCTAGATCCCCTCTTATGAAACACCTCCTTGTGTGTGAATCCTCTCCACTACTTCATCCTTATTCTAAACCTCCATGTATGTTGGTAGAGTTAAGAGAGTAATAATAGACGGATGAAATGGCCAGAGTGCCTCCAACAAGTGATTTTCCCACAACTCCTCATCCAAAAAAAGGAAAATAGAAAAATGAATGAGTTCCTTGAAAATAATCCCCAGATCCATCAACATCATAATTAATTTCTATTGGTTGATCAACTAATTCATCTTCTTGGACTTTATCATGGATGTAAATAAATTCGCTCTGAATTCCCTCTCAAAGGCACCCCACGAAATATCAATTTCCTTCTTCTCCCTGAGGTAAAGCATATACCATTGATATGTTGCACCATTCTTCTGGATCAATATCAGAGGAACCCAACACATTGTTGGATCCTGGATCAAGCTAAAATAGATCACCAACTCCAATATATTTCTATAAAGTTCCATCTTTGAGAGGATTTTCTCGTACTTTCCTACAACATGCCACTAGAATTCCAGAAGCAACTTCTATAACTGGTCATCCTCTTCCTATTGATCGGCCCTCTGTTGATCAACCAGATCAACCTACTGGGAACACACTACTCATACTACTCATGGATGAAATCCTGGTGCCATAGATGAAAAGTGAAACATGTAACTCCAATGCACGAGTAAGGTAGAAAATTATTATTCATGTTTGAACTCGTTGTTTATTTAAAATTCCCAAAAAACCAAAGACAGACAAGAATAAAAGTCATTATTATTCATGTACAATTCCTAGGGTCTCTACCCTCCAATCAGTGTAGCCTCATCCAGTCGTTCATTAGGTTTAGTGTCCTTACATCAGATCATGGGTGGACCTAAAATTTCATGTTCTAGTAGGCATTCCCTGACCTAATTCACACATCTAGATTTCCTAACTCTGTTTCCCTACAATCCCATGAAATCCTCACTATACCTAACCCCGAACTCTGTCACGTCACTCAACCATAAACCTCTCATTACATTCTATAAAAATTAACCTTATCAAATATCAAATAAGGGATGAAAAAGTTCTTTGTCCTTCCTTTTTCATTGTGATGGAGAGATAATTACTTATACGTCCAGCCGTTAGTAGGCCCCGAAGTGGCGACTAGCACCAATTGTATAAAATCTCACATAAAAGAAAGGAATTACCCTTTTATAGAACATGTTCAGGAGATAATATGGTAAATCCAAGAAACACCAATTGATGAAGATAAATGTAAATCTAATAATCCAATCCCACAAGCATGTTCCTAAGTGAAACTAATACAATGTAAGAAAACACTCAAAATTAATGTTTCAATAGAAAGGAAACTAAGCAGTAACAACATCAATCTCGATGCCTAAACTAGTAAGGCCGTAAATGATCCTCAATTTCCTCATATAAACCTAAAAATAGTTATACACATATATGGTGTGTGTACGAGTATATTCAGTAGGGAAACTAAAGCTTCCCTAGCACAACTTAGGGAGAATACTAATTCCCCTAAGAGAAAAAAGTAAAGTCTCATGAACCTACCATGGAATACTAACCCATTAACCCTCACCAAGGAAAACTCACCAATGTAACACAATGAATTTAGTGAATTAGTACAAGAATATTGATATTTGGGTACCCTACAACCCATTCCTACATGTTAATTCCTCATTCCTAATGATCCAACGTCTTGATGTTGCCAATCTTCAGACACGAAGTACCACTGCCGCAACCCACTCTTACACACTTGGGCCTCAATCCACACAAAACCAAGCCTATAGAAACCTTTTCCAAAATAACCAATGCCACACCCAAAAAATGTTCCTAAAAAAACACACACCATGCCCGAAAACAAACTGGTCTCATCCTGGAGAAACATGGGAAAACACCCCTAGCCTGTAAACACCTAATCCCCTCGTCCAAAAAAGCATCTCCCAATGGATCGTGGACATTGGTAAACATTAATCTATTACATAAATCCCTGATACCCCTGATTGATATGACCCTAAAGAGGGTACGATGAAAAGAATCCGTATGCAGTCATCGATCATCTCACCGGGACATTGTGAAAGATACCCTTCCACATCAAATGGGGGTGTTCGGTATATTTTGGTAATCAAGGGTGGGGGGAATATAGAAAACAATAGGAACTAGAATATATATATTGGTAATCAAACACTGATCCTGATCTTATGGGTTTCACACAGACTAACAACAGGCCCACACCATCCCTGCTCTGGCAACTACCCATACATGCACAAACCCATGAAAATCAATTCCAAAGCATAAACCCAACCACCATCTGGTTTAGTTTCCATTTATTTATTTAAGGGGATTCAAGTTATATTTTTCCATCACTCCAAGGAAACTAAAAGCCCTAACTAAACCATCAAACAAAAATAATCAAACTATAGTCCAACTGCACAACCACACAAAACTAGACTTGTAGAGACACTACACATGCCTTTTCAAATATTATCAGCTATCATTATTCAATGTAATAATGTCCATTATTTACGTCACAATCTAGCCCTATATCCCACTAAGAAAACAACCCCCAGATATTGTCTCACTGCATAACAATTCCATAACCACACCATTGTTCCACTACTCTATGTCTCTTCATGGACACAACACATCATAAAGGCAGTTCGTCATCTTATAAGTTCATCCCTTACAAAATAAATCAATATCTAAGATGGAGACACCAACACACCCCCATGAATTACCACGCACTACAAGCCCACAGAACCCATACTAGAACACACATTGGATAACAACAACTATAAAACCAAGCGTATTCAAATTTAACTGACAAGTGTTCTTTAATATCCACATTAATATAACTGGGGAGATCAATGTACATGTTTTGATCCTAGTTCATCTGTTTATTTAATTGAGAGTACATGATTAATAAATATTAATGTTGCTACCATTTTTCAGATCACCACATGAAGGATAGGGTATCACCGGTGCACAAGAAACAACCACCAACGGTCGTGATTTTCTAAAGACATACATCCACAATAAATTCATAAAATAATCAAAGATAACAAATAAAATAGGTGATCAACCATCAATTTACACCCTACCCATTATTTTAGTTACGCGAGTAATGTTTTGATTGTGATAAATTCTTGATTAATTTTCCATTCATAAAGAGTATCTAGTTATTCCTTACAATGAACCATTAACATAATAACCCCGCATGTTTCAGAATTAACGAGAAGAAAAAGAAAATCCCGACTAGGATGTTTCATGATCAACGTGACTTCTTATGATACGAATAGTAGAAGGTACAAAATTAAGGAAGAACTCCAAGGATGAGCATGAAGGGATCGAACACGGGTGCACAAATCATATCTGGAGGAAGTCTCTAGGTGCCCAAAGAGAAACAAAAACGAAAAAGGATAAGAGTTTCTTGACTTAAGAATAGTCTAGATCCTAAAATTAGTCAGACCATTTCGTAGTACTTAGATGTCAGATCATGGGTTCACCACATAGCGGGATGGTTTCAAAAGTACGAATTAATTAATATTTAAAAATTCCCAATGAAAATTGTTGATATAGACAAGAGGATGTCTATGAGTTGACAAATTAACATTAAATGGAGAATAAAAAGTAACAGAAAAGAAACTAGGAAAACATAGAAAAACTAGAAATGAGTCATAGTGGGGTGAATCAGTGATGATGAGCCACAGATATAGATCCATCAATGCTGAGCCACTAAAGGGTCAGCTACCATCCCGAAATAATGAGGCCTCAACCATTAGATGCCCTGACCTATCGACATAGAGCAACAAACACCTCGACTTTCCAAAACTGAGCCACAGATTCCACGACCTACCGACGCCCTAACCTACAAACACTGACTCCATCGAATCACTAATGTTGATTCCCCTTAAATCAACGATGCAGAAAACCACAACTCACTGATGCACTTTCATGTTGATGCACTGACATGCCAATTCAATAACATGTTAAATCACTAACATGCTGACACAATTCCAGGCTCCTGGAAAAAATTGAAAATTGGAAAACTCTTGAAATGAGCCACCGACAGCTCCCATAACACCTCAACACCGGATTTTCCTAATGGAAGGGTCAAGGGAAATTCTAGGATCTTACACAACCACTAATAAAGACTAATAACGTTTAAAACCATATCATGGTGTAAGGATGACACTATCATAGTTCCTCTAAAATGATTCAATATAGTGGACATGTTAATCTCATTCGGAAGAGCATACTATCAGTAAACATAGGTCAGTAAAATTTTAGTTGAACTATCACTCGTCAACTTTTTAGAAAAAGGCTTGGATTCTTTTACTGACACATCATGAATCAAACCTCAAGGCCTACAATACCAAAGGCATCCTTGTTCCTTGAATTATTACCCATAGATCTCGTCAAAAACCATATAAATGTGAAACTACCCACCATATGAGGGTCTATGTAATTGAAGAAAAGATCATTCAATCACAAGAGCACTTGTTCAGAAACACCTTAAATGCACATGTGACCTTCCACGAACCATGATCACCACGTCAACATCTCGCATGGAAGCTGAAACATGAAAGTATAGGCATCTTAAAACACCAGAGCCCCTAATTTTTTAATAAATAAAAAAGAAAATTAAGTGTACCAAAATAAAAAAGAACATGGATTAAATAAAGAATCATAAGTTGTATGGGCGCTACCTACTACGAGGTATTATATTACGAAGCATATCCTTTGAACCTATATCATTGTTACAAAAAATAGAAATCACTAAGCTCAAAATACCAATTTTTATTTTATCCATTTAATTTAATCATTTCGATCTCTAAACATTTGAAATATTTTTTTTATAAAAACACAAGTAATATTACATATTAAGGATCATGGGTTTCAAACAATGCTCGTCATCCAAAATAGGAATTCTATAGAAACATTCCTCTTAAAATTTTAACATTTAGCATCATTTGAATTTAATCATGAAATTTCACATCTAAATTCTTTTTAATCATAAGGAGAGCACTGAGGGTTGCATTTATTCAAATCATTTAGGTTCATCAAAATGAATCCATATAATATTTCATTTCACAAATTCAGTTTTCTTTTCATTTATAACCATTTTCAAACACAATATAGTAATACAAGGCTCTGTCACATGGGTGGCCCTCTAGAAATCGATAAGGATCCCATACACTATACCGCTAGCATTTGGATCCCTTTTATGGCATAAAATTTCTATTTAACATTTTAACATTTTAAACCACTTTTCCAATAGATGGAATACACATGTTACTATTTTCCAGATATAAGGCACACATACACATTAAAACAGAAATTGGATACCATCGTAAATACAATCAATAAATTTCCAACTCATGCATCTATTATTAAATTAATACATCTCGAGCATGTCATCATAAACAGTAACATAACACCTTTCTATTGCATAAAAGCATGGAACTACAAAAAACATGCTAATAATGTAATAATCACGGAATATGAAAGCCAATGATTGTTATATTTATAATCGAAACATGCCATATAATGGATAATGCTGAAGAAAATAAAAACATGGAATTCCACCCAAGGAACACAATCAGAAATAGTATACATCCTACTAATGAATCTACATGGAATGTGATATGAATGGAATGTGAATATTTAGGGTCATATGATGAATCATGTAATGAAATTTACATTCTATATCAGGAGATGGAAAATTTTCAAAATTCCAAAAATCAATTAGCTATGAAAAAATACAACAGTTACTAAAGGTGAAATCATATAAACTATAACATCAAACAACATAAAAATTAATTTGTATCCCCGGACACTTTTTTATTTCCCAGACATGGGGTGATAATTACCAAGCACAACTGTTAAATGTGGGTGGAAACATTCATAGTATCCTATCTACCAACCCAAAATAGATAGATAATGGAAAATTAAAGAAAACATGAACCTATATTACTACTTTTTTATGTGCTGACCTGGTTTATCATCAAACTGATAGATGGACCAATCACCACAGAACCTCAAGAGAGCCTCCCCATATGCAAGAGACTGCCGACTAGTAGTGAGGTTCTATGGATAGTCCGTTGGGAGACTATACCCTAATACTAAAAGTGCACAATAGGAATATATAATAAACTCAAACCATAGTGGAAGCAGATGTATAACAATAATCAATTATATAATGAAAATTTTCAATGCCTGTTTATACAATGCATGTACATAGAGGTGATAAATATATGAAAGTAGTAAACCAAATGGCATGTTAGAGATTCCAATACATAAATAACTAAACAACTCTATTTCCCAATGGAGATCTCCATGAGCATCCTGATCTCCCACTTTGTCATTTTTTCCTAACTCTAATCTTAATGTAACATCCACAAGAATGGTTCCACTGTCCTGAAAATAATAAATCCTACTCAGGAACCCCATTGCAATAGCTTCCTATATAGGGAGTGATATATAAATCTCAGTAAGACTGGACCACCAATTGTCAAGAACAATCTGGACAGTGCAATATAAAAATGGTGTGAAGATATAACATGGAAATAACAAAAATTAATAAATAACCAAAAACACATTCATGTTCTGAAGGGACACCTTACAACATTAACTACTTCAGCGCATATCCATAATAAGAGTTTTAACAAGAATCATTCAGTCAAATTTATCCATCGAAAATACATTTCAAAACTTCACTATTATTTATCTATTAAATAATTTATTATCTCCAACGTCCCATAATCTCGTGTACCTCAATACTAAATTTGGAAAGTGCCGGAATTATAATAATTCTCATCCTTTCTGTATTCGATATAATTTAACATGGTTTGGGCCCACATAAATCATTTATTTTATAATTATTTGTTTTCATTCATTTGATGTTGACCACTAAGAATATCACACCAATTCTCATTCGGTGGAGATCGCCATGTCTAACACCCCAATTCTCATTCTGGTGTATATCACCATGTTTGATACCTTACATCTATGCGCATAGAAAACTATTGGGGAGGAAAGGAATTACATGTTCCAAATTCTACATTGGTTTATAACACCATTTCTAGCACCCATATTCTCATTCTTTTACATCTTTTGATAACTATTGGGGAGGAACTCCATCATTAAGTCCCAACAACTAAATTGGTCTAGAATGTCATGTTTAACACCCACATTACAATTCATTAATTAATTAACAAATTAATTAATCAAAGATCAAATACTAATTTCTCAAGAATTATCCACATTCATTCCCTTACAAATAAAACGACGAGTGAAACATATAAAAATATAATTAGTTAACCCCACAATTAACTAATTCCACAATTTTATTAATAAATTCATAAATTATTCAATCTATTAAAAAAAATCTCATTACATAATAAATTATCAATACGATATTATCAAATCCAAATCAAAAATCTTAAAAATTAATTAAAAGTATCAATCATCAAGGATTATAATTAATCCACCGTTAATTATCCCACCAAATCCAATTATAAATCTCATAATTAATACCAAAATTAATTATCTATACTAAAAAATCAATAACATAATTAATTAAAAATTAATTATATAATTTTAAATTTCATCACTTCATAATTAATTTCTCCAATTAATTATCCAAAAAAAATTAAAAAAATCACAAAAATAATTTAAGAATAAAATTATCTCAATTTCAATTTTCAAGGATCATAATTAATTCATAAATTAATTAACATGACTTAGCCAATTCTTTATATCATAATTAATCCCCTGATTAAATATCAAAATTACTACATCAATGATCATAACTAAATCAAAATTAATTATTAAAAATTATCCAACAAAATAATCAAAATTACCACTTAACCCATGCGATTCAATGTGTAAGGGAATCAATATAAAAATACATATTAACAAAATAAAATAACATGTCATCCTAAAAATTATATTTTTATCTTGATGGTAGTGCAAGTCCATTGGATGGGTTTTATGAGGAAAAGTAATTTTGTAATCTTACAAATCATTTAATACTAATAAACCATTCACTGATCATATTCAGGTAAATTAATCATCAACATTAATTTAAAAACTATTGTGTTTTATTAATATTGAAATGTTAAGGAAACTTCCTCAATGAATTTGATGAGATAATTATTTCAAACCATCACTTTCTCACACACACACAACTCAATAATAGTGCACATGCTCTTAGAATTGGTTGCATCACCCAGAAACTATAACTAGCTCCCATAAATAGTGCGGTGAGGATCAACACACCTCTAATAAATTAAATGCAACACAAAATTAACCATAAGATCCTAATTAAATCGGTGGGAAACCAATTATCATGTATATAGCATTACCAAAATATGACGGGGTAGAAACTAATCAAGTTAAACCACCATTAAATCAATGAAATTTTTTGATATATGTACAAATGTGTCCCGAGACATTCTCCTCACCTCAAATAATTGGATGAAAGAAAGAAATAAAATTTATCATGGTACATAGGGTTTCATCCTATCAAATATTGAGATAAGGGGAGCCAAAATACTGGATAAAAATAAGGAAATATGTGTAGAGGGAATTAACTAGACAAGATAGACAACTTCTATAAAGGAACCTCTGTGATTCTCCATGCACAGAGGGAGTCGGGATGAGGGGTGGTGCACCTCACCATGGTAGAATGATCGATGGGGGTTGCACCTCACACTACTCTTCACCTCTCCCAAATTTTCTCTCAATAAAATAAACCCAATTATATTTATTTTATTTAATATAATGATAATAATCATCATCATCATAACAAAAAAACTATTATACTTATTATCATTTAATTCAAACACGTCTCTGATAAACCCCATAACAGCCCCATTACACAACATTTAATTAAAATTTCCCCCAATAAATTTAATAAAATAATATATTCAAATCGTTATTATTTATTTATATTCTTCAAAAAAAAACTATTTAAATCAATTACCCCCCCCCCTCAATGTCGTATAAATAAATCATGTTCTTCAAAATTAAATGAATTCTTCATCCTACATCTTGTCATCATTAAATTAAATTCCATTCACATGGATTTAATTAATTAAAATTCATTCTCATTATCCCATAATTAAACATTCTAAAAAATAATTTTTTAAAATAAAACTCCTAGTGCATCCGTCAATTAAATTATTCTTGACTATGAATTTTATTAATTAAAAACATCATGTCACAAAATTTAAATAAATCCATCTCATTCAAGAATTTTATTAAATAGATTAACCAGAAACCCAAACATGGTTTGCCACATTGTTTGGATCACGCTGTTTAGAAAATTGTGTTCCAACTGTGAGGAACCTCCTATCTAAGGAAACCACATTTAATGGTATTTCCAACACAGTTTTACTAACTGTGCACAGACTGTGTGAGCATCTATGTTTAATACACTGACCGTGCATGGAATGTATTGTATGGTTTGCCTAACCATACAATAACTATTAGTGCACCTTGGTGTCCTAAAATTAATCTGAACAGTTCCCTATAGTAGGCCGCATAGTTTAATAGGTAATGGGACAACCATGCGCTCTAAACAATTGCTTAAAAACCTGACTATTCCTCACCAGATGGTGCTGAATTCCAATCAGCGATTATAGAAACTCTTCAATCCATTTACAAAGACCATTATTAACTAGTTTAAATGATCAAAACTCATGAAACATCATCTATATGATTGGTTTCAATACTGACCAATCCATCAAATGAAAAAGTTAAAAGAAATTTTATTTATACATATTTTAAAAACACTCTACATTACAAAATTGTTCATCTTATAATAGATAAGTGTACCCACTAAAAGTAGGTGTCTGATTCCTCATGAAGAACTCAATAGAATGTTTGTTCCCTCCTTTTCTCATTTGGATGTCCTGTATGATTCATAACCTATGAGTTTTATGTGATAACAACATAATGATTTTATATTCTAGATCCCATAACATTGGGTTTCTAATGAGGACAGTCATTGAATTTTCCATTTCATCCATCATTAACACTGTTCCTTAAGGTTTTATACATTGAATAAAACCATGATGCATACTGTGAGAGACAGTAATCAGAAAGAGAAAACCACATAATTAAGAATCAAATTTCAATTTATGACACTTTATATTTTATACATGGTTATTAATTGTCCATTAAAAAACATTATGATTGTATCATATACAAAGACATATCTATAAGTTTCTTAATAAATAATTATCATCATAATTTCCAATGGATAACTATGCTTTTCCTATGATACCAAATATAATGATCCATTCATTACATATATTGATATTACCTCAAATTTAATGTATATTCATTAAAAAATATTGAAATCCACATTAGGAAACTATAGTAATAGTGTCTTGAAAAACTAAAAAACATAAAAAACATGTTCATAAGACTTCTTCATTGTCTCTCACATATTTCTCCATAACTAGGCCTATTTTTAATGTATCATACAATATACCCTTATTAATGACATGGGGAATGGAAACTTATTAAATGGTGATCTCAGATTCTCCATAATGGTAAACAAGGGAGACATCAATCATATGTTAATCACATTACCAATTAAAATAACATTTGGCAATCATATCATTAATATTAATGATTTTTATAATATTCCTTGGGATAAATCATGCATGTTTTTAAGAATCAACTAATGTTATCAAATTATTCATAAAATGTTACAAGGGATTTTGTGTCACATACATAATTATAAAAATTAATTTCATTTTACTCAAGGATCATTAACCAGACCATCATAATTGAAAATTTTTATTACTGAATTGAGTTTGATTTCCATTCCAGCCTTGTATTACAGAACATTATTTGCATTCTATCCATGTCATGTCTATCTCATGATATATAAATCAATACACAGTGCATTATATTGAGATATAATTCATAACCATATTGTAATGAAATCATTCGTACTTGTGCCACAAATACATAAATCAGTCACCAATTCATAACCCTGTGAATAATATGGGTTTCTAAAACAACATTCCATCATAAAATAATCAATGTAAAACAAAGGGAATTCATAAATATAATTCCATTATAAACACAATACAACCATAGTAACAATTGGTATGGATACATAACCCTTTTTAAATAATGTCATCTTATAAGGAAAATATATTTGATATAACACCTGAATTTAATTATTTATAAAAATATTATTTCTTCATAAAAAAATAATTTTTTTCACCAAACACCATGAAATTAAAAAAGAAATGTTTTTTAAATAAAAAATGCACAAAAATAATGGAGACAACAGATACATAAGGCTTCATGAAAGCATGAAAATCCATAAATTCTATATAATTAAAAAAAATTCATCTCATACATTTTCCGGTAAAGTCAAAATGTACCTTGTACTGAAAAAACAAAATATTCCTTTCATACCATTTAATAACAATTCAAAAATGGAAAAATTGACAATAATAAATTTAGGATGAATATAAATATCATTATATTTTTAGGGAATGTGTATGAAGATGATAAATGTAACCCAGTAAATAGTTATGAATAAAGAATCTCATAAAATATTGAGATTGAAAAACTATCTCCTAGCATAGTTTTGATATCCTTCATATGTATCAAATACTCATGTATATAAATTTAAATATTATGTTGGATTAATGTCGAAGTAGATCATATATGATTAGATTATAATCCATTTTTGAGTAAAATTTTATTATTTATCGTTATTCGGGTATTAACTGCCTTCTGTTCTTATCTATGTTTTGTCAGATAAGTTCATGTCCCACATCATAGTATATTGTTATATCATATATAGAATTATTTTACTATTATATAAATTATATTTATTCATTCCATTCTTTTAAATAATGATTTTTTAATTAAAATAATGTTTACTGAATCACATTGCATATTGGAGATAGTGGGCCATAAGCACGCACGAACAGTGATGTCATTCCCATAACTATTGAATGATATTAAAATAGAAGTAATATAATATCTAGTAGTGTAATTCCCCGAACCTCATTACCCAGAGTCGATTCATTATTTCAATACATTAGCTTGGTTATGAGGAATCATGTCCCGAAAGGCCAATAAGTTTAGAAATTTTGGAAATTAGAATACATCTTTGAACATTACATTATAATTTTTAACATAAAACACAACATAATTAATCCTTCGATAATGTCATTATTACCATTATCTTAACCGTATATATTAATCGTAATATACTTCTATGAATGCATGGAATATAAAACAAATGAAAGGGGTGAGATCAGATGCTCAGTAAGGGTAAATAATTTTGTGGATGATAGAAAACTTTGTGAAAAAATATGTAATAAAAACTGAATACATTTTTATCATTAACATGAAAAAAATATCGAAAAAATAAATCTAACATTTCCATATAAACATGCACATGTATATTCTATGATTCTAATAATCACATGTAATAAATAATATTATAACAGGGGAATGCCTAACGCTGAACATCATAACAACATAGTCAAGGCCTCATGTAAAGATTACATGTAATTTTTTTCACAGTCTTGTGCTGAGACACTAGTTTGTCTCATGAGACCTATTGATGAATCTAGGGGCTATAGAGGGACCTACCAATCACTTACTAAGTCCACTATAGTCCTCATATGATAATGATGAAACATAAGATAAAAATTCGTATTATAACTTGCATACTAAATGTGAACACTTCAACCATAAACCATGAATGTTATAAAAATATCACATTTATAGTAAAAAATATTATAACTGATTCAATAAAATAATTAAGATTTTATTTATAATAAATCAACCTCAATGATGTATAATTTATGAAATAATGTTGAAATAGTTGTTAATAATAAGTAAAACCCTTTGAGAGAAATATCATTTTTTCATGAAATTATATTAAAGTATCACAATTTATAATGGAATATGCTGAAAAGATATTTTATAATGAATGTGCCCCATAACACATTGGAACTTTTTAACGGAATTAACATTTTATAACATTCATGCCCATATAATTAATTCCTTAAAGCCATGTTAAAAACATGTACATTAATGAGAATGATTTAGAAGAATAAATATTGAAAACATTTTGAAAAATGTTTTAGTAAAAGAATATCTTAAAAGAATCATTTTTAAATTTCTTTTATGAAACATGTACAAGGATAATAAATATATCCTAGAAAAAAATTACATCTAAAAAATATCAGATAATAACAAGATTGAGGAATTAACCATTTCCTTGCACATTCCATTGGTCGAGGGTACCTTTAAACTTTAGTATAATTACCATAGTATGTTATTAAATCATAAAAGAACTACATTCATATTTATTATATCATACACGATTCATTAAAAACATTATACTACCCATTTAATAATGATTTCCCTGATTAATTAACATTTTGAGTAAAAATTTCGTTCTTTTTCATACTAGTTTTAACATGTTATTTTTGATCTTGTCATTTAGATCAAGATTTAAATACTTATAGAATATAAAACATGATTTATATCCAATATATATATATAGAATTAAAATATGTATAATATAAAGATATATGAAATGGAAAACAAAATTTCGGTAGATGGTAGGCCGTACGAATGCATAGACATTGTTTCTTCTTTTGTTATATCATATTGAATAGAAGTAAGTGAATGAGATAGATATAAATACACACACACACACAGAGATATATATATAAATATTTCCATTATCATTATTATATCATATATTAAATAATTATTAATAATATGTATTTTTATATTCATCGTTGAATGGTGAATGTGGATATGAATGTCATCATATCGTGGAGGCGGTAATCCAGACATACACCCGAGAAACTATATCATTTCCTTATTGAATAAAAGGTGTGAATTTGGATGTTATATTAATTATACAGAAACATTATCATGTTATTTTCATTATTTATATACTTATTACTCATCATTATATCTATCCAAATAACATATTGTTGAAAAACAAATTACACCACGGCGTGCAGACAGTAAGTCATACATATGTACGTATGGTGACATGTCATTCAAAGGATGGATATAATAATGAATATGGTAGTACCATATTTATAATAACAATACAGTATGTAGAATGTATTGGACTTATTATAATTTTTTAGAGAAAAAAATTGATCAAGTATAATTTTTTTGAATTATCCAACTTTATATGATTATTATGGAATAATTTTTTGAAATATGCATATTTTCATTAAAACATCATGGTTGAAGAAGATATTTTATATGAGAAAGGTAAATACAAAATTAATTTAATGCTCAATTTGAAAACATTAATTATGGGGGATTGATTTTTTAAATATGTTTATATAATATATTTCATTACCCAGAAACATTCCTCAGTAAAATAATTCCCATATTTTTTTAACGATTTTTATTTGTAATATTTAAATTTAATATCATGATTTTTTTTAAATTTAAATAGATGAATTGATTCATATTTATACAGCATTTAAATCAATCTTATCACTTTTTCATTATGTGAAGACAAATTTTTATTGATTATTTGAGAAAATACCCACTTAATAACCTTATTTTATAGTCCATAATGGTATGAAATTCACCCGTGATTTATTGATGATTTAGGAATAATTTCAATAATAAATGAGAGGAACTATTTAAAACATTAAATTTAAAATGAAATTATAGAAAATGCTGAGGCATTGATTTGGAAAACAAATACATGACTACAAATTTATTTAAAAATTTGAAACATATAGGGGGAGAGTAAAAAAACTAGTTCCCATGTCCCTATAACAATATAAAGGATTCATTTTCTAGAGCATCCAATCGTTCTTAGATTTTAGGGTGGAACCCTCTTCCGTTAAGGTGTTAACACCTCCACCATGACATGTTCTATAGAGGTGGAACATGATCCTCATCCATCAAAGAATCAGAGCATTCCTAAATAATGAAGCATATATTAATCATCCAAGAGATATCCCATAATTACATCACTAAGTTGGAGGATAAGATATCTTTAAAGTTAATTTCCAAAAAATTATACACAAAAAGATAGCAATTGTAACAAAAAACATTTGGTTCCATCATGGATTAAATGGGATCATGATATAAGAAGAACCAATTATCCACCTCATTTCTTTGGACATAAATAGGACTCTCAACATCAGAGTAATGAAGAGGAATGTTACAATACTTACTCATATTTTTAGTAGAACATTCATCATATAAATCCTTAACAAAAATTTCATACCAATTTTCCAATAATATAGAATGTTTATGGAATTCATTAAAAATCATTATCCTAAATAACGAATTTGACATTAAATTCATCAACATAAAAATGAGTTATATCACTACTGAATCCAAACATTAGTATATATGGAAAGATTTGAAGTGTATTATCCCATGATTTAATAAGAATGATTATGCTTAATTTAAAACAAAATAAGAAACACTGAATGCAATTAAACTATGAAATATTATTATTTAAACGTGACTGTTATAAAATAGTCATTGAATTAGGAAGTATGGATAATATGAAATAATTCTTGATATATATATATATATATATCCAGATCAATAAATATTAATTGTTATATTTTCATAAATAATCAATCAATTTTTCATAATGCAACATTATTCATCAAAAATATATTTTATTCAACATATATTTTTGATGTTTTTTTATAAAATATTAAAAATAACTTTTTGAACATTTAGCAAGTTTATTTGATAAATTCAATATAATTTTTTAAATAATAATTTATATATTTTCTGATGGGCAATTTTTTTAATTTTTATAAATTTTTTTAATTTTTATATAATAGTTCAAATACAAATTTTTATCAAAAAATGAATTTTATTTTAATTTTTTTATAAATTAATATTATTTTATGGAATATTTTAAAAAAAATAAATATATCATTACGATTTAAAATAATAAAAAATATGGTTCTTGTAAGAAATTTTATACATGGATTTAGTATAAATTCATTTAATTGATAAAAATGTCTTTTTCATTAAACAATTATTTTCATCAATTTTTTTTTGATATAATTATAAATTAAATTCAGCCACATATTTATTTTTATGTATGAATAATTGATTCCATTCTTTTAATTAGGTGGTTCAAATTTTTTAAATAGTTTTCATTTATTTTTATTAATTTGAATATTAACCTTAACAATTATTGTTACCACAACATGACATAAATCTAATAATTAATGGTTATAAATAATATGATATTGAGAATAATATTGAAAATATATCATTACATAATTTTACGATATGATTTTATCATTTTCCTAACAGTCAAATATTTAAGTATATTTTTTTTTAATTTCTGTTAATTATATCCTTCATAATATTTAAATTATGTAAAAGAAAAAAAGTAAAAATTAAGTGTTTAGTAACTATATTATTTTTAATTTGTAAATAAAAGGATGATATATTGGTTATAAATATTAAATTTATTGATATATTATATCACTTCATCATGATATATTTTTTTAGTGAAAAAATAATTACCCTAAATTTTTACACAATATCGACTATGTAAAAATTTAATTAATTGAATAATAAAAAAATTATAGTAAAAACATTTTAAATAAGAAAATATAAGACATATAATGTGATTCAAGAAACTTATACACACATATAAATTTTCTGGGTTGTAAATAATAATTATTTTCAAATTTATTTTCTCATGATGTCATTAACGTCATAGTAATGAGCTGTTCTTAAAATTGAAATTATTGATATTTTAAAATAACTAATATATTATTAAAAGATATTAAATTCACAAAATGAAAATAGAACAATTTTTATAGTGTTTTCTATAATATGATTAACCGTCCTTTTATGGGTGATTTTTCAATTTACAACAACTATCTTGATCCTCAATGTGTAAAAAACATTTTTTTCATAAATATTATTAAAAGGGTTAATGAGGGGATAACAGCTAATGATATGTATATGAAAATATTGAAAAAAATAATAAAATTTAATTTATGATATTATTTCTACCAATCATCATCATGTATTTGAAATATATCGTTATTGCGAATTTTGATGTGATAATTAATTTACTGCAATATAATATTTTGAGAAATTCTAATAGATACCCTCCCATATCTTATAAAAGTAGAATATAATATTTATATTAATTCACACTTGAAACCCCATTTTTATCATCCAAAATATCACCATATCCATTCAATAAATCCCTCTTCAATGTTATGATTCCTTATATAGAGAATTATACCATCATTAGTAGACCTAACTTGATAAGAAAACATGGATGTCCTAAGAAGAGGAATCATTCTTAACGAAGTTTTCCTATATTATATCTTCATTATCCACTGTAAAAAATTCCTAAAATCCTCACATAATACCAAAATTATATTATTCTCTATTTATTTTTTTATGTAAATGGAATAACCTAAATCTGAGACTTCTTCTATTAAGTGGGTAATGAAATAATCATTGGTGTGTATGGCATTTTATGACCTCACAAACCAATGTAGTAAATTTTCCCTTATGATCACACATGAGTTGAATATAATAATTAAACTATAGCTTAAATAATATTTTCCTAAACTTCTAATCATTAATATTTTAAAAAATATCATTTATATTTTTACATTTCTCTTCAAGAAAAAATAATAATATCATTTATGTATATATGTGGACAACCACCTATATGAATCCATATATATTTTTTTTCATGACCAGATAAAAATAAATAAATCTATGTAAGTATGTATAAATTATTATTTATTTATACTATTATTATATTTTTATACGTATTTAAAAATACATTGTTTTTTTCATTATGATCATTGAAAAATTAATATGTTACTCACGCGTACTTTTAGCATACCTTCTCAAGGATTTAAATGTAGTTCATTTTTCATATTAATAATCATTTAATGACATTAATATAATAATTAATGTATATAAAAAATAATTGTTTTATGGTTATTACTATCTATATGATTTAATAATCAGAAGTTTCACCATAGTCAACCAACCAAATACATTTTTTAGTTGTGAACTAAATATCCAAAAAATGTTTGAAAATAATTGTAAACGAATAAAAAATATTATATTATTTGTTCATAAAGAAAATAATTGGAATAATAAACATGGATAAAGTTATCATTAATGATAATAATGAACATGATTTGATTATTATTGATGAAAAAGAACATACCTAACGAGTCAGAATTGATTTAAGGAGTATTAGTTTTATTATATACATTCAAAGATTATTTTTTGAATATATTTTTCATCCATAAAAATCATTAAAATTATATTCTAATTTATATATAAACATAAAATATTTATAAAGGATATATTTAGTTATATTTTTACTTTCAATCATTTTTGTCAAAATTAATAATTTTAATTAATTTTTTGGATTTCTTTACAAATGATAAAACAAATATTCTATTTTATCATATACGACATCAAATACATTTCCCAAATCCATAACTACTATTTGATAATTTTCATCCTCAGTATTATTTCTTTTTTAAATTAATGAAAAAAACTCATTACCTTTTTATTGGTAAATATTTATTGAATTTTTTTAGAAAACATTATTCTGTATTGTTATAGTGTTTTTCGGAAGGGATTAAAAGCAGTTTTCAAGGGTATTTGTCATTATATAGTTGTCAGACATTGTTTTTGAAGGATTGAGCCCTATTATTTCTCATGGGTGATCCTGATATATCTTATACTGTGGGTGTACCAAGATAGCTCTCTAATAAATTAGGCAATGATTATGTTCTCTTGATAATTTTATTTGATATAGCTCATACGAGCATTGTAATTTTCAATGGTTTGTAAGATTCTAGTATGCTAATTTCCAATGGATCATACGTGATATTTTTACACACAGAAATGACTTTTCAGGGAAATATTATTCTTTAAAAATTAAAGATATTTATATTTTGAAAAAAATTGTCATTTTTAGTTAAAATTGTATGATTAAAAGAGAATGGTTTTCATGGGATTTAAGGGTTTTCACTATGCTATCAAATTTATTTATTCTATATACCATTATATGATTTTTTAAATCATATAATGTTTTAAACTATTTTCAATATGATTTTTAAATGGTTATAGTAATGGAATCAGTTAAGTATAATTTCATGAAGATTTACTATAATGATAAACCATGTTTATAAAAAATCATATACATTATCGTAAAAATAGTAACTAATTAAAAATGTAGCCTTCGTATATATTTATATTTGTTTCGATATTGTTGTGAAATATCTCTCTAAATCATATACCAAGGATATATTTTCAAATGTTTTAAAGTGAATTATTGATTTATGTCACTATAATATATAATGTTTATTGTTGGGTCTATGCAATTTGTTTAGGAGTAGTCATTAGATAAATAAAAGGGTTTAGATTATATTTTAATACAATTTGAAGTCCCCTATTACTAAAAAACATTTATTTTAGTGTGAATTTGGTTTATTACCAGAAATTAGAAATTATTTTATGAAACAATATCAATGGATATCGTAGTTTTTATCATCCATATAATAGGGTTTATTATTGTTTTATTGATATTATCACAATAATTGTATTATTTTTATTAAATGAATGGGTCCAGCAAGAACTAGTTTTAATATATATGTGAAGTAAAAATGTGGTGGTTTTTTATGAGCTACATAACGGAATTTGAGAAATATATAAAAATAGTATGATTCGTAGTCAACACTAAAGTGTTTTGATTCACAACATGAACATATGTGTGTTTTAAAATGCATGAAAAAATATAAAAATTAATCTTCATGGATGTTCTATTAAAAACAATCATTGAATTGTGTATAATGAATGTAGGAGTGAGTAACAAAGAAAATATTTTAAAACAAAGAGTGGATTTAATATATGTTATAAAGAAGGGAAAAAATATTCTGTAAATTATAATAGATTTGTTCAGTTGACGAAATAAAGAAGAAAAAAATTATCCACAAGGCATATATATAATTATTTAAATGTGGGGAGTACGAAAACAATGAAAACCTAATTTGAAATAGGAAATATTAAAAACATTATCATAAAGTATGTACAAATTAATAATTATAAATAACTAATAGAAATAATTTGTGAGATGAGGAAACTGAAAATAACATATGAATTGTGAGGAGTAAATATTTTCTAATTTCGTATATTATTGAATCTTGGGACTTCCTTTATATTTATTTAGGAGGGAATAATCATGGAATAAGATAGAAATTAATGGTTACTGCTTTTGAATTAATGGTGACTGATTAGGGTTTTGTTATTCATGTGATATGATTTAGTTGTTGACTTAAGGTATATCATAAGTTCAATATCCTATAATCTAATTATTGAGGTTTTATGTATGTATTTATTTTGGTTTTTAAAGATATTTTTTAGAGATGATTGACTTGGATGATATGTATGTTTCTATTATTTTTATTGTAAAATATTATTTTTGGAATAATTCTATTAACACTATGGGAAATTATTAATGGCATTGGGAACCTTTACTATTTATTATATCATTTATGTTGATTTAAATATATGGTATTAAAATTTGGGATCATATGATATGTCCAAAAATGGTATTGATAAATGATCTGGTAACTATTTGTAAAATAATGATGTTTATTATTTTGGGGATCATTCTTTGGTTGAGGTGTACAAAATATTATGGGATTTTATTTTAAAAATAATGTTTAAATAATATTTTTGTTACATTTTATTGCTGATTTTTGAAAATTAATGTTATTTGCTTCAATGGTAATAATATCTTAGATATTATATGATTATGGAAAATATAATTTTGGTATGTGTCATTATGATTGCTTAATTTTATCAAGAGGTAAATGTAAAATTTTTCATGGAAGAATATGTAATCAATTATAGGATTTCATTATCATTATTAAATATTATGTATATCATTAAAGATATTTATTTACTAAACCATTTATATTTAATACTATCTATTAAAATTAAATTTTGGAGTATAAAATAGTCTTCCTTTATATGAACTTTTTTCTATTTTTGTAATTATAATGAAGTGTGATAACCAATATGGTTTTTGTTAATGTAAAAATACACGATAAATAAAATGTTCATCTTTTTTTTCAATATATAATCCAATGGAAATGGGTATTTGTACATCATGTATAAAAATTTCATTATTAATAATTATATTTTGTAGGAAAAAAAATTGGGGTAGATATTGATGTGAGGAAAGTATATGTAATTTTTTATGTTATATAGAAAATTAATTCCTCAACCATAGAAAAGGAAAATAAAACTAAAATGATATCATTTTTCTTTATATATCATCAAATCATTGGCCTTTTAAGAAATTACATATTTTCCCTGTTGCGATGCTAACCATTATCGTGTCCACGTTCTTTATCACAATATATTAATCATTTGGACTTAGTTGTTACGTCCATGTCAATATTTTCACTGCCCACCTATGATTTTATATTTTTTATGCTATTATGTTTTATCATAGACAACCATTTTACTTCCCTAGACACCATTTAAAATGTTTTTTATAAAACCTTGTTAAAATTTGTGATTTCAATAATGGTAATAAAAAATTACATGCATAGATTGTTGAGATAACTTTTAAAATTAAAATTATTCAATTTAACAATGGGGGTGTAATATCTTAATATTTTAAATAAATATCTATGTTAAAAAAATAATAAATATTCTCCAGTAAGTGTAATTGACCCAAAAAATAGTATAATTTCAATGTGAACATTGAAACCTTGTAGAAAAAGATTATTCCTTGAGATTTTATTGTATAATATTATGTTAAATTATTTTACTTGGCTTTTTAAAAATTTCAAAAATGGAGTACATATTTTGAATTAGTGGGTATAAATTTGTTAAATATTTATTTTTTCTCATTGTTAAATATTAAAAGTAACAAATGTAATATTTGGTACCATGGTATATGGGTAATTGGATGGTCGTTTTACTGAAGGTATGTTTTCGGGGTCCCAAATTATAATTCCCCTAAAAAGTATAGCACCAGTAATGGGTCGATCCATAGGGAACTATGTGGTTAATTTATATTGCTTAATTTAGTTTGTATTTTTGTTTTTAGTGAGTTTGTTGAATTTAGACTCGATTATGATTGGTTGTTTGGGTACAAAAAGAAAAATTGGTTATAAAGCTTCTTTAAAAAAATTAATTACTAAAATTAAAGTAAAGACGAGAAAATTGGATTTGATGAAAATAAAGAGAGAAATGCATTGGGGTTATGGAATTTTGATAAGTTAATTATTAAATCATGTTGCTTGTGAGGCTATGTTGTTCATGATAACCCAACAAACTGGGTTTAATTTGTAATAAATATTCCTTGATCTGGTAAACATTATATATATAATTGAAGAGACTAACTTCATTGTCCGGTTTTTAGTATTTAACAGATCTTTATTGGGCATAGTCCATTTTTAGCTGACGGTTACTTCCAATGGTCATGGAGTTGTTCGTTATTATTCTTCTTTGGAATCCTTGAAAATTCTTCCCTTGGTCCGGTATAGAATATCCAATGATATTATGAAGTGATTTAAGAAGAATAAAAATAGATTAATAAAACAAACACATTCAGAGAAACTTAAATCAAATTATAACTCGTCAGCTTCCACAACCCCAACACACTGGGTGTTTATTTACACATATTGAAAATGATAAATACAGAACTATTGATACCTGATGAAATCATGCTTGGAACATGAAAAGCAAAGTGATTCTTTGGTAGATGGAATAACAGTGGTACGATGACAGAGTGAATTTCCTTTAGAGCCTCAACCCTTTCTCCACAAAATAATACACACACCACACTCTCTGGTCCGGAGGGAAAGGCCTTATTTTATAAAAAAGTAAACTACAGTGCATACATCATAGTACATGCCATGTACTTATTTACAATGGGTTTTCCCCCATTTTCTCCACTGGTGGGTGGATTAACACGCTGTCATTGACAAGGATCACAATGCTGCCTAGTTGGTGAATCTACATGGCATTTTTCGTCTCCATACATGACGTGTAGTCTCAAAATTCGGCCACCAACTTCTTTTAGAAATGCCTACACGGAATGTGTCTATGGAACACGACATGTCTCATTTAAACCGGCCACATGGGCGTGTAGACTCTTCTCGGCCACCTACTGCTTCTAGAACAGTATACACAGAGTGTAATCATAGAACACGGTGTGTACTTCCTTTTGGTTACTTGGCCATGTGTTTGTCCTGGACAACCCATGTATGAACTTGAACGTAAACGGCGTGTATATTAGTACACACCGTGTAGTTAGAAATTTTTTCTTGGTTTTCCTCCCTTTTTTCATTTGGCCAACAACCTTATGAAAATGAACAAGATCACCACAATCAAAGTATTTGTTTTTTAAGAAGTAGGTAATTTCTGAAAAAATGTTCTTATTTTTCTATAGAGTATATGAAAATGTATAAAAAAATTAGGTGTATCAAACACCCCCATAATTATTCATTTTTTTCCATCAATAAAATCTCAACATCTATTTAAAAGAATCAATATTTTAAAAGGAATAACTTTAGATAATCATAAATGTAAATAATATGTGACATTAGAAAATTTCAAAATGAATACAATGAAGTTTCAATCAAGGATATATTCTAATCATGCCTGATGTATAATTAAATTAACTACTTTTATCCTCTTTTAACAAATGTTTCATCCTTTAAAAAATAAGTAAGCCAGTTGACGATTTACATCAACAAAAATATGCTCAACACTCAAGATGTTTTTAAAAAAATTTACGCTCAATCAAAGATATATACAATCTATCCATATGTTTGCAAGAATTCTAGTTTTACACATTCGAAAATTTGATTTACAAATATCATGATGAATTTTCAAATAGTATCCGATGTTTCTATGGAGAATGGATGGTTGGTAATGATATGAAAAATAACCCTAAGGCTTAAAAAAGGAGGATAAATTCATAAATAACAATGCATGATATTCAAAATTAAACGCAATGAAAAAACATCATCAACAAGCTTAATCAAACGATCACATCACCACCATCTCCTTTAGTTGATTAAGAGTAACAAAACAATAAGTGTGTATAAGGCCCCTTTGTTTGTATCATTTTTTTAAATAATATAATGCTTTCTGAATTTCCAAAATAGAGGTTTTGGAACTCTTTTCGCATCAAATGATCAAGAGGCAATCCACCATACTTCATTTCTTGACAATTCATGAATTTATACAATGTGTTTCCAATACCATATTGTGATATCCAATGAATATTCACGGAAAATCATAAAATAATTAGGGTAGGAAGGGAAATATGCTTGTAATATGGCTTCCTATGAAGGCTATTCATTGTCTATGTGGGCTTCACGAATATAAAATTTAGGGTAGGCACAAGATAAAAGGATTAAAAATATTATGCCTCAATAATTTTAATATAATTCAAAAGTTCCTCATGTTTCTAAAAGAGAACATGAATGTTATGGTAGTTATGTATATTCTAATAATCTTTCAAGAAAGAGGGTATTAGAAATATTAGGACAAACGGGTTTGGAATACCTCTCAGGAGTGGGAAAAATAAATAAAGGGATAATCAGGTCATGACTTTCAAAATAGTTGATTAGACTAATTGATGTTCTTATCTAAGGATTTCATATTTGTAATTTTAATTATTTCAGAAATCATTTTAAAATACCTAAGAATAAAAATAAGCAAGCAAGTTTTTTAAATGTTTTCACTTTCACCTTATTTTTTAAAAATATTATTAACCAAAAATGTCTTCACATTTTCAAATATATCTTCTAAAAATGATTTCTCCAAGAATATGAAAAGGGAAAAAACAAAAGAGGTTGAGAGACACCCTCCCCCCATACTGAATATAGCATGTAGTCCACCAAGTGCCCAAAAAGAAAAACAAGTGGAAGATGGGACACAATAGTGGACCTGACTGATGGTAGTTAAGGAAAGAACTAAACTATGAACGAAAAGAAGAAAAATGAAAAAGAATACTCCCCTCATGTCTAGGTATAGGAAAAGAGTATGTGATGTAAAAGTGCATCCCAAAACATGCTAGAGTACCTATGAGAGGGAATGAAAAAGAATACTACAGGAGGGCATAAAAAACACATCCACAAGAGATCACAAATATATATATACAAGGAAATCCATGTGTCCCAAAACAAGTCACAGGGTCGCCTCATAAGAGGCATCATCTAGTACAAAACTAGCCAGAAGATAGGGCTCAAGAGCCGTGGAAGCAAGAGGCTCAGACTCAGCATCGAGAATGCAAGCTAGAGAAGTAGGAGCCGCAGGTACAAAACTCAGTAAAAGAAGCTCGGCAGCCCCCCTAGACTAGAAACAGTGGCAGCGATAGCTATAGTAGAAGTAGATGGACCCTTCGTAGAGGGGAGTATAGAATCCGTGACCAGCGTAGTGAAGGGCGATGGAGCTGCAGTAGAAGGGCTCAGAGCCGAGGCAAAGATAGGTGGCAGAGGTAATGGAATACTCAGATGCTGAACAATAAGTTCCAACAGTAGCTCCATATGACCATGGCAGTAGTTGATACGTACCAAATGTTTCACCATCCCGGCCAAGGAAAGGGAAACGGCGGGATCGACCAATGGTGCGGGGGTAGTGGGGCTGGTGGTGGGACAGAAGAATGAAGTGTAAAAGAAGTGTAGTCAGTTGGAAGGGGGTGGGTGGGGAAAATGTAGGGGGTGAGGAAGGAGGCTTAGGGGAATCAGCTGGGGTTGGAGGGTCAGTGAGTGGCTGGGGTTGAACCTAGGCAAGGATGTAGGCACCCCCTGCTTCCATACCAATCTCATGCGAATAATAATGAGATATTCCATCCACTGGAGAGAACCTAGCAGGTTATATGGTAAAGAAGGATTGAAAACCCCAAGGTGGTGGGCGAGGCAAGTTGTGTAAAACCCACCGTTCAGGTTGCCCAGACGGTCGGTAAACAAAGAATGGAAATAGGGGGAAGGTATGTTTGGGAGGTCCGGTTAGTCCTACCAGATGACAGTGGTAAGGATATCCATGACACCACCGGTCAAGATACCCATATCCTCATGGTGGGGGAATATAATGGTGCTGAAGCACCAGTGGATTAAACAAAGGATGGGGTTAGTGATAAGGGTGCTCTTCTACGAGGTAGGGGCATAGTGGAGGTCAGGCCTAACAATTTATCGCCACATAGCCACAATCTCAGAGCGCACGGGTCTAGTCAGGGTAGAAATAGGGGTGGGGTGATGGGATGGGGGTAGAAACCGCAGCCTCGGAAAAACTCTTTCACTATGAGGGAAAATTGTCAGCCGCCCAGCCAGAACCAAACCACTGCACTGAATCACCTGGTGTCTCCCTGTACTGAGCCCCATTGAACTCGAATAAGGCCACAAACACCAAAAATAAATTGAGAAATACAGGAGTGCGGACCTGGAAAATAGTGAGTAGGGGAGTGTGGCCAAGGACATCCTCCAACTCTCCCCAGATGCCTAGCTATTGAGGAATGGTGTTGTCGAGGTAGTGGCTGCTCAACAGAATCGGATGGAAAGAAAAGAACAGAACCCTATCATGTTCTAGATCACTGACCAAGAACACCATGCAAGTATAGGGAGAACCTGCAGGTCCCAGCCCAGTGTAGGTGAAGCAGTAGAATCTAGCTCTGTGGGTGGATCGGCTGTAGTAGGTGAAGGGTCATTGGATGGGGCGGTCGATGAAGTGCCAGCTGCGGAGGAGGAGATCACAGTTGTAGTGGAAGATGGGGGAGAAGGAAGGATGGTTCTCCGACCAACATAAATGGAGGGAGTGAGGGGTGGAATGGTGGCCAATAGAGGGAGCTCGTATACCGGAGTGTTGGAGTTCAGAGTCGAGTCCGCTGAAAAATGGGCCTCTAGCCCTCAGTGGAAGAGGCTGGATGAATCAACTGGGCAGGATCGTGATTTACCATAACCTAAAAAAGATAGAAAAAGAAAACAAAATAAAAATAAAATAAAAGAAAATAATAAAAAATTGAGAAATATGAAAAATAAAAGTACACGGTGTGTATATCCAAAGTACACGGCGTGTAGTAAAAAATGATCAGCATCCTGTGTTATTTGGATAAACATGCCGAGGGTTAAAAATATTGACCATGTAAAGGTACACGGTGTGTAATAAACATTCACGTCGTGATCATACAAAGTTGACATGGTCGTGTATCACAAATGGAATAGCCACGATTTTATCAGTTTGAAGAATAAAGGACATGCCGTGTATGGGACAGAATGACATGTTCTATATTTGAATAACATGGCAATGTGGGGGCTAGAAATGGGTCCGGCCAAAAGAAATAGCCTACACGGCGTGTACCAAACATACAAATCGTGTATTGGAACATGGGGTGAGAGGTCGTGTCAAGTGCTACACATGAGAGGCCAATTGAAACAATATATATGGCGTGTACCAAACACACATGCCTTGTACATGAAAATGGTGTGTGAGGCGATGTGAAAAAGGTACATAGGCACGATAAGGTAAAGTACACGGTGTGTACCTAACATACACACCGTGCATATTCAAATTGTGAAGCATTTGTGTATCGCCATGTACAAAAGTACACATCATGTGTTCTTCATTTCATGGTCATGTACCGTTGAAGGGGAATGGTCGGCAGATCCAAAAACACAATAAACGCTTCTAAAAAATTGAAATAGATAGTGTAAAAGGGCGTAGCTTGACTGAGGATCACAACGTAAGAAAAATCAGAACTCACAATGAACCAAATCAATGGTTTCGAGAGTGGGGCGTCCAGTTGGTGTTCGGGAGAAGAAACGAGAAGAAAGGGAGGAAAGGGGGAGCCGCACGACACAAGATGAAGCCAGGTGGCCCGTGACTTATAAATCCGTTGTACACGGTGTGTACATCAAGACTACATGTCGTCTATCCCCAGTTTTTTTCCAGACCATGTATCTATAATTATTATTATAAACTATATAATAATTAATATTAAATAATAAAAATAATATAAATGGAAAATAGATACATATACACAAAATTTAAAAATAAAGCTATACACGTAATGTAGTGGTCGAATACACGACATGTGTGTAAAAATTGTAAAAAGTGAAGTACAACATTTGGTCCGGTGCTTGGGGTGAGGTTCAAACCGGTGATCAGCCATTCTGAACGGAAGCCCCAATCCACTCGGTGAAGGATGTACTGCTGCCCATATTTATTATTTATATACAATTATACTATATAGCCTATACACATGGGATGAATGAAATGCACGACGTTTGGTTTTTAATTATAAAAGAGGGGATGAAGCAGTGAGATTAACCGAGTTTGAACCCGGGTCTTTAGGATCTAGGTCCGAGTCTTTCCCAATCTGACAACTTCATCAGAATGAAATTATTTTATAAGAAAAAGTGTTTAAATTAGTAACTAAAAATATGGCACATATGACTTATAATGAAAGACACACCATGTGGTTTTATAAAAAAGGTAAATGATTGAAATGGGGCAGTTTTTAGGATCCGAACCTGGGTCTTTTGGAAACCGAATTTTGATCATAGCCAACTGACTCATCCCAATCATTTTTTTTATTTTAATACATATATATATATATATGTAATTTACTACACAAGCCGTTTAAGAAAAGGATGAATTCCGTGCCGAAGGTTGGTCAGGAGGATTCGAATCGGGGACGACTCAGATAAACTCTAGTGACCTTACCATCGACACCAAAAACATCACTTTTTATTTATCACATACTCTATATATTTATACTATTAGGATTAAAAACTATAAATATAAGTGCACACCATGTATATAAGTGGGAAACATTGTGCATCCTCTAGGTTGCCTCCCAGGATGTGCCTTTGTTTTATGTCATTGGCTCGACTGACATTCCTTTTATTACCTGAGAGGGGTGGTGGAGATTGTTCCCATTGTATATTCCATGTGATGGTAAATTATCAGTTGATGTCCATTCACCATTAACAGTTGACCATCCTCCATTGGAATATCCCCCACTCCATGGGGAAATACTCGTATGACATGGAACGGTCTTGACCACCTCGACCTGAGTTTTCCTGGGAATAGGAGAAGATGAGAGTTGGAGAGGAGTACCCGATCACCGGGATGAAATGTTTCTCGAGAAATCATCTAGTTGTGCATGGATTTTGTCCCCTCCTTGTACAATTTATCGTTCTAATATGCCTCCCTTCTGATTTCATCGAGTTTAGATAGATGGGACTTTCACCTCTCTATAGGTGACTTTAGATCAAAATTTTGGGCCTTTATGACCCAATATACATTGTGTTCCAATTACACTAGTAGATGGTATGGTTTTCCATAGATGAGGAAGAATGGTGACATCCCCAGTGGTGTCTTTAAGGCATTGTGATAGGTCCACAAAGCGTCATGAAGCTTTTTGGACCAGTCTTTTCCTGATGTATTCACTATTTTCTCTAATATTTGTTTGAGCTCACAGTTGGAGTGATCCACCTGTCCGCTTGACTAGGGATGGTATGGTGTACCCATGTGATGCTTTACCACATATTTAGACAACACTCCTTTCATTAATGCATTGTCAAAGTGAGTCCCCCTGTCGTTGATCAACACACAAGGAATGTTTAACCTGCTGAAAATGTGCTTCTTTAGAAAGGTCATGAAAACCACAATTGAGTCGTGTGCCGTAATAGTGGCTTCCACCCAGTTGGAGACGTAATCAATGTAAACGAGGATGTAGGAATTCCTAAAATATGGCAGAAATGGTCCCATGAAGTCGATGCCCCTAACGTCAAAGATCTTGACATCCGAGATGGGGTACTGGGGCATCTCATATCTACATCCCATATTACATGTATGATGTCATAGATCACAACACAAAATGTTGTTTCATGCATCTATATGCATGGTGGGCTAGAAAAACCCAGATTGAAGAATCTTCATTGTGGTATGATCCAGCACATGATTTCCTGTAATGGGTGAGGCATGACAAAATTCCAGGACCCCTTGAACCTCTGTCTCTAGGATGCATCGTTGGATCAACCCATCTACACATAATTAGAATAGGAGTGGGTCTTCCTAGAAGTATTTCATAACATCAGAGAAGAATATTTTCTTCTTCTGGAAGGAGAGATCTAGGTGGAAGGCACCTGTGACTAAATAGATAGCAATATCATCAAACCAGGGCCTAGGGGACTTGATAATTCTAAAGAGATGTTCATCAAGAAAATACTCCCTTATATGTCATTACTCTACCTTATCTAAGTGTGGAAAATCTAGATGGGATTGATGATAATCAACCATATTCTCACTTCCCTTATTATCTCGGATCTATAAATCAAATTCTTGTAAGAGGAGGACTCATCTGATCAATCGGACCTTTGCATCTTTCTTATTTAACAGGTACTTAAGTGTTGGATGGTCAGTATAAACAATAAATTTAGATAGCAGTAGGTAAGAACAAAACCGTTAAAAGGATAATACCATGGCTAGCATGTCCTTCTCTATAGTAGTGTAGTTTAGTTGGGCCTCATTGAGTGTCTTACTCGCATAGTAGATGTGTCGAAAGATTCAGTCCAGTCGCTGACCCAAGACAACTCCCACGGCATAGTCACTGGTATTGCACATTACATCAAATTTTTCCTCCCACTTGGGGGAAATCATCACTGGAGAATCAATTAGTCACTGCCTTAGATGCTCAAAAGATATGATATATCCTTCATAGATTTCAAAAATTGCATCCTTAGTCAGGAGGTTGTTTAGGAGTGGGCTATCATCGAGACATCACGGACAAGTCACCTATAAAAATTTACATGTCCCAGGAATTTGCAGATGGATCTTACAAAATATGGAATGGGAAGTCATGAAATGAATTCTATTTTTGCCGGATCCACATCTATCCCCTTTGCTGAAATTCTGTGGCCAAGGACTATGCCACTTTTCACCATAAAATGACACCTTTCCCTATTGAAAACAAGGTTAGTGTTTTCTCATCGCCCCGTTACTAGATCCAGGTGACGCAAATAGGTGTTAAATGAGTTACCATAAATGGAAAAATCATCCATGAAGATCTGTAGGATTTGTTCCCCCATATTGTGAAAATATCCAACATGCATCGCAGGAATGTGGCGGGAGCATTGCGCATACTGATAGACATCATGTGGTAGGCAAACATACCATATGAGAAAGTGATGGTGCCCTTCTCTTGATCCTCTAGGGAAATGGAGATCTTAATATAGCTTGATTAGCCATCAAGGAAGTAGTAATATTCATGCCCTGCTAGTCTTTCTAGCATCTGATCCATGAATGAGAGGGGAAAATGATCCTTCCTTTTGGCGTCGTTTACCTTCCTATAATCGACAGAGACTCTCCATCCCATGACTGTGCGAGTTGGGAAGAACTCGTTCTTGTCATACAATAAAAAAGTGACACCTCCCTTCTTAGGGACCAATTGAAGGGGACGCACCCCAGGCTATCGGATATTTAGTAAATGATAACTGCATCTAAAATAATGATAACCTATTTCTTTACGACTTCCTTCTTGGGAGGGTTCAGACGCCACTGGGGTTGTCAAGATGGCTTTGCTCCTTCTTCGACTAGCACCTTGTGGGTGCAAATGGTAGGACTGATACCCATCAAATTCACAACATTCCATCCAATTTCCTACTTTCTCTACTTCAAAACTTGTATGAGTGCATCCTCCTACTGCAATGATAGTGTTTCACTAAGTATAATGGGAAAGTGTGATGATCTCCCAAATACCCCTACTTTAAGTAATGTGGGAGAGGCTTCATTTATAGTTTAGGTGCATTGAGAACTGAAGGAACCAGTGGTTGTACTTCTACCCTCTCTAGGATGTCATGAATGAAAGCTCGTTGGCAGTACTGGACTCCCTGGACTTCAAAGAATTTCATGTCCTCTGGCGCTTCATTAGTGGGCATGTCTGAAAAAATGATATCATCTGAAATGGAAGAAGATACCAGATCATCTTCTTGTCTGCTCATTTGATCATCTATGGTAGTCACTGCATAGAATCCCTCATGTTCGGGTAACGATGCTTGTTTGACGGCGTATAGAACATTTTAGGAGGCTCTTTCTTCCCCTACCCGGAAAATCAAATACCCCTGGTGCACGTCGATCAAGACTTTCCTTATGGCCAATAAAGGTCTCCCCTATAAAATAGGTGCCTCTGGATCCTCTTCAATGTCTTGGATAGTAATATCTGTAGGGAGGATCAATATTCCCACCTTCACCAGCACTCCTTCAAGTATCCCTTTGGGATATTTAATGTATTTGTCCTCATGTTGATAGGCGACTAGTGTAGGCTTCAGATCATGGAGTCCAAGCTTTTGGAAAACTCCAAATGGAATGAGGTTGATACTTTCTCCAAAGTCACACAGCGCATTTCCAAATTCAAAGGGTCCAATTGTACATGGAATAGTAAATCTACCTGGATCTAAGAGAATGGGAGGAAGAGAATATTGTACGACTGTGGAGCACTCCTTTGTTAGTGCTATGGTGCCCAAATCCTCCGTCTTCCTTTTATTCGAGAGGACTTCATCATGAATTTTGCATATGTTTGCATTTGTGTTATAGCCTCTTCAATTGGGATATTGATTTATAGATTTCTAAATACTTCCATGAATTTTCCAAATTGGTGATACATCTTCCATTGCTTCATCCACTCTGGAAAAGGTAATGCAGGCTTGAATGGTTTGATGACCTAATTTCCTTTGACTGGATGAGCCTTCGGTGATGGATATTTGGATGAAGAGGGGTCCGAAACTGTACCTTTGTTGTCAATTGGGAGTATAGGTGCATTTGAATGTGATGGTTCTTTGTGATGAAGAATCATTCCAGTTCTTAAGGTGATGGAATGGGCCTCCTCCCTTGGGTTTTTCTCGGTGTTCCCTGGTAATGTACCAGGCTGTCTCTAAGAGAGCTAGATTGCTAACTACCTGATTTAGTTTTCAAGGTTTCGAATAGAATCCTCATGGTTCTGAAATCTGGTTTTAGTAGTTGATATGAATTTGTTTATAAGATCCTCTAACCGTGAGGTATTCTCTTGTTGAAGTTGTTGTGCAGCTGGTGGAGGTGGTTGCTCCCTTGGCTTCTACGGGCGAGGGTTTCGATACCCTTGTTGATGGTAGGATCTATGCTGGATCTGTTTTTTCCTTGGGTATGGGTTCTGATATTGTCACTAACTATAGCCAGGCAGTCACTGGGGTCTAGGATTCTACTACTGTTGGCCCCAGCCGGTGTACTGGTTTTCGCGGCATGCCGGGTTCTGGTATTGTTGATACTGGTTTAAACCTCTATTTTGAGCAACACAACCCACCTCTCTTGTCGAAGGGTCAAATAATGGTCCCAAGAATTATCCCACGATGTGGTGGTTAGCACAGTCACTACATGCTGGATGGTTTACCGCATGGACTTGAGATGCGCCTTAGAGATTCAATGTGTTGATCTTTTTTGATACTGCATCCAACTGGGTAACAATCATGGTTGTAGCATAAATACTATGCATACCTCGTTTTTGGGTCCCCCACCCAAAATTCCACAAGAAGCTATTGGCAGACACATATTCTAGTAATTCGAAAAGATATTTGGGGGACGTTCTCTTTACCATACCTCCAGCAGCTGCATCCACCACAGACTTTTTATTTGTTGTTAGTCCTCCGTAAAAGGGTTGGACTTGCATCTAGAGTGGAAGTCTGTGGTGTGGGAATTTACATAACATTCCATCAAAACGTTCCCATGATTCATACAATGACTCTGTGTCATGTTACTGAATATTGTGGATCTCATTTCGCCAGGTTCCATCTTTGAAGGTGGAAAATATTTGGACAGAAATTCCTGGTCTAGCTCCTCCCAGGTGAGGATAAATCTTGGCGGCAACCCTTTGATCCAGTATTTCACCTTGTCCCATAGATAGAAGGGGAAGAGGCGGGGACGAATAGTGTTCTTAGACACATAATGCTAACAGAATGTATCGCAGATCTCCAAAATTTTGGAGAGATGGGTGTCCGGGTCTTCACTGGGAAGGCCGCTGAATTGAACGGTGTTTTGGATCAAATTCATAATATTAAGCTTGATATCAAAGTGTTGGGCCTATATCCGAGGACAAACGATGCCCGTATCAGCTCTGTGGATCGATTCCATGACGTACTCCATAAGAGTACAATGCGGAGGCGACTACTGAAGGGGCAGATGTTGCATGTATCACTGTTCATATGGGGAAAACTATGGCCTTTAGAAGATCTGATGCAGTTGTGGAAGTTGGCCGTAATCTGGAGGAGGTTGCGGTGGTGGCCTTTGGTAGTTCCTTGGGAGTAATTCCATGAAGTCTCCATGTCCCTGCTCTAGTATACCAGCAGTGGAAGGATGCTGGTCCTAGTATGGGTGTTCAACTGCAACATCAATGGCTTGTTCTCCTTCCTCGTTGTTTTACATGGTTAATGGATTGTGGTTGTGCATTTCCACCAGTGCACGTCGATGACGAGACAATGTCCATTTGATTTCCGGGTCAAGCAGAATATGATCTGATGACTCAGTGCTCCTGGACCGTGTTAGGTGTTTGTTCATGCACCTTTGATCAGGCACAAACACAAAACAAAACCCTGCGTAAATGGGAAAACAAAGGATCAATAGAAATTGGATTAAGAAATAAATTTTGGGGAATTTTTTAAGTTTCTTTTCCACTAAAATTTGATACAAATTTAATTGAAACAAGAATAAAATTACTCTAATTTCCCTGACAAAGGTGCAAATATTTGGATGGTCATTCCACCGAAGGTATTCTTTTGGTGTCCCAAATTATAATTACCATAATAAGTATAACACCAGTAAGGGGTCGATGCACATGGAACAATGCGCTTAATTTTTCTTGCTTAATTTAGTTTCTATTTTTTTAGTGAAGTCTACTGAATATAATGTCAATTTTGATTGGGTTTTTGGGTACAAAAAGAACAATCAGTTGTAAAGCTTCTTTTAACAAATTAATTACTAAATTGAATGTACAGATGAGAAAATTGGTTTTGATGCAAATAAAGATTGATCTGTGTTGGGGATATAAATTTGCGATAAGTTGATTATTAAATAAAGTTTCTTATGAGGTTGTGTTTTTTATTATAACCTAACTCTCTGGGATTAATTAGTAATAAACTGTCCTTGATCCGAGAAACATTATATTTAGAACCGAAGAGACTAAATCCCCGGTCATCTAGTTAGTATTTAACAGATCTTTATTTTGATTAGTCCATTTTGATCTGACAGTAACTTCTAATGGTCAAGGATTTGTTTGTCATTATTCTTCTTTTGAATCCATGAAAATTCTTCCCTTGGTCTGGTATAGAATTTCTAGTGATATTATGAAGTGATTTAAGAAGAATATGAAGAGATTAATAAAACAAACACATTCAAAGAAACTTAATTCAAATTACAACTTCTCAGCTTCCACAAACCCAACATACTGGGTGTTTAGTTATATATATTGAAAATTATTGATATAGAACTATTGATAAATTATGAAATCATGCTTGGAAAATGAAAAATGGAATGATTATTCGGTAGATGGAAGAGCAGTGGTACGACATCAGAGTGACTTTCCTTCTGAGCCTCAACCCTTTCTCCACAAAATACCTCACACACCACACTCTCTAGTCCAGAGGGTAATGCCGAATTTTATAAGAAATTTAAATACATGGCATGTAGCAAAGTACACGTCGTGTACTTATTTTCAAAGTGTTTCCCCCCATATTATCCACTGGTGGGCGGCCTAACACGCCGTCTATGACTTGGAACACGGCACCGCCTGGTTGGTGAATCTACACGACATGTAGTGCCACCATACATGGTGCGTAGTCTCAAAATATGGCCACCAACCGCTTCTTGAAATTCCTACACTACGTGTATTAGCAGAACATGGCGTGTCTCCTTTCACCCGGCCACATGTGCACATAGACTCTTCTCGTCCACCAACTGCTTCTAGAATAGTATGCACAATGTGTAAACATAGAACAAAGTGTGTACATTATTTTGGTTACTTCGGAATGTGTTTTTCCTAGTCAACTCATGTATGAGATTGAACGTACACAGTGTGTATATTAGTACACGCCATGTAGTTGGAAATTTTTGCTCGGTTTTCCTCCTTTTTGTGCATTTGGCCAAAAACCTTCTGAAAATGAACAAGATGACCAAAATCATAGTATTTTTTCTTTAAGAAGTAGGTAATTTCTGAAAACTTGTTCTTATTTTTCAATAGTTAATATGAAAATGTACACACAAATTCGGTGTATTAGAAATTAGGTAATTAATGAGATAAATAAGAAAATGAAGACAATAAAATAATCAATTTAAATAATGAAATATTAATGGAGGAGCCTATTTTGTACATGCTCTTCCAACATATAGTTATATATCATCTTTACACATGGTTGAGATTAGGAAAATTATAAAATTTATTATAAGGTGATACCATTACCAAAAAATAATGGCTCTTATATTTTCAAAATAAATCCACATTACAAATGTCTATAGTGAAGAAATTTACACATGTCCCTTAACATAAATTAAAATATCGCTAATAATTTGATTGGACCACTATGAATAATTTCTATTAGATCCATTATAGGTAAGACTATATTCCATAGATTTTTCATCCATACAGACAAGATTGATAACAAACTCAATTGATGATAGGTAATTTAAGTAAAAAATTCATTAAGAAGTTAATATCAACAAAAGATGCTCATAGCCTACTCTGATGGCCTAAACAATTATATGAGTATCACATTCAATAAAAATGTTATTGTAAACAAAAATCTTATAGTAATAAATGGAAAAAATGATGCCCACAATTTTATCATCAAGATAAGAATGAAATTTATAATAATTAAAAATACATAATAAAAATAACCATTAGTAAATCAGAAAATATAACCATTACCTAAAGAACCCAGATTAACTCTTCAAGTGAAATGGTTGTTAATCTTAATATATCCGACAAATTAAGATTTCCTTGAAACATAAAGGATTCCAATAGGAGAAAATTTCACACAAATAACAAGCCACATGAAGACCGAATGATCATGAATTGAATTATAAAAAAATCACTTTTAGGAGGGATTGGAATTTTTTTAACCCAACTGATAACTGAGATAAAAAATATTTTCATGAAAATTTGTCCGATAATGAATCCACTTATCTTGATCACGAGTAATAATCAAGAACTTATCATCTGTAAAAACAAAAAATAGGTTAAGATGAGGAGGGTAGAGGGTTAATCCCAACTAACTATTGAATAGATCATGGGTTGAAGACAACCTATGAAGATTATTCTGAAATAATTCTAAAATAAAACACCATATATATGATCAAGTGGCATAGTTAAAAAAGGGATTACTGATTTTATCCCTCCATTTATTGAAAATATGTCATGAACATTAAAGTGAGATACCACATGAATAAATAAAATTATTACTCACAAGATTCCCATGTGCCAAATTCTAGACAATAAATGAATGTAATGGAAGAATAAAATCACATTGTTATTTATAGAGACACTATATTTCAACAAAAGAAACCAAAATACACATAAAAAACATTTTTGAAGTGAGAATACAACTTACAGAAGGTTCCGACATAAAAAATTATCCAATTGAGAGAGAAACTAATAGTGCCCCATGGATTTTATATTATCTGAAAAAGAATAACGATTATTCAACTACAGATAAATATATTAGGTGATATCCGGGCTTAAATAATCACACATTAGGGAATCGATAAAAGGATCACCAGTCTTTTTCCATTCCAGATATTAATGTATGGTCCACTATAGAGAAAAAAACTAGAAATAAATTCAATAGTATAACCTATATATTTGATCATAGTCCAAATCAAGGAGGTTATGTGAGGAAAATTATAATTTTAGATATTTTAAAAAAATATATATTGTAGAAAAAAAGATCATTGGATTTAATAGTTAAAAAAATCCACATAAAATTTACTTGAAAATAATTATTGAAAAGCATAATACATTAAATACCCCAGCCCCCAGATTTGTTCAAAAAACAACAATTTTTCAAAGAAACTATGGTAAACTCTTTTCAATAATAGTACATCTCTATATAAAAATTTTAATATAATTATTTCATTCCCAATAAGAGGAATAGTCTATTCATAAACCATAAATTAATAAAATACATGGATGTGATAGAAGACTTCACCAAAAAAATACGTCTAGCCAGGAATAGATATTTACCCTTATAAGAAGTAAGCTTCCTTTTGATCTGACTGATTATACCAAGAAAATAAAATTGTCAATGGTATTCCTCATAACATAGGAACACCAAGAAAAAAATGTATTACCCCTCAAAAATAACCAATTGAAAATTAATCTCAATCCTCCTGGAAGCTGAAAATCCCATACCAATGTAGTAAAAAGACATAATATAGTTAACCACCTATCCTGAAACCCCATCATAATTTCAAAATTATTTCATTATTTTTATGAAAATTTTAATATCCCATGAGTGGTGGGGATAATTTCATATACATAATGAATTTTTGATGGATCAGAAATACCCCATCCATCACTATTGGTATTAAACATCCCATTACCATCCATAATAGGAAAAAACTACGTATATAATACTCAACAATAGAATAAATAATAGAATACATGAGATCAACATGTATGAACCCTCATTAAAATACATCATATCCTTCAGAGGAACCATTAATAAGAAAATCAATGATATGAACCTAAAATGATTTTGATCCAATTGATGAAGACACATTCCAAAACAAAATATTAAAGGATCTTATAGTCGATATTACAATAAATTTTATCTAAATACTTCTTAATATATATTTTATGGGTAATTTTATCCCTATAACAGGATTCATAAGAAGATGAACACATTTAGAGGTAGTAATAAGGATGTCTTGAATCATCATTCCTTTGATGATGTTATACAGATTTGGGGAAATAATTTTATTTTAGTTAAAGTCCTACCTTCTTGATATAACCTTCTTAATAACTTTATTGTTAGTGTTGACAAAAGAAACCATTCTGAAAAGGTGAATATCATTTTCATTATCATCTTTAGTAACAAGATAAGGGTAATAATTATTCAACCTATGAGGGAGGGAACCACCTATAAATAAATGAAGAATATGCATGAATTCCTATAATTGATTGATGTCTAAATAAGATTTAAGGAAACAATTACTGAATCCATCTAGACTAGATGAGATTTATGAGATGAGACAAAAACCATCCTTCTTAATCATTGAATCCAATAAAAAGTAAATGGGCCTAGAATTACACTATTGAGTAAAAAATATGGAATAATACCTTCCATAGGTTGATATATGATAGATGAACTATTAAAGAGATCCTTATAATAATAGACCATTTGGTCATAAATATCATAACAATTATCTAAAATCTAATCATCCATTTTATGCAATAATATCGCCATGTAAATCGTTCTTTCACTTTGAAGGGAATTAAATAACATTGACTATTTTCCCCCATTTTTTAAAACAAATCATTAAAATTATCCATATACATAGAATATTTGATACTAAAAACAATTTTACTTATTGTAGATAAAAAATTCATTAACATTTACATCAGATAAATAATTTCATGTGATATGGTATTGAATATGATTAAAGGAGACCTCATTGGGGGAAATATATACATCAACAGAACTAAACGCATCCTTTCTCCATGATTTCTATATTATTTTAAACTATTTATTTTAATGAATGTAATCATGATCATCATTACTAAATTCAATAGAAGTCAAGGAATCATGAATTTTTTTTTACCACAATCTGGAAGTTTCTCCCATGAATTATTCACCATGAAGTGAAAAGAAGCATTATAAACCATGGACACAAAATCAACCAAAATTTTGTGTTGAACTTAGTTAATACTTGACATTTTCAAACCAGATATAGAGTCCCTGATATCAAGAACAACATAATTTTAAAAATCCCTATCGTGTTTTCTATCTTCCATACCATTGATGTGTTCATATAGCAAGTATACTTATCTCCATCTAAGTTGATATCAATAAATATATTGAAATAAATATAAGCTTTGATCTCTTTAGAAGTGGTTGAATTAGCCACATCACCCAATTTCACAACACGATTGAAAATATTGTTAAAATCACCATTGATGGTCCATAGACTAGAAATGATGTTTTAAAGGAATAAATTTTTAACTATAATCTCTAACAATATAGATAGCTATTAAAAGATAAATCATGAATCAATAATGAAACGTTCCCGTATATGTAAAATAGAAAGCGATATTCCATCCAATTGAAGTAACAAGAGAGGGTATAATCAATGAGGAATGATCCAATCCCCATAAATTGATAAAATTAGTTAAAAAATTATTAGTATCCAATAAATGAAAACACATGGGTTCTAGAAATGAATATCTATAAGAGTAGATAGTATTAAGATCATACAACCCATTTGAATAGATTTATGTTATTGAAAATGAATCCTAAGAGAACTGATGGTCTCATTTTTGGATAGCCCTTGGTTCATCCAAAAGAGAGATGTCGTTAGGACATAAATTTGTGGTTATCCCCCCTCCATTATATTTACCACCTACCTTAACCATGAAAAACTTAGAAGGAATTCCTACCATCCTTTTGGGAATTGGGGTGTTATGAACTAACTAACGGATATCAACAAAATCAATAAAATTATCATTATCTCCATAATCTAGTGGAGCATGTTGGATTTCAGAGTTGTAGGAGACATAATCCATATACAAAGGTATTGAATCATCCATAATTAATGATCCATTTGTGGTACATTCTTTATTATAGGTAATGGATCCTATATTTCGAAATCCCTAGCCAAATAACATATAGAAATAGATTTACACAAAGAAGAAGAGTTCTTCAAATCCACAAGGCAATCCAAGACCTCAAAGGTGGTTGGGGATGTAATAAAATGGGCATTATCAATGGCATAATGATCCACATTAGCATGTTCAATTCAAAAACGAAATTATACAAGTGAAAAAGACACACATGATTGTAGTTTATGTTGACATCTATAGTGATAGGGTCTTTAACTACATGTTTAGGCTCACATGAATAATTATCAAGAGAATTGTGTTAAATTAATGAAAAATAATGTTTGTATCTGAATAATACTCACAGATGTTTTGTTCTTTATGAAAAACATAGAATCGTTATTTTTACGAGCTAAATAGATCAACTCTCTATGAAGATTCATGACCGAATTACTGATTTTCGATGAAAAATAATTGAAAAATATATATTCTAAAAAATAAATTTGAATCATATAAACCATTTAATAAATGTGTTGAGAGATTTCTTATCAAATTACATGCTCTTATAAACCAATTATATAAGGCCCCAGCCTTAAACCTTACTTAATCTTGAGTGATTTCAAGCAAACACATTGAGGATCATTTCAGTTTTAGAGTTTTAGAGAATTAGATCATAAATCATGCATTACATTCCACATTTAAACAAAGTGGTTAAATAAAATATAGTATTCATTTTTTCCCATCAATGGAATCATATTTAAAATAAAACATGGATTCTTTCTTGACACTTCCTTGACACTATCATCAAATCATGTACCTTTATATTGACCTATGAAAAACATTTCAATAACATGGCATGAGCATAAAAATATTAGTAAGGGATATAAAAATTCATAAAGAAAACATTATTACATGTATACATAAGAATATATGAAATCATACTTTACTCATAAAACACAAGCACGTTGACATACCTCATGAAATCATAATATTTATGAATAAATCATAGAAATCATAATGCATAAATGTATCTTGAGGCATTCATAACATTCTTATGTAGGCAGTAACCCACATGGTTACGTTTGGAATACCCATCATCGTATATTCCCTAAATCTCTTCGGAGAAACCTTACCATTTAACCCCTTCGCATTACCCAATGCATTGGAGAGCTATATCGAGCTCACCCTCCCTTAGTTTATCACGGAACCACCCGATTTCAAAAACATTTCCCAAGAACCATAACATAATTGTATGACATAAAACATGAATAAAGGAAACATAACATTCCCACATTTAAATAACAATATCTCATTTTAAGATATTGAAATATTGAATCCATTTTAAAAACCATTTTCAAAACCATTTAAAACATTTAATAATGAGATTTTTGAATCATAGTGTCCCATACCACATTGAAGCTTTTAACATATTAAACCATTAATATCCATATAAAAAAATCCTTAAAACCATTTTTAAAACATGGATATTAATGATAAATACTTGTAATAATAAATCATTAAAACATTTAAAACGATATTTTAGTTAAAGGGTTTTTAACGAAATATGAGACACTAGAATACAATAATTGAGGAATAACATTTAATCAGAACTTTATAATATCATAAGAATAAAGGTATTCATGATATAATATGTCAATGGATAGTATATACACCATATAAGAGGGAATTGGTGCATATCAAAAATGAAGTCTCAATGGAAACGTAAATTGAGATGAAATCCCTTAAAAAGATGGTATCCTTAAATTAAGGATAAATCAATCTCATAATTATGTGTGAAAAATATAACTACACCCAATATAAGTGGATATGAAGTGTAAAAAAATCAAAGGTTATTCGAACTTATTCAACAGATGACATATTCAATAACTACATGTTGAACCCAATGAAATCGAAATTGGGTTAAGAAGTTCCCTTGGTAAAATTCGACAGCCTAACGACGTCACTTTAAAATTCAGAAAATGAGTTGATGAGAAAAAATGGTATCTCGTCACTTGGAAATAAATTTTACATCAATAAGATTATATAAGAACATATCTCAACATAATAAGATGTAAATTAAAAGTCCTAACAAAAATAAGTCTTTTAAAAAAGATGAGGGTGAAAGGTTCCCTTACCAACTTGGGTAACTTTCGAAACGTACACCAAATGAAAGAAGGACTATACAACATTGATGTAAATACTCATAAATGAATGTATATTACAAAGAGTATAATAATGGTCAGTACATACACCATTCAAAAAAAATGGTGGCAAATGTAGCATAAATCTCACTGGAATAAAAGTGAGATGAAAAATCCCTTACGAAAACTCGGCAGCCTAACGGTGCCACATAAAACTTCCAAAAAGGGATTTATGAGATCAAATAGGGTCTCTCATAATATGAAGAAAAAATTACATAATTAGGAATATAAAATAACATCCCCAAACATAAGAAATATTATCTTAAAAGAAATGACATAAAAGAGAGTACTTAAAAAGAAAGAGAGAGGTTGGATCCCTTACCTCAAGTCCGACTTGTCTTGTTCGTTTCATTATATTCCAGAATAATAAAAGTTGGTCATTTCACAATTTCTTACGGTCCTCCTTTAATTATTATTATTCATTTCATATCACATATTACAATGTTATAATAATTGGTTAATAATGTGAGTTCATATCAGACGTTTTTGTCGATGTTTGGTACATGAGTCAAAAATGAACTTGTTTGAAAATGATTGTCCATGTAGTTATAATTAAATCATCTCCAGAATAGTATTAATGATTTAAATATCATATATATCCAGTACGTATCCATTTCATACTATTACATAACATTTGGAGATTAAAAAATGAAATGCACCGTTCATGGAGACGGTAGGCCGTATGTTCGCATGAACGCTACTTTCATTTCTATTTCTTACTTAATGGATTGAAATAATAATGATAAAAAGAAATATTATAATTCTAGTATAATACCACATATAATATCATTAATTCTATCCTTTATATGTCCCTCATAATGCATTAACGAATCAAATCATTTTGAGGGGGCGGTAGTCTGCACTTCCTAAAATGATGATATCGCGTTTACCCATAATGGAAACCCTAAGGGTATGACATAAAGGAAAAATACAGAAGCATAAGGAATCCATAAAAATATTATATATCATATATAAATATAGTTACATCTTAATGTCCACCTTTGAAGGTGTCAAAAGAATATTGAACAATCATCGTTTCGTGAGGCAGAAATTCGTCATCCACGTAAACAGTATTCTCTTTAACAATTAGATGTAGGTGTCTGTATGTGTAGCTCGAATCCATCTTATAAAAACATCCTAGTATATGTAAGATACTGGTGTTGTTACAAATTAAATTAATAAAAAGAGTTTAGGGGGGTTGGAGAAGCAAAATAAAACAAAAGAGCATTAGAGAGGACTTTACCTTTGAATTGGGTAACTCCTCTTGGTTTGAACCAAAAGGGTTTCTTGAAGAGATTTATGCCTATGGTAAGGCTTCTAGGATGAATAGAGATTTGTTGAGAGAAAATATTATCAGAGATTGGCTGATCCAATGCCTTGAGAGGTGTGGGTAAGTAGGTAGAGGTGGGGGCCTTTTATAAGAGGAAAGGAGGGGCACTCCTGGAATGGTATAAAATGTAATTTTACTTTCAAATGAGTTTCAGATTTTAAAGGTCCCACATTGATGTATTTCGAGGATAAGGTGATAAGGGTTCGAAATACACCCATCCAAAAGGTTTTTGACATGTTTAGGACTATGATTTTATATTATATTTTCATTTTATTTAAATCGTTAAATAATGAGGTAATCACTGCATCATCGTGGTCTCATATATAATTTAACTTATTTAATGTCTAAAAATTATAAAAATAAAACTATGATATAGGAAATATTTTTAACTTTACAATGAATATTTAGAGTCCAAGAGATCATTTATTTAGACAAAATTAAAAATGTTTTACTCAGGTGATACATTCTTTGTTATATTTACGTTCTTTAAAAAAAATAAAAAGACTAAATGTCATTATCTCAGAAAAGTGATTCCATGGGGTCCCCAAGTTTGGCACAAGACATTCCATGGTCAGACATGACACAACTAGTAGTATTAGGACACATGTTGGTGTCATTTTATTATTATTATGATATTATTTTATTATCCTTAACTACCTGATTACGAATTAATCAAGATAATTAACGATAATTACCATCGTTACTATTCACAAAGTCAAAAAAAGAGAGTCTTAATTACATAATTTGGACCTTATGATTACAAATATTCAATCCATTTTACCAAATTCCAAACACATATATTGCAATAATTAATTTAAAAGTAATTCCCGTTGTCAAAACAAATTGTGGGTTTTTTTTGATACAATATCTATGAAAAGTTTAGCATTAGTTTATGCACAATTTCAAAGTGAAATTAATTATAATGACCAATATTGGATTAAATTTTAAAAATATATAATAATTATACTTAAAACCAATTAAAAAGATAATCTATCAATAAATTTAAATTAGATGAAAATGTAGTTTTGATGTAAAATGCAATATTTTTCACTAGTCATTAAAAAGAATGAACATTGTCAGAAACATACCAAAAATTTAACCAAATTAAATTTCAATATCCCAGTCGTAAAGAATAAGTTTATTATGACAAATATAGCTTATAAAACTGTCAAAAGTTTTATTTAAAGAAGGTTCTCCATCAAAAGGCGGTAAAACTATCTTTTAAAAATATTAGAGTATTTATTTTTTAAAATTGGATTCATTTGGATTTTATGCCTCTAACATATATTCGACAAATTTAAAAATATTTGACAAACATATGTAATAATTTTGTAGTTATTTATTTTCTTTCCCTCCATTACAATAGCTAGCCGTTAACTGTTATTATATTATTATATTATTAGTGTGCAACGTAAGATTTCAAAGAAACTCGTTATTTCATATAGGGTACGCCATTGAGCATAGCATTCCCTTTAAAGTAGTATTAAAATTTTATTCACAAATATTTATAAACATTAGAATGTAATATTATTTATTTTCTTGGGAAGTTACCCACTTCCCCGTTTTGGGAATTGCGTCCTCGCAATTTCAAAATTGGGCTTGGAAACATCATTGAAAGTCCCACATCGGAACAAGATTCAGTAAAACTAACACTTTAAAAAATGGGGGAGAAGTACAATGGTCACCCTAGTTAACCCATAATAGGATTACAAGTTTGAAAATATGGATATGGAGGAAAAAAGGGTCATGTTCTGATGGAAAGTGATAGTAAACATGTCAAGGAGAAAGCTAACCACAAGAAAATCACAAACTTGTGATGGGTTAAACGGTATTCGATTCCCCAGTAGGAAAAGTTAACCAACTACATATTTGGTTTAAGTTACTCTTAATTGGGGAATTAATTTTTTAGCTTAAATAAATCATAATGAAACATACTTACTTGTCATTTAGACTTTAATCTTTTACTAGATTCCTTAATAAAACTCATATTTTCTCCAGAAGACGAGTATTTAGGAAGAACTATACGCATTAAGAGTACTATAATAAACTTCTTGAGAATCACCTAATCCACAAAAGAAAACTATATATATCCCATGTCATTAGATATAAACCAAAACCAAACCAAAAATTTTAGTACGAGATCAGATAATACCCAAAAAGGATAATTTTTTTACAAAAATAAAAACTACTCCTATTCTCTAAAATTTGTCAAAAAAACCCAATGTTCAACAAAGACCATTCAATAAAAATCTATCCATTAAATTATTCGAAGTAAACCCAACTAATATTGAAACCCAAATATTTTAAGGATTTAATCACATAGTCTCCCATGGTACAAATTAACAATTATCTCCAAATAACATAAGTTGCTCTTAAAGTCTCATACTGAAAAATATTTAACCTAATCACATATCCTCTATGATAGGTTAATAATTTACATAGACAGCCCAAAATAAACTTACTCTTATTTCATTAAATCATCTAACTAAAAATAATAATTCAAACTAACTAGGTACTTCACGTAGTACAGTGGTAGGCGATAAATACCAGTTGCACATTGGGTGTGGGTTCGATTCCCGTAGCTTCATCTGACGCGACGGGTTGTCACACGGTCTGTGTGTTGTCCTTTTTCCAAAACTATATAATTCTTAAAAAATCCCCCCAAAAAGAGATAAAATCTTTAAAAATAACCATAACATATTTTAACCTCAATTTTACCTCTTGCCTTTCATCTTCTATCATAACTTTTAGTAACCCATAATTACCTCAAAAGTAAGGATCATATAAACCCAAATGGTTAACTTTATAATTACCACATTAACTTCCACATCGAGTTGGTTCTCTCGTTCAAGAGGCATTAAAGAACTCACCAAGGTTCAAGAGGTTGATCATGACTCTTGATAGTTGGTTTAGAATAACCACGAGATTTCTCATTGAATTCCCCATTTCAGCCAATCTCTTAATCAGAGAACCACCACAGTTTCCTTCCAACCCATTGTCACATTGGTGCCAACTATATCAATCCAATTACTAAAACCAAAATGGTCAGTGTTAGTATATCAACAAGATCATCACGTACTAAAGAAGAAGATAAACACTAAGATATACCTATCCAAGTTATCTCAAACACATTCCATCCTTCAAAAATAACAATGAATCTATCCAATATAATAACCATCGTGGTCATACACAAATTTTCACATATACAAAAACAACACTCTAACCTCTAATGTTTTCTAAACCGATATCTGATACCAACTATAAGGCCCCAGCCTTAAACCTTACTTAATCTTGAGTTATTTCAAGAAAAAACATTGACGATCTTTTCAGGGTGGGAGTTTTAGAGAATTAGATCATAAATAATCCATTACATTCCACATTTAAACAAAGTGGTTACATAAAATATAGTATTCATTTTTCCCCATCAAAAGAAACATATTTAAAATAAAACATGGATTCTTTCTTGACACTTCCTTGACACTATAATCATATCATGTACCTTTCCCTTGACCTGTCAAAAACATTTCAAAAACTTGGGATGAGCATAAAAACATCGGTAATAGAAATAAAAATTTGGAAAGGAATCATTACTCCATGTATACATATGAATCGATGAAATGATACTTTACTCATAAAACATAAGCATGTTAACATACCTCATGAAATTATATGATTTGTGAATAACTCAAAGAAATTATAAGACATACAGGTAACTTGAGGCATTCATAACATTCTTACATAGAGGGTTACCCTCATGGTTACGTTTGGAATAACCATCACAGTATATTCCATAAATCTATTTGGAGAAACCTTAGGGTTTAACCTCTTCGCGTTAACCAATGCATTGGAGAGCTATATCGGGCTCACCCGCCCTTAGTTTATCACGGAACCACCCGATTTCATAAACAATTCCCAAGAACAATAACATAATCGTATCACATAAAACATGAATAAATGAAAAATAACATTCCCACATTGCAATAACAATATATCATTTTATGATATTGAAATAATGAATCCATTCTAAAAACCATTTTCAAAACCATTTAAAACATTTAATAAAGATATTTTTGAATCAAAGTGTCCCATACCACATTGAAGAATTTGACATTTTAAACACTTAATATCCATATAAATAAATACTTATACCCATTTTGAAAACATGGATATTAATGATAAATACTTATAATCATAAATAATTAAAGCATTTAAAATGATATTTTAGTTAAAGTGTTTTTTTAACAAAATGAGAGACAATTGAATACAATAATTGAGGAATAACATTTAATCAGAACATTATAATACCATGAGATTTAAGGGATTAATGATATAATATGTCAAAGGATAGCATATAAACCATATAAGAGGGAATTGGTGCATTTCAAAAATGAAGTCTCAATGGAAACATAAATTGAGATGAAATACCATATAAAGATGGTATCCTTAAATTAAGGATAAATCAATCTCATAATTATGTGTGACAAATATAAATACACCAAATATAAGTGGATATTAAGTGTAAAACAATAATGGTCACTCAAACATATTCAAATGATGACATATTCAATAACTACATGTTGAACCCAAAGAAATCGAAATTGGGTTAAGAAGTTCCCTTGGTAAAATTCGACAGCCTAACGTCGTCACTTTAAAATTCAAAAAACGAGTTGATGAGACAAAAATGGCATCTAATTAGATGGAAATAAATTTTACATCAATAAGGATATATAAGAACATATCCCAAAACAATAATATGTAAATTAAAAGACCTAACAAAAACAAAGTCTTTTAAAAAGATGAGGGGGAAAGGTTCCCTTACCGACTTGGGTATCTTTCGAAACATACACCCAATGAAAGAAGGACTATAAAAAATTGATGTAAATAATCATAAATGAAATTATATTAGAGAGAGTATAATAATGATCGGTACCTACACCACTCAAAGGAAATGGTGGCAAATGTATCCTAAATCTCACGAGATTAAAAGTGAGATGAAAAATCCCTTTCGAAAACTCGGCAGCCTAATGGCGCCACATAAAACTTCCAAAAATGGATTTATGAGATAAAATAGGGTCTCTCACAATATGAAAAAAAGTATTTTAGAATTATGAATATAAAATAAGACCCCCAAACATAAGAAAGATGACCTTAAAATAAATGACATAAAAGAGACTACTTAAAAAGAAAGAGAGTGGTAGGATCCCTGACCTCAAGTCCGACTTGTCTTGTTAGTTTCTTTATATTCCTGAATAATTAACATGGGAAATTTATAGTTTCTTAAGGTCCTACTTTAAATATTATTATTCAGTTCATATCACATATTACTATGTGATAATAATTGGTTTATAATGTGAGTTCATATCAGACGTTTTTGTCGATGTATGGTACATGAGTAAAAAATGAACTAGTTTGAAATTGTTTGTCCGTGTAGTTGTATGTAAATAATCTCCTGAATAGTATTAATGATTTAAATATCATATATATCCATTACATATTCATTTTATACTATTCTGAAACATTTTAAGATAAAAAGAAATGAAATGCATCGTTCATGGAGATGGTAGGCCGTACGTACGCTTGAACGCTACTTTCATTTCTATTTCTTACTTAATGGATTGAAATCAAAATGATATACAGATATATTATAATTCTAGTATAATATCATATATAATATCACTAACTCTGTCCATTATATTTCCTATATAAGGCATTAACGAATCAAATAATTTTGAGGGACGGTAGTCCACACTTCCTAAAATGAAGATATTGCTTTTACCCATAATGGAAACCATAAAGGTATGACATAAATGAAAAATTCAGAAGCCTAAGGAAAACATAAACATATTATATATCATATATAAATATAGTGACATATTAATGGCCACATTCGAAGGTGTTAGAAGTATATTGACCAACCATCATTTCGGGAGGCAGAAATTCGCCATCCACGGAAACAGTATGCTCTTTAACCATTAGATGTAGGTGTGTGTAAGTGTAGCTAGAATACTTCTTATAAAAACATCTTAGTATATGGATGATACTGGTTTTGTTACAAATGAAATTAATAAAAAGAGTTTATGGGGCTGGAGAAGAAAAATAAAACAAAAGAGCATTAGTGAAGACTTTACCTTTGAATCAGGTAACTTATCTTGGTTTGAACCACAAGGGTTTCATAAAGAGCTTTATGCCTAAGGTAAGGCTTCTAGGACGAATAGAGGGATATGTAGAGACAAAAAGAGAAGATATTTGACGATCCAAAGGCTTGAGAGGTGTGGGTATGGAGGTAGATGTGGGGGCCTTTTATAAGAGGAGAGGAGGGGCACTCTTGGAAAGGTATAAAATGTTACGTTATTTTCAAATGAGTTTCGAATTTTAAAGGTCCCACATTGATTTATTTCGTGGATAAAATGATAATGGTTAGAAATAAACCCATCCAATAGGTTTTTGACATGTTTAGGTCTTATATTGCACATTTACTTTTCAATTTATTTAAATGGTTAAATAATGAGGTAATCGTTGCATCATCATGGTATGATATATAATTTAATTTATTTAATGTCTAAAAATTATAAAAAAAATTCTATGATGTAGGAAATATTTTTATCTTTCCAATGAATATTTATAGTCTAAGAGATAATCTATGTTGACAAAATTAAAAATGTTTTACTCTGGTGATACATTCATTGTTATATTTACATTCTTTAAAAAAAATAAAAATATAAAATTTCATTATCACACAAAATTAATTCCATGGGGTCCCAAAGTTTGACACAAGACATACCATGGTCGGCCATGACACAACTAGTAGTATTAGGGCTCATTTTGGTGTCATTTTGTTTATTATTATGATATTATTTTATTATCCTTAACTACCTGATTACTAATTAATCAAGATAATTAATGACAATTACCGTCGTTACTATTCAAAAAGTCCAAAAACAAAAGAGTCTTAATTACATAATTTTGACCTTCTGATTACAAATATGGAATCCATTTTTACCAAATTAAAAACATGTATATTGAAATAATTAATTTAAAAATAATTCCCGTGCTCAAAACAAATAGCGAGTTTTTTTGAAACAATATCTATGAAAAGTTTGACATTAGTTTATGCCCAATTTCGAAGTGAAATTAATTATAGTGACCACTATTGGATTAAATTGTAAAAATATATTCTAATTATACTTTAAAACCAATTAAAATGATAACCTATCCATATATTTAAATTAGATGAAAATGATTTTTTGATGTTAAATGCAGTATTTTTCATTATTCATTAAAAAGAATGAACATTGTCAGAAACATACCAAAAATTTAATAAAAGTAAATTTAAATATCCCAATCATAAAGAATAAGTATATTTTGACAAATAGTGATTATAAAATTGTCAAAATTTAGATTTAAAATTAGTTCTCCATCAAAAGGCGGTAAAATTATCTTTTATAAATATTAGGGTATTTATTTCTTAAAATTGGATTCATTTGAATTTTAAGACTCTAAAATTTATTGGATAAATGTAAAAATATTTGACAAACAACTTTAATCATTTTTTAGTTATTTCTGTTCATTCCCTCCATTACAATGGCTAGCCGTTAACTATAATAATATTATTATATTATTAGTGTGCAATGTAAGATTTCAAAGAAACTCTTTGTTGCCTATAGGGTATGCCATTGAGCATAGCATTCCCTTTAAAGTAGTATTAAAATTTTATTCACAAATATTGATAGACATTTGAATGTAATATTTTTTCTTTACCTGGGATGTTTCAAATTACCTCACCAGAGGACCCATCAAACCTTGTCATATTGGGATAAAATGTATCTGAGGGGTACTACTCTTCTTAAAAAATGCATGCCCTTGATTTATTCACCTACATCATAGAATGGGAAGGACCTTCTTGTTAGTTGTATGAAAATGCATTGGAAGAAACACCTATATATAGAAATAAACCTTGTTTTGTAGTTCTTATTCACTTAATTCCCATAATTATGATTATGATCCTCACTGAACTTCCATTAGATAACAATATATATTTCAATCAAATGACCAGCATTATACAAAAATCACAAAAGAGAATAATTCACTCTTAATAAATCTTGTCCTGGATTTTGATGACATTTTCATAAATATTAATAGAATTTGGACACTCAGAGGAAATTTAAACATCCACCAAAATTCACGTTTATGATCCATGATCTTATTCAATCATAAGATGAACCATAATGGTTAAGGTTCCAATAAAGGATTCAATGTCATTGGTTATTTTTAGGTTCTGATAAAATGAATTCAAACAATGAAGTCTAATCCATATATTAGAATTGGATTTTTATTGGTTGAGAGTATTAAAATGGAAATAAAATTCATATTTTATGAGAACTCATGTTTTTTATTAAAAAATTAGAAGGTTTAAGGACACTTTTAGTTCCTCACAATTATATAATAAAATTTTGAACAAACCCTTCCAATCAAGATGAAACCCCCAACATGATTTCTCAGTCAATGAGAAACCAGAATATTGAGATCAGTATAAGACCATGGATCATCTCTCATACAATAGATCACTATCCGAAAAGGATAAAACATGGAATAATTAAATCATTATTGATGTTCATTCAGATATTCTACTACTAAGTAACCACCATCCATTTGGTTTCTGATATGAGAATATCTAAAAAATTCTTTTTTAATGAGGTGAAAAAAACACGTTAAATCCTTTTGGATGTATACCCTCATTATTATCAATTGAGGACCATTAGAATCCTTTATTTGAGAAAAAAATCAAGAATCATCCTTCTATCAAAATTACAATTATAGATAAAATGATCCCATTATCAAACGTTGTCCTATACTCCTAGATAATCGTCTTCATCAAATCTAAAATCTTCATAACCCACTCCTAACATCCTAAGAAAGTTCCTTCCTCTATTCATTGTCAAATAATCATTATAATATTTTATTTAATATAATGTAAACAATATTACGATCCAATTTTTTTAACTATCATATTATTAAGATAGATATTACTCTAGTATATGTTCAGTTTCAAAGAGAATATTGAAATATGAGTGGATTATATTCATCATGTTATATTATTTTTAAATTTTAGTGTATAAATAGTTATATTAATTTCGAACACAATATTGAAATTATATTTATTTAATTAATTGAAAAAATAAAATAAATTATATTAATAATATGAATAGTAATATATTACAATATAAAAAATGAAATCCATGAAATATATATATAAATGTGAAATGTTACGGATGTTTAATAATATTTTTTCAAATTTTACTACATTTATTTTTGTTATTAAAATAAATTTAATTATTTTATATGTAAAATGAAAATAAAGATATTTTATAGTAATTAATATGTTATTAAATGATTTGAAATTATAAAAATACCATATATTGATAAAATAAACATTTATATGAATCCTAATATAAATCAAATCCAATTAATTGGACAATTTTTCATTTTTAGAAATATTTATACCCTTGACGATTAAAAATCATTATTATCATGATAACTATCAAAAGGGTTAACATGGTGTTAAAACACCATGATAAGGGTAAATATGTTATAAAAAATTTATTATTTATTATTTTATGATATTATATACATGGATAATCATTATATATTTGAATTCTGTGTGGTTGTATCATTTTTTAATTTTAAATTAGTATATATTAAATTAATATTTTTGGAAACTCCTTGAATGTCCTCCTCTATTATATATATGGGAATATATTATTATACTTAATTCAAAAAAGAAAAAAAATTCTACCAATACCCTTCAAATTACATCTCTATAATCCCTCCTCAAATTCAATCCTACTGAAATAACAACACTAGTAAATTACATATAAATATATGTTATTATATTAAATTCATAAGCTATATTCATCTCTCATTCCGTCAAATGTGAAAGAAAACCATCATTCATGTGTTTGGAAAAAATTCCCCTTGAGAAATGATGTAATTTGTTTTCCATCGTCGTTTCTCATATATAGAATATAATGATGGAAATATATTTTATATTTGATGTTTATAATATATCTATATTTTTATGATAATATATCATTTAAATTATTACCATTCCATTCAATGAAAAATAATAACATTGTCCTTGGGTACATGTGGACTTAAACCTCTGTGAAGAAATGTGATTTATTCTTTATTAAAACATAAATTGAATGATTTATATATGTATATTTAAACAGTAAATATGATATTAATTATATTATATAAATTTTTGAAGGGAAAAAATAAAAATTATCTTCTTTTTATAATGATTGACGAAAAATGGAAATGTTACTTAGGCTTACGTATGACCCAATTTCTCTCAGATTATAACATTGGACATTTCTCGTAACCATATATAATCAATTTATTTAAAATCAAAATTGTTCTATATAAATAATAATATTTAATGATTATTTTAATTAATATTATTGAATACTTTCCACTTGGACAATATTCGACATAGAAATTCCATTTTTGGATCTATGAAATGAATATCATCTTAAAATATGATGTGAATTAAATTAATTAAATATTAAAATATATATTGATGTGAAATAAAATAAATGGTATTTAAACAAATTTTTTTATTAAGAATGTATATAAATATTATAATTATACAATACATGAAGATAATGAATGTATGTCATGATTTTAACTCAATTTGAGGGTATTTATTTCAAAAATAAAATTTTAGTGATTCCATTAAGTCATTCATTTACATTAATATCAATAATTTATAAATAAATTTAACAAAGATTTTCACTATTCATTAGTTATTTGAAATTTCTTTTTTACACATGTTTTACTTTTTTAATAGTGTTTTGAAATGTATATTTTTATCTATTTCAAAGGGTGATACAACGTATCATTTCAATGAATTGTTAGGAATGGATGTTTTTTAATATATGAAACAGTAACATATTTCCCCATAATCTTGAGTAATAAATGACTTGATGATTTATAAACAATTATAAATGTTTATTATCAATGAAAATAATTCCATTTATAATTTCATACTTTTTAATATGATATTTCAAAATATAATATTGTATTTTTACTAGATATGTTTTTCATTTTCTTTTCATGGAATTTACATTAATTTATTATTTTAACTTTTTTTAATATCTATCAAATTGAATAATTAATAATAATATGGAATTCTATTTCCTTATTGATAGTAATTTTTTAAAATTGATTTACATGGAACCAGCTTCCTTCTTTTCGGTTAATTAGTAAATGATAAGAACACCATATTTTAACAATTAGCTTGATAATGAATTTTTCCATGGCAGTAAACATAAATTTATGGTTGGATTCATTTATATGTTTTAATGTTTTTTTAATAAAAAACAACATTCTCTAGTTTTTGGTGATTTATTCCTTGAATATGGGGTTTTAAAAAAATAGAAATGTCAATATCAGCAAAAAATTTCTTATGGTTATAATGATTATAATTAATACATCATGTTTTTATGTGTTAGGATAATTGTATGGTTATTAGTAATTTTTTATAATGATCATTGATTAAATAATAAACCTTGTTTGGAAGAGTCGTTGTAGATTTATAATGTACTATGTAATGGTAAACTGTTAACTAATTAGTTTCATTCTGAGTGATAATGGTAATATGTTGGGATTTTTATTTTCTTTGGAATAATGATAATTTCATAAAGTATAACTAGGAATGTTATTCAATGTGTCACTATAGTGGTTTGTCCATATATAAGAGTGAAATTAAAATGGTTCCCTACAAATCCTAATTTTTATTTCAGTTCTTTCTATTGGTTAATAAAGATTAATTTATAAAAACATGTTTTTTTCCAGGGTAAATGATTGATTTCATAAGATAAATGATTAAAGGGATAAGGGAATGTATTTTATGGGATTTAATGTTTTAATATAGAATGAAATATTTAATATTTTATGTACCCTAATATGTTTTTTATTTATATCACAGGATTAAAAGAAATTCACAATGTTTAAGGATGGGTGAGGGAAATGATATTTGGGAATGAATAAAAGTATATCTTTTGTATAAGAACAAGATTAATTATTTTTTTAATACTCCATTAAAAAATGTTAAAAAATATTTCCCATTCCTTACTCAATAGGGATTGTTGATTTTTGGATTCATTAATAATTCCTCCACCACTATTATTGAAAATTTTTATCAGAATGAGAGAATGTAT